>CM048668.1:5541856-6913713 GCA_026401315.1 Dysphania ambrosioides | reverse complement strand
CTTATTTCATACTTAATATTTTGTATACTCAAAGTCAATCTTTTATAGAATACATAAAACCATGTCCATTTATAGTGTAGCTAGTCATTAAATACCAATTGAAGCAGTCTTTTCTAGTCACTTCAGAGGTCATTGAGTCATTTCCTTTTTGTAGGTTTTTCTTTTTCTTTGATATTTAAATAATTTTACTTGATTTCCTTTTAGTTTAGTGGATCCTTTTAGAAGCTTAAAAACATCTTAAAATCTAGATTTTAATTTTTATATAGTAGTTCCTTAGAATCATCTTTTAAAGAAATAGTGCAGCCAAAACATTTTTCTAAACTTTAAATTTGAAGGAACTATTACACACATGATTTCAATACGTGAAATAAATAATGAAATTAGAATATTAATGTCAAAGTGTCAAGCCATATTATATTGTAGATACCTGTTTTGATTGCTTTATTTTTTTGCTAGTTATCAATCATAAAAACTTAAACATCACATTTTGCTTAATTATAGCAATAATATTTTCCATTTTCAGATATATATCATTACGAGAAGTTGAAAAATTAACCTAGTCAAATGTGTAGATCTCAAATAAAAAAGATAGGCATTATTATTATGTACTCTGTAATAACACCAAATGCTCAATATCTATCCACCAACAAATTCATGAACTTAGAACTATAAAATTATTTTGTATGGCATAGAAAGTACCTTTATCAACTTTAAGTAAGTCCTACTTAACTACTCGAGTATCTACACAGACCCTTTTACCAGGGAGATAAACTTGTGATTCAAGAACAATTTCCTTAGTCATTCTACAAGGAATTGGATTATAACCTATTAGAAGCAAAAACAAAAATGCAATATAGATTTTTAAGAGTATAAGAATGGATAAATACTGCAACAATAAATTAAGATGAATTAAGTTATCATACATAAACGAATGTATTCACACCCTAAGGAATTACGAAGAATATAATTGTATTTGAATTGAAGGAGATGAATGCACTAACAAATGAATTCATATCCACTTTAAAAAATACAAAACTAGGTTGATGCTTTAATGGAAGGCACTATAAGCGAGGTTGAAGTTTGAATGGGTGGTTAATGCTACAAGCTAGGTTAAAGGAAGAGTTTAGAAGAAGGTGGGCGCATTTGCAAAGTTTTTAGGGCATTAAAAAATACATAATAAGTGCTTTGGTTTTTTACGGAACCGAAGCACTTAAGTAACAAGTGCTTTGATTTTTAATACAACCAAAGCACTTATTAGATTAAGTATGTTGATTTTTTTAAACTAAAGCATTTAAAGATTTATATATCTCTTTTCTTCAATATCTTTGTATATTACTCCAATTAAGTGAAAGAATTAAGATACTTTGTCCTAGTGGTTTTTGAGTTCTTATACTCGTTACATTGAGTCAAAGTTTTCTATAGTGGATTTCGTTCAAAGTTCCTTTGCTATTTAAACTTTGGCATGTGAAAAGATGGTCTTTGGAGGGATTAGTCATTACTTAGTTTTGCATCTATATCTACCTAATTGTAAATTTGTAGCCAACCTATCCTTTGTTCAGTCTTTTCATCAAAAACACAAAAACAGAAAAATTGAGTAACCCAAACGCATAAATAGATTTAAGGATTAGTTTCTCTGGTCTAGCTTGGATAATTTGACTTGTTAGCCTAATTATACAAGAATATACAATATCTTTGTATCAAAGCAATCTTACGTCCTTGGAAGTTTAAACCATGTCCATGGCTCCCAACAACAACCCAATCTTAGAAAACTAACAGGAAGAGAAGAGAGTAATGGAAGAGGAAATGCATTCTTAAGGGTTCAACTCCAATATCTTTATTTGAGACTCATAAAAAAATAGGATATTTCACTCCATCCGTGGAGTTAGATGGAGAGAGTGAAGAAAGACCACCCTTTCAAACACAAAGGTGTTCAGCATTCCAACAACCATGTCACAACACTAAGGATATTAAGGTTATGGAGTGGCTTAGTGTTGTGGAAAGAGTATTTGCTTACAAAAAAACACTGGAGAAAAATAAGGTGAAGATTATAGCATTGAAGTTAAGGATGTATGCTTGAATTTGGTTGGAGAATGTATAAATGAAGAGGGAAAGGAATGGAAAAGAGAAGGTGAGAATATGGGAAAAGATAAAGAAGTTATTAAAGTAGAATTTCTTGCCCACGTTCCATGCTTAATAAAATTTTCTAATTTCCATCACCTTGAAAAAGGTACAAAAACAGTATAGGAGTATGCAAGGGAATTCGAGGCTTATGCAGTGAAGTGTGGAATAGTGGAGGATGACAACAAATGCTAGTTCGGTTCCTTTTGAGGCTTGGATCCTAAGATTAGGAGGGTTCTTGAGTTTCATCCATATACATCATTTGAAGACTTGATCTTACTTAGCCATACGGTCAAACTCCAACAAAAACAAAAGCCTAAACCTAATTACCAATTCTAACTCCAAACCTTTTCAACCTGAAAAATCTTTTTCTACCCAAACACATCCAAACCCCATTTCTACCCCAAAATCAACTACCCCAACTAACCCAACTACCCAAAACACAAGAGCACCAAGATGGTGTTTTTGTTGTTAAGGATTAGGGCATATAGCTTGGAGTGTCATAACAAAAGGTAGTCACACTTGCTAATTTTGCAGTATTTGAGAATCCGAGCATTAAAGAGGAGAATGTGATTGAGGAGGAATAATTTGGAGAAATGTAGGAGTACCAACCCGAAGTATTGGTTCTAAATGAAGGAGATTGCTTTGTTTTGAGGAGGTCTTTTGGTGAATTTACTAATCATAGAGACCAGCTTTAACGGTGAGTTAATGTTTCTAACAAGGTGTACCACTCAAGGAAAGGTGTATTTCAAGATCAATGATGGGGAGGAGCTCCACAAACATGGCTTTAGAAACCTTAGCTTCAAAACTAAAACTAAGTATGTCACCTCATCCACAACTAATGTCATCCAATTGTTTAATCAAGGTAAGAGAGTTCAAGTTATTTCAACCAAAACATAAAAACACAAAAAATAACCTAAAAATCGAGTTACCCAAACACTTAAAAAGATTCAAAGGATTAGATTCTCAATTCTAGCTTGTATAATTTGACTTTTTAGACCAATTATACAATAATAGCCCAACCTCAAGGAAGCCTAAGTCCAAGTCAATTCTATGGAAGTCAAAGTGATATGATTCAAGGTGATGACTTAATTTGAAGATTTGATTAAAGCTGCTAAGAAGGATGTAACTACGGAGGGGATTATCAACTTGTGGAGATACAAATTTTCTTGATGCATCTACAGGGAGTATTTGCATGTGCTTGGTCACATGCAACAACACTTAAGCACATGCAAATATGACAGATTAGTGGACAAAGGGAATAAGAAATGAATCTTAATTCACACATGGGATAAAATTAGAAATAAAACCTCTAAATCTATGCACCAAAGGTCTAAGTTATAGGCCAACAACCTTAAATTTGATTAAAGCTTATGCACCCTTAATTCCAACAACTTCCTCATAAGAATCTAAATAAAATACACCAATTCAAAAGTTTTTGTTTTCACGCACAAAGAACAAAAAAAATCCAAAAGTTTAAAGCTTAAATTCGTAAATATGAATGCTAAATTGGCCTGGGGTGTACATCTATTTATACCATAAGCCTTGAAAAGTTTAATCAAAATATACTTTTGAATTTGAGATTTAATACAAAACTAAGGACAAATATGATGATGCCAACTCACCCCTACATTATCGTATAAGGAATCTAATGTTATCCGAATATATAAGAATAATTAGATTTTTGTTTATCCTAAAACACCTACTCATTAACCCACATGGCGGCCACGTTGCATCCAAGTCATGACCGTCCTTACTATATCACCCATTAAGTTAAGTTAATTCAACTTCAAGTCCAAAACTTCCCATGGAGATTATTGACCATTGAATAGAAAAACCTAACCAAATGACCGAAAATTTCATACTTTAGGATAGCTTCAAAGTTTGTTTCTTTCCATCCCAAAACCTCCTTCGCTGCTCTTATTCATGGCTTCTACACATAGTATGATAATAACGATTGCAAAGGGAAATACTCCATATCACCTTTGCCTAAAATGATAAAACCCTATCAAGTAAAGTGGGAGAAAGCTCATAGCAAAAACGGACTTATTCCCATATCCACCAATCTACCATATTAACGTGTGCTTAAATGTTGTTGCAAGTGATCATACAAACATAAATATTCCCTTTGGATGCACTTAGAAGATATGTATCTCCATAAGAAAATAACTCCCTCGTGGTTGCAGCCTTCTTTGATGCTTCGATCAACCCTTCAAAGTTGACATCCTCTAACATATCATCCTCCTATTTTTCAAAAGTTTTTGTCCTCAAACCTCGAAGTTGATCATCACACACAAAGTGCTAAATTGCCTATGTTGAATATGGCATATACTCTATATTCTACAGGGAACTCATGCCTATGTCCATTGTCACTTACTTTTCTAATGATTTTTAACGTACCATCTCATCTTGGCATAAGCTTATTCTTGTATTGCTTGGGAAATATTTTATTCCTCAAATGTAACCAAACGAAGTCTCCTTCCTTATAGGTGTACTGAGTCTTGTGTTTGTTAGCCCTTCCATACCTTATAGAGGTTGTTGACCTCCTTAATCCTTGATCTAATTTAGGTATGAAGCTACTACATATAATCTACCTTGGCCTAAGCATCCTTGTGAACTTACTCCCTTTAAGAATCCCATAAAATAAATAGGTAGCCTTAGGTTCAGTCCATAGACAACCTCAACTGGTGAGTGCTTCTTTGCATAGGTTGGAGATTTATTTTAAGCAAATTCGACATGTGCTAGCTTAAAATCTTAATCCTTCTTTTTTTCCCCCCAAACCATGTAAAAGAACACCAAAAGTCTGATTTGTAACTTTTATCTAGCCATCGTTTTGGTGATGATAAGAAGTGCTTAATAAAAGCTTCATCCCTATCACCCTCCATATTAACTTCCAAACCAATTAGGATTAGTAGAATAAACCTTTCCTAATTAAACTAGGAGAAGATGAAATATTTCAAAAACCTTATCCAAATATGTTTTAGAAAAATAACAAAAATCCTAATCCAATCAAAATTAGTAAACTTATCAAATCCTAAACCATGTAGGATTAGTAAAGATATGAAAATCCTAAAGGGAATAGGATTCAACTATCTTGAAAGAATCCTATGCGTGCATTAACATAACTTTAGGATAGACAACCACTTAATTGTTTCTACCTTGGATGGATCCCTGAAACCCTCTTCTTGAAAACAATAAAACCTAAAAACCTAACACTAGGCATCATACAGTAACACTTTTCAAGGTTAACATACAATCTCTAGTTCCTTAAAACCCCTAACACACTCCTTGGGTGGCTTAGATGATCAGTAATACAAGTACTATAAATCAAAATATCATCTAACTATACAACCATAAGCTTACCTAGGAATGGTTTTAAGACATCATTCATCAATCTCATGAAGGTATTAGGAGCATTGGTTAGGTTAAAAGGCATAACCATCCTTTAAGAACTTAGCATATGAAGGCATTTATGAAATAGCATCTAAGAACAGGTTGTTGATGTGTAACTTCCTCAGAATTTCCAAAAACCTTCCATATTTCTTCTCTAACTTTGCTTGGGTTAGTCTTAGGGGAACTGAGAGAGGTGGTACATATGGCGCTATTGGTGGACTCTTCTGCTTCTTCTTTTCCTCTTTTAACTTCTCACTTAATTCCTCACTCTCTAGCTTGGTCAAAAGAGTAGGGGCTTTCATTGATTGTCTTTTTAACTTTTTTCTACTCCTTAGGGTTACAACATTTAATTTTTCCTTAGGAGGAGTTCTGATATCATCAAAGACATGTCTTGCATTCCTCGAGGGTTAATTCAACTATTGAGTCAACAAGTATAATTAGGCCTCTATTCATTCCGTATGAGCTCTAAGTTTTGCAAATTGTTTCTTATTGTTCTCATTGCACTTGGTCTATTAAGCTACAAAGTTTTTAGGATGATTTCCAAATTAGAATTTGGTGGAGCTTGTGGTTGAAGTTATGAAAACATAACAAGGAACGGTTTTGGACTAGGTTCAGCACATTTTCGGTATTCATATAGGAGAATCTTGGGTGCTGCTTCCAACATTCATTATAGGTGTTTGAGAACGGGTCGAATGACCTCTTTGGGTTATTGTTGATATTATTGACTTGCTCACTACCTAGATCACCTAAATTGTACTAACATTTCCTAAACTTTTAGTAAGAATGTAATCTTCCTTCTTTGCAATATCCGAATTCCTTAATGAAGAAGATGAATCCTTTCTATAGTCTACTCTCGAAGAACAAAAAGTATAAGTATTAGCCATCTTTTCAATTAGTGGTAGGGTGCCCTGTGCATTATTTATTTGGATGTTACCCCTTGAAGCTACATTGATGTACAACTTGGTATCATGGTTCGGACCTTTATAGAACGTTTAAAGAGATTCCTAATCCAGTAACCCATGATGAGGATAACATTTCAGCATCCTTTTAACCATCTCCAGGACTCATGGAGTGACTCCTTATACAACTGTAGAAATTTGTTGATCTCAGCTCAACATAGTCATCTTATCCTAATCCAAGAACTTCATGAGAATACCTTTTGCAAGCTTGTACCATATGTGAAATATATCTTAACCTTCACCTCTAAGATATTCAGGCACTCTATCCCTTAAAGAGAATGATAATAACATCAATAACAAAGCATCTTTAGAATAATCCTTCGTCTTCATCATTGTCGGACTTCACCAAAAAGTTCTCATTGTGCAAAATGGGGAACTCTATACTATGTCCTGCAAATGTATCACTAGAGATGAGCTAAATAAATGTGAGCTTTAATTCAAACAATGCAACTATAACCTGTGGCCAAGAAATACTTAACATTTTCTTAGGATTAGGGATGTCATACTCAAACAGAGTTTTCTAAGGAGGGGTTTTAGACATGTTTGGTTTCCTTACGTTCTCTTTCTATTTCTTTTATTTACATATTGAGTTCTCGATCTCAAGTATTCATGTAATAATCTCTTCAAAACATGTACTTTGTGTGTGCATGTAAAGAAAACACTAAAAAGGAAAAAGATCAAATTGACAAACACGATAACCGAATAAAATGCCTAAGAAAAAAGAAATTCCTAACAGAAATCTTAACTAAAACCATTTTTTAATCGGGTTGTCGCTTCCAATCAAATGTAACCTATTGTCCTAAACTAATGTAGCTTGGGTAAGTAAGGTTAAAATCCCAAGCGACTATCAAGCACTAATGTTGTCTATCCTAGTTTTAACTTCTATTAGGAATGTCATGAACTAAGGGAGTGTATTCTAAGTATCGACTAGGCTAAACTAAGCTAGAACATGAACTATAAAACTAGGCTAGATTAGTAATATAAGACAAACAATTAGGACAACGAATCCCCAATAGTATGAATTATACATTGATTTCTATCCCAATCCCATGAATTTAATACATAAATTAATTCCTAAGATGAATGCACCCTAAAAAATACTAAGGATCTCTCTCAAGTATTCATTGCTTCCTCCTTATGCAATCGTACCTACTTTTGTGGATTCATGTGACATCAATATATTAATCACAACATTCTATAAGTCCCAATGGTCATGATGTCTAATTTTATGATCATCAATTCCACCTTAATTAGTGATTCTAAAGTAAATTATGAAGTGACTCTCACAGCAAACCTAATCCATGCAATTAATCAACTACGTCTAGCCTTTTGATGGAATTAAATTCAATCAAAGATTAAAAGAATCATCTTTATGCATTTATATTTAAGTGTTGGGAATCATTGATTCCTATTCCATATTCGGGTTCATCGGGATCTTAGATTAACAAACTACTAACACATATTGATTCGAAAAAAAACACAAACTTTGATATAAGCCATAATCGATGCTAAAATAATATGAAAGAAAAAATAGGAAACCAATACAAAAAAAATACAGAGATTAGAGTGCAAATATAGCGAATAACAAAAAATTGAATAATTTCCACAATGCTAGAGTAGCAATTTGGAAAATTCAATGTAAAACTAATAAAAAGTAGCAAATCTAAAGAGAATTTAAGAAAGTTTTAGAGATCTAATGAAAACTACAGAGTGTTGTTACAAAACTACCAATTAACCTAATGAAAAACTTTACATAATGCTTAACATGACCTAAGAAAACTGTGCAAAATACCATAAATATAAACATAGAGTTTGGGATTTAATAAAACATTCGCCGAAAAATAACCCAATTGAAACGCACTCGATAAAGTTCAAATGGAACTTGATAGAGTCCTTTCTATAGATTTTGAATTACGTTAGAATTGGATGCAAGAGAGAAGACTCGATCGAGTGCACAGAACACTCGATCGAGTTTCGTAGATTTCTTCACTTTTTTTAACTCAAAGCAAATATATGCCCGAATATGTACTTTTAAACGATCGAGTCCTCTGCATACTTAGTCGAGTCTTCCTGCTTTTGACTCTAATTTTACTCCTTTTCTACATCCTATGTTCGGGTTATTCTTGAGTTGCTTTCTTCACTTAAGTTGGTGCTA
Organism: Dysphania ambrosioides; assembly: GCA_026401315.1. Classification (NCBI taxonomy): domain Eukaryota; kingdom Viridiplantae; phylum Streptophyta; class Magnoliopsida; order Caryophyllales; family Amaranthaceae; genus Dysphania; species Dysphania ambrosioides. The sequence continues at coordinate 6,905,088 of CM048668.1, read as the reverse complement.
TATTCCTTAGGTCTTTAACTTGTCCAAGGACACTAAGTCCATAGGAAACCTTAAAACAACACAAATAATAAAAAAACCCTAGAACACATCATATGATAACAAATGAGAAAAATTCACGTAAAACTAAACTAAAATGCAATAAACTACATATAAAAAGACCTAAAATACTATATAATTATGAGTATAATTGGGACTTATCCAAGATCTAGGCAATATGATATACATATAAAGTTTAATAGCAAGACAAATATCTATATGATGAAGAGGCATGCACAAGACAAGATATTTTCTTTGAAACCATTGATGACTTCTAAGCTTAGGGAAAACACAAGAAACAAAAACTGTGTATTTTTAATAGGTAAAAAGGAGTTAGAAAAGGAGGTTATAGCAAGTAATTTAGTGGATGTGCTCATGGCTAAGGATATAAAGGATGAAACCTCATGTGTACCTAGGGTTTTGCAACCTTCATTGAATAAGATTTAAGACCACAAAGCTGACCTTAATATTTCTAAGTTCATTGATGAACATTCCAAAAGCTTTAAGAAACGTGGGGAAGCATTCATACAATGATATATGGATATAAATCAATTCACTAATCAAGGACATGGCAAATTACAAGAGAGAATCTTTTTTTAAAAGAGGAATAGTGACATAGATCGTTGTCCAAAAAACCATACACTGAAAAACAATGCTTAAGTACAAACTCTTTTTAATAAGAGGAGGATGATATGATTTAAGGTGATGACTTTGAAAATTTGCTTGAAGCTACAAAGAAGGATACAACTATGAAGTCATTATCAGCTTATGGGGATATAACTCTTCTAGATGCATCCAAAGGGAGTATTTTCATATGCATATTCATGTGCAACAACACTTAAGCACACACAAATATGAAAGAATGGTGGATATATGGAAAAAGATAGTTTTACGTATGAGTTTTCATCCACTTCACTTAATAGTGTTTTTCTCGTTTTAGGTATAGGTTTTATAGATTATTTTTCTTTTGGAGTCTTTATTGCAATACAATGTGAATAAAACCATGAATGAGACCATTGGAGAAGGTTTCAAGATGGAAATATTTGATCTTGGAAACTTTCTTGAAGAATAAAATTTTAACCCATGTGGTTAGGAATTTCATTACAATGTTTAAAAGGTCCCCATATAAATATTAACTTGAAGTTCACTTGACTTGACTTGACTTGATGGGTGACATATTGACATGGCATAGTGACTTGGCAAGGAAGGTCGTGACTGTGAGGCAACATGGAAGAAACGTGGGATGAAGAGTTTGTATCTTACGACTCTAAGGATAAATAAAACTCAGATTATGTTTATTTATTAAGATAAAAGAGTTGTAATTTGATTTTTTCTTTCGATAGAATAAAATTAGGAGTTACTTAGAATAATGTTAGAATCCTAATAAGATAATATAGAGGTGAATTGGCATCATCCTATTTGTCCTTAATGTTATATTAGAACTAAAGTTCATAAGCATAGTAGGAATGAACTTTTCAAGGCTTATGGTATAAATAGATATATACCCTAATCCAATTTAGCATTTAGAATTTACAAGCTAAGCAAAAACTTTGAGAAGATTTCCTTTTGTTTTGTGTTTTATAAAGACTTATGAGTTGGTGCATTAGACTCACATGACAAAGTTTTTGGAATTGAGGGGGATAGGGCTTTAGTCAATTCTAAGGAACTTTTACTTAAGATTCTGACTTATGGTGCATAGGGTTTAGCAACTTATTTTCTAGTTTTTCTTCCTTATTTGAATGGTTTTCCCACCGAGATTCACATCAGTCAAGGGTCAACACATTGAAGTTAACTCCAAGGTCAAGCCTAACTTTTACCATGTCCAAGTTAAAGCCTGGGTCAAAGACTAGGCCCAAGTAGCCCAAGCCCATTTTTAGACTAAGCTCACTTAAAGACCCAAGCCTATTTATCGTCCTAATTTTATGGGTACCTAGTCCCATCACTTGCACTTTGAATCCTCATGACTTGGCTCCGTGAATCCACGTACAATAATGGAAGTCAAAATAAAGGTCAAGCCCAAGGAAGTCAAATCCAAAGTCAAGTTTATCTTTGACCAAAACCAAGTCAATGGGTTAAAGCCCAGGCCCAAGTAAGCCCAAACCTAGGGCTATGTAGACCCAAGCCCATTTTTAGGCTCAAGGCTATTTTGAATCCCAAGCCCATGTCATGCATTAGTATTTTAATGCATCGATTTCATTAATCCATATAAAACATCCTCCCCTTGTCGAAGGAAGTTTATCCTAAAGCTATGCACCAACTCACAAGGTTCTTTGTAACACATGATAAAAAAAGATAACTAGTTTTATTACTTTGAAAATCTGAATAAATTAATTCCAAGACGTAGGTGCACCTCCTATTTATACCCTAGACCTTAAGTGTCTTAATATTATTATGCTTATGAACACTAGTCCAAATAAAACTATAAGACATGGAATAATTGGCTCACAATTTGCCAACTCATCCTCATACACTTATAGTAGGAGTGTAAGATTACCATCTAAGCAATCCTAGGTGATTTATAATTCTATCATAAGAAAAGACAAAATCACTAGTAGAAATATCTTAATTTGCATCTATGTATTCACAACGTATAAGCAAACTAGCCGCAAAATACTAATAATATATGGCGTATTTAAAGGAACCATTGCTAATTAATGAACCATAATTAAAATGCGGTAGGTTTAAGGAAGACCAGCTGTTAATTAATACACCGGTGTATTAATAAGCGGCAGTTCTTCCCTAAACTTGTCGCATTTTAATAGGTTTATAAAAACAAACACGCCTGCTAGGTTTTTTCTTCAAATCCATTTTTGAACATACCCATCAACCATTATCCCTTGCCACCACCAATAGCATCGAACTACGCCACCACCAACAGTAGCGAACCACCACTCTTCATAATTCCTCTCATTTATCGTGTTCTCCACTGCATTTTAGGTACGATTTTCTTTTTTGTAGTTGTTTATTCCATTGCATACATGGATATTTGATTGTTTTTGTTAAATGTGAATGTAAATATGTTAAGTAGTTTGAAACTTCAAATTAAGGCTCATGTTAGTTTGAATTATGGTATTTTAATTATAATTATTGTATAAGAGAATATACTTCAATTAGTATTTGTATTAGAAATAATTGAATTATGTTAGTATTCATATTATTAGGGATTGAGTAAGTAAATTAATAGGAATCAAATTATGTAATAATATTGAGTGTTTTGTATAAAAGTTGAAATTGAATTAGATATAATGTATATAAATTAGTTTTATTAGTAATTGAGTGGGAAATGTATATCAACTAGTGTGTATCATAGTAAGAATTGGATTATGTTAATATATGAATTGTTTATTTATAAATTAGATTATGTTTGTCTATGAATCGGCATGTATAATATTCTGAATTGAATGAGGAAATTTATATGAATTGAGTAATATAATAGGTTTGAAACTCATAAGTTTTCTTTGTTTTCATGTTTCAAGGTCTCTAGAATTTGCAAGTAAAGTATTCCTTGCATTATGCATGTATAGGTTTCTTTTGGATTCATTTAAATGAATCTTAGATAAGCTAGATGTAAAATGGCATTATGTGTTGGTTGTGGTTGTATATAAATTCACATAAAAAAGTTTGAAACTCTATTTTCAAAATTATGAAACTACAGATTTACAAAGGAAACTCTGCCAAATTTTTTGTAGAAAGTGTAGTTATATACAAAGCATAGTACAAAAACTGCTACGAAAATTTACTAACTTAAAACATAGAGTGAGTGTTTATGGGTCATTGTTTAGGTGCATATATATATAAATATATATATATATATATATATATATAATTATGCATAAAATGAGTGTTTGATCAGATTGTTATTCAATCTCTTACTTCTGAAATTGGGCATAACACAAATTATGGATTGAAATTTAATGTATGGTAATCGTAGTTCATTGGAGATCATGAATGGAGTTGAGTAGTTTTGTAGACAAGCATTGAAACACTTGAATAACATTGGAGATGATGAGGTGTGTTACCCTTGTGTTGATTGCAATAATGTGAATATAGTTAGTAGTATAAAAGAGTTGAGGGACCATGTGATCCGGCGTGGTTTTAGGCAATAATACCATGTATGGGTGTGGCATGGTGAGGTTCCTGCTTTTAATAATATGTGGTTGTGTTCTAACAAAATTCCCATTCATCATATTGAGTTAAACCATCATGGCCTATTAGAATATGATGATGGTCAAGATGTTAATATCAAGAAGGAAGATGATGATAAGGATGAATTGGAAGATAATGACCCAATGATGAAGATCGAATAAATTTAATGCTTGAAGGGGTTAGGGATCAATTTAGTAGTCAATTTAGTACTTTGAGTGTTTGTGGGAGGCTACGGAGAAACCATTATATACTAGATGTACTAAATACACTAAGTTATTCGCCATATCAACGTTGTTTAACTTGTAAGAAAAATATGGTTGGATTAATACAAGTCTCACTACCTTATTGAAATATTAGGGGACATGTTTCAAGAGGAAAATGATTTTCCTATATCCACGTACTACACAAAGATGTTAAGTTTCCCCTTGGTTTAGTGTATAATAAGATTAATGCCTGTCCAAATGATTGTATATTGTATCAAAATGAGTATATAGAGTTTATTCAATGTCCTAAATATGGGCATTCACATTACAAACTCCCAGAAGGGATATAGCCTAAAGTGGGGATTAAAGGTCCTAGTGTAAATGTGTTGTGGTGCCTTCCCAAAATACTAAGGTTTAAGAGTTTATTTTCGATTAAGAGCGATGCAATGAATTGGAGATGGCATGTAGAGAAGAAGAAGAAAGATTAGATGATTCGACATCCTACTAATTCTCCCTAGTGGAAAAAAAATTGATTAATCTTTCAAGGCTTTTGGCAGGGAAGATAGGAACCTAAGACTTGGTCTCTACACAAATGGAATAAATCCTTTTGGTACCTTAAGTAGTCAATATAGCACATGGACAGTTTTATTAGTGATATATAATTTGCTTCCTTGGTTATGCATGAAACATAAGTATGTTATGTTATCGCTTCTAATATCAAGGACTAAGCAACCTGGGAATGACACTGATATGTATCTTACTTACCTTATTGAAGATTTGCAGTTGTTGTGGGATGAAGATATATTTATGTATGATGCATATGCTAAAGAGACTTTTACACTCTGTGCCATGTTATTCTATACCATGAATGACTTTTTAGCCTATGGGAACTTGTTGAGGTATAAGGTGATGGGAAAGAAAGCCTGCCCAATTTGTGTGGAAGATATGGACTTAACATACTTTCCACATTGTGGGAAACATGTGTATCTCATGCATCGAAGGTTCTTGAATAGGTTTCATCCTTATTGTAAGAGAAAGACCTTAATTGATGGTAAAGTTGAGCAACATAGAGTCCCTATATCGTTGACTGGAAGTGAGATGTATGACATTATGAAATGAATATATAATGTGTTACGGAAAACTTTAAAACACAAAGATGCTTAGGGGTTATGGAAGAAACAATCAATATTTTGGAAACTTTAGTCTTGGAAGTATTTACCCATTAGACATTGTCTTGATGTTATGCATATAACAAAGAATGTTTATGATGTCATCTTAGGGATGCTATTGAATATACCTGGTAAGACTAAGGATGGTCCTTATGTTAGGAGAAATATGCAGACAATGAAGATTCGATCCAAGTTATGGCTTGAAGATATAATGCCTAGGAATAGAAAAGGTAAATCCACTTATCTTCCTCCGGCTTGTTACAATTTGTCCCGAGCAGAAAAGAGGATATTTTGTGAGTGTTTGTATGAGATCAAAGTTCCTAGTGGGTTCTAATTAAATTTGAAGAACTTTGTGTCCATGAAAGATCTAAATTAGTGGGAATGAAGTCTCATGATTGTCATGTTATGATACAAGTATTTATACCAATTGCCATCCACCATATTTTGCCCAAGCATGTTAGGGATTCTATCACTAGACTTTGTTCTTTTTTCAATACAATATGCAGCAAGGATATTGATTAATCATGTTTGGATAAGTTACATGCTAGGATTGTTATGACCTTATTTCAACTAAAGATGTATTTTCCATCTTCATTCATTGATATTATGGTACACCTAGTTTTCATTTGGTTTGGGAAATCAAGTTGTGTGGTCTAGTATTCCTAAGATGAGCTTATCCTTTCGAGAGATACATAGGTAATTTAAAGAAGAAGGTGAGAAACCTAGCACACCCTAAAGGTAGTATAATTCAAGGTATAACCACAAAGGAGCTAGGTGAGTTTCTCAGTGAGTTCTTATCTAAGGGGGAGGCAATCGGGTTATCAAAATTAAGGCATAAAGGGAGGCTTAAAGGGTATGACACCGTGGGTTCTAAGGAGGTCTTAATTCCATTGCCAAAAGAGAGACAAGCTCATTTATTTGTTTTGCACCATATCACAGAGGTTCATCTTTATTTAGAAAGGCATATTAACGAATTGAAGGTAAAGTATTCTACATTTCTGATATAATTGAAGGTAAATTATCTGAAATGGGCAATAACATTTCTGATACAATCAAGTAGTTAGCTTATGGCCCTCGAACAACTGTTCTATATTTTGAGGCGTATGCTATCAAAGGCTATACCTTCTACACTGAACGTTGGGATAAAAAATCAAAGTCTGTTCAAAATAGTGGTGTTTCAATAGTGGCTTCTTCTCAAGAATATGCTAGCTCAAAAGTTAAAGCACCAGTTGATACGAACGTTGTCTTACTATGGGATAATTCAAGAGATATGGGAATTTATATACTGTAGATTTAAAGTTCCCCTTTTTCAATGCAAGTGGGAAGATATCAGTCGACGTGGTTTGGTGAATAAAGATGAATTGAATTGGACTTTATTCGACATAATTCAGATGTGTGATACAAAGAAACCGTTTATACTTGCATCACAAGCTAAACAAATATCTATATTAAAGACACAAATGACCCTCGATGGGCTTTTATTTTCCTTGGTAAACGACAAATACTTGGATTTGGTGATTTCACTAATGAGGAAGACTATGATGACTTTGATGATATCCCACCATTCTTGATGCCATGTAATGATGACATTAATGCCGGACCAGAAATAGATACTCATTATATGAGAATAGTTCACCATGAAGGAGTTATTGTAGATGAGTAGTCTTCATTATCTAGGTATTAACTTATTTTGTATTTATGTTAATGTTTGCTTTATTTCCTTTTTTACCCTAATGTTGGACAATTCACTAACTTAATTTTCATTATACTATTGTTCATTTATGCAGTCACTGTCATGCATCATGGCTAGTGATGAAGTTTTCAGTGTCTTTGAGGAGGACGTTAAGTACGATGTTCACCTCGAAACTGATTGAGGAGATCCAAAAGACATAGTTGTTGAGTTAGAAGCTCAAAGAATGGATACAATGTTTGACAAACATGAAAGGATTATTGAAGCGGAAACAACTTTAGTGGATGATGTACACATGAACATTGTCATCCCCTCGTGTTCGGGTTTTGATAGAGGTAGGGGGAAGGGTGGTGCTCGAGGCATAGGTCGACCTAAAGGTCCAACTATGAGCATTAGAGTGGCCGAGCCTATGCAACTATATTTCGATCATTTACATCACCCCATTGGTAGGTGGCGTCTCAAGTACAATCAACATATTGGACTACTTATTCTGAAGTTCAACATCAATTGGATGTGGTCGGGACTAAATGAGAGTCTTCGACAAAACTTGTGGGTGGACACAATGGTACGTATTCCTAACATAATCTTAATTATTTAAATTTTTGTGTAAACTACCTTACTAAATGAAATAACCTAATTTCAAAATTATATATTTTAGACTTTGTTTCACATTCTAGATAACCCCAAACTGAAGAAGCTTTTTCTATCTGCAATCGCCGATAGATTTCTAGACTTCAAATCAAAGTTAGTGACAGGTTGGATAACCAAGACAAGAAAGATGTCCAAAAATAATGCTAACAGAATGCCCTATGAAATATGGAAACATATTAAGGAAGGTACTAGGCTACCTTTGTTAAGAATAAGACTTTTGAAGCTGCAATGGTAAGTTAAATACTTCTTCGTATTGAGTTTTGGAATTTTTTTTTTTGTTTTACATGTTAAGTTAAATACCTTTATGTTGTTGACAAGCTAAATGTGAGAAGGCGACCATGAGTGCCAAGAAGAACATTCTTCTCCAATACCTTGGACAGTCGAGCTACAGCGTTGCAAGACAACAATGGATATCAGAGGGTTTCTATTCCTCTTACTTGGGACCTTCTTCTATAGAATTAAGCACCACACAGATAAACCATGGGGAAGATTGGAATTTGGTAACAAGCTTTTAGGCCGTTAACTAAAAGACTGGTTATATAAACAATATTTATAAACTCCCTAATACTACTACAATTAGTGTAATTGTAAGTCGGGGTTGAACCACAAGGACAAGGGATGCTAGTTTCTAGACTTGATATAAGCGTTTATTCGAGATTTGAATTTATTAAACTACACTAATGACAGAAAAGTGAAGAAAGAATAAAAATGATAATATGCAATGAAAGAAAAATGGGGATAGATTAGTTCCACCCTAGGAAGGACAATCGAACTAGCAAATACGCTAAGTTAGGGGAAATCAATCAACAATCAATCAAGACACTCAAGATGACAGGAGGAAGTTTGCGACCCTATAAATCACATGAACAACCTTTAATCGCCCTATGTCTCCTAAGGAGTGTCAGGACAAGATTCTTATCAAATGGCAATCAATCAATCATTAACAATATCAAACCCTAACTAGACGCATGAAGAACAAGCCAACCTAGGGTTTCACCAATCAAACCCCTAAGAAAATTACTCACTCGTAGTAGTAAAAACTAGGGCATACAAAATGAACAAAAACATGATTGAAAGCATAAACAATTTGAACGTAAATGAACAAGAGAACGAAAAGGGGAAACAAAGAATAAATTAAAACTGATAACTAGTCTATCAAAGTTGTAAATGGAACAAGGTTAATAGCAAGAGCAATGGAATATACTAAAACAATAAATGAAAGCATTAAACGAAATAGAACAGTAAAGAAACGATAAGTTATGTGAATGAAATTACGTGAATGAAAGAGATTTTGAATGCGAAATACAGTGCTTGAAAAGAAGTGCAACAAAAGCCTTAAATCTAAACTAAAGCATGAATGAAATGAAAGCAATGAAAGTGATGTTCAGAGTTGAGGCACAAGAGCTCTCAAAATAGGCGTGAGGGTTTTTTACAAAGCAAGAGGGTATTTATACCCTAAGGACAGAAGGGGGTAAAACCCTAGAAAAACCCTTGAGAGCCGACTTAAGAAAGAACCAAAATCTGTGGAAAAGGTGACCATTTGACCGAATGGTTTTGTTATTCTCCCATTACAGAAACATTGATTATCTTGACTTTGTCCATCATTCCACCAAAGGAGTGCATGGATGCGGCCGAATGGGCCTTGATTCGGCCGAATGGGAGTTAATTAAACTATTCCTGAGAGCTTGAGTCATATGCTTGAATCCCTGCCTTCCATTCGACCGAATGGATGTCAGATTTGGTCTAATGTAAGCCTGAACCTTGCTAAACAACTTCTTTGAAGTGTCTAATGGCTTTTGAACATTGTGAAATCTTCAAGGGTGACTTGGAACGCGTGCCCATGCTATAATATGTGCATCTAAACTCTTGATAAAAGTGTCAAAGCCTCTAACACATCACATTTTACCTTGAAATCATCAAAAGTACCTAAAATGACCTTAAAACAGCTCGAGGACAAGATCAAGGTAAAATCGAATGTAATGTGCATAAAATCAATCTAAAACCGCGAGACTCGACACTAAAATGGGGTTGTATACGTGCTCTAAATCGAGCACATCAACTTCCCCCAAGCCAAACCTTTGCTAGTCCCTAGCAAATGAACTAGCAGGGTAACACAATGAGTAAAGCACATGAAAACCAAGGCCAGCGAAAACCAAGGCCAGCGAAAACAAGACAATGCAAGCCGTGTATGCGTAAAACTCTTCCCTAGCCATGGATGTGCAAGTATAATGGGCTCATGAGAGTATAATACCAAGAAGAACAAAGTTTTCCATAAACTCAATATCACTAGAAAAGCTACAACACATGCCATGCCACCTACTACCTAATGCGATCACAAGTCCATGCTCCCCAGGGTATTTCCCAAAAGATGAGGGAAATTTCTAATACGCCTGTGTGTTTAGTAAGGTATGTGTTTCGCTCAGAATCATCCAACTAAAGGTGAGTCAGGAATTAAACACCTAAAGAGGGAGAAATCTTGGGAATTGCATCTTATCTACTCTCCAGCACAGAACTTACTAATTAGGCCAAGTCAAACAGGTTTGGAAAAGGTTACAATGTAGGTTAGGATCAAGGTAGGGTAAATTTTGGGTATATGGAGTTAAAATAGAGGATAGTAAGCAATCCAAGGTAATTAAACCAAGGACAGTTATGACTTCCAACAGCAATGCCACTCCCAAAGTCTCAAGATACGCATAGATGAACTCTAATATATTACACCAACTTTATTCTCAAAAAATTTCCCTTTCTCTTTTTTTCTCTTTTTCTTTTTGTTTTCTTTTTCCTTTGTCTTTTTCTTTTTTTTTCGTTTCTCTTTTTTTTTTTTTGAGTTTTTCATGCTAATAATTCTGAAATATACTAAGAGTTATGTATAGAGTCATATCATCCCACAATGACTTTTCGAACTAAAAACCTGCACAACAATGCAACGGACACCAACTTCACTATGATTACTTAACTATCCTCTAGGTGAAGAGAGGGAATATTTGGCTCGTGTGGAGTAAGATAGTGTAGCTACGAAGAAAAGGTAAAGGCACAAACTTGGCTTACCCTAAAGTTAATCAATATTCATGGTAGGCAATCTGGCCAAGTAGCTGTAACTACAAACGTGTAATCATCCCTGACCTTTAGAAAAGTAGACTATGCTGGAGGAAACAGACACAATACTTAGATTCTCTAACTAGCACTCGATAGTATAGGACTCATAATGGAGTCCTAGAAGGCTCAATCCTCACTAGGCTAGTCGAAATGTGCCTCAATAGGTAGTCATCTAAGCCAAAAACAAGCAAGCCTAGATCCCCAAGTCAGGTGGAAAATAGTCAATCATTTGGTCCCAAAACAGGCACAAGGCTAGGAAAACATGAGTATTCATAGGACCACTAGAATGTACATGTTAGAAGCATGCATGCCAGTTTTATAACTCAAGCACATCAACTTAACAAAACTAAACATGCAAAAACTATAACAACAACCAAAACAATAGTTTCAATAATGCGGATCTTTCGAGACTTTGTAAACACAAGAACCCTCCCCCAAGCCAGCTCAAGAACTGTCTCGGCACTTGGGAAAGATGGAGAAGAGAAACAAAAGGGAGCAAAACCAGCATTATGGAAGATATTGCTATACAAACAAAATAAACACCGGGTTATCTCCCGTAAGTACTTTTTTTTAACGTAGATAAGTTCGACACAGTTAGCCACAAGTTCAGACAAAAAAAGGAAACAAGAAAATTATACATGTCGTAGGAGTGGATTCACTCCTACCATCTCCATCACCTCCAGCGTGTGCAGTCAAAACTCTCCACCGAGCCATAGTGGAAAAAGTAAGCAACGGAGTACCAGGGTCATAAGGAGGTGGGCTATAATTCGGGGCTCTCCCAAGCCAAGGTGGAGTCATCGGTCTTATTTTGGTTTTTTTTCTTCTAGCCCTCTTCCTTTTGTGGGCTGGCTTGTCAGTTCTCTTAAACATGTCACAAATCTCCTTTGTCAGAGCAATCTCCTTCGCAACCTAAAAATCAACACTCTTCATGGCCTCCTCCTCATCTGACACCTCAACAAACATTGGGGCAGCAAAATCATCACACGTCACAACCTTTTCTTCAACTATATTTCCAAAAACATTCAAGGAACAAATCTGCTCGACCATGGGTTCCTTGGAAGACTTAAAAAGGCAAAAACAACTTTTTCTTGGGCTACCCTCACAGTGATAGTTTCTGAATCATAGTCTATCAAGGCACCCAAAGTCTTCAAAGCATCTCTCCCTAGGATGAGGGGGTATAAGGATCCTCAACCATATCAAGCACCATGAAGTCACATGGAACTATGATGTTCCCTACTTAGATCGGAAGGTCATCAAATTCCCCACATGGCACTTTTATACTATGGCCGGCTAGTTGGATTGTTTTCTTTGATGGCTTTAGCTTAAAGGTTATGTGTTTGGCAATGGACATCGCCATTAGGCTAATGGAGGCCCCAAGGTCAGAGAGTGCTCCCTTAGAATTGAGTTTTCCAAGGGTGGCTGGGAGCACAAAGGGTCCTGTAGCTTTTTATTTCTTTGCCCACGTGCTCTGAATGATGGCACTCACTTTGCCCTCAAGCTTTCTCTTATTTCCTAAGAGAATTTTCATATACTTAGCATATTAAGGCATTTGCTCCATAGCCTCTAAGAATGGAATCTTCATTTCAAGCTGCCGCATATGCTCTAGGAATTTAAGAAACTTTTCTTGCAATTGTTTCTCCACCTTTCCGTAAGGAAAAGGGAGAGGCAAAGCATGTTGACGCTCATGAGAGAGGGTTAGATTTTATTGCGCAAGGGAGTTCACTTGGGTGGAAAGGTAATCGTGATTTAGAGGCAGGTTTGGTGGTGGTTGTGTAGATGAATAGGGTAGGTTGGGGTTGGGCCTTAGCATTTGAGGATATCGCCTATTCCCATTATGCCTAGGAAAACTCCCATTTGCTTGATTGTTGGAGTTGTACACTTGGTTGAAGGTTCCTTGGCTAGAATTTGGATTGAAGGGAGGTCTAAAGGGTTGATTGTTGGAAGGACCTTGTTGAGCAAACCCTTGGTTTTGACCACTATACCCCACACTTACCACATAATCGGGATTGTACCCATAACCATCATAGTTCATGATTGGAGTTCCTTCTTAGTTATACCCCCCATAGTTCACAGCCACTACATGTTCAGAATTTGAACCCCCACAATAGGATGTATCATGATTTGTGCCCCCACAGATTCTACATGAAAAGGGCGTCTCTTTAACCAATGATACATTGGAGCTACCTTAAGCAAATTTGAACTTGGACAGTTTCTTATCCATAATATCCTCGATTTTTGAACAAATCATGTCAAAGTTACATGAATAAATCATTCCTCTCGGTAATCTATTTTTGGCAACCTCCTCAATTTTTGCCTTCACCTAATTGCATGGGACCTTTGAGAGTTGGCCACCAACTGCCGAGTCTAGAAGTTCCTTGGTAGAGTCATTGAGACCATCGTAGAAGAATGTATTGAGATGTTTCTCCCCATACTCATGATGGGGGCATACTCTAATCATTCTTTTAAACCAACTCCAAGTAGCACTAAGGTTCTCATCATCCTCTTGAGTGAAGGACAAAATTTTCTTACACCAATCTTACGTCCGAACCATGGGATAGAACCTTTCTAGAAAATATGTCTTCAATTGAGCCCAATTGATGATTGAGTTTGGCTCTAAGCATTTATACTAATCCTTATCCTCTCCAGCTCGACACAAGTGAAATAAGTGCATTCGCACATAGTCCGGACTGTTGGGGAATGGAGGAATGAGCCCGTATATATCTGAGAAGGCTTCCAAGTTTTCGAGGGGGCATTCATTTTTCAAACCTCTAAAGGGGGTCTCCTTCACCATTTGGGTGAACTGCAGATGTATTTGATAAGGAGTTGGGGCAATGGGTAACATGACACCCTGTTGAAATTCTTGGGACCTAGTGTTCCAAATAGACCAAATAATTGCTAATTTTCGTCCATTGATGATATAGGAGGGTTGGAAGTATTTGGTTGTAATGGGGTTTGGGTTGGAATTCTCCGTTTTCTATGTTAAAACTCAGGATCGTATGGTTCTAGCTGTTTATTTGATCTACGTGTGCTATAGGACATGCAAACAACACTAGAGACCAATCGTAAGCACTGACAAGCAAAATTAAAAGACAATAATAAAAATGAAACAAAAATAAACTATAGCAAGACTACAATCTAAACATAAAGCCTTGTCCTTGGCAACGGCGCCATTTTGGTAACCAACTTTTAGGTCGTTAACTAAAAGACTAGTTATACAAACAATATTTATAAACTCCCTAATACTACTACAACTAGTGTAATGGTAAGTCAAGGGTCGAACCACAAGGACAAGGGATGCTAGTTTATAGACTTGATGTAAGCGTTTATTCGAGATTTGAATTGATTAAACTACACTAATGACAGAAAAGTGAAGAAAGAATAAAAACGATAATATGCAATGAAAGAAAAATGGGGATAGATTAGTTCCACCCTAGGAAGGACAATCGAACTATAAAATGTGCTAAGTTAAAGGAAATCGGTCGACAATCAATCAAGACACTCAAGGAAATCGGGCATAAATAATGAACAAGAACATGATTGAAAGCATAAACAATTTGAACATAAATGAACAAGAGAACGAATAGGGGAAATGAAGAATAAATCAAAACTGATAACTAGTCTATCAAAGCTGTAAATGGAGCAAGGATAATAACAAGAGCAATGGAATATACTAAAACAATAAATGAAAGCATTAAACAAAATAGAATAGTAAAGAAATGATAACTTACATAAACAAAATTGCGTGAATGAAAGAGATTCTAAATCCAAAATACAATGCTTGAAAACAAGTGTAACAAAAGCCTTAAATCTAAACTAAAGCATGAATGAAATGAAAGCAATGAAAGTGATGTTCTAAGTTGAGGCACAAGAGCTCTCAAAATAGGCATGAGGGTTTTTTTACAAAGCAAGCGGGTATTTATAACCTAAGGACATAAGGGTAAAACCCTAAAAAAACCCTCGGGGCTGACTTAAGAAAGAACCAAAATCTACGAAAAAGGGGTTCGTTCGGCCGAATGGAGGAAGGATTCGGCCGAATGAGGGACCATTTGACTGAATGGTTGTGTCATTCGCTCATTACAGAAACTTTGATTATCTTTACTCTATTCACCAAACGACCAAAGGATAGCACCCATTCGGCCAAATGGACAATGATTTGACCGAATGGGATTTCATTTGACTATTCCTGAGAGCTTGAGTCATATGCTTGAGTCTCTGTCTTCCATTCGACCGAATGGATGTCAAATTTAGTCAAATTAAAGCCTGAACCTTGTTGAACACCTTCCTCGAAGTGTCTAATGGCTTATGAACTTTATGGAATCTTCAAGGGTGACTTAGAACGCGTGCCCAAGCTATGATATGTGCATCTAAACTCTTGATAAGAGTGTCAAAGCCTCAAACACGTCACATTTTACCTTGAAATCATCGAAAGTACCTGAAATGACCTTAAAACAGCTTGAGGACAAGATCAAGGTAAAATCGAATGTAATGAGTATAAAATCATTCTAAAACCGTGAGTCTCGACACTAAAATGGGGTTGTAAACGTGCTCTAAAATGAGCACATCAGAATTGTTAAAGGAATAAGAAGGACAAGAAAACAATAGAGAGAGTCAATCCAAACGAACAAATGCAAACTATGGCTAAAAAATACATAAATATTCTATTTGCGAATTAGTAAAATTACCACTGCTTATAAGATCTGACAATGATATCTAATCTTTTTCTATTTATTTTAAGTTGGAGTTCCGAGATAAGAAAATTGAAGGGAAATTCCTTCTTGCGAGGGCCCAAGATGAATTAGCTTTGGCCACTGGGAAGCCAAATCACCTTAGACGGCTGTGTTGGACTGGGAGGGACTAATATTGGGTATCATCAAGTATTTAGACCTCCTCCACCAAGATGAAGCAAACAAAGTTAAAGAAGTTTCAATGGAAGATTGGGAGACTTTGAAGGCTCAACTCTGAGAAGAACTTAGACAAGAGTTCGATGCCACTATGAAGGACAAGTTATTCTCCATACTCCAAGACATTGGTATCAGCGCCGAGCAGTTAGCATCCTAGGGTGTATGGGTCTCTACTCCCCATGTAGAGGTGTGTTATATTCCCTTTTTAAATCTTATGTTAAATAACTATTGTTTGCATTAATGAATACCTATAATATGAACATATTATATTCAATTTTCAAGGTCCTACTAGTTGTCGTCTACTCCTAAAAGATCCAAATACGGGAATGATATATGATGTGGCTGATGATGTTGCGTACCTAGGTCAGTCACGCTAATAGTTTACATGAACTCACCAAGGAACAAGGCTTGAAGGACATGAAGTAGTGAAGGTGGAGACTGTTCCTGACTTCTTCAAAGAAGCAGCACTACCGGTTCTGATTCCACAGTACGACTTGTAGACATTGAACTATACAATTAGTAATTTTGTGCAATGGACTTTTCATTTTATCAAAATCATAAGTGAGGTAGAAATCTTAGATTCAATCAAATTTCCTCTTTAATTATATTTTGGTATGAATAAAGTTGTACGATATGTGCCTTTTTAATTAGGTGACTCCATAAGCTAAGAAGATAAAGGGAAAGTCAGCTGATGAAGTTATTTGGAGCAATGAGTCTGCCTCAAAGAAGTTAGTGCTAGAAAATTGATCTCTTCTCGCTGAAGATGTAGCGGCTACTCTAAGTCTCGAGTGGAAATGGCTACTTCAATGTGCGACCATGATGAAGGAAGACAATACCATTGTAGTGTTGTTGGATCGAGTCTTATTCCACTATTCTATAGACGAAAAAGCGTGGCTTGACATAGCTGACATCACCCAATTCTTATAGGAAGCTCAATTGAACATTTTTGTTATTTAATTCTTTATGAGGTATACACAATTAGGATATAGTTTAACTTATGTGGTACTATTAATGTTTGTATATAATATGCATTTTATGATTATGTATGGCACTCCAAGATGATTGTGTGTCATGCGATTTACTCTCATTAGTCGGTTGGTTGTGTCTTGAGGCCACTTCGGATGCAAGAATCGATGGCAACATCAAGGAGGGAAAGACGTACGTCCATTTTTCATTCATGAAAGCCCTACAAGATAAGTGATTGAAGTTCATTTTTGCCCCTATTTTTGAACGGTACATTTGAATCTGATGTGTTAACACAATGCTTATTACTTATACATTTACATTAGAGTTTGAGAATGCATATAGTATGTCAATATAATGCTAATTACTTAATTCTTATAGTGTAGTGCACATTGGATGTTTTTAGTCTTTTTTGTTGCAAGTGGAAAAATATACTTTTTCAATTCAGCTCGGTCAATACGCAATACTAAGATGAGAGCGATTATTAATTAGTAAGTATTATTAATAGATTTACATTGCTAGCTAAGGTTGATTGAAATTGAACTATTAAAATAATTAATATCGTTTTCTAGTGTGTTAAAAAGACTTACATTGCAATGAGAACGAGCCGAAAAGCAGACATCAATATGGATAGAAGTGATGGTAAGTTCATCAACTAATTTAAACACTGTAACATAATACTATCATATGATGGTTAACATTTCTATTTTGTAATTCATAGTGTGCTCAACAACGTGGTGGAATTGAGTGCGGCTACTTTCTTCTACTTTTCATCCTTGACATCCTCAACGAGTGCAGTAGTGGGATACCCATGGTGGAGGCAAGAGCTTTTTTCCATAATTTCATTGTTTTAAGTATTTTCAATAGTATATTCCCTCTTAATCATGCCTCAAACACTTCACATAGGACCATTTGAGTTAATATAAGTTGATTAGTAGCGGTTTTGGGTAGATTATTAGCATATTTCCCTTTAACATGCCCCAAGAAATTGAAATAAATCAATATGAGTCAATATAGGCTAAATTGAAGCAGTTTTAAGTTTATATTGAAGTATTATCCTTTAACATGCCCCAAACACTTTATAATGGTTTCCTTTGTTACTTTTACTTGTCCTTTCGTCTTCACCATAGTCCTCTGCTTTTCTATAAAATGATCTGGTTTCCTCTATTCTTTTTGGAACTATTATGAGAAAAAGATGTAGAATTTATCTATTGGAAGGAGAACAAGGAGTCAAAGAGCTAAAATGGTGATGGAACAAAACAAAAGGGTGTTACTGCGGTTAGGAAGTGGTAATTGATAAAAGAGACTGATAAGGGTTTTGGGATTCAGGATATTTAACCACTCTAGAAAAGTCTTCTTTATCAATTAGAACAGCCTTATTGTCATCTGTTAACATGTTCAAATTTATATCTTTTATTTGGCTACTACCACCCACATCAATTTCTTTCATAGACTCCCACTTCCTAACTATAGCAAGATGCACCCTTTTATTTTGTTCCATCACCATTTTAGCTCTTTTACTGCTTGTTCTCTTTTGAATAGATGAATTCTCCATTTTTTTCATAAAGTCCAAAAAGAACAGACCCTAACAGAGCTTTTTATAGGGAAGTTAAGGAATATGATGAAGGTAGAAGAGCAAGAGAATGGAACAAAGGAAACGTTATGATTTACACCATAAATCGATCAAATGGGAGCAGTTTTGGGTAGAAAATAACCTAAACACTTCAAATACATCGATATGAATCAATATAGGTCAAATAGGGTGGTTTTGGGTTGATATTGGTGTAATTCCTCTAGAACATGGCCTAAACACCTCAAAGAGAATGATAAGAGTCAAAGTAGGTCAAATAGGATCGATTTTGGGTATAGATTGACGTACTTACCTTAAAACATGTCATAAACACTAGAAATACATCAATTTGATTTAAAATTGGTCAAATGGGATAGTTTTGGGTATACAATGACCTAAACACTTCGAATACATTGATATAAGTAAATATAGGTTAAATAGGATGGTTTTGGGATGATATTGGCGTATTTCCTCTATAACATGGCCTAAAACTTTGAATTGAATAATATGAGTTAATATAGGTCAAATGGGAGTAGTTTCAGGTAGAAATGATGTATTTACCCTAGAACATGTCACAAACACTAAAAATATATCAATTTGAGTCAAAATCGGTCAAATGGAAGATGTTTTGGGTATAAAATGACGTAAACCCTTCAAATACACTGATATGAATCAATATAGGTCAAATAGGATGGTTTTAGGTAAATATTAGCATACATCCCCTAAAACATGGCCCAAACACTTTGAAAAGGACGATATGAATCAATATAGGTCAAATGGGAGCAGTTTTGGGTAGAAAATGATGGATTTAGCCTATAACATGTGATAAACACTTGAAATACATCAATTTGAGTCAAAAATCGGTCAACTGGGAGGGGTTTTGGGTAGGAAATGCCATAAACATTTGAAATACATTGATATGAATCAATATATGTCAAATAGGGCGGTTTCGGGTTGATATTTGCCTATTTCCCCTAGAATATGGCCCAAAACACTTCAAATTGGACGATATAACTCAAATTAGGTCAAATAGAAACAATTTTTGGGTAGAAAATGACATATTTAACTTGATTACATCGATTTGAGTCAATATATATAGGTTGGATTCGTAATTAGGCCCATATGTCATAAGATTGTGTCATGTACAACAAGGTATGGAAAATGACATGTTTGAACAATATTTTTCAAATACATTCCATTTTATATTTACTTTAATTATATGGTTATCAATCTTAGGTATACAAAGGATTCAACAAGGAGCCCTTCTCCACTGAAGAAATCGATGTCGTTTGCAACAAATTGGCCAAGTATAGGATAGATAACTTTTTTTAGATTATTCACATTACCTTTTGTGTATTTTGTAGTTTTTATACATCAAGTTAATTTATTAGGTCATAGTTTTGATGTCACTTAATGGGTGATTTACGACTCTATTAGTGTATAAATGAGAGATGGATCTTCATTTTTATATATGTATGTTGGTTACTCTAATTGCAAATGTAATATAGTAGGTTTGAATTTGGAAATTTGGGCATAGTAGGGATCAAATTAAAGCGTACAAAACAAAAATTACTTGTATGCGGCGGGTGTCCCCAAGACCCACTGCTTATTACTCTATTATAATAACTTTTCATTCTGGAAAAGTAATAATTTGCGGCGTTAATAAACTTAAAGCCGCTGTAAATTAATGATTAATATGCGGCGTCACTTAGCCTTAAACTGCCGCATATTAATCATTAATATGCAATGTATTTCTTTGTACCTACCACATTTTATGTACTGTGTTGCGACGTATCTTTTGCGCCGCAAATTTATTTGATTAATTTGCTGCCATCCTTAATGTTGCTAGCCTTTTGACACCACATATAGTACTTAAAAAACTTCCGCATATTGATCAAATTCTACTCGTGAATTATAACTCAATTATCTAACCATATAAGCATAATCTAACTTTTATTATCATTAAAACACTAATTATCTTATCATACATCAACAGCAGCATCCCTTGCCGTGTCATCTAAGCTTGACACATCATTTTTGTTGTCTTAAGCACAAGTCCTTGTCTTAACAATGCTTCCACTTTTGTTCTTGTCTTAAACTGTCAAGAAAACTTCCAAGTATGCTTCTTTTAGTCAAGAAACCTTCAAGAATGATTTTTCTTTGGCTTTTAGGTAGCATATGATGGATAAAAATCCTACTAAAATAATATAAATTAAGAAAGAAAATCCTAAACAAATTAGGATTAGTAGATAAAATCTTTCCTAAGTAATCTATGAGAAATAAAAAATTCCAAAACCTTATCCAAATCAGTTTTGAAAAAGTAACACAAATTCTAATACTAATTAATTCATAATTAGTAAACTCATCAAATCCTAATCCAAATAGGATTAGTAAAGATATATCTTAGAGGGAATATGATTCAACTAGCTTGAAAGAATTTTATGCATGCATTCACATCATGCCCACTCTCTTAAGAAAAAATTGCCCTCAAGTTTTGTGATGGTTGATGTGCTCATTTTAGAGCACGTTTACAACCTCATTTTAGTGTCGAGTCTCATGCTTTTATATTGGTTTTATGCACGTTACATTCAATTTTACCTTGATCTTGTCCTCGAGCTGTTTTTAGGTCATTTCAGGTGATCTCGATGATTTCAAGGTAAAATGAGACGTGTTCGAGGCTTTGACACTTCTATCAAGAGTTTGGATGCGCGTATCATAGCTTGGGCATGCATTCCAAGTCACTCTCGAAGATCCCATAAACTCTAGAAGCCACTAGGCACTTCTAAGGAACTGTTTAGCAAGGTTTAGGTTCAGGTTCGACCGAATCTGACATCCATTCGGTCGAATGGAAGACAGGGATTCAAGCACATAAATCAAGCTCTCGGGAATAGTCGAATGAAGACTCATTCGGCAGAATCAAGACCCATTCGGCCGAATGGTTCCACTCATTCGGTCGAATGGTGGACAGGGTGCAAAAAACGCCAAGATTCTGATATAGCCGAATGGCATACCCATTCGGCCGAATGGCCACCCATTCGGCCGAATCCTCCCTTCATTCGGCCGAATAGCCTTCTTTCCCGCAGATTTTGTTCTTTCTTTAGTCGGCGCTCGAGGGTTTTTCCTAGGGTTTTACTCCTTTTGTCCCTAGGGTATAAATACCCTCTTTCTCTGTACATAACCTTATGCCTACTTTGAGAGCTTTTGTGCCTCAACCTAGAACATCACTTTAAAGCTTTTCATTTCTTTCATGCATTAGTTTAGATATTGTCTAGGTTATTTGTTACCAGAGCATAAAGCCCTTAAAAAACCAGAGCTTATAAGTTTTTTCCACTAGTGTTCTCTTCATTTGCAAGCCTTCATGCCATAAGACTGAATAAGAACTAAGCTCTAATTCTGCCACTTTGAAAGATTCAAAGTCACAATAATCTTTATAGTTGAAGATCCTTTCTACTCTACGAACCAAATCTAATAATTTATCTAGATCTATAATACCATTAAATATGAGGATTTTAAATTTCAAACATTGATCATCATCCTTGCATTTGCTTAATGATTTTCGTTTATTACATATAACTTATAGTAGCTTATCCATGCATGACTTGAGCTCCTTGATCTCATTTTCCATGCTTAGTGCCTTAGCTTCTAACAAGTCCATACTTATTTAAAACTTCCAAGCATCCCTGGCATTTCTTCACTAATGTCCATAATTGCTTGAGTAACTTCAAATTATCTAAACAAGGGAACCAAATGTTGATGTGAATCTAGAGAAGCAAAGCACCCTAAATTGTCGAACTACCCTCAAGTATGTGAGTCTAAAGCTATGCACAAACTCACTCACAAGGTTATTTGTTACACTCGACAAAGGAAAGAAAACTAGTTTTTATTACTTTGAAAATCTGAATACATGAATTATAAGACCTTAGACCTTAAGTGTCTTAATATTATTATGCTTATGATACCCTAGACCTTAAGTGTATTAATATTATTATGCATATGATACCCTAGACCTTAAGTGTATTAATATTATTATGCTTATGATACCTAGTCATAATAGAACAATAAGACATGGATTGATTGGCTCACAATTTGCCAACTCATCCTCTTACACTTTTACTAGGATTCTAACATTACCACCTTAGCAATCTTAGTTAATTTATAATAATATCCTATTATAACTCAATTATCTAGCGATATAATCATCAAATTACAACTTACTTATCTAGCCTATAAGCATAATCTGACTTTTATTTACCTTAAAACACAAATTATCCTATCATACATCAGCAGCCACATCATCTAAGCTTACCACATCACTTTCCATTTCATCCAAGCTTACTACATCACATTTGTTGCCATAAGCACAACTCCTTTTCTTAACAATGCTTCCCCCCTTACACTTGTCTTCAACTTTCAAGAAACCATCTAAGATCACTTCTTTTTGCCAAGAAATCTTCAAGAATGATCTTCCCATGGATTTTAGGTAGCATATGATGGATAGGACTCCTATCAAAAGTAAAAGAAACTAAGAAAGAAAATCCTAAACAAATTAGGATTAGAAGAAGAAACTTTTTCTAATTCAACTAGGAAAAGTTAATTATTCCAAAAACGTTATCCAAATAAGTTTGAGAAAATAACAAAATTCCTAATTCAATTAGAATTAGTAAACTCATCAAATCCTAGTCAATGTAGGATTAGTAAAGATATGATTCATCATAGAGGGAATGGGATTCAACTAGCTTAAAAGAATTTCATTCATGCATTCACATCATTCATACATAGATAGCCCAACTCGTGTCGCTCTGTCAAGTTTCTCCGTCCCAATAAGATCATTAGGACTCCTAACTATAGACCTCTCCTCTTTAAGTCCATCAAATGCCCCAAAACCCATAAGAAAAATTTAAAAAATCCTCCTAAATTCGTGACCCTCCATGGCCCAAGCTTCCTCTCTATTGATCCAATCTATTCATCCCAATTCAAAGTAACTTGATCTTCTGCTTTCGATGTTGGCTTGACCTCCTCTTCCTCTAATACCAACTCCAAGCACTCCACTTCATTTGGTCCAAACTCTAATTCCTCTAAGAAATCCTCCTCTACATCACTCTCATCATATATGAAATTATCAAATATTTTGAAATTTGGTTGTGTTTATAGTGGTATGAGAAATACCGGGTTATGGTTGGCATTGTGTGGGTAAGTATACTCTTTGCCTCCTAGCCATTTTTGATAGAACCCTTACTTGATCATTCATGCAAAACTTCCTACGTTCCATGTCCTCTAGTTCTTGCTCCAAGAATGCTACCTTTTCATAACCATCTTTTAGCGTCGTTTTACTAAAAGGTTAGTTTAGCAAACTAAATTCATACCAACCTATGAACTAGATTAGTATAGTGGAGTACGGGGTCGAACCATGAGGACAAAGGATATCAAGACTTTAATTCTTAACTCAACCGGACTATTTGGATTTGGAAAACAACTAAAACTAATAACAAGAATATAGATGAAGATAAAGCACGAAGTAAATCTAATAGAGAAAAACGGGGACAAGATTAGATTCACCCTAGGAAAGAAGCTTTCAAAACTAAACCTGATGGGTTAGAGAAAATCTAATAACAAATAGCATGGACATCTAAGAATACAAGAGAAAGTTGGTGATTCCACAAATCACAACGAACGACCTATAATCGCCCTATGTCTCCACAGGAGTGGCAGGACAAGATTCACATCGGATTCCAAAACTACTTATTGTCATCATTCCTACAACCTTAAGTAATAAAGATCATAGCTTTTCCTAGGGTTTCACCAATCAAAACCCCTAAAAGAACTATTCACACATATTCATGCTATGTGACATAAAGATATTCAATAAAGCAAATGAAACAAACATGAAAGGAAATTAACGAGAATGAAAGAAAATTTGAAACTATTCAAGAAAATGAACATAGAACTAAACATGCAATGAAATAAAGTGAATGAATTAAAAGCAAACTAATAGATTAATATTCATAAAAGCTTCAATGTATTATCCACGAACAGAATTTGAATAACAAAAACTAGAACTCGGAGTACAAACATTGAGAAAACTGAAAACCAAAAGCTAAAACTAAAAGAATTTAGAGGCTAAACAAAACTAGAAGTGCATAAAAATATAAATACCTAGCTACCCTCCCTCTCATCAGAGGGAGTATTATTTATAACAAAACACGAAAGACCTACGAAAACCCTAAAATACATATGGGTCAGCACTAAAAAGAAGTCGTTATTCCGGAGAAAACACTGTCATTCGACCGAATTCAAGTCCTATTCGCCCGAATACAACTCCATTCGCCTGAATGCACTTCCATTCGCCCATTCTAGAGGCTCCAAAGAATCAATCTCTGTCCATCATTCCCCCGAATGTATGGTCTAATTCGGCTGAATGGAAGCTCATTCGCCCAATTAAGTTCCATTCGGATTTCCCAGTGGCAAGGATTAAAATGTTCTGAAGTTTGCCTTGCATTCGAACGAATGTGTCTCAGATTTGGTCGAATCTGCACCATTCGGCTGAATGTGTCTCATATTCGGTCGAATCTGAGACCATGCATTCCTCTTTTCACTTCTTTCTGTTCTACACTTTGTGTTATCTTCATGAGTGACTTGAAACGTTTGCCCAAGCTACGATACACGTGTCAAAGGCTCGAATGCATTACATTTTTCCTCGAAATCATCAAAAATACCTGAAATGAACTTAAGACAACTCGAAGAAAAGATCAAGGTGAAATCAAGCATAATATGCATAAAACCAATATAAAATTATGAGATTCGACACTAAAACAAGGTAGTAAACGTGCTGTAAAACGAGCACATCAACTTCCCCCAAGCTAAACATTTGCTAGTCCCTAGCAAATGAAATACGAAGGTGTCATGAAAGCGTATGGCAAAACAGTCATTGAAACGAATGAGGAATAAGGAGAGTGAGAATCAAGACAATGCAAGTCGTGCACGTCCAAAACTCTTCCCTAGTCATGGATGTGCAAATACAATGGGAATAAAAGAGCATAATCAATGTTTTACACCTACTCAGGATCACCAAGCAAGCTACATCATAGTTCATTCTGCCCACTACTTAATGAGGTCGCAATTCTACGCTCCCGAACTTGTTGAGATGTGGAAAATTTCTAATACGCTCATATGTTTATAGGGTATGTGTTTCGCTAAAAATCATCCAACTGAATATGAGTCGGGAATTAAACACCTAAACAGCGAGAAATCTCAAGGATTGTGTCTTATCTACTCTCCATCACTGATCTTACTAATCAGGTTAAGTCCAACAGGTTTGGAAAGGGTTGCAATGTAGGCTCGGATCAAGGTAGGGTAGAATTTGGGAATATGGAGTTAAAATAGAGGATAGTGAGTGATCCAAGGAAATAAAACCGAGGAAGACTACGCCTTCCGACAACCATCCCACTCCAAAAATTTCCAATAATGGACTCTAATACACTATGTTAACTTTATTCTCAAACTTTTCTCTATTTTCTTTTTGTTTGTTTTCTTTTTCTTTTTCTCTTTTTTTCTTTTTCTTTCTCTTTTTATTTTTTTTCTTTTTGTTTCTTTTTCTCTTTTTTCTTCTTTTTGTGCTTTTCAAGCTTTTTTTCTGAACTTTCCATGTGATTACTTCTTTGAAATGCACTAAGACTAGTGTATGTAGTCAAATTACCCAATACTCACTTCTCCAAATTAAAATCCTATATCGCAATGCTACGGACACCAACTTCACTGTGATCACATGACTATCCTCTAGGTAAAAAAGAGGGGATATTTGGCTCATATGGAGTTAGATGGCGTGGCTGCAAAAAAGAAGTTAAAGGCACAAATTTGGCTTAACCTAGAGTAAATTGATTTTCATGGTAGGCACTTTGGCTATGTAGCTTCAACTACAAACGTGTTATCATCCCTAACCTTTAGAAAAGTAGACTATGCTGGAGGAGAAAAGACATAATTCTTAAGATTCCTTGACTAACACTCAACAATATAAGACTCATAATAAAGTCCTAAAAGGCTCAGTCCTCACTAGGTTAGTCGAAATGCGCCTCAATAGGTAGTTATCCAAACCACATACCAAGCAAGCTCAGATCCCCCAAGCTAAGTGAAAAACAGTTGATAAACTCAGTACCAAAACAGGCACAAGGCTAGGGGAATACGAGTTTCCCTAAAATCAATGTAAAGTGCACGACAAAAGCTTGTATGCTTGTTTGAAGCATATGATGTAAAGAAGGGAGCATAAGATGGAAAAAAGGGGGCATATGATGGAAAGAAGGGGAAAACAAATACAAATATAACTAAATAAATAAATTTGAATTTTCAAGCAAGCAATTATACCAGTACATAGGTGCAGCAGCATATGGAACTTATTATACAAGCACTTGAAAAGAACACCAAAAGCAAAATGTAAAACACAAAACAACACCAAGAAAATGGAACACAAAAACACAAAGCAACGTAAAACTACACAACACTAAAACTAACAGCCAAGACTAAAGGACATGTGAAATAATGAGTAGTGGACTGTGGAGACCCCCCCCCCCCCAGGCTAGGGTGAAGTCATCCTCGGTACCAAGTGAGGCCTTTAGGTCTACCACTACTCATCCCCTATAAATTCCTCATCATCCCCCTGGTCATCGTCCTTATTTTCCTCCTCCTCCCCACCCATATAGTCCATCCCATAGTCATCTAAGGCTCTCCTAGGAGCTGGTGGGGTGAAGTTATTAAACCTACGCCTACCCACTCGCAACCGGTCAAACCCATGACTTAATGATATCTCCTTATAGTTGTTATGACAAGGGTACCAGGAAGGGGTGGCCATGCTTTTGTCGACCATATAGGAGCGGTAGGCCATGTCATACCATGGGTAGTGCGCCCGCTCAAAGTTTTGCTCAAGGTGATCGAGTCGGGTGGTGTGCGGTGTGGTAGGCTAGGGTGGTGAGCACCTGGTCAAGCCTTCTTTGTATGCTTCCTAGGGAGGACATAATATCGGATTTAAACTCATCATCGGAATCGTCATGATCTGGTAAGACCAAAGTGGAAGCCCTAGGTCTGTCGCGTATAGAAAGGGTGTGAGGGCGAGGAGGGAGTACAAGTGGGGGCTCGACAGCGTATCTCGGCACATCGCCGTCTAAAAGATACGAGGCCCCAAACTGGATTAGGGGAGGTAATTGAGGACAGGGAAGGGGGATGGTGCGATCTTTCAAGTTTCGCCATCGCATGGGGTTAGTGAAAATAAAACCAGCCCATACGAGGCATTGCTCGTGAAGGGTCACTGAATTCTACAGGATTCATAACGTTAAGGAATTTAGTGATGCGGAATACGTGTGCCCCTAAGCATAAGTCAATGTGTGCAGATAGGGTTGTTGTGTTGTTTAAAACAATTTTAGGCCATAACACAGAAACTCGAGAATTGTCCGGTTATTTATTGAAACCAAACACGGCACAAAATGCAGCATAATCTTGAAAATAGGTTACATTCCTCAGCCTAAAAGACAAATGCAACCTACCTTCCCATTGACACGGGGTTAAGGAACTAAGAAACTCATAAGTTAAGAGCTTATGAGTTGGGTGCCACATGTTAATCTAGTTCTCTAACCCACATGTCGTTAGTAATGCAATAAGTTGCTCATATATACCCATTCTTTGCAAAATAGAAATGTCTAAATAATGAGTCGGGTTAATTTTTCGTACCTTAAGCCTTTGGAAATGTTCATATTATTCCAAAGATACGAAAACCACCGTCGGATGGTCCTCATCGAACCACAATTCCTGGCCGAGAAGTCGTTGTTGTCCCTTCAATTATTGAGAACCAGTTTGTTGCTCTTCCCTTGCTGCACCCGAAGAAGATCCTTCTCCATGCTTTTTGGATCTCTTGAAGGGGTTTCTCGAGATTCTCCTTGGACCCATATCGATTGATGAGGATTGGGAAGGAAAATGAGAAGTTTGAGGGATGACAAGTGAGTGAGGGAGCTCGGACAATTTTTAGGGTTGAAGAAATTTTGTGGTGAAATCCCGTGGAAATGAGCTGATATTTATAAACCTGACCTTCCATTCGGCCAAATGGAGCACTCATTCGGTCGAATGACACTCCATTCGCGCGAATGGATGCCCTAATCGGTCGAATGGAGAAGAGATACGCAGGATTCTTTGCTCTCATTCGACCGAATTGCTACGCTATTCGGTTGAATGGTCTCCCATTCGTCCGAATGGATTGTCCATTCGGGGTTCCCAAGAGCCCCTAATATTTCCCTCTATAGATGTATTCGGCCAAATGGGGGGCTCTATTTGGTCGAATGAGATCTATTCGCCCGAATTTGACCCTTCATTCGGCATTTTCAGAAACATCTCTAAAATTTATAAGCCAAGATCATTCGGCCGAATGGAACTATCATTCAGCCGAATGGAATGTGAATTTGCAAATCAATAGCTTGGAATAATCAAATCACATGTGGTTTTCCAAATTAATCATGGTACTATGATTATGTTTTACGAAAATCCAAATAAAATTGGGTTACCTCCCGTAAGTGCTTTGTTTAACGTCGTTTAGCTCGACGTAGCTCGGGTAATCTAAAATAACACGAAACAATGACCAAAGTTAAACTAACTACTTAAAACTTAACAAAACATTAAAGAACGATGATTCGAAGTTAAGATACTCGATAAGTGCTAATGATTATACATATCATTCAACTTCGACATCATCTAACCTTATATGCTCAATGGTGTTGACTTCGTGAAGGCTACTCTCATGGAAGAGTTTTAATCGATGCCCATTAACAATGAAACTTCCTCCATAATAGTCTTTCAGCTCTACCGTTCCATAAGGGAAAACTTGTAAAATCCCGAATGGCCCAGACCACCTTGATTTCGATTTCCTGGGGAATAACTTTGCTCTTGAATTAAAGAGCATCACTTTATCCCCTACAAGAAACTCTCGTTGGATGATACGTTGGTTGTGCCAACGCTTAGTACATTCCTTGTAGATATGCATGTTATGGAATGCGTTGAGCCGTAGTTCTTCCAATTCTCTTAATTGGGCGGCTCGCTTCTTGCAGAATAGAGTGGAATCCAAATTAAGGGTTTAGATCGCCCACTAAGACTTGCATTGCAATTCCACCTGTAGATGACAAAGATTTTCCATACAATAAATGGAACGGGGTGGTGCCAATAGGGGTCTTGTAACATGTACGGTGGGCCCAAAGAGCGTCGTCTAACTTTAGAGACCAATCTTTCCTGTTTGGGTTTACCACCTTTTCAAGAATTCTCTTAATTTCCCTATTGGCTACTTCCATCTGTCCTTGAGTTTAGGGATGGTAGGGTGAACCGACTTTGTGAATGACTCCATAATTTTTCAACAATTTGTTTAGTTTCCGCTTAGCAAAGTGTGAATCCCCGTCACTTATGACTATTTTGGGAACACCAAATCGAGGAAAGATTATGCTTTTAAAAAGCTTTATAACTACTTTGTGATCATTCGTAGGCGGGCGATGGCCTCCACCCACTTAGACACATAATTAATCCCTACTAAAATATATTGGATCCCATGAGATAAAACAAATGGGCCCATAAAGTTAATTCCCCAACAGCTGAACACTTCACACTCAAGGATATAGTTCTAAGGCATCTCATTCCTCATTGAGATATTGCAAACTTTTTGGCATCTCTTATAGCTCTTCACAAAAGTTTCAACATCCTTATGTAATGTTGGCCAATAGAAACCCGAGGTGGCGACCTTAGTAGCAGTGTTCATTATACTATGGTGGCCGCCATAAGCGTATGAATAAAAGTGAGTCAAAATCTTGGGAACTTCCTCTTCAGTGACACAATGGCGGATTATGCTGTCGGCACAGGCATGAAATAAATAGGGGTCATCCCAAAAGAAATTCTCGACTTTACCAAAGAAAGCCTTTTTCATAACCCTAGATTCGAACTCTAGAAGTTCTCCACAAGCTAAATATTTCGCAATATCCGTGAACCAAGGGGCTTTCCCAACTACTATTGTTGTCATTAGGGTTTCTTCAACCATTACATCTTGGATAGGTAAGGAGTCATTATTAAGCTCGGGTAACCTAGACAAATGGTCAACTATCACATTTTCACTACCCTTCCTATCTTTCAACTCAAAATCAAACTCCTGTAACAGGAGCACCCAATGGATCAACCTTGTCTTTGCATCTCTCTTTGTCATTAAAAGTTTTAGAGCCGAGTGATCAATGAAGACTACAACTTTTTAACAATTTAAATACTGGTGCAGTCTCTCAAAAGAATAGACTACCACCAGCATTTCCTTTTCAGTTGAAGAGTAATTACGCTGTGCTGGATCCAGGGTTTTACTGATATAGCATATGATGTAGTGCTTTCCCTCCTTTTTCTACCTAAGGGCAACACCAACAGAAATATCACTGGCATCACACATCAATTCTAATGGCAAACTCTAATCAGGAGCTTGCACAATAGGCGTAGATATCAGAGCTTCCTTTAGCCAGTTAAAGGCATTTAGGCATCTCTCATCAAAGTTAAAATCGACGTCTTTTTAAAGCAATTCATTCAAGGGTTTTGCTAAAGTCGAAAATCCTAAGATGAGACGCCTATAGAATCATGCGTGTCCAAGAAAGGATCATACTCCTATAACTAAGGTAGGTACAGGAAGATTCCTTATCACATCAATTTTAGCAGGATCTACCTCTATGCCTTTGAAAGACACTTTGTGGCCTAGGACAATGCCTTCTTGAATTAAAAAGTGACACTTCTCCCAATTTAGTACAAGATTTGTTTCTTGAAACCTTAATAAAACTTTCTCAAGATGTGATAAGCAAGTATCAAGAGAAGACCCTCCAACAGAAAAATCATCCATGAACACATCCATGAAGTCCTCTAACATATCAGCAAATATAGCTATCATGCACCTCTGGAAAGTGGATGGAGCATTGCATAAACCGAAGGGCATTCTCCTATAGGAAAAAGTCCCAAATGGACAAGTGAAAATTATTTTCTGTTGATCCTCAGGGTGGATTGGGATTTGAAAGAAATCCGAGTAACCACCTAGAAAATAATAGTACTTGTGCCTTGCCAATCTTTCAAGCATCTTGTCGATGAAGGGTAAAGGAAAGTGATCCTTTCTTGTAGCCTTATTGAGTTTACGATAATCCATGCAAACTTGTCATCCTGTGGTGGCTCTAGTGGGGATCATCTCTCCTCTATCATTCTCGACAATGGTCATTCCTACCTTTTTAGGAACAACATGAACTGGGCTAACCCATCTACTATCTGAAATTGAGTAGATGATGCCGACTTTGAGGAGTTTGAGGATTTCATCCTTAACTACCTCTTTCATGTTAGGATTTAGCCTTATTTGTGGCTCAATGGAGGAAAAATGTTCATCGTCAAGATGAATCTGGTGCATAATAAGGGATGGACTAATCCCTTTCAAATCACCTAGTGAATACCCCATGACATCTTGATATTTTCTTAATAAAACAAGTAGTTTTTCCAATGAAATTTCATCAAGCTCAGAATTCACTATGACAGGGTTGCCTTCATCATCATCAAGATATGTATATTTTAGGCTAGGAGGTAAAGGTTTCAAAGTTACCTGGGGTGAAGGCTTAGGAATTTTCCCCCTTATGGATAGTACCTTCCTGAACCTTACGAAGTTGCTCAAAATCTGCTTCTTTCCTCTCATAATCTTGGGCCTTATCTAATCGGCCCTCCAACTGCTCATCTATTGTATAGGTATCCTCATCATTATTTGATACCCAACCTCTATTTCCCTTTCCCTGCGATAATCCTCACTCTCCTTTTCATCTACTTTAAGGCGACAGACCTGTTCAACCATAGGCTTCTTTAAAAGAGGGGAGATTTTGAAGACTACCTTCACTTGGGCTACTTCTACCGTTATAGTGTCATCATGGCAATTAATAACTCCCTAAAGTGTTTTCAGAATGGATCTGCCCAAGATAATTGGAGTATAAGGGTCCTCTTCCATTTCCATTACTAAAAAATCACAAGGGACCACTAGTTCTCCTACCTGAATAGGTATATCGTCAAGCTCTCTATATGGCCCTTTAATACTCCTATCTGAGGTTAAAGGGGAGCTTTTTGGCGATTGATAGAGTATAAGCCTAATCAAAGCCCCTAGATCGGCGAGCTCCCCTTTAGGATCAAGATATCCTAAGTTTATAGGGAGGTTATAAGGACCGGGATCTCGCTCCTTAATAGGCATTTTCCCTTGCAGTATGGAGCTAACCTAATGGGGGAGACTGATTACCTCTTCCTTAAACTTTTTCTTGTTCGATAATAAGTCCTTTAAGAACTTAACATACTTTGGCATCTGTGCCATAGCATCAAGGAATGGAATTTTCATCTCCATCTTTTGTAAATGTTCAAGAAACTTCTTAAACTTATCATCAAGTTGCTTCTCAACTTTCCTATAGGGAAAAGGAAGTGGGGGTTTATATAAGCATTCTAACCTCTTTCTCTCCTTAATCCTCTTTCTCCTCTCTTCCTCACTCTCTATTAGTTTCTCACTCCTTTTATCAGTTTTGTCCTCCCCACCTCTTTCACTTTCAACTGCTGACCCCTTACCTTGTTCCTCTTCTTTTCCATTTTTAGTCACTCTCATCTCATCACTCACCCGTACCAAAGGTGTATCAACTAGATATGAAGGACCGTCATACTGAGTCCCTGATCTCAGGTGGATAGCTTTAGCAGTGTATTGGTTTGGGTTTGGGTGCTGAGGTAGAGGTTTTGTAGAGGGGTTAGGTTGAGGGTAAAATGGGAATAGCGGCGGTGCAAGAGGTTTGGCCATTTGGGCAAGTTGAGTTTCAAACAACTTTTACTAAGCTTGAAGTTATTGCATTTTTTGGATGAGAGTCTGATTAATTTGAGTTAGACTCTGGTTCTGCTGAGAAATAGTTGTTACTTAAGAGGCTAAATGGTCATTGGTTGAGGTTTGACCATGCTGTGGTTGAGAAGCCACATGATGAGGTTGATTAGGCAGGAAAGGCATGTTTGAAATATTTCTAGGTCCTTGGTTAAACCCTGGGGGTCTATACACATTAGGCCTCAGAACATTCTGATTAGTTTGGTTCCCTTGGAAACCTTGGTTGTTAAACCCACCATGAGCATTTATGTTGTATCCCGAGTGGAATTTTCCCTGGTTTTGGTTTGAGTTAAAGGGAGGTTTGTACGGTTGATTCGGGAAAGTCTGCTGCCCATACCCTACTCCTTGTCCCTGTCCACCATAGTTAAGGGATGCTACATGATCAGGGTTATACCCATAACTGTCATAATTTATCACCTGTGGTTCTCGGTTATACCCTCCATAGTCAACTACAGCTACATGCTCAAAGTGCAAACCACCACAATAAGTTGTATCATGGTTGGTACCCCCACATATGACACATGCAAAGTGCTTTTCACGCACTGGAGGGGTGTTCGAACTACCGGCTAGGCTTAATTTGGACAACTTTTTATCGATAACTGCTTCTATTTTAGCTCTAATATTATCCAAGTTAGTTATGTCTATCATCCCTTTAGGTAAACCCTGACTCATAGTTCCTCCCCAGGCACTATTCTTAGCAACTTCCTTAATTTTGGCTTTTACCTAGGTGCAAGGAATTTCGGAAAGTTGGCCACCTACTACTACGTCTAGAAGTTCTTTGGTTGAGTTATTAAGACCATCGTAAAAGAATGTGTTGAGATGGTTTTCCCCATACTCATGGTGGGGGCATGCTCTAATCATTCTTTTAAATCTACTCCAAGTAGCACTAAGGTTCTCATCATCCTCTTGGGTGAATGACGCAATTTTCTTACGCTAATCTTGCGTTCGAATTGTAGGATAGAACCTTTCTAGAAATGCGGTTTTTAGTTGGGCCTAATTAACAATTG
Organism: Dysphania ambrosioides; assembly: GCA_026401315.1. Classification (NCBI taxonomy): domain Eukaryota; kingdom Viridiplantae; phylum Streptophyta; class Magnoliopsida; order Caryophyllales; family Amaranthaceae; genus Dysphania; species Dysphania ambrosioides. Next base: position 6,870,754 of record CM048668.1, on the reverse strand, counting down.
AATTGGGTTCTAAGCATTTGTACCAATCTTTGGCATCTCCCGCTAGACTCAAATGAAACAGGTGCATTCGCACATAATCTGGGCTATTAGGGCAAGGAGGGATAAGTCCACAAATGTCAGAAAATGCCTCTAAATGTTGAACAGGACATTCATTTCTTAAGCCACTAAAAGGTGTTTTCTTAACCAATCTTGTGAACTGAGGGTGTATTTGGTATGGTGTAGTAGCAACAGGGAGCACTACACCTCCTTGGAACTCTTGTGAGCCAGGAGTTCCGAATTGACCAAACAATTCATGTTCGTCGGCCATTGTGGATATGGGTGAGTTTTGGGCAGAATATGAGGTGTGTTTTGAATGGAGTTGTCTACTCACGCGTTGGATTTTAGGATTACAAGGGGTAATTGGCTGGTTTGACATACGTGTGCTTTGGGGCATGCAAACAGCAAACTCAACAACAACCACTAACAAAAAGAAAAACAAAATGAGCAAACATAAATGAAATGAAAAAAAATTATATCAAGAACAGAAAAGTCTAAATATTACGCCTTGTCCCCGTCAACGGCGCCATTTTGATAACCGTCTTTTAGTGTCGTTTTACTAAAAGGTTAGTTATGCAAACTAAATTTATACAAACCTACAAACTATCCAGTATAGTGGGGTAGGGGGTCGAACCACGAGGACAAAGGATATCAAGACTTTAATTCTTAACACAACCGGACTATTTGGATTTGGAAAACAACTAAAACTAATAACAAGAATATAGATGACGATAAATCACGAAGTAAATCGAATAGAGAAAAACAAGGACAAGATTAGATTCACACAAGGAATGAAGCTTTCAAAACTAAACATGATAGGTTAGAGAAAATTTGATAACAACTAGCATGGACATCTAAGAATATGAGAGGAAGTTGGTGATTCCACAAATCACAACAAACGACCTATAATCGCCCTATGTCTCCAAAGGAGTGGCAGGACAAGTTTCACATCGGATTCCAAAACTACTTATTATCATCATTCCTACAACCTTAGGCAATAAAGATCATAGCTTTTTCTAGGGTTTCACCAATCAAAACCCCTAAAAGAACTACTCACACATATTCATGCTATATTACATAAACATAGTCAATAAAACAAATGAAACAAACATAAAAGGAAATTAACAAGAATGAAAGCAAGTCAGAAACTATTCTAGAAAATGATAAACATAGAACTAAACATGTAATGAAATAAAGTAAATGAATTAAAATTAAAGGAATAGATTAATACTCACAAAAGATTCAATGTATTATCCACAAAAAGAATTTGAATGACAAAATCTAGAACTCGGTGTACAAACGTTGAGAAAACTGAAAACCGAAAGCTAAAACTAAAAAAATTTGGAGGCTAAACAAAACTAAAATTGCATAAAAATATAAAAACCTAGCTTCTCTCCCTCTCGTCATAGGGATGGGTATTTATAACAAAACATGAAAGACCTACGAAAACCCTAAAATACATATGGGCCGACCCCAAAAAGAAGTAGTTGTTCTGGAGAAAACACTCTCATTCGACCAAATTCAAGTCCCATTCGCCCGAATACAACTTCATTTGCCTGAACGCACTTCCATTTGCGCATTCCAGAGGCTCCAAAGAATCGATCTCTGTCCATCATTCGCCCGAATGTATGGTCTGATTCGGCCGAATGGAAGCTCATTCGCCCGAGTGAGTTCCATTCGGCTTTCCCAGTGGCAAGGATTAAAATGCTCGGCAGTTTTCCTTGCATTCAACAGAATGTGTCTCAGATTAGGTCGAATCTGCACCATTCGGCCGAATGTGTTTCAGATTCGGTCGAATCTAAGACCATGCATTCCTCTTTTCACTTCTTTCCTTTCTACACTCCGTGTTATCTTTATGAGTGACTTAACACATTTGCCTAAGCTATGATACACGTGTTAAAGGCTTGAATGCGTCGTATTTCACCTCGAAATCATCAAAAATACCTAAAATGAACTTAAGACAAGTCGAAGAAAAGATCAAGGTGAAATTAAGCATAATATGTATAGAACCAATATAAAATTACGAGATTTGACACTTGATGTGCTCATTTTAGAGCACATTTACAACCCTATTTTAGTGTTGAGTCTCACTATTTTGTATTAATTTTATGCACATTACATCCGATTTTACCTTGATCTTGTCCTCGAGCTGTTTTTAGGTTATTTTAGGTACTTTCGATGATTTTGAGGTAAAATGAGATGAGTTCAAGGCTTTGACACTCTTATCAAGAGTTTAGATGCACGTATCATAGCTTGGGCATGCGTTCTAAGTCGCTCTCAAAGATCCCATAAACTCTAAAAGTCATTAGATACTTCAAAGGAGCTGTTCAGCAAGGTTCAGGTTCAGATTCGACCGAATCTGACATCCATTCGGTCGAATGGAAGACAGGGATTCAAGCACATAACTTAAGCTCTCGGGAATAGCCAAATGAACACACATTCGGCCGAATCAAGTCACATTCGGCCGAATGGTTACACTCATTTGGCCGAATGGTGGACAGGGTGCAAAAACACCAAGTTTCTGATATAGGCGAATGACACTCCCATTTGGCCGAATGGCCACTCATTCGGCCGAATCCTCTCTTCATTCGGCCGAATGGTCTTCTTTCCCATAGTTTTTGGTTCTTTCTTTAGCTAACACTCAAGGGTTTTTTTAGGGTTTTCCCCCTAATGTCCCTAGGGTATAAATACCCCTTTTTCTATAAATAACCCTCATGCCTACTTTGAGAGCTTTTGTGCCTCAACCTAGAACATCACGTTTAATTCTTTTCATTCAAGCATTAGTCTAGATTTACAACTTTCTTTGTTCTTATTTTCAAGCTTTGTATTTCGGATTCGGATTCTCTTTCGATCACGCAATTTCATTTATGCAAGGTATCGATTCTTTACTGTTTTTTTTCGTTTAATGATTTCAAGTATTGTTTTCATGAATTTCATTTCTCTTGCTATTATCGTTGCTTTATTCACAGTTTTGATAGAGTAGTTGTTGGTTTTGTTATAGATCTTCATTTTTCGTTCTCTTGTTCATTACATTCAAATATTTCGTGTTTTCAATCATGTTCTTTTTCGTTGTTTATGCCCTAGTCTTTATTACTATGTGTGAGTAGTTTTCTTATGGGTTTGATTGGTGAAACCCTAGGTTGGCTCATTCTTCATGCGTAGAATTAGGGTTTGAGATCGTTGATGATTGATTGATTGATTGATATTCGATGCGAATCTTGTCCTTCCACTCCTTTGGAGACATAGGGTGATTATAGGTTGTTCATGTGATTTATAAGGTCACAAACTTCCTCTCGTCATCTTGAGTGTCATGATTTAGTGTTAATTGATTTCTCCTAATTTAGCCTATTGATAGTTTGATTGTCCTTCCTAAGGTAGAACTGATCTGTCCCCGTTTTCCTTCCATAGTATATTATCGTTTTAGTTCTTGCTTTATTTTTCTGTTATTAGTATATTTCTATCAAATCTTCAAATAAACCCTTTGCATCAAGTCTAGAAGCTATCGCCCCTTGTCCTTGTGGTTTGATCCCCAACTTACCACTACACTAGTTGTAGTAGTCTTAGGGTGTTTACAAATATTGTTTGTATAACTATTTTTTTAGGTAAATGACCTAAAAGAACGGTTATCAAAATGGCGCCGTTGCCGGGGACAAGGCGTTGTGTTTAGATTATAGTCTTGGTGTAAGTCATTTTTGTTTTATTTATATTATTGTCCATTAATTTGCTTGTCAATACTTACGCTTGGTCTCTAATGTTGTTTGCATGTCATATAGCACACGTAGATCAAATCAACAACTAGAACCATATGACCTTGAGGTTCAACGCAGCAAACGGAGAAATCCAATCCAAACCTCATCACAACCAAATACTTCCAACCCTCTTACACCACCAATGGACGAAAACCAACAATTATTTGGTCAATTTGAGACGCCTGGGTCCCAAGAATTTCAAGGAGGTGTAGTGTTACCCATAGCCCCGAACCCTTATCATATACATCCTCAATTCACCCAGATGGTGAAGGAGACCCCTTTTTCTGGTTTGAAAAATGAATTGCCTCTCCAACACTTGGAGGCATTCTCAGGTATTTGCAGTCTCATACCTCCATGCCCCAATAGCCTCGATTATGTACGGATGCATTTATTTCACTTGAGTTTATCTGGTGATGCTCAGGATTGTTATAAATGCCTAGAGCCTAACTTAATCATTAATTGGGCTCAATTAAAGACAATATTTATAGAAAGGTTCTATCCCACAGTTCGAACACAAGATTGGCGTAAGAAAATTACGTCATTCACTCAAGAGGATGATGAGAACCTTAGTGCTACTTGGAGTCGGTTTAAGAGAATGATAAGAGCATGCCCCCATCATGAGTATGGGGAGAACCATCTCAATACATTCTTCTATGATGGTCTAAATGACTCCCCCGAGACACTCCTAGACTTAGTTGTTGGTGGTCAACTCTCGAAAGTCCAATGCAATCAGGTGAAGGCTAAGATTGAGGAAGTTGCTAAAAATAGCTCTTGGAGAGGAGCAAGGGGTAGTGGATTACCGAGGGGAGGGATGGATTCAAGCAACTTAGACATGATTAGTTCAAAAATCGAGGCTATCATGGATAAGAAGTTTTCCAAGTTCAAATACGCCCAAGGTAGCTGCAATGTATCATCGGTTAAAGAGACGCCCTTTTCATGTAGAATCTATGGGGGCACCAATAATGATACATCATATTGTGGGTGTGCAAATTATGAACACATAGCGATTGTTAACTATGGGGGGTATAACCAAGAAGGAAACCTAGTAATGAACTATGATGGATATGGGTATAATCCCAATTATGTGGCAGCTATAGGGTATGGTAGTCAAAACTAAAGGTTTGCTCAGCAAGGTCCTTACAATAATCAACCCTTTAGACCTCCCTTTAATCCGAATTTTAACCAAGGAAACTCCTACCAAGGGTACAACTCCACCAATCAAGCGAATGGGAGTTTTCCTAAGCCGAATGGGAATAGGTCGTACCCTCAAATACCAAGACCCAACCCCAACCTACCCTATCCATCTACACAGCCACAACCAAACTCGCCTCCAACTAATGAATTCCTTTCCACCCAAGTGAACTCCCTTGCGCAGCAAAATCAAACCCTCTCGCAAATCAATCAAACTGTGATTAATCAAATACAACAACTTCAAGTGCAGCAGAAGTTATTTGAATCACAGCTTATGCAGATGGCTAGTCCACCCCCACTATTGCTACTTCCTTCTCACCCTCGACAAAACCCATCCACCCAACATCCACCATAACTCTCTTGATTCCAACCATAAGCATCACACCTGTAAGGCGATCTTCCTAAGATTTGGAACCTCATATCTTGCTCCAGTTATAGCAAATGGAGATTATTTAGGGGCAGATTCTTCAAAGGGTAGTGGTTGTCTAAGAGAAAATGAGCACAAGGAGAACCTTGAGGAGAGAGAAGAAAAGAAGGGTGGTGAAGAGAATAAGGGAAACAATGTCGAAGTAAATGGGAATGAGAGGAAGAAGAAGGATGAAGATGAGAGATGGAGGGAGATATAGGAACGGAGGAAACTTGAGCGTCAATATGCTCCGCCTCTACCTTTTCCTTACAAAAAGGTAGAGAAACAACTTCAAGAAAAGTTTCTTTAGTTCCTAAAGCATATGCGGCAGCTTGAAATGAAAATACCATTCTTAGAGGCCATGGAGCAAATGCCGCAATATGCTAAGTATCTGAAAACCCTCCTAGGTAATAAGTGAAATCTTGGGGGAGAAGTAATTAATTTGCCGAAGCAGGTGAGTGCCATCATACAGGGGTTGTGGGAAAAGAAAGAAAATACGAGAGGACCCTTTATGCTCCCGATCACCCTTGGAAAGCTCAATTCTAAGGGAGCAGTTGCTGACCTTGGGGCCTCCATTAGCCTAATATCGATGTCCATCGCCAAGCACCTAACCTTTGAACTCAAGCCTTCGAAGAAAACCATCCAACTGGCTGACCGTAGTATAAAAGTGCCATGTGGGGAGTTTGAGGACCTTCCGATCCAAGTAGGTAACAGAGTGGTACCATATGACGTCGTGGTGCTTGATATGGCCGAGGATCCTTATACTCCTCTCATCTTAGAGAGGGATGCTTTGAAGACTTTGGGTGCCCTGATCGATTGTGAAACAGAAACTATAACCGTAAGGGTAGCCCAAGAGAAGGTTGTGTTTGCCTTTTCTAAGTCTTCAAAGGAACCCATGGTCAACCAGATTTGTTCCTTTGGGGTTGTTGAGAATGCCGTTGCAAAAGAGGTTGAGAGGTGTAATGTTTTTGCTACCCCAATGATGGTTGAGGTGTCGGATGAGGAGGACGTGCAAGAGCATTTTGTTTTTGAGGTTGCAAAGGAAATTGCTCCGCCAGCGGAGATGGATTACATATCTGAGGGAACTGACAAGCCAGCCCATAAAAGGAAGAGGGCTAGAAAAAGAAAACACAAAAAGAGATCGGTGGCTCCACCCTGGCTTAGGGGAGCCCCGCATTTTATCCCACCTCCAAATGACCCTAGTTCTCCATTGCTTACTTCTACTAGTGCGGCTTGGTGGAGAATTTTGACTCCCCATGCTGGAGTCAATGGAGATGCTAGGAGTGAATCCACTCCTACTGCAGGTATAATTTCATTGTTTTCTTTTTCTATATAAACTTGTGCCTAATTATGTCAAACTTACCGACGTTAAACAAAAGTACTTACGGGAGATAACTTGGTGTTTGTTTTGTTTTTGTGTTTGTATAGTAATAGCTTCCATAATACTGATCTTTCCCCCTTTGGGCTCTCTTCTCCCAAGTATCGAGATGGATCTTGAGCTGGCTTGGGGGAAGGTCTTGTGTTTTCAAAGCTTTGAAAGATCAGCAATATTGAAACTATTGCCTTGGTTTTTGTTTTAGTTTTTCTTTGCATGTCTAGGTGTGTCAAGTTAATGTGCTTGAGTTTTGCAACCGACATGCGAGCTCCTGATGTGTACATTATAGTGGTCCTATGCATACTCATGTTTTCCTAGCCTTGTGCCTGTTTTGGGAATAAATGATTGACTGTTTTCCACCTAACTTGGGGGATCTGGTCCTGCTTGGTGTATGGCTTGGATGACAACCTATTGAGGCGCATTTTGACTAGCCTAGTGAGAATTGACTCCATTATGAGTCCTATATTAATGAGTGCTAGTTAGAGAGTCTATGTATTGTGTCTGTTCTCCTCCAGCATAGTCTTCTTTTCTAAAGGTCAGGGATGATAACACGTTTATAGTTACAGCTACATGGCAAAATTGCCTACCATGAATATCGATTGACTTTAGGGTAAGCCAATTCTGTGCCTTTACTTTATCTTCGTAGCTACATCACCTAACTCCACATGAGCCAAATATTCCCTCTTTTTACCTAGAGGATAGTCAAGTGATCCTAGTGAAGTGGTGCATGTTGCATTGTGGTGAAAGATTTCGGTTTGAAAAATCATTATCGTATGATATGAATCTTTACATTACTCTTAGTTTATTTCAGAAACATTAGCATGAAAACAAAAAGAAAAAGAAAAAGAAAAAGAAAAGAAATAGAAAAAGAAAAATTCGAGAATAAAGTTGGTGTAATGAGTTCATTTATGCGTATGTAGAGAATTTTGGGAAGTGGCATTGTCGTTGGAAGTCATAGCCGTCCTTTGTTTAATTACCTTGGATTGCTTACTATCCTCTATTTTAACTCCACATCCCTAAATTTTACCCTACCTTGATCTAGCCTACATTGCAACCGTTTCCAAACCTGTTCAACTTGGCTTGATTAGTAAGTTTTTTGCTGGAGAGTAGATAGGATAAAATCCCTAAGATTTCTCCCTAATTGAGTGTTTAATTCCTGACTCATCTTAAGTCAGATGATTCCGAGCAAAAGATATATCGTACTAAACACACGAGCGTATTAGAAATTTCCCACATCTGTTGGGAAATAGCATGGGGAGTGTAGACTTGTGACCTCATTAGGTAGTGGGTGGCTTGGCCTATGTTGTAGCTTTTCCAATAATCCCGAGTCTTGGGAAAATGTTGTTCATCTTGGTATTATGCTCTTTTGAGCCCATTGTACTTGGACACCCATGGCTAGGGAAGAGTTTTGCGCGTACACGGCTGGCATTGTCTTGTTTTCCGCTCAACTTTCTTTTCATATGCTTTACTCACGATATTGCCTTGCTAGTTCATTTGCTAGGGACTACCAAAGGTTTGGCTTGGGGGAAGTTGATGTGCTCGTTTTATTTATAGAGCAAAATAGAGAAAGGTCAAAGATTGGTCAATGATGGACAAATTCTAAAGCATCTCAAAGAGAAATATTAAAGACTAAGATTAAAATCAAGTGCATGAGGATAAGGTGATTATCTTGTGCATGGAGTTAGCTCACATGGATGATTAACATGGTTAATTATATCAAGAGTTCTGAAAGGATTCAACTTCCTTAAGAGATAGAATTCTGACCTTATCTCTCCTTATCTTTGTATTTATCTTTATCTTTTGAGCTATATTTTAGGAGTTTAATTAAAAATAGAATTCTATCTAGTATATGGTCCTTATACAATAAATAAATGGCGTCCTAAGCTTGTAAACAATAAGATTTTGAAGTTATAATATTCTACTTTATGTTATTCATGAGTTTCTTAAGTTTTGCTTAGCGTTTCGATTAAAGTTTAGAAAACTTGTTCTTTTGCTAGCTTGGTTATTGGTGAACTAATTGATGATCTTAGGAAGCTTTAGTGATCTAACTGGTGCATTCTACTTAAGGATTTAATTTTTAGTAAAAGCATTCAAATACATACACATTACTCACACAGTTCACGCAAACACTCAAACCACACAAATGAATTGGTTTTCTCGATTTTGTGAATTACTATTGAACCAATATTAAAAATTGAATCTTTGAATTATGTAAATCTCACTATGTGTGCCTTATTTTACATTATTTTATAATTGATTAGTTTGGGAGTGAGTAAGGGAGCTAAATGATTATTTTTTGCTGATAGTTGGTTGTGTTCTCTTTTAGATCCTTCAGCTTCCTTTTATAAAAGGTGTCTACTTCTTCTTCCATTTTATCATTGCCAGCCATTACAGATTTTACTAAGTTAAGTCATTTTCTGCGCTGTCCTAGTTTCACTTATACTTCATCCTTATCTTTCCTTATTTGGAACCTATAATCATGCAGACAGTTATACTTGCAACCTATTTGTAACTACTTACCATTATTTAATAATTGTCTTGGTTCGACAAGTAACTTTTGTATGTTTAGCTATCATATAAGTCGGATAACCTTCGACTTATGTCAAGTGAACAAGACGGGTTTTTTACCCATAACATTAAGTATTATGCATATAAGTCTAAATTAGGTGATCATGATGTTTAATGTCCATAAATTCTTAGAGTGTGGGAAATTCTAGATTGTCATGCCAAAGACTAGCAATTTTAACTGGTATAAGGATTGTTAACTTAAATTTTTTCTCATGATCATAGTCTTTGTATTCAAAGACACTCTTTCTCCTTCTAAGAGAATCCAGGAAGATTTCTAGATCAGTAGAGCCATCAAACTTAGGTATGTCAAGTTTAATACTCCTATCTTCATCTTGATAGTTTTGTTTAGAAGGGATCCCATCAGAACTTGTTGTATTCTCCAAATCTTCTAAACGTCTCCCCATAGTCAAGACCCATAAGGAAATGAAATAAATTCATTCATCATACTTCTAGATCACTTCATGCATCTCACAAAGTTGATTTATGATTGTCATCATCATATTTGAGTTGGACTATTCTTGGACCATCTAGTAGTAATAAAATGTTTCCAACTTTGAAAAAATCAAGTCATATTCGAATCTTCTATAAATTTATAGTGACAAACAACTTAAAGGGAAGTGCAATTAAGGCATAAGAATCACTCAAAAATTCATAGAAACAAGGAAGATATGAGGTAAATCTTTGAAACTAATTTTCTGGAAATTTCAGCAAAACCTATTTTTTATGGTTTTTATTTTTTAGTTTTTTATACGAAATTATCACTCTCTAAAATCTATCCTTGATATATGTAGATGAAATAGCTATAGCGGTTTACACAAAATATTTACATGTCTTTGATAGTTATCACATTTGGCAACATATCGAGTGGCATCTTGATGCATAATTGGCTAGTACTATCTCATTTGGATGGCTTTATTGGCTAGGCTTCTTCCTCATAGGTAGTTTCAATACTCCCTATCATGTAGGTCACTTAGGACTTTTTTTGTTAATTGTTTCCAACCAACTCAAGCACATTCTTGTAAGTGACTTTCAGAATAACACATTAATCAAAGAAATCAAGAAGCCTTAAATCATACCTTTTGTGCCTCTAATATATTTCCTAGTGCGTTGGCTTTGTTTAAGTAATTGATAATTAGGGTGGTCTAGCTATCTTATTACATGTTGTGTACACAAATTAGATGTCTAGAAGATGTTCTTTGTTCATTGATGGTTCTTGAAAGTGAACTAGTGGTACGTGGTCAAAGGCGGAAGGCCCGAATGTTACTCCGATATTGGCTAATGCTTGAGCTTAAGCATTTTGCTCTCTTTGTATTCGAATAATAGAAAATGAGATAAATTTCTTAATTTTACCTTTCACGATGGCTAGTGTAGGATTTTTTATGAGCTAAGGATTAAGTAAAACTAGGTTTTGGGTGGGCAAATAGATAAGTGAATTGTCCTTAGAGAACTTAATTTTAATAATCCAACCTTCCCTTTTTGGTCAAGAAAGAGGAAGGGACTCTCCCCCTCTAGTTCCATACTATATTTCATGTCAATAAGTATCGGCTACATGGCTTTGTGACATAGAAATGGGTCAAGGAGTCGCCACTAAAATTTATGGACTTTTTGGTCATCCTTGGATTTGAATCCCAAAATTGACTTGAGTAAGTGGCCTTCAAACCATGAGAAGGTTCAGGAATGAGAAACTTATTTCAATTTAAGGATGTGGGCAAACAATTATCATAGAGATGGAGAACAAATCAAATTTAACCTTAGGCAAACATGCAAAAACAAAGGCTAAGCACACTCTAGATTTAGTCGATTTGGTAAATTAAGAATTTGCACATAGATCTAGATTATAGGTGGCCACTTTGTTAAATATCCATAAGATTAATGGGTACTTATGTCCTCTTGTCCATTGTTTATCTTATTAGGCATGGCATTAAATCAATAGGTCCTGATTTTTTGCATAAGTAAAGGTGATTATGCAATCTCAATATAAGGTAAGAGTTATGTACATAAATTATAATAATCACAATGAGTAACAAAAGTCAAGAGTCAATAGGTTAGATTAGTTAGAATTTAATATAAGTATAATGTATGATAAGTTGAAGATTTACTAATAAAATGAAGACTTAGGCCTAAAGAGACACCTCTTCATTATATACTTCAACTAAGTAGAAAAAGGTTTAGTTCATGAAGACTTGTGTGTTTTAGTCATAGAACATCATTGACATAAAGAGGCAAAATCAAGATCAAAATATGCTTTATGATGCTTGAACAAGAAATGAGCCTTAAGGATAACTCTTAAATGTACATTCAAGTATGATGTACACCTAGGGTTTGATCATGAAAAGTTATGTGAGGTAATCACAAGAGATCATCAAGGGTGATGACTCTTTATTTGATCAAAGCTCATCAAAAGTTGCATAAAGATTGAAATAGATGTTTATGTAGAAAGGGGTTTACACCTCCTATAATAATCACAAAAATAGGCAAATCTAAGAACCTAGATGGATATAGAATCACAAAGATCAACTAATAGCAAGTGAAAGGAGTAGAAATAGACAAATATATTAAATATGTGTTAAAGGCGTAAGGTTTCCTTGCTTGATTGTGTTAGAATGTGCTTTGAATGATCCCTTGTAAGTATAAGGAATGTTTGAGAGGATTTGATAGTGTTTAAGGGTGCTTTCGGACTATATTTTGGCATAGTAACGACACTTGAAAATGTGAGAAAAGTCATCCCTTTGCTCATCAAATGAAGAGGTATTTATAAGCAAAAAGAATTAGTTTCGTGAGCATTGAATGCCAAGTTAGTTCTTTTTGATGCCAACTTAAAGTGTCAAATGCCCGGGTTGTGCATCTAACGCTCAAGAAAGGAATCTTTTGTTTGCTTAAAAAAAATCTTCAAACAAGACAAGATTGCTTTTGGGGTGGCGTGGAAAGGTTAGGTGTCAAATGCTTGTAGGAGGCCGATCTATAAAAAAAGTAGAAGAGGAGTATAGATGGATCAACATTGTGCTTTAGACGCACAAGTAGCGTTGGACTCCTAGTGTGAGCATTTGAAGCCCATCTAGGTTGGCTAATCTACTTCTGGCGCTTGACAACTTGAGCCTTGGTTTTTCACGATTTTAATGATCTTTTTAGTGTTTAGATGAAGTGATTTTATGACTTGGATTATGTGTTTAGGCGAAGATAAGTGTTTTGGGCTCAGGTTAGTGTTTAGGCCTTTTTCGGAGTTTGTCTTTGAGGTGATTTTGATTTTAAACATACTCAATCTTGACTAAAGCTAAGTCCACTCATTAACTTTTTTTTGTCATCGGACCGCTACATGGGGAGACATAGTTTTGTTTCTACAGAAGCCCCCACTTTCATCGAGTTTGGATAATACAAAGGTCGAAGTATGACTTAGGATAGAGAAATACCTTAGATGCTATATAATCTTAAATCCTTCTTCTAACACTAGTACTTGCAAAAAAAATAAGTGTTAGTCCATAAGAAACCTGTCCATTAGGTGTCAATATGCTGAGGAGACTTTTGCTGATTAAGAGTTGCTATCCAGATGATTTGGCTTATATATCAGCATGATGTGCCAATAGGGAACCGCTATAGGAGTGGGGCGGCTCATGAGTTAGCCTGATGCAGCAATGTGAAAGCCATAGTCAAGGTGGCGTGCTTAGAGTCATAGCTTGTTGTGGCAAAGGAGAACCACTATTAAGGTGGCATGACTTAAAGATATGGGATGTTGAGCCAGATACATAGCTTATTGTGCTGGAGAGACGTGGTGTGCTATGCTAAGGAGATATGGCCAGCTATGCCAAAGACATGGCTTGTTGTGTAGAAAGACATGGCCTATTATGCTAAATAGGAGCCACTCTCAAGGTGACATGACATATAAATAAAGAAGGGAGTGAGACTATTGTTCCTTATGCCCATGGAATTTTCTAAGGACGCTTTAGCACTTTGAGAGGGTGCTACCCTACTCTACGAGGGATTTTTCTTTGAACTAGTACCTTAAATCAGGCTGATTTCACAGTTTCTAATGATCTAGCTTGATTTCAAGTTGATTCGATTGAAGAGATAGTTACTTTTTGAAGGGCTTATAACCTTCTGCCATGCAGGGGATATACAAACATCATTAGGGAATTCTTTCTTTTTGTGTTTCTACTAAGGAGATCCTTCTTGAGGTCTTTAACTGAGTTTTTAGGAGTATGCTTCCCTTTTTATGTCTTGGTAGGGATGTTTATCCGCTAGAATTTTTTAATCTGATAGAGATTTTTATCCGCTAGGGAAGGGTTTTGTTTGCTAAGTAGCTCCGTGAGAGGTAAGATTCTAGCTGGTTTCCCTGGGGATTAAAACCCTTAAATGACCCACTAAGGATTTTCATTGGGCCCATGGTTACCTTGATTCATTAGCGCATTATTAGGACACCTCCCTAGATATAGTGTCGAAGATATTGAGTCATCAAATTACTTTGGAGTCATACAGAGACAACATTTAATCGACATCTAGAATGTCGCTTTTATGTTTCAAGGGAAAAAAAAGGTCTTTTTCTTATTGATTTGGAAGAGGATGGGTATAAGTGGTGAGTCCTTAGTTTTGATGTGTTTAAGTCTGTGAACTTTTCGTTGTTTATATAGGTCAAGAGAATTTTCATTTGGATTATTTTGATTATCAGGTTTTTCTGGTGGTACCACCTTGTGGGAGATTTATGGCTTTGTGCATTTGGCTTTGAAGTTTTCATATTTTGTATGCATTTTTCAAGGATAGATACAAGTATGGTTTCAAAAACTTTGAGTTTTCTTCGTGTTTTTCTATGAGAGCCTTGAGCTTCTTTTAGCGGATTTTGGCTCTGCTATGATAACTCTTCATGGAGTTGTTAGGGGACCCAAATAAGAGGCCTTGGAGGCTTTCAAAGGGGAGATCTTAGCCCATATTGTTATTGTTTGCCACTTTTTAGGATGATGGCTTGATTGTTGACCAATGCTTTGGTGAATGATTATCCTGCATGGTCAAGATTCTAGCTTTGTATAGGATTCAGGATTGTGGCATATTTTATTGTCACTCAAACTTACGTAGCTTTGGAAACTTGGATGACTTTTCTATGAGCAACTGTGATAAGGTTTTGAGTTATGATGTATGATTGTAATGCAAATAAAGCTTAGCATAACTTAGGATGCATATGTCTAATGCAAATGATGCATGTATGATTTTGAGTGGACATGGATGCAATATTGACTCTATCCCAATAAGAGAGAAATGAGGAATTCAATGGAGGATTTTAAGAACTTTTCGCGAGGAGGCTTTGGCAAAATTTTTGTACCTAAGAGGGTACAGGAGTCATTAGGGTATAACTGAGTTTATACATGGGAGTGTGAGAGGCATTAGGGGCTTACACAAGTCAGACGTATAAATTTTTAAGTTTGAAGGCGAGACAATAAATTTTGAAACTTATGAGACTTTTGCACATGGGAGGTGGCTTCATTTGCTTTTTAAGTGAGTCGAGTGATTCGTAGACTTTATCCTTGTCAGAATCGGACCATGTTTAAAGGACTAGAATTTAGGAGGCCTGTGTTGCATCATCAATAGAGAGGTTTGGGAATACGATGAAGTCGATCAAAGAAAGGGTCACTGAGGGTACAAATATTATCTAACCGATTCGAGTTTAGTTTTAGGGCTAAAATTGCAAACTGAAATAGAAAAAGTTTATGTTTAGGTTAAAAACCACTTGCTTTATCTTCTTTGATTTAGACTCTTCATTTATTAAGGTTTGAAATTAAGTTTGTTTGAATTAAGAGGTTGTATTTAATGAATTAAGGATTACATTTAATTTACAAACTTTAAATCAATTATTAAGACCAAATCAGACAAAGTAATCACGGAAGAACAAGCCATAACTCAGCACAAATTTACATAACATCAGGCGATTGAAGAAACTGGAGAGCTTGAGATAAGAGGTCTTTTGCATAGGTGTTGAGAACTATCTTTTGAGTTAGGAGCACCTCTTCTTGACGCACAAAGGAGCTCAAAAGAGGCATGGATATTTTTTCTTGGCGCCTAGCTTTTTTGCATCCAACACTTGAATGTGCGTTCAACTCTAATAGTTTGGGAATTTAACACCCAGCTATGGCATGAGACGCTTCCTCTGTTGCTGAACTTTTTTAACTAAGTGCAAAGCTTGATTATTATTAATTTCACTAGGCCTCATGGGAGGTTGTCTATGTATCCTTTTAAAGGAATCGGGTCAAAACGTAGCCTTGCTATTTTTAATAAGTCTCGCTCAAAACATATTTTGTATGCTTTAGAGGTTTCTCTTAAGATTCAACAAATTAGTGACTGCAACAAAACTAAATATGTTTCTTTTCAAAAGATTCTTTTGGACTTGAAACTCTAGGTGGTACATTTCAGAGGTTTCTTTTTCAAATTTGGAAACTCATGATTGTGGTAAGGCCTCATGTGAGGTTGCCTACGTATCCACAACAGGAATTAGGCCTAGAGGTGGCTCTACAACTTTCAAAAATATTTTTTAGGATCAAAACTCATTGTCCTTCAAATTCACAAACTCAAGATTGTGGTTGGGCCCTAGGCGAGGTTGCTTACGTATCCACTAAGGGCATCAAGCCCATAAGTAACTTTATATAGACAAAGTGTGGTAATCTTCAACTGATTAAGATTTTTTACCAAAGTAAACTCACTACTTTTTATCAGAATGAAAGCTTTCGGGCAATCTCTTTTGGTGTGTCCTTCGATTTTTAGAATACCTTCTTGTATATTGATGAATTGCAAATGATCTAAGAAGCTTTAAATTTCTTCTCTGTGTTCAAGGGGTATCATAGCTAAGATATCCTTTATTTTTTTTACTACAATGCTTTGAGAGCTAATGATAATTTGCTTCATCTTACATCAAAAATACATATATGAGCATTGAGTCCCATATTGAAATATCTTAGTTTTTCAAAGATGGTGAAGTCCCTTGGAGGATTTATGGATTTTAGGATTGTATCATCAATATGTAGCACCTATGTTCTTAAGGGTAAATGGCATGACCACAACAATAGGTGCCCCAACAAGTCATGAAGATGGTTTTCTCCATATCCTCTTCGGCTATTAGCTGGTAGTAGCTTGCATACCCATCAATGAACAAGGGCAAGGTTTGTTTTATAACTGGAACACCGATGTAGGGTAGCGGGAACCCGTATTTTGGTCACAAGTACTATATTTATAATTCAATTAGGGTAGTTTCGTTTTTTATGAACCTAGCTTCCAATAACATATATGTCTATCTCTGGCATATTTTTCTAAGCAATTTAAACTACTTTGTGTGTTCTTCTAGGGTTATTGCTAGCCCTCTTTGTATATTATTTTACTCCTATTTGGCACCTATTAATCTTTTTTAGTTTCTTTGATTAAATATATATTACTTTCAGGTTCTTCAATTTCTATAATGAATTCAAAGTCATGTTCACTAGAAACAAAGCAATTGGTAGAGATTTGGTTGGAGGAAAAAGGATTAAGTATAAAAAAAGAAATATTTATTGATTTCTAGGGTTGTTACATTAAGGTAGGACTTTTATGCTTCTCTAACTAACACAAATGATACAAAACTAGACTCAATGTATTCATACTCGACTAACTAAGATTAAACTCAGACACGGACTTAGAATAATTAACTTATTAAGCTTTGGACCTTCTTTGTTGACAATTTTCATCTTTTTCCATGAACTTGATAGGGCTAGGGATTAAGTTATGAAACCTACAACCATAGAAAACATCGACTTACCTATTATGAGTAATAGGGCAATTAAGGGTCAAAATCCACAAAGAATGGCTCTTAATAGCTACCGAATTATAGAAGTCTAACTATAAGCGAATTCTAACTAAATATGAGAGAAGGTTTAAATCTAACTAAGAGCTAATGTGAGGTTCTAAATATTGGTTCTATTAGGTAAAAGGCTAGGGTTTTATGGATTCTACACCAATTCCTAACCCAAATGAGCTAAAGCTTGAAATTAGAGACAAAATTAGATAACCATGAGGCTAATAAACTAACTACTGATCTATCCATTGAATCAAAAACATGTCGTACGGAAGGGGATTCACCCAGGAACCAACCTCTCGGTCATCTCCAAGGAACCAAGCACTATAATTGGGATTTCTTGCCTAATTGTTATCTAAAGAAACCCAAGCAACACAATAGGATCAACACAAAAAAACCAATAGATTGAAAGTCAACAAATCTAATATCAGGTCATTGCCTAAATCTGCAGTTTTCAATGCCTTCAACCAAGGAACGCGAATTGGAGAGACTTATATGGCCAATCTATGCTCCAACCAAAACCCAAAATCAAATCATATATTATTCATCAACAAACCAACTCAAAGCTTTAAATATCATCCATGCTCGAGATTGAGCTTTCACCCTTTCCCCTAACTAATTTAACTACTCATGCTTCATACCAATAAACATCGCAAAATTGATGAAGAATGACATATTACCAAAATCCAATTAAGAATTAACTACTATAATGAAATAAACCAAGAATTAATAAGCATAGATCAAGAAAATAAATGAAATAACAAAACATAAAGCAAATAGAGGAAAAAAATACTTAATTTTGTAGGTGAAATTGATGTCAAACAAGTTTTGATGCAGTCCCATCGAATATAGGAAAAATCAAAAGCAAAATCTTCAACTAATCTACGAATTTGTGAAGGAAAAATATAAAACCGTAAACTATGCTCTAAAGACTAAAACTAGGCTAAAACTAAGAACAATAATGAATAATGCTTGAATCCCTGTCATCGCTATGCTCTATGCCTTCAATATGTCCCGTGGAAGAGTTTGAAAATGTTATGGAAGTCATCAAAATACAACTGAGCAGGCACTCAATTCAAGTGGTAAGCACCTACTCATAAGAGGAACTTCAGTGCCTCGGTAAACTGAGCGGGCGCTCAGTTCACTTTATAAGCGCTAGCTTAAAAGACAAAATTGCCTTCTAAGCGCCCTCTCAATGGTCACTTACTACCCAGTCGCACAGGCTTTTTTCTCTTGAGAAACCTCTTGGTTCATTTCTTGAGCGATCTCTTTGATTGTCTTCTCATCTTTTCTACTATTCATCTCTATTCCTCGGTTCTCATGCTCATGCCAACTAGATACATGCATCAAGAGAATAAAAACACACATGAAAGTAGAAAAGAAAAGGAAAATAATGGAAAATAGGATAGAAATATGAAAAATGTTCCTATGTGTAGATCATGCAAAAAATGATGCAAAATGGCACAAAACAGGAAAACTCGGGCCAAAAGAATATAAAAACTTTGCTAGGAAGGAGAAAATAAGTGACATAAATGTCACTCAATAAATTTCCCCTTTCTTTTCCCTTTCTCATCCTTGAGAAAGCCTCTAGGACAATGGAGAAAGAACATTAATGCACTTACACTATAAACTACAAAGATAAAAACCCTAACTCACTTTTGAATGAATCACAGTTGATGTTAGCGTCAATCCACATGCCCTAAACCTCATTATTGCTTAGGAGGGTGAGTTTATTCTCGTTCGGGTTTCCCGGGAGGTGACTTATAACTATTAAAATAAAAGGAAACCTAAGGCAAGAATTTTGAAACTAAAAAGGGAAAATAAGAAAAACAAAAAGAGAAATAAGAAAGATGCAACGAGTGGGCATTCATGGCATAACATCATGTTGGGTATCTAACTTTATAAACAATAAGAGATGACATGCTAAAGAATACCTAAGAATCAATAAAGGATAACCAAGAAAGAGTAGGGAACTACAACACTCATCCACCTAAACTAAGATATTGCCATGCTCTTCTCGAGCCTCATTTCCATCCTTATGGAATTAGCTTCTCATTAGTCCTCAAGGGAGTTGAAAAAATAACACAATAGGGGTAATGACATATGACTCGACATATTAATTTCCATGTTGCTCAATATGACCTTTTCCTCTCTATACCGACTATGGCTCAACTTCCTAGAGTCGTATGGACTTTGGGGTTGAATATGAGTAAGATGGGGAAGAATTTTGAACAAAATAGGGAAAAGCTTTGGTTATTGTGTTAGGCTTAGCTTAATGGATAAAAGGATTTCTTATGATTTGAACCTTCACCTCATTCCAAGGCCTTGGTCCATCTTACTTCAATGAAATACCATCTAGTTAGCTTTCCCCCCAAGCTTATTAATGAACATATCTGAGTTTTTTCATTCTCAAATCCCCATAAAACCTAATACATCCTTCTTTTCTAAACTCTTCACCTCATTATTTCTTCTTTTTCTTCTTTTTTTCTATTTAATAAATTTTTCTTATTTATTTTCTAATTTATTCTTTTTCTCTTTTTTTCTAAATCAACTTCTTTGAAATAGACTACAAAAGAGGAGTAGCTCTTGAAATATATTATTTGGGAAGACAAAATTATTGCCTTCTTAAGATATATGACTCCTAAATCACCATTCACACACTCATATTAACCTTCTTGCTAAAGAAATCCCATCAAGAAAAAAATAGTTAAAACATATATTGGGTCAATGGCTATTACCATGAAAAATTTTGGAGAAACTTAAGCTTAAGTAGGTAATAAATAGTAGGAAAGGTATAATATACAAGATATAAATAAAGGTTAAGGGATAATGAAGAAGGAATAGGGTTCAAGAGTGCTTTTATCTTTCCCTAAGAAATTTGGTTGCGGTCTTGGGTAGGCTTAGGACAAGTTCTTGATCAAAGTATGACAAATTAAGGACCCTTGTCACTCAATGCAAATCATGTTGATAGCTTCAAAAGATTTCCTCACCATGTGTTGCAATGACTAATCCTATGGATTTCACTCAACTAGGAAAAAGGTGAGGTACTTAGCTAAGGGTCATAATCACAATATTTCCTTAGGTACCTTAAGAAGATTCCATCCTAAACTCTTTCCAATGCAATTTAATTCTATACAATGTAAACTCTTAAAGTTTAGAAAGAAGAATATTCAACAAGATGAAAGTCCTATTTATGCCTGACTCAATGCAAGAAAAAACAAATCAAAAAGGAAAATAAACTACTTGCCTTGCAAAGAAAAACTCAGATGATTTGGGCTTTTCTAGAATTTTTTTCGAAAAGTAAAGGAAAGAAAGAAAATAGGAAGATGCATGCATAGGAGTATGATATGGGAAAGGTTATCTAAGGAATTCAACATAATCAACAACTAACCATGGTCATCAAAACCAATGGTTTCCAACGAACCAATCCTCAAAATCAAACTTAACGCCTTTAACAATAAAATGTCATACATCCTTGAATAATAAACTTCCTATAAACTAAAAGAAAAAAAACAAACCCATGAAAACAATAAACAGGGGCGTAGAAAAGATTATACCTTAGACTCTTTCTTTTCCCATTTGCTAGTAGTCATGAACAAACAATGGTTAGCAACAAACAAGAAAAGCATGAGAATAAAAGTTCCTACTCTAGCTTTAAACATACATAAAAAAAGGAAAAATATACAATGATTATAGAACGAAGGGAGAAAAGAGGAAGCTAAGACCTAACCCTTTTTGAAACAACCCCTCCAAGCTTAAGTGAAGCACAGTCCTTGGTGCAAAAACTAAGAAATAAAAGGGATAGGTAATACTAGCTAGTATTGGGGACCTTACCCTTCTTACGCCCCTCCTTATCACGTTAAGAGGAGAAGTTGTAGGTTGGGTCGACATCGGGACCCGATGCATCAGTTTAGGGCGGCTAGTCATATCGCGGTTCATCTTGGCAATTCACAAAGGACGACACACCTATTGGGCCATCCCACCCACCTATATAACCCAAGGGCCAACCCATTCCAACATACGGGTAGGCAAGATTGCCTTGGTAGTCACATCCCCTGCTCTTAGTATAATTATAAGGGGTGAAAGAAGTGGTGTGACTCTAATGACAGAAGAACCCATCCAATAGGGGTAAGTTGATGTTCCATTCCTGGACAATGAGGGGACAGGACCAAGCTTAGGGGGATCATAGGGGTAGTTAACGTAGGGGCTAAAATGCCCAAGTTGAACATGGTAGTCATAAATATGATTCTCGCTAATCATACTACCCCTTTGGGCCTCATCTTGGCCATGTATCATCTTAACCAACTTACTAAATTCTTCTTATAAAATAAAGGAGGGGGAGGGGACATGAAAGGAGGATATACTTCTCTTGGGTCTAGGAGGGGCTACACAAGCACTAGAGGTACGTTATTGTTGTACCTCACGTGTAGGAATCTTTGATACATTGTGTCTTTCTTGCATAACATCGTTAAGCTTGGGTTTGGGAGGTAAAAGCTTAGTACCCTCCATACTTTCTACCCATAGACCTCAAGGTAGGCATTACATTGGATGAAATTCATCTATCTCATTACATCAATGTTGACAAAAGTGTTAGTTATATTAACGGGGGCAAAAACCTAGCACAGCTCTGTAAAACCTAAAGCATGTGCAATTATTGTAACCATACCCCCCATATGGATATCCCTAGTGAGACCACCTCTCTTGCACTCTATGCACCATGCCAAAAATTGATGACCAAGTTGAGTACACTCCCTAACCTTTCTCTCCTAATATTTTCCATCCATAGCAACTCTTTCTCATCCCTCAAAGTATTACCCATGTCCTTATTAAAAATTGAATATCCAAATAATCTATGGAGGATCCTAAGGCATGGGTGGATAATATGGGATGTGTAGCAAGTGTTAAATTGATACTTTATATCCTTAGTTATAGTCCTCCACCATCCCATCTAATAATAGTTTATAAACTTCCCTATATCTAAAGCATATATATTATTTGAGGGGTTCTATTTAAAACTTTTATTTAGGTGGGCTAGTATAATGGCTTGTGGTTAGTTGAACAGCTAGAAGGTGATTTGGTAATCATTTTCCTCTATTTGAGTTCTCTCTAGAGATCCTAGGAACTTGAAGGTAAGCCTTTCATAAGTAAAGTTTTAGAGCTCAAAGATCGCGCTCTACCTAGGCCAGTGAGCAACCCAAAAAGGTCCTCATCTATTCCTAATTTCTCCAAAGATTCTAGCTCATAAAATTGGGTACTCAAAAGTTTATGGCTCTTAATCTTGTCATAGTAAGATTTGTGGTTTTGGTTAATAAATTTGAGGGTAGTCACAATGGGTTGTGAGGATTAAGAAGCACTAGTAGACTAGAAGGTCTTTGATTTCTTCCTTGTAAACATTTTTCCTCAACCTATTAGAAATCTCAAATATTTAACAATAGCCTAATTCCCAAAATTCAAGGCCACAATCCAACTATAAGAGCTTAAAAAAAATAATACCGATGCAAACTTTATCAAGATCACCTAAGCTACAATGACTATCCTATGGTTTTCAAGTTTAACCTAAGTATCACTATGTTCCACCTAATTAAAAATACTACAAGATATATTCACTATCAAGCCTAAAACAACCACAATACAATAAACACAATAAGTTACCAATAATTTTCAGAAAAACTAACAATAATTCATGAAATAATTAAATAAGAATTGAAAATTGTAAGGATGTAGAGAATACCAAAAATTCAAAAATAAACCTGCTCCTATTGGTACTTGAGTCCAAAATTCCAAGTTAGAAGCTTAAAACCACAAAAAAATCAACCAAAAACTTAGGCTTTAAAATTTGGTTTTTTTTTTTACAAAAGTGGGTATTTTATAAAAGAAATTATATCAAGATGTAGATCAAGAGGAGAGGAGGAGAATGGTGGTAATTTAGAGTGTAAAGGTTAGAAAATGAGTGAGTTATAGGAGAAAGAGTGTGAGGAATCATAAGGTTATTTAGAGAGAGAATAATTTTGAGATGATGGAAGTTATGAATGAGAAATATAAGGAAGAAAGGGCATGGCTTGTGTAAAAGAAATCTTGTGTTTCAGCAAAAAGAGACTTGAGCGGGCCCTTAGAAGCATTTATGAGCGCCCACTTAGGTCAATGCTTTGCTTGATTTTTCCTTGCGAGTGGGCACTTACTCCCCTCTTAGTGCCTGCTCATAAACTTTTGTCTTCTCCTTTTTTATGAGCGGCAACTCATAAGGATTTTAAGCAGCCGCTTAGGTTAAGTTATAGGCTTAAATTTTCCATTGAGCGGGCACTTGTTGACCACTTATTGCACACTCATAAAGTTATGTCTACTATAGAAAAATAAATTGAGAAGGCGTAGTAGGGGCAAGCACCCGCTTAGAACCTTTTTTAACTTTAGCTTTTCTCATGCGTCTTCCTACTCATTTTTGCTAGTATTTTTTCAAACCTAGTCTTTTTCACTCCCTTTAATCATTCTTGCCCTAATGTTCTCTCATGTATAGCTTCGGTTCCTCAATGCATTGTACATGAAACACAAAAATCTATATAGAATCAATACCAAACCTAAAACTATAAAACTAAAAGAAAGAAATGAAAAGATGGGTTAGAAAACTCGGGTTTCCTCTCGCAAGCGCTTTCTTATTGTCACGGGCTTGACATTATTCATGATTGTCATATTGTTGAGGTGGCCTCAAGCCCCAACATTGTTGAGGTTATATTCTTGTCCTTGAAGTGAGTATTGTATACTTTAATGTGGTCTCCCACCTTAAGACTACACTACTCTCAACGAGTTCATCTTTCCTGCTCTTTGTGTGCACATAGAGATAGACTTATCCCCTTTATATCGTCAATTGCATACCCAATGGTTCTCAATTACTCACGTACAAGGTTCATAAGTTGAGACAACTCGGTGCCATGGAGTTTATAATCAATGATAATTGTGTAAGCAGAATTTTTAACCAAATAAATATGTTTTAAATGTGAAGGTAAGACTTTTAATTCTACCTTAGGGGGCGTAGAAATGGGATCTCTAACAGGATCTCCATTAAATAGGAGCTCATCATTAAGAATCTTAACACCACTCTCTACTTTTCCCTCTAGGCACAATTATAGGGCATCTAATTCAGCTTCCCATGAAGACTTTAAAGCCTTTTTCTCTACAATACCAACATTGGAACATTCAAGGGTTGACAAGATTGTCAATGCCTTTTAGAGATCAAACTCCACTTAATCCTTCCCTATTTCGAAGGATAACTTGCCTCTTTTCACATTGATCAATGCACCTATGGTAGCAAGACAAGGTCTACCCAAAATAATAGGTGTTTAAGTGTCTTCAGGCATGTCTATGATAATAAAATCACACGAGAAAACTAATTTACCCATAAACATTAGAACATCCATTAGAATACCCATGGTTATTTGGTACTCTTGTCATCAAGTTGTAGTGTTATCTTAGTTTTTGACAAAGGTTGCACATTACACGGCCTCTAATAGACACATAGAGGCATAAGACTCATGCTAGCTCACAAGTCACATAAAGCATTGTCAAAAGACATATTACCAACTTTAAGAGGGATAGAAAAACTACCTATATCGCCTAATTTGGCTGGAAGTCAATTTAGTGTAACTTCACTATATTATTGGGATAAACTAAATCGAGAAAAGGATGGTACCTTAGTTATGAAATCTATAAATGGGATTTGGAGTTAAAAATCTCTCACCATTTGGATGAACTTACCATATCTCTTCTCTAGAATATCCTGTGTAGGTATCTAAGCTAGTCTCTAAGGGAAGGGAATAGGTGGAAATAAGGTCATGGAGGTGATGGAGGTTTGCTAACCTCTACCTTATGATTCACAATTGTTCTACCCTCTTCCTTTTTAGGGGTTTTTTCACTTATTCTACTTACAGGCATGTGATATTTTAGAGTCTTTCCACTTCTATCCACTATGGCATTAGCATTCTTAGTGGGATCTATGCCTTGGATAGGGATTGAAGGTCTCGGGTCATCCTCAAGGGCATTGGGAACTAGGCAATTTTATTTTTAAGCATCTAATTATGGGTTTGCATTTTCCTTAAGCTTTAATGTCATTATTCTTCTTAGTTTGGGTGGCTACAAAACTCTTTATCAATGACTCTAACTTAGACTTTTGAGGAGGTGGTTGAGATGTGAGGACATTATTCCTAGGTCTTGTAATGAAACCGGGTGGGTTTTGTTGATTAGAATGTTAGAATGGGCCTTGGTTTGGGTTTTGAAATCTGTTTTGATTTTGGTTACACTAGTGGAAAAAACCACATATACTACACGGTATATGCTCCAGTTCTTAATAAAACCAGATAAGGATGATTTAGTTTTCTATAAATACCTGCTCCGGTTCCCTAGAACCGGAGCATATTATGATGTTTAAGGCTCCGATTAGATAAAATCGGAGCATATAATGACGTTTAAGGCTTCGGTAAAATTCCAGAGCATATAACCTAGTTTTAAACCTAGCATGACGCATTGCATAGCGCAGCAGCTTATTACTTCAATTCTCTTCAAAAAATTTCCCCACAGTGCATTCTTGTTCAACCCAAAACCCACTTCGATCAACACTATAACCGCTTCTTCGACATTGTCAATCGATCAACACCATAACTACATTCAATCTTTAGCAACTCCTCTGATTTGACACTGAATTTTAACAACGACAACAACGAATCCAACCAATTTGTTAAAGATATGTTCCTTATTAATCAATTTGGAGGATATAATTGACACATACTCAATTATCATTATCATCCATGCGCAGCAAGCTAGATTCATGTAAAAGGGTATCATTTCTTTGTCGGTTTGCTCAATAATAGGTTTAGGTTATAGCTTGTGGCAATAAAAGAATGCTATCCTTTTTCATTTTGATTCATAAGGAACACAAATCAATAGTTACTTATAGCGTGATTATTATCCTTTGTGCGCATGGTTTGATTGGTTTCCCTAATTTTGTTGATGTTTGTGGGTGAGGACGTACTTGGCTTCATTTGCAGGTGATTAACTTGGTCAATTTGAAGCCTACGAGTCAAATCAAACAAAGCAAAGATCGATTTTAAAAAAACTACATACAATTTAGATTAATGAGTAAAAATAGAAAATAGCAAAAAACATATGTGAATGTCAAGATATTATTGGTAAGAGGTTAGTGTATATCATGAATATCAGAGTTATTCATGAGTTATGTCTGTATCAGGTTATGCCTGTATATCAGGAATATCAGGTTAGTGTATGTGCACTATTGTAGTGAGTTTCAACTTATTCATGAGTTATCCCTATATGTGCTATCGGCATCTCAGAGGACTAAGCTGATCTGGGCTACTCTGTCTACACTCCATGCATTCCTTTCTTGGATTCCTTTGGGATATATTTTTGAATCTCCTCGGGTTTGTCCTATGACTCCTTTCTGCATTATCTGCTGATGCTTATTACTCTTCTTTCATTAGGTTTGTCTATTTATGTTTATATTCTGTTCCATAATGTTGTAGCTGGAAACTCTCTTGAAATTCTTTTCTTTTCTAACATACCAGAATCTTACCCTATAGTGCTTATCTGAGGTAATATTGATATATGAATTTTTAGGTTTTTTTTTTACCTCAGCATGGACATCTAGTATCATTGTATAAATGGTTTAGTAATTGAAATGACATTCTTCCTTAACATTTTACAGATTGTAGCCCCGTCATTTGGTGAATTCTACAATGCCTAATATGTAAAGATGTACAACGTATTCATGGTTTAGTTACAAGTGAATGAGGATAGTTTCTTTACAAGAGGATTTTTTATATTTTTTATTGTATTTGATCATGCACTGAAAAAATTCTATAATACTCACTTTTTAAAATTAGTTTTCTTCATGGGGTAGTAGCTTCTTTTTACCCCCTCACCCTCATTCTTTAGTCTATCCTCATTAGAGTCCGATAAAAATGTCCCCTTCTTTTGGAAAGGGTATGGTCATTACATGAAAGTATTTTTTAGAGAATTTTTTTAGCCAATTGATTTGTTTTAGGCATATATCATATATGGCTTGTGAGCCAAAATAGGAAGCAATAGGCCTTTTACTTTTGTGCCAGGTGCTTAAGGGGTAAGGGAATCTTTTGGGCTCAACGTACTTTTTATTAATTTTCACCAAAGATGCTGAAGTCTATGGGATATGGTTTTTGTGTAAGATTTGACCACATATACATTAATTTGTAAATGTTGTGCTAGTCCATTGGAATAGTCCTTAGTGATAAATTTTGTTCTAAAGGAGAATTCAATTAATATTTTTAGTTAATTGTTTTTATTATTTTTTTATTCAGTTATTTATTATTATTAATCAGTGTTTGTATTATTTTGTGAATACCAATAAATTTTGGTTTTTTTATTGATGTTTTTCGTGATTGTTTGCAGGTCATTCTCCCGCCAACTACTATAATCCTCATGCTTATGCGAATGGATCTTCTGATGAGCAAGTTTTCTTTCTTTGAACTCTTAATTACTATCTGAACCATCGAGTAGATATTTTGTGATTCAACTAATTTAAATTTGTGGTGATATTGCAGGCTTTTATTCAGAATTTGGCTCTTTTCTTCACTTTATTTTTCAAGGTGAATTCCTTTTTGGAACCCTTGTATTCATCTCTGGCTTCTATTTTTAGTTTATGCCTTGGTGAGGAAGTTCATTTTATGTTGATTAACATTTATCTCATTGATGCCCATGCTTGCAGGCATATATCAGAGTTTTGGAAGCCTCTCAAGAGAGCATAGCTTCCCTCTTTATGGGTCTTGAGTATGTTATTAACAAATCATATGTGGATGATATAGAGGTCTTTAAAGTAATTAAGTTTTAATATTTCTTGAAGTTAAGACTTTGAAGCTCTCAATTTCTGGCCTACTCTTTTTATTTTATTTTTTAAAAATTTTGGGTTGCCATTAATGTTTATCATATATGGTTTACGGTTGAATGAAATAAATTATTTTTGATATTTTTGGATCTTTTTCTTACACTTAGCGGAGGAGATGTTTAAGGATCATACAAGAAACTCCATTTAGTACGTAGTTAGATTTTTGTATTCGATCCCTATATATAGCTAATGTACATTATAGCAAATATATATATAAATATACATATGTAGTTGTTATGTTTAATTTAGTTTGTAACTCAAATCATATACAATTATATTTGAAACTTAGTTTTATATAAAGAGTATTGAAAGCCTTTGAGCTTTCTTTGTTCTAATATTTGCATTGAATAATATTTTCAATAACAATAATTAGCATGTGCAAAAAAAAATAGACTTTATGCTCGGGTTCTTGGAAAATTAGAGCATAAAATGCTATTATAATGAATGCTCACCTTTTTTTGGGTCCTTGTTCGGGTTGCACCTACTCACCTTTGTTCTAATTAGCAAAGTTTTCAATAGCTTGCTCAATCATAATGAATGCTTTGACTATGCTAAGTCTCATGATAGCTACACTGGCTTTCGTATTAGGGCTTGTCTTGATTTGTTGAGACAATCCATTATAGAAGTTGTGAAGATGTAGCCACTTCTCCATTCCATGATGTGGGTACGCTTCTATCAACCCCTTAAATCGTTCCCATGGGGTTTGAAATCCTTCTAAGCGGGCGCTTAAAATTTCAACTAAGTGGCCACTTAGTTTAATTTGCAGCCTCAATACCTTCTATAAGAAGGAGCTCATAAATTGTACTAAGCACCTACTTAGGTTGATTCTAGGCTGATGCGTATTGAAATCAAACTCTTTTACATATGTTTTTAGGGGAGCAGTAGCAAGGACGCACATATACACATCATATTCTAATTTTAATTAAAAGTTTAATACAAATGATCATATTTAAAAGTAATTAAAAGTTTAATAATACATAATTACAAACGTTTAATTACATTCAAAACATTTTCTTTTTCTAATTTGTAAATGTGTTTATATGTAATTCGTTTTGATTTGATTCGGTTTGTGATTCGATTTGATTTGGTTCGTGATTCGGTTTGTGATTCGGTTTTCAATTCGGTATCGAATCTCTTTAGCCTAGGCCAACCCGAAACTGGACCGGCTTGCCCCCAGGACCAGTCCGATCCCAGTCCCTAATTCTCCAGACCGACTCACTGGCTGGGCTGGCCTAGCCCGCATGGGCCGGCCCGATGGCCATGTCTAGATTTAGGTAGTAACTTGTTATTTGATTTGTTGACTTTTAATCTATTGGTTTATTGTGTTTTCGCTATTGTGTTGCCTAGGTTTCTTTAGATGATAATAAGGGAAGAAAGCCCAATTGTAGTGCTTGTTTCCTTGAAGATGAAATGAGGATAAAAATTGCAAAATTCCATGAAAAAGGTGATGAAACACTGTTTAAAGCTTGGTGACGGTTTAAACGGTTGATAGAAATGTTCCCACATCATGGAATGCAGAAAATGGTTGCGTCTTCACAGCTTCTATAATGGATTGCCTCTGCAAAACAACACAAGCCTTGATGCAGGAGTCGTATGATGCTATCATGAGACTAAGCCCAATCAAAGCATTCAAGGTGATTGAGAAAGTAATTAAAAATTTTGCTGATTGGAATGAATTTGAGAGGATGCAAACCAAATGAGGAGGAAGGTATGAAGTAGATTCCATTAGTGTACTTTGTTCTAAATTATATGCATTTACTAATAATTTAATGAAGTTGTGTTGAATATTTCAATGCGTGGCATGCGACCCCCACAAGCGACTAGGTCTAATGCTTCTATGCAGATTTTGTTTTGTGATGTTAGTGGTGATTATGATCATAAGCCTATGTAATGTAATTTACTAACCTTTTTAGGTAATGCACCTTCTAGTATAGAACAGGTTAATGTCATGAATAATATGGCCCCAAACCCCAAATTTGACCCTTACTCTTACACTTACTATCTAGGATGGATAGCCCACCCAAACTTTGGTTAGAGAAATGGGCATAACTAGGGGAAAGGGAATTTCAATGGGCATAACCACGATAATTTTCACAACCAAGGACCAGGAACTTTTAGTGGCCAAAAGAAAGGAAATTACCAAGGAAATAGAAGTTATGAAAACTAGGGGCAAGGAAAGTTTAAAGGACAAGGACATGGGAATTATGGGCCTAATAAGAATCATAATAGGTTTCAAAACCCAAAACCAAATCCAATTCCTATATCCTAACCAACAAAACTGATTCGAGTAAGAGGTCATGGGAAGTAAGAGTCATGATGGGTATTTCTATATAAGTTTTGATAGGTTAGAAAAATCAATTGTTCTGATACCAACTATTAGAGAAAGTTGACTTCACCTATTCCAAGTAATACGCAAGTAAGGAACATGATCCATAGAGAATGGCTTCTAATAGATACTGAATTCTAGCAATCTAACTACAAGCTAGTTTTAACTTAATTGAGAAAGGATTTAAGTCTATGGTTTAGTCCTATATGGCAGATAGCACTAGGAGTTTCTTGATTCAACACCAACACCTAACACAAATAACCTAAAGCTGAAGATTGGATACAAAATGAGATAACAAGGGTTTTATGAACTGACTACCAATCTATGCACTATTAAACATGATGTAGGGAAGGGGTATCATCTAGGAACCGTATGAGATTCATGTTTAAGGAAACAAGCACTATAATTAGAATTTCTCGCCTAATTGTTATATGAAGCAACCCAAGCAACACAATAAACCAATAGCTCGAAAGTCAATAAATCTAATATTATGTCACTACCCAAATCTTTATTTTTCAATGTCTTTGACCTAGGAATGTGAATAGGATAAACCTATATGGACAAATCTAGGTTCTAACCAAAACCCGACATCAAATCACCATATTACACATCAATGAACCAACTCCAAACTCTAATCAATATTCATGCTCAGGATTGGGTTTTTACCCTATCCCCTAACTAAATTAACTATTTAGGCTTAATACTAATGAACATCATAGAATTTATAAAAGCAAACATATTACCACTAACTAAAATAAGATTTAACTATTTGATGATTAAAATCTAGAATTGACTAACATAAACCAAGGGAAAAAGAAATTGAATATAAAACAATGAAATGTAAAGAAAGAGAAATGAAAGAAAATATTAATTTATATAGGAAATTATGTTGTCCAACAAGCTTCGATACGAATACGTTAATAACACCAAAAACCAAGAATAATTCTTCAAACTAAACTAAAGATTTTGTGAAGGAATATGTAAAACCTTAAACTATGCTATCTACCCTCTAAACCTAGGCTAAACTAGCAACTAATTAATGAATAATTTATTGAACAATACGGGCCTCCTATTATTGCCCTTCAAGTCCCTATAAAATAGTTTGATTACAATACAAAATTTTCCTAGAATAAGCTTGAGCGGGCGCTTAGTAGCATTGTTAAGCGCCCGCTCATAAGATGAAACTCAATAAATTCTTGAACTGAGAATCCGCTTAGTTCAACCATGAGCGCCCGCTTGATGGCCGCTTGCTACTCGCTTGTATTCCAGCTAAGCGGCCGAAAAATGACAAATGCTCCTAAGTCTAGATAATGAACAAAGTGATGTAAAATGGTACAAAACAAGACAAAATCTGGCTAAAGAGTTTGAAATCTCTACTAGGAAGGCACAAATGAATGACATAAATGCATATGGGAAGAGGTCGTGATGGGCATTACGAGTAATGGGCAAGTAAGGGTCGTGACCCAAAGAGAATGGCTTCTAATAGAAACCGAATTTCAACAATCTAACTTCAAGCTAGTTCTAACTAAAATAAGATAAAATTCTAAGAGTAATAAAAATGTTAAATGCGTGGTTCTAAGGATTAGTTAAATAAGGAAAAATAATTATAGGTTTCGGGATTTAACACTAATTCCTAACATAAATGAGCTAAAGCTAGAGATTGGACACAAAATGAGATAATATGGGGCTAACAAACGCACTATTGACCTATGCACCAAACCTAAAACATGCTGCATGAAGGAGTTTCATCTGAGAAGCTACCTCTTGGTCATCTTAAAGGAAACCAGTAGTATAATTAGTATTTCTTGCCTAATTGTTATATAAAGAAACTCAAGCAACATAATAGGAACAACACAATAGACCAATAGCACAAAAGTCAACAAATTTAATATTAGGACACTACCTAAATTTTTCATTTTTCAATGTTTTTTGTCCTAGGAACATGAATTGGAGAAACCTATATGGAAAAATCTAGGTACCACCCAAAACCCAAAATCAAATATTTACATTAGTCATCAATGAACCAACTCCAAACTCTTATCAACATTCATGTTCGGGATTGGTTATTTCTTTTGTCACCATTTGATATGATAGAGGATATCAACTTCGAAGGATTGATTGAAGCTTTAAAGAAGG
This sequence comes from Dysphania ambrosioides, assembly GCA_026401315.1. Classification (NCBI taxonomy): domain Eukaryota; kingdom Viridiplantae; phylum Streptophyta; class Magnoliopsida; order Caryophyllales; family Amaranthaceae; genus Dysphania; species Dysphania ambrosioides. Next base: position 6,838,248 of record CM048668.1, on the reverse strand, counting down.
ATGCTACCATGGTAGAGTTGTTGGCTTATGGAGACACAAATCTTCTAAGAACATTAAAGGGGAACATTTGCATGTGCATTACAACATGCAAATGTGAATGAGGATTGGTGGACATGGGGAATAAGTTGGTTTTGCCTATGAGTTTTCTCCCATTTCATTTGATAGGGTTTTTCTCATTTTAGGCATAGCTGTGTTTTTAAACTTTCCTTTTTCAGGTTCTATGATTCTATAATGTGTGGAAGCCATGGAGGTGATGATTAATGGAAGGCCTTGATCAAAAGCTAAAATCTTGGAGTAATTTTCGAAGATTGAAAATTTTGACCAAGGAGGAAAATTTTAAGACAAGGCGAGGTGCTTGTTACATTGAACGGTGCTTATTACATCTTGTCAGTGCTTTATTACAACTTAAGTGACATGGCATGGGTATGGACGTGGCTACACACATGTGATTGGATATTTAGTGTTTTACTTTAAATAAAATAGGATTAGAGTAGTTAATTTGCAATTTTATCTTTTTAGGTAGATAGAATTCTAATTTAGATAAGATAGTGTTAGAGTCTTGGTAGGATTATGTAATAAATAGATGGCATTATCCTATTGGTTATTAGGATTCCTTTTAGAAGTAGGAGGCCTAGGCATAATATGATTGAAACTCTCAAGCTATGGGTATAAAAAGATGTGCACCCAAGCTTGGAAAAATCAGATTTGGAGATTCTTTTCTTTGTATTCTTCAATAAACTTAGAGAGTTTGCTGTTTTTCTTTGTGTGTAACAAAGAGTTGTGAATTGGTGCTTAAAGCTTTAGGTTCACGTGAGGAAGTGTAGGAATTGAGGGTGCTTTGCTTTAATCAATTCTTAAACTTTTGCCCTAGATTTTAAACCTTTGGTGCGTAGCTTTAGAGGGTTTTATATCTAGTTCTATCCCTTTGTGTGGATTAAGGTTTCAATACCTAAATTCACATCACCATTTAGTCAAGGTATGGGTTAAAATCTTGCATAAAGTCTTCTAGCACTTGAGATTTTATAGCTATTCTTGGTAAGTACTTTATCTCGAATCTTCTTAGTAACATAGATCATAAACTCATTCTTCAGGAAAGCTCAAGCTGCACATCACATTCATGACAATTATAGTTTGATTTTCAAAATAATGTCTTAATATTTTACACGCAACTACCAAAGCGTGGACTAAATTTTTCAAGCTTTGAATACTTAGTCTCTATGTCTACCAGAGACTTACTAACATAGTTAATGAGAAGCTATTGACCATCATCTTCCCTTGTCAACACTACGCTTACCGAGAGCATGCTTAGAGCTAGGTAGAGTTGTAGAGTTTTGCCTTCTTTGGGTTTGGATATTACTTCTTCAGTTGTTGTAAAGCTTCCTTATGTTGACTTATCTAATGGAATCCCTGTTTTTTCAGCACATTATAGAATAGGCAACATTTATTCGACGACTAGGATATAAATATAATGAGCATTGCTACCCATTTTGTTAACTTTTAGATGTCTTTTATGTTCCTTATCTAGCTTTGATTCCACTTTATATAACCATGTAGCCTAAAAATTTCCCTACCAACATGTCAAATGAGTACTTGGTGGCCTAGGGTTGAGCTTCATTCTGTACCTTCACAAAATTTTGAAAGTTTGACGTAGGTGTTCCATGTGATCACATGCCCCTTTAGATTTGACCAGCATGTCGTCCATGTATATTTCTATAGTATCGCCTAGCAATTCTTTGAACATGTTGTTTACTAGCCGTTGGTATGTTGCACTTGCAATATTTTATTCCAAATGGCATAACTTTGTAACAATATAGCCCTTTATCTGTTATGAATGTTTTTTACCTCTTAGTCTTGCAGGTTAATAAGGATTTGGTTGTACCCCGAGTATGAGTCTAGAAACGTAAGCAACTTATGGCCAGCTATCGCATCTACCATTGTGTCAAATTATGATACTGGGATAGGGTCCTTTGGCAAGGCTTTATTTAATGTAAACTAATCCATCATGATGGATTCTCATATCTCCTAAGTCACCTTCGTCGAACATGATGGGTAAATTACTAAGAGTTTTGTTGTCTACAATTTGTCCTTTTTCCGTCTTCCATTCTTATGTTAATTTTTCGAGGCACTCTCTGAGATACAAAATAGTTTGTTCCACTTATATCTAATCCTCTTGTAATCACATTTACCACCTTCTTGTGAGTCATCATAGGTGGTGACATCGTTAGGCCTTTTACACTAGGAGTCTCCTCTTTACTGACTAGGAATTTTTTAAGGTGTCCCTTCTTGAGGAGGATAGCTACCTCCTTTTGCAGTGCTATGAAGTCTTCTATTCGATACATATGGTCGTGTTGAAACTCACACCACAAGGTCTTGTCTTTCTAGTAGACTAGTTTGCTACTTTTCCTCGGCCACATGACAGTTGTCTATAGTTCTTGTAAGGCACTAAGAACTATAATAACGTTAGTGTTAAACACATGATCTTTGATGTTGGGATAGTTACCTAGCCTCGCAGCATTGACACTTCCCCTTAGCTTATAGGGTCTTTGCTATGAGTCATTTTTCTTCATGGTGTATGACCTTTGTTCTCCAATAAATGAAGACTTTTCATCTTATTGATTCATTCATAAGAGTCCTCTTACGACCATGTCATCTTCCACCCTGTCTTGCACAAGTGCTCTGTTCTTGAAGTCTTTGAAGATGGCACTAAGCGAGCTCAACATATAGCTTGTAATCAGGGATCAATCCTCTATTGAAGGCATCTATTTCTGTCCTAGGGTTGCATTGCTTGGTGTTAGTTATTTCATTAATTTTTAAATATGGTGAAGTACTCTTGTACATAGTCTCCATGCTTCTAGACGATCCGATATAGGTCGCTTGTCTTCTTTTCTACCTGTCGACTAATCGAGATCTGCGAATAGAATTTGTACACCAAACATGAAAACTACTAATAGTATAAGATTTAAAACTTGTTATTCATGATAAGGTTGGTCCAATAAGGGTGCAACCAAATGATTTACACATCCGAACGTATCGATATTCCATAGGGTAACACATGTTGGTGATCTTGGCCTTGTAAGCTTCAACGTGTGCATAGAATCAATTGTACCGTTGTATAGGTGAGTCCATGAAGGAAATACCAATTTCTCTGGGATGATCACATCGTCTATTTTGAGCATAAAGATGGACGTCACGTATCCATCTACTTTCTCCCAATCCATTGGTACAGGTACTCTAGGTGTCTAGCGTAGCATTTTCATGATTTGCACATTTTGAGCTTCGAGCAAATTCATTTTAGATGAAGTAAGATCTTCTTTTGAATTTTTGGTCTTGTCTTCTACTTGGTGAGGCTTGGCGCCCTCTTCCTTTAAGTCTTGCTTATCATCTATCATCAGGGTATCACTTTGCCCCTAGCCTTAGTCTTCAAATTGCTTTTGACTGACTTTAGCTCTTTGTCGCATGCTTTGTAAGGAATCTTTCATGAGGTCTTGCTCTTTGATCATTTCCTCCATGCACTTCTAAGAAGCTTTAAGGTCTTCTTTCACCTTCATAAAGGAGTCATTCAAGTCATTTTGAGTCATCTTAGTGATGTTGAATTCTTAAGACATTATGAAAATATCAAGGTGATTAAGATTAGGTGGATTAAACTAGTTGTTGCCCCACACACTAGTAGAGAAACGTTTAAATACTGTAAATTTTTAGCCTTATATCCTGTAGTTATTGAGGAGAACCACATATAGGTGAAGCAGATGGGATATACACAAATGTTGCAGTTTTTATGATGCAATAATAAAAGACACAAGTGCTGCAATTTTTGTAGAACTCGCAGCCTTTCAAAACTATAAATTGTGGGGTTGAAAACTATAGCACTTATGAAATATTTTATTTTTTAGGAATTATTATTTTTTATTCTAAGCCTAACAAGTGTTACGATTTTCTAGATGATTGCACTTTGTTGCCAATCTTTATTGCTAATAGAGAGGACTTATGTTAGAGATTGAACGTGCTAAAATATTTATTATTAAATTCTCACAAAATTATTACATTATTACAAATCTAATCTACTTATTCTAAACTAATAATGTATTTACATCAATACCTAGTCTAATCTAAGATAAGAATAGTGTATTTTAACATAATGATGATAATCTAATATAATTAAGAAATACCTAACCTAATCTAAAAACTTGATCTAATGTTATAATATACAAAAACAAATGGGAAGAGCTACCTAATTTGAGATATTGTCTGAACCCAAGGAAGTATCCAACTTAGTTTTCCTTAATCTTCGTCAGCTTCTCTAGTGAGTATAGCATTGTTTTTGGTAATGCCTAAGAAGTTGAGAAAAGATAGCTTATTAGTATTACAAAATAGAAACATCTTATTGATAAACTTTCAAGTGTAAATTTTGGTAGAGTTTCCTCTATAATTAGGCCTATTTCCCTTTTTATAATACAAAGGTACCACTTTATGCAATCAACAACATATCTATATCCCAACATAATTCACTCATTCACAACCATTTCATTCACAACACAATTCATAACAAATTCCAATCCAACTATATTACATTCACAACCATTCTCCATCCAGCTCCATCCATTTTGAACTCAAGGTATCTAGAGATCTAAAAAAATTACTAAGAAAATATTATCATACGTACCATTGAAAGATCCTCACAACTAGCATGTATACGAAAGATATCAAACACAAAATGCATCAAAATGTAGTCACACTCCATGTTATATTTTTGTTGAGGACACTGCATTTAAAAAGCAAATAAGATATAAATCAAACAGATCTATTTGAAGTTATTTAGGCATATTCTAAAGTCATAAATAATCTATTTGAGTTTCTTTGACTTAAAATGATCTATTTGGACCGATGTATGCATATGTTAGGTCAAACTTGTTTATTTCTACCCAAATACCAATATCTAAGCCAAAATTCTTCATATTTGAGTTATTTAGACTCAAAGTGATGTAATAGGAGTAATTTAGTTAGATTCTAAAGTCAAACTTGATATATTTGAGCTACTTAGACTCAGAACGATTTATTTAGACCGATTAATTCATATTTTAGGTCAAACTTAGTCATTTCTACACAAATACTAGTATCTATGCCAAAGTGTTAAAATGACCAACTTATGCGTATTCTAAGGTCATACTTGATATATTTAAGCTACTTGGACTGCAAATTAGTTATTTAGATTAAAAATGATACCTAGGCTGGAATCCAATTCAACTTACTTCTATTCGGTGCCCGAATTAAACTCTATAACTCTTGAAAGCACTGTTGTTGAAACAAAAAGAGTAGATTCAATATCATACTACACTCTTATTGTAAATCTTAAAATTAAAATTAATGTTATAACTCATACTTACGTATTTAATACATCCCTTTTCGCTAAGGATACTGTCCTTTTCGCTAAGGATAGAACTAGTACTATCTAGTGACACCTACAAAATGATTGGTATAATGTTTTAAATAGGAAAAATATACAAACCATCCATACATGAAAAGGTTTAGAAATTTCGTACATACCTTTCATGGTACATACAAAAGATGAAACGCTTGTTGTAGTGTCTGGTCATTGCAGATACCAAGTAAGAAGTGATGAACCCCTAGTCATTTTTTATCTTAGTAGCAGAAATGCTAGCAGGGCACATGAAAACAAAGGATCCTAGTCCTTCTTCTTAGACCAACTCATAGCAAGCCCTACACTAACAATCACAAATAACAATATTTATTACAAATATTGAATTGAAAACATACAATATATTATATTATAGAAACTAAGGAATGGGTTAGGTATCTTACAGCATAAACACTAGGTTCACAGATACGTTCAACTCGTCTCCTGTGAGAAGCTAAGTGACATCTTCTTCCATGACCATAATGTCCCGGTCCTCTTCCCACCTGAATGTCATCTTCCTACAAGGGAAGAAGACAAGGCTATCTAACTAAATTTGTGAAAACTAGGCCCTCATTTCTTGGCACACCAAGATGACTGAAGGCTATGTTGGTGATTTTGGTCGATAGGACGTCCTTATTCACTAACTTAGTTTTCTCGGGATCGCTAGCAATACCTTTAACTTTTTCCATCTTCCCACCCACACCTTGTGGCTGCTTCAAACAAATCCAAGAAATATAATGAGAATAGCTACATTAGTAGAATATAATATGGTATTCACGTGAACTTAAAAGGTTTTCATGCATTTACCTTGATCATCAAGAGCGGATTTAAGTGTTTCAACCATTGTGTAGGCCCCATGAGCTTGCTCGAGTCTTTCGATTAATGTTGAAAGGGCAAGATCAAGAAGAACCTTATAAACCTAATCATAGTCAACGACACTAACCTTGACATGGTCACGAAGGATGTTAGTATGTTGCAATCGGGCAAGAGTTAGATGCATGGTTCCTAAAGAAACAACAATTTCTTTATTCTTATCCACCATGTGCAACGACTAATAGGAAAATTGCCCCTACAATAACAGTTCACAAAGATGTCAGTAAATCATTCTCTAACCCCCAAGATGCTATTGTATGAGATGGCTAGAGGGTCAGGCAAGATGCTACGCTCGTGAAACTGAGTAGGTGGTGGTGGGGTACCGTACCGTGCAGCAAACAGCTTGAACTTCTCATGGAAGTAAGTTTCCATCTTCTCCTCTATCTCCCTCATTGTCTGCTCTCAAACTCGTTGCTCCGCCTCTCTCACACCATGCTTGATTTAAGCATCGATGTCCTCCACCCTTCATAAGATCAAGCTCCTCTTCTTAAACCCATACACAACTTTACGGCCTACACCGATCCCATAATGGACCACCCTACCTAGGTGGTCTTTCTTTCTAAGGGCACGGGATAATGTCTTGTGACTAAGAGACAAACACTTTAGACTCCTCTTTACATCTCCATTCCTCCTACGTATTTAAAAAAATTACAAAAAACATCAATTAGTCAATAATAACTAAGTAATTATACAATATGGTACTGAATAAAAAACATCAATTAGTCAATAATAACTAAGTAATTATACAATATGGTACTGAATGAAGTTTAAGTAGCTTACAATAAATCCTGGACAACCGCGGTCTTCTTGTTAGGCACCACGAGACATCCTTTATCATCAGGGATAGATTTTGCAATAAGCCACGTTGTTGTCCTATCTGGTAAGCACAAAAAACAGATGAACAACTAGACAACTACGAAGAAACATAAGGAAGCCCTTTCGCCACCAGACTTCACTTATTTCCGCATATGAGTGTTGACTCATATGATGAGGATACAGGTTCTAGGTCACACTCCTCTTTGCCCTCGCGCTTCTTTCTAGTTAAAAGAAACTACTAAATATGAGTAGAAGAAACTATCATTAAGTAAATATGATTAAAAGAAAGCATCATTTTATTTAGACAATATTATATACTAAGTTAATATGTTATGAGATGCTTACCCTGAACTCGCCTATAGAATGTATCTCCACGAATAATTTTAGATCCTCCTTGGAGATGAAGTTGTAGAGCTCCCTAGGTCGCTTCCTGTTCTTGCCCTCCTTATTCCTCATATATCCAGCCACTTAAAAGCTTTTCCTTAAAGTCTCTCCATTTGAGGTCGCAAGAGGTGAGCACCGCTTACTTCTTTTGTGGATCCTCCTTAATCAAGAACTCTTTCTGTATGATTTATAAGAAAAAAAAGAACACAATTATATTTCAAGAGATATTCATGAACAATACAAATAAACAATGTTGCATATTGGAATTTAAAATTTTACCTTGGCGTCTTCCCAAAGTGTATACTTTAAGAATTAAGCTCCAGTCCTTTATTAAGATGGACACCTTAGAATGACTAATCTCTCCTAAGTTGTTCTTGTAGTCCTTATAGTATTTCCTATAGGGGCATCTAAGTTCATCCCACTCTAAAATCCTCTAGACATAGGGGATTACCTTAATCCCTTTTAAGGGACCTCTCCCCACACTTGTCTTCTTCGTCTATTAGGTGTCAACACCAGAAGATGGCTTGAGCCCTCTCTCTTTGTCCATTTCTATGAACTTGCAACAAAGAAACAAGTAAAATCAATATGAATTTATATTATAAACAAGTAGAATCAATATTAATAAAAAAATTTACTTTAAGTAAATCTCATTCTTTACAAATATATGAATTTCAAATATCAAGGAAGAAAGAGAAACCAACACATAAATTATGCAACCACAAAATGATGTTTTATATGTAATGAAAACTCATATTAATCTTTAAACGTACTGATATTATTACTCGGACTTCCTAGCTACATAGAATCCTTCATTATGTTTATTGTGTATTAGAATATCATCAACATCATCGACAACTAATTTGGGAATATTCACTGTGGATGACAGGGTCTCATCAAACTTTTCATTGTATTCATCTTCATCAAGAACATCCCTAATGCTAAGAATTTATCTCTTACCTTCTATAAAAATCGACCAATTGTAATCGATATAATCGACCATGTAAAAAACTTGCTTCGCTTGTGAAGCTAAGATAAATGGATTGGCACGATGTCTTAGGTGATCAGGATTCACAAGGGTTAAAATATCCATGTTTTTCCTTCTTTAGACCACAGTTATTATCAACCCAATTACAATAGAAAAGAGGAATCATGGAAAGCATGTAGTCAGGCTTGTAAATATCTACAATGACCTTGTAGTATGAATTTCATTTGTCCATTAGTGTTTAATCCTTTGACCTAATAGATTCTAAAGACAAGCCAATGACCATTATACCACTATTCTGCATAGTTGAATTATCATCTTGGCGCTTCGTGTAAAAGGAATAATCATTGATGTTGTATCCCTCATACGACATATCTTGAACTTTAGCACAATATGCTAACCATCTTAATGTATCTAAAACATATTTGGGTGTGTTGGATAATTGAGCCATGAGCCTTGCTTTGAACCACTCAACAAATATCTATTTATAATCTTTTACCAACTACAAATCCCTCTTAGAAGGATATATACTTCAATTTAGCCTTATATTTCAAATCAAAACTAAGTGAAATATGTTTTCGACAAATAGCGCCATAACCCCCAAGCCTCACTACATGTCTTGATTTTGGCACCCTAATTCCATGCCCTAGGGCAAGATACTGTGTAATCCATGATGCAACTTCTTCGACAATTGTTCTCTATACTATACTCAGCCTCTGGTTTGGCTAGATTCATGACTCTTCTCTTTAAGGTACCCATCTCTCGATCAAAGGGATACATATACCTCCTCCAAACTGGCCCACATAGGTTAATCTCATGAACCAAATAAATGACCAAGTGAGGCATGGTGTCAAACAAAGAAGGGGGAAAATACATCTTAAGTCGACACATGGTCTCAAATACATCATCTTGAAAGTGATCTAAAACTGCTACATTTATTACCTTTTTATAAATAGAGTTGAAGATACTACACAGCCTTGTAATTGTGTATCTCACTTATGGAGGCAATATCCCTCAAATAGCAAGTAGAAGAAATTATTGCATTAACACATGATAATCACGGGGTTTCGTTCCTAATAACTTCGTATCATTCATTGAAATAAGTTTTGCAAAATTCGTAGAGAACCCACCTAAAACCTTAAGTCCAAGCAAAGACTCATAGAAGCTAATCTTGTCATTCCTTGACAGTGTAAACCCAACGGGAGGATGATACCACCGTTTATCATGTTCTTGAAAATCCAATTCAATTTTCTCCATAGCATCCATGTATCTCCTAACTTTAACCCCATCTTTAGTTTTACCGAGCATATTCAAGAGCGTCCTAACAATGGCATCACAAATGTTCTTCTCGATGCACATGACATCAATGCAATGTCATACCTCCAAATGGTGTCAATAGGGAAGAGTAAACACAGACCTCTTATTATAACCACCTGCTTATATGCTCTTAGAGCTCTTTCTAAACACGGTTTCAATGCCCTTCACCTAATCAAATACTTCACTCACAAGTAGAGGGAGATGAGCTTCTTGAAACTCTATGAAGCCAAAAAAAAAGCTTTCCTCTTTCTTCTGAAAGGATGATCTATAGGATGGTACTTGCAAAAACCCATGTAAAAATGCTTCCCACGGTTCTATAGGCACGCACAACCTCTATGTCTTCTTCAAATATCATGCATGGAATCTTCTCCTTTATAGTATTACCAGAAAGATTTCCATAAGCTATGAAATCATTGATTGTGCAAAAGATCATGGCACACAAATTAAAAATTGGTTTAGAGTAAGCATCAAAAACCTAGACACCTTCATCCCAGAATAATCTCAAGTCATCAATAAGAAGGGCAAGATACACATCTATGTCATTTTTGGGTTATTTAGGTCCATATATAAGAACGACAACATGATGTATCTACGCTTTATGCATAACCACGATGGTTAATTATAGATAGTGAGAAGATTCTGCCAAGTGTTATACTTGGTGCTCAAGGTCTCGAATGGATTCATTCTATCCGTGCAAAGACCTAGCCTAAGATTCCGATCTTCCCCACCAAAATTTATGATCATTTTATCGATGTTCTTTTGTTAAGGAGAATCATCCGAATGCCTTAATAACCTATCTTTGTTTCTCACCTTAGCATGCCACCGTAGCAATTTTGTATTATTGTCATCTAAGTAAAGTCGTATGAACCTCGGTATAATTTAAAGATATCGTAAAACCTTGGTTGGTATCCTCTTCTTTCTCAAATCAAGCTCATTGTTCTTTTTCTTATAATGGGGCACTCCACATACTGGGCATTCATCTATATATGCATACTTATTCTAATATAGAACACAATCATTTCAACACACATGGATCTTCATATACTTCATTCCCATAGGACACATGAGATTCTTGGCCTTGTAGGTAGAAAGTGGAAGTTCATTGTCCTCATGAAGCATGTCCAATATAACTTCTAACAACTGTGTGAAACTCTTGTCTGTCCAATTGTGGCATGTCTTTAAGTTGAAGAGCTTCATGATAGTGCTTAATCTAGAGTGTGAAGTACATGAAGGATACAGAGGCTTCTCTACAGCTCTAAGGATTTAATCAAAGATAAGAGGATGATCTGTGAAATCATCATCAATATCTTGTATCATCTCATCTATTCTATCCTTTTCTACTCTATCCTCATTACTACCCTCATCATATAACTCATTAACATTCACTCCATCTTCATTTCAAGGTGTCTTTTCACTACTAGCGCACTTACTAGCACTTGCCCCAAAATATAATATTTCACCATGCCAATTCCACGTCCTATAATCTGCTCTAATACCTCGACGAATTAGATGATCTTTGATTTCACTAATTTCATTATATCCCCTTGAGTTATTGTAATCACAAGAAGGACACAATATTATCTTGGAATGATTGTATACTTGGTGTTTAAGTTCAACTCTAGCAAACTCCTTAACCCTTGTATGTATACCATTGAGGTTCGATTACATTACATCCAATCTTGATCTATTTCGAATAACTTCTAATAAATAAACAAAAAAAAAAACTAGAGTCTCTAGTTCAAGGCAATGTAATTATTATCGAAAACATTATTTGAAGAAGAAATCTTTCTAATCCACGACATTTCAATTGGAGGTTTGTTAAGGGAAGTTCAGTGACAATATAGTACAAACCTCCAAATGAAATGTCGTGGATTAGAAAAATTTCTTCTTCAAATATAGTAGAGAGATAGGGCAACAAAAGCTTTAACACTATTCTATAGCAATGGAGGATGTGTCACAAGTGGGGAGAAGAAGAGGCTTTGAAGAATTCACAACATAGGGTTCATAAGGAAGGAAGTGAGAGGGATTGGGATAAAGGGTTTTGAATTTAGGGCAACAAATGATTGGAACTTCGTGGAAGATTGGGAGTTAGGGTTTAAGGTTGTTTAGAAGATGGTTAAGGAAAATAAGAGAGTTTCTTTAGTTTGTTGGTGTATGTGCATAGTATTTATGGACTGGTTCATGCTTTGAATATATCATTTACAAGTGATTTGGTTAATTAAAACACTACATCATTTATTACTAATGCTACAATGGTTTAATTAACCACAGCACTTATAGTTTCAAGTGCTGCGTCTTCTACAAAAAACTGCAGCAGTTGATGTTAAGCTATATTTCAAACCATTTATTGCTTTAATTTTATTTAACTATAACATTTGTACCAAAGCAATTAAATGGTTTTCTACTAGTAACAATGGCACCAATTATTTCTACCAAAATCGTCACCTAAAGATAATCTAAAGTTAGGATGTTTTACAACTAGTTAAATTATGCATTGGTGTTAATAAGCGATATAATATATGAAAATGATACAAACAATGTGACAAATTGGTGACATAAAAAACCTAAAACCAGGAAAAACCATTGTGAATTTTTAGGTTGTCTTCCACTATGTAAACTTTTGGTACATATAACTAAAAATTAATAAAGTATACAAGCAAAATGCTATGTAAAAAATGTGAGAGTATGTAAGTGGCGATTTGGAGAGCAAGTAATGCTTGATGATAGATTTTTTTACTTAGATGGCTATACCTTCCTTCGAATTCTTCAGCTGGCTTTTATAGGATATGTGTCCTAAGAATTCTCTTGCCTTTCAACTTCTTGCTTCCTTTCCTTTTGTTAAAGGATTCTTCACGTTTGAACAATTCAATGCTCTTTCTCCTAATTTTTTTGCTTTATGGATGCCCTTAATCCTTATCTTCCCATAACCCATGCCTAGAATTTTGAAGGTGGTTACATTTTGCTACCCGTTTGTAATGGTTTCAATAGTAGTATTCTTATGCATAGCTAACTTACACATCAAGCTATCTTCACGTCACATCAAATGCTTTTGGCAGTTTTTTATCCATAACATTTATTATATATGGATATATGGACTCAAGACTCAAAAATTTGATGTGCAAATCATGGGCCTAGAGTTTCATAAAAATGGGCCAAATGTTGGAAATAGGCTGAATTTCGGGCTTAAGCTTGAAAATGGGCATGGGCTTATATGGGCTTACACTTAGGCCTATTTGGGCTTGGGCCTTAACCCATTGACTTAGGCCTTGACTTGGGATCGGTCAAAGTTGGGCTTGAGCATAAGGTTGACTTTTATGGGTTGAACCTTGACTTTGACTCTTATGGGTTAGACCTTGACTTAGGGTTTAATCTCAATGAGTTTGGGCCTTGGTTATAAATGGACTAAGCTAAGTTAGTTAAGGTTTCTTTAGAATGTTTTTGTACTTAGTTATTTATACTTTTGGAGTAGCCCAAATTAACACTAAGTTGAAGTTTATGAGAAAAAAAAAAAAATCACATCATGTTAAAATTCTCTAGGTTGGAGTTTTTCACCAACTTTTCCTATGATAGATCAGTAGTGGCATATTGAGAGGTGATCTTAGGAGTCTTAATCTATCCTAAGTAATGCATCTATATCTTAGTTGGATTAGGGTTTACCCTTAGGACGAGTCTTACTTGGTGTCGTTGTTACCTAGTGCTTCGAATTTATTTGTTTGGAAGTTGATCTGCTAGAGTTCTTGTTTAAGTCATGTTAATTTGGCATGTGTTGATATTGATTCTATGTATAAAATCAAATATTTAGGCCTTCAAAGTCATAACCTTTCACTTGGAAAACCTAGGATTAAATCTGAATATTTTCCCTTGTTGATTCATACATTTGTATGTAGATTATGATCATTTATATGCTGCTAGAATTATCTTTATTCATGCGTAATTTGATTCCTCTTGTTGACTAATTTCGTGGAAATAATTTGGCCTATTGATTTCAAATTTTAATTTTTAAATCTGGAAAGATTGGACTTGATAATTAATGATTAAAGGCTAGTGCACCATTGCTAATTCGTGGCATAATTATCTGATCATTATACCGAAGTATTGAGGCGAGCATTTGAGCTGGGCATATTGCAGGATATATGGAATTGTTAAAAGCTAGACTTTGTTGAACTTATTGAAATTTAAACTACTTAGTTACCTTGGGAATTTGGTGGGAAATCATCTAGAATCATTGGGTTTGTTTAAGTAAAATTTTGGAGCTCATGAACCTAGTCAAATGTGCATAAGCCCAAATTGGCTAGATTTGGCTTTATGAGTGTTGGACTAGATTTGGAGTATTATTTGATCAAGCTAGCTTACACCCCTATAGGATTACCTTGTGTGGGTTGTGATAAAAAAAGAAATAGGCAAATGGAGCCTTAGGGAGGCATGTGGCACAGTTGGGAAGGGATACGAAGTGCGTGGCCTGGTCAGAAGTCACTAAGGAACTTATTAGAATTTGGGGTTTTATTCTTGGATCTGAATTCAAAACATTAGTCGGGATACCTATCAAGAATATCCCACTAACATTTGGTATTAGAGAAAGAGGTTGGTTGAAAGCCCTAGAGTTTGTCCTTTGATACATAGAATGTAGAAAATTCACCCCGTAGTTTTAGATAATTTCTGATCCAAAGTTATAAATTTTTCTTTTCTTATCCAAATTACGTGGTTCTTTTAGTGTTCTCCATATTTTTTGTAGTTTATTGTCTTAAAATTTTGTGGTATTTGGAGAAGTAACATGTTCTGTGGTGTCTTGGAGAGCATTAGTGATATCTTGGGCAGCAAGGGTTGTAGAGTTGGAGAGGGGGAAGGAGATTATGTAGGGAAAGATGAAATTGATGCAAGAATATTTAAGATACCTTTTCCTAACTATGAGAAGGAAAAGAGGGGACTTTCCTTCACCTACAAATTCATTGCATGAGAGTAGCCATGGGGAAGATAGTGGGAATCCTTAGGGAGAAGAAAACATTCAAACCCAACCTACTTATAACTATTTTGGGCATGTAAAAGTAGATATATCGGAAAATGATGGTAAGTTAGGCACGAATGATTTTTTATAATGTTTTAGGACGATTGAGAGAGTGTTTGACTATAGGTCAACACTCGAGGACATTAAGGTAAAGTTGGTGGCTTTGAAACTACGAAAGTATGCTTCAAATTGGTGGTCTAATGTGTGTAAGAAGAGAGAAAGAATGGGGAAAGAATAGATTAGGACATGGCATAAGATAAAGAAGAATTTGGAAGAGAAGTTCATGCTTAGTTATTACATCTAGGAGAGTTTCATCCTATTGCATAACTTAAAGCAGGGTTCAAAGTCTATTAAGAAGTATGCCTGGGGAGTTCGAATACCTTTTGATAAAGTGTGATGTGAGTGAGGACGAGCCCCAGAATTTGGTGAGGTTCATATGAGGGTTGGATTTGAGGATAGCTAATGTTATGGAGTTATACTCAGCTTCTAAACTCGAGGAGTTAGTCATGCTATCTCATAAAGTAGAAAGGAAACACAAAACTAAAAGCAAAGTCGAATCCTCTCCATCCTTTTTCTAAAACTTCCTACCAAAACCCCATTTTTTAACCAAATCTGAGAAACCCAATTAAACCACCACCAAAAATAAAAAATCCACCTACCCAAGTGAGGTAGCCAAGGAGACATTTAGATGCCAGGGGTTAGGTGACATTTCTTCAGAGTGTCCTATCAAAAAGATTGTGACTTTGGCCGAGTTTGATGAAGAAGTATCTCCTTTGGTTCTATATGTAGAAGGGGGAGTGGATGAGGAGGAGGAGATTGGTTGAGATGAGGGTGAGTGTTTAGTGGTTTAAAGGGCTCTGAATTTACAGACAGTGGGTGAGGAAGAATTGCAAAGAGAGGCCATCTTTTATACTCATTGCACGATTCAGGGAAAAGTGTGCTCTTTGATTGTTGGTGGGGGTAGTTTCACCAATGTGGCTTCATAGGAACTAGTTAGAAAACTTGGGTTAGTCATAGAAGATCATCCATCTCTGTATTCAACTCAATGGCTCATTTAGGGTAAAGGGGTCATGGTCACTCAGTAGGCTTTGTTGACTTTTAGCATTGGTTAGGTGTATGAGGACTCGGTTATGTGCTATGTGATTTCTATGGATGCTACTCATGTGTTATTGGGCATGTCATGGATGTATAATAGGTGGGTTATTTATGATGGGCATAAAAATACCTATTATTTTACTCATAAAGATCAAAAAATCAACCTGACACCTATCACTCCATCCAAACCAAAACCCAAGACACGAGCTACATTTATTTGGGCTAATAGGATAAGAGCACTTGAGGAGGAGAAGTGGGCCTTAGAAGAACACAAGTTTGGGGATGAGTTGACTAGTTTTCCTCTTGGATCCACGATATCTGATGGGCTTGGATTAGAAAGGGCCGAGGATGGGTTGAATGGCATGAAGCTTCATCATGAGTTGAGAAGTAGTGGGTTTTCCAAATATGGAGAAACGGGAACTGATTGGAATAAAGCCTTACCTAGGTTTTTGAATTTTTTTTCTCCAAACCTTTGTTTTTTCAGGTCCATTGTCCGAGAATTGGAGTCATTCTTTCCATTTGAAGATTCAAAGATTAAGGAAAAACTTCCTTCAAGAAGGGAAGGATGTTATATATGGATCAATGGACCCGAGGCTCGAAAATTTAATGCGCAAATCATGGGCCTAGATTTTTGTGAAAATGGGCCCAAAATTGGAAATGGATAGAATTTCGAGCTTAGGCTCCAAAATGGGCTTGGGCCTATATAGGCTTACGCTTGGGCCTTGACACATTGACTTGGGCTTGGTCAAAGTTAGGCTTGACCATGGGGTTGACTTCCATGAATTGGACCTTGACTTTGACTCCCATGGGTTGGACCTTGACTTGGGGTTTGACCTCCATGAGATTGGGCCTTGGTTATAAATGGGTTAAGCATGGAAAAGGTATTATAAATCATGGGCTAGCAAGAATGAAAAGGAGGAACAAATGGGGTTTGAAGTCCAATTGTAGCATGGATTCCAAGCTTAAGTCTATCTCTTTTTATTTTTTGTTTATTTATTTAAAATAAGGATAATTATCTTTTATAATAGGATAAGCTTGTTTAGAATCTTATCTTTTATGGGTTGTTGCTCATTAGATATTTTAAACAAGTAGTTAGCTGATTTGGACTAGGTTTAGACTTGGAAACAGGGATGCTTGTTGGCTTATTTTCACATGATTTTCTCCTAGGTTAGTTAGGAATTCTTAAGGGTTTTTTTATTCTTAGCTATTTATATTTTTGGGACAGCAAAATTAACACTGAGTTGAAGTCTATGAGAAAAAAAAAATCACGTCTTGTTAAAATTCTCTAGTTTGAAGTTTTTCATCAAGTTTTCCTATGCTAGCTGAATAGTAGCATATTGAGTGGTGATCTTAGGAGTCTTAATCTTGGCTAAGTGGTGCATTTGTATCTTAGTTTGATTAGGGTTTTCCCTTAGGATGAGTCATGCTTGGTGTGGTTATATGGTAAGATTCATTCCTTAATCTATCTGTTCCATTGCTAACTAGTGGTTCGAATTTGTTTGGAAGTGTTCTTGTTTAAGTCACGTTAATTTGATGTGTTGATATTGATTCTATGCATGAAATTAGATATTTAGCCCTTCAAAGTCATAATCTTTCACTTGAAAAATCCAGGATTAAATCAAAATATTTTCCTCATTGATTCATTCATTTGTGCGTGGATTATGATTATTAACATGCTGCTGGAATGATCTTTATTCATACGTGACTTGATTCCTTTTGTTGGTTAATTTTTGTGGATTGAATTTGTCCTATTGATTTCAAACTTTAATCTTTAAAATCTGGAAAGAATGGGCTTGATAATTTGTGATTAAAGGTTGGTGCTCTATTGTTAATTCGTGGCATAATAATCTGATCATTTTACTAAAGTATTGAGGCATGCATTTGAGTTGGGCATATTGCGTGATATATGGGAAAGTTAAAAGCTAGACTTTGTTGAATTTCTTGAGATTTAAACTACTTAACTACCTTGGGAATTTGGAGGAAAATCATCTAGAATCATTGGGTTTGTTCAAGTAAACTTTCGAAACTCATAAACCTAGTCATATGCGCATAAGCTTAAATGGCTAGATTTGGAGTATTAGTTTATCAAACTAGCTTACACCCCTTTAGGATTAGCTTGTGTGGGTTGTGATAAGTGGGAAATAGGCGAGTGGAGTCTTAGGACGGCACGAGACACAGTTGGGAAGGGCTAGGAAGTGCATGGCCAGGACAAAAGTCACTAAGGAACTTGTTAGAGTTTAGGGCTTTATTCTTAGATCCGAATTCAACCCATTAGTCAAGATACCCACTGAGAACATCCCGCTAACAACATCAATAATGCTTTTCCAACAACCGGAAGCAAGATTCTTCTTTGATAATACATCTCAGCTATGACATTTATTTCATCTTAAAAATGCTTCAAAAAGCAAGAAGAGTGGGTAGATTCCGGTGACTAGAGAATGTCAAATTTCCAATGCCCAAACGTGTTTACATATGATCAATAAAATACCAAAGGCTAACATTTACACCTTTAATATCATCCCTAACCAAGGGCAAGCCAATGTGGTACTGGAAATCAAAAACCAAATTTCCAAGTAAACGAGGATAACATATTATCGGCCTACAGCATTAACAAATTTTAACTAAGAATAAAATGACATTTTGCGCTACTATCACCATATATACGAATGTGAACCAGTACAAAGTTTTATTTTCTTTTTTGATAGCATTCTGGGAAGAAAGAGAACACGACACTGCTTCATGAATTCAAAACTAGCAGAGACAGAATAAGAAGGCAACCCTGCTACTTTAAATTTGCATTCCCACCGCCAATAGCATGTCACATTATACAAGAGAACTTGCAGTTGCAACTGGCAAGAATGATGTGAAACTTTCCACTTTGGTTTCTTCTAAATCCAGAATGAGGCTGAACTCTTCCTAGATTACACGAAATACTAACACTGCATACAAAAACATGGTAGAATAAGAATTAATATAATGGGTTCAATAAATATAATCAGTATCAGCTTGATTAACAGTCACAGCTTCGATTATAGATGTAATTGTATACTTGAAAGTACAGTTGAACAAAAAATTGCTAAACTGCTGCATCTATAATATGATGTTTTGTGTCAATTTAAGAAATTAAAGACTAAACACATGACATTCATTCAATAGAGAGCCATATGATACTTCATACAACAGATTTGAACATTGTTAAGGTCGAAACCTTAATGCTGTAAATTCGTCAGTTCTGGCACGGTGTAATGATCAAGCCAGAGAACAAGGACAGAATGCAATAGAAGGAGTATAGAGAAGAGAAGAGAAACTAGGAAGAAGATGGGGAGAAAAGAGATTGATTGTATTTTTTGTTAAGTCCTTCTGTACACTGATCCTTAGCTTTTATAGTAAGCAAAGTCTAACAAACTCTAACAACTTTTCTAACAAACTTTCCCGCCTCATTTAACAACTACATTCCTGTAACATATCCTCCCCCTTTAAAAGACTTGTCCGCAAGTCTCAGTACCTAGCAAAACAGGGAAATCGTGCTTCAAAATCAAGTTGATCCATCCATGACACTTCATAATCAGGTTTATCTTTCCACTGGACCAGAACCTGATCACAAACTACACCATTCTCTGTAACAATTCTCTGATCTAGAACAGACACAGGACTTAATTTCTCCTGCCCTCCACCAGGTACAACTCCTGGAATCACAGCTGCCAAGGGCAATTTCCCTCGAAAGGGTTTTAGCTGGGATACATGAAATACATCATGTATTTTTGCAGAAACAGGCAATTGAAGCTTATAAGCTCTTTTGCCAACTACTGCCAACACCTTAAATGGGCCAAAGTATTTTGCAGCCAGCTTATTGTTGCTTCTAGACTGAACAGAATGTTGCCTGTAATTCTGCAATTTCAACCAAACCCAATCATGGACAGCAAAGATCCTCTCAGATCTCCTTTTATCAACCTGGACCTTCATTCTCTGCTGTGCATTAGTCAGATTCTCCTAAGGTTCCTCAATACAACCTCTCTACGTTGCATACTCCTATCTACAACCTCATTCTTGGACTCTCCTGGCAGATAAGGCAGATGCAAAGGTGGAGGTTAGCCAGCTTCAAAAGGTGCCATTCCAGTGGCTGAGTGAAAGTGAATGTTGTACCACCACTCAGCTAATGGAAAATATTTGCACCAATCCCTGGGCTATCACTAGTCATACACCGAAGATATGTTTCCAAGCAACGATTTACTACCACACTCTGACCATCAGTCTCTGGATGATAGGCAGATGAAAGAAGAAATTCAGTTCCTTGTATATAGAACAGTCCTTTCCAAAACTAAGGAAAATGGAATCTCTATCACTCACTATACTCCTAGGCCACCCATGTAACTTAAACACATTGTCTAACCAAACCCAAACATGTACAGCACCTAGGAGCTATTCATAACACAGTTAAAATTCCTAGTAAGGTGAGGAATCTCGAAGAAAATCTCATAAAACTAAATCTTTTAAAATCTGTTTTCCATAACGAACACTAGATATGGATTCAATTATTGTCTGTTGGAAGAGTCAAGTCGAGAGACCATAGTATAGATGCTCGTTCTTCTAGTCAATAACTACCAGTAGAAGTCTAGAACCCCATTACAACAAATTATAAATCTGCCTTCTGCATGGTCTGGTCAGGATTCCAAAGAGACGTACATGAGGTACAGCAAGGTTCAAATCATATAATTCACCATTCTTTGTATATGAATAAATTCTTTTAGAGCTGTATGAAGGTCGATTGTAGAGGTACCATTAACTACAAATTCATTGAGCCCCATTTATATTTGTACCAAAGATTGGTATTTTACAAACTACAAAATCATGAATTTTGAACAGCAAGTGCAACTTTTTTACAGCAGGTCAAACAAAACAATACTTTTTTCTTAGCAGGGGAATAAAGGTAAATTATACGCTGAAGCTTTAGGTATGCATTCTAAGACCTCTAATCTATATATTATGCACTCTGCATTTCACCAGATTATCTGCATCACAGTTTTTGATACTAGCATTAACATGGACACTTGACACCTCTTTTGTTACCAGAAACATGGAAAGGTATTTTTAACAGGACTCAACCATGTGTGTCACACATGAGTCCAAGTATTCCATACCAACAGGGCTGTAATCTTCTAAATAGTTTTGCTTGTCAACACCTAGTAATAAAAATAACTACTCAATAGGAAATATGACTCCTAGAATTGGCATCTCCATCAGGAAAATACCCAAGAAAAAAAATGGTAATAATTGCATAAGAGGAATAGAAAGATGCAAGTGGAAGCAATTTGATACTGGAAAGTAATAAAGCATAAGGGTTTCCTACAAGTGTCAGCCAGGAAAATCAAAGAGCCCCAACTATAATGAGCCAATAACCTCTATAAATATAAAACTCTGACAAATATCTAGTTTCCTAAAATAAATATATTACTGAAACTTAAATATAAATAACTATGGTTAATCTAATCCTACAGACATCGAACATTTCTCCACCCATCTAACCTTTTGGAATTTTTCAAAAGCACTTATTCCCACTAAATGTTTCTGACCGCGGGTTGCCCACAGAAGGCATCCCCAAATAAGATAATGACCATTTTCCAGTCACACCCAACCAAATAGCATAACCACGACAACTCGGTTCATATATGCACGATATGGATTCCCATGATTATTTATAGACAAAGGAAGATTCTTGCTCGAGCAGCTAGCCTCCTACGTCCATCATGTGACTGTTAAAGTCCAAGAACAATCCCACAACCATCTAGCATGAATGGCTAGTGCATAGGTACAACCACATTGTAATGAACACAATTAGAGGTGTAACATGTTCTTATATGAATTGTCGTATTAATTTGTAATGATATGGAATTTGTCTAGCAGCTATTATTAGGGTCCCTTGAGCCCATCTTCGGATCAATTTTAATGTCAAGGCAATCTAATGAGCAAAATTGTTTCCTACTATTGATAACTTCCTCTTGGGTTCTTTTGCAGATAACCTATTACTATCAAACTTATATTATTGTTATTTTCTAAGCTTACCTTTTTTTTTGTATATCTTAGTATATTCCCGTTAATTGCAACCTAGCTTAGCCTTGCTTGAAAAGAGACAAGGGTTTTCAAATTATTAAAGTGAAAATTTTGGAGATAAATAAACTTGCTTTGAAAACTTATCTTATTTTCTTTAGCTAATCATTGATTATTGAATTACTTTTACTATTTATTGAATAAAAAATATAACAATTTATTCCATAAAATATTGACAGAAACAAATGGGCAAATATTTAATAAAATATTGACAGAAACAAATGGACAATATATGCAACAAAATTAAGGCAACAAAAAAAATTGGGATTTCAACATTAAATTACTCAATGAAATCAAGCTGGAGATATTCAATTGTCATTAGTGCAATGTGGAGAGACATATTTTCCATAAATCACCAAATTAAATTTGAGGAGTAATGCTATTATAGCTGCCATATGAAGAGGAGAAAGAAAATGTGTATGAAACCAAATAGGAGACAAATATTAAGCTATGAGACTATGAGAGGAGAGCTAAGAAAATTGCTACAACAAGAGAGGGCAGGGAAATGAATGACTAAAATTGGATATCCTTAAGTAACAAAATGAAGCAATAATATCCTACCAAATATAAAGAAACAGAGTTCCTTATATGACTCCCTTTGAAAGCAACATAGAAAAACATTTGAAAAGTTGAAATATCATATTAGAATACTTTTAAAGACTTAGAGATATTTCCTCAAAAAAGTTAAAAATATATAAAGAGTTCAGAAACCATCCAATAAATCATATATTTGAAAGAAATGGTGAAGTTCTGCAGCCTGGAAGCATTAAATAAGAGCCTCTCCAACTGCCCTTATTAGTAACCTTAAACTGATTAGGACTCTAAGTTAAATAGGGACTCTTAAAGTCATATATCAACAACTCAGCTACAAAGAACAAATTACTATTCACAATTACTGCTTTTTTATTAAATGTCAACATTATCTGTAATAAAAAGAAAAAAGAAAACCCATGTAAGATGTAATCATTTTAGGAAAACAATAAAAAAGGGAAAAAATAACCATTTCGCAACAACAAAGTAACTGTGGGCCTTATCTCACAAAAAGAAAATGCAGTGCGAATGATGGTCTGATAGTTACTACATGAAAAATAGATATTTGAAAAACATTCCCTCTTTTCCCTTATCATCTAAGGAAAATACTGCAGTGTAAGAAGCTGATTACTAACTGTGAAGACTGCTCTGCAGTTCAAAAATTGGGATGTGTATAAGCTAATGTATAACGACAAGCAAGCATAAAAATTATCAACTGTGTGACTGAATCTAAATATTGAATATTTCTTGTGATGCAGTTTGATAATTAGGATGGAAAGCGGATGAATTTGTGTAGCATTAAACACCTGTTAGTTCTTTGTAAGTTCTCTGATGTATGATGGAAATTTTTAAGGCAGCTCTGGGGACTACAAAGAAATAGGATATAGAGGAGAATTTAGCTGTTCAGGAGACAACTGATCATCAAGTGTTTATTTGATATTTGCAGAAGCTAATAACAACATCTGGATGTATAGAAATTGTATGAACTTTACAAATAATTGCAAAACTAGTGATTTAGCATTTAGAGATATTGAATTTGATGTTTACTGTAGATGTTAAGATAAATTTAAATATAAATGGGTCTCTTTTAATATTATTCATACTTTCAAAAATGTTATCTTCCATCTATTTGGTTGAGTTGGTCTACTATGTCCATCTAGGAATGGAGGTTAATGCCTATTCAAGAGAGGGTTTAGTGCTAGAGCTTCCATGAAACCCATGGGCCTTTCTATGGATATTTAACCCAGTTTTAATATAGTGGTAATTTTGGCTCTAAATGGCTTTTAAGATGGTAATTCTGGTTATGGTATGACTTAGGAGAATAATGAAGAATTTTGGCGGCTTGAGATTCTTTTTGTCCAAAACACAGCCATTTATTTCCCAATAAAGTTTTTTTTTTAAAAAAAACTTATTTTCAAAAAAAGAAAAATACTGACAAAGAACCATTAAAATGTGCCTGTTAATTCAATCATTTCACTCAATCAAAGTGAAATGTCAGACAAAGCTCTTATTTACAGCTGAACTACATAAAAACTTTTACAGAACTTAAAAAATTGAATAAAGGATGGTTTCCAAAATAAAACAAATGTCCAGAAAAATCTAAGCATACCTAAAAAAACAAACTTCAGTAGAAGGCGGCAAGGTAACTTTCTCATTAACAACAAAATCTATTCACATAACGAAATAATTATAACAGATTCATGGTTGTTCCCTCAGTTTGGATATGTGAAATCGTACAACTAGGATGCTATTAGTAAGGAATGTGGTTGGAGAACAATAGAAGAATATGCAATTTTTTAAACGATATAAGAGATACTGACAAACTTCAATTTACTTGAATGAGGTAATGATAGAATATCAAATGGTAATTTTTTATTAAATAAAATTTGAACTCCCATATTTGAGAATTAAAAAAAAGGTAATTTTTTCCCATCAATATAGTGATTACCCATAAAATACATTTAAGCAAGTATATAATTATTATAAGGATATTACATATCTACTTCTAGAATAACCAATGTTATTGTTTTAATATAAAGTCTTTATTCAGAATATGTTAAAGGAAAAAAAGTTTACAGCAATGTGCAGTACACATGTCCTTTTATGACTTTTGTACTTAAAAGTAGTGACCATATCAGGTCTTCTGCAACTTATATTTCTAATGAACTTGAAGCAAATCCATGTATAACACATAGTAATCATGGGTATGAACTATGCTAAAAGTTCAGGTAAAAAAGAGGCTTTAAAAAAATGGATAATTTTGCAACAAGCTCCTTCATAATTCTTAAATCAGGACATTTCAAAACTTGTGATAAAGATTGAAAGCAACATACATGTCGCAAAAACATAAACAGAAAAAGGAGATTTAAAGACATAAAAAGTGCCAAAGAGTCGAAAAATTTTCCACAAACCCCAACTAAAGTATCAAGCCAATTAGTGTTTCTCATGATGTCTGATACTTCAGCACTTCTGCTTAAGTAATGGTGACACTGGATACCACCTTTCTTCTTGTACAGTAATCTAACATAGTTCCTGTGGAGATAGCTGAGTGGTGTAATCCTCAAGATGATTATTTACACTTAAAGATTGTATATGCTGTGTGGTGTAATCCTCAAGACGATTATTTACACTTAAAGATTGCATATGCTTAGGAAAATAAGGGAAGAATACATCATTGTAAGTACAAGTGCTTGATCATCCTATAGGTGCTATTGATTAAGACTTAAGAGTGACGATAGAAACTTGAAACTGATAAAAGCAGCAAGAATCTAAAATTTACAATTAGGGAGCCAAACCATAAAAGGTAAATTACTAAGAATATAAAAAGATTCTCATGAATACAGAATCCAGTGCAACGAAGGCAAACATAGCTAAAGAGAAGATCAAACATAAAAAAAGCCCTTTCTACTTTTCTAGTGCTAACTGAAATTGTAAATAAAGAATGAAGCATACTAAGGGTAAGGGGAGCTTTCTTGGTTTTCAATAGCCTTTAAAGAGTGAGCTTGGCTAATGTGGAATGACTGGACTACAGGAGTCTTTCATCAGCTCCTTCTTTAGGTCTCATTACCCAGATAGCATTTGATATATGTCCACCTTCCCCTCCCCTATTATCCACTTCTCTCCTCCTCTTCTCCTTCAACATGTGTCCCTCCCTTAACAATTCATAATGCTTCCCTCATCTCAATAAGATCCATACACTTGGTTAAGGCACATACAAGAATCTTGTTCATCCAAAGCACTTAAAGGCCAGACCCATTATCTCCCAGTCTCCTAGATATAATAATAAAATTACAGTCCCTTCAACTTGCAGGAAATTTCAATCCTTCACCTCAAAATTCTACAAGATACTCCAAGAGACATCAAGCTAAAGTGAACCCATCCACCGAACAAGGACTAGACAACTATATGTTCAGAGGTTTGAGGCAGACAGAATGTTACTGTGGCATCTACACATGTCATTATTACCAATTTGTTCAAAACTAAGCACTAGCAGTAGTTTAAAAAAATACTTAAGAACAATTTAAGACACGACTAGACAGTGAACACAAATCCTTAAATGTCAGGTTCGTCATCTTTATCTAATTCGTGAAAGATAACAAATAGAAAAATATTCATGATATCATACACTTGGATCCTTACACTCACAAACAGGTTCGGACATGCAATGAGATGTGTTGCACAGAACGATAGTAAAAAAAGTAAAACAATAATTCAATAATTTATACCTGTCTACTTACAAACATTCAAGAAATTATCAACTCATATTTAAACTTTATTTGACCACAAGAATAGCTTGTTAAATTTAAGGTGAAAAGTTGATGTAAATAATTATACTTCATAGAATTCACATGAAGCAACAGAGAAAGGTCAAAAAGCCAATTCCAAACAGAAGAGATAATATACTGAACTAAAAGAAATGCCCAAGTGATTCTAAGTGAATAGAGCTACATTCCAATCCAAGAGAGCAAGAACCCAATACAAAATTTCAGACAGTTCAGCAAAACGAGCAGAAGAGACTTTTAGGAACTTGATCATATTAATTCAACCATTTCCTCTTCACTCTAAGGGTAAAATGCAGATGAATCAGTAATCAACAAAAGATTATATTACAAGTGAACTCACCAATGAAAAAAAGTAGAAGAGAAATCCAGAAGATAAGTTGTACAGAACGACTATATTGCACTTGATACTGAGACCTTCGCAGCATTCTCTGAACAGCTCCATACCAACCATATAGTTCCTTATTACAACAATCTTCACTAGTATTCAGGCAACTCTTACTTTTCTCACAGCTTGCATTCATTTCCTTCAGAATTAAACAATAGAACAAGCAAACAATAAAAATAAGTAACCAGATCCAAGGCAATGAAGAATGCACCTAAACTTATAATTCTTACCTGACTCAGTTCTGTGGGTCTCAATAAACCAATGTAATCATCCTGTTGACGTTCAGCAGCCTTCCATTTCCGAAAACCATTTTTCGGTAACATCAATTTAGGGGCAGACTCCATGGCAGCACTTAATCCTGAGTAACTGGGTACTCTTCGAGGGGGAGGCTCAGCCCATCCAATGGAAGAATCATACTCAAATTTATTCTCATAAACAGAGATATCCAAAGAACCAATGTCTGCACTAGCACTGGCACTTCTTCGATGACCTGGAAACTTTGCATTCTTCCCTTCTATTAAGTGCAGTCCTGAAGCATAAGACTTGTTTTTCAATGGACTAGCCAAAGGTTTTGCAATCCTTCCATGAGAATTGGCCTGTCTATCACAATCGCCAACAACTCCTATATCCAAGTTTTCACCATAGACAGTTGACCCAGAAAGAAACATAGCAAATTCATCCCGCTCCCCTTCATCGAGTCGCACCCATCGAGTCGGTGCCTTTCCATCTGTAGCTGACCTCTTCCATAACATATTTTCAACAACAGAAACTTTCTCCTCTGTTGCCAGAATAAATTGACGGTGGCGGTCATTGGCTTCATCCACAGTGTTATTCTTGTAACTACATTTCACAGCTCGCTCAAACTCCTCTAACTACACCATGAATGCACAAATAATATCACTACCACCAAGTCAACGGTAAAGATCCACCCTTTTACTGGGGAGGCTTTCACTCACCTTCAAAGTTTGTACATGCAGAGCCCCACTGATCATATATTTAGATACAGTCTCCCTATTAAAAGTATTCTATACAATGCCTCAACACCAAATATCTTAACACTTCACATAACATCAAGACTAATTGCAGTGAACATGGGTTTCATTATGTTAATATGCGGTTACTTTCACTGTTATGTGATGAAAGCAAAATCTTACAAAAATATGGTGCAATTTATTTATACGCAAAAGAAGCATGTTTTCATTGTTTTAAAGCCTATAGAAACGGCACAAAAGGTTGCATTAGTAGTAAGTCTCTGTATGTTTTTCCTGAAAACATTTTCAATGTAAAATTATTTTCCATGAATAACAATATTCATGGGAAAACTTGGATGCAAAATAAGTTTTCTTTTATTTGGTTCATTATATGAAAAGCTATAGAGAAAAGAAAATGAGAAGATGGAAAGGAGAATATTTAATTGAAGAAGAAGGGAGGAAAACAAGATTTCCCTTCTATTGAAAAGGTAATGTTTTTCACCAAGGGAGCTATTTTTCAACCTTAGGAAAACAATTTCTCACCCCTTTGCAATATAGAAAAAGGAAAATAGGAAAAGGGGGAAAAAGCATTTTCCTGGAAAATGTTTTACATCAAACTAGACACTCCCTAATTGCAATAAGGGTTTACAGGCGCCTCATAAAGAATTAAAGCAAAATATGCAACTGTGAAAACTGTTTTGTAAATAAAATCAGGGGTTATTCACTGTTTAAGAACCTCTTTTATCACTTTCACAATAGCTCATACTAAAAGTATGATCACTGCAGTTAGAGAGTACAAGAGACCTGCCATTTTGCTGTGCCAAGAGCTGTCCTCAAATCCCGGCCAAGCTCCTCTGAGTTCCCGGCATGGGAAGCGTCCTTCAATGCATGCATCCATGTTCTATAGGTAGACTCCATCCTTTCAACATAGATATGAATATGACAGACTTCAATCATCACAAATAAACAAATATTACATCAAAATTAAGCTTAAAAAACAACATTATAACTCACACTATCCATATGGTGACACATTATCATCACAAGTACGAGTTCAACTCTTTATACCTAGTCTCCACCTAGATTCTAAAAAACTAACAACGATCTTCTTACCGATTTCATAATTTCCTCTATTTTCTTAAATATTTTGGAGAAAAACCATTTTCAATATTCACTCCTCTAACTAATTTGTTTGTCTCTAGAAGTCCGTTTCCTTATCTCCTTCTGCTGTCCTTCGTTAATATATAGTTAATTATTACTTGGAACTACGTAAAACAATCCCTAGCTCATTCTTCCAGCAATTAGCTCGTTTGTCGAACGGGCCAAAGAACTCTTTAGCCCAATCAATAGCTGAGCAACCTAAACTCCAAATGCGGACAGCATACTACGATTGATTAAATCTACAAATGCTCAAACAATTGATATGATCCAAAACTAACATAAAGAGATAATAAGCCATTTGAATTACCTGTCAGTTGATTCTTGAACCTCCTCAGCAGCTGAGAAGAACGGATCCTTCTCCCATCGATCAAAATGCATAGCCATTTGAGTTCATGAAATGTTACCCCAAATTGAATAGATTAGAAAACCCTGACAGAGATTCAGATGTTTTCACTGCAATTTAGAGAGAAAATTGTTATCTATTAGCTGATCAATAGTGAATTCGCTGATCAACCATAATTTTAGACATGATAAGAGCTATAAAAAAAGGAAATCAAATTATAGATAGAAGGGGGCGTGGAGTAAGTCGGTAACATTTTGCTGCTGCTCTAGAAACTAGGAGCTCCAGACGCAGTTGATAGTTACGGAGTAAAGAAGAATTTATTTTTTTTAACCTTTTTTTTTTAAATTTAAATATATCATTCGCAGTTAGATTCGGTATAAAGTCGCTGTTGACTTTGAATTTTTTTATTTTAAAAAAAGGTTATTTTATTAAAAAAATAAAAAATAAATAAAAATAAAAATTTATTTTTTAATAAAAAAATATAAAAAAATTTATTTTTTTAATTAAAAAATTAAAAAAAGTTTAAAATTTTTTTTATTTTTATTTTTTTAAAAAAAGTTAGGAATAATTGACCGCATTAATCTAACCTTTGCCCGATTTGCGGATATTAATCCAACCTTTTGTTTATTTCTGATTGAACCTACCTTTAACTGATTTTTTCTTCCACTAAACCTTGTTACGGGTGACCGGAAGAACAAGTGAGAATTATCTGATATGGCAGCAGCAGTTTAATTTCCCACGCAAATTTTGGTCACGCTCTCCTCATTATCTGATGTGGCGTCTCAAAAGCTTGATGATTTTTGTCTCTCTTCATAATCTCTCTCCTCCCCACGCCAATAGTAGTATCGAAGTCGAACCCCAAGATTGAATATTATGATTCGCCTTTAATCAAATCGAACGCCTTCGCAAGAAACAGGAAGGGCAAAGGTCAAAAAGCAAAAATCAGTTAAAGGTAGGTTCAATCAGAAATAAACAAAAGGTTGTATTAATATCTGCAAATCGGGCAAAGGTTAGATTAATGCGATCAATTAATCCAAAAAGTTATTTTCATTTAACAAAATATTAATAATGACTGGACAGCAATTTTACACCGAACCTAGACCCAGGGTCATTTTTTAAATAATTCGTTCCGAGGGTTATTTTTGAATTTTTTAAAAAAGAATGGTTAAAAAATAAAAATAAAAAATCGGAGTAAAAGCCTTCCGTTTCCAACCCGATTACTGCAGCAGAATCTTTAAACTGATCAGACATGAATTGCAATCAGTCTGAACTAAGATTCAACCTAGTAGACCAAGGCGACCAACATGGCATGCTAGTTTCTAATTTATAATTTATCAATATGTTGTTGTATATGCTCTTGAAAAGTTCTCTCTAAAACATCTAATTAAATAGGGTTCACATGGAAATAAATATGAACCATACGTTTGTACCACTACGTGAGACTTGGTCCAAGACATTATGCTTAATTTAAGCTACCCGAGTTTCTAATTTATAATTTATCAATATGTTGTTATATACACCCTAACATGGGGGCTTGGTATGTGAGAAACAAGTACGTATTTGAAGCAATCAGCATGGACCTGATAAGAACAGCTACTAGCCTCACTAGATTAGTCGAGGACTACAAAACCTTTGCTGATAGAGTATATGAGGGAAAGACACAAATGAGGCCAAACATAAATGGGAAGTGGAAAGCACTGAAAAAGGGGTGGATTAAAGCCAATGCAGATGCCCACATAGCAGGAAATGGTTATTCAAGCTTAGGAGTGGTTCTTCGAGATGATCTAGGGCATATCATACTATGTGGTACGAGAAGGAAGAAGTCCAATGGGAGGCTCAAATGGCAGAGGCGGCAGCACTATGTTATGGAATCAAAATGGCGCTACGTTTTGTGGCAAGGAGAGTGGTGATGGAAGGTGACTCGTCATTTGTAATGGAGTTAGCGTCAAAGAAGCAAGAGGGTTATAGCCCCATTTTTACCTTTCTTAAAGATATTAACAGAATCTAGGATATCTTTGAAGAATGTGTATTTAGTCACATTAGAAGAGTAGGAAATATGGTGGCTAACTTAGTGGCTCGTAATGACACTAAGGGAGCTACATAATTGGTGTGTTATGGTTCGTTTCCAAATATTGTAACTTCCCTTGCGGAAGCGGACTTGAGTTATTGAGTTATCGAATGAAACTTTTATAAAAAAAACAAAAAAAAACTACCCAAGGACTCAAATCCCACTAAGGAAATGCCCTAGTATGTGTTATGGATAGGACTTTTTCATTTACGTTCATATACCAAGTTTAGGTTGACCTTAGTCGGATGTAGGCGTAGATTCACCTATGTTTATATTTACACGTTAAAGTATTTAATACATGGGTTTTACGTGGTGATTTAATAAAAAGGGTCAACCAAGGTTCAAATCGAGGATTCGAGTTACGTGTTAACGTATTTAATACAGGGGTTTTACGTGGTTGATCTAAGGCAAGACTTTGCTAAGGATTTAACAGTAAAGACAAATCGAGGGATGCTCCAAAAGGACATATCCATAACATAGTTTTTTCACATTACCAACCCATGAGATACGTAGCTACAATGCAAGATCGTGAACCAAAATGGATTCGGGCATTAGATATAGATTAGATCTTGAGCCACAATCCCCCGTTGACGATCCTTCTCTGATTCTATAATATATCACAAATCTCAAGACTTCCACCCAAACAATAATATTAAAGCCCTGATATTACACATAACGATAAATTATTAAAACCGCATTAAATTTATATATGCACATGAAAAAAGAATACTTGTGATTAATTCATTACTTAGTCATGGTTAATGTATCGAAATCGATTGTCCATACTTATCTTATTAGTTGTGATTTTCAAATACAAATTTTGATTAGTGTCATAAATAAAAGTGAGGCTCATAAAAAATAATATTCAATAAAAAAAACATAACTAAAAGCATGAAACATTGAAATAAAGCATAAAATCCAACAACAAATCACGCAAGGATAAATATAATATTGTAATAGAAGCCTTTTAAAAAAAATCATGATAAATCATGCCAATTACACTAAAGAATAAAGAATAATAAGTTTATTTACAAACATACGACCAAACCACCTATTTACACTATTATAAAATCAATCAAATCGTCAATAACTCTAGTAGAAAATCATTTAATTGCTTATATGTTGTGGTTATATACAATTTGAAACACTTAATGGTTTGAAAGTTCCTTTAATACCAACTGCGGTTTTTTAAAAAAACGCAGCACTTGAAACCACAAATGCTGCGATTATTTGAAAAACTATAACATTTGGTACTAATGATGCTGTTTTTCAAATAATCACAGTACTTGAGAGTTACAAGTGCTGCAGTTATTTAAAAATTACAGCACTTGTGAGTTACAAGTTCTGCGGTTATTTAAAAAATTGCAGCACTTGTGACTCACTATATATAGTCGTTTTCCAATGCTTCCAGTATTATTTCAAACACAAAAAACACGCATTTCCATCTTCTTTAACCCTCAAATTCCCTAACCCGAAATACACATAACACTTAGATCTCCCTAACCTATGACCTTAACTTCTTTCCAAAGTCCCCATTATTTATTATTCCTCACGCATTTCGAAGCCTACTCTCTCCCACTCGTGCCTCCATGGATATGGCATAGTGAAGTGTGTTGAAGCCTACTCATCTCTCCCATTTTAAAGAAGTCTACATACTCCAAAGTTCGAAACCTAAAGGTTTACATATGCCCTAAACCCTAGTATATGTTTTTTTTTATTCTTTTCATTACTTGTTATACATTAATGTAAAGACAAAAAATCCCTTTGTTTTTAGATTTGCATGTTATATGTTGTGTTCATGAAGGAATTAACTCTTAAAAATCAAATTCATAGATTATATCGTGTTAGAGGCTTTTTTTTAAGAAAATAAGTGGACAAATCCCTCTTTGGAATATTTGCGGTCTGTAGTTCTCGAAAAAACACCCATTTTAGATATATTATAAGCCCCATTCGGAGTCCCATAGCCAATTTTATGGCTTGTCAAAACTTTTTTTCAATATCTCAAATAAGACGTCATCGAGGCCACTAAGAGCATTCCCACCAATGGTCAGATTTTTCCTCAAGCATGAGGAAATTGACGCATGAGGAAAAATGCTCACTCCATCAATGAGGAAGTTTTCCTCATGCAATGAGGAAATATGATTTTCCTCATCGGGTGGGTCCCACCTGTGAAAAAAATTTACTGATGTGTAAAGTTGTCCAATCATAAGTTGGCAAGTGTCAATAACTGACCAATCAGAATAATCTATTTTATTATAACGGTTATATTTTCAACGGCTATTTTCTTGAAATATACTTTATAAAAATAAAAAAAATTATACCAACGGTCATGAATTTTTGTGATCTATAAATAGACATCCATATTGATATAATTTTGCAAAACTTTTGTTTT
Organism: Dysphania ambrosioides; assembly: GCA_026401315.1. Taxonomy (NCBI): domain Eukaryota; kingdom Viridiplantae; phylum Streptophyta; class Magnoliopsida; order Caryophyllales; family Amaranthaceae; genus Dysphania; species Dysphania ambrosioides. The sequence goes on along the minus strand of CM048668.1, from coordinate 6,804,628 downwards.
CTCCTTCATACTTCTTAATTGCTTAACTTTGATTATTATTATTATTAATTTCATATTTCTTTGCAATATTTACTTAAGATCAACATTATTATTCTTATTCTTGTTGTTTTTGTTGTTGTTCTTATTATTGTTATTATTATTATTATTATTATTACTATTACTATTATAAGTATTATTATTATTGCAAGTTTGGTAAGTAAAAAAATCTTCAAAAAAAAAGAAAAAAAATATGGATCCTAATGTTTCTAAAAATGTTTATGATTTTGATGATGATTTCATAAATCATCCTAATTTTAATCTTTTTATGCAAAGAATGGGAGGGAATTCATCTAATTTATCTCAAAATATTCCACAACAAATCCCTCCACAAAATTACCAAAGTTATATTCAAGCTTCTGGAAATAATAATCCAACCTCTACACCCATGTACGAGAGAAACAACAGTCAATATAACGAAAAAGAAGATAAAGACGGTGAAGAAAATATTCCGAATACACCACAATACCCATTGGAGCCGATTATATCGCATCCGTTGTCCTTCAATTCAACTCCACCTCCACAAAATTTTGTGTCAACCAAGTCAAATTGGTCTATTAGAGAGGATGAGGCTTTGATTTCAAGCTATATGTTGCATTGTACCGACAACATTATCGATAATGGCCAAAAAGCATCCGACTTTTAGAAACAAGTGTATGCATCCTACGAGCTAGCTCGGGCCAATAGACCACATGAATTGCCACAACAAACAATCAAAATGATGGAGAATCGTTGGAGAAGATTGTCACAAGACACCATGAAGTGGGTTGCTCGCTACGAAGAATCTCAGCGATTAAAGGGGAGCGGCATGGACGAGGTAGATGAAATTTCAACTACCCATGTTCTTTTTTGTAATTCTCATAAGAAAAATTTTATGTTTGAGAATGTTTGGGAGAAGTTGAGAAAGTACAATAAATGGGAAGAAAAAATAAGGTAGGCTACGTCGAAGAAAGAGAGGGTCTAGGTTACCCAAGCTTCCGATCCTGATAGTTGTGGTAGTGTTAAGAGAGTTAGAGTTGATGACGAGGAGACAACTGCTACAGCTAGTGGTTCTTACATGTTTGTTGGGAAACCTCGTCCAGATGGTGTGAAGAAAGCTAAGGCTGATTACGAAAAGCCAAGGGGGTCGAATCAGATGAAGTTGCATTGGCCGTTGTTCAAAGCCTAACAGCATATTCGGAACTTAGAGGCAGTGATATCAACCTCGGAAAAGAGAAATTAGAGTTTGAAAGGGCAAGAGAAAGGAGGAAAGAAAAACAACTAGAGCTTGAGCAAGAACATATTCAATTGGAGAAAGAAAAAGTTATGATGGAAAGACTGAAATCGAAGTTTGACATGTTGCAAGTGTTGATTTCAAAGACTTCTCTAACACCCCAAGAAGAAAAATTCAAACAGAGATTGATGATGGAACTATATTCCGTTAATTAGATTATAGATATGGAAATTCATTTTATCGTTTTAATTTGCTTGGTATTGTTGTATGCTTTAATTTCGTTCGAGTGATAATCTTGTACTAGTTTGTGTTAATTATGTATCAGATTGTGTTTTCATTAATCTAAGTTTATTTTACTTTGCCTTTATTAATATCTTCATGTACTGGACATTTTCAATCTCCCTTTCAATTTTGTTTGATTTTCAATTTGAATCTTTTTAAATAATTATACTTTTCAGTGACTTGTATACATCAAATGATAAATTCAATGACTGCAAATTTCACATGCTCAACTGCAGCATGTCCTTTTGTCTTTCAATAACTTGTATACATCAATTACAGTATGTTGCATTGTCATTCAGTCATAAATTTATGGTTATAATTATTAACATTGAAAAATGTTACATGTGTTGTTTTTTTCATGGGGTAGATTTAATGAATTCTTACTATTCATACAATAATTTGCATACATGAAAAGTAGGAGTATAGTTGGCAAGTTGTGTATATAATTGTATATCAGAGAATGGTATTCCCACACTCAAATTTCTTATTCTCAAACACTATAAGCTAAAAATAATGTTGTTCCAAAAAGGTTCTAGCTCTAGTTCTTCTGATGAAGAACTATATCAAGAGATTGATTATGCGGTTGATGACTATGTCATCCCGTATTTATCAAACTCCTTAATTCCCCATCCTCAACCACGAAGACAATATAAATAGAATGAGGGTGGTGACACTATCAATCCTGAGGATCAAAATCATGAAGAAGGGCATCGTCGTTTGTTTAATGATTACTTTGGAGCTTAACTGGTATACAATGAAAACATGTTTCGGCGGAGTTTCGAATGAATAAACCTCTTTTTTGTCGTATAATAGACACCGTGGTGGAAAATGATGTGTTCTTCCAACAAAAGCCAAATGCTATTGGAAGGTTGGGTTTATAAGGCTTGTAAAAATGCACTGTAGCTATGAGAATGTTAGCATATGGGTTAGCTCCGGATGCTGTGGATGAATACCTATGTATAGGTCAAACAACGACAAGATTATCACTACATCATTTTATTAAAGGGGTAATCAAGCATTTTGAAGCGGATTACTTAAGAAGTCCTACTAATGCAGATTTACAATGAATCCTTCATCAAAACGCAAGTCGAGGATTTCCTGGTATGATTTGTAGTATCGATTACATGCATTGGGAGTAGAAGAGTTGTCTGACCGCATGGAAAGAGCAATATGCAGAGCAACCCTCATACTCGAAGTCGTTGTTGATTATGATTCATGGATTTAACATGCTTTTTTTGGCATTCTAGGTTCATGCAATGATCTTAATGTTCTATACCGTTCTCTTGTTTTTGATGATGTTTTACAAGGTATAACACCCCCTATACGTTATATGGTTAATGGACATCAATACAATATGGGGTACTACTTATTGATGGTATTTATCCAAATTGTGCTACATTCATCCAAGGAATAACTCTTCCTCTGACTAATAAGCAAAGACTTTTTGCTTGTAAGCAAGCAGCAGCCTAAAAGGATGTTGAACGTGCATTTGGAGTTTTACAGGCGAGATTTGCTATTATACGAGAACCATCTCTTGAGTATGATGAAGACATATTAGCCAACACTATGAAAGCATGTATCATTATGCACAACATGATAGTTGAAGATGAACGGCATAATTATATGCATTATAAAGAATTACGCAAATCGTATGAAGATCGTCCTCAACCGCGTGCAAGACCAAGAACAGAAGCTAGTACAAGTGCAATAGTAACTGATGAAGAACCTTTCGTATTCAATACCGGACGACCAATTGACATAAACAACTACTTGGAGAAAAGAACTGCTATACGTGATAGAGAAACACATGAATCTCTTAAGCATGGTTTAATGGAAAACATTTGGAAAAAACATGACCAAAATAATTAGTAAAATGGTAGTCCAGATTTGAATGCATTGTTGTAGTCCTCATTTTACTATTTTTTATATAACATAATTGTTGTGATTTTTCAAAATATGAAATTTCAACTGTTGTACAGTTGATTTAATATTAATTTAAGTTAAAATCTATTATCACATTCGATTAATTGATTATTTTAAATTAACTAATGTTAACTATCAATGTAAAAATCTTAATTAAGTTAATTGACGCCATTAATATTTATAAATATATGTTTAATGTAATAATCAATATAATTGATATAGTTAAGTATGAGATAAAAAATATAATGAGATATGGTAGAAAGTAAGAGAGAGAATAAGTGGATAGAGAGAAAGTGATGAGGAATTTTTTTTACTCATTAGTGGGATGAATATTGGAAAAAATTCTCATCGATCTATGGGGAAAAGTGATGTGGAAGAGGGAGAAAGTGGTTAGACAGATAGGAATGAGGAAAATTTTTGCCCATTGATGAGAGTGGTCTAAAGGGAAATATGGTTGTGTGGTACCTCTAAAAATAGGGGGTTTCAAAAATAATTACACCGTTCGGACTACAAAGCTAAGAGATATGCTCTCCGAAGTTTCCAAAATCTTGGAATACACCCGAAATCTATGAAAAATGAATTGGTTGTTTGTTTTGAGTGTAAAATCTTATAGATCGTGATTTTGCGTGCCAAAATGAGTGGTCATAATAGAATTTTTTTATTTATATGCTTCACGGTTAGTCATTTCTTAACTTTTTTTATCTTTCATGACATATTATTTCTAACACAATTTTGAGAGATATATGGTGTAATAGTATATAACAATTAGACTATTTCTTAGCTTAGATTAGATTATATTCTTGATTGAATGTGGTGTAATAGTATATATAACAATCAAATTTGCAAATATAACAATTTTGAGAGATATTAATTATTAATAATATACTTTTAAATGTAATTAGCACGTAAAATGACCTATTAATTTTTTTTTATCTAGAAAACATTAATTATTGTGATTTTCTAATATAACCGCATCATTTAATTTATATGTGATGCGGTTATATTAGAAAACCTTAGAACATATAAATTTCAAAATAAAAAAAAAGTAAATAAAAAAACCCATTTTATGCTGTGATTTTTTGAAAAACCGCAGTATATAATCTAATAATTGTTGCAGTTTTTCCAAAAAATAGCAGCATATCATGATAAAAAAATCATTTTTAAAATTTTTTAATATATGCTGCGGTTTTTTGGGAAAACCACAACATTTATTAGATATATATGATGCAGTTTTTTTTTAAAAACCGCAACATTTGTTGTTTATCCATGTGCTTCGTACTAATAACTGCAACATTTAAAGTTAGAAAACCGTAGCATATAGACATCTCTCTACTAGTGTAAACATTAAAGATATATATCTTATTAGTTATGACCCTTAAAATTATACCTTCATCACATAAGGTTAATTGAATGTAATATGAAATGGAGAATGAGGATTGAGATTCACTACAACTTGTTGAGACTAGGGAGAGCAAAAACTTAGGGAACTTGTAAGTAATAAAGTTTCGAGAATTGTGTTGGTGAGAATTGGTGATTAAGTATAGACATGCATATGCATATATATGAACTAGGAGGAAAAATCTAGAAGATTATGAAACTCATTGTGAGCAGCTAGGAAAGAGAAGGCTTATATAGCAAGCAAATAGATTGTGTAAGATGTAAAACCATTTCATGGCATGTGATGTTTGCGCAATACTTGTGTTCATGAGTGTAAACACAATATCACAAACTATGTCATGCACAAACTTTGGTTAGGATAGAATTTTAATTCTTTTTTAAAATCTCGGGGAATTCTAAAATATACCCTTATACTATGTGTTTTCTATATTGTGTCCAGTGATTTTGAAAAAGTCTACACTGTACCCCTGAGGTACGTTTGATAAACACATTGTATCATTTATTGGATGTCTTAACTAATGGAGTAAACTCCTTTAATGGACGTTTCACTTTATTCTACAATATACCCATATACTATTGTATTTTCTACATTATGTTCAGCGATTTTGAAAAGTCTACATTATACCCCTAAGGTACGTTTAGTAAACACATTGTACCCTTTATGACCAATCTTCAGCATAATTCACACACTAGTTGAATAAATTAATCAAAAATCCTGATAAAAACATAATTCAATAGAAAAATATCACAAATTTCAAATGAAGAAGAAATTGGGAAACCTTAATTCAATCAAATATTTTTCAATTCAATTAAATTAAAAAAAACTATAGTATAAAATTAAAACCCTATCACAAATTAACAACCGGAATAAAAACTTACTTGAATTTAAGAAGAACTTTGAGAAGACGTAAATTTTTAGAAGTGATAGCGTGAAGTGGGAAATTCTTTTCAAAAGTATGAGTTGTAGACATAATTCAATAGAAAAATATCACAAATTTCAAGTGATTGATGAAATGGGATTTTGGAAAAAAGTGGAACACTCCCCATCTCGATTCAAAAGACATCTGCATGAATCTTGTACTCTTGGAGGAAAAGGCCTGGTAAAATATGAAATTGTGATTGACAAGGATGATGCACTTGACTATGTGTCTGATGTGTGTGACTCTGTGGAATGTGTTATGAACTTTCTATGGCCTAATTTAGAACATAGACACATCAGAGATTCATCCTTTTATAGAAGCTTGTGGTAGTGAAATTAGCAGTATATCAATTGTACAAAATTGAGTTGCAAATAAGAAGAGTTTTTCTATCATGGACAATAGCTCTTCTATACGCTTTACTCCTTTTGTAGAAATTAGGGGATCATATAGATCAAATTCCTTTTCAAACTATAGCAGTCATAAATCAACATCAAGGTATATCTCTGGTTATTACCACGTTATTGAAAAACCATGATTAATGTTATGACTCTGAAATTTAATTTGTAGAGGAAAGAACATGAGAGGTAAGGGAGCATCAGAGAAGTTTAGTGGTGGAAATGAGGCAGATATTCATTAGTGATTTGGCCTTATATGCTATTCTTATCTTGTTAGGATTCCATGTTTCAATGTTTGCAAATTTGGATTTTCACTAATAAAAATATCTTAATTTGCAGCTATGTATTCGCGGTGTAACAAACTAGCCGCAAAATACTAATAATATGTGGCATATTTTAAAGGAACTGCCGCTAATTAATGAAACGCAATTAAAATACGGCGGGTTTAGGGAAGACATGCCGCATTTTAATAGGTTCTAATAAAAAACACGCCTGCTAGGTTTTTTCTTCAGATCCATTTTCGAACATACCCATCAGCCGTTCCTCCCACAAACGCTCATACCTCTCATAGCCCTTATCCCTTACCACAACCAACAACATCAAACCACGCCACCACCAAGCCACGTACGTCACCACCAACTGTAGCGAACCACATCACTTCGCAATTCCTCTCATTCGTCGTGTTCTCCACTGCATTTTAGGTACGATTTTATTTTTTTGTTGTTTATTCCATTTCATACATGGGTATTTGATTGGTGTTGTTAAATGTGAATGTAAACATGTTAAGTAGTTTAAAACTTTGAATTACGGTTCATGTTAGTCAAATTTGGGTACTTTAATTATAAGTATTGTATTAGGTATTATATTTCAATTAGTATTTGTATTTGTAGGAATTGAATTATGTTAGCATTCATATTATTAGGAATTGAGTTAGTATATTAATAGGAATGAAATTATGTTATAATATTGAGTGTTTTGTATAATAGCTGGAATTGAATTAGATATAATGTATATGAATTAGTTTTATTAGGGATTGAGTGGGATAATATATATAAATTAGTGTGTATAGTAGTAAGAATTGGATTATGTTAATATATGAATTGGTTATTCTTGAATTAGATTATGTTAGTCTATGAATCGGTATGTATAATATTTGGAATTGAATTAGGCAATTTATATGAAACAAGTAATTGTATTAGGTTTGAAATTCTTAAGTTTGCTTTCTTTTCATGTTTCAAAGTCTATAGAATTTACTAGTAAACCCTAACAGAGCATTTTATAGGGAAGCTGAGGAATGTGATCAAGGCGGAAGAGCAGGAGAATAGAACAAAGGAAACGTTATGAATTACACTATAAATCGATCAAATGGGAGCAATTTTGGGTAAAAAATGACCTAAACACTTCAAATACATCGATATAAGTGAATATAGGTCAAATAGGGTGGTTTTGGACTAATATTAGTGTATTTCCCCTAAACCATGGCCCAAACACCTTAAATAGGACGATATGAGTCAAAGTAGGTCAAATGAGATTGATTTTGGGTAGAGAATGACGTATTTACCCTAAAATATATCATAAACACTAAAAATACATCAATTTGAGTCAAAATCGATCAAATGGGAGAGGCTTTGGGTATAAAATGACCTAAACACTTCAAATACATTGATATGAGTGAATATAAGTCAAATAGGGTGGTTTCGAGTCGATCTTGGCTTATTTTCCCTTGAACATGGCCCAAAGACTATGAATAGGACGATATGAGTCAATATTGGTCAAATGGGAGCGGTTTTGGGTAGAAAATATCATATTTACCCTAGAACATATCATATACACTTGAAATACATTAATTTGAGTCAAAATCGGTAAAATGGGATGGGTTTTGGGTAGAAAATGCCATAAACAATTAAAATACATTGATAGTGGAGTCAATATATGTCAAATAAGGCGGTTTTAGGTTGATATTTGCCTATTTCCCCTAGAACATGGCCCAAACATTTTGAATAGGATGATATGACTCAAAGTAGGTCAAATGGGAGCGATTTTGGTTAGAAATGATGCATTTAACTTAATTACATCGATTTGAGTCGATAAATATAGGTTGGATTCGTAATTTGGACCATATGTCATAAGTTAGTGTCATATACAATGAGGTGTGGAAAATGGCGTGTTTGAACTATAGTTTTCAAATACATTACACTTTAGATATATACTTTAGTGATATGGTAATTAATCTTAGGTATGCAAAGGATTCAACGAGGAGTCATTCTCCACCGGAGAAATCGATGTCTTCTGCAACAAACCGGCCAAGTATTGGACATATAATATTTTTTAGATTATGCACATTACCTTTTTGTGTAGTTGTAGTTTTTATACATCAAGTTCATTTATTGGGTCGTAGTTTTGATGTCAATTAATGGGTTATTTTACGACCCTATTAGTATATAAATGAGATATGGATCATCATATGTATATATGTACATTGATTGGTGTAATTGCAAATGTAATATGGCAGGTTTGAATTTAAAAATTTGGGCGTAGTAGAGATCAAATAAAAACGTACAAAAAAAACACTTATACGCGACGGGTGTCCCCAAGACCCGCCGCTTATTACTCTGTTATAGTAACTTGTCATTCTGGAAAAGTAATAGTTTGCGGCGTCACTAAGCATAAAACCGCCACAAATTAATGATCAATATGAGGCGTCACTTAGCCTTAATCCGCCGCATATTAATCATTAATATGCGGTATATTTCTTTGTATCCGCCACATTTTATGTATTGTTTTGCGGCGTCTTTTTTACGCCGCAAATTAATTTGATTAATTTGCTTCCATCCTAAATGCTGCTAGCTTTTTGACGCCACATATAGTGCTAAAAACCTGCTGCATATTGATCAATTTCTACTAGTGTTTATTTATGTTTCAATGTGAAAGAGAGGGAACAAGTGAAATAAGTGAAGCATCCGTTAACTAAGCTTCACTTCGTAAGTAAGCATCCAGCAAAGGGTACAATGTGTTTACTAAACATACCTCAGGGGTATAATGTAGATTTTTTTAAATCAATAGACATAATGTAGAAGACGCAATAGTATAGGGGTATATTGTAGAATAAAATGAAACGTCCGTTAATAAAGTTCACTCCATCAGTTAAGTCACCCGGCAAATGGTACAATGTGTTTACTAAATGTACCTCAAGGGTACAATATAGACTTTTTAAAATCACTGGACACAATGTAGAAAATACAATTGTACAGGGGTATATTGTAGAACTTCCCAAATATTTTCAATGGAGATCCTATACTCTTTAGTATTTTTGTTTGTGGCCTTAATGATACAGATTTTGGATATTTCTTTATATTTTATAACCATGGTTTATGCTTTATCTTTTTCCCTCTTTATTTCCCTTCCATCAACTAAAGTAAGACAATTTTGATCAGCTAATCAATAACCATCATCAACATCAATCTAGATCCTTGATTGGAACCCTTCTCCCTCTCAATCTCTCTCCTCATCCACATTCGTCCGCTTCTCTACGTTCTATCCTTCCACTTGATCTCCGCTATTGTTATCCCTTTATTATAAGGTAATCCTCCTTACGATCTCCCTTATTTTTTGGTACACTTGGTTTCGCCCTTTCAAAACTTGCCCCCAAATCCTCAAATTTGATCATCCCTAATTTTTTTGATTAATTTTAGGGTTTTTTTTAATTGCTATCTAGGATATAAGTTATAGGATTTCATTGATTTTTTTCCCTCTCCAAAATTTAATTTAAAGAGGGTTTGAGGATTGTTGGTTAGTTGGACAAAGTTGGGTCGTGTTGAGGATTAGGGATATTATTTTATGGAATTTGAATGCCAAGAAACTTTTGAGAATTGTGTGTTGAAGAAACTATTCAACTCTATTGCTCCTAACCCTTCAAAACAACAACTGGATTTTTTGTGTAATCTGGCAAAACATTTGTCCATTCTTATGATAACAGGGTATTTGGAGGAAGAAGGCTCAAGACTTTGATACTTTAATGCCTTGATTAGAGTTTGGTGGTACTGATAAGGTTGTTGGAGTCTTAGTCTTGTGAAATCAGGGACGAGTGTGTTTTAGTTGGTGCGAGGGAAATGAAGAGGGAAAAAGGCAAAGCCTTAACCATGGTTAAAAAATATAAAGAAATTTTGAAATCTGTGTCATTAAGGCCATGAACAAAAATAATAAAGAGTATAGGGTCACCATTGAGAATGTTTTTTTTTCGAATCAACTACGTGTAAAATGTAAATGCACAAGGCTCCATTGAGAATTACCCTTTTATTTTTTAGTTTTGGTTTCAATTTTTCAGTCACCTGATGCTTCCAGTCTTTTCTCAGAATCCACGATTTAGGTTGTAGGTTGTTTTACTCCAATAATCATATAAAAATCAAAAAATTGTATGATTGAATCAAGTATAAATTATGGTCTTGTTCTCCTTATCTAAAAAGGTTTAATGTGTCTTATTTGGTACTTGATTATTATTGATAATTTCAAATAAATTATTTCTTTAAGGGGTGGTTTGATAGTCAAATTGATGTATTTGATCTATGGAGACCTAATAAGGGAGAATCATAAATTTTAATCTATCATAAATGATTTAAGTACTAAGTAAACATACAAATGTTTGAATTATTTAAATCAGCCTAAAGGAACTCCACCAGTAAATTACAAACAAAAATAGTACACAAGTTTGAAGGAATCACACACCAACTTTCAAATAAGAAAACATAAGTTTTCAATAAGCAAACACTTTATTATTTAGCCAAAAATTGAGAATTTTATATTGCAAGTGCCCTTTAGCTAGTAGGCTTAGCAATAACAAAGCAAAAGAATCCTAAACAAAATTCAAAAACAAGAAATAAGACTCCAAATTGAATTATGAATGTAAAAGAATTCTAAGTCTTTTAAACATGTAAAATCTATCTCAAGTGGGGTGATAAAATTATGTAATAGAATATTTAAGAAAATAAATCCTAACACTATTAGGATTGTTAAAGATATGATGAACCCTTGAAGAAAAATTATTCAACTGACTTAGCCTTGACATGTCTTCACCGTGCATTTTCATCCTTGCATGCCTAGATTAGATAACATGTAACTACCACCTTTGTAGCAATTCCAATAAAACAACCAAGTAATGAATTGAAGTCTAACTCAACATTCCTTCTAAATAAGCTAAGTAATCCCTCAATAGCTTCCTTATTCATATGAAGACCACAAAATAGACAAACTAGAACTATCCAAAGTTCAAATTACAACTGGAGTAAGCTATGATAACTAATAATGCATTTAGATATGTTTGAATAAAAAAGTATATTTAAATGAGATCGGATAAATAAAATACACCGTATTTCTTTGTTTCTTTTTACTTGCTAACATACAATTTTAAGCGCTAATATAATATTTCTACTTATAGATAAGTAAAATTTCTAAATAGTTGATAAAACAAAATTATATATTGAGACCAATCTAACAAGATCTCACATAATAACCAACTCTTGTTACAATTTATTTTCAATAATTTGACTTTTAAACTATTTCATTAGCTACTTTGACCACATATTGTTAAAAAGTAATTATAGGTGAATGTTCCAAAGTAAATATTATTCGATCAGTTTCATCACATATTTTTATAGTATAAAATTTTTATAATTCAAGCAATCGATAAGATTTTATTATAAAAATTGTGTGTGATAAGTGTGAAACTTTTGGATTTTTTTTGGAATGGAGGTTGATATATTATTCTCTTAAAGATAATTTACCTAAGAAGGTTAAAGAAAAATTTGTGAATAGCAAAAATGTCAAATTATTTCTAGGAAAAAAACAAAGGAATTACTACATGCATATAAATTGTTTTAACTAAAGTTTAACTTCCAAATGAGTTAAACAAAGTACTATAATACTTTCATATCATTTGAAATAACCATGGAGGGTGTATTCTATTCACCTCGTATTTCAAGTACTTATCATTCATGATCTTATTCAATCTTTTTTGAATTTTTTCCTAAAATAAGCACAGAGAAGATGAAATAAATAAGATAACATTTCTAAAAAAAATTGTTATTTAGCTTATCATGCACCTTAGCTCTTGAATCTTGAGTGACTTCGTTTATTTTGAATAATATCATTAATGCTAAGTACAAAATAGTTCATATTATTATTTTTTTCAAAAAACAAAGAATTTTCAATGATAACTGTAGCAAAATAAGGGCAAACAACAAAGTACGCGGATTTCTTTTGTTAAAAAGGAAACACTATCTAATTTGGGCACCTCCAGTGATATTCTAATCATAATGGACATTGAATATAAAATTCTAAACTACAACGACCAATGCTTTAGGATTTTTTTTACTAAATAGTAGCATTCACGAAATTTTCAATGGTAACCTTGTGTGTGTTTTTTTATTTACATTTGGTAATCTATAAAAATAAAAAAATTATATTAAAAATACAATTATTAGTGTTGGAAAATAATACAAATGTTAGATAAATATATATATAAGGATAATATCGTAAAGAAAGTGTGAAATAAGTATAAATACGAGCGATAAGTAGATAATCACAGGCGATGTTTGGACGATTCTACTTGGTAGAACCTTTTTTTTGTTAAACTATTATGTTGTTTTTTAATCATTGTTATATAGTAAAATCATTGTTAAATCGAGACAAATGATTAATTATATTATATGATAATTAATATTACGTATTACTTAAGATTACATATTAAATTAGTTAATATTTATTAACTAATATAATAATAAAACTTATAATAACGTTTGTATTTTGTAGTTAAATTATGTTTAATAGTTAAATCATACTATGCTTAGTTAATAATTAGATATAGTTAAAAATATTAATGTTATTAGGATAATATTATTATAGTTAATAATTACAATTCATTTTGTATATAAATTAATATATGTTGGTTAATAATAATATAAGATTTGTATTAGTTAATATTACGTATTAAGTATATTGAAGTGCAAAATACTGAAAATTAAGAATAAAATTGAAATGAAGTAAAAAACTCAGAGTGAAACATAAAATAAGCTTATATTGAGTAGTGAAAGTGAAAATACATGTAAAGTATTTATATATAAAGTAAGGGAAAATTTGGTAATTCACATATGAAATACGGGCAAAAATTGGAGATTCTAGGGAGATTAGGATTTTAGGTAGTTAGGATTAGATTTTTACCAAGTACAAGGAGATTTTCTCTCCATTATTTAAGGAAAGTTAGTTAATTTGTTTTTGAACATGAGTCATTCACTAAAATGTATAAACTACTATGCTGTGATAAATTTCTTCGATGGTCATGGGATGTGGACGTTAGTCCACTCCTTAGTTCTAAGAGAAATCTGCAAAAATGGTGGAGTACATGTAGATATTGATTCCTTAATTATTGAACATGAATTTGAAGTAATGACTTGTTACATGAATTTCTATAAAAACTTATAAGTCTAAGTTGATAACTAACCAAGAAAACCCCCTAAATATATTGTAAGAAAAATCAAGTGCGATTGAGCTTTTTTTTTTGTCTAGATTCTCTAAGTATAACTGAGTTGTTCCTTGTGAGTTCCTTATTAATTAAAGAGCATTATAGACACACAATCGTATCTCCCCATGTAGCTGTCCAATAACGAACCAAACCTTGCTGGTAGCACTTCATTTGGGTCGAGTTAAGTGCGTGCAATCTTGAAAATACCTCAAACCCAAACCCTAAAAAGGCCCTAACACAAACCCGAGCCCAAAAACAAATTGGTCTAAACACATTACCCAAAATTTAACCAAAAACACCAAACAAATTAAACTTGAATTCGTACAAAATCTGAAGCTCAAAGTAGTTTTGGTCGACGCTCAAAGCTTGATGTCAAGCGCGCAAGTAGAATCTTCATCAATATCAAGCATCAAGCGCTAGCTTCTGCCGTCAAGTGCACAATTCCAACGCCCTACACACAGCAGAGGCCTAACGTCCAAGCTCACCACTCAGTGCTAGAATCTAGCATTCAACTCTCTCCTTACTTTTAGTGCCTGAACAGTAACATAACCTGACCGGTTGCAAGTCTAGCATCTGATGCACAACTTAGTGCCAGATGCCCAGCCTTGTGCGCCACCCCAAAAGTGCTCCTAACTCACCTCAAGCTTCTTTCAATCTAAATAAAGGATTCCCTCCTCGAGCATTTGACGTATGAGGTGTGCATCTGACGCTCAGTCTTGGCTTTTAGTGCCTGAGAATCGACTTTTTTGCGTATAAATATCCCCTCATTTCCTTGGCCCAAGAAGTTGGCAATTTTCAAAATCTAAAGAAATGTTACTATGCTAATATACTCTCTTACATACTCTTAAACACTCATAAACACAAGCAAACACAATCACTAATCCTCAAGGCAACCCTCAAGCCTGAATCCAAGGAGAAACCATTACTCCTTCAAGCACTTAACAAAAACTCAAGCAAAAGAACTATCCTCAATGGTAAACACCAAGGACCCCTCTCAGTCTACTATTTTTCTTTATTGTTTTGTTTACTTCTACCCCATTCACTCCCTAGTCTTCGGATATAGTTGTTTCCATATACTCAAGACCCTTAGATTAGACACATTTTGTGATAATTTTGTAAGGTGCAAACCCCTCCCACATAAACACCTATTTCAATACTTATTATAACCTTAACGAGTCTTGATCTAGCAAAAAGACATCACTCTTGATGCTCTCTTGTAGTCAACTCAAACACCTCTTATTTAAATGACTCATTTTTCCTATGATGTGAAGAACATGGAGTAACTCTTACTTCACTAGGTAAAGCCTCAAAACCCTAACTTTAAGCACCTTATTCAAGGAACTATCTTCATAGATTGGTCTCCTCTCAATCATTTAAGTAATCCTTCTCCCTTGCATTTTCATTTATTGCAAGTTTTATTATGACTCTTTGTCTCTTTTGAATTTGGTTTATGATGCTAAGGCTTGGTTTCATCCCTAATCTTACTAGACTTGATCCCTCTTGACACACTTTTAATGAGAAAACCCTAAATTTATATCATTCTTAAATACATGTTTGGGAGTTATTCTTAAAGTTTATTTCTTACTTTATATTTTATCATCCTCAATTTGATTTCTACTTGTATATTCAATGTTGATGATGTTTTGTGACTAAATCATACTTGTCATTTGAACTAGACACAACTCTCTAAGTTAGAGCATATCATGAGGCAAAGTCTTTCTAGACTCACTTCTTCATTTGATCAAGAAATCTTCTTTGACTCATCATGCATAACTCTTATTTTGCATTGTCGCTGTCCTAAACCCTATTCTCATTGTCTCTTGTCACTTTTATCTCATTTCAATTATGCACTTTATTTACAAAACCCTTATTTTGTAGTCACATGACCACTTTTATCTTATGCTTATGATCAAGTCCTATTGATTGTAATAAAGATTAATAAGATAAACTTTGACAACTAACCATAGGAACCCTAAAACTTATGGGCATTCAATACAAGCGATCACCTAATTTAGACTTATGTACATAATGCTAAAATTGCTCAATTAAATAATTTAGAGTGTGCTATCCTCTTCTATGTGCATGTTTCCCTAGGAACAAAATTTTATTTGTTCCCATCTATAAGCTAATTTATTTGCACACATTCACGGATTGAAATAAGTTGCTTATTCCTGAACCTTCTCATGGTTCGTAGACCATTTACATGAGTCATTTGGGAATTCAAACCACAAGGTTTCCAAACAACCCATTAAATGTTTAGTGGTGACTCCTTTACCCTTTTGATGTCTCTTCACCAAAAAGGGAAGGTTGGGGTGCAAAAACTAAGCTCTCTAGTGGTAATTCACTTATCGAATTGTCCATCTAAAACCTAGTTGGGTTCTAGACCCTCAACAAATACGCCCGAAAGGCCCCTATAATTTGGCAACTCTACTGGGGAGATGTAAGCCTAAAGCTAACTTGGCTATGCATGTGAATCTGAATGAGCAATCAAAATAATTTGATTTGTGTGCTTACAATTGGCTAGAGATTGTGTTAGGCATACTTGCATTCATGCATGTAACTCTCTGCATGTGGGAGTTACACCCTAGATCTTTGTCTTATACAGATTTATTCTACATTCAAGATACCTTGGGAGTGGGAGATTAGCCAATAACGATCAACGCTCCTAGCCCAACCTTTAGCTTTTTTAGAACTTACAAAGTTGTGGCGTCTGGCATGCGCTACTGACATTGTGTTGTGGGGGTTGTCCTCTTACCTTGACCTCTTGGTAAATGGATCTTCTTAAGGAAATGGACCCTTGACTCAAGTATCCGACCCTAGTTCATGCTAAAACTTAGAGCCTTGGCTAGATGGAGACTTATATTTGTCGCATTAATCTAAGCATGCTAGCGCGACTATGTGAACTTGCGTGTTATAGCTATGTTTTTTTTGCAGTAACGCCGGATCTAGCTTTGCAAAAAACCTAGGGAAACCTAAACCCTTAAAGCATGAATTACATGCATCCTTGGTTATGATAACGAATTAGGCTCATTTGCATCGTTCCATGCATCATGTCCACATTATGTTTGTCCCAAATCCCATTATGCTTGCGTCATGCCAAACCATATCGCCCAAAATCCTAGCCTCACGCTATAAAAATGACCCAAACACGGTAAAAGTCTAACTTTACCTCTAAAAATTACCCTAACACGGTAAAAACCTAACCTTACCTCTCAAAATGACCTAAACACGGTAAAATCCTAACCTTACCTCTAAAATTGACTCTTAAATTGCCTTAAGTACAATGAGAGCCTAACCTCATTCATCAAATGTCTCAAAGCAATCAAAGCTCAAGGAAAATCACACCTCTCCTATGACAAACTTGGACAATCGGCCATAGGAACCCTAAAACTTATGGAAAAGTAATACAAGTGGTCACCTAATTAGACATATGTGCATAAAGTTTAAATTTCTCAATCATCCTAATTCGAGTGTGCTATCTCTTATATATACATGTTTTTCCTAAGAACTAAAACTTATTTGTTCATCATCTCTAAGCAAATTTTTTTGCATACACCCTTGGATTGAAGTAAGTTGCTCGTTCCCGAACCTTCTCATGGTTCACAAACCATTTATGTGAGTCATTTGGGGATTCAAACTCCAAGTTTTCCAAACAGCCCATTAAATGTTTGTTTGTGACTCCTTGATCCGTTTAATGTCTTTAAAAGTCGTATAGTCAATCCTTACCGATGCGTAAACTTGTAGGGCACTAGTGGGGGAGAGTTTCATCCTCTTTTCTTCATGAAAAAGGGGAGGTTGGGTTATAAAAATAGTACTATCTAGTGGCAATTCACTCATCAAAGAGTCCATCCAAAACATAGTTAGGTTATAGATCCCTAACATTTCACAACGTAAAAAAGGCCCATATAATTTAGCGACTCAACTAGGGAAGTTGTAAGCCTAAAGCTAAGTTGACTATGCGTGCGAATGAGGAACATGAAAAATCCGTTTTGTGTGATTATAGTTGGCTAGAGATTGTGTTAGGCATACTTGCATTCATGCATGTAACTCTCCGCGTGTAGAAGTTACAACCAAGTCTCTGTCTCATATGAATATGTTCTACATTTAAGACACCATAGGAGTGGAAGATTAGCCAATAATGATTAAGGCTCCTAAAACTTACCAAATTGTGGCGTCTGGAAAGTGCTCTTGGCATTGTGTTAGGGGGGGTTGTCCTCTTACCTTGATCTCTTTCATGTAGTGGCTCTAGTTAAATGGATATTCCTTAAGGCCATGGACCCTTTGACTCATGTATCCAACCCTAGTTCATGCTTAGAACCTTGGCCAAGTGAAGACTTGCATTTATCGTGTTCATCCAAGTATGCTTTGGTAAAATCTAACCTATCCACGGAAACCTCATATGTGGTAGAATCTCAAAACCACCCATCATTGGAAAAACCTAAAATTTCCCCCACAGGGTAAAACTCCAAAATTACCCTTGAGCACTAAAAAAGCCCTAACCCTGACATGACCATTGTGTATTGAGTCTATGCATTTCGAGTCTATCTCATGCATTTAGAATTATTTTCTAACAGAGGCTGACTCCCTAAATTGGGTCATGTATTCATATGTATTGGAGGTGATCTTGTAGTTACATCATACATGTAATTGCATCATGCATTATATGTCATATCTCTTGACGTAGACCCAAAAAACTTATCCTTTAGCTAAGTCAAGTCCTAGAGTTCCACGTGCAAAGTCCTAAAGATTTTGCCATTTTTCAAGAGTTCATCTATTTGGGTTTGAAGGCTTGGTCGAAGATTTAAAGGGATGTCTCCACAACCACTATCGCTAGTTTTTGCACTAGCATCTACTCTGCCTCCCAGCTTTCCCTATACTCCTCTCTAGAACATGTTAGCTCCAAAGCAAATGACCCAACTCTTGGTTGCGATCAACAACATCACTAAGTCCCTTAGGTGGTGAATTCTCATCTCGATGAAGTTAAAAAGTGCCAATGCTCTTACAAACCTGGAACAAAAAATCAAAGGAATGGTCTACCAGTTCACCAATAGTGGATAGTACTTTAATACTGCGAATGATGACAAACTAAAGGGAAAGGTTAGCCTCCCAGAAAAATTTCCGACTAACAATATCCCAAATTTAAAGTCTTTAGATGATCCTTGCTATCATTTGTGCAACTTTAGGGCCACTAAGGCCATCAAGGTAGTAGAGCCAAAGTGATTCCCTATCATCTTTCTAGTGTCTTTAGAACCAATTTTCTAGAAATGGTTATATGCCCTCACGGAAAATTTTCTAGAAATGGTTCTAAAAATGGTTCATGAACACATATTACCCTAATGTCAAGCTTTAAAAAACTTCAGGTAGTTAGAGGTCCTCAAATAGAGCCAAATTGAGGGGTTCACAACATACCACAACCATTGGTGAAAAATGGCTTCCTAGATGGTCTCGAGGCCACCAAAGAGAGAGCCTGTCAGAACTTTCATCTCTACTCTCCTTCCCAAGTACAATAATCATATAAAGTACTTGGGCCTTGAGTCTTTTTAACATGCCTACAACATTGGCATGGACATTGAAGATGATTTGATGAAAAATCTAGCTCCTCGCAACAATCAAGAGTGGAAGGGTAAGAAAACTAAATATTACTTTACCTCTAAAGCTACCAACAAAGTTAACTCCTTTGAGGCTCCAAGGTCTCAAGAAATTTCTCACAATAACAACAATGAAAAACGAGATGATTTTTAGAACCGTCCTCGTAGGGTCTTCTCAAATCTCGAAATGACCTATTTAAATGCCTTTGACTGTATTGCTAGTATTGATCACATCAAAACCATTGGTATAATAAATGACCCTCTTGAAGACAAGAGGAGTTCAAAATGGGACTCCAATAAGTATTACAAGTACCATTGAGGGAAGGGCCACAACATTGAACAATGCATCAGACTTAAGCACCTTCTTTAGGTTATGGCGGATGATGGAAGGCCTAGGGCAAAGACTAAAAACTAGACACGTCCTCACGCTATCCTATGAATCTATAACAATAGGCCATCCTTTGACCCATCATCACTCATCACTCTAGTTGGGGTTCCATTCCCTAAAATCGCAGTCCTATTGCCAAAAGGCTTAGTAAATGGAATTTGGGATAACGATGATGAGGACGTATAAGTTAATTAAATCTTTCATGTTATGGCCCTAACACCCAATATCAACCCTAAATGGTACGAAAAGGGGAAGAATAATATCAATGCAATGACTCGGTCTAAAAGGATCTAGAATTTAGTTTAGAATTCAATGCCGAATGCTCCAGCTCAGATCAACCTTCCTCCACAAGAACACTCCCTAATTAAGCAACTCAGAAAGACCTGAGCCTAAGTCAACATCTAGCAGTTTATCACTACTTCCTATGAGCATAAAAATGCATTCTTGAATGAATTAACAAATATCAACGTTCCTTTAGGGACGTCTCCCGATGCTTTGGTCACCCACCTTACCTCAGAAAAGGAGAAGCCATAGATCTTATTCTCACATGACAATGTGCCAATCAAAGGGACTTCTCATAACAAGGCCCTTTATCTAACCGTTGTCACTTGTAACCGAAATATACCAATGATTCTGATCAAAAAATGTTCAGCAATCAGTTTGTGTCCTCCCCGTACAGTGGATACGTTGGGTTACTTGGAGAATGTCTTTACACCTTAATCATAAGGGAGCCAAGCGTATGACAACTCATGCTGTTATTTACTCGGTACCATTTTCTTTTCCCTCGTCACATTACCATTGGAAAGGAAGGTCACCTTCTAAGTGCTCAACATCATGGCGAGCTTTAATCTCCTTCTTGGATGCCCTTGGATTCATGATCTAGGGGCTATCCCCTTATCTATCCACCAAAAGGTTAAGATACCCTTCAAAGGCACTTCAATAGCAATTGGCGCCTTAACCGTCAAAGTGCAAATTATAGACAAACCCCTCATCCACATTGAGCATGATGAGGAAAATGAAGAAATCTTTTGCTTAAGTGAAAAATTTGCAATGCTTGAGCTTAACAACAACTCACCTTTCATCCTTTTCCCTATAGTTCACACCATAATGAAGAACCAAGGGTACTTTCTTGGCATGACTCTAGGTCATAAGCCAACTTTTGCCACACCATTCAAGGATCTAAAGGGAAAGCATAAACACTTTGGGTTAGTCTACAAACCAAATCACAAGAACTCTGAGAATACATTCTCAAAGAAGTGGCTTGCAAAATGGCCAGGAAGCAAGGCCAAGCCAAGCACGCATTGAACCCATACCTCACAACCCTAAATGAGAATTTCACTTAAGAGGGTGAAGAAGATGTCTACAACAAGTTCCTTGAGACACTCTTCAGTCGCGATTGTGGAAAGTTCTACCCTGGCATTGAAATTTGTCATGATTGCTACTTTTTGGATGATGACAAGCCCAAGAATCATCAAAGTCCTTTGAATGCATCAATCTTCTACCCTAAAAAATCCCTTGATGTAATTACCTCCTAATTCAATAACATTTCTATTTCTACTTACTCTTCTTCTTCCACCCCAATCCTTACCACTAATTGCTTTGACTTAAACGAATTTGTCTTTGAAATTATTAAAGAAAAGGAAAAATTAAAATAAAACATCTATAATTGAAGAAACTAAAAAAATCAATATATATGTGCTGAACAAGAGAAGATATTTGTGTAAATTGAGCTGACGCTATCCCTAGAAGAATGCAAAGAGATGACAAAGTAGCACATATATTTCATCAATGTATTTTCTTAGTCTTACATAGATATTCTACGGATAGAAAGAGATATTGCACATCACACTATTCTGATCCTCTCGGGATCGAAACCAGTAAAATAGAAGTTATGGAGAATGAAACCAAATGTAACTCTAAAAATAAAAGAAGAAGTTAGGGAATAGTTAGAAAAAAGAATCGCTTCAAAACATTTCCAAATGATGGAGAAAATTTTGCTTAAATTCTAACTTCCCAGATTTGCTTATGTCTTGTGGGTTTGTTAAGTTTCATTCCTAGAAAACTAGTAAACAAATTGAAAAAATTCTAAAATTTAATCGAAGGATTTTGCACTTAAAAACAATATGATTCAAAAAAAAAATCACTCAATTTGGATCAAAGACAAAGAAGTTATGCCCTTTATAATTTATTATAGAAGCTGTTCGAATTTGCTGATATGTTTGAAACATCTTTCCAAATGATTTTCTCCACGAAACATAAACAAAAATCTCTAATACTAGATGACGTAAGTGTAAAAATACCCTGCCAGTTATTGGTTGAAGACTCTAAACTCATGAGTATGAGAATGCTCATAATAACATATGAAACAAGGATAGCAATAAGATTCACTCAATAATCCCTAAACTTATTACTCAACAACACACTCAAAGTTAGAATACTGAACATAAGGTTTTTATTAATACTTTAAGTATCTACCTTTCTTTATTCACGTCCTTGTAAAGGGTGAAAGAAACCCAAAAGGCATCATTTAAACAGATGCAAAGTCCTCTAAAGGTTAATTATACTCCAAAGGACTCAAGCATTAAATGAAGCATTGAAAAGCATCATTTAAGGGGTTGAACATCCAAAACTCTTCACCTTTCAACTTCAGCTCACTAAATACATTATTTATCCTTAAAAAATATGTAAAAGAAATAAAGGTTCATTCCAAGCTAACAAATACACATCCAATCACTTTAATTAATTCTAACTAACATTAACTAACTTTCCAAATAAGATAAATCACGAATTCAACTTTAGAGGCAAACGACTCAAACCAAAGTGAATAAAGAACAAGTGCAACTAGGCTTTGCATATTGAAAAATTAAAATGAATTAATTGAACTTGGTTCAAGAAATAAGGTTCATCAAAGTTGCAAACTACCCTGACTGGATTGCAAACATTATTCTCGTCTGAAAAAGAATGGCAGGGTCCAAATGTGTATGGACTACCGAGATTTGAATCATTTGCGTTTTAGTTTGATTCTTAACTTTAATATCACATTTTTATGGCCTATATTTTTCTTATCGAGGTGCAATGTAATAAAGAAATTTCATGGAAGTATTAGATTACATTCAAGAGCTGAAATTCCTAAATGGAAATCAGTAAAGGTAAATGTTTTTGGAATTTAAATATTTTTTGGGTAGCCCAACCTTGGATTTACTTATATTTTGACAAAAATATTCATTTTATTCTTATTTAATATGCAAAATAGGAAAATGGTGTAGATTATGGCTATTATGTGATGATATTCATGTACGACTTAGTCTCTTCTAGCACAAAAGTCGATGATGTAGGAAAGGTATATCTAATTCCTTTACTTACATTTGTTTTTATATACATATTAAGAAAGTTATCCTAGCTTATATAAGTAAATCTATCATAGTTCATGGAGGATAAAATTATATGGCTGGCATTAATCGAAAGATTTACGTGGTATGGCATTCTATCGTTGTTTGTTTTGAATTGTGGAATTGTTGAATTGTGTTGAACAATTTTTAAGATTAAAAAATTGGGAAAATGTTCATTTTACATAGGAAGTTCTTTCTAAATTTTTGGAAATTTTTGATAAAGAACCTGAAATTGTTGCATGTGTTGTCAAGTTTTTCTATTTAGGCTATTTTTTATTTTTTTATTAATTATACATGTATGGTAATCTAATTTTTGGTTAAATTATGGTTTCGATACGCTGAGAGAAGATCCTTTCACCATTGAAAGAATCAAAGAAATAAGAGATAAGTTTGCACGGTTTCTTGCCAATAACTGCATTTAGTACGTAGTTAGATTTTTGTATCCGATCCCTATGTATTGTTGTCGTACGTTGTATCAAATATATATATATATATATATATATATATATATATATATATATATATATATATATATATATATATATATCTGTGTGTGTGTGTGTGTGTGTGTGTACATATGTGTAGTTGTTACGTTTAATTTAGTTTGTAACTCAAATATTGCATAATTATATTTGCATGCTTTGTTCTAATATTTGCATTGAATAATATTTCCAAATTCAATAATTAGCATTTGCAAAAAAAAAAAAATTAGAAAATAGACTTTATGCTTGGGTTGTTGGATAACCGGAGCATAAAAAATTAGAAAATAGACTTTATGCTCGGGTTCTTGGATAACCGGAGCATAAAAAATTAGAAAATCGACTTTATGCTTGGGTTGTTGGATAACCGGAGCATAAAATAGCATTATATAAAACAAATGTAACCTATTATGAAATCCAAATTAAAACAACGCTCATTTCAACCCACCCATGCGTGTATGCTTGTATGAATACCTGTCAATAATCTTCTCCCCAATAATAAAAATGTAAGTATTGGATCATCACAGTGTCATTTATAGGCAAGAGCCATGATCAAAACACACAAAGAACGTAATCAACAACTGAGTACTCACAAATTACAAAGTATAATAGTGGAAATAATAATTAAATAAGAATAAGTACAAAATGCAAGAACGTATCACGTAACATTTTACTCAACTAATACGATAAATTAATTAATTACTTGGATTAAACAATAAACAAGATTGTCTCTCCCATGTACTGAGTAGGACATCAAATAAATAAATAACCTATGCACTCCCATCGGAGAGCATCAAAATACAATATAAAAATCCATATGGTAAACGGGCGCGACTCCGTCGTCATAGTTAGATGCGATCTCAACTAACTAAGTTTAAAACTTTATAAAAGAGAGACTCGTAGATCACACGACCTCCAATAAAAGCCATGGATAATATCCCGTGAAACTCTAACCCCTGATTGTCAATACTCTAGACGTGTACTAGCCTAGAGTTTTATTGCTTATCCTCTTTCTCTTTACATGATTTACTATTTAAACTCAATATACACAATTACCACATAACGCATATGGAAACATTACAATTACACAATCAACATATACTGTAATTTTTAACCTTTTAATTTCAATCTCAAATGTTAAACATGTTGAATAAAATCAACTAGCCTTGCCATTAAGACTTAAAAACAAATTCACCTTTACTCCTATCATACTATCAGTAATGAAGGAGTAATAATAATAAATAACCTTATGGATTAATTAACAAATTAATACCAATTTAGTAAATTAAGATTTCTCACTAACAATACCAAAACATGCCCCTCATAAAAATAATATGGATTCTTTCAATTTAATAACCAAACAATCTCATCCAAAAGGTTTCCTAAACATGATACTAAGTTTGCATTTCACCCTATATCATGCTCCTAAAGATAACGTTCTTCATAATTTATACATACCTAGAGTAAAATACACGGGTGGCCACTTTCCTTACTAGTTAACACCTTCTACAAAATGTTCTCCAACACCAAATTATACAACCTGAATCAATACGCCATTACCCAAAATTTACAGCAATCCTACTAACCTTTCTAGGGTTTTAAAACAATTCCGAAACATCTTTTTAAGTCTCTCAAAAGATAATCTAGTATCTCTAACACAATACTACAAGTATTATATTAAAAAATATGTTATAAAAACCCATTTTTATAACTCTTAAAATCTAAAAATTTGTATTTTATGTAGTATACTCAAATTACTCCCAATTATATCATAGAATAATTTTAATCTAATGTTTTTACTAATAGTATATACTTTCAAACTTTAAAACATGAAATCTTTAACAATTAAACCATGATCTTTTATGTATAATATTCTGAAAATTTATTTCTAATATCTTAATATTAAATTTTTAACAAAATACCCCATACTATTGTCAAAATTTCATGAACCAAATACTAGTATAAAAATCTAAGCCTTAAATCATGAAAACTAATCTTTTTATACCAAAATATATGATCATAAATTTGAAAATTCATTTAAATAACAACCCTATAAAATTTAACATACATGATCCACAAATATATTTAAGATTTTATGTGAAAATCAAAAGCCTAGTATCAAAATCTCTAATTTATGATACTAGCATGCCTAGGCATTAATATGCATAAACATCTTATGAAACTAGTAGTATACACAAAATAAGTTTTAGAACATAAGATTATACACTTTCAATATAGATTTAACCCATAATAAATCAATACACTAATCATTTAAAACTTTAAGAAACTTGTATACTAAGCCATGATAATTAAGGGAGAAAAGAAGAGAAAACAAAGGAAGAAGAAGAGGGACGAAGGTCAGTGGCTCATCGACAGTGGTAGACGACAGCAAGGGAGAGGCTGCGGCAGCTTCACGTGAAGGAGGAGTGTTGTGAGACAGTTTAGGGTTTTGGTGAGTTTGTGAAATAAGATGTGATTAGGGTTAGGTAGTATAGTTTTAATAAGAGAGTAATACTAGGTTTAGATAGTTTAGTTTTAATAAAAGAGTAGTACTAGGTTTAGGTAGTTTAGTTTTAATGAAAGAGTAGTACTAGGTTTTGGTAGTTTAGTTTTGATAAAAGAGTAGTACTAGGTTTAGGTAATTTAGGCTTAGTGAGTTTCTTAGGAAAATAAAAATAAATATTTTGTAGAAAAGAGTTTCCATTTTATGATTTAATTAAAAAGAATAAAATATTTTGCAATATATTTTGGAAATATGTATGTACATATATGTATGTACATATATGTATTATATTAATGCATATAAAATATTTTCGTTAAAATATAATCGAAATCTCCTAATTTTTGGGGGATTACAATCTACCCCTCTTAAAAAAACTTTTGTCCCTGAAACTCAACTCCAACACTCAAGAATTTTGAAATGATTGCTGAAAATTACTTATAAACAACTTAGATACTTTACGAATTCTACTGATTTGCACCCAAATACTGTAAAAATACAATAAAAAGCGCAAATTTATATGCATTCTACCTCACTTAAAAGAAAAGAGTTACGACCCCGTAACTCACCTCGTCGAATAGCTTGGGATATTTTTGTTTCATCACATCTTCAGTTTCCCAGGTAGCTTCTTCATACTCATGACTAGACCACAAGACTTTTACCATTCGTATGTCTTTATTTCTGGTACTCCGCACTCTTTGATCAAAGATCTTGACTGGTGTTTCTTCATAGGTTAGGAAATCATCCAATTGAATAGACTCCAGTTGCAGAACATGGGTTTTGCTTGGCACATATTTCTTTAGCTAAGAAATATGAAAGACATTGTGCATTTTCTCGAACTCCATCGGTAAGGCCAACTTATAGGCTACGCTTCCCACACGCTATAGAATTTCATATGGACCTACATATTTGGCAATCAGCTTTCCCTTCTTACCAAACCTTATTACGCCTTTAGTAGGCGACACTTTCAAAAAGACTTTATCACCTACATTGAATTCGTCTTCCCTCCTTTTTGAGTCGGCATAGATTTTTTGCCTATCCTATGTTATTTTGATCCTCGACTGAATCACTTTTACTTTACTCACCATGTCTTTTATATATTAAGTCCCCAAAGTCACGCATTCTTTAATCATTCTAACACATCGGGCTTCTACATTTCCTTCCATACAATGCTTCAAATGGTGCCATGCCAATGCTAGCATGATAACTATTATTGTATGAGAATTCTATCAAATCCAATTGATCTTCCCAAGTACCCTCGTAATCTATTGCATAAGCTCTCAATATATCCTTCATAGTCAGATTCGTCCTCTCCGTCTGCCCATCAGTTGTAGGGTGGAAGGATATAAATATTTTCAAGGTATTCCGTAGGTTATCTTGCACCTTTTGCCAAAACTTAGACAAGAACCTCGAATCTCTGTCCGACATTATATCCCTAGGAACTCCATGAAAATAGACTACATTTTTCACATATGACTTAGCTAGTTTCTCTTTCTTCCAAGTGTCCTTAATCGCTATGAATACAACTGATATGGTGAGTCTATCCATAATCACCCAAATTATGTCACTTACTGTTCTAGTCTTTGGCAAACCAGTCACAAAGTATATAGAAATTGAATCCCATTTCCATCCAAGTATTTCTAGAGGTTGCATTTTCTCCATGGGTCTTTTATGGTCTATTTTCACTTTTTGACATGTTAGACATCTAAACACATAATCCGCTATTTCTCTCTTCATATTTGGCCACCAATATATCTACTTCAGATCTCGATACAACTATCACCTCTAGGATGCACTGAGTAAGGAGTATTATGGCTCTCATCCATGATCTCTTCATAGCTTTATGGCACACACCATCTCCCCTTAAATCTCAGATTACCATCTTCATAAATTTGGAAATCAAATTCTACCCTAGTAATCATCTTATTTCTAATCCTGTTTAGGATTTGTTTTTATCTTGCTTTTCCATAATATCTTCAAAAACAGATGATTCTAGGGATAAACATTCAAAAGTTTTCTAATTCCCCATGGTTCATAACTTCAAGACTCAACTTTTTCATTACAACTTATCGGCCACTACTAAGGCATTACTACTATGACTCGATTTTTTACTAAGAGAATCTACAACCACATTTTCCTTTCCTTCATATAATGGATATCTAAATCATAGTATTTAATTAGTTCTAGCCACCGACGTTGACACATGTTCAAGTCTTTCTGAGTAAAGATGTACTTGAGGCTCTTATGATTTGTGAAAATCTTGCAGGTGATGCCATACAAATAATGTCTCCAAATTTTCAAAACAAACACAATCACGGCAAGTTCTAAGTCATGAGTAGGATAATTCGCTTCATATGGCTTCAACTGACATGACGCGTAGGTAATGACTTTTCCATTTTGCTGTAGAACGCATCCTAATCCATGCCTCTAGCCATCACTATATACCTCAAATCCTTCATTTTCATTGGGAAATGTTAGCACTGGTGCAGTAGTTAGTCACTCTTTGAGGGTTTGAAAAGCCAACTCGTATCTTTCATCGCACACAAAGTTAGTCTTCTTTTTCAACAGGGTAGTCATAGGTCGAGCTATTTTGGAAAAATCTCTGACAAATCTCCTATAATACCCTGCCAAACCCAAGAAATGCATAATGTCAGTCACGTTCTTTGGAGTGGTCTATTTACTAACGGCTTTAATCTTTGCAGGGTTGATGTGCTCATTTTAGAGCACGTTTACAACCTCATTTTAGTGTCGAATTTCGTGCTTTTATATTGGTTTTATGCACGTTACATTCAATTTTACCTTGATCTTGTCCTCGAGCTGTTTTTAGGTCATTTCAGGTGATCTCGATGATTTCGAGGTAAAACGAGACGTGTTCGAGGCTTTGACACTTCTATCAAGAGTTTGAATGCGCGTATCATAGCTTGGGCATGTGTTCCAAGTCACTCTCAAAGATTCCATAAACTCTAGAAGCCACTAGGCACTTCAAAGGAACTGTTCAGCAAGGTTTAGGTTCAGATTCGACCGAATCTGACATCCATTCGGTTGAATGGAAGACAGGGATTCAAGTACATAAATCAAGCTCTCGGGAATAGCCGAATGAAGACTCATTCGGCCGAATCAAGACCCATTCGGCCGAATGGTTCCACTCATTCGGCCGAATGGTGGACAGATTGCAAAACCATCAAGCTTCTGTTTTGGGCGAATGTGAACACCATTCGGCCAAATGGCCACCCATTCGGCCGAATCCACTATGCATTCGGCCGAATGGCCTTCTTTCCCGCATATTTTGGTTCTTTCTTTAGTCCGCGCTCGAGGGTTTTTCCTAGGGTTTTACTCCTTTTGTCCCTAGGGTATAAATACCCTCTTTCTCTGTACATAACCTTATGCCTACTTTGAGAGCTTTTGTGCCTCAACCTAGAACATCACTTTAAAGCTTTTCATTTCTTTCATGCATTAGTTTAGATTTACAGCTTTCGTTGTTCTCGCTTTCAAGCTTTGTATTTCGGATTCGGTTCCTATTTCGTTCATACAATTTCGTTTATGCAAGGTATTATTTCTTTTCTGTTTTAGTTCTTTTAATGCTTTCAAGTATTGTTTTTCTTGATTTCATTCCTCTAGCTATAATCGTTGTTTCGTTTACAGTTTTTGATAGAGTAGTCGTTGGTTCGGTTATAGTTCTTAGTTTTCGTTCTCTTGTTCATTTCCATTCAGTCTATTCATGCTTTTAATCATGTCTTTTATTATTACTATGTGTGAGTAGTCTTCTTAGGGGTTTGATTGGTGAAACCCTAGGTTGGCTCGTTCTTCATGCGTAGAGTTAGGATTTGAGATTGTTAACAGTTGATTGATTGATATTCGATGCGAATCTTGTCCTGCCACTCCTTTGGAGACATAGGGCGATTATAGGTTGTTCGTGTGATTTATAGGGTCACAAACTTCCTCTCGTCATCTTGAGTGTCATGATTCATTGTTGATTGATTTCTCCTAATTTAGCGTATTGATAGTTTGATTGTCCTTCCTAGGGTGGAACTGATCTGTCCCCGTTTTCTTTTCATAGTATAACATTGTTTAGTTCTTGCTTTGTTTTTCTGTTATTAGTATAATTCTGTCAAACCCCCATATAACCCCTTTGCACCAAGTCTAAAAGCTATCGCCCCTTGTCCTTGTGGTTCGATCCCCGACTTACCACTACACTAGTTGTAGTAGTATTAGGGTGTTTATAAATTTAGTTTGCATAACTACTCTTTTAGTTAAACGACCTAAAAGAACGGTTATCAAAATGGCGCCGTTGCCGGGGACAAGGCGTTGTGTTTAGATTATAGTCTTAGTGTAATTCATTTTAGTTTTATTTATTTTATTGTCTAATAATCTGCTTGTCAGTACTTACGCTTGGTCTCTAGTGTTGTTTGCATGCCATATAGCACACGTCAATCAAATCAACAACTAGAACCATTCGACCCTGAGGTTCAACGCAGCAAACGGAGAATTCCAACCCAAACCTCATCGCAGCCCAATACCTCCAACCACCCTACACCACCAATGGACGAAAACCACCAAAAACTTTTTGGTCAGTTTGGGACACCTGGGTCCCAAGAATTTCAAGGAGGTGTAGTGTTGCCTATAGCCCCGAACCCCTATCATATACATCCTCAATTCACCCGGATGGTGAAAGAGACCCCTTTTTGCGGTTTGAGAAATGAATGCCCTCTCCAACACTTGGAGGCATTCTCAGATATTTGCGGTCTCATACCTCCATGCCCCAATAGCCCAGATTATGTACGGATGCATCTATTTCACTTGAGTTTATCTGGTGATGCTCGGGACTGGTATAAATGCTTAGAGCCCAACTCAATCATTAATTGGGCTCAATTAAAGACAGCGTTTCTAGAAAGGTTCTATCCCACAGTTCGAACGCAGGATTGGCGTAAGAAAATTACGTCATTCACTCAAGAGGATGATGAGAACCTTAGTGCCACTTGGAGTCGGTTTAAGAGAATGATAAGAGCATGCCCCCATCATGAGTACGGGGAGAACCATCTTAATACATTCTTCTATGATGGTTTAAACGACTCCACCAAGGCACTCCTAGACTCCGTTGTTGGTGGCCAACTTTCGAAAATCCCATGCAATCAAGTAAGGGCTAGGATTGAGGAGGTTGCTAAGAATAGTTCTTGGGGGGGAGCAAGGGGTAGTGGATTACCAAGAGGAGGGATGGATTCAAGCAACTTGGACACGATTACTTCAAAAATTGAGGCTATCATGGATAAGAAGCTGTCCAAGTTCAAATACGCCCAAGGTAGCTCTAATGTATCATCGGTTAAAGAGACGCCCTTTTCATGTAGAATCTGTGGGGGCACCAATCATGATACATCATATTGTGGGGGTGCAAATTCCGAGCACATAGCGGCTATTAATTGCGGGGGGTATAACCAAGAAGGACCCCCGGTCATGAACTATGATGGATACGGGTATAATCCCGATTATGTGGCAGCAGTAGGATATGGTGGTCATAACCAAGGGTTTGCTCAGCAAGGTCTTTACAACAATCAACCCTCTAGACCTCCCTTCAACCCGAATTCTAACCAAGGGAACTCCTACCAAGGGTACAACTCTACCAATCAAGCGAATGGGAGTTTTCCTAGGCCGAATGGGAATAGGCCATACCCTCCAATGCCAAAACCCAACACCAACCCATCCTATCCATCTATATAGCCTCAACCAAACCCGCCTCCAACTAATGAATTCCTTTCCACCCAAGTGAACTCCCTTGCGCAACAAAACCAAACCCTATCGCACATCAACCAAACTTTGATGAACCAAATGCAACAACTTCAGGCGCAACAGAAGTTGTTTGAGTCACAGCTTGTGCAGATGGCTAGTCCACCCCCACCATTGGCATATCCTTCTCACCCCCAACAAAACCCATCCACCCAGCCTCCACCACAAAATTCTCCTGACTCTAACCCTAAGCATCACACTTGTAAGGCGATCTTCTTAGGATCTGGAATCTCACATCCTTATCCAGCTGTAGCCAATGGAGATGATTTAAGGGAAGATCCCTCGACGGGTAGTGGTTGTCGAAGAGAAACTGAGCACAAGGAGAACCTTGAGGGAAGAAAAGAAAAGGAGGGTGGTGAAGGGACTGAGGAACCAAAAGTCGAAATAAATGAGTGTGAGGGGAAGAAGAAGGACGAAGATGAGAGATGGAGGGAGATACAGGAAAGGAGGAAACTCGAGTGTCAACATGCTCCGCCTCTACCTTTTCCTTACAAAAAGGTAGAGAAGCAACTTCAAGAAAAGTTTCTTAAATTCCTAGAGCATATGCGGCTGCTTGAAATGAAAATACCATTCCTAGAAGCCATGGAGCAAATGCCGCAATATGCTACGTATCTGAAAACACTCCTAAGGAACAAGAGAAAGCTAGAGGGCAAAGTGATTAGCTTGCCAGAGCAAGTAAGTGCCATCATTCAGGGCACGTAGGCAAAGAAAGAAAAAGCTAGAGGACCCTTTGTGCTCCCAGTCACCCTTGGAAAACTCAATTCTAAGGGAGCACTCGCTGACCTTGGGGCCTCCATTAGCCTAATGCCGATGTCCATTGCCAAGAAACTCACTTTCGACCTCAAGCCATCACAGAAAACAATCCAGCTGGCCGACCGTAGTATAAAAGTGCCATGTGGGGAGTTTGAGGACCTTCCGGTCCAAGTTGGGAACATAGTAGTACCATGTGACTTTGTGGTACTTGATATGGCCGAGGATCTTTATACTCCTCTGATCTTAGGGAGGGATGCTTGAAGACTTTGGGTGCCCTGATCGACTGTGAATCAGAGACTATAACCGTTAGGGTAGCCCACGAGAAGGTTGTGTTTGCCTTTTCTAAATCTTCAGAGGAACCCATGGTCGAGCAGATTTGTTCCTTTAGGGTGGTCGAGAATGATGCTGCAAAAGAAGTCAAGAGGTGTAGTGTTTCTGTTGCTCCAATAACAGTTGAGGTGTCAGATGAGGAAGATGCACAAAAGCGTCTTATTTATGGGGTTACAAATGGAATTGCTCCGCCAATGGAGACATATTATAAATCTGAGGGAACTGACGAGCCAGCCCGTAAACGGAAACAGGCTAGAAAAAGGAAAAAAAGACTAATGGCTCCACCCTGGCTTGGGGGAGCCCCGCATTCTAACCCACCTCCAGATGACCCTGGTTCTCCATTGCTTACTTCCGCCACTGCGGCTCGGTGGAGAGTTTTGACTCCCCACGCTGGAGGTGATGGTGATGCTAGGAGTGAATCCACTCCTACAACAGGTAGAATTTCTTTATTTTCTTTTTCTGTATAAATTTGTGCCTAAATGTGTCGAACTTACCGACGTTAAACAAAAGTACTTACGGGAGATAACCCGGTGTTTGTTTTGTTTGTTTATTTGTATAGCAACAACTTCCATAATGCTGATCTTTCTCCCTCTTGTTTCTTCTCTCCCAAGTGCCGGGACGGCTCTTGAGCTGGCTTGGGGGAGGGTTCTTGTGTTTTCAAAACTTTGAAAGATTAGCATTATTGAAACTATTACCTTGTTTTTTTTATTTTATTTGCATGTCTAGGTGTGTTACGATTAATGTGCTTGAGTTGTGAAACTGACATGCTAGCTCCTGACGTGTACATTATAGTGGTCTTATGCATACTCATGCTTTTCCTAGCCTTGTGCCTGTTTTGGGACCGAATAATTGATTGTTTTCCGCCTGACTTGGGGGATCTGGTCCTGCTTGGTTTGCGGCTTGGATGACTACCTTTTGAGGCACATTTTCAACTAGCCTAGTGAGGATTGAGCCTTTTAGGACTCCATTATAAGTCCTATGTTATTAAGTGCTAGTTAGAGAGTCTA
Source organism: Dysphania ambrosioides (assembly GCA_026401315.1). Classification (NCBI taxonomy): domain Eukaryota; kingdom Viridiplantae; phylum Streptophyta; class Magnoliopsida; order Caryophyllales; family Amaranthaceae; genus Dysphania; species Dysphania ambrosioides. Next base: position 6,770,736 of record CM048668.1, on the reverse strand, counting down.
AGTATTGTGTCTGTTCTCCTCCAGCATAGTCTTCTTTTCTAAAGGCCACGGATGATAACACGTTTGTAGTTACAGCTACATGGCCAAATTGCCTACCATGAATATTGATTGACTTTAGGGTAAGCTAATTTTATGCCTTTACTTTTTCTTTGTAGCTACATCACCTAACTCCACATGAGCCAAATATTCCCTCTTCTTACCTAGAGGATAGTCAAGTGATTACAGTGAAGTGGTGCCCGTTGTATTGTGGTGAAAGATTTTGGTTGGAAAAATTGTGGTCGTATGATATGACTCTTTACATTACTCTCAGTTTATTTCAGAAGCATTTGCTTGAAAACAAAAAGAAAAAAAAACAAGAAAAAAGAAAGAAAAAAGAAAAAGAAAAGAAAAAAAATAGAAAGCGAAAAATTCGAAAATAAAGTTGGTGTAATGAGTTCATTTATGCGTATCCAGAAAATTTTTGGAAGTGGCATGGTTTTCGGAAGTCATAGCCATCCTTGGTTTGATTACCTTGGATTGCTTACTATCCTCTATTTAAACTCCACATCTCCAAATTTTACCCTACCTTAATCCCAGCCCACATTGCAACCTTTTCCAAACCTGTTCGACTTGGCCTGATTAGCAAGTTCTGTGCTGGAGAGTAGATAGGATGCAATCCCTAAGATTTCTCCTTGATTGAGTGTTTAATTCCCGACTCATCTTAAGTCGGACGATTATGAGCGAAACACGTACCATATTAAACACACGAGCGTACTAGAAATTTCCCACATCTTTTGGGAAATAGCATGGGGAGCGTGGACTTGTGACCTCATTAGGTAGTGGGTGGCATGGCCTGTGTTGTAGCTTTTCCAGTGATCCCGAGTCTGTGGAAAACGTTGTTTATCTTGGTATTATGCTTTTTTTTTTGAGCCCATTGTACTTGCACACCCATGGCTAGGGAAGAGTTTTGCACGTACACGGCTGGCATTGTCCTGTTTTCCGCTCACCTTGCTTTTCATGAGTTTTGCTCACGAAGCTGCCTTGCTAGTTCATTTGCTAGGGACTAGCAAAGGTTTGGCTTGGGGGAAGTTGATGTGCTTATTTTAGAGCACGTTTACAACCTCATTTTAGTGTCGAGTTTCGTGCTTTTATATTGGTTTTATGCACGTTACATTCAATTTTACCTTGATCTTATCCTCGAGCTGTTTTTAGGTCATTTCAGGTGATCTCGATGATTTCGAGGTAAAACGAGACGTGTTCGAGGCTTTGACACTTCTATCAAGAGTTTGAATGCGCGTATCATAGCTTAGGCATGTGTTCCAAGTCACTCTCGAAGATTCCATAAACTCTAGAAGCCACTAGGCACTTCAAAGGAACTGTTCAGCAAGGTTTAGGTTCAGATTCGACCGAATCTGACATCCATTCGGTCGAATGGAAGACAGGGATTCAAGTACATAAATCAAGCTCTCGGGAATAGCCGAATGAAGACTCATTCGGCCGAATCAAGACCCATTCGGCCGAATGGTTCCACTCATTCGGCCGAATGGTGGACAGATCGCAAAACCATCAAGCTTCTGTTTTGGGCGAATGTGAACACCATTCGGCCAAATGGCCACCCATTCGGCCAAATCCACTATGCATTCGGCCGAATGGCCTTCTTTCCCGCATATTTTGGTTCTTTCTTTAGTCCGCGCTCGAGGGTTTTTCCTAGGGTTTTACTCCTTTTGTCCCTAGGGTATAAATACCCTCTTTCTCTGTACATAACCTTATGCCTACTTTGAGAGCTTTTGTGCCTCAACCTAGAACATCACTTTAAAGCTTTTCATTTCTTTCATGCATTAGTTTAGATTTACAGCTTTCGTTGTTCTCGCTTTCAAGCTTTGTATTTCGGATTCGGTTCCTATTTCGTTCATACAATTTCGTTTATGCAAGGTATTATTTCTTTTCTGTTTTAGTTCTTTTAATGCTTTCAAGTATTGTTTTTCTTGATTTCATTCCTCTAGCTATAATCGTTGTTTCGTTTACAGTTTTTGATAGAGTAGTCGTTGGTTCGGTTATAGTTCTTAGTTTTCGTTCTCTTGTTCATTTCTATTCAGTCTATTCATGCTTTTAATCATGTCTTTTATTATTACTATGTGTGAGTAGTCTTCTTAGGGGTTTGATTGGTGAAACCCTAGGTTGGCTCGTTCTTCATGCGTAGAGTTAGGATTTGAGATTGTTAACAGTTGATTGATTGATATTCGATGCGAATCTTGTCCTGCCACTCCTTTGGAGACATAGGGCGATTATAGGTTGTTCGTGTGATTTATAGGGTCACAAACTTCCTCTCGTCATCTTGAGTGTCATGATTCATTGTTGATTGATTTCTCCTAATTTAGCGTATTGATAGTTTGATTGTCCTTCCTAGGGTGGAACTGATCTGTCCCCGTTTTCTTTTCATAGTATAACATTGTTTAGTTCTTGCTTTGTTTTTCTGTTATTAGTATAATTCTGTCAAACCCCCATATAACCCCTTTGCACCAAGTCTAAAAGCTATCGCCCCTTGTCCTTGTGGTTCGATCCCCGACTTACCACTACACTAGTTGTAGTAGTATTAGGGTGTTTATAAATTTAGTTTGCATAACTACTCTTTTAGTTAAACGACCTAAAAGAACGGTTATCAAAATGGCGCCGTTGCCGGGGACAAGGCGTTGTGTTTAGATTATAGTCTTAGTGTAATTCATTTTAGTTTTATTTATTTTATTGTCTAATAATCTGCTTGTCAGTACTTACGCTTGGTCTCTAGTGTTGTTTGCATGCCATATAGCACACGTCAATCAAATCAACAACTAGAACCATTCGACCCTGAGGTTCAACGCAGCAAACGGAGAATTCCAACCCAAACCTCATCGCAGCCCAATACCTCCAACCACCCTACACCACCAATGGACGAAAACCACCAAAAACTTTTTGGTCAGTTTGGGACACCTGGGTCCCAAGAATTTCAAGGAGGTGTAGTGTTGCCTATAGCCCCGAACCCCTATCATATACATCCTCAATTCACCCGGATGGTGAAAGAGACCCCTTTTTGCGGTTTGAGAAATGAATGCCCTCTCCAACACTTGGAGGCATTCTCAGATATTTGCGGTCTCATACCTCCATGCCCCAATAGCCCAGATTATGTACGGATGCATCTATTTCACTTGAGTTTATCTGGTGATGCTCGGGACTGGTATAAATGCTTAGAGCCCAACTCAATCATTAATTGGGCTCAATTAAAGACAGCGTTTCTAGAAAGGTTCTATCCCACAGTTCGAACGCAGGATTGGCGTAAGAAAATTACGTCATTCACTCAAGAGGATGATGAGAACCTTAGTGCCACTTGGAGTCGGTTTAAGAGAATGATAAGAGCATGCCCCCATCATGAGTACGGGGAGAACCATCTTAATACATTCTTCTATGATGGTTTAAACGACTCCACCAAGGCACTCCTAGACTCCGTTGTTGGTGGCCAACTTTCGAAAATCCCATGCAATCAAGTAAGGGCTAGGATTGAGGAGGTTGCTAAGAATAGTTCTTGGGGGGGAGCAAGGGGTAGTGGATTACCAAGAGGAGGGATGGATTCAAGCAACTTGGACACGATTACTTCAAAAATTGAGGCTATCATGGATAAGAAGCTGTCCAAGTTCAAATACGCCCAAGGTAGCTCTAATGTATCATCGGTTAAAGAGACGCCCTTTTCATGTAGAATCTGTGGGGGCACCAATCATGATACATCATATTGTGGGGGTGCAAATTCCGAGCACATAGCGGCTATTAATTGCGGGGGGTATAACCAAGAAGGACCCCCGGTCATGAACTATGATGGATACGGGTATAATCCCGATTATGTGGCAGCAGTAGGATATGGTGGTCATAACCAAGGGTTTGCTCAGCAAGGTCTTTACAACAATCAACCCTCTAGACCTCCCTTCAACCCGAATTCTAACCAAGGGAACTCCTACCAAGGGTACAACTCTACCAATCAAGCGAATGGGAGTTTTCCTAGGCCGAATGGGAATAGGCCATACCCTCCAATGCCAAAACCCAACACCAACCCATCCTATCCATCTATATAGCCTCAACCAAACCCGCCTCCAACTAATGAATTCCTTTCCACCCAAGTGAACTCCCTTGCGCAACAAAACCAAACCCTATCGCACATCAACCAAACTTTGATGAACCAAATGCAACAACTTCAGGCGCAACAGAAGTTGTTTGAGTCACAGCTTGTGCAGATGGCTAGTCCACCCCCACCATTGGCATATCCTTCTCACCCCCAACAAAACCCATCCACCCAGCCTCCACCACAAAATTCTCCTGACTCTAACCCTAAGCATCACACTTGTAAGGCGATCTTCTTAGGATCTGGAATCTCACATCCTTATCCAGCTGTAGCCAATGGAGATGATTTAAGGGAAGATCCCTCGACGGGTAGTGGTTGTCGAAGAGAAACTGAGCACAAGGAGAACCTTGAGGGAAGAAAAGAAAAGGAGGGTGGTGAAGGGACTGAGGAACCAAAAGTCGAAATAAATGAGTGTGAGGGGAAGAAGAAGGACGAAGATGAGAGATGGAGGGAGATACAGGAAAGGAGGAAACTCGAGTGTCAACATGCTCCGCCTCTACCTTTTCCTTACAAAAAGGTAGAGAAGCAACTTCAAGAAAAGTTTCTTAAATTCCTAGAGCATATGCGGCTGCTTGAAATGAAAATACCATTCCTAGAAGCCATGGAGCAAATGCCGCAATATGCTACGTATCTGAAAACACTCCTAAGGAACAAGAGAAAGCTAGAGGGCAAAGTGATTAGCTTGCCAGAGCAAGTAAGTGCCATCATTCAGGGCACGTAGGCAAAGAAAGAAAAAGCTAGAGGACCCTTTGTGCTCCCAGTCACCCTTGGAAAACTCAATTCTAAGGGAGCACTCGCTGACCTTGGGGCCTCCATTAGCCTAATGCCGATGTCCATTGCCAAGAAACTCACTTTCGACCTCAAGCCATCACAGAAAACAATCCAGCTGGCCGACCGTAGTATAAAAGTGCCATGTGGGGAGTTTGAGGACCTTCCGGTCCAAGTTGGGAACATAGTAGTACCATGTGACTTTGTGGTACTTGATATGGCCGAGGATCTTTATACTCCTCTGATCTTAGGGAGGGATGCTTGAAGACTTTGGGTGCCCTGATCGACTGTGAATCAGAGACTATAACCGTTAGGGTAGCCCACGAGAAGGTTGTGTTTGCCTTTTCTAAATCTTCAGAGGAACCCATGGTCGAGCAGATTTGTTCCTTTAGGGTGGTCGAGAATGATGCTGCAAAAGAAGTCAAGAGGTGTAGTGTTTCTGTTGCTCCAATAACAGTTGAGGTGTCAGATGAGGAAGATGCACAAAAGCGTCTTATTTATGGGGTTACAAATGGAATTGCTCCGCCAATGGAGACATATTATAAATCTGAGGGAACTGACGAGCCAGCCCGTAAACGGAAACAGGCTAGAAAAAGGAAAAAAAGACTAATGGCTCCACCCTGGCTTGGGGGAGCCCCGCATTCTAACCCACCTCCAGATGACCCTGGTTCTCCATTGCTTACTTCCGCCACTGCGGCTCGGTGGAGAGTTTTGACTCCCCACGCTGGAGGTGATGGTGATGCTAGGAGTGAATCCACTCCTACAACAGGTAGAATTTCTTTATTTTCTTTTTCTGTATAAATTTGTGCCTAAATGTGTCGAACTTACCGACGTTAAACAAAAGTACTTACGGGAGATAACCCGGTGTTTGTTTTGTTTGTTTATTTGTATAGCAACAACTTCCATAATGCTGATCTTTCTCCCTCTTGTTTCTTCTCTCCCAAGTGCCGGGACGGCTCTTGAGCTGGCTTGGGGGAGGGTTCTTGTGTTTTCAAAACTTTGAAAGATTAGCATTATTGAAACTATTACCTTGTTTTTTTTATTTTATTTGCATGTCTAGGTGTGTTACGATTAATGTGCTTGAGTTGTGAAACTGACATGCTAGCTCCTGACGTGTACATTATAGTGGTCTTATGCATACTCATGCTTTTCCTAGCCTTGTGCCTGTTTTGGGACCGAATAATTGATTGTTTTCCGCCTGACTTGGGGGATCTGGTCCTGCTTGGTTTGCGGCTTGGATGACTACCTTTTGAGGCACATTTTCAACTAGCCTAGTGAGGATTGAGCCTTTTAGGACTCCATTATAAGTCCTATGTTATTAAGTGCTAGTTAGAGAGTCTAAGTATTGTGTCTGTTCTCCTCCAGCATAGTCTTCTTTTCTAAAGGCCACGGATGATAACACGTTTGTAGTTACAGCTACATGGCCAAATTGCCTACCATGAATATTGATTGACTTTAGGGTAAGCTAATTTTATGCCTTTACTTTTTCTTTGTAGCTACATCACCTAACTCCACATGAGCCAAATATTCCCTCTTCTTACCTAGAGGATAGTCAAGTGATTACAGTGAAGTGGTGCCCGTTGTATTGTGGTGAAAGATTTTGGTTGGAAAAATTGTGGTCGTATGATATGACTCTTTACATTACTCTCAGTTTATTTCAGAAGCATTTGCTTGAAAACAAAAAGAAAAAAAAACAAGAAAAAAGAAAGAAAAAAGAAAAAGAAAAGAAAAAAAATAGAAAGCGAAAAATTCGAAAATAAAGTTGGTGTAATGAGTTCATTTATGCGTATCCAGAAAATTTTTGGAAGTGGCATGGTTTTCGGAAGTCATAGCCATCCTTGGTTTGATTACCTTGGATTGCTTACTATCCTCTATTTAAACTCCACATCTCCAAATTTTACCCTACCTTAATCCCAGCCCACATTGCAACCTTTTCCAAACCTGTTCGACTTGGCCTGATTAGCAAGTTCTGTGCTGGAGAGTAGATAGGATGCAATCCCTAAGATTTCTCCTTGATTGAGTGTTTAATTCCCGACTCATCTTAAGTCGGACGATTATGAGCGAAACACGTACCATATTAAACACACGAGCGTACTAGAAATTTCCCACATCTTTTGGGAAATAGCATGGGGAGCGTGGACTTGTGACCTCATTAGGTAGTGGGTGGCATGGCCTGTGTTGTAGCTTTTCCAGTGATCCCGAGTCTGTGGAAAACGTTGTTTATCTTGGTATTATGCTTTTTTTTTTGAGCCCATTGTACTTGCACACCCATGGCTAGGGAAGAGTTTTGCACGTACACGGCTGGCATTGTCCTGTTTTCCGCTCACCTTGCTTTTCATGAGTTTTGCTCACGAAGCTGCCTTGCTAGTTCATTTGCTAGGGACTAGCAAAGGTTTGGCTTGGGGGAAGTTGATGTGCTTATTTTAGAGCACGTTTACAACCTCATTTTAGTGTCGAGTTTCGTGCTTTTATATTGGTTTTATGCACGTTACATTCAATTTTACCTTGATCTTATCCTCGAGCTGTTTTTAGGTCATTTCAGGTGATCTCGATGATTTCGAGGTAAAACGAGACGTGTTCGAGGCTTTGACACTTCTATCAAGAGTTTGAATGCGCGTATCATAGCTTAGGCATGTGTTCCAAGTCACTCTCGAAGATTCCATAAACTCTAGAAGCCACTAGGCACTTCAAAGGAACTGTTCAGCAAGGTTTAGGTTCAGATTCGACCGAATCTGACATCCATTCGGTCGAATGGAAGACAGGGATTCAAGTACATAAATCAAGCTCTCGGGAATAGCCGAATGAAGACTCATTCGGCCGAATCAAGACCCATTCGGCCGAATGGTTCCACTCATTCGGCCGAATGGTGGACAGATCGCAAAACCATCAAGCTTCTGTTTTGGGCGAATGTGAACACCATTCGGCCAAATGGCCACCCATTCGGCCAAATCCACTATGCATTCGGCCGAATGGCCTTCTTTCCCGCATATTTTGGTTCTTTCTTTAGTCCGCGCTCGAGGGTTTTTCCTAGGGTTTTACTCCTTTTGTCCCTAGGGTATAAATACCCTCTTTCTCTGTACATAACCTTATGCCTACTTTGAGAGCTTTTGTGCCTCAACCTAGAACATCACTTTAAAGCTTTTCATTTCTTTCATGCATTAGTTTAGATTTACAGCTTTCGTTGTTCTCGCTTTCAAGCTTTGTATTTCGGATTCGGTTCCTATTTCGTTCATACAATTTCGTTTATGCAAGGTATTATTTCTTTTCTGTTTTAGTTCTTTTAATGCTTTCAAGTATTGTTTTTCTTGATTTCATTCCTCTAGCTATAATCGTTGTTTCGTTTACAGTTTTTGATAGAGTAGTCGTTGGTTCGGTTATAGTTCTTAGTTTTCGTTCTCTTGTTCATTTCCATTCAGTCTATTCATGCTTTTAATCATGTCTTTTATTATTACTATGTGTGAGTAGTCTTCTTAGGGGTTTGATTGGTGAAACCCTAGGTTGGCTCGTTCTTCATGCGTAGAGTTAGGATTTGAGATTGTTAACAGTTGATTGATTGATATTCGATGCGAATCTTGTCCTGCCACTCCTTTGGAGACATAGGGCGATTATAGGTTGTTCGTGTGATTTATAGGGTCACAAACTTCCTCTCGTCATCTTGAGTGTCATGATTCATTGTTGACTGATTTCTCCTAATTTAGCGTATTGATAGTTTGATTGTCCTTCCTAGGGTGGAACTGATCTGTCCCCGTTTTCTTTTCATAGTATAACATTGTTTAGTTCTTGCTTTGTTTTTCTGTTATTAGTATAATTCTGTCAAACCCCCATATAACCCCTTTGCACCAAGTCTAAAAGCTATCGCCCCTTGTCCTTGTGGTTCGATCCCCGACTTACCACTACACTAGTTGTAGTAGTATTAGGGTGTTTATAAATTTAGTTTGCATAACTACTCTTTTAGTTAAACGACCTAAAAGAACGGTTATCAAGGGTCTACCAAAACACTTTCCTTGGAAATGTAATGCCCCAAGAATGCTACTTGCTCTAACCAAAACTTACATTTGGAAAACTTTGCATACAATTCATTACTTCAATTCTAAGGGTCTCCAAAATGGTTCTCAGGTCATTGGCATAATCCTCCTTATTCCTCGAATACACTAAAATATCATCAATGAATATTACTACAAATTTTTCTAGGTACTCTTAAAATACTCAATTCATTAGATCCATAAAGATAGCGGGTTAACCCAAATGGCGTAATTGTAAACTTGTAGTCCCCATAACGAGTTCTAAAGGAAGTCTTTGAGATGACTTTATCAGAGATTCTCAATTGGTGGTATCCTGATCTTAAATCAATTTTTGAGAATACACTAGCTCCCTTAAATTGGTCAAATAAGTAATCTATTTTGGGTAATGGGTACTTATTTTTCACAGTCACATTGTTCAACTCCCTATAATCAATACATAGCCTCATGCTTCCATCTTTCTTCTTCACAAATAGGACCGGAGCTCCCCAAGGTGATACACTAGGTTTGATAAACCCCTTGTCTAATAGTTCTTGTAACTAGGTCTTTAACTACGCTAATCCAATTGGTGCAATTTTGTAAGGTGCCTTAGAAATAGATGAAGCTCCCAAGATTAGGTCTATGGTGAACTCGACCTCTCTACTAGGTGGCATTCCTGTAACTTCATCTAGGAAGACATCTAAAAACTCATTTACTATAGGAATGTTTTTTATTCTCCTACATTCTTCCATAATCGAATCCTAGACATTGCAAAGGTATATTGGGCATCCCTTAATGGACAACTTCCTCATCTCCATTGCTAAAGTCAATCCATACCCTTTAGGTTTCCCAAGTTATCTATATGATAGTTTTTCCTAAAGGACTCCTCAGGTGCACTTTTTTCATTTCACAATCTATCTTAGCCTTGTATAAACCTAGCCAATCCATCCATAATATTACATCTAAGTCTCCCAAGGCAAATTCTATGAGGTTAGATGGGAAAATAGTTTCCTTAATCTTCAAAGATAAATTCTTAAGGAGCCTAGTGCAAGGTAGTACATTAACCGTAGGTAAGTAAATAGATAATTCAATAGGACTTGACTTAGATAAATTTAACTAGTTCACTATAGATGCAGAAATAAAGGAATAGGTTGCACTAGAATAAAAGGTTTTCACAGTAATTGAGTTAATAGAGAATGTACCAGTGACAACATCATAGGATCTCTCAACCTCCTTCCTGCTCATTACAAAAAGGCGCCTGAAATTGTTGCTTCTATTATGATAGAAATGGTTACTATTATTGAAGTTGTTATTGCCAGAGTTGTTGTGGTTGTTACCATTGCCATTCCCACCATTAATGGGTTTCCCATTCTAATTACCCAGTCTATTGTTACTCACACCTTGGTCAAATGTGGAGTTCACTCTCTGATGATTGCTTGTACCATTCCCTTTGTCTTTGTTCTTCGAATAACACTTGTACTCCCTATGGCCCTTCTTGTGGCGATACCGACATGTCACCAAATTTCCATCACAATCTTTTCCAGGGTGGTTCCTTTTGCATCTCTTATAATAGTACTTCCTATCTCCATTTCCCCGGCTTATGGTGTTACCCAACTCCCGGTTTTTATTCTCAATCAAATTCCCATTCCTAGGCTTCTTCAAATATTAAATTAATTCAAGTTACACTTTCACGTACAACTACTTAACACAAAACCTAATTCCATAATCATATTCACATTCCAATCAACTAAACAATTTAGACAACCATATAATCTTCCAATTTAAAGTCGGGATCCTTTTCATCCTCCGAGTCCTCAATAGTAATAGCTTTATATGCAGGCTCCCTATTCCTAGTGGCCCGTTTTTCAGCACGAGGGTCCACTGGTTCCACCTTTTGCCATTTTAAATCATCCTCATCAGAATCGACATCTAGGGTGTACTGGTAGAAAATTCCTTTATATGTTTTCATCTTATTTTTCTTCCTAGCTATTTTGAATTCAAACTTGTCTTTACACATTTCTTCCAATTGGTCCTTCTTTGGGCATAGAATATCCTCCATTACTTTTATAAGTTTTCCACTAATTAATGTCGAGCCCTGATTATTCTCACGGATGGACTTGATATTCATCTCTCTACGTTATCCCAATAAAATAAAGCGAATAAAATAATCACATATGAAAGTATAAGCAAACTAATGCATAAGCACAAAACATAAAGAGAACATTAACTATATGCATTCCTTCTTAACTACCCCAAATCTCACTCAATTTTGAACATTTGAGACTTAACAAATTTAAATAAATAAATATTGAAATTTTATTTTTAAAAAAATAATAATAGTAATTTATAAGTAATAATAAAAAAAACTAAAAGTCACGTTTAAATCAATATTTAACTTTATAAAACTAATTCTCATACTATTTGATTTGCAAATCATTTCCAAAACGTTTATAAGTTTAGGTGCCTAATAAAATCATTTTGTGACATAAAAATCTAATCTAAAGCTTTGATACCACTTTGTAACACCCTGGTAATTCTCATTTTCCAAAAACCAAACCTTTAGAAAACTACCGGTGTGCTATGGCCACGTGTTCAAACATTAAGGATATAAAACAAAGTTTTATAGGAAAAACCAATAGATTTTTTGAAATAACATTAAACGTAAAATAAACTCCTAGCATAACAAATTGGAACCACTACGGTCCTTACTACAATATACCAAAATAACTTTCAACTCAAGTCCAAAACCAACAGTAACCTATTATGAAATCCAAATTAAAACAACGCACCTCTCAACCCACCCATACATGTATTCTCATATGAATACCTGTCAATAATCTGCTCCCCAATAATACAAATGTAAGTATTGAATCATCATAGTGTCATTTATAGGCAAGATCCATGACCAAACATACAAAGCACGTAATCAGTAGGCTGTATACATACAGAATACAAAGTATAACAGTGGAAATAATAATTTAATAAGAATAAGTATAGAATGTAAGAACGTATCATGTAATATTTTACTAAACTAATATGATAAATTAATTAATTACTTAGATTAAGGAATAAACAAGGTTGTCTCCTCCATGTCCATAGTAGGACAGCAAATAAATAAATAACCCATGCACTCCCGTCAGAGAGCATCAAAATACAATATAAAAATCTAGATGGTAAACGAGTGCGACTCTGTCACCAAAGCTAGATGAGATCTCAACTAACCCCAATTTTAAGTTTAAAAATTTATACAAGAGAGACTCGTGATCACACGACCTTCAATAAAATCACGGATAATACCCCGTGAAATTCCAACCCCTGATTATCAATACTCTAGAAGTGCACTAACCAAGACTTTTATTGCTTATCCTCTTTCTCTTTACGTAATTTATTGTTTAAACTCAATATACACAATCACCACATCACGCATATGTAAGCATTACAATTACACAACCAATTATACTGTAATTTTTAACCTTTTAATTTCAATCTCAACTGTTAAACCTTTTAAACAAAGTCAACTACCCTTGTCATTAAGACTTAAAAACAAATTCACCTTTACTCCAATCATACTATCAGTAATGAAGGAGTAATAATAAATAACCTCATGGATTAATCAACAAATTAATACCAATTTAATAAATCACGATTTCTCACCAACAATACCAAAACTTGCCCCGAATATGAAGAACATGAAATCTTTCAAATCAATAACCAAACAATCTCATCGAAAAAGGTTCCCTAAACATGATACTAAGTTTACATTCACCCTAGATCATGCTCCTTAAGATAATGTTTTTCGTAATTTGTACATACCTGGAGTAAAATACACGGGTGGCCACTTTTCTTACTAGTTAGGACCTTCTATAAAGTGTTCTCCTACACCAAATTATACAACCTAAATCAATACGCCATTACCCAAAATTTACAGCAATCCTACTAACCTTTCTAGGGTTTTAAAACAATTCCAAAACATTTTTTTAAGTCTCTCAAAACATAATCTAGTATTTCCAACACAATACTAGAAGTATTACATTAAAAAAATATGTTATAAAACTCCATTTTTATAACTCTTAAAATCAAAAAATTTGTATTTTATGTAGTATACTCAAATTACTCCCATTTGTCTCCTAGGATAGTCTTAATCTAATGTATATACTAATAGTATATACTTTCAAACTTTAAAACATGAAATATTCAAAATTAAACCATGATCTTTTATGTATAATATTCTGAAAATTTATTTTAAATACCACCCTAATATTAAATTTTTAACAAAATACCTCATACTATAGTCAAAATTTCATGAACCACATACTAGTATAAGAATCTAAGCCTTAAAGCATGAAAACTAATATTTTTACACCAAAATATATGATCATAGAATCTGAAAATTCATTTAAATAACAACCTTATAAAATTTAATTTACATGATCCACAAAATATTTAAGATTTTATCTGAAAATCAAAAGCCTAGTATCAAAAGCACTAATTTATGAAAATAGCATGCCTATGAATTAATATTTATGCATAAATATCTTATGAAACTAATAGTATGCATAAAATAAATTCTAGAACATAAGATTTATACACTTTCAATGTAGATTTAACCCATAATAAATTAATTCACTAATCATTTAAAACTTTAATAAACATGTACACTAAGGTATGAATCGAAATTTAAGGGAGAAAGAAGAGAAAACAAAGGAAGAAGAGTAGGGAGGAAGGCTGGTGGCTCATCGATAATGGTGGACGACGGTAGGGGAGAAGAGGCGATGACTTCACGTGAGGGAGGAGTGTTGTGAGAGAGTTTAGGGTTTTGGTGAGTTTGTGAAATAAGTTATGATTATGGTTACATAGTATTGTTTTAATAAGAGAGTAATACTAGGTTTAGGTAGTATAGTTTTAATAAAAGAGTAGTACTAGGTTTAAGTAGTTTAGTTTTAATGAAAGAGTAGTACTAGGTTTAGGTAGTTTAGTTTTGATAAAAGAGTAGTGCTAGGTTTAGGTAGTTTAGGTAGTTTAGACTCAGTGGGTTTCTTAGGAAAATAAAAATAAATATTTTGTAGAAAAGAGTTTTAATTTTATGATTTAATTAAAAAGAATAAAATATTTTGCAATTTATTTTGAAAATATGCATGTACATATATATATGTATATATGTAGAGTATATGTATTATATTAATGCATAGAAAATATTCTCGATAAAATTTAATCGAAATCTCCTAATTTTTGGGGGATTATAACTAAGAAACTAAGGCACTATATGTTACTGCACACGGTACATATCATGTTAAAAATGTATCTTCTCAGGTATCTATTTGAGAAGCTCGCTCTCAATCTGCACCTTTCGAGATGTCTAGTCTTGCTAGTCTAGTTCGATCTTAGATATGTTCAACAAAAAGTTATCAAAGGATCTGCAGTATCATATTTCTTGGCTTAATCACCAACTAAAGATTCCAAGGAAAACTACGATCTCCTAGACAAAGATCTCCTCATAATAAAAAACGAAACCTGGTCGTTATACTTTGATCGTTCCTTCAATCAAAAGGGATGCGGTGCGAGGATACTCCTGGTATCTCCAAAAAAGGAGCACACACCCCTATTAGTCAAGCTAGACTTCAAGGCCACAAACAATGCCACTAAGTATGAAGCATGCGTTCTAGGGCTACAAGCAGCAATATCCTTAGATATTAAGAAGCTACGAGTTTATGGTGATTCCTCCTTAATTATCAACTAAATATCCTGGAAATCTAAAGTTTATAGTGAAAGTCTTGCTCCATACCATGCTTAAGTCGAACAATTGACCAAGTAGATCCTAGAAGTCGAATTTACTTATTTTCCCAGAGATGAGAATCAATTTGTAGATGCACTGGCTCAATTAGCGTCAATGGTCAATATTCCATCAAATTTTACTATAATACCCCTCGTCATAGAGAGGAGGTCTGATGTGGCGCATGTCAACATTTTGGACGCTAACACAGTGGATGGCAAACCCTAGTATGCCGACATCCTGAGATACATACAACAAAAGGAGTACCCTTTAGACTTAGCCTTAAGGCTCCTTGTAACTTAATTTATCGCTCAAGGTGATCAACTCTACAAACACACCCTCGAGGGCATTCATCTGAGATGCATAAGTAAAAAGGAAGCTAAAATTGTAATGTCTTAAGTCCATGATGGTATTTGTGGAACCCACATGAGCGGTCGTATGCTAGCCAATAAAATAGCTCGACTTGGCTACTATTGGACCACCATCGAAGGTGATTATGCTTAGTACATAGTAAAATACGTGACTTACCAAAAGTACTCAAACTTGCAGCTCATCCCTCCATCATTCCCGAACCCAATTTAGTCACCCTAGCCCTAAGCTCTTTGGGTGTAAGCACTATCTCATCATTCTTAAATTTAAAAGTGTCAGAGACCGGATCCCAACACTTGAAAGCTACCGCAAAGAAACATGTGTCAACTTTCACGAATCTTAAAGATGAAAGAACCCCGAGACACAAAGTATGCACCTCAAGTTTCTCACTCTTATTCAAAGAGCACAACCATGCAATCTAGGCTAACTCAAATTACAAGACATTCTAGAGAGAGAAAGCAATTCACAACTATTCAATGCCTAAACCTAGCATTGATGCCAAGCATGCGTTCATGACATAACCCAATGCGTTATTGCCTTGAGTTTTCATGTTCTTATGGTCCTTAAATCTCAGTCAAGCTAACAAATCTTATGCATAATTATCATCTTCATTAGGCATATGGAAAATTTTGAATCTTTTTGACCCATTTTTCCAAAACTTGAATTCCCAAACTTATCAAAAATTGCAACCTGACCCTAACATATTAACTAATCTAATTTGTGACCCTGACACATAAACTAATCTAATTGTCCCTTGCAACTTAACTCATTACCCTCTATCAAATTTTGACCTACGCTTAGCTCTCACACTTTAAAAATTGAAACCATATCCAATTAACCCATTTTTCTCAATAAATCAAAATTTTTTGCAAGCCTTCCCATAAAATTTTCATTTTTTCTTGGGAGAGAGTCAGTATTCCTCCGTGGCTAAAAAATAGGGCATATTTTTGCAAATTGTCCCTGCATATTTACATGTTTCATTGCATACATCATTTCTAGCGATTGCATAGTAGACCCACACATCATTCGCGGTACCAAGAAAAAGCATGCACAAGCACACAAACAGAAATACATAAGCAAGAGTCTAGCATTACATCACATTATATAGCACAAATTCACGTCATATGCAACATAATATAGTTCAACATAGTTATATTTCAGGTGACAGCTCAAGAAATATCTTTCGAAGACCAAGTAAACCTAGAGATCAAGCATTTCATATGGGAATAGGTCAAGATGATGCAAATTAACCTAGCAAGCTTGAATCATATCTATAAATCTTACAAAGTAAAGCCTTCAATATGATTATACTATCCAAATATGAGCTGCGTGAAACCCAACTTATGCCCTCTTACCATATTCCGTGAAGGTAGAGTCGACTATCTTATGTATCTTCCCCCAAGTGCAAGGCCTAACAACAGGCACCACTACCTGGAGCGGAACCGGCTACTGAGATGAAATCTCGAGCGTCACCACCCGAAGTAGAGCAGGTAGGTAAGTCGGAATCTCCGCGACCATGAAACACTCCTTGTCTAAGTAGTTTCTATCCTCAAGCTTTTTCTGGTCTAGCTCCTCAATCATCTCGAAAGTGTCATATTCGTCTTCTCTAGACCTTCACAAACTTGGGCATCCCTTTGACTTAGGCACTCGAAATAGATCCAATAACTCTCCTAAGTTCAGCATCCCTTTGTGCTCTAGACTTGGGCGCAATCTAGATAAAAGAAATAAGCATCTGCGTAAATATAGGTGTTACATACCCAAAAGCATCACAACAAAGACTCTGATATTTCCAAAACAATCCAAAGTAATAGCCATAGTATTTCACAAACTCTACTAAATACTATAGACCTAGAAGTTCACAAACTCCACTAAAAAAGAAATAGCCTCGAGAATTCTCATATTCCATCAAAATACAACATTCTCAAGAATTCTCATATACCTTCTACACAATAGTCTTAGGAATTCTCAAATTTTACTCAAAATACAACAGTTTCAGGAATTCTCATATTCCAAGAAAATAAAACATTCTCACTAATTATTAGATTCCATCAAAAGACTATAATATTATGAGTTCACAGAATCCCTTGAAACATAACAAATTAATGAATTCTCAAATTCCCACCTTGGAGTTCATAAATTACACTGAAAAACAACATTATCTAGAATTCACAAGTTCTATCATAACAAGTCTCAACAACATAGAGGACTCGTCCAAGTTTAATAACTAGTCATATGTTGTAGACACAAAACTAAGTCTCTCTATGTAGCGGTCCTATGCCAAACTAACCCTTGTAGGTAGGACTTTGATTAGGTTAGGTAGAGTGCATGTGGTCCCAAAAACACCTTAAAAGTCGAACCTTAAAAAGACCCAAACACAAACCCGAGCCCAAAACACAAATTAGCCCAAACACATGACCAAAAATACTTCCAAAAACCAAAATCAAAATTGTGCAAAACCTAAAGCTCTGAGCAGCTCTAGTCGACGCTAGAAGGTCAGTGCCAAGTGTATAAGAAGAATCTTCCTCAGCTTTAAGCATCAACCACGAAGATCTGGGGCCAAGCACATGCTTCCAATGCTCAAGGCACAGCGAGCGCGAAACGCCCAAAGCCAGCATTCAGTGCCTAAAGCTAGCGACCAACGCATGCTCTGCTTCCAACTCTTGAATCATAACAGAACCTAACCTACTTCCAGTCCCAATGCTTAACGCCCAGTCTTGTGTACTACTTCAATAGAGCTCTTGGCTTACGTTGAGCTTATGAACCTTAGAGCAAAAGATTCCTTCTCAAGCGCCTGATGCCCAAGCCAAGTGCTTGACGCATAACCTGTGTGCTTGATGCTTGGTCTTAACATCTAATGCCCAAGAATTGGATATTTTTACCTATAAATACCCCCTCATTTCTAAAATCTAAGAGGTCTGCAATTCTAAAGTAAAAAAGCACTGTTAGTTAACCGATATTCACTCTTAAATCCTCACAAACACCAAACCAACACAATAACTACTATTTTAACATCCCTGAAGCATCAATCCAAGGAGCAACCACAACTCCTTCCTCAAGTACTCAACAAAGATGTAAGGAAAGGAACAATCCCAAATGGTAAAGATTGAGGTCCTCTCTCCATCTACACCTTAAATTCATTTTCTTTGTCTACTTCTACCCCTTTCACTTCCTAGTCTTTGGATGTAGTGGTTTTCATCCACTCAAGGTCCTTTAATTAGGTCTATCTTGTAATGATTGTGTGAGGCGTAAATCCCTCTAACATGAACTCTTATTTCAATATTCTTACAATCTTTTGATGAGCTTTAATCTAGCAAAGAGGCCTTACCTTTGATGTCCTTTTTTGATAAACTCACACATTCTATTTTCAATGTCTAACCCTACCTATGATGAGAAGAAAAAGGAGAAACTCCTTCCTCACTATTTCAAGCCTCAACAGTCTAACTTTCAGTACCTTAATAAAGGAACCATCTTCATATATTAGTGTCTTTTCAATCATTCAAGGAAAACTCCTCTCCTTTGCATCTTTTGTTGCTTATTACATGCTATGTTTTTTTGTCACTCTTTTGCACTTCGTCTTTGATGCCCAGGTTTAGACATCTCCAACCTAGCTAGACTTATCATATTTGACATATTTTTCATGAACGTACCCTAGATGTGTATCATCATATACTTGAATACATGTTCGGGAGTTAACTTTAAAGCTTAGTCTAATTGTATGTCAACCCTTATCTTATGTTTATAGACAAGACCTATTGTTTTTAATCACCCTTAGTAAGATAATCTTAGACAACCGACCATAGGAACCCTAAACTATATTAATACAAGTGATCACCTAATTTAGATTATGTGCATAAATCTTAACTTGCTCAGCCCACTAAATTATAGTGTACATTCTCTTGTTTATGCATGTTTTCCTATGAACTAATCTTATTTTTTCTTCCATCTCTATGCCAATTGTGTCCACACATTCCCGAATTGAAATAAGCCACTTATTCTAGAACCTTCTTATTCTTTGTAGACCACTTATGTGAGTCATTCGAGTATTCCAGCCCTAGGGTTTCTAAACATCCCATTAAATGTTTGGTGGTAACTCCTGACCCTATCGATGTATCTAAAAGCTACATAGCCAATACTTATGGATGCACAAACCTATAGGACACTAGTGGGGAGAGCTCCTCCCTCTTTTCTTTGCTGAAAAGGGGAGGTTAGGTTGCAAAAATCAATCCCTCTAGTGGCAATTCACTCATTGAATTTTCTATCCGAAACCTAGTTGGGTTCCAGACCTTTAGCACCTTACAAAAATCCCCTTACGATTTGGCGACTCTGTTGGAGATTTGTAAGCCTAAAGCTTACTTGGCTATGCTTGCAAAAGAGCGACTGAAAAAATTTGGTTTGTGTACTTATAATTATCTAGAGATTGTGTTAGGCATACTTGCATTCATGATTGTAACTCTTTATGTGTGGAAGTTACACCCTAGGACTCCGTCACAGTTTTATATTTAAGAAACCTTAGGAGAGCAAGATTAACCAATAACCTATTAAGGCTCCTAGCCCGACCTTACGCTTTTTCAAAGTTACCAAACTATGACGTATGTCACTTGCTCCTGGCGTTATGTTAGGGGGGGGGGGGGGGTGGGGGGTTATACTCTTACCTTAGCCTCTTTCAAGTAGTGGCTCTAGGTAAATAGATCTTTCTCAATGCCATGGACCCTTTACTCTTGTATCAAACCCTAGTTCATGCTAAAACTTAGAATCTTGGCAAGGTGGAGACTTGTATCTGTCGCATTCATTTAACTATGCTAGTGTGACTACATGATCTTGTATGATATTGCTATGTTTTTTTTCACTAACACTGGTTCTAATTAACTTTACAAAACCCTAGGGAAACCTAAACCCCTAAACTCCTAAAACATAAATTACATGCATCCTTGGTAATGATCACCAATGAGGCTCATTTGCATCATGTCATGCATCTAAGTCGCATCTAAACCGCATCATGTTTGTCCCAAGTCTCATTATGTCCATGTCATGCCAAACCATGTCCCCCAAATCCCAGCCTCATGCTATAAAAATGATCCAAACACGATAAAATTCCAACATTACCTTACAAAATGATCTAAATTGCATTGCAAATTACCTGAAAAATATTGAGAACTTAACCTCATCCATCAAATGTCCCAAAAAAATCAAAATAATGGGGAAAATCCTACCTCTCTTCCAAAAATACCCATGCCTCATGCCACTGGGGAAAACCATACCTGTCCTCTCAAAATGTGTCAAGCTATCGGTAAAAATCTTACCTTATCTCCAAAATGTCCTTAGCAACAGTAAAAAGCATACCTTACCACCGAAATGCCTCAAGATATTGCTAAAAAGCTTACCATTGAAATGCCTCAAGCTATTGGCAAAAATCATTCCTTACCTCTGAAATATCCCAAGCAACCGTAAAAAGCCTACCTTACCTCTGAAATGCCTCTTGTCCTTGGTAAAACCCTGCATTTACCTATGATTTAACCCATGTCCTGGTAAAACCCAGAGTTTACCTCTATTATTACCCACGTCCCTAGTAAAACCTTGAGTTTAAATTACCTCTGAAATGTCTTATGTTTCGCGTAAAATCCCAAGCTTGCCTCTAAAATGTCCCATGACATTGGTAAAAACCTGAATTTACCCTTGAATTGCCACAGTGGTAAGGCGTTGACCTTCCCACTGAAACCCAATTGAGGTAATAACCAGAAATTTCCCCATCAATTGGTAAGACCCTTATCTTCCCACCAAAACCCTACTAGAGTAAAATCCTGAAATTGCCCCTTCAACCAGTAAGACCCTGATCTTCACATCGAAATCCTATTAGGGTAAAAATCCAACATTGTCCCATCCGATTGGTAAGAATTGAACCTTTCCACCGAAAACTTATATGGGGTAGAATCTCGAAACTACCCCTCCCCTGCAAAATCCAAAATTTCCCTTAAGCACACAAAAAGCATTAACCCTAACACCAGTATTATTAATGAGTTGGTCTCATGCATTTGAAATAATTTTATAACGGAGACCGACTCCCTAAACTGGGCCATTCATTCATTTTAATTAGAGGTGATCATGTAGTTACATCATTCTTGTAATTACATCATGCATGTATCATCTCTCATAATGTAGACCCCAAAACACTTATCCCTTAACCAAGTCTAGCCTTAGTGTCCCCATATGCAAAGTCTTGATGATTCTATCTTTTTCAAGTGTTTGTTTATTTTGGTTAAAAGGATTGGCTAATGGTTAAGAAGGAAATCTCCACCGTAGCTAGTACCAGTTTTTGAGTTGGAATCCATTTTGCCTCTCGCTTCTCCGTATAATCCTCATTAAACCATGTATGCTCCAGAACAAATGGGCCAATTCCTGACTGCGGTCAACAATATAACTAAATCCCTTTAAGGGATGAATGCTCGTCTTAAGCTAGTGGAAAGTGACAATGCTCTCGCTAACTTGGCATGAAAAATCAAAGAATGGTCCACCAGGTCACGAACAGTGGGCATTACTTTGATACGGGAAATGACAACAAGTTAAAGGGTAAGATTAGCCTCCCTGAAAAATTTTCGACTAACGACATCCCAAAGTTTAAGTCGACATATGATCCCATTATCATCTATGCAATTTGAAGGCCACCATGGCCTTCAAGGTAGTAGAACCATCATTATTCCTTGTCATCTTTCCAATGTCTCTAGAACCAATTTGCTAGAAATGATTTTATGCTCTTAAGGACAAGGAGACAGGAACTTAAGAGGAAGTGATCAATGTGTTCATGAACCAGTATTGCCCTAATGCCTAACTCCGAATAACTCTCAAGGAGTTAGAGGCCTTAGACAGGGCCAAACTTAGGGGTTCATGTCCTACCTCAATCGCTAGCAAGAAATTGCTTCCTAGATGGTCTTGTGGTCACTTTAAAAAGAGCATGTTAGAACTTTCATCTCTAGTCTCCTTCCCAAGTAAAACAACCATATGAAGTTCTTGTTGAATCTTTTGAACGTGCCTATAGTATTGGCACAAATATCAAGGATGACTTGATGAAAAATCTAGCTCCTCACAACAATCAAAGATGGATGGGTAAGAAAACTAAAAATTACTCTATCTCTAAAGCCACTTATCAGGTTAACTCCCTTTAAGGCTCCGAGGTCCCTAGTAAACTCTCGCAAAAATAATGGTAAGAGAGGCGATTTACCAAACTGTCCTTGTAGGGTCTTCGCAAATCTCGGAATGACCTATTCTAGTGCTTTTAACTACCTTGCTAATGGTGGTCACATTGAACGCATTGGTCCAACAAAGCACCCTCCATAAAATAAAAGGAATTAAAAATGGGACCCTAACAAATATTACAAGTACCACTGAGGCAAGGGCCATGACATTAAAAACTGCATCAGACTCAAGCACCTTTTATAGGATATGGTGAACGATGGAAGGCTACCCCTCCCTCTAGGGCAAAGCCTAACAAAAGACACGTCCCCTAGCCATTATATGCATTAATCAAGATATGCCCTCCTTTGACTCATCATGACTCATCACCTTAGTTGGGGTTCCATCCCCTAAACTCATAGTCCTATTTCCAGAAGGATTTGTTAATGGCATTTGAGACAGCGATGATAAAGACGTCTACCTCAATAAAGTCATTCAAGTTATAGACCCAAAGCCTAGTATCCCTAATGCTCCAGTCTAAATAAACCTTCCTCTATAAGAGAATGCCTTAATCAAGAAGCTCAAAAAGATCCAAGTCGAGGTTAATGTCTAGGAGTTCATCACTACTTCCTATGAGCATAGAAATGCACTCCTGAACGCATTAACAAAAATCAACGTTCCTTTGGGGACGTCTTTAGATTTTTTGGTCACCCTCCTTACCTCTGAAAAGGAGAAGCCGCAAATCTCATTCTTAGATGATGATTTTCCAATTTAAAGGGCTTCTAATAACAACACCCTTTATCTAACCGTTCTCACATTGAACCAAAATATATTGATGACCCTGATTGACAATGGTCCAGAAATCAATGTGTGTCCTCTTTGCACAACATATATATTAGGTTTCCCAGAGAAAGACTTCACACCCTCAGCACAAGGGGTTTAAGCATATGACAATACGCACTGTCAATTGCATGGGACCATTTTCTTGTCCTTCATCTTAGGTGCATTAGAATGGAAAGTCACCTTTCAAGTGCTCAATATTAGGCAAGTTTTAACCTTCTCCTTAGACACCCATGGATTTATGATCTAGGGATCGTCCCCTCATCTCTTCATCAGAAGCTTAAGTTACCCTTCATAGGTACTTCTATAGCAATTGACGCCTCCACTATCAAAGTACAAATAAAAAATAAACCCTTTATCCACATTAAGCACGATAATGAAGATGAAGAAATATTTGGCTTTAGTGCCAAAGTAGTAGTGCTTGAACCCAATAGTAGCTTGCCTTTCATTCTTTGCCTTACGATTAACACTATGATGGAGAACCATGGGTACTTTCCTAGCATGACTTTGGGTTTCAAGCCAACCCCTACTGCACCATTCAAGGATCCAAAGGGAAAGCATAACCTCTTTAGGCTATTCTATGAGCCGACAAAATAAGAGCTCCGAAAATACATTCTCGAAGAAGTGGCTCTAAAAAAGGCCAAGGAGCAAGGCCAAAACAAGAATGCACCGAAATTATACTGCCCAACCTTGAATAGGCATTTTATTAAAGAGAGCTAATAAGACGTCTACAACAACTTCCCTGAGCCACTCTTCAGTCATGGAAAGTTCTATCCAAGCATCAAAACTTTCCATGATTGTTGCTTCTTGGATGATGACGGGCCTAAAGAGTTATCAAAATTCCCTAAATGCGTCAATATACCCACTTTATCCTTGCTATTTGGTCTTCAGAAGGTCGAGCTAGAAGTCCAAGCTACATTCCAAATCTTCAACTTTGATCCTTCTAAGCTGATACTGCCAGTTTTAGACATGGTGCAAGGATAGAGAAAGTTCCTTAAGATATCATCGCTTAGTGGCAGCAATCTAAAGATTGTCACCAGTGAACGCCCAAAAATGGATGAGGCAAAATTGTTAGAGTCAGAGTTAAAGTCTAGGTCTAGGTTTGTCGATTCTAAATGTGTAGATTTTAGGCCCCTAATGATTACACCACCAAAGGAAAACCCTGAAAAACCTTTGATTTAACTGCTCCATAATTCAATAAAATATTTATTTCTAATTACTCTTCTTCTTCCACTCAAATTCGTACCATTGATTGCTTTGTCTTAAATGAATCTGACTTTGAAATTATTAGAGCAATGGAAGAACACGAAAATAAAACACCTATAATTTAAGAATTCAAAAAAATTAATACAGTTGCAGAGTAGGAGCATAATTTTTTGCAAGTAGGGCTAATGCTATCCTAAGAAGAACGCAAAGAGTTGACACAACTCCTCAAAGAATTTATCAATGTCTTTGCTTGGTCTTACAAAGATATGCTAGGGATAGATAGAGATATTACACAACACACTACTGTGATCCTCCCGGGATTAAAGCCAGTAAAGCAGATTTTATGGAGAATGAAACCCGACCTAACTTTGAAAATCAAAGAAGTTGAAAAGTAGTTAGAAGCCGGGTTCATCAGAGTTGCAAACTACCCTGATTGGATTGCATACATTATTCTTGTCCTAAAAAAGAAAGGATGAGTTTGAATTTGTGTTGACTACCAAGATCAAAACTTGGTTAGTCCAAAAGATGGGATTCCTCTACCCCATATTGACATTCTGGTTGATAACACCACTAATCATGCCTTTCTCTTCATGGACAGAAACGCTGAATACAACGAGATCCACATGGATGAAGAAGATATGGAGAAAACAACCTTCATAACTCAATGGGGCACCTATTGATGTACGATCATGGTGTTTGGACTCAAATGTCGGTGCCACCTATATAGAAACAACAACCACACTACTCCATGACATGATGTATAAAGAGATGGAAGTGTATGTGGATGACATGATCGCCAAATCAATAAATCATCAAGGGTATTGCACAACTGTTTGAAAATTATTTGAACGACTCAGAGGGTTCAATATGAGGTTGAATCCTCATTAATGTGCATTAGGGATCACATCTAGCAAATTTTTGGGGATTGTCATCAGGTCTTAAGGTATCGAGGACAACCATAGCAAAATCAAAGCGATTCTAAACATGGCACCACCGTAGAGTGAAAAGGAGATTTGAGGCTTCCTAAACTACCTCTAATACATTAGCAGGTTCATATCTAAACTGACAATGATATGTGAGCTAGTGTTCCAAAAACTGAAAAGAACACCCCATAAGGATTGGGATGAAAACTGCTAGAAAGCTTTTGATCAGATTAAGAGTTATCTCCTAAATCCACTCACTAGTGGAAAAAACCTTAAATGCTCCGGTTTTTTGAGGGCTTTATGCTCCGGTTTTGACCCGAAGTAGATATAACCGGAGCATATTTAAAATGACTTTACGCTCCGTTTTGAACCGGAGCAAAAATAAACTTTATGCTCCTGTCCACTGAAAACCGGAGCATAAAGTTTATATATATTTTTTTAAAAAAAAAGCTAATAGTATTATTGGAACAATACAATACAATAAAGTCTATATATATTATATACAATACAAAAGAAGCTCACGAAGAGCCCTCCTGTTACTCTCTACATTCTCAATATATATACTAATTGATGCTGGCAAACCGTTTTCCAATTAATGGTGCCAGTTGACTTGTGTAGGCAGCGTTGGCAATATAATGAGCTCATCTGCAAAGGAATCATCATGGTTGAATTAGCTTTACAGACATTTTATTCTTTGATTTAGAGACAAAAGCAAGCAATGGGAATATAAAGGAAATCAAAGACTTAACAAGGCAGAGGAAAGACTACAGTACAAATGATGAAATATAAGGAACAAGCTATTTAACAAAAGCTAGCTAGACAAGATCACAATCAATATATAAAAAGTATCTAGACCAAATTAAATCATACTCATCAGTGAGGAGAAGCATACACAATATTGAAATTATGAGAGTTACATTAACATATACACAATAGGTTAGAAGATTTTATGACAATAAATAGACAAAAATATGATTGCGGAGACATGGAGACCAACAAGCATGGAGACATATATAAAACCTATATATAAAACCAACAAGCATGGAGACATGGAGGCAGAATCAACTCCACAAAAGGAAAGGGAACCGATAATATAATCCTTACCTCTAGTACCCTTGAAGTGGTTGGCATGGAGGCAAAATTGATACTAAATACAGTTATTGGTAAGGAATCATGCAAACTTGTCTCTTATTTCTTTGATTTCGTCAATGGTGAAAGGCTCATCTCTTGATCTGACGAAAACCTAAATGTAGCCACCATATAATAACACAATTAGATTACCAACCTCTATTACTTCTTATTCAATTCTTAGCATGAAGTATACAAGCATGAAGGCATTACTTATAAAAGTTTTCAAAAAATTTCAGCAGAGTTTCCCCTATAAAATGAACATTTTCCCAATTTTTAATCCAAAAAACCTGTGAAATACAATTCAACATACCAGTACACAACAACAATACAATGCCATACCACATCAATCTTTCGATTGATGCCGGCCATAAAATCCCATCCTCCATGTTCATAAACATCAACTTTACTTCATAGGACGACATTGCTTACTATATAAATATAAATAAAGGAATTAGATATACCTTTTCTACATCATCGACTGTTGTGGCAGAGGTGACTAAATCATACATAAATCTCATCAAATAATAGCCACAATCTACCCCGTTCTGTTGTTGTGCGCACTAAGTGGAAATGAAATGAATATTCATGTCAAAATCAAAGTAATTCAAAGGTTAGTCTACTACAAAACATTTAAATTTCAAAAACATGTACCTTCACTGATTTCCATTTAGGAAATGTAG
This sequence comes from Dysphania ambrosioides, assembly GCA_026401315.1. Taxonomy (NCBI): domain Eukaryota; kingdom Viridiplantae; phylum Streptophyta; class Magnoliopsida; order Caryophyllales; family Amaranthaceae; genus Dysphania; species Dysphania ambrosioides. The sequence goes on along the minus strand of CM048668.1, from coordinate 6,743,764 downwards.
CTCTTGAATGTAATCCTAAATTTCCGCGTAATTTCTTCATTGCACTATACTCGACAAGAAAAATATAGGTCATATCAATGTGATATATATTAAAGTTAATAATCAAACTAAAACGCATTATGTTAACTTGAAGATACCTAGTCAACAAAGATTTGATATGTAAATGTCGAGGTGGTTGTAGACACACAAAATCAAATTGATATACTGTGTGAGTCAAAGGACATATGACTAGGAGCAACCAATGTTTACTACAAACACAAATTTGAAGTCAATAAAGAGAAACATGATAACTTAGATAATGATATCAAAAGACATATCTCACAGTTGGGACTAAAACATACTCTTCAATATACGGAGACAAAATAAATTTATCCCCATCTTTGATTGATTTTATCAAACTTCTGTTGTGGACATAACCACCCAACTTTGAATCCAGACTCACATTCACTCAAATCCTCGTGAAGTGCACTAAACTCATAACAAATAAGATATGTTAGACTTGTACACAACCACCCAATTATGAAGTGCACAAAATGAGGAATTATAGTAGTACGTGTATGTATATTTCACCTCATGAAAACTTGTATTATGGATACATTCAACATTTCCCCTAATAGAAATTCATGAACATCCACTTTATATACCCATGTTAGTGTGTCCTCCATGTAGTGGAACTGTTCTTTTGCCAAATCAACTTGAATTGGCTTGTCATCAGGCACATTGCTAACACATGTATGCAACCATAAACAATCCTTGCTTAAAGTTTCAAGCACTTGAATACTCACAAGTGGATCTCCCTTTGTTTTTAGAAGCGGAGTTGACCCTTTTGATGATACCACTCTCTTGTTCTTACTTCTTTCCTCCGCTTCCTTCTCTTTTACTTTCAACCCCTCTTTATTTGCCTCATCTTTGTTCTTTATTTTCCGCAAAACCTTAATAGAAATTTACACTCTTTTATCAATTGAAAAAAATGCACCTATAGAATAATAAGATGAAAAGGAAATAATATAATTATTACCTCCTCTGAAAACCGAACCCAAGCACTTGGCTATGTCACAAAACTACCTTGCGCATCCGATATTTTATTGAGGTTCCATTCTGGCCTTGGAATCGGGAGTGAGAAATCTTCAAAACCATTAATAATAGTCTCTATGGACACATGTAATTGACCACCAGAAACAGGCAACAAATGCACCTTTTGGCCAATTACTGGTGGTTGCGCCCGTCCATATGCAACCTCAACTAACTCCTCGCCATTGGCCACACCTAATTGGGGTAGTAAAAGACAACAAGGGGTCTCTTCCTAAAAAAAATGTTAAACATAATTAACATCGTAAGGAGACGTCATCCAATTAACTTATTAAATATATTCAAATTATTACCTCTAAAATAGGCATAGGTGGATCTATAGGGGGTCTCGGCTGGTCTTCAACTCTCTCGACTAGAGTTTCTGGGTCTTGTTGGCTTAATTTGTCCCCATGATCTATATCCAAGAAGTCAACAACGGGTAATCCCATTCGCTCCAGGATGGTTGCAAATTTCTTGTTCATCTTCTCCATAACTTGCTCTTCTATCTTAGATGTAATGGCCTCCAAATCTTGTGGTGTCATTACGCTTGTACGTGATTGTGATGCAACACACTTTGTTCCAAAGGCCTTTTTCACCCCTAAACGCAAGCCTCCTTTTCCTTTCACGCGTCCGTTATGGTCTTTACCTAGCATCATGTGTAAGGCATCAACATTGCCTTTAGGAGTGAACTCGCCTGTAGCCTCTTTGGCCTTCCATCCCATCTGCTCAAATAAAATATGGTATTTCTTAGTTGACATTCTAATAAATTGTCTTTAATATATGTCATAATGTTAGTGAACTCACCACTGCATCAGCTATCTTCTTTATTCCCGGCTCGAAAATGGTTCTTCTACCGCTTGGATCTCGAACATGAAGCGAGCAATACCAATCAAGAACCCGATCTCCCTTATTCGTAACTATAGAACTAGTTGTTGCCGATGAAGATGAGCTCGAAATAGGGTAAAACCCAGTATCTATCCACTCATTTCGGGACTCATCATATGTTCTACGACCCATGTGATGGTAAAACTTCTTTTGGCTCGAACATTGTGAAGCTTTACTATGCTTTTCCTGATAAATCAATAGAATTAAAGTTAAATGCTAATTTAATGAATTTTTAAGTGAGTAAATACCATTTTAAACACTATTACTTAGACTTACAACTTCTTTTGGAGTTGTTTTTTTTGCAACAAATGCTTCCCATTCATCCTTAGTGATGTGACCCCAAATTTCATAAGGCATTAGTTGTGGTGCTTCCTTACTACTCGGATCTCCTTCTTCATTTTCCATTCTTGTCTTCATCTTCTTACAAGACTGAGATCTATCTCTCTTCTTAGAAATCCATCCACTAACTAACTTTGACTTGAAATCTCTAAACCTCTCTGCAACAGCTGAAAGGAAAATATCCTTCTTGCTTTGATTGGGTTGAATATGAAATAAATTCTACAAAAAAAGGAAAATTTGGATAGTTAGCATTTAACTATGCTATCAAAAAAATTGAATTCAACAAATCTAGCAACAATGCGTAGGTTAACATTAAGTACTTGCTTACCACTGTATCTTCCCATATTGATTTCTTTAGACCCTCTGGCACCTCACTCCATGCGTACAAGATGGAAATTTTGTGCATACAAATGCCAAGTTGTGTTCCATACTGTCTACGCCACTTTCCACATGGTTGACCCAAGCTATTGTACTCAAGGTGCATTGGTTCTGTCACTTTAACATTCTTCATAGGACCTCTCCCTTTTCTCTTCTTAGAACTCTCTTTACTAGTAGAGGCAACTTGATGGGAAACTTGTGGTTGTTGAGGTGTCACCATAATACCACGTTCTTCTGTGGTTAAGTCAATTGGTGGGGCTTGGTCTGCCATCAATTCATGTTGTTCCCACCTAGATGAAACCTCATCGAAAGCCCTTTCTTCGGAGTCTCCTTTATCCTCCTCCATCTCTACATCATATTCTTTATCATCATGGCTATGCCCATCCTGAACATCATCCTCCTCAGGAAGTATGCCATCTCTAAATAGATTCATCGTACTGTAGATCTCAGGGCAAGTGACAATAAAGAAACTGTAGCATAAATTGACAATATAATCCCAGTGTGAGTAACAACAAAAATTCATGTTAATGCATCAATTAATATTAAAGGAATATAATTTATGTTTATACTTGACCTTTTTCAACAAACTCTAGACCTTTGACACCGAACTCAAGTCCGTTCTGAAGTTTGGTGTTCGTCAACTTCAACAGTTAAGGACTGCTAAAAACCTGAAAGAAACGCAACATCATAAATTGTATATCCAAATAAATAATGCAACAAAAAAACAAGTCTAAAATCAAGTCAATTTTGACAATAACTAATTAAGTTTATCATACCTAGTACATTACTTATCAAAATTCAAATGTATTCCTTTTGTGTGATCTACACGCATGTAACCTATGTCACCATCTCCATCGTCACCGGATTTTGGATTAGTAAATGGTGGGGAGTCTTCAAAAGCATCATAATCTTCCTCATTATCAACATCACCTATACCGAGGATACTCCTTTTCCCCGCTATAACAATAGACTAATTTTTATCATTGGGGTCTACAATGTAGAATACTTTCTTAGCATGTGTGGCAAGTATAAATGTTCTTCACTATCACGCAACCGACTCAAGTCAACAACAGTAAATCCACAAGGGTCATCATTTTTAACACATCGTCGATTGTTATCTACCCACTTGCATTTAAAAAGACCAACAATGAAACTAGAGTAGTCAAGCTCCCATATTTCCTGTACTCTCCTATAGTATAACAACTTGGCATCTACCGGTGATTGATCCTTGGCACTCACATAAAATGTAGATGACGCCAAAACGGAAACACCACTATTCTGCAAGAAAGAGGACTTTTGATCTTGACCCTCAGTCCAAAAGGTGTACCCATTGACATCATAACCCTCATATTTGTTGACATTTTCGCGAGGACCAAAAGCTAACCACTTCACAGTTTTAGACACATCTTTGAGGTGTTCACATACAACTCGATTGTGAAACCAATCAATAAATGTCTTATTATGCAACTGGATCAAAGATCTATTCCCTTTAGAAGGATTTCTATCACGCAATTCCTCGTAATGCTCATTCAAAAAGGGATGGACATCTGGAACATGATGTAAGACATACAAGTGTGCTTGTAGGCGTTGTTCTCTAGGAGGTGTGATTAACTTTGAACCAATTGTTCCCTTTCCCTGAAGTCTCCCTTCATGTCGAGAGGAAGGAAGTCCAATAGGCTCTGCAGTGGCCATATACTCAACTATAAAATTACCGATCTCATCGCTCACAGTGCCCTGAATCATAATACCCTCGGGTTGTGCCGGGTTCCTCACATTGTTTTGTAAAACCCCCATATGTCTTTTAAAAGGATAACACCACCTCAAATAAACGGGACCTAAAAGCTTGATTTCACGAATGAGGTGGACAATTAGGTGAACCATAATGTCAAAAAATGAAGGTGGGAAATACATCTCAAACTTGCATAAAGTTTCAATCACATCCGCTTGAAGGGCATCAAGTTTAAAGGGATCAAGCACTTTACAACATATTGTGTTGAAGAACGAACACAGTTCGGTAATAGTATATCTCACATGTTTTGGAAGTATCCCCCGAATTACAATTGGTAGGAACACTTGCATCATGACATGGCAATTGTGGGATTTCATGCTTCCCAACTTCAACTCACCATTCAGGGACACAAATCTTTTCATGTTAGATGAGTACCCTGATGGAACCTTAATGCCATACAAAGTCTCACAAAAAACCGTTTCTCTTCTTTGGACAATGTGTAACAAGCCGGTAGTAAATAAATCTTTTCTACGTTCTGTTTCTTGTCACTTGTCACCTTTTCTTTACCCTTTCCCTTTCCCTTGTTCATGTCACCTCCTTCTTTGGCTCTATTTCTTTTCTTTACCTCCTTAACCTGTGGCCATAACTCTGGGCGAAGCCCCTTGCATTCTAAATAATCTCGCACGGCCTTCACATCCTTTGTCTTACCTGGAATGTTCATTAGCGTCCCGAGTATTACATCGCATACATTTTTCTCTATGTGCATAACGTCGAGGCAATGTCTAACCTGTAGATCTCTCCAATATGGAAGCTTCCAAAAGATTGACTGTTTCTTCCATAGCCCTTCACTCCCTTGTCTAGGTTTACCAAAAACTGTTTTAACCCCCTTAACCTGTTCGTAAACCTCATACCTAGTTAACGGTCGACAAGCTATACGCTCTTCAACCTCTCCATCGAATGCCTTCTTTTTCCTACGATAGGGGTGATCACGTGGGAGAAAGTTCCGATGGGGCATGAAGACATGTTTTCAATTAGGTATCCACGTAGCTTCCATGTCATTGATACAAATTGGGCATGCTTTCTTCCCTTTATTCCTATACCCGGATAAGTTACCATATGCGGGGAAGTCATTGACGGTGCATAAAAGCATTGCACGCAATGTGAACACATCATTAGTATGTGCATCGTACACAGAAACCCCTTCATCCCACATCTTTCTCAAATCCTCAACGAGGGGTGCAGGATATACATCAATATCATTTCCAGGTTGTTTAGGACCAGAGATTAGAAGAGAAAGCATAATGTACTTACGTTTCATGCACAACCAAGGAGGCAAATTATAGATAACTAAGAGTACCGACCATGTACTGTGTTGAGAACTAAGAGTCCCGAATGGGTTCATTCCATCAGTACAGAGTCCGAGCCTCAAATTATGATCTTCATCCCCAAATGTCTTATGTAACCTATTAATATTCTTCCACTCGGGAGAATTAGCTGGATGTGTGAGGAGACAACCTTTCTTCACCCTATCTGCATGCCACCTCAAATTCATAGCATCTTTCTTTAGAGAAAACAGGCACTTGAATCTTGGAGTTATTGGAAGATACCATAACACCTTAGCTGGAGGACCTTTAGCACCTCGAGCTCCTTTACGCTTATAATGCGATAACCCACAACGCGGACACTCTTCTAAGCTCTCATGTTCCTTTCGATACAATACACAATCATTCAGACAAGCATGTATCTTCTGATACTCTAAGCCGAAAGGGCACATGAGCTTTTTGGTATAATATGTCGATTTTGGAAGTTCATTTCCATCAGGAAACATCTCACCTAACACTTCCAATAAACTTGTGAAACTAGTATCACTCCAGTTGAACTTTGACTTAACATTGAAAAGTGTCAACACGGCTGTCAGTTTGGTTAATTTTGTACATCCAGGGTAGAGAGGCTTCTCAGAGGCCTCTTTCAATAAGTCAAAAACACGAGGACGTTTTCCTAACTCATCCTCGACCCCTTCCATCATCTCATCAACACGATTTATGTCCACATTTGCATCATCCTCGTCATTCTCATATTCATTCCACCACATGAGCAACATTTTCTTCAACATGGACATTCTATGGAACAACGTTTCCTTCATAAATTCCCTCCTCACCATGCCAAACCAAAACATGATATTGAGGCCTAAATCCACGCCGAAGTATATGCTCCCTAAGGATGTCAACGCTATCAACCTTTGATACATTGCCACACTTGACACATGGGCAATAGAATCCAATTTCCCCTGTCCTAGCTTGATGTTTGACAGCAATACTACAAAATTCCAAGACCCCATCCACAAATTCTGATGATTCAATGCCCCCATACATCCACTATCGATCTTTTTCCATCCTTGGAATAATCAAGATCCTCAAGTAATGAGTAAGTTTTGAATGAGTTCCTTAAAAATAAAGAGCATTTAGAAAAAATTTGGTTTACTAACAATATAATAGAAATATTCCTAAATAAATAAAAGGGGGAAATTAAAGGAAGTAAAGAACTTCCATACTTAGCTTTGAATACATGTTTTCAAAATCTCATTTGCTAGTGGGGCTCTATGAATCGCCACTTATCACTTGTCATTTCTTTTTTAATTATTGGTTTGATCATGAGATATCAATTCAATTTTCATTGTCATTAAATATACACCATATATATTTACTTGGTTAGTTTTTTTCACCTTTATACGTCCTATTCTTTTCCCAACTCAATGTTACATGGACCAAAATTTTTGGGAATCTACTCCTTTACTTAAATGTTTCATTTGCATGCACTACGTAAGTATGTACTCATATTACAGTGCCCATAAATTTTTTACTGTTAAAATAAAGTAATATAAATGATGTAATATAATATATATTATATGTTGTAGTGCTTCAAAAAAACAAAAATGTTATATTCTAGAGATCAAATGAGTAAAGAATTAATAAACATGACCCGACACCAAGGTTTTTTGGCTAATGATGTTCACTGTAGATAACGCTGTCAAACTTTGTATGCAAGTTATCATAACACAATGCAATGATTCCTTGAAATTTTCATCCATAAGAAATTTGAACATGATCACCATAGTTTCATGGGGATAATGGGATATCACAAAGTATATCATTGCTTCTTATAATTCCTCAACTCTTCCTATCAACTTGGGTGGTAAATTTATCCCATAATAACACCCATGAAGTGGAATAGACTTATGAGAGAAACTACCATGAAAACTATGTACTAGAGGTTGAGTATGTTTAAAGCTCATCCCTTATACTCAATTTTATTTATTTGTATCTATATGACAATAGCTAAATCAGCTTATCATAATAGGTCGGGCTCATGTGACTCGCTCATGTTTGGGCCTCAATGTTCCATCGTTCATAATAGTGACAATTTGGCAGTTTAATTATATTTTAGACCGTTTTAGTTTTGATACGTTTAGTTCAACTTTTTAGTACATTTAATTTAAGACAACTTTTTGTAAATGGGGCATGACTTGGCCTATGATCAAAATATCAACTCTAATATGAGTTGTTGACATATAAATAATGTCATTCTCTCTTTTCTCTTACTGTGTCTCTTCATCTTACATACTAACATACCCCAAGTCAAGTCTCCATATTAAACCCATCACACTCTAACTTAAGCGTATAGACTCTCAACACTTGACTATGGAGCCAAACTAGTAAACACTGTACCCGTATTTTAATGCATAACACAATTACATATAATCATAATCATATAATACATCCCTCACCTCACTAGTAAAAGTAGATCAGTTTTATAAATCCGAAAATTTTTCTTTTACAATTCCACAATCTTCATGAGCAGATTCTTCATGCAACTGAAAATGGCCGACAATTACACAGAGACAATAAAATTCGTGAAACCATGGCCCACATATCGATCTGTTGCGACTTTGTAATCAATTTCTGATGATCATTCATCCATATCTTCTAAGTTAGAGTATATCATATATATTCGTAGTGTTGTTAACGAAATACAATTCCATATCAATTCACCGCATGAAAATATTGTTCCATAAAATGCAAAACTAAAATAAACACTGAAATAATGCCATTAAACTTCCAAGAAATCTGTCAATACACGAATGCAATTGGCTGGGTACATACCTTTCAATCAAAAATATTCACAGAACGAGATGCCCTTCACGCACGCTTGCAATTGTTAATTACCAACCGAAGATATTGGGAGAGACGAGTGAACAAGGGGAGATTTAGTTTCGGTTTAGGGACAACAAAGTTTGTAATTTGCGATTTTGGGGGGAGGTGCTGCGTAGGTTGAAGGTTAGGGATGAGGTGCTGCGTAGGTTGAAGGTTAGGGATGAGAAAGAGGCTGCAAATTAAATTAGGGCGCGCGGTATATGAAGCAGCAAAGCAATACAAATGTATATGCTCCGGTTCCTTTAAACCGGAGCTTAAACATGTTATATACTCCGGTCATTTTAAACCGGAGCATAAAGACTGCAATTACACCCAAAAAACCGCTCTAAAAGAATTCATAAGCATATACTCTGGTTGTATGAAGAACCGGAGCATATATGTAGTAGTATTTGGCCTTTTTTCCACTAGTGACTTGTACTTTTACCAACATTGACGAGAATTTCTCTTTGCCTTTACCTCATAATCACCAACTCGGCAGACGTGGCTATGCTTGCTCAAGTGGTATAGGAAATGGAAAATGCAATCTATTTTATCAACAAAAAGCTCTTCGATTATGAAACCCGATACACATACCTCAAGAGACTTAGTGTTGCAATGCCACCAAGAAGCTCAAATACTACATGCTCTTGCATACAGTGCACATCATGTCGAAAATGGATCCTCTCAAGTATCTGTTTGAGAAGTTTGCTCTCAATGGGAGCCTTTCGAGATGGGTAGTCTTGCTAGCCGAGGTGGATGTCAAATATGTCCTATAGAAGGCAATCAAAGGACTCATAGACTTAGATATCTTGGCCGAATCACCTACAAAAGATTTCCTAATAACAAAATATGACAGTTGGTTGTTATATTTTGATGGTGCCTCCAACCGAAAGGATGTGGTGTGGGGATCCTCCAGGTATCTCCAAAAGAAGAGAACATTCCCTTGTCAGTTAAGCTAGACTATAAGGCTATCAATAATACCGCTAAATATAAAGTATACATTCTAGGTCTACTGGCAGTAATATCCTTAGACATTCAAAAGCTTTGAGTTTATGGTGATTCATCCTTAATAATCAACCAAATATCCGGCAAGTGGAAAGTTCCTAGTGAAAGCCTTACTCATTACCAGGCTTATCTCAAACGATTGGCCAAGAAGATCCTAGAAATCAAATTTACTTATCTTCCAAAATATGAGAATCAATTCGCTAATGCACTAGCTCACCCAGCCTCCATGGTCGTTATTCCATCAAAATCTGACCAGAATCCTCTCGTCATAAAGAGGAGATCTCAAGCGACGTATGCCAACATTTTGAACGGTAACACAAAGGATGGAAAGCCCTAGTATGTCGACATCCTAAGGTACATTCAACAAAAGAAGTACCCTCCAAACTCCTCTAAAAGAGATCAAAGAGCCTTAAGGCTCTTCGCAACTCAATTTATCTGCTCGGTATGTGGTAAAGTGAAAAACTTGCCAGAAGCACACGAATCTACAGCACATCCCTCCGTCATTCTTAAACCCCATTTTATCCTCTTAGCCCTTCTTGGTATAGGGTATATTGGCAGAATAGCTCCTACAAGCATAGGAGGTCATGAGTTTATCATGGTCGCAGTCGACAATATCACAAAGTGGGTCGTGACTAAATCATACAAGACCTTGGGTTCAAAGTAAGTGACACGATTCTTTGAGGAAAACATCATATGCAGATATGGTGTGCCACAAGAGGTCATAAGCAAACAAGGGGTCCATTTTTAGGGTAAATGCATAGACATTCTACCCAAATACCAAGTTTATCCTCTTTGTTCGTCTCCATATAGGCTGCAGACGAATGAGGCAGTGGAAGCAGTCAACAAAAACATCAAGGTCATAATCTAGAAGATGACTAAAAATTACAAAGACAGGCCGCCAAAATTGCACTTTGCTCTATGGGGTTACTGAACGTCAATTAAGACGTCAGAAGGGTTGACCCCATACTCTCTAGTATACGGGATGGAAGCAGTCCAACTCATTGAGTCAGAACTTCCTTTGTTGAGAACTATTAATGAAAGCCAATTGCCCAAAAATGATTGGGTTAAAGTCAAATACGATGAATTCGTCCTATTGGAGGAACAACGACTCTAGGCCACCCATCACATTTTACTCTATTAGAAAAGGATTGCAAAGCACTTCAACAAAAAGGTATGTACTCAATTCATAAAAGAGGGAGACCTAGAACTCAAAGCGCTCTAGAAAACAGCCACGGATCCTTAAGACAAATTTAGATCGAAGTGGGCCAAACCCTATATTGTAAAAATGATCCTATCTGGAGGAGTCGTGCAGTAAGTAGACATAGATGGCAATGAGTTTTGTTCACTGACAAACCTCGATCACCTAAACAAATTCATCTCTTAAGCACCCATCCACTCTCAATGCTACGTTTTGGCCTAATTCCCTTAGCGGATATGTAGGCAACCTTAATAGAGGCTTAGTCATTATCAAGTATTTTGAAATTTGAAATGAGACCTCTAAACTACACCATTCTCAATGTTTCAAAACCTAAAAGAAACTTTTTACTCACCCCTATCAGTCCTAGAGCTACATCTTGACCTGAGTCCTTTATGAGGATACATAGGCAACCTCTCACGAGGCCCGATTGAAATAAAAATCACAAATCTCTACACTCCTAGCAGTCGCCCGATCCTTAGCCTAGACTCAAGCGCCATGCACCTAAAATATGTCGCTGAACACCCAAATTCTGGGCGCTAGCCAAAACGGCTTCAGTTTGCTTAATCACAGCTGTGCAAATTTCAAGCACAAGGTATCGTGCATTGAACACTTGGAAGAGCGTCTATGATCCCCTTGTGCGTTTTGCACTGAGCCTCGAGCGCCAACCAAAATAGCTCCGACATGGCCTGGTTTTTTTCGAGCGCCGAGCAAAAGGACTTTTAATTTCGTATTTGATGTTTCAACATCAACCACAAATACAACTATTCAAAGAGATAAAAACTCAGCTTATTTAGCTCCTAAATGTATCTAAACTTTATAATAGGTTTAGTCATTTCTTCCAAGATTATTTTGGCTCATTCGGTCTTAATAATCGATTTTAAGTTTGTAAATATTGTGTAAAGCATGTGAATTGACAAAATAAATTTCAAAGCAAACTTGATTCTATTCAAAAGAAGCAAAGGTTACATAAGATTCTAAATTTATGGCTTAACGCCTTTTAAAAGATTAAATAAAGAAGAAGTCTAATTCTAACGAGAATAAGAAGTCGCCTTTGTAGCCTAAACACAAAGCCTTTCTTTTCATTATACAAGCCTTGCTTCACCCCCTCCTAAGCCTATTCACTTGCCTATCCTATCATGAACCATTTTTACTCTCTTTCCCAATCGGTCCTTTGGTGGCACAACTCGCACACCCAAATGGTCCTAAACCATTTGGGCTTAGGCTTTATCATTCGGTCTTGGATAGGTCTATAGGTAGACTCATGCACTTTGACTTTCCTACTATTCTCCCACATCCAAGTCAAATAGTCCCAGAGAGCATAGTCGTTAGAGGAGGATCTTAAAAATACCATATCGGTTTTGCTCTCCAATACTACTACCATAGCTTGACATACTCTTCCTTAAGAGGTATGCTCTTGGATCGCTCCATATCATGGTCCGGAACCACTTGCTTATGTCCAAATTGCCTCAAAATTTGGGTCAGAGTGTAAAAAGTCAACACCGAGAGACTTGGGATCCTCACAATGCATTCCTTTTCGATTCCCGTAATCGCAATGACATCCATCGTGGAACATTTTACTTTATAATGAACTCCCCCTTGGCAAAATAGGTTTCCCTTGCCTCCAAGGTGATGTGATCAATGATTTTCCTTCGCATTGTGAAACCCTTCTTATTATAAGTGGCAAGGTTTTCAAGAGGAGCCACAAGCATGAGCCTCTCCGTCAACCAAACCTTCAAAGCAAAACGCAAAAAGAAAATGTGCAACTCAATGTTCATGACATTGCAAGCGAAATAAAAAATAAAGCAAAAAATAAATCAAATTAAGTACAAATTTAAGCTTACATGAAGATGGGTAGAAAAACCTCCAAAACCCAAAGAAGGATCCACATGGTGAAGATCTATGCCAACCATGAGCTCGCCTAGAACAATGGGCATTGGGTTCCTTTCACTGGCGATTTGCTCCACAATCCTTACGATGGAAGCATAACCCTTATCGTTCCCTTCATTAACAAAGAGGAATCGAGAAAATAACCAAAATGCAAGGCCCTCTAGTGCAATTCTTGAGCTCTTGGCTCACGGGTGGGATTAGAGAAATAAAAAACCAAGCACTCCTAGTCTACTCTAGCTCCAAAAACATTGTCACCAAGGGACTTACCCTTAAGACCCAAGTAGCTCTCAATGTCCTCGTAGTAATACTCTTACGTAGATGGGAGGCAAGGTGGCCAGCTGATAGGCAAACCGATAATAGCCCCAAGCTCTTCGAGCGTGGACACTTTCTCATAATTCTAAATCTTAAAAGTGTGGGAGATTGAATCCCAACACTTGTAAGCACCTGCAAGAAAATTCGTGTCCACTTTCACGAATCTTAATGATGAAAGAACCCCAAGGCACATCTTATCAACATTGAGTTTCTCACTTTTATTCAAAGACCTACACCATGCATTAAAGGCTAACTCAAATTTAGAAGCCATTTTTCTAGTGAAAGAAGCAAATTAAGGAAAGCAAAGACAAGTTGTGATTAGTGGCAAGGCAATGAGCAATCCCATCAAGATATTTAATAGCAAAAAAAACACCCTGCCATGGATTGAGCGCCAGACGCAGAGTTCCAGCGCCAAACGCTCGTCAAACACTGAACACCAACTTCCAGTGCCTGACACCCAAACTCATCGCCAAGCCCTAACCAAGTACTTCATGCCCCGAACCTGACGCTGAATGTCCAGCCTGTGTTCCTAACACGACCCGATCGGTTGTGGCCTTGAGATCTCACGCCCTTCATGGTCCCCAAACCTCAGCCAAGCTAGCTAATTTATGCATAATTGTCATCCTAAGTAGGCGTATGACTCTTTCCGACTCAATTTTGCAAACCTAAATTCCTAAGGCTATCGAAAATCACAAATTGAACCCTAATCCAACTTTATACCCTGACCCTGACTCATAAATCTAATCCAACTATCACTCGCAACCTAAAGTATTACCCTAATCAAATTTTGACCTAAGACAACCCTAACGCACATTTAAATCGAAACCTAGCCCGATAAAACCCATAATCTTAAACAAATCAAAATTTTGCAAACCCTTCCCCCAAAATTTTGCTTATTTTTGTTACGAGAGGGGTACCTCTTCCATGACTCAAAAATAGGGCATATTTTATAAATCACATTGCATCTAGCAAGCCATGCATTACATACATCATCCTTAGCGGTCACACAGTAGATAAAGCACAAATTCACATCATAGAGTGTCATGGCAACGCCATACGTAAATACATTCCAGATAGCAATGCAAACAACATTTTTCAAAGGCCAAGATCTACAAAACACGGCTCTCATCAAGACTAAACTAGCCAAAAGAGAAGCGGTGGAAGATCCCATTCTTCATCTTCTTGGAGATGGGACAAGTTTCTTTGTGAATCTGGCCCCGGATGCGAGGCCTGATAATAGGCACCACCACTTTAAGAAGGACTCGCTGTTGAAATCTCTGCAACTACGAAACACTCCATATCGGAGTATTCCTCTTCCTCGAGTTTTATTCTTTGCCAATTCTTTTATCATTTCCAGGGTCTCGCTAGCATCCTTCCATGGTCTTTGGCTCATACACCCTGTTGCCTTCCTCAGTTGCGCATCTCGCTACACTTTGGACTTAGAAGCTATCCTACCAAAAGCAAAAAAAGTCACCATAAATACAAGGGTTATAGACCCAAAACATCATAACATAGACTTTGTAAAAACAATACAAAAGCCATAGTCTCGAAAACTCTCAAATTCCTCTCAAATGTCACAGTCACAGGAATTCTAAGATTCCATTGAAATACTACTAACATTAGAGTTCACAGAATCCCTGGAAAAGGCAACAAATCCTCAAGAGTTCATAGACTCCCCTTAAAAACATCAAACATTTGCAAGAATTCTCAAATTTCATCAAAAAAATACCAACACAAGAATTCTCAAATTCAATAAGAAAAGCTACAACCTCATGATTGAATAGACTCTCCTTAAACTCAACATACTCAGGAATTCACAAATTCCAAACACCCTAGAGTTTAAAGATTCCTTTAGTTAACAGATTCCATCACTATAAATATCAAACAACGCAGGGGGCTCATACAAAGTTCACAAGCTAGTTACACACATTCTCGGCCACTAACACAATTCAATAAAAAGTTTATAGACTTCCATATCAGCGAAACAACTCATCAAAACATAATAATAGTGGAAATTTACAAATTTTCATAATTTCACTGAAATTCTCAAATTTTGAATCTAAACCTAGCTGCATCCCTTATGACATAGCCTAACACATATTCCAATCCTGTCTAGAACCTGACGAAATAGCCAAAAAAATCTAGCTTCCCTACAAAAACCAAAACTCAATGATTTCTTATACCAAACCTATATCAATGCCTAAATCCACAATCTAGCATCATCAAAAAACCAATTGGGCACCAAAAACTCAAGCCATTGCAACCCTACTAGGATTAACAAATCAAGGGCTTACAAATTGACCCACTTCATTAAACTCCATCAAAAAGGGAATTCAACACCCCCAACCTTATAAGTCATCATCCTTAATCATAATTGAGCATAACCCAACCACAAAATAAAGGCAAAACCCATACACCACAATTACCAACAAAATTTTTTCCATACACCCATACACTACCATAAATTTATTCAAAACCTCTCAAATTTGTCACAATTTGTGTAAAAACTAATATACATATCATAAACATGATAAAAATAAAAAACCCTAAAATCAATTTAGTGTTCATGACAAAATAAAAAATTGTTCTTAAAACCAAGGGAAATTTGATTAAACTTAATTGATTTATGCAATGGTTGAATTAGAAGCCTAGTGTAGCAAATCCTTGGTAGCGAAAATCTGAATTGCAAAGCTTTGAGGAGGTTTTGAGAGAGTGAACAGCCAAAATAGAGCATCGGCACAAACATTAATGTTTTTAGTATCCCTAGCACGTGAACCGAACACGTCAGGGCGGATGTCGAGCGCCAGCTCCCAGCGCTAAGTGCCCGACATCCTACGCCCGTCCTCCGCGTCCAGTTCGTGGCCTGTTTTCTCAATATAGGCTTAGGACCACCCCATGTTATCGTTATTGACATGCTTAAGTGTAGAAAGCTGGGTTTTTTTGCTCTCAAAATCACGTGGGACAATTAACTGAATTTCAAGCGTAGGGTGAAAAGAGCAAAATGCCCCTATGACCTAAAAAAGCATTCGAGATTTTTGGTTTAAGAAACTAGAAAAGACTAGTTTACCCCGCATGATGCCGCAACACTACAAATGACTCGTAAGTATTTCAATGACCTGGTGACTCTATCTCATTGCCTTATAGGCGCCCCTAAAATACGCTTCGGCTCAAGAGATGTGCCTAAAGTACCTTTTGGCTTGAGAGACTTCCCTAGAGTATGTTTTGGCTCAAGAGACGTCCCTTTAATATGTTATGGCCTAAGAGATGTCCCTAAAATATGTTTTGACTCGAAAGACGTCCCTAAAATGAGTTTTTTTATTAGGAGACGTCCCTAGAATACGTTTTAAATCGAGAGACATCCCTAAAGTTTGTTTTGGCTCAGGAGGCATCCCTGTAATACGTATCGTAGCCCAAGAGATGTCCTTAAAATACATTTTGACTCAGGAGACCTCCTTGAATTACGTAATGGCCCGATAAGCCTCTCTTATATATGCTTTGGTTTATGAGACGTCCCTAAAATATATTTTGGCTCGGGAGATGTCCCTAAAATACGTTTTGTCTTGGGAGATATCCCAAAAATACATTTTGGCTTGGGAGACGTCCCCAAAATACGTTCTAGTGCAAGAAGCATCCCTAAAATACGCCATGGTGCAGGAGGCAACCCTAGAATATGTTGAACCGGCTAAAACAGCTATTGGCCTAGCAAAGGAAAAAATCCCCAGTGGGTCGTCTAAGGGTATAAATTTCCAACAAAACTAACTAAAATCCTTCTCCTCACAAAGTTACCCAAACAAAATTCTTCTACAACGGATGAAATTCCCAACATATCATCATCCCCTAAGCGGATAAGCATCCTTCAAAATTATAAAAATGGGAAAAATAACCCAAGCAGTATCTCCATTGCAGAAAAAGAAAACCAAAAATTCCCCAACAAAGTTCATCAATCTCAATGAAGGACAAAGGGTGTAAACCCTTCAAATTGATGATTTTTACAGCCAAATCAACCAAAAGTCGAGCTAAATCATCTGAAGCTGTGATTCAGCATGAGTTCAAGGACCCATATGAAAGCAACCTCTCTAGAAAATCTCGGTAGCACCTTCTCAAAATGCTAAAGTCTTCTTAGTAAATCGCAAGGCGTAAGGAGCACTAGACTCAGTCCCTTCTAAAATATATATCGCTATGACAATTTCCATCCAGCACAATAGGCCATGTCTCTTAGCCTCACCATTTGATAGCGGCTCTCTATGGGCACAATAGGCCGTGTCTCTGGCATAGTAGGTCATGTCTCTTAGAGGCACCATCTTGATAATGACTCCCCATTACCATAACAGGCCATGTCTCTCATCCACGCCATCTTGTTAACGGCTCGCCATTGGGATAGTAGACCATGTCTCTTAGCTGTGTCATCTTGATAGCGGCTCCTTATTCGTACAACAAGCCATGTCCGTAAGTTATGCTACCCCGATAGTGACTTCCGTACTAGTTTATTAGGCCAACTCATAAGTAGCACCATTTTGGTAGGGCTCCCCTAGGCACATCAGGTTAATTCATAAGCCACGCCAGACCAATAGAAACTCTGGGTCAGAACTAGTCATCCCAACAGTTTAACTCGAGACTATAACCCTTGGCATTCAGGTCAATTGGCATAATTTCCTATCTAGAAGGGAACTAATCACCCAAAGGCACCCGATGAAATGGTATTTGTAGACTATCCTTATTTGTTTTGTGGGTAATGGCATTAGGATAGGAATTATGGTTGCAAAATGTCTCACATCTTTCTCCATCCTAAATCGTACTTGGACTGTCATCTTTGCCTAAGACCCGGTCGAAGTGGGGACTTATATAGACACAAAATTGTGTCTCCTTGTGCAGAGGTCCTATGACAAACCAACTCTTATAAGTAGGACTTTTCTTTAGTCAAGTTGAGTTTGTGTAATCCCAAAAATACCTCAAAAGCAGAATTCCAAAAAGGCTAAAACACATACCCAAGCCCAAGACACAAATTGGCCTAAACACATGACCTAAACACATCCAAAAACCTAAATCAAAATCATGCAAAACCTAAAGCTCAAAGCGGTTTTAGTCGATGCTTAAAGCCTACTTCCATGCGCATAAATAAAATCTTCCTTAGCTTCAGCATCAACCACGGAGTTTAACGCCAAGTGTATGCTTCCACCACTTGACGCACAATGAGCACTAAGCGCCCAAACCCAGTGCTCACTGTCCAACACTCGAGCTATAACGAAACCTAGCCTGCTTCTAGTCCCAGCACTCAATGCCTAGCCTAGCACCCAACGCCCGTGTCTTGTGCACCGCTTCAAAAGAGCTCCTAGCTAACCTTGAGCTTTTGAGCCTCAGAGCAAAAGATTCCTTCTCAAGCGTCTGACACCTAAGCTCAATGCTTGACGCATAACTTGTGTGTTAGACACTTGGTCTTGGCATCTAAGGCCTAAGAATCTTTATTTTTGCTTATAAATACTCCCTCATTTCCCAAACCCAAGAGGTAGGCAATTTTGAAGTAAAAAAGCACTATTACTCTTCTAGAATTCACTCTCAAATCCTCACAAGTATAAAACTGATAACCATTCTTTTAGGTCATTTAACTAAAAGAAGAGTTATGCAAACTAAATTTATAAACACCCTAATACTACTACAACTAGTGTAGTGGTAAGTCGGGGATCGAACCACAAGGACAAGGGGCGATAGCTTTTAGACTTGATGCAAAAGGTTTTTTTGGAGACGTGTTAGATGAATCAAATGACAGAAAATAAAGAAAGAACTAAAACGATGTTATGCTATGAAGGGAAAACGGGGACAGATTAGTTCCATCCTAGGAAGGACAATCGAACTATCAATACGCTAAATTAGGAGAAATCAGTCAGCAATAAATCATGACACTCAAGATGACGAGAGGGAGTTTATGACCCTATAAATCACACGAATAACCTATAATCACCCTATGTCTCCAAAGGAGTGGCCGGACAAGATTCGCATCGAATATCAATCAATCAATCATTAACAATCTCAAATCCTAACTCTACGCATGAAGAACGAGCCAACCTAGAGTTTCACCAATCAAACCCCTAATAAAACTACTCACACATAGTAATAAAAACTAGGGCATAAACAATGAAAAAGAACATGATTGAAAGGACAAACGAATTGAATGTAATGAACAAGAGGACGTAAAACGAAGACCTATAATAATACCGACAACTTCTCTACCATAACAGTAAATGAAACAACGATAATAGAAAAAGGAATGAAATTCAGAAAAACAATACTTGAAAGCATTAAACGAAATAAAATAGAAAAGAATCGATACCTTGCATAAATGAAATTGCGTGAATGAAAGAGAAACCGAATCCGAAATACAACGCTTGAAAACGAGAACAACAAAAGCTGTAAACCTAAACTAATGCATGAAGGAAATGTAAAGCTTTAAAGTGATGTTCTAGGTTGAGGCACAAAAGCTCGCAGAGTAGGAATAAGGGTTATGTACAGAGCAAGAGGGTATTTATACCCTAGGGACATAGGGGGTAAAACCCTAGGAAAAACCCTTTAGCGCCGGCCTAAGAAAGAACCAAGAAAGTCAGAAATAGGCTCCATTCGGCCGAATGAAGGAAGGATTCGGCCGATTGAGTGGCCATTCGGCCGAATAGGAATGCCATTCGCCTAAAACAGAAGCTTGGTATTTTTCCAACCTGTCCACCATTCGGCCGAATGGGTCTTGATTCGGCCGAATGAGTCTTCATTCGACTATTCCCGAGAGCTTCATTTATGTGCTTGAATCCCTGTCTTCCATTAGACCGAATGGATGTCAGATTCAGCGAATCTGAACGTGAACCTTGTTGCACAACTCCTTTAAGGTGTCTAGTGGCTTCTGAAGTTTATGGGATCTTCGAGAGTGACTTGGAACGCATGCCCAAGCTATGATATGCGCATACAAACTCTTGATAAAGGTGTCAAAGCCTCGAACATGTCTCATTTTACCTCAAAATCATCAAAATCACCTGAAATGACCTAACAACAGCTCGAGGACAAGATCAAGGTAAAATTAAATGTAATGTGCATAAAACCAATATAAAAGCATGAGACTCGACACTAAAATGGGGTTGTAAACGTGCTCTAAAACGAGCACATCAACTTCCCCCATGCCAAACCTTTGCTAGTCCCTAGCAAATGAATTAGGAAGGCAACACCGTGAGCAAAGCTCATGCAAAGCAAGGTGAGCGGAAAATAAGACAATGCCAGCCGTGTACGCGCAAAACTCTTCCCTAGCCATGGGTGTGCAAGTACAATGGGCTCAAAAGAGCATAATACCAAGATAATCAACGTTTTCATAGACTTGGGATTACTGGAAAAGCTATAACACAGGCCATGCCACCCACTACCTAATGAGGTCATAAGTCCACGCTCCCCATGCTATTTCCCAAAAGATGTGGGAAATTTCTAGTACGCTCGTGTGTTTAATACGGTACGTGTTTCGCTCAGAATCATCCGACTTAAGATGAGTCGGGAATTAAACACTTAATCAAGGAGAAATCTTAGGGATTGTATCTTATCTACTCTCCAGCACAAAACTTGCTAATTAGGCCAAGTCGAACAGGTTTGGAAACGGTTGTAATGTAGGCTGGGATCAAGGTAGGGTAAAATTTGGGATTGTGGAGTTCGATTAGAGGATAGTAAGAAATCCAAGGTAATCAAACCAAGGACGGCTATAACTTCTGACGACAATGCCACTTCCCAAAATTCTATAGATACGCATAAATGAACTTATTACACCAACTTTATTCTCGAATTTCTCTTTCTCTATTTTTTTCTGTTTCTTTTCTTTTTCTTTCTTTTTTTTCTTTTTTTCTTTTTGTTTTTAAGCTAATGTTTTTGAAATAAACTAAGAGTAATGTAAAGAGTCATATCATACGACAATGATTTTTCAAACCAAAATCTTTCACCACAATGCAACGGGCACCACTTCACTGTGATCACTTAACTATCATCTAGGTAAGAAGAGGGAATATTTGGCTCATGTGGAGTTAGGTGATGTAGCTATGAAGAAAAAGTAAAGGCACAAAATTGTCTTACCCTAAAGTCAATCGATGTTCATGGTAGGCAATTTGGCCATGTAGTTGGAACTACAAACGTGTTATCATTCCTAGCCTTTAGAAAAGAAGACTATGCTAGAGGAGAATAGACACAATACTTAGACTCTCTAACTAGCACTTAATAACATAGGACTCATAATGGAGTCCTAAAAGGCTCAATCCTCACTAGGCTAGTCAAAATGTGCCTCAATAGGTAGTCATCCAAGCCACAAACCAAGCAGGACCAGATCCCCCAAGTCAGGTGGAAAACAATCAATCATTCGGTCCCAAAACAAGCACAAGGCTAGGAAAAACATGAGTATGCATAAGACCACTATAATGTACACATTAGGAGCTAGCATGTCAGTTTCACAACTCAAGCACATTATTCTTAACACACCAAGACATGCAAAGAAAAACTAAAACAAAAACCAAGGTAATAGTTTCAATAATGCTGATCTTTCGAAGCTTTGAAAAGACAAGGACCCTCCCCCAAGCCAGCTCAAGAGCCATCTTGGCACTTGGGAGAGGAGAAACAAAAGGGAGAAAGATCAGCATTATGGAAGCTATTGCTATACAAATAAACAAACAAACAAACATCGGGTTATCTCTCGTAAGTACTTTTGTTTAACGTCGATAAGTTCGACACATTTAGGCACAAGTTTATACAGAAAAAGAAAACAATGAAATCGTACCTGCCGTAGGAGTGGATTCACTCCTAGCATCACCGTCACCTCCAGCGTGGAGAGTCAAAACTCTCCACCGAGCCGCAGTGGCAGAAGTAAGCAATGGAGAACGAGGGTCATCTGGAGGTGGGTTATAATGCGGGGCTCCCCCAAGCCAGGGTGGAGCCATCAGTCTCTTTTTAGATTTTTGTTTTCTAGCCCTTTTTCGTTTACGGGCTGGCTCGTCAGTTCCCTTAGATTTATAATACATCTCCGTTGGCAGAGCAATTCCCTTCGCAGCCCCAAAAACAATACGCTCTTGCGCGTCCTCCTCATCTGACACCTCAACTATCATTAAGGCAGTTGAAGCATTACACCTCTCAACCTCTTTCGCAGCTTTATTCTCGACCACCCAAAAGGAACAAATCCACTCGACCATGGCTTCCGTTGAAGACTTAGAAAAGGCAAACACGACCTTCTCTTGGGCTACCCTGACGGTTATAGTTTCTGATTCATAGTCAATTAGGGCACCCAAAGTTTTCAAAGCATCCCTCCCTAAGATGAGGGGAGTATAAGGATCCTTGGCCATATCAAGCACCACGAAGTCACATGGTACCACTATGTTCCCTACTTGGATCAGAAGGTCCTCAAACTCCCCACATGGAACTTTTATACTACGGTCGGCCAGCTGGATTATTTTCTTCGAAGGCTTAAGCTCACAGGTTAGCTGTTTGGCAATGGACATTGGCATTAGGCTAATGGAGGCCCCAAGGTCAGCAAGTGCTCCCTTAGAATTGAGTTTTCCAAGGGTGACTGGGAGCATAAAGGGTCCTCTAGATTTTTCTTTCTTTGCCCATGTGCCCTGAATGATGGCACTTACCTGCTCTGGTAAATTGCTAACCTCGCCCTCAAGTTTTCTCTTATTCCTTAAGAGGGTTTTCAGATACTGAGCATATTGTGGCATTTGCTCCATGGCCTCTAAAAATAGTACGTTCATTTCAAGTTGCCTCATATGCTCTAGGAATTTAAGAAACTTTTCTTGCAATTGCTTCTCTACCTTCTTGTAAGGAAAAGGTAGAGGCGGAGCATGTTGACGTTCAAGTTTCCTCCGTTCCTGTATCTCCCTCCATCTCTCATCTTCATCTTTCTTCTCCCTCTCATGCCTAATGATTTCGACATTGTGCCCCTCATTTTCTTCACCACCCTCCTTTTCTTCTCTCCCCTCAAGGTTTTCCTTGTGCTCATTTTCTCTTAGACAACCACTATCCTTCGAGGAATCTTCCCCTAAATCCTCTCCATTAGCAACAATTGGAGCAGGATATGAGGTTCTAGAACTTAGGAAGATCGCCTTATAGGTGTGATGCTTAGGGTTAGAGTTAGGAGAGTTTTGTGGTGGAGGTTGGGTGGATGGGTTTTGTTGAGGGTGAGAAGGAAGTAGACATGGTGGGGGTGGACTAGCCATCTACATAAGCTGTGATTCAAACAACTTCTGCTGCACTTGAAGTTGTTGCATTTGATTTATCAAAGTTTGATTGATTTGCGAGAGGGGTTGATTTTGCTGCGCAAGGGAGTTCACTTGGGTGGAAAGGAATTCATTAGTTGGAGGCGGGTTTGGTTGAGGCTTTGTAGATGGATAGGGTAGGTTGGTGTTGGGTCTTGGCATTTGAGGGTACGGCCTATTACCATTCGGCCTAGGAAAACTCCCATTCGCTTGATTGGTAGAGTTATACCCTTGGTAGGAGTTCCCTTGGTTAGAATTTGGATTCAAGGGAGGTCTAAAGGGTTGATTGTTGTAAGGACCTTGCTGAGCAAACCCTTGGTTATGACCACCATACCCTACTGCTGCCACATAATCGGGATTATACGCGTATCCATCATAGTTCATGACCGGGGTTCCTTCTTGGTTATACCCCCCGCAGTTAACAACCGCGATGTGCTCGGAATTTTCACCCCCACAATATGATGTATCATGATTAGTGCCCCCACAGATTCTACATGAAAAGGGCATGTCATTAACCGATGATACATTGGAGCTACCTTGGGTGTATTTGAACTTGGACAGCTTCTTATCCATGATAGCTTCGATTTTTGAACTAGTCCAAGTTGCTTAAATCCATCCCTCCTCTTGGTAATCTACTACCCCTTGCTCCTCCCCAAGAGCTATTTTTAGCAACCTCCTCAATCTTAGCCTTCACTTGGCTACATGGGACTTTCGAGAGTTGGCCACCAACAGCCGAGTCTAGGAGTGCCTTGGTGGAGTTATTTAGACCATCATAGAAGAATGTATTGAAATGGTTTTCCCCGTACTCATGATGGGGGCATGCTCTTATTATTCTCTTAAACCGACTCCAAGTGGCACTAAGTTTCTCATCATCCTCTTGAGTGAATGACGCAATTTTCTTACGCCAATCTTGCGTTCGAAGTGTGGGTTAGAACCTTTCTAGAAATGCTGTCTTTAATTGAGCCCAATTAATGATTGAGTTGGGCTCTAGGCATTTATACCAATCCCGAGCATCACCAAATAAACTCAAGTGAAATAGATGTATCCATACATAATCCGGGCTATTGGGGCATGGAGGTATGAGACCGCAAATATCTGAGAATGCCTCCAAGTGTTGGAGAGGGCATTCATTTCTCAAATCACAAAAAGGGGTCTCTTTCACCATTCGGGTGAATTAAGGATGTATGTGATAAGGGTTCGGGGCTATGGGTAACACTACACCTCCTTGAAATTCTTGGGACCCGGGCATCCCAAATTGACCAAATAGTTGTTGGTGGTTTTCGTCCATTGGTGGTGTAGGGTGGTTGGAAGTATTTGGTTACGACGAGGTTTGGGTTGGAATTCTCCGTTTGCTGCGTTGAACCTCAGGGTTGTATGGTTCTATTTGTTGATTTAATCTACGTGTGCTATAGGTCATGCAAATAACACTAGAAACCAAATGTGAGCACTGACAAGCAAATTAAGAGACAATAAAGTAGATAAAACAAAAATAAATTACACCAAGACTATAATCTAAACACCACGCCTTGTCCCCGGCAATGTCGCCATTTTGATAAACCGTTCTTTTAGGTCGTTTAACTAAAAGAATAGTTATGCAAACTAAATTTATAAACACTTTAATACTACTACAACTAGTGTAGTGGTAAGTTGGGGATCGAACCACAAGGACAAGGGGCGATAGCTTTTAGACTTGATGCAAAGGTTTTTTTGGAGACTTGATTAGATGAATCAAATGACAGAAAATAAAGAAAGAACTAAAACGATGTTATGCTATGAAGGGAAAACGGGGACAGATCAGTTCCACCCTAGGAAGGACAATCAAACTATCAATACGCTAAATTAGGTGAAATCAGTCAACAATAAATCATGACACTCAAGATGACAAGAGGAAGTTTGTGACCCTATAAATCACACGAACAACCTATAATTGCCCTATGTCTCTAAAGGAGTGGCAGGACATGATTCACATCGAATATCAATCAATCAATCATTAACAATCTCAAATCCTAACTCTACGCAAGAAAAACGAGCCAACCTAGGGTTTCACCAATCAAACCCCTAAGAAAACTACTCACACATAGTAATAAAAATTGGGGCATAAACAATGAAAAACAACATGATTGAAAGGATGAACGAATTGAATGTAATGAACAAGAGAACGTAAAACGAAGACCTATAATAAAACCGACAACTACTCTATCATAACAGTAAATGAAACAACGATAATAGAAAAAGGAATGAAATTCAGAAAAACAATACTTGAAAGCATTAAACGAAATAAAACAGAAAAGAATCGATACCTTGCATAAATGAAATTGCGTGAACGAAAGAGAAACCAAATCCGAAATACAACGCTTGAAAACGAGAACAACGAAAGCTGTAAATCTAAACTAATGCATGAAGGAAATATAAAGCTTTAAAGTGATGTTCTAGGTTGAGGCACAAAAGCTCTCAAAATAGGCATGAGGGTTATGTACAGAGCAATAGGGTATTTATACCCTAGGGACATAAGGGGTAAAACCCTAGGAAAACCCTCGAGTGCCGGCCTAAGAAAGAACCAAGAAAGTTGGAAATAGGCTCCATTAGGCCGAATGGGGGAAGGATTCGGCCGAATGAGTGGCCATTCGGCCGAATAGGAATGCCATTCGCCTAAAACAGAAGCTTGGTATTTTTCCACCCTGTCCACCATTCGGCTGAATGAGTGGAACCATTCGGCCTAATGAGTCTTCATTTGGCTATTCCCGAGAGCTTGATTTATGTACTTGAATCCCTGTCTTCCATTTGACCAAATGGATGTCAGATTCGGTCGAATCTGAACGTGAACCTTGTTGAACAGCTCCTTTGAGGTGTCTAGTAGCTTCTGGAGTTTATGGGATCTTTGAGAGTGACTTAGAATGCATGCCCAAGCTATGATATGCGCATCCAAACTCTTGATAAAGGTGTCAAAGCCTCGAACACGTCTCATTTTACCTCGAAATCATCAAAATCACCTGAAATGACCTAACAACAGGTCGAGGATAAGATCAAGGTAAAATTGAATGTAATGTGCATAAAACCAATATAAAAGCATGAGACTCCACACTAAAATGGGGTTGTAAACGTGCTCTAAAACGAGCACATCAAAAACCAACATAATTACTACTATTCTAAGCAACCCTCAAGCATTAATCTAAGGAGTAATCATACCTCCTTCCTCAAGAACTCAACAACGACTCAGTTAAAGGAATTATCCTCAAAGTTAAACACCAAAGACATCTCTCCAATTACTCTTTTACTTATTTTTCTTTGTCTACTTCTACCCCTTTTAATTCTCAATCTTTAGATTTAGTGGTTTCCTTCCACTTAAGGTCTTTTAATTAGGTTTATCTTGTAATTTTTATGTGAGGTGAAAATCCCTCTAACATGAACTCTTATTTCAATATTCTTACTATCATTTAATGAGCTTTTATGTAGCAATGAGGCCTCGTCTTCGATGTCCTCTTTTAATCAACTTACACATTCTATTTTCAATGTCTAACCCTACCTATGATATGAAGAGCAAGGAGCATCTCTTTCCTCTCTAGGCTAAGCCTCAAGAGTCTAACTTTGAGCACCTTAATTAAGGAACCATATTCATTAATTAGTCTCTTTCCATTCATTCAAGAAAAATCCCTCTCCCTTACATCTATCGTTTACTGCAAGCTATGTTTCTTTGTCTCCCTTTTGCACTTAGTCTATGATGCCTAGGTTTGGACATCTCCAATCTAGCAAGACTTATCATATTTCATACTTTTTCATGAGCAAACCCTACATATGTATCATTCTTGAATACATGTATGGGAGTTAACTTTAAACCTCATATCTTGCTTTATATCATGACTCTTACTTTGATTTCTATTTGTATATGCAATGTCAATGATTTCATATGACTAAATCATGCATATCATTTGAGTTAGAAGCGTTTTTTCAAGTTGGAGTATTATTATGAGGAAGACTCTCTTTAGACTCATCTTTTCATTTGATCAATCTTCTTCAACTCATCGCACATAATTATTTTTTTCATTGACTCAAATCCTAACCCTAACATATTGATTATCTCTTGTCTCCTGTCTCTTGCCTCTTTTCAATTGTGCACTTTCATTACATAATTATTAATTTGTAATTTCATGTCAATCCTTTATCATATGTTTATAAAAAAAGACCTATTATTTGTAATCACACTTAATAAGATAATCGTGGACAACTAGTCATAGGAACCCTAAACTATGGACATAATACAATTGATCACTTAAATTTAGATTATGTGCATAATTCATAACTTGGTCAACCCACTAAATTAGAGTATTCTATCCCTTGTTTTTGTATGTTTTCCTATAAACTAAATCTTATATGTTCTTCCATCTCTATGCCAATTGTTTGTGCACATTCCTAGATTGAAATAAGCCACTCATTCTCGAACCTTCTCATTGTTCGTAGACCACTTACGTGAGTCATTTGGGGATTCCAGCCCCAAGGTTTCCAACTAGCATATTAAATGGTTGGTGGCACCCCTGACTCTATTGATGACACTAAAAGCTGCATAGTCAATCCTTACTAATGCACAAACCTGTAGGGCACTAGTAGGGGAGAGCTCCTCCCTCTTGTCTTCACTGAAAAGGGGAGGTTGGGTTGTAAAAATAAGTTCTCTTATGTCAATTCACTCATCAAATTTCCCACCAGAAACCTAGTTGGGTTCCAATCCCTTACCCCCTTGTAAAAAGCCCCCTACACATGCATTGATAGATGTATACATAGCTCAACAGGAAGTTCACAGACTTCCAAACCGGCAAAATAGTTCATCAAATACATCACCGAAATTCGCATATTTCAAGTCAAAACTTATCTACAACCTCTCATGACATAACCTAACACCAATTTCAATCCTAACTGAAACCATATAAGGCTTACATTACCCTAAACAGGCGAAAAACCTAATTTCCCTACAAACATCAAAACTCAATAGTTTGTCAAACCAAACCTACATCAAAGCCAAGATCTATAACCTAGCACCATTAAATAACTAATTTGGCATATTTACCCTTGAACATGGCCCAAACACCTTGAATAGGGTGATATGACTCAAAGTAGGTCAAATGGGATTGATTTTGGGTAGAGAATGATGTATTTGCCCTATAACATGTCATAAACACTAGAAATACATCAATTTGAGTCAAAACCATTAATTGGGAGAGCTTTTAGGTATAAAATGACCTAAATACTTCAAATAGACATTAATATGAGTCAATATAAGTCAAATAGAGTGGTTTTGGGTCAATATTAGCATATTTCCTCTTGAATATGACCCAAACACCTCGAATAGGACAATATGAGTCAAAGTAGGTCAAATGGGATTTGTTTTGGGTAGAGAATGATGTATTTACCCTAGAACATGTCATAAACACTAGATATACATTGATTTAAGTCAAAATCGGTCAAATGGGAGAGGTTTTGGGTATAAAATGACCTAAACACTTCAAATACATCAATATGAGTCAATATAAGTTAAATAAGGTGGGTTTGGGTCGATATTGGCATATTTCCCCTAGAATATGGCCCAAACACCTCGAATAGAATAATATGAGTCAAAGTAGGTAAATGGGTTCAACTTTGGGTAGAAAAGTACGTATTACCCTAGAATATGTCATAAACACTATAAATACATTGATTTGAGTCAAAATTGGTCAAATGAGAGAGGTTTTGGGTATAAAATGACCTAAACACTTCAAATACATCGATATGAGTCAATATAGGTCAAATTAGGCATTTTCGGATCGATATTAGCGTTTCCCCCCTAGAACATGGCCCAAACACTTTGAATAGGGTGATATGAGTCAACAAAGGTCATATAGGAGCAGTTTTGGGTAGAAAATAATGTATTTACCCTAGAACATGTCATAAACACTTGAAATACATGAATTTGAGTCAAAATTGGTCAAATAGGAGAGGTTTTCAGTAGATAATTCCATATACACTTAAAGTACATCGAGATGAGTCAATATATGTCAAATAGGGCGGTTTTGGGTCGATATTTATGTATTTTCCCTAGAACATCG
This sequence comes from Dysphania ambrosioides, assembly GCA_026401315.1. Taxonomy (NCBI): domain Eukaryota; kingdom Viridiplantae; phylum Streptophyta; class Magnoliopsida; order Caryophyllales; family Amaranthaceae; genus Dysphania; species Dysphania ambrosioides. Next base: position 6,714,452 of record CM048668.1, on the reverse strand, counting down.
CCTAAAAACTTCAAAGAGGATGATATGAGATAAAGTAAGTGGGAGCGGTTTAGGGTAGAAAATGATGTCTTTAACTTGATTACATCGATTTGAGATAATATATATAGGTCGGATTAGTAATTGAGACCATATGTCATAAGTTAGTGTCATATACAACAAGATGTGGAAAATGGCGTGTTTGAACTATACTTTTTAAATACATTGCATTTTATATATACTTTAATGATATGGTAATCAATCTTACGTATGCAAAGGATTCAACGAGGAGCCCTTCTCCACCAAAGAAATCGATGTTGTCTGCGACAGACTGGCCAAGTATTGGACAAATAGCTTTTTTTAGATTATACACATTACCTTTTTGAGTATTTTGTAGTTTTTATAAAGTTCATTTATTGGGTCGTAGTTTTGATGTCACTTAATGGGTAATTTTACAACCCTATTAGTATATAAATGAGAAATGGATCATCATATGTATATATGTACGTTGGTTGGTGAAATTGTAAATGTAATATAGCAGGTTTGAATTTGGAAATTTAGGCGTATTAGGGATCAAATTAAAGCGTACCCCAAAAAAAAGCAATTATATGCGGCGGGAATCCCCAAGACCCGCTGCTTATTACTCTATCACAGGAACTTTTCATTATGGAAAAGTAATAAATTTGTAGCGTCACTAAGCTTAAAACCGTCGCAAATTAATGATTAATATGCAGCGTCACTTAGCCTAAAACCGCCGCATATTAATCATTAATATCCGGCATATTTCTTTGTACACGGCAAATTACTTTGATTAATTTGGTGTCATCCTAAATGTTGCTAGCCTTTTGATGCCGCATATAGTACTAAAAATCCGTCTCATATTGATCAATTCTACTAGTGAAAACACAACTACCCTAATAGAATGAATAAATTAGGGGCTTAAAAATAACCTAGTTCACTAAACTCAACCAAAACAAGGATTCATGACTCCTAAACTTACAAGTCATCATCCTTAAGCATAATTAAGCATAACCAAATAACAAAATCCAACCAAAACACATGCCTCACAAAGACCCATAAAAATTTGGTCCTCGTGCCATACACCACAAAAAATTGCCTCAAAATCTCTCAAATTTGTCACACTTTATGTAAAAACTAACCTACACATCATATACATACACATACCAAGCAATTACAGCCAAGAATTACAACAATTCACCATAAAATCAAAGACCCCAAATAAATTTAGGGTTCATTCCAAATTTGAAAATCATGCTTAAAATCAAGGTAAATTTAAGTAACTTAGATTTTGCAAATGCGTGAAGCTAAAGACCTTGTAGATCAAATCATTGAAGCAAAAAATGTAGAAGCAAAGGTTTTAAGTAGGTTTTGAGAGCAATAACTGCTGAAATGAAGCCTTGAGGTGAAGTTGAGAATTTCAAAAACCTACAGGATGTGGATCAAACGCGTAAAGCCGCATGTCAAGTGCCAGTCTTAGGTGTTGAGCGCAAAATACTCCAGCGCCAAGCACTCAACCTTAGTGCTTAACGCTTGAACTCCTTTCTTAATGAGGACTTGGGACCACCCCACGTTACCATTATTTGCATAATTAAGTTTAGAAAGATTGATATTTTGCTCCCGAAACCGCTCAGGAAAATTAGTTGAATTTCAAGCATGGGGTGAAAAGACCGAAATACCCTTATGACCTTAAAAGCATTTTAAGTGCTTGATTTTCGAAACTCGAAAAGCCATGTCAACCCTGCATGACGCCAAAACATTGCAAATGACTCATAATCACTTTAATGACCTAATGATTCTATCCCATGGCTTGAGAGGTGTCCTTAAAATATGCATTGGCTCGGGAGGCGTCCCTAAAATATGCGACGGCGTGGAAGGCATCCTAAAATATGTAATGGATCGGGGATGACCATATAGTACTTATATTAGCTCTGGGCTCAAGAATTGTCCCTATTATACATAAAGGAATCTGAAGAATCAATAGGGAGATGAAATAGGATTAATTATACTCTAGAGAGGGGGGGGGGGGTGAATAGAGTATAATCAATTTTCGCGTTCAGGATCTCAAGGTCTTAAACTGACTTTCAAAGGCGGAATATAAGCGTTAAGGTTTATCTTTGAAACAGGATGTCAAAGCCTTGAAATTGGTTTCAAAGGCTTTTACTCGGGCTTTGACTGTTCGCTGCTTTGATTAATGAGCGAAGCAAACATAAAACGTAAGCAATGAAGACAGAAATTAGATGAGATAAAACACGGAGATTTGATACGAAGTTCGGCAACTAATTTGCCTAAGTCTCCGCCTAGGGTTATCCAACCCTTAGGATTTAACTCGCTCTTTTATTACTTCCCTTAGAGACCTAAAGCACCCTAGAAGATCTTAATCCCCATCTTCTACTCCATAGCACCCCAGCTACACTTTAGCATCTCAGATCCTAGTAATAAAAATCTCTTTCTCTTTTTCTATATGTTTGAGTATTATGGGTATACTCTTAGTATAACACTCTCTCAAAATATTCTTTTAAACACTCAAGAGATTATACTTTGATTTTCTCTCAATCTAAATACAAGATAAAGTTTATGGAACTAGAGAGAAAATAATGAAGCTTTGTTGATGTAGCTTGTGGCTGAAATTCACGATTAAAGCTTCTGTTCTTATCTCACTTTTTGTCTCGTTGTGTCTCACGCTGTTCTTCAAATTCAAGGCTTGGGAATATATACTGAACTTCATTTCAAGCCGTTGAAAGAAGGCTCAAAATAGGCTGCTGAAAATCTGATTTGCCTTTAATACTTTCAGCAAGATTTCCTCTAATATGGCTATAGAGATTCGTTCATTTTGGCTGTTGAAGATTGATATCATTTGAATATTTTACAGCAAGAATCTTTTCACTTTATTTGCTGCACTTTGAAGCTTCAACATATTTCTTTTTCCATAACCACAATGCTTGAATTTTGGTAACTACCAAAATGAACTTGAAGAATCTTCAACATATATGCGCATCATTTATTTGCTGAAATTAAGATATATCTTTGACAATAAAATCATGTCTAAATAAGTTAGGTTAGAGAATAGAATAAGTGAAACAAGGAAAGGATAAAAACACAAGATTTAGGTAATTAGAATATTCTTATCCTTTAACAAAGTGTTTGAACTTTGCTGTCTGCTTTGAGATGTGGCTCAAGCTTTTGAAGACGTGGCTCAAACTTTGAGGACGTGGCTCAAGAGTTATTCTCGTCCTTTGACAGAATGCATAAAGCTTTGCATTATAGCTTCCATTACTTCCATCACATTGTCAACTCTATGTATTTTTGGTTTCCATGATGTTTTTAACTCTATTTGACTTTGCATTTTGGTTCCATCATTAGACATAAAACGTTAGTAATCAAGGTAGAGTCTTCAATCTCCCCCTTGATGGAAGACAAAACATTATATGCAAACGTCAAAGAATAAAACGCATAAACAAAAATATTCTCCCCTTTAAATAAATAATACATAAATATTCTCCCCCTTTTTGTCTTCCGACAAGGTGGGAAAATATAAATGTTGGATCACAAGAAGACTTTTTCAAAATAACAAAAAGATAAAAAACAGTAAAACTTTTAAAGACATGAAAACAAAAAGACGTTGCTTTAAAAAGGGTCAAACAGTCAAGGCTTTGAAAGCTAAAAATAAGACGCAGAAAAGTTTGAAAACAGCTTCAAGGCCATGAGAATCTTTAAAACGAATGGAATAAGATTTTAAAAACATTGAAAGCCAAAGCAACAGAACCATTCGCAATTTTTATATCCAAAACATTTCAAAAATCATTTAATAAATATATGATAATTATTTATAGGATAAGTACCAAACATTTTGATCCAATATTAATATTAAAAAGTGACAGTACGTCAAGGCAATGACAAGAGTGTCAAGACTTTGACATACACATGCAAAAATAAACATATACAACTTACTCAAATAGCTCCCCCTAAGAGGATGCTTCCTCATTTAACATTCCAAGCTCAAGACGAATAAAGTTAAATTGTTCTTCACTCAAAGGCTTAGTGAAGATGTCAGTGAGTTGCAAATAAGTAGAAATAAAAGATATAGATACGTGTCCTTTCTCCTCATGATCACGTATGAAGTGATGTCTAACATCAATATGTTTTGTGCGAGAGTGCTGAACTGGATTCTTCGTTATGGATATAGCACTCGTGTTATCACACTTAATAGGTATGCCTTTGAAGTCTAACCCAAGGTCTCTTAATTGTTGAGATATCCACAAAATTTGTGAACAACAAGCACCGGCTGCAATGTATTCGGCTTTGGAAGTAGAGAGTGCCACCAAATTTTGTTTCTTTGAATGCCAACTAATGAGAGATGATCCCAAGAATTGACAGCAACCTAAAGTACTTTTTCTATCCACTTTATAACCTGCAAAATCAGTATCTGAATATCCAATAAATTCAAAGTTACTATTACAAGGGTACCAAAGACCAAAATCCTTTGTCCCATTGAGATAGCGTAAAATCCTCTAATCTGCACTCAAATGAGATTCTTTGGGGTTAGCTTGAAAACGAGCACACATACACACACTAAACATAATATCTGGCCTACTTGTCATGAGATAGAGAAGAGATCCAATCATACCTCGATATTCCTTTTGATTTACTAACTTACCATTTTCATCTTGATCTAAAAGTAATGTCGAACTCATAGGAGTCTTAGCCTCTTTAGATTGAGTCATATTGTACTTCTTAAGGAGATCTCTTGCATATTTGCTTTGATTTATAAATATACCTCCTATCTCTTGTTTAACTTGAAATCCAAGGAAGAAATTCAACTCACCCATTAAACTCATCTCAAATTCCCTACACATAAACTCAGAAAATTCTTTGCAAAAGGAATCGTTAGTAGCACCGAAAAGAATATCATCAACATAAACTTGAACTATTAATAAATCTTTACCTTTGGTTTTCACAAAAAGAGTTTTGTCAATCTACCCTCTTTTGAAATTATTTTCTAAAATATATTTTGAAAGACGCTCACACTAAGCCCTTGGAGCTTGTTTCAAACCATAGAGCGCTTTTTCAAGTTTAAAAACATGATTTGGAAATTTCTCATTTTCAAAATCGGGGGGTTGAGCAACACATACTTCTTCTTGTAAATAACCATTCAAGAATGCACATTTGACATCCATTTGAAATAGCTTAATTCGCATAAAGGAAGAAAAAGCAAGGAGCATTCGAATAGCCTCCATTCTAGCCACGGGAGCGAATGTCTCTTCATAATCTATCCCTTCTTCTTGATTATAACCTTAGGCTACTAATCTTGCTTTGTTCCTCACTATCTTTCCATTCTCATCAAGCTTATTTCTGAACACCCACCTTATTCCAATAATTGAATGATCCTTTGGTCTTGGTGTGAGTGTCCACACTTTATTTCTTTCGAATTCATTTAGCTCACTTTGCATAGCTAAAATCCAATCGGGCTCTTGAAGTGCTTCATTGATATTATTTGGTTCTACAAGAGAAACAAAAGCATGAAATGCCCACAAATTTTTAACATTAAAGCGTGTTTATATACCAGCTTTTGGATCTGAAATTATATTGTTTGTTGGATGAGATGAGGAGTATTTGAACTTTTGTGGCAGCATCAAAGGAGCTGATGTAGTTTCCTAAAGTATCCTTTTAAGGCCATGAGATGGGTCTGAAGGCCCTAGAGTGGCTTCTGATATAATATTGTCCGTTTGTTCAAGGCTTTGAGATGGAGTTTCAAGATCTTGAGGCTGCTTGATAAGGCTTTGATCTAATTCATCTGCGTCTAAAATTGGCTCTTGCATATTCTGGGCAGATTTCTCCATTTCATTATCTGACAAACTTTCTTCTCCTTCTGTCTCAAAGGAATATCCTTCATGCTTATTCAAGTTTAAACCTGTAAAACCATCACTCAAGATACCGTTCTCGGTTTCATCAAAGATCACATGTATACTTTCTTCAACAACTTTAGTACACTTATTGAAAACTCTATAAGCTTTAGAATTCAAAGAGTAACCTAACAAAATTGCTTCATCACTACGTGCATCAAATTTACCAAGGTTATCTTTGCCATTATTATGAACAAAGCACATACATCTAAAAGGTTTGAAATAGGAAATATTAGGCTTTTTACCTTTAAACAATTCGTAAGGAGTTTTCTTTAAAATAGGGAAAATCAAACAACGATTTAAAACATAGTTTGTTGTATTAACATCTTCTGCCCAAAAGTATTTTGGCAAATCATTTTCCAAAAGCATTGTCCTAGACATATCCTCAAGAGTGCGGTTTTTTCGTTCCACAACTCCATTTTGTTGAGGTGTCCTAGGAGCTGAAAAATTGTGAGAAATTCCATATTTAGCACAAAAGTTATCAAACTTTAGTTGATCAAACTCTCTACCATGATCGCTTCTCACATCAACTATGGGTAGGTTTTTTTAATGTTTGTAATTCTTTGCAATTTTTTGAAAACTCTAGTAAAGCCTCTGATTTTTCATGCAAAAATGAAATCCAAGTAAAACGGGAAAAATCATCAACAACAACAAGGATGTATTATTTACCTTTAGGTGATTTAACACACATAGGACCACATAAATCTATGTGTAGAAGCTCTATTGGGCGAGAGGTACTTATAACCTTTTTGGCTTTGAAGGATTCTTTTGTTTGTTTACCTCTTGCACATGCTTTGCAAAGCTCTTTTTCTTTGAAATCTAACTTTGGTAGTACACGTACTAAGTCCTTTGAGAAATGCCTTTTCATGGTATGCATATTAATATGACCTAACCTTTTGTGCCAAAGCCTTGAGTCACTGGTCAAGGCCTTAAGACATTTTAAGCTAGTACTTGCAACTTGGTTAGTATGAAAAGCATAAACATTATTGCAACGAGGAGCAATTAAAATAATTTTACCATCGACCTTGCTTTGCACCTCGTATTTTTCTTCATCAAAGATGACTTTATTACCTTTATCGCATAATTGAGAGATGCTAAGGAAGTTGTATTTAAGACCTTCAAATAGGTACACATCATCAATGGTGTTTCATGCATTATCTCCAACTTTTCCAATACCAATTATTCTACACTTTCCTTTATCACTAAGTGTAATTGTTCCAGCAGATTGCTCTTTGATCATTGAAAATAAAGAGGACTTCTCACTCATGTGCCGTGAGCATCCACTATCTAGAATCCACTTATAATCTTTGCTCTTGGTGATTTCCCACAAGAGAACAAAACATCAAACCTTTCGACTAGACCAAATTGCAAATTTAGATTCATAATCGGGATGGACCATGTTGGGTGGTCTAGTCCCTTTAGGAACCCATACTTGCTTGATCTGGTCTCGAAGAAAAATAGGAAATGAATTTTTAAGAATTTGAGGGTCATTCCTACGATAAGGACAAGTTAGCATAGTATGACCTTTTTTGCAATAGTAAAAACATGTAGGTGTTCGCCAATTATCCTTTGCTTTTACAAACATGGTCATGGTTTTATTTGGAAAATTTTTGTTGTAACCAAGACCGCTTTTATTCAAGGATGATTGGTGCTCACCTAGCATTTTTTCAAGAGTAGATTCGGAGTGAGTAAATCTAACCAAGGAATTATGTTGCTCTCTACACTTCCCAGCCAGTAGCTTCTTTTCCTTCTCCAAGTTATCATTATAATAACTCAAAGGTGCGATCTTTTATTTTAAAATAGTGTTTTCAGTTTTCAAGGCCTTGACCTGGGTGTCAAAGGATGACTCCGAGGCTTGAACCCTGAGTTTAAAAGCTGACTGAGAGGCTTTGAGATCAGTTAGTTCCTTAGCGAGACTTTCAGAAATACTTACCTGTTGGTTTAGCTTCTCCTTGAAAATCTTGGATTCAAGAATCAAACACTCTTCATTTATAATCATATTTTGCTAGAATCCAGACAGAATATCAATTGGACTTGAGATTAAATTTTTCACCATTACCTCAAGATGTTCTTTCTTTGCATCATCATGATTAGCCATAAGACATAGGTTTGCTTATTCATCTTCTAAGTCACTAGATGAATCTGAATCACTCCATGAAGCAACCATAGCTTTCTTCTTATAATCCTTTTTGTGGAAAGGCTTCTTCTTTCGTTGAGGGCAATCTTTCACTAAGTGATTTGTTTCACCACACTCATAGCATATTAGTGTATTAACTTTATTCATTAAGTTGGATGACTTACCTTTATATTTATTTGAATGATAGTCTCTGCCTCTTGAGAAATTCTTTTTCATTTTTAGAATCTTGGCAAGACTTTTAGCGATGAGAGCAAATGGATCTTCATCATCACTATCATCACTATCTTCATTGTCCGTTGTAGCTTCTTCTCTCTTTGCTTTGAGTGCTAAATTTTTGGTTGAAGATGCTGGTTCTCCATATTCTTCATTAAGAGACATCTCATGTGTGATCAATTTTCCAAGAAGATCATCCAAAGGCAAGGTTCTCAAATTTTGAGCTTCTTCTATCGCGGTTACCTTCGGACCCCACTTTGATTTTGGAAGACACCGTAGAATCTTTCTCACCTTTTCTTCATTTGTGAATACCTTACCAAGAGAATCAAGATTGTTCACTATTTGGGTAAATCTTGTGAACATCTCTTTCACGGTTTCATTAGGCGTCATTTTGAACAACTCATATTGTCAAAGGAAGATGTTTATCTTGCTTTCTTTAACTTGACTCGTTCCTTCATATGTGACCACCAATTTATCCCATATCTCTTTAGCACTTTTGCATGCAGAAACTCTATTGAATTCATTTGCATCTAAACCACAATAGAGAAGGTTTATGGCTCGATAGTTTTTAGCAACACTTTCCAAATCTGATTGAGTGAAATCATCATCTTCTTTAGAAACCATTATGCTGCTTTCATTAGTCTTCATTGGCACCCTAGGACCTTTCTTGATAATATCCCAGAATTCCAAATCTTGATCAATCACAAACATTTGCATCAATGAACGCCAATGGGCAAAATTATTACCACAAAATAGAGGAGGGCGATTGGTAGACCCTTCTTGAGCAAAACCACCTTCACCTATTGAATTCATTTTTCCTCACAGATGATTAAATATTTTCCTTGTGAGTCTAGCTCTGATACTAATTGAAGAATCAATAGGGAGATTAAATAGGATTAATTATACTCTAGAGGGGGGGTGAATAGAGTATAACCGATTTTCGCGTTCAAGATCTCAAGGTCTTAAACTGACTTTCAAAGGAGGAATATAAGCGTTAAGGCTTATCTTTGAAACAGGATGTCAAAGCCTTGAAATGGGTTTCAAAGGATTTTACTCAGGCTTTGAATGTTCGCTGCTTTGATTAATGAGCAAAGCAAACATAAAACGTAAGCAATGAAGACAGAAATAAGATGAGACAAAAGACGGAGATTTGATACGAAGTTCGGCAACTAATTTGCCTACGTCTCCGCCTAGGGTTATCCAACCCTTAGGATTTAACTCGCTCTTTTATTACTTCCCTTAGAGACCTAAAGCACCCTAGAAGATCTTAATCCCCATCTTCTACTCCATAGCACCCCAGCTACACTTTAGCATCTTAGATCCTAGTAATAAAAAGCTCTCTCTCTTTTTTTATATGTTTGAGTATTATGGGTATACTCTTAGTATAACTCTCTCTCAAAATATTCTTTTAAACACTCAAGAGATTATACTTTGATTTTCTCTCAATCTAAATACAAGATAAAGTTTATGGAACTAGAGAGAAAATAATGAAGCTTTGTTGATGTAGCTTATGACTGAAATTCACGATTAAAGCTTCTATTCTTGTCTCACTTTTTATCTCATTGTGTCTCATGCTGTTCTTCGACTTCAAGGCTTGGGAATATATACCAAACTTCATTTCAAGCCGTTGAAAGGAGGCTCAAAATAGGCTGCTTAAAATCTGATTTGCCTTTAATACTTTCAGCAAGATTTCCTCCAATATGGCAGTAGAGATTCGTTCATTTTGGCTGTTGAAGATTGATATCATCTGAATATTTTATAGCAAGAATCTTTTCACTTTATTTGTTGCACTTTGAAGCTTCAACATATTTCTTTTTCCATAACCACAATGCTTGAATTTTGGTAACTATCAAAATTAACTTGAAGAATCTTCAACATATATGAGCATCATTTATTTGCTGAAATTAAGATATATCTTTGACAATAAAATCATATCTAAATAAGTTAGGTTAGAGAATAGAATAAGTGAAACAAGGAAAGGATAAAAACACAAGATTTAGGTAATTAGAATATTCTTATCCTTTGACAAATTGTTTGAACTTTGCTGACTGCTTTGAGATGTGGCTCAAGCTTTTGAAGACGTGGCTCAAACTTTGAGAACGTGGCTCAAGAGTTATTCTCGTCCTTTGACAGAATGCATAAAGCTTTGCATTATAGCTTCCATTACTTCCATCACATTGTCAACTCTATGTATTTTTGGTTTCCATGATGTTTTCAACTCTATTTGACTTTTCATTTTGGCTTCCATCATTAGACATAAAAACGTTAGTAATCAAGGTGGAGTCTTCAGAATCTATTGCAATCGTGGGCCCAGCCAAAAAATCCTTAGTGGGTCATCTAAGGTATTAATCCTTAGCAGCATTGGTTAAAATCCTTCTCCTAATGGAGTTACCCTATCAAAATTCTTCCCTAGAAGATTAAATTCTCACAATATCAACATCACTTGTGGATAAGCATCCTCAGTATTGGCAAAAAATGGGAAAATGCATCAAGTAGGACCTCCACAATGGAAAAACACACCCAAAAATTCCCCAATGGAGTACATCAATTCCTAGCAAAAGCCAAAGGTAGTTAAACCATAAACAAGGTAAATCGTCCAAAGCTGGGAATCAACCATAAATGAGCTAAATTGTTCCAAGTTGTAAATTAGCATGAGTTTAGGGAATAATACAAATGCAAACACCATAGCGGAGTAGAATAACACCCTCTCAAAGCGCTAAAGCCTCCTTATTAAATTGCATGGGTGTAAGGAGCACTAGACTAAGTCCCTTCTCAATTATATGCCACTATAGAGGCTCCCTTCTGGCATAGCAAACCATGTCTTTTATCCGTACCACCATGATAGCTCTCCCCATTGGCACAATAGGCTATGTATATGGCACGATGGACCATGTCTCTCAACTGTGCCACCCTAATAGCGACTTCTCTCTAGCATAGTAGGCCATGTATCTTAGCCACGCTACCCTAATAGCGACTCTCCAATGGCACAGCAGGTCATATTCTTAAGTTGTGCAACCTCGATAGTGACTTCCTCGTTGGCACAACAAGCCAAACCATAAGCCACGCCACCCAATCAACACTAGTCTCCCCAGCAAAATAGCTTGAGACCCTAACTCTCGGCATTCGGTCCAATCAACACGAGTTCTCATCCTTAATGGAACTAGGCTAGTGGCACTCGATGGGCAGGTACTTGCTGACTAACCTTTATTAGTTTTATAGCTATCGACGTTAGAAGGAGGATTTGAGGTCCTAAAACGTCATTTCATATATTGAATATCAAATTGATCTCCAACCCCTTCAAGCATTTCATATATACGATCTTCATCACTAGGGTCATTATCCTCCAATTCATCCTCCCCATCATCTTCCTTCTCGTCATCAACATCTTCACCGTCATTGGATTCTAATTAGCCATGATGGTCTAGCTCAACATGATGAATGAGAATTTTGTTAGAACATGACCCCATGTCATTAGAAGCAGGAACCTCACCATGCCATACCCATACGTGGTATTGTTGCCTAAACCCACGCCGTATCACGTGGTCCCTCAACTCTCTTATACACAAGGGCAACACACCTCATCATCTCCAATGTTATTTAGTTGTTTCAAGGCTTGTCTATAAAACTCCTCAACTCCATTCATGAACTCCAACAAAGCACGATTACCATACATCCAATTTCGATCCATAATTTGTGTTATGTCCTATTTAACATGTAAGAGATTAAATAACAATCTAATCAACACTCAGTTTATGCATAGTTATATATATAACTGCACCTAAAGGGTCCTCAAGTAGCTTACCAAAAATAAGGTTAAGTGAACTCCACAATGACCCACAAACACTTGCTCTGTAGTTTAAGTTACGAAATTCTTTTAGCGATATTATTTATGTTCTATGCTTTGTAAATCACTACAAATTCTACAAAAAATTTGGCAAAGTTTCCTTTGTAAATCCAACATTTTCCAATTTTGAAAATAGATTTTCAAACCTGTTTATATGAAATTATATACAACCACAACCAACACACAATGCCATTTACTAATTCATATACATTGCCAAATCAATTTCTACTAATTGATCTACATACTAATCCATATGCGTTAACTAAATCAATTCAAACTAATATACATAACCAATTTTTATATTAACACTTTATATTCAATTCCAACTATTATACAAAATACTCTATATCTAACATAACCCAATTCCAATTAATATACAAACTAATTCAAATAACATACTAACTCAATTCCTAATAATATGAATACTAACATAATTCAATTCAAACTAATACACATACTAATTAAAATATATTACCAACTTTGATTAATAATCCAACTTTGATTAATAATCCAACAATCCCCTTCCCCTAACCCTAATTCAAACAATCCTCTTCCTATAACCCTAATTCCAGCAATCCTCTTCCTATAACCCTTCCCCTAACCAAAGCACTTCCATGAAAGTAATGGAAAATGAATTAGCAAATCAAGTACATTTCTATAACGAAACTAACAAATATGTAACAAAGCCTAAGCAATTCTTTGATCACACTTACTACTTGCAAGGTAAATCATTATTATCTACCACTAAATTAAGTGATAGCTAAATATGAAGTTTGTATTTAGCTACTACTTAAGTGGTAGGTAAATTATAAACTTTATTTTATCCTCATATATCACTTATATTTAACAAAATTTACAAGATACCCATGTATTTTTTAAAATCCTCCTAATATTCACAATGGTTACAATATAGTAGCACTTACAATACAGTAGCATATACCCTTAAAGATTAATGAACATTGTTTTTTTGTTAACTAAAACCAACCAAACTGATTAGACTCTAACCCTTCGTTCAGTTGGGTATTGTAGCTTTATAAGTTATTCATGGATTTTAGGGACTTTTTTTTATGGGAGTTAGGAACTTTTGGGTTGATTAATGAATTAAAATTAGGTTAATAGATTTAGATTGTTGTAGTTACCAAAAGTTGATGTCAATTATTAGATCTTCAAGGGTGTATGATACAAATTAAATATTATGAATCTTAAATTAGTAAATTTTTAAAACATATAGTGTATCTCATAAATTCTATTAAATCTTAGAGGTTACCATATGAAAAATTCAAATTTAATGCTTTAGAATAGGTGAATTGCCTACCATCAAATAGTAATAAAATAATTATCATCCACCATTATATATAGGATTAATTGACCGCATTAATCTAACCTTTGCCCGATTTGCGGATATTAATCCAACCTTTTGTTTATTTCTGATTGAACCTACCTTTAACTGGTTTTTGCTTCCACTGAACCTTGCCCATATGTCACCTGTTGTAGCCGGTCACAAACAGGTTACTCTATTTTAAAATTATATTCAACTCGTAAGCCGTTGCCAGTTCACTTTCATTGCTAGTTCACTTCGCTCTTCACTTCACTTACTTCACTCTTTGCTCCTCACTGTTCACACTTCTCTTCGTGCTTTCTTCTTCTCTTCTCCATCCTTCTTTGCTCCTCACTGTCCATCCTTCTTCCCTTCGTGCTTGCTATGGCTGGTGGGAAATCCTCATGTGCGTCGTCCCCCTCGAATTCAAGGAAGTCAATTTATCCTAGGGTTGCATGTGTGTGTGGGAGGGATGATGTGGTGCGGACCATCCGAAATGGGGAAAACGTTGGGCATAAGTTCTATGGATGTCCCTTATGGCCTGTAAGTTATTGTTATCTCAACCTAGTTATTTTATTGAATTTCTACATTTTTCATCTGGTTGATTGGAGTGTTTACTTGTTCTAGTACTGTACATGCTCAAAGTTAGAGGAAGTCCCTCCATTGCTAAAGAATTAAGTAGTTACTAGTCTTAGGAACCCAAAAATTGAGTGGGATTTCCATTATACACCTGGGTGTGTTGTATACAATAATACTGCTCATTTGAGTTGTGATTTAGCAAATGAACTAAAAAGTGTGTTACTACTGATCACTCCTCTGCATATCCTCTTAGTGCGCTTAATGATCATTCCTGTGTACATTGTAATACATCTTAAAAGATTATGTATTATTAGAGTAGTCAAAAATGCGCTATAGGTTTTAGTTTGATGTGTAACAAGATTTCTATATTGGAGTAATCTAAAATTTGATTTTATTTGCATTTTGTGGAGTTGTGTTGATTTTTTTTTTATTGTCTTACTAGGATACAAAATGTGACATGTTCCGGTGGGTTGATGATAAGGAAGATTTATAATTTCAGTTATTAGAGAAGGACACAAGAATATTGGAATTAGAGTATGAAAATAAAGTACTTGAAGACAAAATAAAGAACATCTCTACAAAGAAGGAGAATTTAGAGGAAGATGTTCAAGAGATGAAGAACGAAATTGTAGAGATGCGTATCGAGTTAATGAGAAGCTCAAGGAATGAGAAGAATCTGACTGTGGCTTTAATATTTTCGTGGATGTTAGTAGTGATTGTATTGTTCTATTATAAGTAGTAGTAGTTGGATGAATTATAGCATAAGTAGAATAACTAGTAATGTGTTTTTCTATGATTAACTATGAATGTATTTTGCTACATATAACACCAGTTGGTGAGTATGCAACCTGTTTGCAACCTGTTTGTAATATGGATGGATGGTTGTATGGATGTTATTTTTCTATTTTCTATCAATGACAATGATTATGGCCCATGGATGTTACATTGATTATGATTACAATCCTTAGTACAATTAGTTACATTAGAAGTTGTAGCAAAAGTAGTACAATGTCATACATCTGACATGGATGTTACATTGAACATGAATACATCTGATCACTAACAAAGTTCCATCTCTTCTAAGTCATATCATGAAAAAAAGATGATAATATATGACAAAGTTCCATGTAATACATTAAAGTTGTTCTTATTGGCTACTTTGAGGTTGTTGATGTTGGTGGTGACTGATAGAGGTTGAACTAGCTTGTGTTGAAGTGGCACCAGATACCTATAATTTGCTACAATGGATTAGCATAGAAAACATTGGTACATTCAAAAAGTAGTGCAAGAGAACACTTACATTCAACATTGGAGTCCCATAATCACTGAATAGCACTCCTACACCCAGTGGCACCTGTGCAAAGAAATAATAGGTTTTCTGTCAATTTATAGAACATATGTAAGGTCAAGTATATATCAAATGTTGGTAGTTTGTCATACCCTTATTCTTCCTCTTGCTTTCCCTCTAGACCCTCCCCTGCTGGCACTTTGACCATCGATGCTTTCTGTAGCATCAGTTGCTTCCCTCTGTTTTCCTTTGTTTGCAATTTGGCTTCCACCTCGGGCTCCTCTTCTACCAAAAACCATCCTCCCACCTCTACTAAGTTAGGTTGGTTGTGCCATTGTGGAGTGGTGCAAACTTGGTTGAGGAACTATGGAATCTGCCTGAGTGTCCTTTGTTGCTGAATTTGAGGGTGTGACAGCCTTCTTAGGCCTTCCTCTTTCCCTCTTAGGCTCTGGCTCTCTCTGAGTAGCATTATCCTTGTTTGGACAGGTTCTTTTATTATGACCTTTAGTCATACAAATGCGACAAGTCATCTTCATTCTTGTTCTAAGCACGGTGCCTTGTTTTTTGGGATTCTCAGTGGGCTCTTTTATCCTATTCTTCCTAGGCCTACCAGGACCAATCTTAATTGGTGGAGGGTCAATAACACATTCTACCCTAGGCCAATGCCTTTCTCCCTCAATTGGTGGTATGGAACCAGCATACACATTCAAAAACAAATCTCTTCTGTAGCAATCATCCACAAATGACTCAGCTTCTTTGTTCTAGAAGTAAATACAAGCTATGGCATGGCAACATGGTATCCCTAACATGTCCCACTTCCTACAAGTGCAAGTCCTAGACCCTAAATCCACACATAGTTGGTCTAGGTAATGCATAACATTGAACAAATTATCAGTAGATGGCACAACATCACACTAAGCTGCCTTCTCCTTATTCAAAATGGCTTGGATTCTAGGACAAAGCAATGAATTGGCTTTCTGCATTTCATTTCTTTTACTAACCACCCTTCGCATTAAAGCAACTCTAATTTCCTCAAACATATGTATAAGGTGTTTTGTCCTAGCACTAATAATGTATCCGTTGAAGGTTTCAGCCATGTTGTTTGTTATAGCATCAGTTTTGATGGAACTATCAAAGAAAGATCTACAAAAAAGGGAAGGGTTATACTTTTTAAATGCTATAGCTGCGTCCGGATTCACCTGATGCAACTCATATAAAGCCTTATTGTAGTTGGCCTCATTGTAGGCCTTAGCTATCTTCCAGAATAATAGTTTCATTTCATCCCCTTTGTATGCCCTATGCCATAATGCAAAGATATTCCTAGCACAATGCCTATGCTCAGCCCTTGACAATACAGTGGCAACAACATGCACTATAGCCTAAAATAGATAGGAATAATGTAAAATTAATGTAAAAGCATAGGCATTAAAATACAACAGAGTGAGTGAAATTAAATACCTGGTGCTCATCAGAGATCACAGCAATGCGAACCCCATCTCCTAAGTCAAGGCACTTCTTAAGGTGAGTGAAGAACCATTCCAAGATGAACTATTCTCTCCCTCAACTGCAGCCCAGTCAATAGGATACATCTGGTCATTGCCATCTCTTCCCACTACACTCATCAACTACCCCCCTAGAAATGTTTTCAAGAAAGCAGCGTCCACACATATGACCTTCCTACACCCCTACATCCAGCCTTTCCTCAAGCCATCGAAGCACATAAACAAACTCTGAAAAACAGGTGTAGTACTCTCACCATTAGCTTGGACAACTAAATCAGTGACATGCTCTGGACAAGATTTTTTCACAGCTTCAATGTACCTACCCACCTTCAAATAATGCTCCTTCATTGACCCATGGAGCAGCTTATGAGCATGGTATTTCACTTTGTAAGGAAAGTCTTTCTTTACCAATGCCTTGTATGCCCTCTTCACTATATCTCTTATGTCCTTAGCTAGCCAATGAGGCCTTGCTTTGAATACATCTAGCATCTCCCTTGCAACCCATGCTGACTTCAATTGCCTATTCCTATTAATGTTCCTATGGCAAGTGTGCTCCCCCTTCACTGTATTCACTATGAAAGTGGAAAGGCCTGAATGCCAAGAAGCATACAAGTAAAAGGGATAACCACTCACACACCTAACTCCTAACCTTTGTTCTCTTCTACTATCACTAACTACAAAACTGAGATCTCTCCCTTGCATGACTTTATACTTCAAAACAGCATCTTTAAAATCCTTCCTATTTGAGAATCTATGTCCTACTTTCCACTTGAAATGCCTAAAATCAGTTTCTGCTTTCACTAACATCTCCCTCCTAGAGCAACTCCCTTCTCCAAACTCATCTCCACTTCCTTGAGGAGTGTGAATCTCATCCTCACTTTGTTCATACTCACTCTGATTCTCATTCCTATGCTCACTCTCATTATCATCAACATCCCTTTCTAGTGCTTCAGCTTCCCCCCTTCCCTAAGACTCTCCATTCTGTTGACCTTGTAGTAGTCCCTCACTAGCCTCACTTTGAAGTTTCTTGGCTAAATCAGCCAACTTGATATTAATAGATTTGACTCTATCCAATGCCGATCTAATCTCATCATCACTACCACCTGAAAAAGACTCAAGTCCTTCCTCTTTAGTTTTTACACTAACTTCACTGACACTTTCATCATCCTCTCCTTTCTCAGCAGAGTAATCTGAGTCTGAGTCTTCCTCATCATCACTACCACCATCATGCTCAGCAATATGCCCAAAAAGTGTATTAGGCTTGTACAAAGGATCACTAATGTCTTCACTGCTCTCACTGAACAACTCACTGTACTTCAGTGGGCTTTTAGGTCTACTATCCACCCAAGCTTCAGCTTCACTGTCTCCTTCAAGGTTTAATGCCTTCCTTTTCTTTTTAGATGGGGATGCAATGACTAAGGAAGTAGGTGTGGTGGTCAATTCCTTATAAGAAGGTGTAGGTATTTTTTTAGTTGAAGTAGGAGTGGAGACAGTGTTCTGGGGGGCCTTAGAAGATCCTTGTAATTGTCTCCTTAAGACTCTCCATTCTGTTGACCTTGTAGTAGTCCCTCACTAGCCTCACTTTGAAGTTTCTCTATAGCAGAGTTTAGTGAAAAACAGGTGTAGTACTCTCACCATTAGCTTGGACAACTAAATCAGTGACATGCTCTGGACAAGATTTTTTCACAGCTTCAATGTACCTACCCACCTTCAAATAATGCTCCTTCATTGACCCATGGAGCAGCTTATGAGCATGGTATTTCACTTTGTAAGGAAAGTCTTTCTTTACCAATGCCTTGTATGCCCTCTTCACTATATCTCTTATGTCCTTAGCTAGCCAATGAGGCCTTGCTTTGAATACATCTAGCATCTCCCTTGCAACCCATGCTGACTTCAATTGCCTATTCCTATTAATGTTCCTATGGCAAGTGTGCTCCCCCTTCACTGTATTCACTATGAAAGTGGAAAGGCCTGAATGCCAAGAAGCATACAAGTAAAAGGGATAACCACTCACACACCTAACTCCTAACCTTTGTTCTCTTCTACTATCACTAACTACAAAACTGAGATCTCTCCCTTGCATGACTTTATACTTCAAAACAGCATCTTTAAAATCCTTCCTATTTGAGAATCTATGTCCTACTTTCCACTTGAAATGCCTAAAATCAGTTTCTGCTTTCACTAACATCTCCCTCCTAGAGCAACTCCCTTCTCCAAACTCATCTCCACTTCCTTGAGGAGTGTGAATCTCATCCTCACTTTGTTCATACTCACTCTGATTCTCATTCCTATGCTCACTCTCATTATCATCAACATCCCTTTCTAGTGCTTCAGCTTCCCCCCTTCCCTAAGACTCTCCATTCTGTTGACCTTGTAGTAGTCCCTCACTAGCCTCACTTTGAAGTTTCTTGGCTAAATCAGCCAACTTGATATTAATAGATTTGACTCTATCCAATGCCGATCTAATCTCATCATCACTACCACCTGAAAAAGACTCAAGTCCTTCCTCTTTAGTTTTTACACTAACTTCACTGACACTTTCATCATCCTCTCCTTTCTCAGCAGAGTAATCTGAGTCTGAGTCTTCCTCATCATCACTACCACCATCATGCTCAGCAATATGCCCAAAAAGTGTATTAGGCTTGTACAAAGGATCACTAATGTCTTCACTGCTCTCACTGAACAACTCACTGTACTTCAGTGGGCTTTTAGGTCTACTATCCACCCAAGCTTCAGCTTCACTGTCTCCTTCAAGGTTTAATGCCTTCCTTTTCTTTTTAGATGGGGATGCAATGACTAAGGAAGTAGGTGTGGTGGTCAATTCCTTATAAGAAGGTGTAGGTATTTTTTTAGTTGAAGTAGGAGTGGAGACAGTGTTCTGGGGGGCCTTAGAAGATCCTTGTAATTGTCTCCTTGGACTACTCCTAGTAGGAAACATTACTTTCTTGAGTGGGCCTTTTTGGGAGTTAACTTTTTAGGTCTTTTATTTGGGGTTACAAGCCTTACTTCATTTACTAGTTTTTCATTAACTGCCAAAGAAACATTTACTGTTTCCTCATTAAGGGCATTGGGCAACTCAGCTTCTACTGTTTCTTCATTAATGCCACCACTAACATCAGCAATCCCCCATGTTTCTTCATTAAGGCCACCAGTAACATCATCAATCCCCCTGTTTCTTCATTGAGGCCACCACTAACATCAGCATCTATTGTATCTTCACTAGGGCCACTGTCTGTAGAAGACACATCAGACTCCTCCTCTTCATGCACTACATATACATTAAGTTCTTTGTGCTACAACACTAACTTCCCCATTTCTAACACTTCACTATAACCCAATATCTTTCTTAGCCCATTCACCAATTTCTGCTTTGGAACTAAGTAAAAAAGACCAAGAATGGTATTGTAATTACCACACTTCTTAGCAAACTGAAGAAGATCCCAATAATAGAGCTCATCAGGATCCATTGTAAGAGTTTTACATTCTCCATCAACATACATTAACTAACCATTATTAACTGTCTTGAACTCTCCACCTTGCCAAAATATCAATTTCACATAATCAAACCCACTCCCCATTGTAACCCTAACAAACACAGTGAATAATGATCAAGATTTGTTGCTAAGTTTCCAACATTGATTCACACACATGAAAACAATTGAACATTTACACATAACAATTTCAATTTTGACCCAAATGCTTGACTTAAACATATTTACACACATTGCAACCCAAATTTCGACACACATCATGTACAATTTCATCATTGAATATCTAAATTTAGACACCCAAACAGACAAGGTATAGTAAAATTTGAATATGCATAACATTGAATTTTCCATGAATTTGGCCATGAATGTCGACATACCTTTAGTTAACCCAGCAACCACCAACCACAAGCACAAGCACCAGCTATTCCAAACCGGAAATCCAAAGCAAAATCCTCTTCCACCACGTACGGCAGTGAGCCACACCACACACACTAGACCTAGACCCAGACCCAGCAAACCTACGCACGCCAGAACCCAGAAATCTCGCACAAACCGAAAGGATGTTGTCGTTCGGTGGGGGTTCAAATGAAGGATGTTTCGGTTCGAATGAGTTATGGAGGATTTATGTTGGTTGGGTTGTAACTGAGCAATAGTAGAGAGGGTATAGTTAGGGTTCGAATTAATTAAGAAGTTTGGTTTTGGACATAGTTATAGAAATTAGGACAGCGTGGCAAAAATTTGCGTGGGAAATAAAACTGCTGCTACCACATCAGATAATTCTCAATTGTTCTTCCGGTCACCCGTAACAAGGTTTAGTGGAAGCAAAAACCAGTTAAAGGTAGGTTCAATCAGAAATAAACAAAAGGTTGGATTAATATCCGCAAATCGGGCAAAGGTTAGATTAATGCGGTCAATTAATCCTTATATATATTGAACTCGTAAATACGGTACAAAGCAGTTGTTAAGATTCATTTTTTAAATGAAATTTTGCTTGATTTTTTTCACCTATCCTTCTTAGTTGTAATTCTTCTCAATCCCTCATTATCTACCCTGGTAATCACATCAAGCCTACTCAATCCCTCATTATCTACCCTAATAATCTAGGTTGTTAGCATCACTTTTGCCATAACTTTTGCAGGTATATTTATGCATATAATTATATGAAGGCTATGAATTGAAGTTGATAGAATGATTGTTGACACTGATGCAGGGCACTCTATAGAGCTAGATAGAAGAAATTGAGAACATATGAGGACATATTCATTACAATTTTTAATGAGAGAAGCATAGCGTCATTAGCTACTATAGATTCAACCTACAAGAGCACGTATGGAAACTTTCTCAAAAAGGTACACCATTTTGACTTAGCATCATTCTTTATAAATATTTGAAATGATAAACTAGAATGAGACAGGACACATCCCTTTGATCTCTATGTCAACCATTAAGGTTAGAGGTTTCCCCTGATATTCCTTAAAAACATAACTGTCTTAGCATACTCTAATAATCCAATCTCACTCAAAAGTTTCTCATTGTTCTTGGTGCAGGCTATAAAGCAAGAAACATCAGGGGCATTTTTATATGGTCTTTTGATGATTTTAAGATGTGTAGAAATGGAATTAATAATAAGATAAAGAAATACTTCCACCAAAATCCCACCTAAATTCCATTATAAACCCTTTAAAATGGAATTAATAATAAGATGAAGTAAGATTTCAATAGTAATACCATCTAATTGTGACAATCTACAACCCTAAATTAAAACCAAACCCTAAACATAAATACACCAGATATTCGAGCAAATTGAGGTATACCTTAAAAAATTCGAGTAATCGGCCACATGGAAGACTCAAGAAATCATGAGATAGAGCGTATAATTCGAGCTATAAGAAGAGGGTTAAGAGAAAGAAGTATTTTACTTCAAGTAGAGGGCAAAGAAGCTGATCCAGATTCATCTAGTCTTATTCCTAAAGAAGCAGAGTTTAGTGAAAATCATTTTTCACTCGTTCAAATCCACTTTTCTCTATAGCAGACGGTACAGATAAACCTTTGAGACAGTATGGAGCTCTTGGAGCTTACCAAGTCCAGAGTGGTATAGTTCAACCCACTATGGAGGCTAAAAACTTTGAGTTGAAGCCCGCACTAATTACTTTGGTGGAGAGCCATCCGTTTGGAGGAGAGAAACATGAGTTCTGATATGTTGAGTCCCTTAGGTTTTGATTGATAGTTTTGAATGATGACAAACAGCTAAGGGAAACAGGTCTTTGAAAGTGTTCAATACAGTTGGGGCAACCAGCTAAAATAGAACATTGTTTCCCTAGATAAGTTATTACTTATATGAGATATTTGTTGAACTAACTTATCTTTATACAGGAAACAGTTAGATGATAAATGAGCTATGCACTGGTAGGGAACCAGTATAAACTGTTCTCTCAAACTACTTTTATGAAAGGCAGTTACTTATTTAGTATTGTACATTAACTTTGTTAAATGTGCAGTATCTAAGTTGATTTCTAAGATTGGAAGCTTGAAAGGATTTTCGATCAACTTAAAGGAAGGTCCTTTGGTCAATAATTGAGTTCATTCATGGAAGCTTTCAAGACTTAACGAATGCATGAAGGAAGACTACACTCAAAGTGTTATTTAGGAACTTCATGTAAATGCTCCGTAGTATAACTTATATAATTGAGTATATAAAGTGCTTTTAGTATATTAAATATCGTTACGAAATTTGGTACAAGGTTTGGAACAAATTTCATAACATATTCAGTTCAGGGAACCAGGTCAGGTAACCAGGTTAACTGAACAGATTATTTAAGCTGCTGTTTTTACAAAGATTTTACAAAAAGGATATTTTTCGAAAAATATTGATTTAAAATATATCCAAACAGCTAAAGATAAGATGATATTTTTGGTTAGCTAAAAACTAGGAAGTATCTTATCCTAAACTGATCTTATCTTGTGATCAAATTAATTAGGATAAATACTTATCATAAAATCGCATATATCTTATATGCATGATTTTAGGGTTTAGCCAAATAACCTATAAATACATCTTACTCTGAATAATCATCTCGACGGCTCTCACACATTTTTAATAGAGTTCTATCCTTGAGAGCTAAAAGCACTAATTCAGTTATTAAGTGATACACAAGAGCATAATAGTGTTTTAATATTTTTCTCTATTTGACTTTTGAGAGTTAGATCATTAGAGAGTTCTTGATCTTGTATTAAGTATTTGACAGAGGGGTTGAAGACTTGGTGAGTGTTTGTGAGTTCAAACACACTAGGAACTTACGAGGGTAAGTTTAGAGCACATTCGGAGTAGAGTGTGGGGTTTACTGGTTCCCGGAGTAGGGAAACAGTAGAGTGTTCTTTGTCTTTAATTTTCAGAGTAGATTAATAAAGGACTTAAGATAGGAGGACGTAGGCCAGAGTTGGCTGAACCTCGTTAAATCTGTGGTGTTCTTTATTGCTTTGTTTTATTCCGCTGCATAAGGGAACCAGCACAACTGGTTCCTTACACTTAATCCGAAAAGAAGCAAAAATTGCTAACGATTACTTAACACTCAATTCACCCCCCCCCCCCCCCTCTTGAGTGCCCATTGAACCTTCAATTGGTATCAGAGCCTAAGCTTCTCGAAAGAGTAACATCTAGAGGAGTTAAGAATGAGTACTCAAGAATTAAGTGCAATCGGTTATGACAACAAGACACCAAAGTTTAATGGAAATAATTATGCCTGGTGGAAGAACAGGATCCAGAATGTTATCATGGGTATTGATTATGAATGCTGGCTCATAGTTAAAAATGGTCCTAATATCATTCTCAAGACAGAAGCTGATGGGAAACAGGTTCCCAAGAAGGATAACGAATTGGTCACTGCTGATTACAAGTTGCTGGAGAAAAATGCTAAGGCAATGTCAATTCTACAACAAGCAATAGGTGAGACCGAAACAAATCGTATCTCTAGTTGCAGTAGTGCTAAGGAGATATGGGACACCCTTGAACTTGCGTTTGAGGGAACCAGTGAGGTAAAACGGTCTAAAATTGATTTAATCATGTCTAAATACGAATTGTTTGCCATGAATAAAAATGAAAAAATCAATGATTGCTTTCGTAGGTTTATGACTATTGTTAATGATCTTAGATCACTTGGTAAAAAATTCTCTGATGAGGATCTTGTGAGAAAAATTTTGCGTAGTTTAACAGATACATGGACAGCTAAGGTAACAGCAGTATATGAAGCAAAGGATCTGTCTACCTTGTCTTTGGAACAGCTGATTGGTTCCCTTATGACTCATGAGATGCTGATTGACTCTAAGTCTGAGAAGGAACCAGCCAGAGGCATGGCACTGAAGGGAACAGTAGAAGAAGAAGAAGATGAGATCAGCATGATTGCAAAAAGATTTGAAAGATCTCTTCGTGATCAAAAGAGGAATTTCAAAGGTAGGAATTTCAAAAATACTAAAAAATCTAACTCTTCTTCATCTTCAGGTTGCTTCAAGTGTGGTGAGAAAGGACACATCATTCGTGATTGTCCAAAATGGAAGGACAAGCAATCTCAATCTGGAGATAAGAGGGCTTTCAAGAATGCCATGATAGCATCTATGTGGGGAGAATCTGACTCAGGATCTGATGAAGAAGAAGATACACCTAGTTCTAATGTTTGCTTAACTGCTTTCACAAACATCAAGGAGAACAGCACTGGTCCGGGAACCAGAGGGGGAACCAGTACATTCAAGAAATGCTTGATGGCTAAGAAGGATGTACTACTAAAACATAAGGTAAACCTTGAACAAATTAGAATAGATATGCATGAATATGATAGAGAAAATAGGCTTGCTTATATAGATTCTTTATTAGATGAATGCTATAAATTAGGTGAAACTTATATAACTGGCAAAAGAGAATTAAAAGAAAAACACAATGAATGTGAAATTGCTATTGCTAGTTGTGATCACCTAGAGATGGTTTGCCATAACTTGAAAAATCAAGTTGCTGAACTAGATGTTGAATTGGACAAGTGCAAGGTAGAACTAGAAAGGGCAAGATCTTCTGAACTTGACTATCCGAGTGATGGTGAAGAAGATCTGATCTCCTGGTTCCCCAGAGACTTATCAACTACTAGTGAAGTCCTTGATTTTTCAACAGTCATAAGTAAAGCAAATTCTTGCAATAGATCTTCTCTGTTGAAGGCCTTTGAAACATTGGCTTTCAACTTAGAAAATTCTCACAAAGAAATTGCTTCACTTAAAGCTGTTCAGTCCCCTGGTTCTCCTACTGGAACCAGCATTGAAGTCAGCAGTATGATTAATGAATATGAAAGTACTATCTGTAAGTTACATGCTGAATTTAATCAACTAAAAAGTGAAAAGCAATCAGTAGTTATTGACATGTCTAATGACCCTATGGTTTTAGATCTTAACTTACAACTTGTAACTTTAAAAAGTAACTTTGAGTTTTTGAAAGAGAAAAACGAGTTGTTAGTTAAAACACTTGAAACAAAAGAAAGGGAATTGCATGACAGTCATAGACATGTGGATAAGCTACTGAATGCACAAAGAACTTTGAACCATCTTACTTCATCAGGAGGAAACAAAGGAAAATTTGGTCTTGGTTATACTAGACAGAGAACCAGGACTAACTGGTCTCCCAGAGAAACCACCTGGATCACAGAATATCAGCGAGGTAAGTATGTCATGACTAAAGAGATGCACGTGTGTTTTCATTGTGGTAAGAATGGACATAAGATACCTGAATGTCCAGCTAAGAAAATTAGTGCTAATAAGAACAGCAAGAGTGTAATGTATGTGTAGAGAAGAAAGGATCAACAAGATGTTAATGTTGTTGAAAAGGGACCCAAGTGTGTTTGGGTTCCTAAAACTAATGTTTGATTTACTCTTGCAGGCTAGAGTGAAGGGAGACACCTATTGGTATTTGGACAGTGGTTGCTCAAGACACATGTCCGGGGATAAAGATCAATTCCTTTCACTAGTGGCCTTTGATGGAGGAAGTGTCACCTTTAGGGATAACAGCAAGGGAACCATCACTGGTTTAGGTAAGGTTGGTAAGACACTTTCTAACGCAATAGATGATGTTTATTATGTTGAAGGCTTGCAACATAATCTCTTGAGTATTTCTCAATTATGTGACAAAGGTAATAGAGTTGAGTTTCAAGCCAACCTATGTCACATAGTTAACTCACAAACAGGAGAACTTATACGTGAGGGAACCAGGAAGCATGATGTCTACATCACCTTCTTAGATAAAATCCCTCAAGACAAGTCCATCTGTTTGAGAGCTGTTTCTAAAAATAATCAATGGATTTGGCATAAGAGGTTTGGACATCCTAGCCTAACACTTCTAAACAAACTTAAAGCACGTGACTTAGTGGTAGGTCTTCCTAACATTAAGTACGAAGCTGGTAAAGTTTTAACTGAATGTGTAAGGGGAAAACAGGTCAAAATCTCTTTTAAGCCTAAAACTGTTTTGAGTACCAGCAGACCCTTCGAACTTGTACACATTGACTTGTGTGGTCCCATGAGAGTACAAAGTCGAAGAGGTCATAGATATGTCTGTGTTATGGTTGATGATTATTCCAGGTACATTTGGGTAATGATGTTACACACAAAGGATGAAACGTTTGAAGAATGGGTAACATTGGTGAAACAAGTGGAGAACCAGCTCACCCATAAGCTGGTCTCGATAAGATCAGACCATGGTACTGAATTTGATAATGCTAACTTTATTGATTATTGTAGGGAACATGGAGTTAATCAAAACTTCTCAGCCCCTAGAACACCTCAACAAAATGGTGTTGTAGAAAGGAAGAACAGAACTCTTGAGGAGATGGCGAGGACGATGCTCATTGAGAGTGCTCTCCCAAAGAGTTTTTGGGGTGAAGCTGTTGACACTGCTTGCTATATATTGAATAGAGGTCTCATTAGACCAAAGTTAAATAAGACTCCCTATGAACTTCTTAAAGGTCGAAAGCCCAACATCACATACTTTCGTGTCTTTGGATGTAAATGTTATGTGCATAATAATGGGAAGGACCAGCTTGATAAGTTTGATCCTAGAAGTGATGAGGGAATCTTTCTTGGATACTCTTCTCACAGCAAAGCATATAGAGTCTTCAATAAAAGGACTCTTTGTGTTGAGGAGAGTGTCCATGTCATTTTTGACGAATTTAACATGTCTTCTGAGATTGCGCAGGTACAACCTGATGAAGTGATTGGATTGATGGATTTCACGGGGAACCAGTATACTAGTCCCACAGATGA
The DNA here is from genome assembly GCA_026401315.1 of Dysphania ambrosioides. Classification (NCBI taxonomy): domain Eukaryota; kingdom Viridiplantae; phylum Streptophyta; class Magnoliopsida; order Caryophyllales; family Amaranthaceae; genus Dysphania; species Dysphania ambrosioides. The sequence goes on along the minus strand of CM048668.1, from coordinate 6,686,899 downwards.
AGTGCAAGCAGAGCTAGGCCTACCAAATACTCCACCAGATGATAATGATGAAGTGCTTAGAGAAGAAAATGGAGATAATGAGGATTCTGAAGGGGAACCAAGTCCTAATGGTTCCTCATATAATAGACAGGTAATGAGTTCAGGGGGAACAGAAGAAGATACCACCCCTGAACTTGAGGTAAGTAATGATAGAGGAAACAGCATGAATGTGAATCCTCCTGGTTCTTCAGAAGGAGAAGAGATTCATGAACATGCTAGTTTCCAACTTAATGAGGAAGCACAAAACAGTATTAATTTCAAAAGTTTTAGATATCAATCTTCTCATCCCACTGATCAAATAATTAGTGATATAAATAAGGGGATTCAAACGAGAAGAAGTGTCTTTCAAAACTTTTGCGCTTTCTATTCTTTCTTGTCTAATGTAGAGCCTACTGACTATAAAATGGCATTGACTAATCCTGATTGGGTACTAGCTATGCAAGATGAGTTAAATCAGTTTCAGAGGAACCAGGTTTGGCACCTGGTTCCCCGTCCAAAGGAAAGATCAGTCATTGGTACTAGATGGGTCTTTAGAAACAAGTTAGATGACCTTGGTACTATAGTCAGAAACAAAGCAAGGCTAGTGGTGCAAGGATACAATCAACAAGAAGGAATTGACTATGATGAGACGTTTGCACCAGTAGCCAGGCTAGAGGCTATTAGGATTTTAATTGCTTATGCTGCTCACATGAATTTTAAGCTGTTTCAGATGGATGTGAAGACTGCCTTCCTTAATGGCTATTTGAAGGAAGAAGTATATGTGGAGCAGCCACCTGGTTTTGAAGATGCACTGTTTCCCCAGCATGTATATAAGTTGGATAAAGCATTATATGGCTTGAAACAAGCTCCAAGGGCTTGGTATGAAAGACTGTCCAATTTCTTGATGGCTAATGATTACAAGAGGGGAACAGTAGACAAGACCTTGTTCATAAGAACCAGGGGGAAACACTTGATTGTAGTACAAATTTATGTTGATGATATTTTATTTGGTGCTACTAATCAAACTTTGTGTGATGAATTTGCAAATCTTATGCAGAGTAAATTTGAAATGAGTATGATGGGAGAACTAGGGTTCTTCCTAGGGCTGCAGATTAAGCAAACAAATGATGGTATAATGATCCATCAACAAAAGTACTTAAAAGAGCTGCTGAAAAAGTTTGGCATGGAGAACAACAAAGCTTATGATACACCTGTTCCCACATCCACAAAGTTGGATGCTGATCTTAAGGGAAAAAATGTTGAAGCTACGCTTTATAGAGGAATGATTGGTTCTCTACTTTACCTAACAGCTAGTAGACCTGACATTGTGTTTTCTGTTGGTTTGTGTGCTAGGTTTCAAAGCAATCCAAAGGAATCTCGCTTGAAGGTTGTTAGAAGGATACTTAGGTATCTTGTGGGAACAGCAGATCTGTTTTTGTGGTACCCCAAAGGCAGTACCATCAATCTCATTGGATATACAGATGCAGATTATGCTGGTTTCCTAGTTGATAGAAAGAGCACATCAGGTATGGCACACTTCCTTGGCTCTTGTCTTATACCATGGGGTTCTAAAAAGCAAAATTCAGTGGCCCTATCCACAGCAGAGTCTGAATATATAGCTGCAGCTTCATGCTGTTCCCAGCTACTATGGATAAGGAACCAGCTGAAAGATTTTGGTGTTATTTATAAAAGTGTTCCTATCTTTTGTGATAACACTAGTGCAATCAATATTTCAAAGAACCCCGTGCAACACTCCAAGACCAAACACATTGAGATAAGACACCATTTTCTAAGAGACAATGTGGAAAAAGGATTGGTGGAGATGTTGTTTTGTAAAAGTGAAGATCAAATAGCTGATATCTTCACAAAGCCTTTATGTAGAGAGTCTTTTTGTAGGTTAAGAGTCCTTTTAGGTCTAGTTAGATTTTAGGCGTTGGCTTCAATTATTTCCTACAATGATTGGTTAGAATAAGTATGCTTTTGTATTGATTATGTATATAACTATGTTGCTTACTTACAAATATTGTGTAAATAACCTAAGTGGATTATTGTTGCATAAAAACAGGAGAAGTTATTTTGAAACATGCTGAAAATAGAATGACTGGTTCAGTACAGGTACCAGCAAGAGGAAACAGCAGTTCAGCTCTGATATGTCATCCGAAAATATCTTATTTTTGGAAGATTACTATAAGATAATTTCTTTTTGGAAAGAATTATCTTATTTCAGTTATTCCTATCCTACAAAGAGGCAAATACATTTAATTGCCTAATTTATAGTTGGTTGGTTTTCTTGTAAAAAGATAATTACCATTTTTTTAAATTTTCAATTTTTGAAATTATCTTTTCTGTTTATTTTGATTCTCAACCGGCTAATTCTTGGAATTCCTATGTCTGTGCAATTGATATAAATACATATCAACACATTGATACAGCTTCACATCACATCATTATTCAATTCATCCTCTCTCTTTCAAAAGTGGTACCCTAATCACTGTTCACTCCGTTTTCATCTCCCTCAAATTCCTACTAAATTGTGAAGCTTGTTTGCTACAATGGGAAGGAAATCAGTCAAGGCTTCAGCTAAGAAAAGAAAGGAGAAGACTCAAGCAAGTGAGTCCACTCAATTAAAGGAGACCTCCATCACTGAAACTAACCCTGCTCCGACTTCATCGAGCAACTCACCTCCTACCACCACAAAGAACCCATCACCAACTCCGTCTCCATCTTCTAAATCTCTCTCACCTCCACCTCCCAAAAATGCACCTTTACCCAAAACCCCTGAGGCTGATGATTCCATCATCAAAGAACCTGCCTCATCTCAGGGGGACCAGCCCAAAAGCGCTGAAGAATTCTTCAATACTGTTGGAGAAAGGGAAGAGGAGGAAGTTAGAAGTGAAGAAGAGGATCTACAGATTATTGGGCAGAAAAAGGGGACTATAGAACCCTTGGTTCGTAGCAGAGTGACTAGGTCTTCCCTGAAAAAGATTGGCGAAGTAGTAGTAGAGGAACAGTCGATGGACTCTGCTGTTTCCAAACGAAAGAGAACCTAAAACCATTAGCACTTCCCAGCCCTCACAAAAAACTATGCCAGCCTTGAAATTAATAAACCCTAATCATAAATCATACTACGATAAGATCAAGAACCGTAAGCTTTAAGTACCCAATTTTACGAGCCCAATTCTTTGGAAAAACTAGGAATATAAGAAAACCTCTACAAGATACTTAGTTTTATGGGGTGAGGAGAGTTCTCTAAACTCCGCGTTTACTCCTATGAGAGGCTCACCTTTGAATTCTTAGCATCCCTAAAATGTACTCATATCGGGGACAACAACTTTTAGATCACCTTCCAACTGTTCAACCAAGATCAATCCATCAACCTTTCCCATTTGAACCAGATATTTAAATGGGACCCCTCAAATGACATTTTTATGTAAGTCACTAGGAAATTTATGGACTAATGAGAAGCGTTGGTGGAGTACCATAAAGAACGATATGGAACACCAATCTAACACCTGGTATGACTCCCATATTATTCAACCATGTCTAAGTATCTTGCATAGAATCCTAGGGTATACCATTTTTTTTAAGAAAGACTTAAGAAAAACCGCAAGAGATGAGATTGAGCTATTGTGGATGGAAGTATTTGGGAAGGAGGGATTATGGAGCATGCTCAACTTTGGGCATCATTTTCTAGTGAGGTGCATAAAGCACAAGAGGGGTGGCCTAACTAGGGACAACCACAAGGGAGGACTGGAAACCATTATAGCTCATACTTTGGGTTTTGCAGAGCAATATAAGCTTCTCACATCTGTTAATGTGAATGATATTTACATCGACTTAAATGTAATAAAGAGGATGGACTTCATCTAGTTTACACCCAACCTCGAGGTCTATGATTGGAAGGTGACAAGGGTAGTGCACTTATACCTTCCAAACCCCGAGCTTAAAGATATTGAGCGGCAAGGAGTCAATATTTGGAAGAATCCTGCACATCAAGGGCAACAACCGCGTGCCCCTAGCACCGCAACCTAGAACCTCAGGAGGTACCTCTTCTTCCCAAGCCCCTTCCTCCTCTTTTAACCAGGAGAAAGAATTTAGGAAGCTAACAATGATGATACAGGGCTAGGCTAAGGCCCAAAGGGGTAGTATGATTATAGATAATCAAATTTATGACTACCACGTTCAACGTGGGGATTTTTCACCTTACGTTAACTACCCCTACGACCCTCCTCGACTCGGCCCTGTCCCTTCTAAGTAAAAAGTTTGGCACACCTACTTACCCTTACTAGACCGGTCCTATCGTCCTTGGTGTCACTCCCCCTTCTTTTCCCCCATATGATTAAACTTAGATGGGGGGACTCATTACCAAGGTAATCCCCCCTACCCGTATGAAAAATCGGGTTGACCCTGGGTTATATAAGTGGATGGGATGGCCTAGCGAGTGTACTGCACTATGGGAACTATCTAGATAACCCGCGTTGTAACTGGTTGTCATATACAGATGTATCGGGTCCCGATGTCAACCTAACCCACAACTTCTTATCCAGTGAGGATGAGGAGAGGCGTAAGAAGGTCAAGGGCCCTAGTACTAGCTAGTCATACTATGATTGATCGGCCTCCCCTTTTCTTTCTCGATTTTTGCACCGAGGACTACGCTTCACTTAAGCTTAGGGGGGTTTTTTCCAAAAGGTTCCGCCTCTAGCTTCCTTTATTCTTCATCCTCTATAGAATCCATGTATAGCTTTCTTTTCTTTTTTGTGTGTTTTTAGCTAGAGTAGGAACTATTATTCTCGTGTTTCTCTTGTTTTTGCTATGGTTTGTTCATGAGTATTAGCGAATGAGAAAAGCAAGAGGCTAAGGTATAATCTTTCCTACTCCCCTTTTTATAGCTTTCATTGGTGTGTTTTTCTTTTTTTAGTCTAAGGGAAGTTTATTTTTTGAGGATGTATAGTATTTTATTATTGAAGGCATTTAGCCTATTTATGAAGATTGTTTGTTGGCAACCATTGGTTTCGATGACAATAGATAGTGTATGAATGTGTTGATTATTAGATAACCTTTCCATATGATACTCTCATACATACATCTTCCTATTTTTCTTTCTCTTTGACAAAATCCAAAAATCAAAAACCTTAAGAGCTGGCCATTTTTCAAGGCAAGTAGTTTGCTTTTTCTTGATTTGTTTTCCTTACATTGAGTTAGGCATGAATAGAACACTCATCTTGTTGAATATTTTCCTTCACTTCCTAAACCTTAAGAGCTTACATGGTATAGACATAGATTGCATTTGAAAAATTTAAGGATGGACTTTTGTTAAGGTAGCTTAGATGAAACTATTGTGATTAGGACCCTTAGCTAAGCACCCCACCTTTTCCCTAGCTGGGTGAAATCCTTAAGATTAGTATTTGCAAACCCATAGTGAGGAAATCTTTTAAAGACTTCAACGAGATTTGCATTGAGTGGTAAGGATCCTGAATTTGTCATGTTTTGATCAAGAACTTGTCCTATACCTCCCAAGACCGCGACTGAACTTCTTAGAGAAAGACAAACGCATTCTTGAACCCTTTTCCTTTTTCCTTAACTATCAACATTTCCTCCTTTCTTGTACATTCTATCTTTTCTATACACTTACCCTCTTCATCTTACATTTCTCCAAAAATTAGCCAATTGAGAGACATTGACCCCATATGTACCTTCATCACCTTATTATTTATGTGATTAGTTTGGTAAGAAAGTTGTTATGGATGTATTTGTGGCAATTCAAGAGTTTTGAAGCTTAAAAGGAAAAAAATTATTTCTATTCCTTTTCCTATTTTACTAATATTCTATCCCAAAGTCCTTTCGACTCTAGGAAGTTGAGTCATTATCAGTGTATGGAGGTGAAGGTTAAGCATATTGAGCGAGCATAGCAATTAAGATGTCAGTCATATGTCATTACCTGTATTTTCTTATTCGCTTAATGATGTGCTCATTTTAGAGCACGTTTATAACCTCATTTTAGTGTCAAGTCTCATTCTTTTATATTGGTTTTATGCACATTACATTCAATTTTACCTTGATCTTGTCCTCGAGCTGTTTTTAGGTCATTTCAGGTGATCTCGATGATTTCGAGGTAAAATGAGACATGTTCGAGGCTTTGACGCTTCTATCAAGAGTTTGGATGTGCGTATCATAGCTTGGGCATGCGTTCCAAGTCACTCTCAAAGATCCCATAAACTCTAGAAGCCACTAGACACTTCAAAGGAGTTGTTCAACAAGGTTCAGGTTCAGATTCGACCGAATCTGACATCCATTCGGTCGAATGTTAGACAGGGATTCAAGCACATAAATCAAGCTCTTGGGAATAGCCAAATGAGAAGTCATTCGGCCGAATCAAGGCCCATTTGGTCGAATGGTTTCACTCCTTCGGTCGAATGGTGGATAGGGTGAGAAAAGCAGAGGTTTCTGATATGGGCGAATGAAGAATCATTCGGCCGAATACACCACTCATTCGGCCAAATCCTCCATCCATTCAACCGAATACACCACTCATTCGGCCGAATCCTCCATACATTCGGCCGAATGGAACCTATGTCTGACTTTCTTGGTTCTTTCTTAGGCCGGCGCTCGAGGGTTTTTCCTAGGGGTTTACCCCTTATGTCTCTAGGGTATAAATACCCTCTTTCTCTGTACATAACCCTCATGCCTACTTTGAGAGCTCTTGTTCCTCAACCTAGAACATCACTTTAAAGATTTTCATTTCTTTCATGCATTAGTTTAGATTTACAGCTTTCATTGCACTTCCTTTCAAGCTTTGTATTTCGGATTCGGATTCCTTTTCGTTCACGCAATTTCATTTATGCAAGGTATTGATTCTTTTCTATTTTATTTCGTTTAATGCTTTCAAGTATTGTTTTTCTGAATTTCATTCCTCTTGCTATTATCATTTCTTTGTTTACGGTTTTGATAGGATAGTTTTCGTTCTTTTGTTCATTTCCATTCAGTCTGTTCATGCTTTCAATCATGTCCTTTATAATTGTGTATGCCCTAGTCGTTATTACTATGTGTGAGTAGTTTTCTTAGGGGTTTGGTTGGTGAAACCCTAGGTTGGGTTCTTCATGCGTAGAGTTAGGATTTGAGATTGTTAATGATTGATTGATTGATATTCGGTGCGAATCTTGTCCTGCCGCTCCTTTGGAGACATAGGGCGATTATAGGTTGTTCGTGTGATTTATAGGGTCACAAACTTCCTCTCGTCATCTTGAGTGTCATGATTCATTGTTGACTGATTTCTCCTAATTTAGCGTATTGATAGTTTGATTGTCCTTCCTAGGGTGGAACTGATCTGTCCCCGTTTTCCTTCCATAGCATATTATCATTTTAGTTCTTGCTTTACTTTTCTGTTATTAGTATAATTCTTTCAAATCTCCATATAAACCCTTTGCACCAAGTCTAGAAACTATCGCCCCTTGTCCTTGTGGTTCAATCCCCGACTTACCACTACACTAGTTGTAGTAGTATTAGGGTGTTTATAAATTTAGTTTGTATAACTATTCTTTTAGTTAAACGACCTAAAAGAACGTTTATCACTTAACTCCCTCAAGGAGTAATAAGAAACTAACTATTTAAGGATGGAAATGAGGCTTTGGAATAGTGTGGTTGTGTTTCAGTTTAGGTGCATGAAAGCTATAGTTTCCTACTCTTTCTTGGTTATCCTTTATTTATTCTTATGCAATCTTTAGCATGTCTTCTCTTACTATTTAAAGAGTTGAATATCCATCATGATGTTGTCCCATGAATGCCCACTCGTTGCATTTTCTTTTTACATTTTTTCATTTCTCTTAGTTTTTCTCTTTTTAATCTTTAAAATGCTTCCCTTGGTTTTATTTTATATTGAGAGTTATGGGTTAACTCCTAGGAAACCCTTATAAGAGCACACTCATCCTCCTAAGCGATTAGGGGGTTTAAAGGGCTTGTCGTTTATTGCAAAAATCAATAGTAGTTCCTATGAAAGTGAGTTAGGTTTTATTATTTTTCTTAGTTAGTATTGTTAGTGCTTGATGTTTTCTCTCCTTTGTCCTAGAGTCTTGCTCGAGGATGAACAAGAGCCAAGCCTAGGGAAATTTTATGAGTGACATTTATATCACTCATCTTTATCTTCCTAGCAGAGTTTTATACTCTTTGGCCCTAAATTTGTCCTGTTTATTTCCATTTTGCATCACTTTGTGTATGGTCTAGGCTGAGGATCATTCTTCATGGTTTTATCATATTTTACTTGATTTCCTATATCTTTTCTACTTTACGCATTTTTTTGTGGCTTGATGCAGGTATATATTTATCATAAGCACAAGAACCGAGGAATAGAGCTGCATAGTAGAAAAGCCGAGAAGAGAAGCAAAGAGAAGCAAAGAGATCGCTCAAGAATTAAACCAAGAGGCCTCTCAAGAAAAAAATGCCTAAGCGGTTGCTCAGAAGAATCCCAAGCGGCCGCTTAGTTCAATGGAAATTGATAAGCAAAACTTAAGGAGCATACAGTAACGATTTCCAAGAGGGTGCTTATAGGCTTGAGCGGGCGCTCAAGGGTAAATTGAGCGGCCTCTCAGTTCACTAAAAATCTGGAATTTCCTTTATGAGCGGGTGCTTGCCCTTGAACTGAGTGCCCACTCAGTTTTATTCTAGAAAATTCCATGATCTTTTCCAAGTCTTCCATGGACATTTGAGGAGGAAAAAAGGCACAAAGCGTATTCATTCATCATAAAAGAATATTTTTAGAATAGTTTTCAGAGTAAAGAGCATAGTTTAGGGTTTCATATTTTCTTTCACAAATTCAAAGATTAGTTTAAGATTTTTGTTCTCGGTTTTGCTATATTTGACGGGATTGCATCAATGCTTGTTAGACTTTAAACTCAATATATAAATTCATTATTTTCTTTCCTTATCTTGCATTATATTTTTTATTTTCTATTATTTACGCTTTTGCTTGTTTTATGCTTGATTATTATAGGTGTTTTGCATAGTATTATTAATAATTGTTTGTGATTTGGTAGTATGTTCATCTTTGTTTCTATTGCGATGTTTGCTAGTATTAGATATGAGTATATTAGATTAGTTAGGGGATAGGGTGAAAACCCGATCCCGAGCATGGATGATGTTTAAAGCTTGGTGTTGGTTTCTTGATTAATAATGTGTGATTTGATGTCGGGTTTTGGTTGGAGCCTAGATTGGCCATATGGGTTTCTTCCATTTGCGTTCCTCGGTTGAAGACAATGAGAAATGCTAATTTAGGTAGTGGCCCTATGTTAAATGTTATTAACTTGCAAGCTATTGGTTATTTTTTTGAATCCATTGTGATGCTTGAATGCTTTAGAATACGATTAGGCGAGAAATTCCAATTGTAATGCTTGCTTCCTTAAAGATGACCAAGAGGTTAGTTCCTTGTTGAAACCCCTTCCCTACAACATGTTTTAGGCTTGATGCTAGATCGATAGTGAGTTGGTAAGCCTCATGTTATCTCATTTTGAGTCCAATCTCCAGTTTTAACTCGTTTGTGTTAGGAATCTGTGTTGAATCCTGAACCCCTAGCACTTTTACCCCATAGAACAAACCCTTTAGAACCTCCCATTTTCTCTTAGTTAGATTTTAACCCTTTCCTTACCAGTTGGAGAGGAGAGATGATAGTCTTAAAGATCTACCCATTGATGATTGCTTTAGGGATGACATACTCTATGCATTAGAGACTAAAAGCTTACCATGGTTTTCTAATTTGGTGACTTTTTACCTTGTAGCGCGGTTTCACCTTATTTTTTCACCACTGGAACGCCAAAGGTTGATGCATGAAGGTAAAAGATATATTTAGGATGAGCTAATTTTGTTCAAAAGGTGTGTAGATGGTCTTATCAGACGATGTGTGCCAAATGAAGAGGACCTTAGTGTTCTGACTATGTGTCATTCCTCACCTTATGGATGTGTTAAAAATACAAGGAAGACAATGTCAAAGGTTTTGCAATATATCTTATATTAGCCAACCTTGTTCAAGGACGCTTCGGAATATGTGAAGAGATGTGATTGATGTCAAAGGACCAAAAATATCTCAAAAAGGGATGAAATGCCTCAAAACCCGATCCTATAGCTTGAGATTTTTGATGTGTGGATTATTGACTTCATGGGATCATTCCCATCCTCTTGCGATAATAAGTGCATATTGGTAGTGGTTGACTACGTAAGTGGATGGAAACAGCTGCCTCTACCACGAATGATCATAAGGTAGTTGTGAGGCTTTTTAAGAAGGTTATTTTCCTAAGTTTTGGAGTCCCTAGAGCCATCATAAGTGATGGATGTTCACATTTCGCAAAGGATGTCCTCCAAAGACTTCTTGAGAAGTATGGAGTCCACCACAAGGTAGGGGTTGCATATCACCCTCAAACTAGTGGGAAAGTAGAAATTTTGAACCGAGAAATCAAGCTTATACTTGAGAAGAGCATTGAGAGGAACTGAAAGGACTTGTCTCTTGAGCTTGATGATGCTTTGTGGACTTATTAGACAGCTTTCAAGACACCTATATGCACTACCCCATATAAAATGGTGTATGGAAAGAGTTGCCATCTCCTAGTGGAGATGGAACATAAAGAAATATGGGCAATAAATCATATGAACTTCAATATCAAGATTGCAGGTGAAAAGAGACTCCTAGGCCTTCACGAGTTAGAGGAACTCCGCATGAACTCATATGATAGTGCCAGCATCTACAAGGCCTAAGCTAAAGAGTGGCATGATAAGCACATTGTGTAGATGGAGTTTTGAGTGGGTGATAAGGTGTTACTATACAATTCGAGGTTGAATTTTTTCCCCGAGAAGTTCAAGTTAAGATGGAGTGGCCCATTTGAGGTATTGAAGGTGTTTCCATATGGTTCATTAGAAGTATAGAGTGAATCATCGAGGGCATTTAAGGTCAATGGAAAACGCCTCAAGATTTACAACCAAAGAGACATGATCAAGAACATCTCATAAACAACGGTGCCGGAGTTTGAGGCCAACTCAACCAAATGCCAATATTGAATAATGTTAAGCTAACGACTATAAAAGAGCACTTGGGGGAGGCAACCCGAGTTTTCTAACTTTTCTTTTTATTTATTTTTTTAGTTTTGTTGTTTTTATCTTAGATTTTGATTTTTTATGGATTTGAGTGTTTCAGGTCTAGTGCAATGAGGAACTAGAGCCAAATAAGAGGGTTGTGTGGAGCGAAAATGATTAAAAGGATTGAAGAAAAGATGGGTTGAAAAGAATTGAAAATAGGCATCCAACGAGTGCTACAAAGTTAACCGCATAAAAAAGAATCACCTTTGGACATTTTTTTTAACTAAGCGGGCACTCAGGAGTGGCCTAAGCGAGCACTTAGTTCAATCCAAAGTCCCAGGCAGAAGAATGTAAGTGGTCTCTTAGCGAGCATTACGCACCCACTCAGAAGAATTTCCGAGGTTGAAAAAAAGACTTAAGCAGCCGCTTAAACTTCCTACTGAGCAGCCTCTTAAAAGGGAAACAGGTGCATGTCATAAGAATGCGAGCGGGAAACAAGCAGGGATCAAGAGGCTATTAATTAAACTAAGTGGGCGCTCATTATCTCTTCTAATTGCCCACATAGAAGGTTGGGAGTAAATTTCGGGCTTATGAGTGGGAGCTCATTACTTCTTCTAAGCGCTCGCTCAGATCGATATTATGTGCATCTCAAGATTCTTTATACACGATTCCGGCTCTCTTTTCATCCATACTCTTCAATCAACTTCTTCATTATCTCACATAAAAACATGCATTCTCTCTCTAAAAACCTCATACTCACCCTCGCAATTTTTGCCCATATCTCATCCATTTCTCAACCTTTTCACTCTAAATTACTACCATTATTCTCTCCATCACTATACACTTTAGTACCAAAATTATTCAAAAATAATCACTTGTGAGAAAAATCCAAATTTGAAACCCTTAGAAACATTAGGTGAATTTCAAGGCTTTTTTCTTCTAAACTCGGATTTGGCACTCAAGAAGCGATTTGGAGGAAGTTTATCTTGGAATTTTTTGTATTTCTTACTCAAATTTCTCTTTTCAATTCTTGCTTCAAATCCTCATGTCTTATTGTTTTATTTTTGAAATTTTTTTATAATTTGTTGTATTTAGTGTATTTTGGTACTATCGTGCTTGAATTTGAACATATTGAAGAACTTTTTTAGGTTTAACCTATAAAATTAGGTTGTGAACTTAACTCTTGTGATTATGGTTGATCTTGTATATTATGATCATAGAATTGGTGGTTTGAGCTCTTTGTAGTTGGATTTTGGTGTTGAATATTTAAGCTTAGGATATTGGTGTGGCATTTGGGAATCATATAATCATCTTAACGAAACTTGTTTTCTAAGAAAAAATCAAAGACCTCTAAAACACCAAGTACCTCCTAATCATCACAACCGACAATACTAAACCTTAAATTCATTAACACAAACCATAAATCCTACTATAAGAAGATAAAAAACCAAAAGCTTTTAATCACCCAGTTTTATGAGACAGACTCTATAGAGAAGTTAGGGATCCTATAGGACCTCTTCACCTTCATTACTAACTTGGGATGGGACGAGTTTTGTCTTCTCCAAAACTATACATATAAGAAGTTCATTTTTGAATTTCTAGCTTCCCTAGAGAGGACTCAAATTAGGAAGAATGATTACCAAATCACTTTTTAGCTATTTAACCAAGTGCAATCTATCACCCTAGCCCAACTAAACCAAATTTTCAAATGAGATCCCACCAATGATATCTATGCATTAGACATGGGCCAATTTATGAACTACAATGAAGCAAGATGGTGGAGGACAATCTCTTATAACATGGAATACCAATCCAACACCTATCACACCTCCTAGAATATCCATGCTTGTCTAAGGATCCTTCATATATTATTTGGGTATTTTATATTTGACAAGAAAGACCTAGGAAAGACTGTTAGAGATGAGATAGAGTTTCTATGTATGGCAGTTGTAGGGAAAGAAAGGTCAGAGAGTATGCTCAACTTTGGGCATCATTTTTTGTTGAGATGCCTAGAACACAAGAGGGGTGGCCTAACTAGGGACATACATATGGGGGTATGGTTACCATTATTGCACATGCTTTGAGTTTTGCAAAATACAACTCCTTACCCCCATCAATGTACATGACATTTACATCGACATTTATTCTATAAAGAGAATGGATTTCCTCTAGTACATGGCCGACCTAGAGGTCGTCTATGGGTGGAAGGTGCGAAGGATAGTTAGCTTCTACCTTCCAAATCCCAATTTGACAAGCATAATGCAAGAAGGGGGAAATATGTGGAAGATCCCCTCACATGATGTTTAGCAGCCATGTGCCTCTAGCGCTCGCGCAACCCTACTTAGACCTAAAGAAGGTACGTCTTCCTCCCTTGTTCCCTCCCCCTCCTTTAATTTAGAAAAAGAGTTTAAAAACCTAAGTATGCTCATGTAGGGCCAAGCTGAGGCTCAAAGGGGTAGTATGATTCGCGAGAATCAAATATATGATTATCATGTTAACATTAGGAATTTTAGCCCCTATGTTAACTACCCATACGATCCCCTTCAACTTGGTCTCATACCCTCATGGTCCAAGGAAGGCACACCCACCTACCCATATTGGACAGGTCCTTCAGTCCCTAGTGTTACACCCCCTTCTTTTCCCCCTTATGATTATACTTAGAGTGGGGGATAAGACTACCAAGGCAATCCCTTCTACCTGTTTAACGGACCGAGTTGGCCCCCAGGTTATATGGGTGGGTGGGTGGGATGGCCCCCTAACCATCTGCGGTATGATTGGTCGCCCTACATAGACGTATCGGGTCCCGATGTTGACCCAACCTACAACTTTCCCTCCCATGATGATGAGAAGAGGCATAAGAAGGGTGAGGGCCACAACTCTAGCTAGTCATACCCCAAATGAATTACCCTCTCCTTCTATTTCTCAATTTTTGCACCGAGGACTGCACTTCACTTAAGCTTGGGGGTTGTTTCAAAAGGTTTGGGTCTTAGCTTCTTCTACTCTTCCTCCACTGTAGAATACATATATAGTTTTCTTTTTAAGTTTTCATTTCTTTGTTTTTGTGTGTTTAGAACTAGAGTAAAACTATTATTCTTGTGCTTCTCTTGTTTCTTGCTTTTAGGTTACCATTGGTTACCTCTATACTAACTATTTTTTGTTCATGAATGTTATTAAATTAGGAAACGCAAGAGGCTAAGGTATAATTTTTCCTACTACCTTTTTATTCTTTTATTTGTGTGTTTTCCTTTTTTTAGTTTAGAGGAAGTTAATTGTTCGAGGATGTATGACACTTTATTGTTAAAGGCGTTTAGCCTATTTTTGAGGATTGGTTAACTAGAACCATTTGTTTTAATGACCATGTTTAGTTGTTGATTTTTAGATAACCTTTCCCATATCATACTCTCATGCATGCATCTTCCTATTTTCTTTTCTTTTGCAGAAAAACAGAAAATCAAAAAACATTTTGAGTTTTACTTTGCAAGGCAAGTAGTTTATTTTCATTCATCCACGAGGATTTCAATATCACACTGTGCTCTTCCTTCTAAGCAAAGCTGCAAGGCATCAACCTCAACTTCCCCTGAAGACTTCAAAGACTTTGAAGACTTCTTCTCTACGACACCAACACTAAAACACTCATTTGGGGTTGATGGGATCATCATTACCTTTTAGATAACCTTCTCTTTACATCAATCATTGTACCTATAGTAGCAAGACAATGTCTACCCAAAATAAAAGGCTTTTGGGTGTTTTTAGGGATGTCCATGGCTATAAAATCACATGGGAAGACTAACTTCCCAATAAACATAGGGGCAACCCTAAGAATACCCGTGGGGTGTTTATTACTCCTGTAAGTGAACTGTAGCGTTATCCTAGTTTAAGACAAAGGTCCCACATTAATTAGCCTCTTATAGACCTATAGAGGCATGAGAATGACGCTAGCTCCCAAATCACAAAATTTATTATCAAAAGATAGATTACCAACTTTGACAGGGATAGAAATCTACCAGGGTCACCAAATTTGAGTGGAAGTTGGTTCTGAATAACTACGCTACATTGCTAGGATAAATTGCCAATTCCCTCACTTTTTTCCTACCAGTGGCTAAGTCTTTTAGAAACCAAGAAAAGGATGGTATTTTGGATATGGCATCTATGAATGGGATATGGAGTTGGACATCTTTCACCATTTTGAGGAATAAGTGAAATGTAAGGTCGAGGAGGTGACGGAGGTTTGCTAACATCTTCCTTAGGATCCTCAACTGTTCCACCCAAATCTTTCTAGGAGTCTTTTCACTCATTTTTGTTGTTGGCACAGGGTCCTTTAGGGCCTTACTACTCCTAGTCACTATGGCATTGACATGTTCGGTAGGATCTATGCCTTAGCTAGGGATCAAGGGTCTAGAGCCATCTCTGAGGGCATTGGCAAGGTGGGTAATCTGATTCTCAAGCATTTTATTATATGTTTGCATCTTCCTCAAGCTTTCCTCAATGTCATTATTCTTCTTGGTTTGGGTATCTACAAAACTCTCATATCAAAGACTTTACGTTGGACTGGTTGAGATGGGGGAGTGTTTGGCCTTGGACTTGAAGTGAAACCGGGTGGGTTTTGTTGGTATGGATATTTGAACTAGCCTTGGTTTGGGTTTTGAAACCTATTCTGATTTTGGTTTGGCCTATAGTTCCCATGTCCTTACCCTTTAAAGTTTCCCTGCCCTAGTTCTCAAACTTTCTATTGTGTTAGAAATTTCCCTGGTTTTGGCCATTAAAATTTCCCAGTCCCTGATTCTGTCCATTGAAATTCTCTTGCCTTTTATTATACCCATTTCTCCAACCAAAGTTTATGGGTTAGAGTATAGGTCAAATTTGGAGTTTGGAACCATATTATTCATGGCATTAACTTGTTCCATACTAGAAGATGCATTCCTTAAAAAGGTTAAGTTACATTGCATAGGATTATGATCATATTCACATCACAAAACAAAAGCTGCATAGAAGCATTAAGACTAAAGGCATGTAGGGGTTGCATTCCACCTAATGGAGTGTTCAATACAACTTCATTGAATTTGTTAGTGAGTACATCTACCTTAGAAAAAATACATTAATAGAATCTACCCCATACCTTCCTCAACATTTGGGTTGCACTCGCTCACCTTCATTCCAATCAGCAAAGTTCTCAATTTCCTGCTTAATCTTCTTAAATGCTTCAATTAGGCTTATCTCATTATAGCTCCATCAGCTCTCGCATCAAGGCTTGCCTTGTTTTGCTTAGACAATCCATTATAAAAGATGTGAAAAAGTAGTTACTTCTCCATTCCATGATGTGGGATTGCTTCTATCAACCCCTTAAATCTTTCCCATGCTTCAAATAGTGTTTTATCACCCTTTTCACAAAACATTGCAATCTAATTTGTTCTCATCTCTGTAGTTTTTTATGGTGGAAAGAACTTATGTAAGAAAGATCTCGTGACCTCTTCCCATATCCTCAAAGAATTGGGATCCATTTTCTCAAGCCACTCATTAGCTTTACATGTGAGAGAGAACTTGGACAAACTCAACCTAATGTAATCCTGACTCACCCTATTTGCTTTCCCGATGTCATTATATCCGATAAACTACTTCAAATGTGCATGTGGTGACTCGTGTTTCTCTCCTCCAAAAGGATGACTTTGAACCAATGTGATAAGTGCAAGATTTAGCTCAAAGTTATTAGCTTTCCGTAGTGGGTTGCACTCTACCACTTTGTAACTTATAAGCTCTAGGAGCTCTATATTGCCTCAACGGCCTATCGTTACCTTCCGCTATAGAGAAACGCGGGTTAGAGTGTGTTGAAAATGATGTAGGACTGAACATTATCTCTGTAAAAGGACTTGAAAGGTTTGGATCAATTTCTGCACCTTCTATTTGTTGTGAGCTTTCTCCTACTCTCAAACCTCTTCTAATAGCTCTAATGGTACGCTCGATCTCAGGATTCAGTGAAGCAAGTGGATAGGCTCTACTACTTCTTTTTTATGGCATACAAGATCATCAAAGCTAAGCAGAAGATTAGTAACAACAATCACAATTAAAAATAAAAGAAAAACAAAAAGAAAAGAAATAAAAATGAATTAGACTAGTAAGAATTGCTAAATACTCGATACTAAATGTCGTTCCTCGGCAACGGCACCATTTGATAGGTTGAGGAATCGGTCGTTATGACACCTAATATCAGAAAAACTTAACTTAACCTACTAGTAACAGGCAAGTAAGGGTCGTGATCCACAGAGAATGGCTTTTAATAGATACTGATTTCTAGCAATAAAACTATAAGTAAGTTCTAGCTAAACTAGGAGAAGATTTTAACTTTAATTATAATGCTAATGCGAGGTTCTAAACAACGTATTCTATATGGGAAAAATGCTAGGGGTTTTGGGATTCAACACCAACTCCTAACATAAGTGAGCTAAAGCGGGGAATTGGACATGAAAATGAGATAATATGGAGTTCATAAACTCACTATTGACCTATGACTCGAACCTAAAACATGCTATAGGGAAGGGGTTTCATCCAAGAACCAACCTTTTGATCATCTTCAAGGAAACAAGCACTATAATCGAGATTTCTTGCCTAATTGTTATCTAAAGCAACCCAAGCAACACAATAGGGAAAATACAACAAACCAATAAATCGAGAGTTAACAATCCAACATCGGATCACTACCTGATGTGCTCATTTTAGAGCACGTTTATAACCTCATTTTAGTGTCGAGTCTCATGATTTTATATTGGTTTTATGCACATTACATTCAATTTTACCTTGATCTTGTCCTCGAGCTGTTTTTAGGTCATTTCAGGTGATCTCGATGATTTCGAGGTAAAATGAGACGTGTTCGAGGCTTTGACGCTTCTATCAAGAGTTTGGATGCGCGTATCATAGCTTGGGCATGCGTTCCAAGTCACTCTCGAAGATCCCATAAACTCTAGAAGCCACTAGACACTTCAAAGGAGCTGTTCAGCAAGGTTGAGGTTCAGATTCGACCGAATCTGACATCCATTCGGTCGAATGGTGGATAGGGATTCAAGCACATAAATCAAGCTCTCGGGAATAGCCAAATGAGAAGTCATTCGGCCGAATCAAGGCCCATTCGGCCAAATGGTTTCACTCCTTCGGTTGAATGGTGGAGAGGGTGAGAAAAGTCGAGGTTTCTGATATGGGCGAATGAAGAACCTATGTCCGACTTTCTTGGTTCTTTCTTAGGCCGGCGCTCGAGGGTTTTTCCTAGGGTTTTACCCCTTATGTCTCTAGGGTATAAATACCCTCTTGCTCTGTACATAACCCTCATGCCTACTTTGAGAGCTTTTGTGCCTCAACCTAGAACATCACTTTAAAGCTTTTCATTTCTTTCATGCATTAGTTTAGATTTACAGCTTTCATTTCACTTCCTTTCAAACTTTGTATTTCGGATTCGGATTCCTTTTCGTTCACGCAATTTCATTTATGCAAGGTATTGATTCTTTTCTGTTTTATTTCGTTTAATGCTTTCAAGTATTGTTTTTCTGAATTTCATTCCTCTTGTTATTATCATTGCTTTGTTTACAGTTTTGATAGGATAGTTTTCGTTCTCTTGTTCATTTCCATTCAGTTTGTTCATGCTTTCAATCATGTCTTTTATCATTGTGTATGTCCTAGTCTTTATTACTATGTGTGAGTAGTTTTCTTAGGGGTTTGATTGGTGAATCCCTAGGTTGGCTCGTTCTTCATGCGTAGAGTTAGGATTTGAGATTGTTGATGATTGATTGATTGATATTCGATGCGAATCTTGTCCTGCCACTCCTTTGGAGACATAGGGCGATTATAGGTTGTTCGTGTGATTTATAGGGTCACAAACTTCCTCTCGTCATCTTGAGTGTCGTGATTCATTGTTGACTGATTTCTCCTAATTTAGCGTATTGATAGTTTGATTGTCCTTCCTAGGGTGGAACTGATCTGTCCCCGTTTTCCTTCCATAGCATATTATTGTTTTAGTTCTTGCTTTACCTTTCTGTCATTAGTATAATTCTTTCAAATCCCATTTAAACCCTTTGCATCAAGTCTATAAACTATCGCCCCTTGTCCTTGTGGTTCAATCCCCGACTTACCACTACACTAGTTGTAGTAGTATTAGGGTGTTTATAAATTTTGTTTGCATAACTATTCTTTTAGTTAAACGACCTAAAAGAACGGTTATCACTACCTAAATCTACATTTTTCAATGTCTTCGATCAAGGAACATGAATGGTTGAAACCTATATGACCAAATCTAGGCTCCAACCAAAAACCAACATTAGGTCACCACATTATTCATCAATAAACCAATTTCAAACCTTAATCATCATTTATGCTCGGGAATGAGTTTTCACCCTATCCCCTAACTAATCTAATTACTCATGCTTTTGTCTAACAAACACTATGGAATTAATCAAGGAAGCATATTGCTGCAAATTAGAATAGGAATTAACTACTTCATGAAGGAAACCTAAATAAACAAGCATAAATCAAACCAAGAATAACAGGTATTAGAAAGCAATGAAATCTAGAACAAGAGAAGTGAAAGAAAATTACTGATTTATATAGAAAAATCTAATGTTTAACATGCTTCAATGCAAATAGTTGATGATAGCAAATCTTGAAACAAATCTCCAAACTAATCTAGAAATTTAATGGAAAAAGCAAAAACTCTAAAACTAATGCTAATAATCTCTTTAAAACTCTCTAAAACTAGGGCTAAAACTATGAATAATGATGTATTCTCGTCTACTGCTGCTTCCCCTTCCATATGCTCCGTAAAAGAGTTTGAAATTAGCACGAAATTGCCCAGAATAAGCCTAAGCAATCGCGTTAAAGTTATGAGTGTCCGCTCATAAAAGGATTTCAGGCTCTCTCGTAAATTGAGCGGGCGCTGATCAGTTCACCTTATGAGCACCCGCTCAGAAGGATCTTTTGCCTTCCGAGCGCCCTCTTGATGCCCGCTCAGCTCTCGCTTGCATTCTTATATTTGACTATTCAGATTGAACTGAGCGGTCGCTTAAGATCCTTTTGAGTGGCCGCTCAGCTCTTCTCGCCTTAAGAAGCCTCTTGCCTCATTTCTTGAGCGGTCTCTTGGCTTCTTTTCTTATCTTTTCAACTACACATCTTTGTTCCTTGTTCTCGTGCTCATGCCAACTATATTCTTGCATTAAGCCAACAAAAACACGCATTAAAGTAGAAAAGGCACATGAAATAGAGAAATATGATAGAAAGACGATAAGTGCTTCTAAGTCTAGGTCATGCGGATGCAATATGGCACAAAACGGAATGAATTCGGGCTAAAAGAGTATGAAAAATCTGCTAGGGAGGCACAAATGTGTGACGTAAATGTCACTCATCATCTACCTCTATCATTTTCCATGGTGATGCTCTCATCTCATCACTGACCATTCTCCTTTCATGTGTTTCAATATAGTCCTTATCCCTATGTCCAAGCATGCCCCACATAAATAACTGAATATTGGAAGCCTTTCATATTTTACCGGCACCATCATCAATTTCCCCTTGACTTTCAAGGACAATCTGTTTATTAAGGATTTACGAACATAAAAAAGAACTCGTAAACGCAAGGACCTATTAATTCCCCTAGCCTCCGTATTATCCCAACCCATGTATTCACCCAATTTATTACTAATTATCCGAGCATTCATTTCATTCCCTCTACCTTTAAACTGTAAATCTTAAACATGAATTCAAAAGGGAACCAAAAATAGCAAAATGTCATATGGTTTTACCTCTCTTTGACATCTTTATGAACAATTACATACCTATCAAAATGCCAAGGCTGCATCTCCTGCCCACGATCTTTATCCCTCCAATGGAAAAATTAGAACATAAAAACATTTTGATCAATGCAAGTCGCCTCCATCCCATACCTAGGGTTCCATACCTTCTTCATGATATAAATTAGTGCCTTCACGTTGACACCACAATCTGTCCACACTTTACCCATAAGACTCAACTCTACCCATGCATCCTCCCCCTGTCCATAAAAAATCCACTCGTCCTCTGCAAAAGAGGATGCCTCCTTTATCGACAAAGAGGGTGCATCTGTAAGCTAGATCGAGACTTCCTTCTCCATCACAAATTAAAGAGCTCGAGATAACAACTTCCACGTAGAAGAAACCCTAGCAACATGCACTAGCCTTACACTAATTAGTATATATTAACCCAATAGTATTTTCCAACTAAAACCAAATTAAACGTATTAAAGCTAAAACATAGTCTTCTTATTGGCCCTATTGGATATAAGTATTTAGGCTTATTGAGCTTTTAAACGAGTTAAGCTCGATCTTGAGAGCTTTAATCGAGCATGAGTTTGAGTCGAGCTTGAAACAAGCTTTAATCGAGTTTGAGTTTGAGTTCGAGTTCGAAAATTAAGTTTTCGAGTCGACCTTGAGTTTTGGTTTTTTAGCTCACAAGCTTTCGAGCATGAGCTTGAGTTATCGAGCTCGAGTCGAGCTTAGCCAAACTCGAGCTCGACTCGGCTTATAAGCACACCTACTAAGTACAAGAAAGAGGCCCAAAACAGTTGGATATAGTTTAGGTACAGTCCAACTGTACCCAATACGTACTTGACATGTACCCAAGTCGCACCCAGTCGTACCCACAATCAAACATCTGTACTCGTCCCGCCCCTCCTAGGGACGTACCCGTATCGGGTACAAGGTACGATAGTGATTTGGCATGCCCGTGCATCGTAGGCTAGCCCTAAGGCTGACCATCTAATAAAAAAGGCTATCCCTAAGGCTTGTCGGAATTTTTGGACCGCTCCCTCTTCAGTTGGCCGAATTTTTTGGACGACTTACCCACCGGCAATTTAATTTCTCAACTTTTACCTTGGCGGCTCCTCCATAGTTCTGTTGGCAACAATTAGGATGGTGGTTGGCCGAAAACCGGTGACGTATTCAGCCAAAAACTAGTGGCGTAATTGGCTGAAGTCAGGGCGTGGTGGTTGACAGGCTGAAGGCAGGGCGTGGTGGTTGGCAGGGAATGACGAGAGTACGAAATGGAAAATTAGAGATTAAATGTTAATAAGATATAAAAGGTGCAGGTAAATGCAAGGAGCTGGAGTAAAATTATGACGTAAATAGCACTCCACTTATAATTCTAATTGTTAATGATTTTTATTCCACCAATTTATGCTTACAACAAATGCCACTCAAAATTCAAAGAATGGAGTTAGTATGCACCTGAGGCAAGGTATAGTGCTACAGTAACGAAATTACATTATGGACAAATTCATACCATCCATTTTTCACTAAACAAAATGGGATTAATACAATCTTACCCAGTCATTTCTCAAATAATGAAAAAACTGGAATTGAGCTGCTTAATGCATCTCCGATCGCCAACCTGCTAATCATCAAATTATGCAACTTATTGATTTGACGGAGGCATGCCATAACAGGGGTCACCATAACTCATAGGTAGTGGACTGCATCAAATAAATGTAGAATCTAATGGGGAATGTACAATTGCAGTTTTAGTGATAAACCTTCCGTAGTTCTAATGTTGCAATTGGCCATGAATAGCTGCGGTTATATTAATTCTAAAAATCTGCATGTCCTCCAATTAGTCAAAATTTTGCACACTAAATCCATTAGTCATACGTAGACCTAGTCCCCATTTGAACTCTTAGTTGGTGAACCTCTTTTTAACATATGCTGTAGATCCTGCACGACTTCAGATATAAGCGGCCTAAACTCTGGTTGATTCTGCAAATTAACCTCATATTTGTCAATTTGCAATTAGATATTAATCCAAACAATAATGAGAACAAATCAAGAAGCAAGACTATACCATAAATAATTTTATCTAGAACTTTGTGGAATTGAAAGGAAATGATCCAAAGATAAAAAAAATTAAAAAAAAAATATTATGATATCGGTCTTCACTAACTTCAACCAACTGAAACTTTTTTCTTCACTTACTACAGGAATTGTTTAATAAATCCTCTTAATTCCCTTCAGTTACTTAGAAACTCCTTTATGTACCACAGTTTGATGCCCAAAAGTATTTCCCACTATTCTACACACGAATACATTCTCATAATATTCTTCAGAAGAACAGTTCACAAATGCCTGCAGAGCTAGGCCTAAGAGGTCTAAGTGTTTATCTAAGAAGAATCACTGAGAATGGTTATATACCAACATCCTAGGAAGATCAAACCTCTAAATACAATACCATTGTAAGACCAAGCAAGAATCATGGGACAACCTCTAAAACCATTTCAAGGGATCCAAATATTGCTATGATTAATTTTCACAAAATTTGTGCCTTATATACCGAAATTTGTTATTCTGGGTTAATTCCTAATTTACAAGATTATTTAGTAACAATTATAAGAAGATCAGAAACTACAACTCTAGCAACCTTGAAGATATTTTTCCTATCCCAAGTATCCAGATATATGATGAGGATAGAGAAGGAATGCACAAAAAAGGAAACATTGTATTAGTTGAGAAACTTCGTAAAAGGTAAATATTGCAATACTTACGGAATGGAGGAAGTAGCACGTATTTGGTCATAACTCATAATTGAATCTTGAACCTAAATATTCAAACCTGTTCTTTCAAATGATCTTATATATATTACAGAAAATGAGTCTATCACCTTCATCTGACTAATTGGCTCTACCTATTCGATCAATGTTTTCTTTGTAATATGAAATAGCCAACAAAAGAACATATATCTGAACAGTGATTTCTCACAAACAGCAAGCTATTTTTAAATTAAAGGGCAGAGTTTAGCTAATGAGAGTAATAACTATTGGCTTTTCACATTAACATATGAAATACTTAATGCACTTATTCTATCTCCTGCAAAGGGGAGAGCATATAACATTAAGTTATGAGCAAACAGAAAGTACAGGGAGTTATATTCACCTGAACACATCGTGAAATAATGTCAGCAAAGTGTGACAAGGATTTCATAGGATACTTCTTATTGAGAGAAGGATCAACCATCCTCTGTAAAGCATCAATATCATGTAGCTGAGGAACTGCCCACCTCACCAAAAACTGTTCTCCTCGTACCCGTGTTCTGGAGGTCAATATTTCAATAAATATAAAATATTTGCCAAACAATTAACAAGGCAGATAAAAAAAATATTTGTTTTTAAGCTATGGCATCTCTTACCTGTCATAAGACATTCGACCTGTCAACAGTTCTAACATAACCACTCCAAAGCTGTAAACATCACTTTGGGGAGTATATATTCCCGACTCAAATTCAGGAGCACCATAACCATAGGTTGATTGCAGGTGTCCTGATAACTGAAAGTGAAAACAGCTGTTGAGTACTAGATAGCAGTAAAACTTTTAGATTTCTAAGCAAGTTCTCTCCTTAGGAGACAGCACAAGTAAATGTTTCATTTTCTAAAAGAGACTTCTTTTAATCGTACATAAAGTTTTATGAGTACAGTAATGCCCATCAGAAAATATAACATAATAGTGTATCCTTATCAAGTTTTGGATACAGAGGATGCTAAATATAAAATATAAAGAAGAAAACAGACATCCAGATGTGAAGGTTCCAGATGATTAGAAGACAGCAAAAATCGTAAGAAAAAAAAAAAAAAAAAAAAAAAAAGACAAAGATAGAAAGAAAATGAACAAGCTTCCACCTGTTGTGAATACAACTTACAGAGCATGATGTGGACTTCTACAAAAGAGTGTTTGAATGTCAAAGCACAACTTTTTGATGAATTGCACACTTATTGTCCATGGTCATGTTCTTTTGCCAGATATTTGCGAGCACAAGGAGGCATGAAAACAAAAAAAAAGGGCCCTAGAGGCCTGCAGACATGAAGGAGAACCAGAGAACCAATAACAAACATAAGCACTGATTTAAGGCATTGTTTTCATCAACTTATTTTTGCTTTTTTTTTTTTTTGCTGAACTTATTGCTTTTTCAGGCTCATCTTTTGCCAAACTTAACTTAATTTTGCTAAATTTATTTTATTTTTGCTGAACTTGAACTAATTTTTTCATGAACTAAACTTATTATTTATGAAACTTATTTACATAAGATGAGAACAGAGCCTAACACCATAGTCCCAAAGTTATTAGACCCTTTTATTTCTTCTTCATGCCAGATATACAGACATGTATCACTCAATTATATATGTTTGACACTTCAAGAAATTACATATATCTTCAGATTTTAAAAGAGGGATATTGTTATATAATGGCCAAGGAGATAATGGTTGCTAAACAGCTTAAGAAGACTAATGAGCTTATTGAAGAACATGGGAACCCTAATGACTACCTTGGGTGCATGTCTTGGGTCACGTTGGATAGAAGGTCAGTTGACACCTAGCTTGGAGGAGGAGTCCTACAAGTTGCAACTACCTAGAAGTTAAGTTGATTAAAATTCCTAAGAGTTTGTATCTAGTTAAAGTACCTAGGAGAATAACAGTTTGTACTCAACTACTTAATTAGATGTGTGTTTGTGTTTCATTAGGTTTCTTGTTTGCTTAGGTGGCATAGTTTGAGTTCTAATAGTATTCTAGCTTTGCTTAGTTGGCAAGAAAAAACTTATGTGTAATGCCAACTTGGTGCTTAGGTGGATAGCTACCCCAACGATATGAATAGGGAGCTAATCCAACCGATTTGATCATCAGAAATTTTATGAACTCAAAATCTTTTCTTTCTTATTGAAATTCACGTGTCTTGTGAAGTCTTCAATTACTTGGTGATTTCTGTAAGGTAATTGTGTCTTTGGTCTATCTTGGTTACATGTTGCATTGGATCAAAAGTTGCATTAGATTGTTAGATCACGTAGATAATTGATCTTGAGTCATTCAAATTGAAATTTAACTATTTGCAATAGGAATTGTCGAACGCTATTAAGTGTTCCCTAGAAGTGCATTGTTTTGCCCTAATTCAAAGGGAGTGGAATTTAACCTTAACACTTTGCGTGCTAATCATACATAACCATACTAAGCCATATCCTAGAGAATACATCTAAAAAATGTCCTATTTATCATACTTGCATTAGTGAACTTGTTGGTTTGACTGCGTGACTTTGTGGATTGAACCATTGCTTCTTGGCTTAGATTAGGCTATCAATTGGATCCTCCTTAACCCTTATTGTATAAATACCTACCGGGAACATAGAAATAACAAATATTTTTATCAATAGGATTTATTAGTGAATTTTTTGGTGGTTGGAAATCTTCATTTCTTATACTAGAATTTTAGCCTCTTTACACTTGTTATATTAACGCCTACCATATGTAGACTGTAGTGCAAACTAGCCATAGAAATAAGCTCAGCCATATCCCAATTACAGATATGTTCACTCTATTGGCAGAGGGCAAATAAAAACAATAGTGAGACACCAGGGTATGTAAAGCATCTAATAATATAATATAACATAATGATTTACTTGACTGGTACATTGAAAAAACAGAAAATGGTAAATTGATAGGCAAGCATTTGAGTGGGTATTACACTCCCAAAGGCTAAACTAATCACTCAATAATTCTCAAAATTCAACATACAACTCTATATATAGATGACTAATGCCCCCTTCAGCGACCTAACTCCCTATACTTATTAGCATTACCTAAATTGCCCATTGCCCATTGCCAATGTTTGATGCATTACAGTGTATCCAAAAATTATGCTTTTCAAAGACAACATTAAATCTTTCGAATAATATCTCGCCACACAAAACACAAATAAGGTTCTTATAAAACTAATTATCACGAGCCAGAAGAAGGTACAATATGTAATGAAAACACCTGGCTAATTTTATGGAAATAGGATGATAAGCAACTCAATATATTATTGGCACTCCCCACATACAGCCCCAATTAATGAGCAACAATTAAGGAGCCACTTAACAAAATTTGAAGAGCAGAAAATTAGTTACATCTGATGCATAATAACTTCCAAGAAAGGAAAAGAAGATGGATCATAAAAGATACATCATTCAAGGTGAGAAAGGGAGTTCATGAAAAGATTGTTGAAATGACATTCCTCTTTAAATCTTCAAGATATAATAACAGTAAGTAGCTCTGTTGATCAACTCTTACAAGTCTCTACAGAAGGTGATAGATATTTACAAGGTTTTAGGGTCAAAATATAGTCCAACTGTAAATTATATGGACCAAGATTTGCATGCATATTTGAAGGGTTTATACAAACTCTATTTAAATATCATCAACACTAAATGAAATCTCAACCATAGAAGCAAAATGCCAAGTAAAAATTTAAAATCATGAAGGTGATTTCTGTTGGATTCTTACCTGGCTAACAGAACCGGATGCTATCAGCGATGCCAAGCCACAATCAGAGACGCGCACTTGAAGTTCATCATCAAGAAGAATGTTCCCAGATTTGAAATTTCTATGTACAACAGGCGGTTCACAGACCTCATGCAGATACCTGGAATTAAATATCAACAAGACATAATAATCATCAATACCAAATACAATAAAGTTCAAGGATTCAGAAAAATCAGTTAAAAATCATACCCACAAAATGTTAAAAACCAATAGCCTCAACTATTGCACCAAAGCAAATTGATAAGATACAAGTCAGTCACAAGCAAACATTAAGAAATTCTGGGTCACACAAAAACCACTGAATGGTAAAAAACTAAATGTAAAAAATTATTTGACTTAATGCTGAAATGAAACCATAACAAGTAAAATTCAATCAGGAGTTGAGGATCATATTTTGCCAATCAAAGAGACAGATCCACTTACTCCAAGGCTCTTGCAGCTCCAAGTGCCATCTGTACACGCATGCTCCAAGAAAGCTTCTTCCTGTACTCATCATCTGAGTGCATTGCATCCTGCAGCGCCCCATTACTACAATACTCATAAATCAAGAGCCGCTGATTGTGCTCTGAGCAGTAGCCCACCAGCTCCACAACATTCACATGCCGAATTCTGTCGATATTATTTACAAGCTCAAGAAATTCGTGGTCTTTTAGGCGGCTAGAAACACCCTTGTCAAGTTTCTTAACTGCCAGTAGCTGCAAGTCAAACCACTTATATCATGTTAAAATATGATTGCAAGAGAAAATTTTCAAGCAAGACACCGCCCTCCCAAAAATCTCACAGCCTTACATGGTAAGCACTAATTTGTGCTATAAAAGTAATTAGAGAAAAAATAATTTCATCATGTACACAAATTCAATCCGCTATGCACCATACTTTACCCATAATGTGGCCAGCCAGTTTTTCTGAAAGCTCAATCCATCATTAAATATGAATGTGACATCCCAGAGTTTCTATTACAATGCAACACCAGGTATGATCCTTATTCCAACTACATCATCTAACCTAATCTGTCACTGTACGAACAAAAGCAGGATGCTATACAAATTTAGAGCAAATATCTAAACTCAAAGTTCGGCAATTATCAATTACAGAATATTTCAAGTCTGGAAAGTACAAAAGTAAAACTCCAAACACAGTATATGGCGATACAGTGCTCCAAATAAAGTAAATCAAGCTGCCAATTTTGACAAAAAGGTTAAATCAGCAATGTTGCATTAAAGATTTTTGAAGCTACTGCACATTAACAGAATGAATAGCCAGATCACAGAGATGGAAGAATCAATGTTCACAGTTGAATTGAGCACAAAGTTTTCACAGGTCTCAATTAAATTCCTCCACAAATACAGTTGCTAAGATCAATCTTCATAGTTCAAGGAAAAAAAAGTCTTCTTTTGTAAAGGTGCAAACAACTGTCCAGATACCACAGACAGCATGCACTTAATAAATAAATAAGAAAATGGAAGTTTAAACAACTATTGAACCAAGCAAGATGACCAATGTTAGAAGAAGATCAAATGAGAGGCACCTATTAAGACGTTAGAGTTCAAAGTAGTATCTAGAGAAGACAAAATCCAAGTGTTCCTTAGCACATCGTAGACATTTCATACCTTTCTGTTAGGTAGCTCTCCCCGATATACGGTTCCCAGCATGCCACTTCCTATGAGATTATCTTGCAAAAAGCTGTTTGTATACTGCTGAAGAGAAGCAATTGTGAAAGATTTCACAGATGTCATGGGAAGAGGTCTTGTAGAAGGCTTTGCAGAAACAGATCCTGTTGATGGGATAGGCTTTACAATGACTTTCTGAGAGGAAATAGGAAGAGGTGGAGGAGGTGGCGGTGGAGGCGGAGGTGGTGGGGGATTGATCATAAAATCTATATCATTAAAGCTCACATCACTGTCAAGTTTCCTTAATGGAACTGTTGATCCTTGAGAACAAAGCTCCTCTTCACTGTGCTGTTTCGCAATTGCAGCAGTTCTCCTAATTTCTGCTTGCAACTCATCTTTAATTTCCACAACAGCATCTTTTTGAGCTGACCACAGAAATTCAGAAATCTTTGATAAGCAGAAAATTTATATCACAATTCTTTATGATAAACAGATAGACACTCAGCAAGGAGTATGCTTACCTTTTTCGGGCTGATGCTTAGGTTGACGTGCTGACCAATTTTTGAAAGGATTTTCTCGTGGACCCATATATGGTTGGATTTCATGTCTCTTTATAGTCCTATAATAGTCTTTACTTCTGGAAAAACACCATGGAAAGCATAGCAAAAGTGCCAATACCAAGATTATAAACCCGATCACTGAAGCAATTGATACCCCAACTATCCGTTTCGTTTTTGAAGACTGGGCTTTCTTTTCAGCATTCTCATCCTGCGGGGTAGAAGGTGAAGCTGTGTGAGTTCCAGGTCTCTGTCCAGAACCAGAAACTGTGCCAGAACCTTGAGAGGTACTAGAATTGGAAATAGTTGAGCCAGAACTGGGAGAAGTTGTGCCCGAATGAGGTGGTGACCGAGTTGGTTCCCCTGGAAAAAAAGGTGAAGGCTGCATAGAGGGAGCTGGCGGAGACGGCATTGGGGCAGCAAAGGTGTTAAAAAGATTTCCATCACTCCTGCCAAAATAATATCATACTGCCATAATTAGCTCAGAAAATCGCAGAATACATGACTCCAAAACATTGGCTTTATTACATATTCTGTCACTAGCATTGCAAAAAATTAACCATGATCTTAATAAACATAAGCAACTGCTACACATAATAACTGAACAAGGGAAATTCTGATTGTTGAAACACGAAATACAGAACAGATGCTGACATGCAATTACAAACAAGTTCAAATGCCCAACAGTTGAAAAATGGACATCCCAAGAAGGGACAAAAACCCGATTGAGGCATCACTATGACGGATTCAAGTTTGTCAAGAGTTATTAACAATAGGCTTATTTTTTTCTTAAGCAACAAGTTTCTACTCCAAAAAGAGAGTAAAATTTAAGTGCAATTGACTACTAGTTTCCAATATGCCACATACGAATAACACCAACACAGCAAACAGGATAAAAGTGGGGACAAAGAAAAGTTGGAAAAAACAGATATTGAAAAACAGAAAGACCAGCTCTACAGAACTCACTTGAATCCGGGTATATTCAGCAACTTGTCAGGTATAGGTCCAGAGAATTGGTTGTTCACTACATTCCTACACAAAGGAAAAACATGAATAAGCATGTTATCTATTAGCATAGGTCTTGATAAAATTGAAACAAAGAGGAAGCATTAATGCTTAATATTATTTCAGAAAGAGATATTAGGAGTACAAATCTTGCAGGGGAAGATCCTTGAGAACATCAAGCGTTCCAGACAGCTGATTGTCCTGCAAATGTCTGTGCAAGCAAAATAGGTTTTAATACAAATAGAACTGCACATGAAAAAGGAACTGACAGATTCAAGGAGAGGGAGCCCACAGGCTGACTAAAGAAGACAAACTCTCCATTGAAGTGGGCAATTCTCCGCTCAAACTATTTTGACCCAAATCTCTGCAGAAGAAAAGGCATTCAAATCTTGATCATCATAAATCAATGGAAAAGTGGAAGTAGCTAATCCAATCAGCTGAAACCTTACAAGCTGGACAAAGCAATAAGTGATTGAAAGCCATCTGGTACTTCTCCAGTAAGATGGTTGTCATTCACTTTCCTACAAAACATACCATTCTAAGAGAATAAACAACTCCTCCAGGAGAGAAAGTCACCCCAAAAAAACGTCATAAAAAATAACTTACAATGTAGTCAGAGAGGTAAGAGTGGATATAGTGCTCGGGATGCTTCCAGTCAAATTATTATCTGAAAGTAAGCTGGCGTGGTAAAGACCATCATATGTTTGGCGTGTCACAGTTAAAACTTTTATGGGAGAAGAGCAAGATACAAATGGCAACAAACCAAATGACACAAAAGAATCTTGTTCTACAGAATATTTTGTGGGGTACTTACAATGTCACCAAGGAAACTGGCAAACTTGAAGGTACGCTTCCACCAATATGGTTGTTGCTCAGATCACTGGAAAAAGAACAAACTAACATAGCATGACCAGATCATAAAGGAAAGGTACAAGTAACTCAATACAGCCAAATAAATCCAATAACTCATTCCAGCATTTTTAGAGCATATGCTATTCAAAGTTGGGGAGAACCTAATCAAAATTTATAAACAAGAATGTAAGAAACCAAAGACAACTCATGCAAGCAGAAAAATTTTCAATAGGTGAATAGGAAAACATGGATATTACCATGCAGCTTGAGGAAATGAAAAAACAAGCACTGCAACGTATTAATTGCCAAATTAAAAAAGAACAAGCTCTGAAAGAATAACTTTAGGGCTAGAAATATTTCTTAAAAATGACCCAGACCTGTACATGCAGTCAATAAAAGGGTCAAGTTA
Source organism: Dysphania ambrosioides (assembly GCA_026401315.1). NCBI lineage: Eukaryota > Viridiplantae > Streptophyta > Magnoliopsida > Caryophyllales > Amaranthaceae > Dysphania > Dysphania ambrosioides. Next base: position 6,655,060 of record CM048668.1, on the reverse strand, counting down.
CATGCCCAAACAACAAAGGGAGAGATCTTACATTGTTTTAATGGATGTAAATGATCCTAGGCTGTCTCCTAATTCACCACGTAGATCGGCCCCAACAAGATTTCTGTAAAGAATACATAAGAGCTACAATTATGAAGACAAAGGAAGTGAATTGCATACATTATATAGGATTGGAGCAAAGGAAAATTATCTTAACATGGATATAATGTTTGAAGCATCGCATTGGACGCCTTGCCAAGTGTCACCACATGGATCTCCGGCAGCAGCAACCCATCCAGGGAGTGTCGGTGAACCCAAATTAGCATATAAGCTATTAATTGCAGCAACTATGTCGAAACAACACACAAAAACGAATAACTAGAAGCATCAATGCTATTTTGGGATTCTTGACCATTCAAAGACATAAATATAGAGACTACCATTTTCAATACATGTAGTAAAAAGGAAGCTGATATAGTAGTAATCAAGGTTGGCAGAAATCTATTATAGAAAATTTGCAGGATAAAGAGAAAATAAAAGCTGAATTATACAGTAATACCCAATTCCATGATTGTCTCAGAGGGTTCAACTAAAATAGCCCAGATAACCTCAACCCGGAGTTAATGATATATGTGCCATAGAGCTTTATCATTTTTTGCATTTGTGGCACTATCCAAAAATGCAGAAGTTGACCTTATATGACAAGCAGTTTTGAGTAAGATAGCAAGGTTTTTTAAAGTTTGTTCTAAGGACAATAGCGTCATCATTGAGCAACTTTATGAACAATAGTGGGCATGAGAGTAAGACATAAAATTTAGCAAAAGATTCAGGAGTTTTGTCAAAACTCAACACAATAAATACACTTTTAATCCTTTAACAGAAAACTCAATTGCAACCATCTTATAGTAGCTCATAAGCAACTTGTTGCTGAAAGAATCACTCTGAAACCTGTCATTCCCCTGTTTCTATTTGTTACTTTTTGGCCTTAAAAGATACCAGTTTCACCATTTCACCTTCAAAGGTGAATTAAATTGAACAAGAACCTACTTAACCCTAGCTAAAAACGTTGTAAGGAATTTTGTTGTTCACTTTTACTTTTTTTTCTTTTTCAGCACAGAAGAAATTGGCTTCACCAGTTCACCTCCAATGCCTAGTTAAACTGACCAACAATCTACTTATCATAAGCTGTGAGTAGCATTAGGGATTCAACACATCACTCAAAGGACTACTTGATCTCACAAAACAGTAAATGCCATGAAACCACCGAAATTTGATGATGAACTAAGCAGCTCGGATTAAGACATACCATCATCGGGATTTGTCGACCCGTCTGCTAAAGGCAGCAAAAATATGAACATAAAAACAAAGCAAACTTCAGCCCAGTTCTTTACACCTGAGTAGTCCATCGTATGTATCTTCCAACCCATTCATCCAATGCACAATTTTGTAGTTAACCCACTCCAACACCTCAAATCCACATATCTCATCAGAATACAGCACCAACTTCCAATCTGTATGTTAAAAGTACAAAAATAATGAGCATAAAAAATACTTGATCAACTGTAATCAAAGAGCAAAATCGAATTCAACATTTGTAATCATTATGATTATCAAAACCAGAAGTACACCAAAATACACCTAATTTCTCACTTTCTCACTGTGTTCTCATATCCAACAACCCCACAAAAATTATTCAATAATGCTACTATAATTTTGAATGGACACACTAATAATTACATAATATACAGATCAAACCATATAGTATAATAATAATTAATATTAAGGCCGACCCAACTGATAAACTGATAAACTGAAAAAGGGACGACATCATAGACGTAAAGCATACCATTATTACAATTCATCAACAATCATCCAAAAAGAGAACATAAATTCTAGAGAGAGAAAGGGAGGAATTCTAGAGAGAGAGAGAAAGAAAATCAAGTGGAAATACCGCCCAAAGCCCAGTGATAAAAAATGCAGATTCCAAAAAAACCCAGAAGATGTTTTTGTGAGTAAATTTCAACTGCAAGCTCAAACCGTCGTGGGGTTAACCGACGGAGCACCAACCTAGAGTGAGAAAGTGAAAACACACACGGCCCAATCTAGCGAGAGAAAGCAGAGGAAACTTGGAAAGAGCTGGAAAGATTAAAGTGAAAGTGAAGAAAGTAAGAAAAAGTTAGGGAGAGAGAAAGAGTGAAAGGATGGAAATTGGAGAGAGAGAAGAAAGTGAGGCTGCTCTGAACTCTTCTGCAGTATCTACAGGCCTAAAGAAGGGGTTCGGCCCGGTCACGGAGGCGGGCCGGGCTGGATTGTGGTAGCCCGGTAGGGAGTGGGGAAGCGAATGTAAAACTCTAAATATAGTCCGTGAATCTCTACTTATCGCCTGTATAAATATGTATTTTACATAATATTTTACCATATTGTCCTTATTGGTTTAAAAAATTATACGCTAGTAGAAAAATATCTAAAATGGAAGGTTCCTTCATGATAGAACCGCCTATTTTGGGTTGTTCCTTCATGGAAGAACCATCCATTTGAGGTGGTTCATGGTTCTTCTATGGAGGAACCATTCATTTTTACCTGTTCTTTCAAAATTAAATTTTTTCATACTTAAAAAATAATTAGTGGTTATTAAAAAAATAATTAATATATAATAAATAATAATTAGTATTTGAATAGTAATTATTATGTTTAATTATGGTTATTATACATATTTGTTTAAGAATTAATAATTATAATTGGTAATAATTTTTTTTCATAAATTAAGATATAAAATAATTTTTAAAAATAAATAAAATAATTAATTATGTTTAACAAAATAAAAATAATTCATTCATGTTAATATATTTATATTAATTATATTAATAAGTATGAATAAGTTTTCTTAATTAGTATGATTTAGCTACTTTTAAAAGTAATAGTATGTAAAATTGGAAAATTTTCTTAATTTCTCTTTTAGAGGCCTTTTTTGGGAAAATTAGTAGGTCAAATTCCCTACGAAAATGTGGGGGCGTCGTAAATTTTGAAGATACAATTGTTCGAAACCTTGTAACTAAAGTTATTTACCTTTGAAGTTCAGGTGGATTATTTCACAAATTAAATGACTTAGTGGCTTTAGATGTGCATATATGAGTTTAAAATAAAGGATTTCAAAAAAAAAAAAAAACATGTCACTCTAACGCTCGAGTTAAGAGTTACGCCCCTCTGAGAGTGAAAGAGAATGAAGTGAGAGTAAAAGTAAGTGAAAACGAGTAAAAGTAAGATAAATATAGATTGTATAGAATAAGGGCATATTTGGTAATAGACGTATAAAATACGGGCGATACATAAAGATTTTATGGGCGATGTTTAACAATGCCTAAAGTAAATTCATACCGAATCAAATCAAATCAAAAATTGAATCACGAATCGAATCGAACCGAATTCACAAATCAAATCGAATTGAACTGAATCGAATTCACGAATCAAATCAGGTCAAACCTAATTTCACATAATGACATTTAGAAATCAGAAGAAATGAACCGTTTCGAAAGTGATTAAGTTTTTATATTCACGAATTACATAATGACATTCGTTGTAAACTTTTATATTTGCCAAACCACATTTCTTTTTTATTTCTTTTGTCGATATTTATATATTCTTTAATAATATCGAGAGATATTCTCATATTCATTATATATTTACATAAATTACATTAATTACATATAATCACAAAAAAAACATAATCATAATCAATTCATACAAAATAAATTATATTAAACTAAACTAACATTAATTGATTCATCTAAACGAAATATATTCAACTAAACTAAAATTTACATAAATTAAACTATATTCAACTAAACTAACGTTCATTGATTCAAATAATGATATAAACTAAATTATATTCAAATAAGCCAACATTCATTGATTCTTATAAATTAAACTAAGATATATTCAACTAAACAAACATTTATATAAACTAAACTATATTCAACTAAACTAAAATTCATTGATTTATGTAAACTAAACTATATTCAACTAAACTAAAATTCATTGATTTATGTAAACTAAATTATATTCAACTAAACTAAAATTCATTGATTTATGTAAACTAAACTATATCTAAACTAATATTTATATGAACTAAATTATATTCAACTAAACTAACGTTCATATAAACTAAACGATATTCAACTAAACTAATATTTCACAAATTCATATAAATTAAACTATATTCAACTAAACTAACATTCATTGATTCATATAAACTAAACTATATACAATTCAACTAAACTAACATTCATTGATTTATATAAATTAAAGTATATTCAACTTAATTAACATTCATATAAACTAAACTATATGAACTAAATTATTAATTTATATAAACTAAATTATATTCAACTAAGCTAACATTCATTGATTCATATAAACTAAACTATATATAATTCAACTAATCTAACATTCATTGATTCATATAGACTAAACTAAATTCAACTAAATTAACATTTATATAAACTAAACTAAAATTCATATAACTAAACTAACATTGATTGAGTCATATAAATTAAACTAAATTATACTACACTAACATTCATGGATTCATATAAACAAACTAACATTCATATAAACTAAACTATAAACTAATATTCATTGATTCATATGAATTAAATTAAAGTATATTCAACTTAACTAACATTTGATTGGGATGTTGCTACCCTATCAAAAATAACCTATCCACCTAAATTAATATAGTTCGGGTAAGTAAGGTCTAAATCCCAAGAGACTATCGGTGATATATTGTTGTCTACTGCTATAATTTCTACTAGGAAGGTTACGAACTAACACGAACTAAGGAAAAGTCTAATTTGAACTAGGAACTAAACTAGACTGAGCTAAAATACGATCTATGTTAAGACTAATATCAATATAGAAATAAACATCTAGGGTAATGAATCCTCACTAATACGATTAGATATATATTTATATCTTGATCCCTCAAATTCAACACATAATGCAATTTATAAGACGAATGTGCCCTAAATGGTACTATCTCTCTTGAGTATCACTAGCTTCCCCCTAAAGGAATCATATATACCTACTATCGTGGAGTCATGCAATAGAAAAGACATTAAACATAGTATTCTCAAAGTCTTAATGGTCATGATGTCTACTTTCATGATCATCACTCACACCTTAACCTATGGTTCTAATTTAGATTTTGAACCAACTCTCATCATTGAACTTAATCTATGCCATTAATCAACTACATCTAGCCTTTCAATGGCGTTAAAACCAATTATAGATTAAAATAATTGATTTATGGATTATGATTTAGGATTCATTTATTTCTAACCCATATTAGGGTTTATAGGGATCCTATATTACAAAACTACTCACACATATTGACTATAAACACAAAGCAAATAATAAAATAGACATGGTGAATAACAGAAATTATACTAAAGTAATAGAGAGAACAAATACTAGAATACTGAATATAATAAACCTAATTCGCCGTTCACAAGGCTAGATTATACTACAAGTTCAAGTGCTTCAATGTAAACTAAGAGAACAATAATAAAACTAGAGATTATTGAAAGAAAACTAGATGAAATCTGATGAAAACCTAGAGAATAAAGCAAAAGAATTAAAGCAAATAATCAATCAAATATAGAGTAATGTAGTTTTAAGAAGATTTTCTAATTTTCAAACTCAAGTGCTTATCATTCAACAAATAGCTTACCTTATATAGAGATTACAAACCAAAGAATTTGGAATAGGTTAAGTCAGTAAACTAACTAACTTCCTAGAATGAAGGAAATAAGCTAACTAAACTTCCAAAAATCAAGGAAACTAGATTGTCTAGTTAAACTGATTTCAAATCATTTTTTTTAAATGAAAAATGCTAAGAATCCTACATACACTCAAAATTATGAACTAAAGCTTATCTCAAGCATTTTCCATCAACTTGCATGACCACTTCTGCATGGAAAAGTGACGAGGTTGTCCTAAACCTATCAAAATACCTAACTATTCAATATCAAAAGGATCGAATTCCACAAAGAAGGTGAGACAGTGTATTGAATTGCTATGCATGACATAAGTTGAGTCAAAATCAAACGATGGGTTGAGTGAGCTATGGTCTAATAAACTAATCAACAAACTCAAAGTCTAGACTAAGATACCCCCACTAATATAAATCAATGTAATCCTTAATCCTTCTTAAAATAATCATATAATATTCTATAGGATAGATGCGCTTTATATCAATACCAAAGATTTCTTTCTATCATATAATAGCTTCCATAACAATGTGATCGTGCCTACTACCATAGAGTCATGCAATTTAAAGACATTAAGCATATCTTCTTTAGAATCCTAGAAAAATTCGTCAACTATTGTCGTGGTGACTTCTCTTACTTTAAATTAGGGTTCTAAAGTCATTTAAGAGGCAACTTTCATTATGAGCCTAATCACATTCATTAAAACATACTATATCTAGTAGAATAATGAGAATAAAACCAACCCTAGAAAAAAAATTGGGTTGCATTCTGATCTTTGGTTGCTTCTCAGACACGGACGTGTGTGTTTTGCACACGCCCTGGCGTAAATCCAAGCCAACTTCTAATCATCTTAAAATAGCCATATCTTGAGATTCAGATTTTTGTTTGAGGCATGTGATATATCGTTAGAAAGTTATTGAACTCTAGTTTCCAACCTAATTAGAATTATATTAATATAATTTGTATATCTTGAGATATGTTCAAAATAGTGAAGCACTATCAATTTTTTATCTCTATTTTTTAGCCTTAATGTGTCCACGCCTTTAGCCTACGTATCCACACCTACATTGAATCTCAACTTCATGAACTCGTACTTCCTTATAATGAGCTTTTAAGGCTTCGTAAGCTATCCCATAATGCCCTTACTCTTAGAAACTCTCCTAAAATTAACCAAAAAATACTAGAAATACATGTAAACATATCATAAAAGAGCATATGAGCCAATATCAGTCAAAACTATGCCAAATACACCTATACTACATGCAATTACCCTTAAAATATCCCTAAATTATGCATTTAAATAGGACTTATCATAAAGCTTCTAACCTATTTCAACGTTGAAACAAGAGCTACATATGTATTTCTTGCATTTTCTTCCAACTTATCATAAACTCCTTTAAATCCACTATTCACCAAGTGAATAAGCTTTAGATCCAAAATCAAAGAGGTTGGCCTCATGTAGTCAATGCCTTGGCTAACATATATATGACATATCTTTATAGGAACAAGCAAAGCCATTGATGAATTCTTTGAGCAATTTTATTAGCTCTTCGCATTCTTCTAGGGTTATGAGGTTTTTTTAAAACTTATCTTAGCAATTTTCGAATTCGTGCAAAAGCTCTAAGCCACAAAGAGCATTTGGTTGCTCATTGTTGGGCCACTAATTGAGCAAACACAATATTGATGTCTACAGGTCTATATTTGCTTCAATATATCATAAAATTATTAAAAATTCAAATTACCAAAATAAAACTAAATTTATTAAAGAATTTATTTCAAATAAAATTTACAACTTTAATAAATGATCATCATAATCATTAAAAAATATGGATATGATTTATAAAGAACTAGTCTATAATCGATAGGGATGTCGATTCAGGTCCACAGATCTGTTTTGAGTTGACCCAACACGGGTCTATTCTTATCGGGTTAGGTTGAAATATGTAAATTTGGTCTTTTGAGATCGATCACGTTAGGTCGGATCATTATTGAGTCGGGTCAAATTGGTTATTTGCTTTGTCGGGTTCAAGTCAGGTCATATTCGATTTGTATCATGTTCGGTCGGGTCAACTCGGATCGGCTCCATGACGAGTTATAGCGGGTTGTTTCGAGTTTTGGATTATGTTTGATTCGGGTCAATTCAGATCAGTTCCATGACGAAAAAAAGCGGGTTGTTTCAAAAATCAATAGTGATACACTATGTAGTATTGATATATTTATAAATACAGAATTGCTAATATATAAGTTTGAATGGATAAGGGCAAGTTCATATATGTGAAATTTAATCATATTGATGTAGATTAATTCAAAAAAATTGCATAGGTTTGAATTGACTAGTTAATTTTAATAAGAAATATAAAACGAGAATTAAATATGATCACTAATTGACTAGGCTTTGAATGATACAAAAATTACTATGGTGACAATAAATTTTGTGTATCACGACTATTTTAATATAATGACTGATGAAAAGTTAAAAACTATTAATATAGTTATTAATTCATAATCATTTATTCATTTATCAATATATACATATAACATAATATGTTAACTTCTTAAGTTCATATTACTATATAAGGTAAAAAAAAAGGACAAGAGACAGCTAAACAAATACATATGATTGAAGTTTAAGCATATTAATGTAACTAGTACTCATAAATTACGTAAATTCAAACTGAGTTTAATAAGAAACACAAAACAAGAATCAAATATGATTTGATTATTCACTAAACCTTGAACAATACAAAAATTAATATGATGATAATGAGTTTTGTGTTTTTTAATTGATTTAAGTTATTGAATGATGGAAAGTTAGAAACTATTGATGTAATAATATAATTATAAATATGTAATCATTTTATATTTTGAGACTAATTTAAGTTAGTGATTATAGAAAGTTGAAAACTACTAATCACAAAATTCAATGACATTTATTAAATAATCGTAAAACTTGTAAGTCTCTAAGTCGTAAGTTGTAAACTCGTAACGTACTTACAATTTTTTTATTGTTCATAATTTTAGTTACTAAATAACTCAAATATTACATTTTTGAAACATGGTTGTGATGAAATTAGTGCTACTACATGGATTTAAAAGTTTCAAAAATATCTAAGAGCATCTGTGTTTAAATAAACCACTCATTTAGTAGACCCAATATTGAGTAACTTTTAGTCAAATGGGTTATTTCTTAAATGGGCCATGAGAAGTTTCTAACATTACTAACCCTAGGTATAAAAATTAACATGATACCATAACCCTAATTCTTACCTCTCCCTCTCTTTTATTATAATCTCATGATTTATCTCTCTCTAAACCTAATTCTATGCCTCTCCACCTCACTTACGCTTCTCTAAACAATTGTTCTTTGTCTCTGAGTCTTCTCAACGAGAGCACAAAAGTTGACATGAATATGGGTAAGAAAACCTTAATTCACATAAGGTATAGAAACTAGAGAATAAACCTTATAAAGTTACACAGTAAAGGAATACAATCTAAGTAAAAAAAATCCTAGAATTGATCAAAGCATAATGCACCCTCAATTCTTGAACTTTCCTCACCTAACCACACTCTTTGTATCACACAACAAAGAAAGAAAAATTTCTCAAAGTCTATTGCTTAGATCATAAATTTTGAATTCTTAATTGGCTTGGGGTGTACATCTATTTATACCCAAAGCCTTGAGAAGTTCAATCCTACTATGCTTCTAAATCCTAGCTCTACTATAATAACAAGGACGAATAGGAAAATGCTAATTCGCCCCTCATTATCCTAATAGGATTTTAACATTATCCAATATAATTCATAATTCTATCCTATCAAAAGATAAAATTACGACTTAATTATCTAGCCATATAAGCAAATTGACTTATAATTACATTAAAACACTAATTATCCTATCATACATCACCAGCCATGCCATCTAAGCTTGCCACATCACTTGCCACACCATCTAGTCTTGCCACATCACTTTTATTGTCCTAAGCATAAGTTCTTGTCTTAATAATGCTTCCCCTCTTGAGCTTCTCTTCAACTTTCAAGAAAACTTCTGAGATGCTTCTTTTAGTCAAGAAACCTATAAAAATGATCTTCTCATGGCTTTTAGGTAGCATATGATGGATAAGACTCCTACTGAAAATAAAAGAAATTAAGAAAACAAATCCTAAACCAATTAGGATTAGTAGAAGAAACCTTTCCTAATTCAACTAGGAAAAGTGAAATATTCCCAAAATCTTATCCAAATTAGTTTTGGAAAAATAACACAAATCTCAATCCAACCAAAATTAGTAAACTCATCAAATCTTAATCCAAGTAGGATTAGTAAAGATATGATGAATCCTTAAGGGAATATGATTCAACTAGCTTATTCCATGCATACATTCACATCACTTTGGATCTAAATTTGAGAGAGGTATGCTATTTGGCTTTTCCCTCAATTTTGCTTTGCATTTTGATATATGTTTTTTTTATAAGTGTCTTCCTCTCACTTTCTCTTGGGATTTTCTCTTCAATTCTTTTATTTGTATTGGTTTGGCTGAATGTGTTTGTTCTTCGAGTCTTCACCTCACTTGCTCTTTGGATCTATTTGTGTTGATTAGTTATTTTAATTGTTTAAAGTGATAAATTTGCTAGATGTATTTCACATGCTAGATTTGTAGATCTAGGTTCCTGTTGTTCTTGGGTGCTACCTTCACAAGCTAGATTTGTAGATCTAGGTCCCTGTAGTTCTTGGGTGGTGTCTTCACAAGTTAGATTTATAGATTAGGGTTTGTAGATTTGTAGATCTACTGTCTTTGGTGCTTTTCTAGTTACTAGTCAGTGCTTTTCTATTGTATTTTATAGCCCTTTGCCATGGGATTACTAAGCATATATACTAATTAGTATACACCACATATCTCTTGTTATTTTGCTATTATTACTATCTTGTAATTTTCTATCAGTCATTGTTATCACTTTGTTGATTTTTAAATTAAGGCATGTATTACTGACCTTATTCAAATAGACGTATATTAGCTAATAATCTCATTTACCTAGGTGCTAATCGTATTTTAAATTAAGGCATAAATTCTGACCTAATTCATAGTGTTTTGCCTTTTAGTGACTAATTTCGGAATTTCTTAAGACGATTCATTAGATTATTAGAGGGGCTCCAAAGATAATTGTACTCATTGTTTGTTCTAGTTAAAGAATAACTGATGTGATTCTTGATCCGAAAACCAAGTTTTCACAAGGATATGTTCTAAGCTTCGTCCTATACAGATAAATCACTAAGAACTAGGCTAGAACCGAGTTTAATTAATTAAGAGTCCACCTAATTAATCAAACCAATGAATGTTTTAACTAAAACACCCAAAACAGCAACTAACTTGCAAGTTAGCCAAAGAAATATTTAGGTAATCCAACCAAAATATCACTCGTAAATAAATGTGTTTGTTATTGATCAAATTCGTGAATGTCTCAAAACCGTGAATTACAAGGAGTATTTATAGCAATCCTTTCCTAAAAATATTAGAACTCTAACTTGAATAAAACTCCCTCTTTTCCTAAACATATTAGAATTCTAGCTTGAATAAAACTCCCTCTTTTCCTAAACATATTAGAATTCTAGCTTGAATAAAACTCCTTCTTTTCCTAAACATATTAGAATTCTAGCTTGAGTAAAACTCCTTTAATTCGCCTTGATCTCCAAGCAGCCGCCACCTTGCAATTCAATCTTGAGTAGGAATCCCTCTTGAAATAGGAAACGTAACCTTGGGCGTCAAGTAACATTACACGGTTTCTTAACTAACTACTCTAACTTACTCACACGTACAAAATAATCAAGAACATAGAGAAAATAAAGAAACCTAGGGTCTAAACCAAGAAAAACCCTTTCAAGTGAAAGGTAAAAACTTATAGACAAAAATCTAAGAAAGCTTTTAAAGAAACCTTAAAGAACTATCAAGAAGCTTCAAGAAACTCCCAAGAACACCACCATACAAAGCGTGACTTTGTCTTGATGTCCCAGATAGTAAGCTTGACCTATTGAAGAAGCTTCCAAGTATAGATTCATGCTTTCTTGACTTTCTTGGAATAATTCTTCAACATGCTCGTCATTCACATTGATGCACGCATCAATAACCAAATTTATTTTCTTATATAGTATCTACATCACAAAACCCCTAATTTTTTTTATGTAAGGTCGATCCATCGGTCTAGGGGAACGAATTGGACCCATGGGTTTAAAAAAGAAGTTATTCTTGCTAAATCTCATGAGAAGGACGTATTAGACCATTTTCTGGGTACGGACTATTTATTTCGGTCCAAGGAATATCTTGTGTGAGTTATCAAGCTTTACATTAAGTATGACTTTATTTAATAATAAGCTTTCACTTAATTTTAGCTTGAAAGAACTTTTGTTTTAGTTACTTTCAATAAAAGAGTTGCATTGAAGCTTCAATAGGCTTGGACTAGTTTTTAATGAAGTTGTTGGGTTGATTGTGTGATTTTAATGAACTCCAAATGAAGGCTCATTATTTTGGATGTGATTAAAGCTACAATTAAGTGGGTATTGATCATCTGATTTGATTAGTTGCAGGGCGGATTTAAGAGGCAATTAGAAGGCTTCTTTCACCATTTAAATTAGAGGTTACAAGACTTAGAGCCTATCTTTAAGTTGTTGGACGTGATTTAAGGGATGAAGGTTATAAATTTTAAATTTTAATCTTAATTGCTCTTTTATTATGGTTGTTTAATAAGGGAAGTTAATAAGATGGTCAACAAAGTGTCAATAAGGGTTTAATTGTTTCTAAATGAGTGATTTTTGATAGCTAGGTTTTGACAGTCGTTTATGCTAAACCTTGAACCAAACAATATTTATAGGAACCTATGAACCACACAAGTATAGGGGATAGGGCGTCAAACTACGAGGACAAAGGATATCAAGACACTCCGCTTCTTAACACAACTAAACTTTTTGTTTTGAAACGCAACTAAAACTAATGACGCAAATATAAATCATGATAAACTAAAGAGGAAAATCAAATGGAGAAAAACGGGGACAAGATTAGATTCACCCATGGAATGGTGGTTTCAAAAGAGAACATGATAGGTTAGAGGAAATCAAACAATAACTAGAATAGACACCCAAGTATGCGAGAGGAAGTTGGTGATTCCACAAATCACATCGAACGACCTATAATCACCCTATGTCTCCAAAGGAGTTGCAGGATAAAATTCGCATTGGGTTTCGAGGCCTACTTATTGTCATCATTCCTATAACCTTAGACAATAAAGAACATAGCTTTTCCTAGGGTTTCACTAATCAAACCCCTAAGAGAACTACTCACACATATTTAAGATATATAGTATGATGATATTCAATAAAACAAACGCAACAATCATGAAAAGAAATCAATGAGAGCAAAAATCAATCAGAAACTATTCTAGATGAGCGATAAACATTAGGCTAATCATTGACTGAAATAAAACAAACGATTTCAAAAGTAAAGAAGAGATGGATACTCACAATAAAGCTTGAATGCAATTTCCATGATTAGAATCCAAACAATAAACTTGAAATCTTGGAGTACATATGTTGAGAAAACAGAAATAATGGAAAACTAGGGCTTAATAAACTAAGAGAAGTTTAGAGGCTAAGTAAAGCTAAAACTAATAAAACTAGGGTTCCCCCTCTCTTTAGAAAGAGGGGTATTTATAACAAACAATAAAAGAAATCCGGAAACCCTAAAATGTTTTTGGGCTGGCCTAAAGAAGAAGTAAAATTTCCGGAGAAAACAGGTCAATTCGCCCTAATGAAGGACCCATTCGGCCGAATGCAACCCCGTTCGCCCGAATCCTTTCCCATTCGTCCATTCCAGCAACTCTGGTGGTTTTTTCTATGTACATGATTTGCTAGAATGGAGACCATCATTCGGACGAATGGATGCTTATTCGCCCAAATTCAAGCCATTTAGCCTTCCTAGTGATAATGGAACACAAGCCTCTATACTGGACTGTCATTCGACCGAATGGCTGTCAAATTCGGTCGAATCTGACTCTACATTCTTCTTTTCAGCTTCTTCAAGTGACTAATGGCTTCTAAACTTCGTGGGATCTTCAAGAGTGACTTGGAATGTGTGCCTAAGCTACGATACGTACATCTAACCTTGATACGAGTGTCAAAGCCTCGAATACATCGCATTTCACCTTGAAATCATCGAAAACACCTGAAATGACCTTAAAACGACTCGAAGACAAGATTAAGGTGAAATCAAGTGTAATGTGGATAAAATCAAAACACGAGACTTAACACTAAAACGGGGTAGTAAACATGATCTGAAACGAGCACATCAACTTCCCCCAAGCCAAACCTTTGCTAGCCCCTAGCAAATGAACTAGAAAGGTGACATGAAAGCTTAGGGTAAAACAGTTACAAAAGAGAATGAAGAACAAGGAGAGTGAAAAACAAGACAATGCAAGCCGTGCATGTACAAAACTCTTCCCTAGCCATGGGTGTGCAAGTACAATGGGATTAGAAGAGCATAACAACATTTTCCACATACTGGGGATCACCAAGCAAGCTACAACATAGGTCATTCCGCCCATTACCTAATGAGGTCGCAAGTCTACGCTCTCGAGGTTATTTTCCAAGAGTTGTGGGAAATTTAAATACGCTCATGTGTTTATAGGGTATGTGTTTCGCTCAAAATCATCCGACTAAAGACGAGTCAGGAATTAAACACCTAAAAAGGGAGAATTCTTGGGGATTGTGTCTTATCTACTCTCCAGCACAAATCTTACTAATCAGGTTAAGTCGAACAGGTTTGGAAAGGGTTGCAATGTAGGCTAGGATCAAGGTAGGGTAAAATTTGGGGATGTGGAGTTAAAATAGAGGATAGTAAGAGATTCAAGGTAATAAAACCGAGGATAACTACGACTTCCGGCAACCATGCCTCTCCCAAAATCTGCAATAATGAACTCTAATACATTACACCAACCTTATTCTCAAATTTTTCTCTTTTTTTTTCTTCTTTTTCTCTTTTTTCTTTTTCTCTTTTTTTCTTTCTTTTTTTTATTTTCTTTTTGTGCTTTTGTTTTTGAACTTTTCATGTAAATAATTTTGAAATACACTAAGAGTAATGTATAGAGTCATAACATCTAATAATCACTTTTTAAACCGAAATCCTACACCACAATACGACGAACACCAACTTTCCTATGATCACATGACTATCCTCTAGGTAAAGAGAGGGAACATTTGGCTCATGTAAAGTTAAATAGTGCGGCTACAAAGAAAAAGTTAAAGGCACAAACTTGGCTTAACCTAAAGTCAATTTATATTCATGGTAGGTAATTTGGCTATGTAGCTATAACTATAAACGTGTTATCATCCCTAACCTTTAGAAAAGCAGACTATGTTGGATGAGAATAGACACAATTCTTAAGATTCCCTGACTAACGCTCAATAATAGGGCTCACAGTGGAGTCCTACAAGGTTCAATCCTAACTAGGCTAGTCAAAATGCGCCTCAATAGGTAGTCATCCAAACCACATACCAAGCAAGCTTAGATCCACCAAGTTAAGTTGAAAAAAGTTTATAAATTCAAACCTAAAATAGGCACAAGGCTAGGGGAATACGAGTTTGCATATAATCACTATAAAGTGCATGACAGAAGCTTGCATGCTTGTTTAGAGCATATGATGGAAAAAAGGATTTAGAGCATATGATGGAAAAAAGGAGCATATGATGGAAAAAAGGATTTAGAGCATATGATGGAAAAAAGGATTTAGAGCATATGATGGATAAAAGGAGCATATGATGGATAAAAGGAGCATATGATGGAAAAAAGGATTTAGAGCATATGATGGAAAGAAAGAGCATATGATGGAAAAAAGGATTTAGAGCATATGATGGAAAAAAGGAGCATATGACGGAAAAAAGGATTACAAAAAAAAAAATTTAAATAAATAAATAACTTTGGATTTTCAAGCGGGAGCAATTATACCAGGACGTAGGTGAAGTAGCACATGGAACTTATTATAAGGACCTGAAAACAACACCAAGAAGCAAAACCACACAACAATAAAACCAGCGGCCAAACAGGGCAAAAGACCAAAAGACACGCAACATAATGATGAGTAGTGGACAATGGATACCCCCCCACTCTAGGCTGAAGCCGTCCTTGGCGCTAAGGGAGTCTATAGGGCTAAAACTACTAATCCCCGATGAAACCCTCATCCCCTTGGTCATCATCCTCATTGTCCTCTTCCTCCCCACTTGTATAGTCCATCCCATAGTCATCAGAGGCTCTTCTAGGAGCAGATTATGCCATCGGCGCAGGCATGAAACAAATAGGGGTTATCCCAAAAGAAATTTCTGACTTTCCCAAAGAAAGCCTTTTTCAATGCCTTTGATTCAAACTCTGGAAGTTCCCCACAAGCTAAATAATTCACAATATCTGCGAATCAAGGCGCTTTCCCAACGACTAACGCTGTCATCAAGGTTTCTTCAACCATTACATCTTGGATAGGGGAAGAGTCATTATTAAGCTCGGGTAACCTAGACAAATGATCAGCTACCACATTTTCACTTCCCTTCCTATCCTTCAATTCAAAATCAAAGTCCTGTAATAGGAGCACCCAACAGATCAACCTTGATTTTGCATCTCTCTTGGTCATTAAAAATTTTAGGGCCGAGTGATCCGTGAAAACTACAACCTTTGAACATATCAGATACTAGCGCAGTCTCTCAAA
Source organism: Dysphania ambrosioides (assembly GCA_026401315.1). Classification (NCBI taxonomy): domain Eukaryota; kingdom Viridiplantae; phylum Streptophyta; class Magnoliopsida; order Caryophyllales; family Amaranthaceae; genus Dysphania; species Dysphania ambrosioides. The sequence continues at coordinate 6,638,582 of CM048668.1, read as the reverse complement.
AGCATAGACTATCGCCAACATCTCCTTTTCCATTGTAGAGTAGTTGCGCTGTGCAAGATCTAGTGTTTTACTGATATAGCATATGACGTGGTGCTTTCCTTCTTTTTTCTGTCCAAGAACAGCACCTACAGAGATATCACTAGCATCGCACATTAATTCAAATGGCAAACTCCAGTCAGGAGCTTGCACAATTGACTAAGAGATCAGAGCTTGCTTTAAACATTTAAAGGCATTAAGGCATCTTTCATCAAAGTTGAATTCGACATCCTTCTGAAGCAATTCATTCAAGGGTTTAGCTAAAGTCGAAAATCCTAAGATGAGACGCCTATAGAACCCTGTATGTCCAAGAAAGGACCGTACTCCTGTAACCGAGGTAGGTACAAAATGGTTCCTTATCACATCTATCTTAGCAAGCTCTACCTCTATGCCTTTGAAAGACACCTTATGGCCTAGGACAATGCCTTCTTGGACTAAAAAGTGACACTTCTCCCAATTCAGCACAAGATTCGTTTCTTGACACCGTAAAAAAACTTTTTCAAGATGTGTTAAGCAAGTGTCAATGCCTCTAACAGAAAAATCATCCATGAACACTTCCATGAAGTCCTCTAGCATATCAGCAAATATAGCAGACATGCACCTCTGGAAAGTGGATGGAGCATTGCATAAACCAAAGGGCATTCTCCTATAAGCAAAAGTCTTAAAAGGACAAGTAAACGTTGTTTTCTGTTGATCCTCGGGGTGGATTAGAATTTGAAAGAAACCCGAGTAACCATCCAGAAAACAATAGTACTTGTGCCTTGCCAATCTCTCAAGCATCTCGTCGATGAAGGGTAAAGGGAAGTAATCCTTTCTTATAGCCTTGTTGAGTTTGTGATAATCAATACAAACTCGTCATCCTGTGGTGGCTCTAGTTGGGATCATCTCACCTTTGTCATTCTCGACAACGGTCATTCCTCCCTTTTTCGGAACAACATGAACAGGGCTAACCCACCTACTATCTGAAATTGAGTAGATGATGGCGGCCTTTAGGAGTTTGAGGAATTCATCCTTAACTACCTCTTTCATGTTGGGGTTTAGCCTTCTTTGTGGCTCAATTGAGGAGAAATGCTCATCGTTAAGATGAATTCGGTGCATAACAAGGGTTGGACTACTCCCTTTTAAATCACTAAGTGAGTACCTAATAACACCTCGATATTTCCTTAATAAAACAAGTAATTTTTCCAACGAGGTGTCATCGAGCTTAGAGTTCACTATGACTGGACTCCCCTCATCATCATAAAGATAGGTATATTTAAGGCTAGGAGGTAGAGGTTTCAAACTTACTTAGGGAGAAGGCTTAGGACTCTCCCCCTTATAGATAATACCTTCCTCAACCTCACATAGTTACTAAGATTCTGATTCTTTGCTCTTATATTCCTGGGCCCTATCCAATTGGCTTTCCAACTACTCAACTTTTGTATAGGAATCCTCATCATTCATTGAATACCTGACTTCTATTTCCCTTTGACAATCCTCAATTCCCCTATCATCCACTTCAAGGTAGCAGACTTGTTCAACCATAGGTTTCTTTAAGAGTGGGGAAATTTTGAAGACTACCTTCACTTAGGCTATTTCTACTATTATGGTGTCATCATGGCAATTAATAACTGCCCGGAGAGTTTTTAGAATGGGTCTTCCCAAAATGAGCAGAGTATAAGGGTCCTCTTCCATTTTCATTACTACAAAGTCACAAGGGACTACTAGTTCTCCCACTTGGATAGGTATATCATTAAGCTCTCCACACGACACTTTTATGATCCTATTTACCAATTGGATCATTTTCCTTGAAGGTCTGAGGCTAAAGGGTAGCTTCTTGGTAATGGATAGAGGCATAAGACTAATCAAAGCCCCTAGATCGGTAAGCACCCCTTTGGGATCAAGATTCCCCAACTTTACTGGGAGGTTATATGGACCGGGATCTTGCTCTTTTATAGGCATTTTCCCTTGTAAAATGGATTTAACTTGATGAGGGAGACTGATTACTTTTTCCTCAAGCTTTTTCTGGTTGGATAATAAGTCCTTCAAGAACTTAGCATACTTTGGCATCTGTGCCATTGCATCTAGGAATGAAATCTTCATCTCCATCTTTTATAAGTGTTTTAGAAACCTCTTGAACTTTTCATCAAGCTGCTTCTCCACTCTCCTATAGGGAAAAGGAAGTGGGGGTGCATACTAGCAATCTAACTTGTTTCTCTCCTCAATCCTCTTCTTCCTCTCTTCCTCACTCTCCACCAACTTTTCACTCCTTATCTTTTCTTCCTCATCATCCCCACTTCTTTCACTTTCAACTCTTGACCCTTTACCTTGTTCCTCTTCTTTTTCATTTACGTCCACTCTTGTCCCATCACCAACCCGTACCAAAGGTGCATCAACTGGATATGAAGGGCTGTCATACTGAGTCCCTAATCTCAGGTAGATAACTTTTGCAGTGTGTTGGTTTGGGTGCTGAGGTTGAGGTTGTGTGGAGGGGTTAGGTTGAGGGTAAGATGGGAATAGCGGTGGTGCAGGAGGACTAGCCATTTGGGCGAGTTGAGTTTCAAACAACTTTTGCTGAGCTTGGAGTTGTTGCATTTGCTGGATGAGAGTCTGATTTATCTGAGTGAGACTTTGGTTTTGCTGAGTAAGAGATGTTACTTGGGGGGCTAAATGGTCATTGTTTGAGGTATGACTTTGTTGTGGTTGAGAAGCCTCATGATGAGGTTCACTAGGCAGGAAAGACAGATTTGAACCATTTCTAGGCCCTTGATTAAACCCCGGTGGTCTATATAAATTTAGCCTTGGTGCATTTCCGCTTGATTGGTTCCTTTGAAAACCTTGGTTGTTGAACCCACTCTAAGCAATTCTATTATAACTCGGGTGGAAGTTTTCTTGGTTTTGATTCGAATTGAAAGGAGATCTGTATGGTTGATTGGGGAAATATTGTTGCCCATACCCTGCTCCTTGTCCTTATCCACCATAGTTAACGGCTGCAACATGATCAAGATTATACCCATAACCGTCATAATTCATCACCTATGTCTCTGGGTTGTAACCTCCATAATAAACTGTAGCGACATGCTCGGAGTGCAAACCACCACAATAGGAAGTATCATGGTTGGTACCCCCACATATGGCACATGCAAAGTGCTTTTCACGCACTGGAGGGGTGTTCGAACTATCGGCTAGGCTTAATTTGGACAGCTTCTTATCGATAACTGCTTCAATTTGAGCACTGATGGTGTCCAAGTTGGTTGTGTCAATCATCCCTCTTGGTAAACCCTGACTCCTTATTCCTCCCTAGGTACTATTCTTGACAACTTCCTCAATTTTGGCTTTTATCTAGGTGCATGGAATTTTAGAGAGTTGGCCACCTACTGCTGAGTCTAGAAGTGCCTTGGTGGAGCCATTGAGACCATCGTAGAAAAATGTGTTGAGATGGTTCTCCCTGTATTCATGGTGGGGGCATGCTCTAATCATTCTTTTAAACCAACTCCAAGTAGCACTAAGGTTTTCATCATCCTCTTGAGTGAAGGACGCAATTTTCTTGCGCCAATCTTGCGTTCGAACTGTAGGATAGAACCTCTCTAGAAATGTTGTTTTCAATTGAGCCCAATTAATAATTGAGTTGGGTTCTAAGCATTTATACCAATCTTTGGCGTCCCTAGCTAGACTCAAGTGAAATAGGTGCATTCGTACATAGTCTGGGTTATTAGGGCAAGGAGGGATAAGTCCACAAATATCAGAGAATGCCTCGAGATGTTGAAGAGGACATTTATTTATTAATCCACTAACAGGGGTTTCCTTAACCATCCTTATGAACTGGGGGTGTATTTGGTATGGTGTAGTAGCAACATGAAGTACTACACCTCCTTGGAACTCTTGTGAGCCAGGAGTCCCAAACTAATCGAACAACTGATGTTCGTTGGCCATTGTGGATGTGGGTGGAATTTGAACAGAAAGTGTGGTTTGTTTTGTTTGGCGTTGTTTACTTAAACGTTGGACCTCAGGATTATATGGTATTATTAGTTGGTTTGACCTGCACGTGCTATGAGGCATGCAAATAGCAAACTCAAAGGTAACTACTAACTAAAAAATAAACAGCAACAAAAATGAAATACAATAAAGCTATATCAAGAACAACAAGAGTCTAAATATAACGCCTTGTCCCTAGCAACAGCGCCATTTTGATAGCTCGGTTTTAAGAGTCATTTATGCTAAACCTTGAACTAAACAATATTTTAACAACCTATGAACCACACAAGTATAGGGGGTAGGGGGTCGAACTACAAGGACAAAGGATATCAAGACACTCCACTTCTTAACACAACTAAACTTTTTGTTTTGAAACGCAACTAAAACTAATGACGCAAATATAAATCATGATAAACTAAAGAGGAAAATCAAATGGAGAAAAATGGGTACGAGATTAGATTCACCCTAGGAATGGTGGTTTCAAAAGAGAACATGATAGGTTAGAGGAAATCAAACAATAACTAGAATAGACACCTATGTATGCGAGAGGAAGTTGGTGATTCCACAAATCACATCGAACGACCTATAATCACCCTATGTCTCCAAAGGAGTTGCAGGATAAAATTCGCATTGGGTTTCGAGGCCTACTTATTGTCATCATTCCTATAACCTTAGACAATAAAGAACATAGCTTTTCCTAGGGTTTCACTAATCAAACCCCTAAGAGAACTACTCACACATATTTAAGATATATAGTATGATGATATTCAATAAAACAAACGCAACAATCATGAAAAGAAATTAATGAGAGCAAAAATCAATCAGAAACTATTCTAGATGAGCGATAAACATTAGGCTAATCATTGACTGAAATAAAACAAACGATTTCAAAAGTAAAGAAGAGATGGATACTCACAATAAAGCTTGAATGCAATTTCCATGATTAGAATCCAAACAATAAACTCGAAATCTTGGAGTACATATGTTGAGAAAACAGAAATAATGGAAAACTAGGGCTTAATAAACTAAGAGAAGTTTAGAGGCTAAGTAAAGCTAAAACTAATAAAACTAGGGTTCCCCCTCTCATTAGAAAGAGGGGTATTTATAACAAACAATAAAAGAAATCCGGAAACCCTAAAATGTTTTTGGGCTGGCCTAAAGAAGAAGTAAAATTTCCGGAGAAAACAGGTCAATTCGCCTTAATAAAGGACCCATTCGGCCAAATGCAACCCTATTCGCCCGAATCCTTTCCCATTGGTCCATTCCAGCAGCTCTGGTGGTTTCTTCTCTGTACATGATTCGCTCGAATGGAGACCATCATTCGGCCGAATGGATGCTCATTCGCCCGAATTCAAGCCAATCAGCCTTCCTAGTGATAATGGAACACATGCCTCTATACTGGACTGCCATTCGACTGAATGGCTGTCAGATTCGGTCGAATCTGACTCTACATTCTTCTTTTCAGCTTCTTCAAGTGACTAATGGCTTCTAAACTTCGTGGGATCTTCAGGAGTGACTTAGAATGTGTGCCCAAGCTATGATATGCGTGTTTAACCTTGATACAAGTGTCAAAGCCTCAAATACGTCGCATTTCACCTTGAAATCATCAAAAACACCTGAAATGACCTTAAAACAACTCAAAGACAAGATCAAGGTGAAATCAAGTGTAATATGTTTAAAATCAATCTAAAATGCGAGACTTAACACTAAAACGGGGTAGTAAATGTGCTCTAAAACGAGCACATCAATTTTCCACCAAACCAAGAGAGGATCTAAGATGGAAGTTTTAACACCCTTAACCTTTCATGATCCATCCAATTTTAAGTAGATTTGCAAGGACTTTCAAGCTGCCTCTCCTAAAAAAAATCTAGTATTATTTTAGGTTAATTTCTAAGTAGTCTTAAGTAGTGTAACTATTGTAACATGCTAGGTTAATTTGGTTGTTTAATTAGTCTATGTCTTTTTATTTTTTGAGTCTTTTTAGATCCTAGGAAGATTTTGTGGAATATAAAAGGGAGCTCTATTGTAATAGATAAAATAGTGGAATGATTTTACAGAAAAAGAATCCCTTTTTCCTTGGTACTATTGAGTGAATTATCTTAGTAAGTTTCAAAGGGATTTTTTCTTGAAGATTTGAGTTGTAAAGTTGAGTTTTTCTTCCTCTCAAATTTCAAAGGTTCTTTTATACAAGTTGAGTGTTTCATGTTTAAACACTACACCTAGTAGAACAAGTTGAGTGTTCCTTACCAACATATCTAATTTGTCAAGTTGAGTGTTCTTCGCAAACTAACCCTTTTCTTTGTTTCTTGCCTTCCTTTCTTTTCATCGTCATTTTAGTCCTAAAACCATCTATAAGGGCATTTTTCTGCGTTGTAAAATTTTAGGGGTCTGGAACCTAACTAAGTTTCGGATGAGACTAGAGAGCTTAATTTTTGAAACATAACCTCCCCTTTTTGGTGAAGAAAAGAGGGAGGAGATCTTTCTCACTAGTTCCCTACAATTGTGCGCATCGGTAAGGATCGACTATGCGATTTATAGAGACATGGAATGGGTTTAGGTGTCTCCACCAAATATTTAATAAGTTGTTTAGAAACCCTAGGGTTTGAATCCCCATATGACTCACGTAAGTGGTATGTGAACCATAAGAAGGTTTGGGAATGAGCAACTTATTTCAATCCGAGTGTGTGTGCAAAACAATTATCTTAGAGATGATAGATAGCTCATATAAGAGATAACACACTCTAATTAGGTCGATTGAGCATTTTAAGCTTTATGCCTATATGTCTAACTAAGTGTTCACTTATATTAATTGTGCATAAGTTTTAGGATTCCTATGACCAATTTTCCATGTTTATCTTATTAGGCGTGATTATAGTCAATAGGTCTTAATTATAAACATAAGATAAAGGTGGTCATGCAATTACAAGATATAGATTATGTAAATAAAATGCATAATTGAAATGAGACAAGAGACAAGAAAGTGTTAGGGTTAGAGGAAATACAAAATAAGAGTTATGCATGATAAGTTAGAGAAGATTGATTGATCAAATGAAAAAATGAGTCTAGAGAGATTATTCCTCATGGTGTGTTCCAACTTAAAGAAATGGGTCTAGTTCAAATGGCAAGTTTGATTTAACCATAGAACATCATTGACATCAAAACTACAAATAGAAATGAAAATAAATATTGAGATCTAAAGTAAGAAATGAGCTTTAAGGTTAATTCCCAAACATGTATTCAAGGATGATACACATTTAGGGTTTGCTCATGAAAATGGGTCAAAAAATAAGCCTAACTAGATTGGAGATGTCCAAATCTTTAGCATCATAGACTAAGTGTAAAAAAGGCAAAAGAGACATAATATAACTTATAATAAAGGGAAATGAAAGAGAGAGGGCTACTTGAATGATTAAGAGGAGACTAATCTATGGAAATGGTTCGAATAAAATGCTCAAAGTTAAGATCTTGAGGCTTAACGTAGTGAAGAAGGAGTTGTTCCTTACTCTTCACATAATAGGCAAGATGAAACAAGGCTTAACCTAGTGAAGAAGGAGTTGTTCCTTACTCTTCATATCATAGGTAAGATGGAGACATTGGGACAAGAGTGTGTGAGTTGATCAAAGGAGATCATCATAGGTGAGGTTTATTTCCTAGATCAAGACTCATTAAAATTACAAGAGTATTGAAATAAGTGATCATGTAAGAGGGGTTTGCATCTCACACAATCATCACTAAGTAGGTCTAATCTAAGGGTCTTGAGTGGATGAAAATCACTAGATCCAAATATTAGGGAGTGATTGGAGTAGGAGTAGAGAAAGCAATAAATTGTATTGAATGAGATTAGGGGTCTTGGTGTTTACCTCTAAGGATAGTTCCTTCGCTCGAGTCTTCATTAAGTGCTTGAAGAAGGAGAAATGGTTGCTCCTCGGGTTGAGACTTGAGAGTTGCTTTGAAGTTTAGTAATGTGGCTTACTTATGTTTTCTTGTGTTTTTTAGAGTGTTTTGTGTTTGTGATGGAGTATTTAAATAGAGTAACAGCGCCCTTTGTTCAAAAAATTGATGAACTCTTGGGCTAGGAAAATGAGAAGGTATTTATAGGCAAAAAATCCAAATTCTCGGGCATTGGAAGCCAAGATCGAGCGTCGCACTACTTGTGCGTCAAGCGCTAGGCCTGTACGTCGAGTGCTTGAGGAAAGAATCTTTTGCTTGAATGCATAGAAGCTTGAGGCGAGCTAGGAGCTCTTTTGGAGTGGCGCACAAAGTTGGGCATTTGACGTTAAGTTGTGCGTCAGACATTGGGACTAGCTACTGGTAATTTTCTGTACAATTCATACGCTGGAAGTAGGAAGACTATTGGATGGTGTCTTTAGGCGCAAAGTGCTTGCTTAGGGCATTAGGCACCTGTTGTGTACTGGGCGCTAGAACCATGCGCTTGACACTTGATGAAGATTTTGCTTATGCACTTGACGCGGAGCATTGAGCATGACGAAAGTCGTTTCGAGCTTCAAGATTTGCATGGGTTTTAGTTTGATTTTTTGAGGAATTTCGGATAGATTTTAGGTGATGTGTTTAGTCTAATCTGTGTTTGGACTCGGGTTTGAGGTATTTTTGGGATCACAACTCAACTTGACCCAAGCGAATTCCTACTTACAAGGGTTGGATCATCATAGGATCATTACATGGGGAGATATGATGTCGTGTCTACACTATCCATATTTCTTTTCCACAAAAATGCCACTTTTTGTCCAAAAAGCGGCTCACCAAAACGTGTTAAACCCTTTTTCCTACCATTTCCATACAAAATACCCGTCCCTAGCCTTATAAACTCTAAAATTTTGTTTCCATCACCATAAGCCCTAATCCATGCATACTTATCCTAAAGCTTATGCATTCGCCTTTCAAGCCTAAAAACACCATTTCCAAATTTAAGAATCCAATTGAGAAAACTCGTAATTTTTAGTGCTCTCTACTAGATTTTACATCATTTGGTACATCAGGTAGAAGGATATATAAATACTCATTTTCCCAAATGGATCACGACCAATATGAAATATGCGAAAAAGATGGATTATAATGATGGAGGAAGACCAACAACGACTTTTAAAGAAAATTAAACAAATACATAATTAATATCTTGTCATTGATGGCGCGTTTGTTGCATCATGAATCGAGGAAAAACACTAAAACCCTCCTAGGATTGAAGACAAGAGTCTTGCAAACTTTCTATAAAGTTTGATAATCAAAAGAAAAGAAAGCAACCTTTTAATCTCTTAGACTTTAAGTTTGAGAAGCCTACAACTTCTTTTGGTTCCAAATTCATGAAACCTATTTTTCCCATAAAGAAAATCCTTCTACACAAAATCCAAACACATCTTGCACAACAAACAAAAACTACAACCCTTTGGACCCTTCAAATGAAGTTAAAGGCAAAATCATTGCCAAAGATGGTGATTTCAATGACATTGTTTGTTTTAAAAGTCATGGCAGAGGACATTATGAGAAGGATTATCCTTATACATGAGCTATAACCTCAAAAGAGTTTAATATCATGATTTCTTAATACTTTATCCCTGAAGAGGAGGATAAAAATCCTAATGAACCTATAGAATCTTATGGTTCTAATGAGGATCATGAGGATATGAAAGCTCTTTTGGTATCTTTTGATTCTAATGAGGAACAAAAAGAAGAAAACATGGTAGACATTTTTCTATAAAGGGCAGTCTAGTACTTCAAAAGGTTCCTTTAGAGTCTTATGATTCTGATGAAGAATAAGAAGGTGAGCTACACGATGAGTGTTTTCCTCAGAAGAAATACTTGGGTATTAAAAGAGTTCTCCAAATGCAAGAGAAGTTACAAGAAGCACCTATTTAAAGGGAAGATGATTTTCTCACAAAATGTAATATTGAGAATGAAGTTATCATGGAATCAATTGGTTTTGATAAGAAACTTGATTCAAAGGTTACTAGGAATACTACCCCTTATGAAGGGATAGAGGTAGGTCCTAATAAAGTGGAGACCATTTGATCATAGTCACTCCCTCAAGCTTTCATTGAAGAACTCTTGGAGATCATGAAATCATGTCCAAATAGAGTTCATGGCAAGTACGGTATAGTGGATGTATTCCCTTTCAAAAGGAATAATTTTTGTATTCCAAAGAATGAAATTTGTGAGCTCTTAAACAAGGAAGTGGATAGAGGTGGACATGAGAAGGGTATCCAAAAGACTTAGGATATTCTTCAAAGTCATTTCTTTGAGTGTAAGTTATTTCTTAATGTTGGTGATGTTTCTCCTCATATAGAATAACTAGAGTTGAGGACAACTCTTTTCAAAGAAGGGGAGAATGATGTAAATTACAAAACCCCTAATTTTTTTATCCAAGGCTGATTAATGGGTCTATTGGAATAAATTAGACTCATGTGCTTAGAAAAGAAGTTCTTCTTGCTAAATCTTATGAAAAGGACATGTTGGACCATTTTTCTAAGTATGGACCGTTTATTCGGTCTAAGGAATATCTTGTGTGAATTATCAAGCTTTATATTAAGTATGGATTTATTTAATAATCTTTGACTTAATTTAAGCTTTAAGTAACTTCTATTTTATTTGCTTTCAATAAAAGAGTAGCATTGAAGTTTCAATAAGGCTTGTTCTTGCTTTTAATGAAGTTGTTGGGTTGATAAAGTGATTTTATTGAAGTCTAAATGAAGGCTAGTTATTTAATGAATCCCTTGTTTTCTCGATGCTTAGTCCTCGACGCTTTGGTGAAGGAGTTGGGGATAAAATTTTACCCCTTGTTTTCTCGACGTTTTTTTGTGTAGAGGGATATCTCGACAACTAAAAGCGTCAGAAACTGTTGACTTTTACTAGGTGCAAGTAAAGTGATTTTAGAAAAAAAGCATGCCAAAAAATTATTCTCCCGATCCCACTTGTAGTTATTTAGGAAAGCTAGAATTCTACCCGGCTTTGTTCTCTGGTAGTTCAGGCCCCCACGTCCCCAAATTTCCTCTTCCCCCAAACCCAAATATCATCCTCTTCCCCTAAAGAACCCCGCCCAACATCTTCTTCTCTCAATAACTTCATGTTCCTCCACCGACCAATATCCTCCGCATCTTCAACTCCTCCCCTAATCAAGTACTGAAAAAATTTTGTGGACAATTGTTTTGGTATTCATCAATTTATATCAACGGTTAGATTTTTTTGTAGTTTGATTATTTATGGATTTTTTTCATTAATTGGTTCAAATGTGTTACATTGTTTTTGTATAAATCGAATGAAATTTACAAATCTATTCAATTGGTTTAATTACAATATAATTTTTAATTTGTTACATCAGTATTGCGATTTTAGGTATTGGAAAATTCAATCTTTCCTAATTTTGAGATGATGATTGTCTTAATTCTGTGAATGATTATGTCTATGGAGATATTATAGTACTAATTTATGGGGTTTGTTGCAAGTAGTTGAGATTGTAAAACAGTGAATTCTCTAGATTGATTTTTTGGCTTTGACATGCCTTTGTTTACTGGGCGCTTGGGGTAGTTTTGAAGTTTTATCAATCTGAATGGGTAAATTTGTGATAACCTTAAAGCTTTGAATGTTAAACTGTCATTGCTTCATAACTAGTTATTTTTATTTCATAGTCATCCTTCTCTGTCAAGTGTGGCCTATAAATTTATGTTATGTGGTGTGGCCTCTTTTTTTCTAAATGATAATGTAGTTCAATGAACTATCAGTGCATTTATTTAAAACCTTTATAGCTATTTTTGTGTTCAATGATGTGAGATTAGAATGTTTTGTTGGATACAATAGTTTTGTTAGAACTTCACTACAGAGAAATTTTATAGGTAATTCTATATTGACACTGTTTTTTCATTTGGAAAGAGCAGTGTAATCTTCTATTAGCATATCTAGTCCTATGAGTAATTGCTATCAGCCACCAGGCCACTATGGTGGTTTTGGGTAGTAATGATTAGCTAGGGGTGTGATGGTAGGGTCTAAGTTTTGTTTTCCCATTTTTACTTGGTTCTTCAACAAAAATAGTAATGAGGAATTGGAAAATCTTTGTGTGTGTGTGTGGGGGGGGGGGGGGGGGGTGATGTGTCGGTGGAATGGGGTGTGATCAGGTAAACAATCAATGGAAAAGGGGAATTGTAAGATATTTAAGGCATATAGAGATTAAAGTGGTTATGTTGGACTTTTTGCAATTATGCCCTGCAACCATACACACTTTGATGTCATAGTGTCTTGATTATATATTAAGCTTCCATGTGATTGATTAAAAGGTCATGGCGTGGAATTCTAAATTTAAGGTTGATAACCGGCTTTTAGCGTCGTTTACTAAAAGACTAGTTACACAAACAATATTTATAATCACCCTAATACTACTACAACTAGTGTAATGGTAAGTCGGGGGTCGAACCTCAAGGACAAGGGATGCTAGGTTCTAGACTTGATGTAAAAGTTTATTTGAGATGTGAATTGTTTGGACTACACTAATGACAGAAAAGTAACACAAGAATAAAAACGATAATAGGCAATGAAAGAAAAACGGGGATAGAATAGCTCCACCCTAGGAAGGACAATAAAACTAGTAGATAAGCTAGGTCAGGGGAAATCAATCAATAATCAATCAAGACACTCAAGATGATGAGAGGAAGTTTGCGACCCTATAAATCACATGAACAACCTATAATCACCCTATGTCTCCTAAGGAGTGGCAGGACAAGATTCGCATCGAATGTCAATCAAACAATCATCGATAATCTCAAACCCTAACCCTACGCATGAATAACAAGCCAAACCTAGGGTTTCACCAATCAAACCCCTAAGGGAACTACTAACGCATAGCCATAATAACAACAAGAGTAATGAAATCAACAAAAGCAATAAGTGAAAGCATTAAATAAAATAGAGCAATAAAGGAAACGATAACTTACGTGAATGAAATTGCTTGAATGAAAGAAATTCTGAATCCAAAATACAATACTTGAAAAGGAGAGCAATGAAAGCCTTAAATCTAAACTAGTGTATGGATGAAATGAAAAGCAATGAAAATGATGTTCCAAGTTGAGGCACAAGAGCTCTTAAAATAGGCATGAGGGTTTTACACAGAGGAAGGGGGTATTTATACCCTAAGGACTTAAGGGGGTAAAACCTGAGAAAAACCCTCGAGGGCCGGCTTAAGAATGAAATAAATTCTGCGGAAATAGAGGCCATTCGACCGAATGGGCAAGGGATTCGGCCGAATAGAAGGTGGATTCAGCCGAATGGATGGTGGATTCGGCCAAAGTAGAGAGTAAAGCAACTTAAGTCTGGGATCTTCCCACCATTCGACCGAAAGCAGCTTCCATTCGGTCAAATGGGCCATGATTTGGCCGAATGGGACTTGATTCGGCCATATCAGAGAGCTTGAATCATATGCTTGAGTTCCTGTCATCCATTCGACTGAATAGTGATTAGATTCGGTCAAATCTGAGCCTGAACCTTGTTAAACAGCTTCTTTGAAGTGTTTAATGGCTTCTAAACTTTGTGGAATCTTTGAGGGTGACTTGAAATGTGTGCCCAAGCTACGATACGCTTGTCTAATCTTGATAAGAGTGTCAAAGCCTCAAATATGTCGCATTTCACCTTGAAATCATCAAAAACATCTGAAATGACCTTAAAACTACTCAAAGACAAGATCAAGGTGAAATCAAGTATAATATATATAAAATCAATCTAAAAGCGCGAGACTAAACACTAAAACGGGGTAGTAAACGTGCTCTAAAATGAGCACATCAAAGGTTCTACCATTTTTATTGTCCTTGGTTCTCCGTTTCTCTTCTACTCTATATATAAATGACAGGATATGTGGTTCTGAATTCTTTATTTGTTGAACTAATGGTCTCTATAAGAGACTAGTATATCTAAGCTTCTCAAGATATATTGGTAAGTTGAATTGGCGTTACATTATGACATGGACCAGTGGGTGGGAATAGAGGTGTGGTTGTAACTGTTGTTACCAGTAACAGTCAGGATGAACTAGAATATTGCACTATAGAAAAATGCATTATAATAGGCTAATGAAATATAATGTCATTTGATAACATACCCAAGTGGTCAAGTATGTTTAAAGTGTGGTCTAATGGTCATTTTTTGTGTTTTCCACTTGTGTACGTGTATGCCTATTTACTCACTTAACCAATTGGGAGTAGAGATGGTGTGAAGGTGTTAGTGTGTTAGGAGTTATGACAGAAGAGTGCCCTGAGTAGGACTTCTAGTTTGGTCTTAGGAGAATTTAACCCATGCCAAAATAAGCCATTCAGTTTTTATTTGGCATTTTATACTATGATGCTTGGTTTAAATTCCTTAGTGAATACATTATGTACGTTGAACTGTTATAATTGAACGTCATTTAAAGTTATAAGTGCTAGGATATTTATATGTGGAAAGATAACCAAAGTGAACTTATGTAAAAAGAAGAGGTTGCTACACTGGAGTTGCTTACCATGTCTATTCATAATACTTATTGTTCCTAACTATTCTTGGATTGATTCATAACCCAGATTATTGTTATACTAATTCTATTTCTATTTGTTTACTTAAGGTGTAAAAATAGATTACAAGTCTTACAGTAGCTAATTATAATCTTCAAACACTATTATCCTGTGCAAAGTACTTTGTAAAAGTGCTACATTTTCTAGTCGTAATAGGCACATGCTTAGTTAATGGTGAAGTATGTGTTTCTCTAAGCTTGGATGACAATGATTCTCGTCATAGCTATACATTAAAGGAACCATCCTTGGTAATTTAGGAATGTTGTCTTGAAATCTGTAGAAAACCGATTGAAGACATGAACTCCTTAATAAGGCACTTCTATGCATCAGAATTCATCCATGGAACGTATTCTTTTGCACTTTAAGCTGAGCAACCTTCATGTTGATTCCAGTAATAGGCTCTATGAATGATCTTTCATGCCCATCTTGATTCTCTTCCTACTTAACAAGATATTTTAAAAAATTAAGATAGATGCAATTAATATAGTTGGTGGCTCATATCATAGATACATTCCTTAAATGATCGCATATTTTTTTATTTGTTTTGAAGGTTAAAAATGATAAGTGTGCAATGGGGAAGCAAAAATAATAAGTTTTGACATCAAATTTACTTCCACTATATATATGTATCTATCATTCGATCTAGAGTTATCGTTAATGTTTTTTAGGCTTGTAGTTATTAGTTGCATTATGGCTTTTCTAGAAAGGCTTATATTTAGTTGTAATAATTTGTTAACCTTTATGATCAAATTTTGGACATATATTATTAATTTTATTTGGGGTCTTGATTAATATTTATTATATATGTGTATGTTTGTGGGGAAGTGGCCTGGCGACATACTAGCTTATATTAAATTAGTGTTGAACACGTATGTACATGTACGATAAATTTAAAGGTATATTCTCATTTTCTATTTTTGAATCCTATTATTTAACTAAATATCATATTGTAAACATATTTTTTTTTAAAAATTAATGAGAAATCTCGATGCATTTTTAAGTCTAGAAAGAAGCCCTATATTAACTTTTTTGTTTGCAAAAAAGCGTCGACAAATCTATGGACGAAAATAGTTATCGACAAAGTCAACACCTAAATATGTCAACAGCAAAAATGGACACCAAAAAGCGCCGAGATTGTCGATGACAAAATATGTCAAAAACAAAAATCGACACCAAAAAGCGTCGAGAAAGTCAATAGTGAAAAGCATCGAGAATTATTTAAATGTGACAAATGAATGGATATTTCAACATTATGGGCAATTTTAAGCATCGACTTTATCAACGTAAAAAAGCGTCGAGAATTCTCGACGTTGATTTTCTCGATGCTTTTTAGAGGCATCGAGAAATAAATTCTCGATGCTTTTTGGTGATGAAAATGTATACGAATAGCGTCGGAAAAATAAGGAATTTATTGTAGTGAAGCTTTAATGAAGTGGGTATTAATCAGTTGGTTTTATTAGTTGCTCGACAGATTTAAGAGGCAATTGGAAGGCTTCTTTCAACATTTAAACTAGAGGTTACAAAAGTTAAAACCTAACTTTAAGTTGTTGGATGTGATTTAAGGGAGGAAGGTTACAAATTTTGAAGTTTAATCTTCATTTCTCTTTATTCTCGTTGGTTAATAAGGGAAGTTAATAAGATAGTCAGCAAAGCTTCAATGAGGGTTAATTGCTTCTAAATGACTGATTATCCACATAAGAAAGGGAGGATTTAAGATGAAAGTTTTAACACCCTTAGCCTTTCATGCTCCAGCCAATTTTAAGTAGATTTGTAGGGACATTCAAGCTGTCTCTCCTAGAAAAACGTCCGATATTATTTTAAGTTAATTGATGAGTAGTTTTAAGTAGTTTAACTATGGTAAATTGTTAGGTTAATTTGGTTGTTCAAATAGTTTATGTCTTCATATTTTGAGTCTTTTTAGCTACTAGGTTGATTTTATGGCCTATAAAAGGGAGCTATTTTGTAATAGAAAAAATAGTGGAATGATTTTACCGAAAAAGAATTCCTTTTACCTTAGTACAATTGAGTGAATTGTCTAAGTAAGTTTCTAAGATTTTTCTTTAAGAATTTGAGTGTGAAGTTGAGTGTTTTATCCTCCTAAATTTCAATGGTTTTTTTATACAAGTTGAGTGTTCCTTGCTTAAACATACACCTAGTAGATCAAGTTGAGTGTTCCTTGTGTACATATCTAATTTATCAAGTTGAGTGTTCCTTGCAAACTAATCCTTTTCTTTCTTTCTTTTCCTCTCCATTTTTGTCCTAAAACCATCCTTATTTCTTTTCCTCCACAAAAATGTCATTTTCTATCTAAAAAGCTCACCAAAACATGTTAAACCCTTTTCCCCACCATTTCCACACAAAATAATCGCCCCTAGCCTCATAAACCCTATAATGTTATTTCCATCAACATAAGACCTAATCCACACATAAATATACAAAAGCCTATGCATTTTCCCTTATCAAATACCATTTTCAGATTTAAGAATCCATTTGAGAAAACTTATAATTTCTAGTGCTCTCTACTAGATTTTACATCTAAATGTAATAATTTCATTAGCGTCTTGTTTGCATGTATTTTATTCATAAAATACTTATTAATCTTAAAAAATAGTTAAAATACATTTCGAGTCCTTTGATTTTTTGTAATTATTTATAACCTTTTCCATTTTATATATCGACGCACTACCAAGTACTCTTGGTACACAAATTATTCACTTTGTTGTATTGATTTCTTTCATTTAGACTTTTTCTTTCTTGATCTCAATTGATTTTCCTTCTCTTTTATTAGGTGTCCCTTATCTTTTTTTATTCTATGTTGGAAACTCTTTATTATGACAAAAAATAAAGGTGATGCCCATAGATACTTGTTGGTGATGAATTAGAACCTTTATTTTAACAATAAATGAAGGTGTTGCCCATAATTATTGGTTGTTCATTGTTGGGGGTTTGATGGTTTGATGATTGGTGGTTCTTTACGCAAATGTTGTCTTTTTGTTAAATTAGATTAGTGTTGCCCTTGTATCATATGTGAGAACTTTTTAATTTGAATCCAAGTTGATGGTGATGCTTGTAGATACTTGTTTGTACCCCTTTTAACGGTTAACAAAAAAGACAACTAAGTGCTTGATGAAAATCATTTTCTTATAATAAAGTTAGGTGTTTGCTTAGTAATACTTTATTATATGATCTGAGAGCCCTTTTTGAAAAAAGAAAAACAGTGGTTGTTATGGTTGATAAGTGAATCATTATTACCAAAAGTTATGCAAAATATGTGTATATTATGCATTTATCCTATCCCTCTTATGTGTTTAAATCCTACCTAGTAGATGTGTTTATCGACTCCAAAAAATATAATGTGTATATTCTCTATGTTATTTTCTCATCTCGATTTGACGCTAGAGGGGTTGTTGCACTGCTTTGGTTGGAGAAAACTCACTAAGATCAGCCAAAAGATTATGAAACTAAAGGGAAATCATCATTCCTTGCAAACTTATTTGAGTCTTTATCATTCTCAACTCAGTATGAAAGTGCAACATTGAAATAGTTTGTAATGTGAAACTTAAAGCATTACTTTGGCATTTTTTGTGGTTAATCATGAATATATTGTTATAATATGTATAATAGGAATGACATTGTGATTGTATTTTACACTTAAATGTTGATGTAAAATTATTGTAATTGAAATTCATAGTTGGTGCTTTTACTCCAATCTTTCTATCTTGGAACTTAATTGCTAGACTAATGTAGCCCGAAATCTTTAAGTTTACATTGTTGGAGGGCTCTTCAAAGATAAATAAACCTCTTTCATGTGTTATATGATATAGTCCATAATTCCAAACATTCCTCTTTCATGTTGTACTTCTTTGTCAGTAATTTTTAACTAGAAAAACCTAATGTCCATCAATCATCCATGATAATCCTCTATTTCTATTTCCTCTAGAGTTGTAAAGCTATTACTATATATACTCAAGCTTTTGTGTCTCTCACAAACTTGGAGGTAACAAGGGAGCAAGATGCATGTAGCCTTGTTTTAGCAATTGCAAGAAATTGGTAACATTAGATATGCTCAAGAAGAAACACTTTACATTGGACAAGAAACATAGAGTTCGTAATACTTTTGATAGTTTGATGTAAAAACTAGTGAGAGAACACTAGAATTCACTGAAACAAATGGATCTCAAGTTGAATAAAAAGGCATATGGATTTATATGATGAAACTGCGTAGGCTTTAGGTGTGGTTTATGCATGAATTTAGGCTAGAAAATGGTGGTAATGGACGTGTGTTTGATATGGAAAATGGACAGAATGTGGACGTGAGTTTTAGCAAGAAAATGGACAGAAATTTGTTGTGGAAGTAGAAGAGAAAATAAAGGTTAGGAAATAGGGAACACTCACCTATACTCCTAGGATATGTAAAGAAGGAACACTCACTTCTTTTCTAAGTGTAAATCTCTCAACAAGTGGATTGATTCACGAAAAGTTAGATGGAAGGAACACTCAACTTCATACTCAAATTCTTCAAGCAAATACTTGGAACATGCACTAGAAATTCAAAACCAAATATGCAAGTAAATGATTCAAACATCAATATTCAACATTCAACTTAATATATATTCTAGGTACATAAGAAAACCTATTTTTTAACATAGAAATCTAACCTATCATGCAATTCACAAATTAAAACAAAGTAAATGAAAAGTTATGCAAAAATAAACCAAAAAACCAAAAAGTCTAAAAGTCCCTTTACAAAATTAAATAAAGAAAATAAAAAATCATAAAGTTAAAAGAGCTTCTTGGACACGAACTAAATGGCTTCTCATCTCTTCTTGAACATGGTTGAATTCAAACTCTTGCCTCTTAAATTTATGAGTGTAGTAAATGATAACCTGCTTTTAGCGTCATTTTACTAAAAGGCTAGTTATGTAAACAATACTTATAATCTCCCTAATACTACTACAACTAGTGTAATGGTAAGTCGGGGGTCGAACCACAAGGACAAGGGATGCTAGTTTCTAGACTTGATGTAAAGAGTTATTTGAGATTTGAATTGACTGAACTATACTAATGACAGAAAAGTAAAGCAAGAATAAAAATGATAATATGCAATGAAAGAAAAATAGGGATAGATTCGTTCCAACCTAGGAAGGACAATCGAACTAGAAAATACGCTAAGTTAGGGGAAATCGATCAACAATCAATCAAGACACTCAAGATGATGAGAGGAAGTTTGCGACCCTATAAATCACATGAACAACCTATAATCGCCCTATGTCTCCCAAGGAGTGGCAGGACAAGATTCACATCGAATGTCAATCAATTAATCATCAACAATCTCAAACCCTAACTCAACTCATGAAGAACAAGCCAACCTAAGGTTTCACCAATCAAACCCCTAAGAAAACTACTCACTCATAGTAGTAAAAACTAGGGCATAAACAATGAACAAGAACATGATTGAAAGCATAAACAATTCAAACGTAAATGAACAAGAGAACGAAAAGGGGAAACAAAGAACTATAACAAAGCCGACAACTACTCTATCAAAGCCGTAAATGGAGCAAGGATAATAGCAAGAGCAATGGAATTAGGAAAAACAATAAGTGAAAGCATTAAACGAAATAGAACAGTAAAGAAACGATAACTTACTTGAATGAAATTGAGTGAATGATAAAGATTCTTAATCCGAAATACAATGATTGAAAGGAAGTGCAACAAAAGCCTTAAATCTAAACTAAAGAATAAATGAAAGCAATGAAAGTGATGTTCCAAGTTGAGGCACAAGAGCTCTCAAAATAGGCATGAGGGTTTTTTACAGAGCAAGAGGGTATTTATACCCTAAGGACATAAGGGGGTAAAACCCTAGAAAAACCCTCGAGAGCCAACTTAAGAAAGAACCAAAATATGCGGAAAAGGGGGTCATTCGGCCGAATGGAGGAAGGATTCGGCCGAATAAGGGACCATTCGACCGAATGGTTGTGTCATTCGCCTATTACAGAAACTTCAATTATCTTGACTTTGTCCATCGTTCGACCAAAGGAGTGCATGGATTCGGCCGAATGAGCCTTGATTTGGCCCAATGGGAGTTCATTCGGCTATTCCTGAGAGTTCGAGTCATATGCTTGAATCCCTGCCTTCCATTCGACCGAATGGATGTCAGATTCCGTCGTATCTGAGCCTGAACCTTGCTGAATAGCTTCTTTGAAGTGTCTAATGGCTTCTGAACTTTGTGGGATCTTCGAGAGTGACTTAGAACGCGTGCCTAAGCTATGATACGCGCATCTAAACTCTTGATAAGAGTGTCAAAGCCTCAAACACATCGCATTTTACCTTAAAATCATCGAAAGTACCTGAAATAACCTTAAAACAGCTCGAGGATGAGATCAAGGTAAAATCAAGTGTAATGTGGATAAAATCGATATAAAACCGTGAGACTCGACACTAAAATGGGGTTGTAAACGTGCTCTAAAAGGACCACATCAACTTCCCCCAAGCCAAACCTTTGATAGTCCCTAGAAAATGAACTAGCAAGGAAACACAATGAGTAAAGCACATGAAAAGCAAGGCGAGTGGAAAACAAGACAATGCAAGCCATTTATGCGCAAAACTCTTCCCTAGCCGTGGGTGTTTAAGTACAATGGGCTCAAAAGAGCATAATACCAAGAAGAACAAAGTTTTCCATAGACTCGGGATCACTGGAAAAACTACGACACATGTCATGCCACCTATTACCTAATGAGGTCACAAGTCTACGCTCCCGAGGTTATTTCTCAAAAGATGTGGTAAATTTCTGATACACTCGTGTGTTTAATAAGGTATGTGTTTCGCTCATAATCATCCGACTATAGATAAGCCAGGAATTAAACACTTACACAGGGAGAAGTCTTGGGAATTATATCTTATCTACTCTCTAGCATAGATCTTACTTATCAGGCCAAGTCAAACAAGTTTGGAAAGGGTTGCAATGTAGGTTAGGATCAAGGTAGGGTAAAATTTGGAGATGTGGAGTTAAAATAGAGGATAGTAAGGAATCCAAGGTAATGAAACCAAGGACATCTATGACTTCCAACAGCAATGCTACTCCGAAATCCTCAAGATACGCATAAATGAACTCTAATACATTACACCAACTTTGTTCTCAAAATATTTTCTTCTTTTTTTTCTTTTTTTTCTTTTTTTTCTTTTCTTTTTTTCTTTTTGTTTTCTCTTTTTTCCTTTTCATGCTAATATTTCTGAAATATACTAAGAATGATGTAAAGAGTCATATTATACGACAATGACTTTTCAAACCAAAATCCTTCACCACGATGCAATGGACACCAACTTTACTATGATCACTTGACTATCCTCTAGGTAAAGAGAGGGAATATTTGGCTCATGTAGAGTTAGATAGTGTAGATATTGACTTATCCTAAAGTCAATCAATATTCATGGTAGGCAATTAATAACCGGTATTTTAGGTCGTTAACTAAAAGACAAGTTATGCAAACAAAATTTATTTCAACCTACGAACTATACGAGTATAGGGGAGTAGGGGGTCCAACTACGAGGATAAGGTATATCAAGACTTTAACTCTTAACACAACCGGACTATTTGGATTTAGAAAAACAACTAAACTAACAACGAGAATGTAGATCACGATGAAATAAGCGGTAAATCAAATAGAGAAAAACGGGGACAAGATTAGATTCACCCTAGGAATGAAGCTTTCAAAACCGAACATGATAGGTTAGAGAAAATATGATAATAACTAGCATGGACATCCAAGAATACGAGAGGAAGTTGGTGATTCCACAAATCACAACGAACGACCTATAATCGCCCTATGTCTCCAAAAAGTGGCAGGATAAGATTCGCATCGGATTCTGAAACTACTTATTATAATCATTCCTACAACCTTAAGCAATAAAGATCATAGCTTTCCTAGGGTTTCACCAATCAAAACCCCTAAAAGAACTACTCACACATATTCATGCTAAACAACATAAAGATATTCAACAACGCAAATGAAACGAACATGGAAATCACGAGAATGAAAGCAAATCAAAAATTATGCTAATAAATAATAAATATAGGACTAAACATGCAATGAAATAAAGAGAATGAATTAAGAGCAAAGGAATAGATTAAAACTCACAAAAGCTTCAATGTATTATCCACGAACAGAATTTGAATGACAAAGTGTCGAGGAAACTGAAAACCGAAAGCTAAAACTAAAAGAATTTGGAGGCTAAAGAAAACTAAAAGTGCATAAAAATATATAAACCTAGCTACTCTTCCTCTCATCAGAGGGAGGGGTATTTATAAAAAAAACATGAAAAACCTACGAAAACCCTAAAATGCATATGGGTCGGCCCTAAAAAGAGGTAGTTGTTCCGGAGAAAACATTGTCATTCGATCGAATTCAAGTCCCATTCGGCCGAATACAGCTCCATTCGCCCGAGTACAGCTTTATTCGCCCGAATGCACTTCCAATTCCAGAGGCTCCAAAGAATCGATCCTTATCCACCATTCGCCCGAATGTAAAGGATGATTCGGTCGAATGGAAGCTCATTCGCCAAAATGAGTTCTATTCGGCCTTTCCAGTGGCAAGGACTTAAAAGCTTTGAAGTTTGTCATGCATTCGACCGAATATGGCACATATTCGGTCAAATCTGCACCATTCGGATGAATGTGTCTCAAATTCGGTCAAATCTGAGACCATGCATTCCTCTTTTCACTTCTCTCATTTATGCACTTCGTGGGATCTTCATGAGTGTCTTGAAACATTTGTCCAAGCTATAATACGCGTGTCAAAGGCTCGAATGCATTTCATTTCACCTCGAAATCATCAAAAGTACCTGAAATGAACTTAAGACAACTCGAAGACAAGATCAAGGTGAAATCAAGCATAATATGCATAAAACCAATACAAAACTACGAGACTTGACACTAAAATGAGGTAATAAATATGCTCTAAAATGAGCATATCAACTTCCCCCAAGCTAAACCATTGCTAGTCCCTAGCAAACAAAATAGGAAGGTGAAGTGATAGCTTAGGGCAAAACATCCATATAAACGAATGAAGAAGCAAATGAAGAACATGGGAAGTGAAAATCAAGACAATGCAAGCCGTGCATGTCCAAAACTCTTCCCTAGCCATGGGTGTGCAAGTGCAATGGGATTTAAAAGCATAATCAATGTTTTACACCTACTCGGGATCACCAAGCAAGCTACATTATAGTTCATTCCGCCCACTACCTAATGAGGTCGCAAGTCTACAATCCCAAGGTTATTTCCCAAGAGGTGTGGGAAATTTCCATTACGCTCATGTTTTTATAGGGTATGTGTTTCTCCCAAGAGGTGTGGGAAATTTCCATTATGCTCATGTGTTTATAGGGTATGTGTTTCGCTCGAAATCATCCGACTGAAGATGAGTCGAGAATTAAACACCTAAACAGGGAGAAATCTCAGGGATCATGTCTTATCTACTCTCCAGCACTGATCTTACTAATCAGGTTAAGTCGAACATGTTTGGAAAGGGTTGCAATATAGGCTCGGATCGAGGTATGGTAGAATTTGGGAATGTGGAGTTAAAATAGAGGATAGTAAGTGATCCAAGGAAATAAAATAGAGGAAGACTACACCTTCTGACAACCATGCTAATCCCAAAATTCCCAGTAATGGACTCTAATACACTATGTCAACTTTATTCTCAAACTTTTCTCTATTTTCTTTTTGTTTGTTTTCTTTTCTTTTTCTCTTTTTTTTCTTCTTCTTTCTTTTTCTTTTGTTTCTTTTTCTCTTTTTTTTCTTTTTGTGCTTTTCAAGATGTTTCTGAACTTTCCATGTGAATACTTCTTTGAAATGCACCTAGACTAGTGTATGTAGTCAAATTACCCAATAATCATTTCCCCAAACCAAAATCCTATATTACAATGCTACAAAGACCAACTTCACTATGATCACATTACTATCCTTTAGGTAAAAAGAGGGGACATTTGGCTCATGTGGAGTTAGATAGCGTGGCTACAAAAAAGAAGGTAAAGGCACAAATTGGCTTAACCTAGAGTAAATTGATTTCCATGGTAGGCGCTTTGGCTATGTAGCTTCAACTACAGACGTGTTATCATCCCTAACCTTTAGAAAAGTAGACTATGCTGGAGGAGAACAGACACAATTCTTAAGATTCCCTGACTAACACTCAACAATATAGGACTCATAATAAAGTCCTAAAAGGCTCAATCCTCACTAGGTTAGTCGAAATGCACCTCAATAGGTAGTCATCCAAACCACATACCAAGCAAGCTCAGATCCCCCAAGCTAAGTGAAAAACAGTCGATAAACTCAGACCCAAAACAGGCATAGGGCTAGGGGAATACGAGTTTGCATAAAATCAATGTAAAGTGCACGATAGAAGGTTGATTGCTTGTTTGGAGCATATGATGGAAAAAAGGGGCAAATGATGGAAAAAAGGGGAAAACAAATACAAATATAACTAAATAAATAAATTTGGATTTTCAAGTGAGCAATCATACCAGTTCGTAGGTGCAGCGGCATGTGGAACTTATATATAAAGACCTGAAAACAACACCAAAAAGCAAAGCGCAAAACACAAAACAACACCAAGAAATAGAACATAAGAACACAAAACAACGCAAAACTACACAGCGCTAAAACTGACAGCCAAGACTAAAGGACACGCGAAATAATGAGTAGTGGACTACGAATAACCCCCCCCCCCCCCCCCCCCCAAGCTAGAGTGAAGCCGTCGTCGGCACTAAGGGAGGTTGTTAGGTCTACCACTACTCATCCCCTATAAATTCCTCATCATCCCTCTGGTCATCTCCCTCATTATCCTCCTCCTCCCCACTCGTGTAATCCATCCCATAGTCATCCGAGGCTCTTCTAGGAGCCAGTGGGGTAAAGTTATTAAACCTACGCCTACCCACCCGCAACCGGTCAAACCCATGACTTAGTGATATCTCGTTATAGTTGTTATGGCAAGGATACCAGGAAGGGGTGGCCATGCTTTTTCCGACCATATGGGAGCGGTAGGCCATGCCATACCATGGGTAGTTAGCCCGCTCGAAGTTTTGCTCGAGGTGATCGAGTTGGGCGGTGTGGTGGGCTTGGGTGGTGAGGACCTGGTCAAGCCATCTCTCTATGCGTCCTAGGGAGGACATAATATCAGATTCAGACTCATCATCTGAATCATCAAGGTCTGGTAAGACCGAGGTGGAGGCCCTAGGTCTATCACGCATAGAAAGAGTGTGAGGGCGAGGAGGGGGTACAAGTGGGGGCTCGACAGCGTATCTCGGCACATCGTCGTCTAAGAGATACGAGGCCCCAAACTGGACTAGGGGAGGTAATTGAGGACAAGGGAGAGGGATGGTGCAGGCTTTTAAGTACCGCCATCGCAAGGGATCAGGGAAAATAAAATCAGCCCGTACGAGGCATTGCTCATGAAGGCTGGTGGAACTGGCATATCGTTCATTGAATTCCACAGGATTCATAACGTTTATGAATTCAACAATGCGGAATACGTGTCCCCCTAGACATAAGTCAGTGGTTGCATTCAGGGTGGCTATGTTGTTTAAAAACTTCCACAGCATCATTGGCAGGCTTAGTGCAGTGTCGTTGTGTGGTGCAAGGTAATGGTGCAAAATGTGCACTTCGTGTGTTTGTACTAAGTGAGGGCTAGGGGAAGGGAACAAAGTCTCCCTAGAAAATTTGAAAAACATGTGCAAAACAGGGTGTTGTACATCAGAAGCATATATATTTCTATTCGGATAAACAAGTCGGCCAGCAATTTTAGGCCATAACTCGGAAACTCGAGAGTTGTCCAGTTGTTTATCTGGAATATGTTCATTATTAAAACCAAACACGGCACAAAATGCAGCATAATTAAGAAAATAGGTTGCATTCCTTAGCCTAAAAGACAAATGCAGCCTACCATCTCGTTGACACGGAGTTAAAGAACTAAGAAACTCATAAGTTAAGAGCTTATGAGTTGGGTGCCACATGTTTATCCAGTTCTTTAACCCACATGCTATTAATAATGCAACAAATTGCTCGTATATACCCATTCTTTGCAAAATTAAAAGGTCTAAATAACGAGTGGAGTTAATTTTTCATACCTTAAGCCTTTGGAAACGTTCATATTGCTCCAAAGATACGAAAACTATCGTCGGATGGTCCTCATCGAACCATAATTCCTGGCCGGGAAGTCGTTGTTGGCCCTCCGGTTGTTGAGAATCGGTTTATTGTCCTTCCCATGCCGCACTCGAAGAAGAACCCTCTCCATGTTTTTTGGACCTCTTGAAGGGATTCCTCAAGGATTTCCTTGGACCCATAGCGATTGATGAGGATTGGGAACGAAAAAGAGAAGTCTGAGAGAGATCAAGTGAGTGAGGTAGTTCGGCCGTGCTTTAGGTTTGAAGAAATGTTGCGTGTGAAATCCCGTGGAACGAACTGATATATATAGGCCTCGCTTCCATTTGGTCGAATGGGGCACTATTCGCCCGAATGGATGCCCTGTTTGGTCGAATGGCTATGAGCTACAAAGAATTCTTCGCTCCCATTCGACCAAATGCATATGCATTCGGTCGAATGGGGAATCATTCGCCCAAATGGAGCGTTCATTCGGGGTTACCAGGAGCGCCTAATTTGTCCCTCTGCTGATCTATTCGGCCGAATTGGGGTCCCCATTTGGTCGAATGAGATCTATTCGGCCGAATTTCACTCTTCATTTGGCATTTGCAGAAACTTCTCTAATTTTGATTAACTTCTTGCTTAATGCTCATTCGGCCGAATGGACCTATCATTCGGCCGAATGGAGAGCGATTTTGCACTTTTTTAGCTTGGAGTAATCAAAACACTCGTGCCTTCTCGAAATCAATCAAGGTACTATGATTATGCTTTACGAAAATCTAAATAAAACCGGGTTACCTCCCGTAAGTGCTTTGTTTAACGTCATTTAGCTCGACGTAGCTCGGGTAATCTAAAGTAAAATGAAACAAAGATTAGTGTTAAATTAACTACTTATAACCTAAAAAAACTTTAAAGAACGATGAGTTGAAGTTAAAATTCTCCATAAGGGCCAATGATTATACCAATCATTCGACTTCGAACTCATCTAACCTGATATGCTCAATGGTGTTGACTTCGTGAAGGTTGCTCTCATGGAAGAATTTTAACCGATGTCCATTAACAATGAAACTTCCTCCATGATAGTCTTTCAACTCTACCGTTCCATAAGGGAAAACTTGTAAAATCTCGAATGGTCCAGACCACCTCGATTTCAATTTCTCGGGGAATAACTTTGCTCTTGAATTAAAGAGCAGAACTTTATCTCCTACAAGGAACTCTCGTTGGATGATATGTTGGTCGTGCCAATGCTTAGTACGTTCCTTGTAGATGTGCATGTTATGGAATGCATTGAGCCGTAGTTTTTCCAATTCTCTCAATTGGGCGGCTCACTTCTCGCATAATAAGGTAGGGTCCAAATTTAGGGTTTGGATCGCCCACCAAGACTTGCATTCCAGTTCCACTGGTAGATGACAGCATTTCCCACATAATAGCCGGAACGGGGTGGTGCCAATAGGGGTTTTGTAACATGTACAGTGGGCCCTAAGAGCGTCATCTAACTTTAGAGACCAATCTTTCCTATTTGGGTTTACCACCTTTTCAAGAATTCTCTTAATTTCCCTATTTGCCATTTCCACCTGTCCTTGAGTTTGGGGATGGTAGGGTGAACCAACTTTGTGCACGACTCAATAATTTTTCAATAATTTATTCAGTTCATGCTTAGCAAAGTGTGAACCCCCATCACTTATGACTATTTTGGGAACACCGAATCGAGGGAAGATTATGCTTTTAAAAAGCTTAATAACGACTTTGTGATCATTTGTAGGCGAGGCGATGGCCTCCACCCACTTAGACACATAGTCAATCCCTACTAAAATGTATTGGTTCCCATGAGATGAAACAAATGGACCCATAAAGTCAATTCCCCAACTGTCAAACACTTCACACTCAAGGATGTAGTTCTGAGGCATCTCATTCCTCATTGAGATGTTGCCAACTTTTTGGCATCTCTCACAACTCTTCACAAAAGTTTTAACATCCTTGTGTAATGTTGTCCAATAGAACCCCGCGATGGCAACCTTAGCGGTAGTGTTCATTATACCAAGGTGGCCGCCACACGTGTATAAATGACAGTGAGTTAGGATCTTAAGAACTTCCTCTTCAGTGACACAACAGCGGATTATGCCGTCGGCGCAGGCATGAAATAAATAGGGGTCATCCCAAAAGAAATTCCCAACTTTACCAAAGAAAGCCTTTTTCATAGTCCTTGATTCGAACTCTGGAAGTTCTCCACAAGCTAAATAATTCGCGATATCTGCGAACCAAGGGGCTTTCCCAACTACTATAGCTGTCATTAGGGTTTCTTTGACCATTTCGTCTTGGATAGGTAAGGCGTCATTATTAAGCTCGGGTAACCTAAACAAATGGTCAGCTACCACATTTTCGCTACCCTTCCTATCTTTTAACTCAAAATCGAACTCTTGTAATAGGAGCACCCAACGGATCAACCTCGGCTTTGTATCTTTCTTTGTCATTAAAAACTTTAGAGTCGAGTGATTAGTGAGAACTACAACTTTTGAACAAATTAGATATTGGCGTAGTCTCTCAAAAGCATAGACTACCGCCAGCATTTCCTTTTCAGTTGTAGAGTAGTTATGTTGTGTAGGATCTAGTGCTTTACTAATATAACATATAATGTGGTGCTTTCCTTCCCTTTTCTGCCCAAGGACAGCACCAACAGAAATATCACTGGCATCGCACATTAGTTCAAATGGCAAACTCCAATCCGGAGCTTGCACGATGGGCGCAGATATTAGAGCTTCCTTTATCCTGTTAAAGGCATTCAGGCATCTCTCATCAAAGTTAAAATCAACATCTTTCTGAAGCAATCCATTCAAGGGTATTACTAGAGTCGAAAATCCTAAGATGAGACGCCTACAGAATCCTGCGTTTCCAAGAAATGATCGTACTCCTGTAACTGAGGTAGGTACAGGAAGATTCCTTATCACATCAATTTTAGCAGGATCTACCTCTATGCCTTTGAAAGACACTTTGTGGCCTAGGACAATGCCTTCTTGAACTAAAAAGTGACATTTCTCCCAATTTAGTACAAGATTCGTTTCTTAACACCTTAATAAAACTTTCTCGAGATGTGTCAAGCAAGTGTCAAGAGAAGACCCTCCAACAGAAAAATCATCCATGATGGCTTCCATGAAGTCCTCTAACATATCAGCAAATATAGCCGACATGCACCTCTGGAAAGTGGATGGAGCATTGCATAAACCAAGGGCATTCTTCTATAGGCAAAAGCCCCAAAAGGACAAGTGAAAGTTGTTTTCTGTTAATCCTCGGGGTGGATAGGGATTTGAAAGAAACCCGAGTAACCATCTAGAAAACAATAGTACCTATGCCTGGCCAGTTTTTCAAGTATCTCATTGATTAAGGGTAAGGGAAAGTGATCATTTCTTGTAGCCTTATTGAGTTTGCGATAATCAATGCAAACTCTCCATCCTATGGTGGCTCTAGTGGGGATCATCTCTCCTTTGTCATTCTCGACGATGGTTATCCCTCCCTTTTTCGGAACAACATGAACTGACTAACCCATCTACTATCTGAAATTGAGTAGATGATGTCGGCCTTGAGGAGTTTGAGGATTTCATCCTTAACTACCTCTTTTAAGTTTAGACTCAGCCTTCTTTGTGGCTCAATCGAGGAAAAATATTCATCGTCAAGATGAATCCTGTGCATAACAAGGGATGGACTAATCCCTTTCAAATCACCTAGTGAATACCTAATGACATCTCGATATTTCCTTAATAAAACAAGTAGTTTTTCCAATGAAATGTCATCAAGCTCAGAATTCACTATGACATGGCTGTCTTCATCATCATCAAGATAGGCATATTTTAGGCTAGGAGGTAAAGGTTTCAAAGTCACTTGATGGGAAGGCTTAGGACTTTTCCCCTTATACATAATACCTTCCTCAACCTCGCAAAGTTGCTCAAACTCTGCTTCCTTTCTCTCATAATCCTAGGCCTTATCTAATCGGCCCTCCAACTGCCCATCTATTATAGAGGTATCCTCATCAATCATTTGATACCCAACTTTTCTTTCCCTGTCCCCGTAACAATCCTCACTCTCCCTATCGCCTACTTCAAGGCGACAGACCTGCTCAACCATATGCTTCTTTAAAAGAGGAGAGATTTTGAAGACTACCTTCACTTGGGCTATTCTACCGTTATGGTATCATCATGGCAATTAATAACTACCCGAAGTGTTTTCAGAATGACTCTGCCCAAGATAAGTGGAGTATAAGGGTCCTCTTCCATTTCCATTTCTACAAAATCACAAGGGACCACTAGCTCTCCTACCCGAATAGGTATGTTGTTAAGCTCTCCACATGGCACTTTAATGCTCCTATCAGCCAGTTGGATCGTTTTCCTTGAAGGTCTAAGTTCAAAGGGGAGCTTTTTGACAATCAATAGAGGCATAGGACTAATCGAAGCCCCTAGATTGGCGAGCGCCCCTTTAGGATCAAGGTTTCCCAACTTCATAGGGAGGTTATAAGGACCGAGATCTTACTCCTTTATAGGCATTTTGCCCTTGCAATATGGAGCTAACCTGATGGGGGAGACTGATTACCTCTTCCTCAAGCTTTTTCTTGTTGGACAATAAGTCCTTCAAGAACTTAGCATACTTTGGCATTTGTGCCATAGCATCGAGGAATGGGATTTTCATCTCCATCTTCTGTAGATGTTTAAGGAGCTTCTTGAACTTATCATCAAGTTGCGTCTCAACTTTCCTATAGGGAAAAGGAAGCGGGGGTGCATGTAACCATTCTAACCTCCTTCTCTCCTCAGTCTTCTTCCTCCTCTCTTCCTTACTCTCTAATGGCTTCTCACTCCCTGTCTTAACATTGACGTCCTCCCTACCTCTTTCATTCTCAACTTCTGACCCCTAACCTTGTTCCTCCTCTTTTCCATCTTTATGCACTCTCGTCTCATCACTCACCCATACCAAAGGTGCATCAACCGGATATGAAGGACTGTTATATTGAGTCCCTGATCTCAGGTGGATAGCCTTAGTAGTGTGTTGGTTTGGGTTTGGGTGCTGAGGTGGAGGTTGTGTAGAGGGGTTAGGTTGAGGGTGAGATGGGAAAAGCGGTGGTGCAGGAGGATTAGCCATTTGGGCTAGTTGATTTTCAAACAACTTTTGCTGAGCTTGAAGTTGTTACATTTGTTGGATGAGAGTCTGATTAATCTAAGTTAGACTCTGGTTTGCTGAGCAAGAGTTGTTACTTAGGAGGCTAAATGGTCATTGGTTGATGTATGACCATGTTGTGGTTGAGAAGTCACATGTTGAGGTTGATTAGGCGGAAAAGGTAGGTTTGAACCGTTTCTAGGTCCTTGGTTAAACCCTGGGGGTCTATACATATTAGACTTAGGTACATTCCCATTAGTTTGGTTTGCTTGGAAACCTTGGTTGTTAAACCCACCTTGACCATTTCTATTGTATCCCGGGTGGAAGTTTCCCTGGTTTTGGCTTTAGTTAAAGGGAGGTTTATACGATTTGTTCGGGAAGGGTTGCTGCCCTTACCCTACTCCTTGTACCTGTCCACTATAGTTAAGGGTTGCTACATGATCAGGGTTATACCCATAACCGTCATAGTTCATCACCCGTGATTCTGGGTTATACCCTCCATAGTCAACTGCAGCTACGTGCTCAGAGTGCGAACCACCACAATAAGATGTATCATGGTTGGTACCCCCACATATAGCACATGCAAAGTGCCTTTCACGCATTGGAGGGGTGTTCGAACTACCGGCTAGGCTTAGTTTGGACAACCTTTTATCAATGACTGCTTCTATTTTAGCGCTAATATTATCCAAGTTAGTTGTGTCTATCATCCCTCTAGGTAATCCCTGACTCCTAGTTCCTCCCCAGGCTCTATTCTTAGCAACTTCCTCTAATTTGGCCTTTACCTGGGTGCAAGGAATTTTGGATAGTTGGCCACCTAGTGCTGAGTCTAGGAGTTCTTTGGTGGAGTCATTGAGACCATCGTAAAAGAATGTGTTGAGATGGTTTTCCCCGTACTCATGGTGGGGGCATGCTCTAATCATTCTTTTAAATCTACTCCAAGTAGCACTAAGGTTCTCATCATCCTCTTGGGTGAATGACGCAATTTTCTTACGCCAATCTTGCGGTTTTAGTTGAGCCCAATTAACAATTGAATTGGGTTCTAAGCATTTGTACCAATCTTTGGCATCTCCCGCTAGACTCAAATGAAATAGGTGCATTCGCACATAATCTGGGCAATTAGGGCAAGGAGGGATAAGTCCACAAATATCTAAAAATGCCTCTAGGTGTTGAAGAGGACATTTAATTCTTAAGCCACTAAATGGTGTTTCCTTAACCATTCTTATGAACTAAGGGTGTATTTTGTAAGGTGTAGTGGCAACAGGAGGTACTACACCCCCTTGGAACTCTTGTGAGCCAGGAGTTTCAAATTGACCAAACAATTGATTTTCGTCGGCCATTATGCACATGGATGGGTTTTGGACAGAATGTGAGGTGTGTTTTGAAGGGCGTTGTCTACTCACACGTTGGATTTAAGGATTATAAGGGGTAATTGGCTGGTTTGACCTATGCGTGCTATGGGGCATGCAAACAGCAAAGTCAAAGACAACCAAAAAGAAAAACAAAAAAAATAGAAATGAAATGAAATAAAATAAAGTTATATTAAGAACAGAAAAGTCTAAATATTACGCGTTGTCCCCGGCAACGGCGCCATTTTGATAACCAGTATTTTAGGTCGTTAACTAAAAGACAAGTTATGCAAACAAAATTTATTCCAACCTACGAACTATACGAGTATAGGGGAGTAGGGGGTCGAACCACAAGGACAAGGTATATCAAGACTTTAACTCTTAACACAACCGGACTATTTGGATTTAGAAAAACAACTAAACTAACAACGAGAATGTAGATCATGATGAATTAAGCGGTAAATCAAATAGAGAAAAACGGGGAAAAGATTAGATTCACCCTAGGAATGAAGCCTTCAAAACCGAACATGATAGGTTAGAGAAAATCTGATAATAACTAGCATGGACATCCAAGAATACGAGAAGAAGTTGGTGATTCCACAAATCACAACGAACGACCTATAATCGCCCTATGTCTCCAAAGGAGTGGCATTCGTATTGGATTCCGAAACTACTTATTATCATCATTCCTACAACCTTAAGCAATAAAGATCATAGCTTTCCTAGGGTTTCACGAATCAAAACCCCTAAAAGAACTACTCACCCATATTCATGCTTAATAACATAAAGATATTCCACAACACAAATGAAACGAACATGGAAGGAAATCACGAGAATGAAAGCAAATCAGAAATTATGCTAATAAATGATAAATATAGGACTAAACATGCAATGAAATAAAGCTAATGAATTAAGAGCAAAGGAATAGATTAAAACTCACAAAAGCTTCAATGTATTATCCACGAACAGAATTTGAATGACAAAGTGTTGAGGAAACTGAAAACCGAAAGCTAAAACTAAAAGAATTTGGAGGCTAAAGAAAACTAAAAGTGCATAAAAATATATAAACCTAGCTACTCTTCCTCTCATCAGAGGGAGGGGTGTTTATAAAAAAAACATGAAAAACCTACGAAAACCCTAAAATAAATATGGGCCGACCCTAAAAAGAGGTAGTTGTTCTCGAGAAAACAATGTCATTCAATCGAATTCAAGTCCCATTCGGCCAAATACAACTTCATTTGCCCGAATGCACTTCCATTCACCCATTCCAGAGGCTCCAAAGAATCGATCCCTGTCCACCATTCGCCCGAATGTAAAGGATGATTTGGTCGAATGGAAGCTCATTCTCCCGATGGAGTTCCATTCGGCCTTTTCAGTGGCAAGGACTTAAAAGCTCTGAAGTTAGCCTTGCATTCGACCAAATGTGGCACAGATTCGGTCGAATCTGCACCATTTGGCCGAATGAGTCTCAAATTCGGTCGAATCTGAGACCATGCATTCCTCTTTTCACTTCTCTCATTTCTGAACTTCGTGGGATCTTCATGAGTGTCTTGAAACATTTGCCCAAGCTATAATACGCGTGTCAAAGGCTCGAATACATCGCATTTCACGTCGAAATCATCAAAAGTACCCGAAATGAATTTAAGACAACTCGAAGACAAGATCAAGGTGAAATCAAGCATAATATGCATAAAACCAATACAAAACTATGAGACTTGACACTAAAACGAGGTAATAAACGTGCTCTAAAACGAGCGCATCAGTAATTTTGCCATGTAGTTGTAACTACAAACGTGTTATTATCCCTGACCTTTAGAAAAGCAGACTATGCTAGAAGAGAACACACACAATACTTAGACTCTCTAACTAGCATTCAATAATATAGGGTTCACAATGGAGTCCTACAAGGCTCAATCCTCACTAGGCTAGTTAAAATGTGCCTCAATAGGTAGTCATCCAAGCCACAAACCAAGCAAGCCCATATCCCCAAGTCAGGTGGAAAACAATCAATCATTTGGTCCCAAAACAGGCATAAGGTTAGGAAAACATGAGTATGCATAGAACCACTATAATGTACACGTCAGAAGCTTACATGCCGGTTTCACAACTCACGCACATCAACTTGGAACAACTAATCATACAAAAACTATAACAAAAACCAAGGCAATAGTGACAATAATGCAGATCTTCCGAGACTTTGAAAACGCAAGAACCCACCCTCAAGCCAGCTCAAGAGCTGTCTCGGCACTTGGGAAAGATGGAGAAGAGAACCAAAAGGGAGAAAGATCAGCATTATGGAAGCTATTGCTATACAAAAAAATAAACAAAATAAACACTGGGTTATCTCCCATAAGTACTTTTGTTTAACGTCGGTAAGTTCGACACAGTTAGCCACAGGATCAGAAAGAAAAAGGAAACAACAAAATTATACCTATCGTAGGAGTGGATTCACTTCTAGCATCTCCATCACCTTTAGCATGTGGAGTTAAAACTCTCCACCGAGCCGTAGTGGCAGAAGTAAGCAACGGAGAACCAGGGTCATATGGAGGTGGGCTATAATGCGGGGCTCCCCCAAGCCAGGGTGGAGCCATCGATCTCTTTTTGGTTTTTCTTTTTCTAACCCTCTTCCTTTTGTGGGCTGGCTTCTCAGTTTCCTCAGACATGTCACAAATCTCCTTTGTCAAAGCAATCTCCTTCACCTCAAAAACAACACTCTTCATTGCCTCCTCCTCGTCTGACACTTCAACCAACATTGGGGCAGCAAAAACATCACACCCCTCAACCTTTTGTTCAGCTACATTTTCTAAAACATCAAAGGAACAAATCTGCTCGACCATGGGTTCCTTGGAAGACTTAGAAAAGGCAAACACAACCTTTTCTTGGGCTACCCTCATAGTGATAGTCTCTAATTCATAGTGTATCAAGGCACCCAAAGTATTCAAAGCATCTCTCCCTAGGAGGAGGGGAGTATAAGGATCATCAACTATACCAAGCACTACAAAGTCACATGGAACCACAATGTTCCCTACTTAGATCAGAAGGTCCTCAAATTCCCCACATGGCACTTTTATACTATGGTCGGCCAGTTGGATGGTTTTCTTCAATGGCTTGAGCTCAAAGGTTAGTTGTTTGGCAATGGACATCGGCATTAGGCTAATGGAGAGCCCAAGGTCAGCGAGTGCTCCCTTAGAATTGAGTTTTCCAAGGGTGACTGGGAGCACAAAGGGTCCTCTAGCTTTTTCTTTCTTTGCCCACGTGCCCTGAATGATGGCACTCACCTGCTCTGGCAAACTAATCACTTCGCCCTCAAGCTTTCTCTTATTCCCTAAGAGAGTTTTCAGATACTTAGCATATTGAGGCATTTGCTCCATGGCCTCTAAGAATGGTATCTTCATTTCAAGCTGTCGCATTTGCTCTAGGAATTTAAGAAACTTCTCTTGCAATTGTTTCTCCACCTTTTTGTAAGGAAAAGGTAGAGGCGGAGCATGTTGATGCTTAAGTTTCCTCCTTTCCTGTATCTCCCTCCATCTCTCTTTCTCATCCTTCCTTTCTTCTCGTGCCCATCTACTTCAACATTGTTTTCCTTGTCCTCTTCACTAACCTCCTTCTCTTCTCTCCCCTCAAGATCCTCCTTATGCCCAGTTTCCCTTTAAAAACCACTATCCTTTGAGGAACTTTCCCTTAAATCATCTCTATTGGCTACAACTGGAGCAGAGTATGAGGAT
This sequence comes from Dysphania ambrosioides, assembly GCA_026401315.1. NCBI lineage: Eukaryota > Viridiplantae > Streptophyta > Magnoliopsida > Caryophyllales > Amaranthaceae > Dysphania > Dysphania ambrosioides. The sequence goes on along the minus strand of CM048668.1, from coordinate 6,601,723 downwards.
CCCGATCTTAGGAAGATCGCCTTGCAGGTGTGATGTTTAGGGTTGGAGTTAGGAGTGTTTTGTGGTGGAGGTTGGGTGGATGGGTTTTATAGAGGGTAAGATGGGAATAGCAATGGTGGAGGTTGGGTGGATGGGTTTTATTGAGGGTGAGATGGGAATAGCAATGGTGGAGGTGGACTGGCCATCTGAGCAAGCTGAGACTCAAACAACTTCTATTATTCTTGAAGTTGTTGCATTTGAGTGATTAAGGTTTGATTGATTTGGGAGAGGGTTTGATTTTGTTGCGCAAGGGAGTTCACTTGGGTGGAAAGGTGATAAGTCTTCTTTTAATGTGTTGATAGAGGTGTTTTAGGACTGTTTTTGATGTTCTTCATTAAGTTTTATTGGTTTTTATAAGTCTTAGCCATTTCAACTCTATTGTGTGCAATTAAGGGAGATTATGGAATTGAAAAAACACAAGCTTCTAAAGCAGCTACCAGAGGCAAAAGGGCAGCTAGCGGCGTCACCTACAATAAGCAAGAGAAGAAGAATGCTGCCTTAGCCGCTGCCAACGACTAAATAGCAGCTGGCAGCGGGTCTTCCAGAATTTCGCAACTTCAGTGTTTTCCAGCGGCATTTTCATTAAGTAAACTCTTGTTTTGGCCGTCTTAGGTTAGGTATCTATAGTTTAGGTTAGTTAAGGGAGGTACCTATAAATAATGATTGTAATCTAGGGTTTTAGGAGTACTTGAAGATTGGAGAAGAAGCTTAGGGTTGAATTTCTTCTTTGCTCTTTGGTGGAGAAGAATTCTTTGGAAGCTTAATCTACATATTCTTGGTTAAAGATTGAAGCTTTTGACTGTAAGTTATGAGATTTCTCTTCTATTAATATATATTGAATGTTTACTATTCTCTTGTGTTATTTCACGATTTGCTTAAATCAAATACTAGGTTTGGTTATTTGGATTTGCTTGCATCTATTTAATCTTACCAAAGTATTGACTTTAGGTTATTAATGCATGCTTTATGATTGATAACTTGAAGGGAGAATAGTATTATTAAGGAAATTAGACCGCTTGTGTTAATTTCATCAATCCTTGTTGATTTCTTTACTTGATTGCTTCTTGTGAATGATTTAGAGTGCTTATCTTGAGTTGTTCACTAGAAAGGGTTAGAAAGGAAAGCTTTGTTACTTCTAGCTAATTCATGAGAATATAGAATTTTGGAATGCTACAATATGGTGTTCAATGGTGTTAATTGAGGAGACTTCTATGATTAACTTGTAGTTCATAAGTGGATTTCAACTAACCAAGATTGCTCTTTTCACTGATTTTTCATTTAACTAGTTTCAGTTATAATTAGGTTATCAAATCTATCTTGCTAATGCAAACCCTCATCTTTATTTAGTTTATTGTTTTGCTAAGATAATTTTACATAGATTTTCAGTTATTAAGTATCTCTTCTCCGTGGATACGAACTTGACTTCCCTAGCTACATTCATTTGAAGTTAGATAAGTTTTGATTTTGTTTGGTAGCATACGACAAGGCACACCAAATTTTGGCGCCATTGCCGAGGAAGGGCGTTGCTTTTTAATTGTTTAATCTTGTAGAATTCATTTTAGTATTGTGTTTGATCATTTTCTTTGTTTTGCTCTTCTTGGGTATGATAAGTACTCGTTCTGCTAACAAAGAAGTTGTGCAGTTAAATCCGGAAATTGAAAGAGTTATTTCCAGGTTGCGAAAGAAGGCAGGATCAAAATCTAGTGAATCGCCATCAACTTTTGACAATCAAGAAGAGGAGAAGATGGTAGAACACCGAACATTAAGAGAACTCACTGCTCCTAATTTGAACCAACAGCCGTTATGCATTGCATATCCGGAGTTGGGAGAAGGTGCAAATGTCGAGATTAAATCTGGTCTAATCCATCTATTACCGGCATTTCATGGTATGAAAGGTGAAGATCCAAACAAGCACTTGGCTGAATTTCATGTGGTATGTATGAGTATGAAGCCAAGTGGAATGACTGATGATCAGATACAACTAAGAGATTTTCCTTTTTCTCTCAAAGATACAGCTAAGGATTGGTTTTATTATCTTCCTCCTGGTAGTATAACAACATGGGCAGATCTAAAAAGGTGTTTTCTTGAGAAATACTACCCAGCCACTATATCTGCAAGTCTCAAGAACGGTATTAGTAATGTGGATCAAAAGGAAGACGAATCCTTATATGAGTATTGGGAAATATTTAAGAGACTTTGTGCTAGTTGTCCCTATCATGGATACTCGGATCAAGACCTCGTTTTATATTTCTATGGAGGCCTAACTGATGATGACTTGAGAATGGTAAATGCAGCTAGTGGAGGAGGTCTAGTGAACAAAACTCCAGGGGATGCAACCAAATTAATCGCAGAACTAGTTGAGAATTCACGGCAGTTCAGTCAAAGAACTTCTACGCGCCGAGTGAGTGCAGCTAACTGCAATACCTCTAAATTGGAAAGTAAAGTAGCTGGTTTGACCTCTATGATGCGCGAGTTCATGGTGAGTTCGAAGAATCAACAGCAAGTAAAGGCTTGCAGTGTATGCACTTCCATGGAACATTTCACCGATTCATGTCCTACATTCCTAGAGGAACAAAATAAATAAGCGAATGCTCTAGGTTTCCAAGGGTAAGGACCTCTGAGGAGATATGATCCCTTCTCAAACACCTATAATCCAAGATGGAGAGATCATCCAAATTTGAGATATGGAAATTCTCAGAATCAACAACATAACACTCATGGTCAACAGTATAGAGCTCCATTTTCAAAACCTCAAGGCCAAAGCTCCAACTCGGGAAATATGTCAACTGAAGACATGATTAGATCTCTAACTTCTAATGTCTCAAATATGCAGCAGAATATGGTTCAATTTCAACAAGAAACTAAATCAAGAATTCAAAATCTGGAGAACCAAGTTAGTCAAATCTCTAGTGCAATAAACCGACTTGAAGCTAAGGATTCTAGAAAGCTTCCATCTCAAACGGAGCTGAATCCTAAGCAACAAGCCAATGCAATAACACTGAGAAGTGGGAAAGAGTTGCAAGCAACTGTGATTGCAACTAAGAGAGCTAAAGATTTGATCGGAGTTGAAGAGGAAGAAGGGGAACCTGAAACTGTGGCAAACCCACCAACCTTTCCCCCTTATGAGCCTACACCACCTTTCCCTGAAGCTTTGCAAGAAACTCGAAGGTATAAGAAAGACAAGGACATTTATGAAACTTTTAGAAAATGTGAGGTAAACATTCCCCTTTCGAATTTGATTAAAAGTGTCCCTCGTTTTGCTAAGTTTTTAAAAGAGCTTTGTACTATCAAGAGAAAGCACAGGTTAGGTGGAAAAGAAAAGGTAAAAGTAAGTGCTCATGTTTCTGCAGTTTTCCAAAAGAAACTCCCAGAAAAATATAGTGATCCTGGTATGTTTAGTATTCCTGTTATAATAGGAAACACTGTATTTCACCGAGCCATGTTAGATTTAGGTGCATCAATCAATGTCATTCCCTATTCCTTGTTTAAATCTTTGGAACTTGGACCTTTGCATGAGACCGGGGTAATAATTCAGTTAGCTGATAGGTCTAAGGTCTATCCTAAGGGGGTGGTAGAAGACGTGCTTGTTAAGGTTGATGAACTGATTTTTCCTACTGATTTTTATGTTCTTGACATGGAACATGACAAACACGCAGTCCCTATCTTATTAGGTAGACCTTTCTTAAAGACAGCTAGAACGAAAATTGATGTGTTTACCGGCTCCTTAACTATGGAGTTAGACGGGCAAGAAATTATGTATAACATTTATGATTCCATGAAATATCCTGTGGACACTCATTCTTTATGCTCCATAGATGTAATCGATCTAATAGCGCAAGATGTATTTAACATTAATGGTGGAGATGAGCTCCTCACATCTATTGTTAATAATTTGTCTAGTGATCACTTGGATTTTTCTTTGCCTATTAACATGTAGGTGATGGTGACAGATTTGAACGAACATTCCAAGTTTCCAATTATACCACTAGGTTCAACACCCATTCCACTAACATTACTTATGGAGAAAATTTCACCATCTATTTTGCAGGCACCTCAGGTAGAACTAAAACCGCTTCCTGATCATTTGAAATACGTGTTCCTTGGTGGAAATGATACCCTCCTTGTTATCATTTCGAACAAATTAACCAAGGAACAAGAGGAGAAGTTGGTGTCAGTACTTAAAGAGTATAAATTGGCTATCGGATGGACTATTGCAGACATTAAAGGTATAAGCCCATCCACATGCATGCATCGTATTTTGTTAGAAGATGATGCCAAACCTGTGAGACAACCTCAACGTCATTTGAATCCTCTAATGATGGAAGTGGTTAAGAAGGAGATCATTAAGTTGCTGCAAGTGGGAATGATATACCCCATCTCAGATAGCAAATGGGTGAGCCCCACGCAGGTAGTGCCAAAGAAAACTAGAGTGACTTTGATGGAGAACCAACATGGTGAAATGGTTCCTACTAGAGCACAAAATGGGTGGCGAGTTTGCATTGATTACCATAGGTTGAATGCAGTAACGAGGAAGGACCATTTCCCCTTGCCCTTTATTGATCAGATGATTGAAAGACTTGTAGGTAAAGCTTTTTATTGTTTCCTTGATGGATATTCCGGGTACTTTCAAGTACCTATTGCACCAGAATATTAGGAGAAAACTACATTTACATGTCCCTTTGGCACATTTGCTTACCGACGTATGCCCTTTGGATTGTGTAATGCCCCTGCAACCTTTCAGAGATGTATGATGAGCATATTTTCAGAGTTTGTTGAACACTTCATGGAGGTATTTATGGATGATTTTACTGTTTATGGAGATTCATTTGATAGTTGTTTGCATCGGTTATCATTACTCCTTACACGTTGCATTGAATCTAACCTTGTTCTTAATTCTGAAAAATGTCATTTCATGGTCAAATAAGGTATTGTTTTAGGTCACATGGTCTCCTCTAAAGGTATTGAGGTTGATAAAGCAAAGATTGATACCATACAATCTCTTCCTTATCCTACTAATGTGTGTGGAGTGCGTTCGTTTCTGGGTCATGCAGGGTTCTATCGTAGGTTTATTGAAGGATTCTCGAAGCTTACAGCTGCATTATGAAAATTACTGCAAAAAGAGAAAAATTTGAGTTTGATGATGATTGTAGGAAAGCTTTTGATGAATTGAAAGCCAAGCTCGTCTCTGCACCCATCATTCAGGCCTCGAATTGGTCTTTACCATTTGAGATAATGTGTGACACAAGCGATTATGCAGTGGGAGCTGTTCTAGGCCAAAAAGTAGGGAAGGCCTCACATGTGATCTATTATGCCTCGATGACCTTCAATGCAACCCAACGCAACTACACTACGACAGAGAAGGAGATGTTGGCTATAGTTTTTTCTTTAGAGAAATTTAGATCCTATTTACTTGGTACCAAAGTAATTATTTATACTGACCATGCAGCTCTTCGTCACTTGATGTCGAAGAAAGAAGCCAAGCCAAGATTGATTTGATGGATTCTACTCTTGAGTGAATTTGAATTGGAAATCAAGGACAAGATAGGCGCAGGGAATCTAGTTGCTGATCATTTGAGTCGTTTAACCCATATTGTTGATCGACCACCAATTCAAGATCAAATCCATGGTGAATTTCCTGATGAATCACTATTTTCTATTAAGGAATTACGTCCATGGTATGCTAATATAGTAAACTTTCTTGTCTCTAACAAATTTCCTCCAGGGTTTTCGAAATCTCAAAAGGATAAGCTTCGCAATGATGTGAAATATTATACATGGGATGATCCGTACTTATGGAAATTCTGTTCTGATCAAATCATTCGCCGATGCATCCCCAAGAATGAGGTAATACCTATTCTTACATTCTGTCATTCTCACTCTTGTGGAGGCCATTTTGGTTCCAAACGAACAACAAGGAAGGTGCTCGATTGTAGTTTTTATTGGCCTAGTTTGTTTCGAGATTCCTACGGATTTCGCAAATCTTGTGATAACTGTCAAAGAGTAGGTAATATCACTCAAAAAAGTGAAATGCCACAATCTTCATTGTTATACTGTGAGATATTTGATGTTTGGGGAATCGATTTCATGGGACCGTTTCCTAACTCTCATGGTTATATTTATATACTTCTTGCTTGTGATTATGTTTCAAAGTGGGTAGAAGCAATACCCACTAGGACTGACGATTCTAAAGTGGTTTCAGGTTTCATTAAGTCTCACATATTTTCCAGATTTGGAATTCCTCGAGCCTTGATAAGTGACCGAGGAACGCATTTTTGCAATCGTACAGTGAGTGCTTTGCTAAAGAAGTATTCGGTCCAACATAAGGTTTCCACAGCTTATCACCCACAAACCAATGGCCAAGCAGAGGTATCCAATCGAGAGGTGAAATCAATTATTCAGAAAACAGTAAATCCGGATAGGAAGGATTAGAGTTTATGTTTGGAGGATGCGTTATGGGCATATCGTACCGCATACAAGACCCCTATCGGAATGTCACCCTATCGCCTTGTGTTTGGAAAACCTTGTCATCTTTCGGTTGAACTCAAGCATAAAGCATATTGGGTGGTTAAATCATTCAATATGACCATGGATGAAGCCGGAGAATATCGGAAACTGCAACTTCAAGAGCTAGAGGAGATTCGCCTTGAGTCTTATGAAAACGTTGATATCTACAAGGCAAAAACTAAGTTATGGCACGATAAAATGATTACTAGAAAAGAGTTTAAGATCGGCAACAAAGTCCTTCTTTACCAATCTCGACTTAGACTATTTCCTAGTAAACTCCGTTCCCGTTGAGACGGCCCATTTCAGGTTATCAAGGTATATCCACATGGAGCGGTTGAAATTCGAAGTTTTGAGACAAATAACGTATTTAAGGTGAATGGACAACATCTCAAACCATACTTCGACGGGTTCAAAGTCGAGACTGTAGAGAGCATTAATCTCAACGTGCCATCAATTGAGTAACGAAGTTACATGCATTATGTCAAGCCAATGACATAAAATAAAGGCGTTAATCGGGAGGCAACCCGAGAATTTCTTTTATTACCTTTCATTTTAGTCTTCTTGGTTTTGTTTAACTTATGAATTGCTTATGATGTGATTTTGTAGGTGGATACCTCAGATTCAATACTACATAAAAAAAAAGGGGAGGAAACATGAGAAGAATCGAAGGTGGAGCACAGAATCCCTAGTGCAGCCGCTACCAGCGGGTCTTCCAGCGCCCAATAATACCACGTCCCTGCCTTCGCCGCTAGCAGCGGGTCCCAAGCCGCTACTAGCGGCTCGCCCAGCAAAACCCCCCGAAAAAAAACCCTACTAAAAAAAATTCTCTTTAAAACCCCACCTTCCCTCTTTCCCTCCTACACTCCACACTCACTCTCTCTCAAACCCTATTCCCATCCTAATTCCCTCTACTTACTTTCCAATTTTTTTTTTCACTCACAAATTCCACCCCCTCCACACTCCAAATCCCTTTTCCATCATATCTCACATATTCATACCCCATTTTACTTCATGTTCAACTTGACATTCTAAGGTGAAGCATTCAAGTGGTGTGAAGGTTTGGTGAGTAGCTTGTGTCTTTTGGAAGAGAAGGCGTATTTGAAGCATCTCGTTCCAAAAAAATGGATAGAGGAAACAAAATGAGGCATACTTCTTCCACCTCAAGGGTGCTAAGGGCTAGAAACCCGGGTAGTACTTCAAGGGAAGGTGAGCCTTCCTCTTTACCCCCCTCAAACGATTTCATGGGTATTCGTCTCTTAAAAAATGAAAAAGCTATATGGATTCAACTCCAACAACTGAAACGAATGGTGCAATGCACGAAATTCTTTAATTTGGAAGCTTTGCGAGTACTTGGTTTGGAGGATGTGATGAGGCAATTGTTCCGTAAAGTAGGAATTGAGGAATTCTTGATGAAGAGCGCACCTACCTATGTACGGTACACTTATGAATTCCTATCTACATTGATTAAGGGTCGTAAAGAAATTTCTTTCAATCTCAATAATAAGAACTATGTGATGCCATATGAGAATATTCGGAATGCATTTGGTTTGAATGACCCCCTGTAGGTAATATTTGGGATCCTCATTGTGTATTTTCATCTCGGAACTTTTAGAGATTAATAACAGGATGCACGGTGGATCCTCATGGTGATCATAGCTTTAAAATCACACACCCTTGCCTTAGGTTAGCCCATAGATCCCTCTCCTCTACTATTCTGTGTCAAGGGGAGGCAACTAAGGTCCCGAAGGTAACTATGTCGTACTTATGGGCCATGACTCCTTCGGGTGTCGGCATTCCTGATTGGGTTGATATATTTGTCGACAGTTGTTTAAAAGTGCAAAGCAATTCTAGTGGTCATATTAGCATGGGTGGCATGGTTACTTTATTAGCTGAATATTTGGGAATTTCCCCTCCTCGGAATCTTACACCATTGGATTCCACCTACCTAACCTATAATGTGGCTACATTGGTGAAAATAGGGCTACTTTCGCGTTCCACCACGGCGGGTAGCTATTTTTGGCTCTATGGGCCACAAGGGTTGAGTTACTTGAGAATTCCTCGGTTGGAGGGCAGGGAACTCCCCTATGGCCCTGAAATTGCGAACTTCTTTATACCTGCTAATCCCGATGTACACCTTACTTGGGTGAAGTAGAAGTTATCATTGAGAATATGGATGAGGAGAATCCCGATGAGCAGATGGATGAGGGGCATGATAATGAAGTTAGAGATGATGATTGGCCTAGATGGAGGGCTTAGGTAGATGATCAATTGGAGGAGGTTTGGGATGGGATGCAAGAGTTATTGGCATACCAATGAAGTATGAGTCGGTTCTACACGGCTCAATATCCCGCTCTTTACTAACCTCCAAGTGAGGCTTTCATGGACCATCTTGCCTCTCGAGCCTTACGTCGTTCTGAAAGGCGTGCTTCCAGTGATAATCCCGGACCTTCCAACTCTGGGAATCCTTCTACATGATAGCTAGCAGCATTTGGCCTTGTCCCTGTTTTTTTTGTAAATCGACTATTCTTACATTGAGGACAATGCATCATTCAAGCATGGGGGGAGGCTAATTTCGCTATTTTTTTAACTTTAATGTTTCTTGTACTAGCTACTTTAACTTAAATGTTCTTTGTATAGCTATTTCAAATTCTGAAAAAAAAAGAAAAAAAAAATGATAAAAAGATACCCGTTAAGTTGAAAACCGGTGAAGGCGGCTTAGGCAAAAAAATTGGGGGCCCAGTTAGGTTGAAAACCCAAAAGGGCAACCTAAGCAAAAACGTGGCTATTGAGCGAGTAAGGTGGTGAGATTCGAAAGAAAAGAAAGGCTAGGATGAAAACCCGAAAGGGCTCCTAGGCAAAATGAGAGAAAAAGAGAGATATTTTCTGGAAATTTTCACATGATTTTGCCGAAGTTGGTGTCATAAGTTGGGAAGATATAAGGAGGTTTCGGGTAGGTTTCATCTTGATGATTTTGGTGTTAGTTGGAGGTTGGGCAGATGTGTTGGTTCATCTTAGAGATTTTAGGGGCGTGATTGTTTCCTTGTGTTTAAGGTGGAAGTATTTTATCATTGAAGCATGGAGGAGTTGAGTTGTTCCTAACTTTTTCAAACTTTCACTTCTTTTGGTGGTTTTAGAGGATTCACATACTCACCGCTAGGAATTAGTTTGTCTTAAGGTGGATTTGACATGAAAAGAAAGAAAATAAAAAAAAAGAGAAAAGAAGAGAAAGTCAAGGTGTGAAGGTTAGAGAGGCGATTTATTGAGAATGCTAGAAGAGTTTTGTGGATTTTACTAGTTTCGGTTATAATTAGGCTATCAAATCTATCTTGCTATTGCAAACCCCCATCTTTATTTAGTTTATTGTTTTGCTAAGATAATTTTACATAGATTTTCAGTTATTAAGTATCTCTTCTCCGTGGATACGGACTTGACTTCCCTAGCTACATTCATTTGAAGTTAGATAAGTTTTGATTTTGTTTGGTAGCATACGACAAGGCACACCAAAAGGTAATCATGATTTAGAGGCGGGTTTGGTGGTGGCTGTGTAGATGGATAGGGTAGGTTGGGGTTGGGCCTTAGCACTTGAGGATATGACCTATTCCCATTCGGCCTAGGAAAACTCCCATTTGCTTGATTGTTGGAGTTGTACCCTTGGTTGAAGTTTCCTTGGCTAGAATTTGGATTGGAGGGAGGTTTAAAGGGTTGATTGTTGTAAGGACCTTGTTGAGCAAACCCTTGGTTTTGACCACCATACCCCACAGCTGCCACATATTCGGGATTATACCCATAACCATCATAGTTCATAACCGGAGGTCCTTCTTGGTTACACCCTCCATAATTCAGAACCGCTACATTTTCAGAATTTGAACCCCCACAATAGAATGTATCATGATTAGTGCCCCCCGCAGATTCTACATGAAAAGGGCATTTCTTTAACCGATGATACATTAGAGCTACCTTGAGAAAATTTGAACTTGGACAGTTTCTTATCCATGATAGCCTCAATTTTTTAACTAATCGTGTCCAAGTTACTTGAATCAATTGTCCCTCTCGGTAATTCATTACCTCTTGCTCCTCCCCAAGAGCTATTTTTGGCCACCTCCTCAATCTTAGCCTTCACATGATTGCATGGGACCTTTGAGAGTTGGCCACCAACTGCCGAGTCTAAAAGTGCCTTGGTGGAGTCATTTAGACCATCGTAGAAGAATGTATTGAGATGGTTCTCCCCGTATTCACGATAGGGGCATGCTCTAATCATTCTTTTAAATCGACTCCAAGTAGCACTAAGGTTCTCATCATCCTCTTGAGTGAAGGACGCAATTTTCTTACGCCAATCTTGCGTACGAACCGTAACATAGAACCTCTCTAGAAAAGCTGTTTTCAATTGAGCCCAATTAATGATTGAGTTAGGCTCTAAGCATTTATACCAATCCTTAGCTAAGCTTAAGTGAAATAAGTGCATCCGCACATAATCCGGACTGTTGGGGCATGAAGGAATGAGCCCGCAAATATCTGAGAAGGCTTCCAAGTGTTCAAGGGGGCATTCATTTTTCAAACTGCTAAAAGGGGGTCTCCTTCACCATCTGGGTGAACTGTGGATGTATTTGGTAAGGATTTGGGGCAATGGGTAACACGACACCTCCTTGAAAATCTTGGGACCTAGGTGTCCCAAATTGACCAAATAATTGCTGGTTTTCGTCCATTGGTGATGTAGGAGGGTTGGAAGTATTTGGTTGTAATGGGGTTTGGGATGGAAATCGCCGTTTACTACATTGAATTTCAGGGTCGTATGGTTCTAGATGTTGATTTGATCTACGTGTACTACAGGACATGCAAACAACACTAGAGACCAAGCGTAAGCACTGACAAGCAAAATTAAAAGACAATAATAAAAATAAAACAAAAATGAAATACAGCAAGACTATAATCTAAACATAATGCCTTGTCCCCGGCAACGGCGCCATTTTGATAACCGGCTTTTAGCGTCGTTTTACTAAAAGGCTAGTTATGCAAACAATACTTATAATCTCCTTAATACTACTATAACTAGTGTAATGGTAAGTCGGGGGTCGAACCACAAGGACAAGGGATGCTAGTTTCTAGACTTGATGTAAAGAGTTATTCGAGATTTGAATTGACTAAACTACACTAATGACAGAAAAGTAAAGCAATAATAAAAACGATAATATGTGATGTGCTCATTTTAGAGCACGTTTACAACCTCATTTTAGTGTCGAGTCTCGTGCTTTTATATTGGTTTTATGCACGTTACATTCAATTTTATCTTGATCTTGTCCTCGAGCTGCTTTTAGGTCATTTCAGGTGATCTCGATGATTTCGAGGTAAAATGAGACGTGTTCGAGGCTTTGACACTTCTATCAAGAGTGTGGATGCGCGTATCATAGCTTGGGCATGCATTCCAAGTCACTCTCAAAGATTCCATAAACTCTAGAAGCCACTAGGCACTTCAAAGGAACTGTTCAGCAAGGTTTAGGTTCAGATTCGACCGAATCTGACATCCATTCGGTCGAATGGAAGACAGGAATTTAAGCACATAAATCAAGCTCTCGGGAATAGCCGAATGAAGACTCATTCGGCCGAATCAAGACCCATTAGGCCGAATGGTTCCACTCATTCGGCCGAATGGTGGACAGGGTGCGAAATCAACAAGCTTCTGTTTTGGGCGAATGGCCACACCATTCGGCCGAATGGCCACCCATTCGGCCGAATCCACTATGCATTCGGCCGAATGGCCTTCTTTCCCGCATATTTTGGTCCTTTCTTTAGTCGGCGCTCGAGGGTTTTTCCTAGGGTTTTACTCCTTTTGTCCCTAGGGTATAAATACCCTCTTTCTCTGTACATAACCTTATGCCTACTTTGAGAGCTCTTGTGCCTCAACCTAGAACATCACTTTAAAGCTTTTCATTTCTTTCATGCCTTAGTTTAGATTTACAGCTTTCGTTGTTCTCGTTTTCAAGCTTTGTATTTCGGATTCGGTTCCTATTTCGTTCATACAATTTCGTTTATGCAAGGTATTATTTCTTTTCTGTTTTAGTTCTTTTAATGCTTTCAAGTATTGTTTTTCTTGATTTCATTCCTCTAGCTATAATTGTTGTTTCGTTTACAGTTTTGATAGAGTAGTCGTTGGTTCGGTTATAGTTCTTAGTTTTCGTTCTCTTGTTCATTTCCATTCAGTCTATTCATGCTTTTAATCATGTCTTTTATTATTACTATGTGTGAGTAGTCTTCTTAGGGGTTTGATTGGTGAAACCCTAGGTTGGCTCGTTCTTCATGCGTAGAGAACAAGCCAACCTAGGGTTTCACCAATCAAACCCCTAAGAAAACTACTCACTCATAGTAGTAAAAACTAGGGCATAAACAATGAACAAGAACTTGATTGAAATCATAAACAATTCGAACTTAAATGAACAAGAGAACGAAAAGGGAAAACGAAGAACTATAACAAAACCGACAACTACTCTATCAAAGCCGTAAATGGAGCAAGGATAATAGCAAGAGCAATGGAATTAACAAAAACAATAAGTGAAAGCATTAAACGAAATAGAATAGTAAAGAAACGATAACTTACTTGAATGAAATTGCGTGAATGATAAAGATTCTGAATCCGAAATATAATGCTTGAAAGGAAGTGCAACAAAAGCCTTAAATCTAAACTAAAGCATAAACGAAAGTAATGAAAGTGATGTTCCAAGTTGAGGCACAAGAGCTCTCAAAATAGGCATGAGGGTTTTTTACAGAGCAAAAGGGTATTTATACCCTAAGGACATAAGGGGGAAAACCCTAGAAAAACCCTCGAGGGCCGACTTAAGAAAGAACCAAAATCTGCGGAAAAGGGGGCCATTCGGCCCAATGGAGGAAGGATTCGGCCGAATGAGGGACCATTCGACCGAATGGTTGTGTCATTCGCCTATTATAAAAACTTCAATTATCTTGACTCTATCCATCATTCGACCAAAGGAGTGCATGGATTCGGCCGAATGGGAGTTCATTCGGCTATTCCCGAGAGCTCGAGTCATATGCTTGAATCCCTACCTTCCATTCAACCGAATGGATGTCAGATTCGGTCGAATCTGAGCCTGAACCTTGCTGAACAGCTTCTTTGAAGTGTCTAATGACTTCTGAACTTTGTGGGATCTTCGAGAGTGACTTGGAACACGTGCCCAAGCTATGATACGCGCATCTAAACTCTTGATAAGAGTGTTAAAGCCTCAAACACATCGCATTTTACCTTGAAATCATCGAAAGTACCTGAAATGACCTTAAAACAGCTCGAGGACAAGATCAAGGTAAAATCAAGTGTAACGTGGATAAAATCGATATAAAACCGCGAGACTCGACACTAAAATGGGATTGTAAACATGCTCTAAAACAAGCACATCAGTAAAACACCCATTAACTTCCTTGCAATAAAACATCAATTCAAAGATTCAAAAGTTGATCCATCCTCTTCATTTTCATGTGGAAAGCCAAAGGGTTGATGAAATGGATTTGTTGTGTTTTAAAGGGAAAAAACCAGCCATCTTCTTCAAAAAAAAAACCCCTTTAAAGCACGTAACTTCAGTAAAACTAACAACCATCAAATGATCTTCAAAGCCTCATTAAAATTGTGTAAATGTGCTGAAATTAGAAAAGCATTAACTAGTCTTCTAACTCCCCCATTTAAACCCCTTAATGGATTAATAACTCAAGCATTTCAACCCTCCAAAAAGTCCCAAATCAGCTGGACAATTCCCCTTAAATCACGTTCAAAACAACCCCCATTAACATGCAATTAAGCCTAAAAATAAAATCTGCAATTTTGGCCTTAATTCCTTAATTAAAGATGCCATAATAGGCCTTAATGGAGTAAAAACGTCCCCTTAATATGTGCAATGAATCTGACCAGCTTTATCTTTAAAATGCCAACTAAGTAAATCAATTAGTCAATAACTCTCCCTTGATTCACGCCCAAAATTTGATCTCCTTACACGTCAATTAAGCCCAAATAACTAGTCAATCCAAATCCCTTAAATTAAGGGAAATAAATCTTCCTAATTAATTTCCTAATCAAATCCTCAGCCAATCATGCAAGATCTTAATTTGATTCTTCAGTCAACATACTTCCATAAATCATACTTAGAATTAAATCAAATCTTCAAGCCAAATCTTCCATGATTTCACACGCCCAAATCCGCAAAATAACCCACCAAATTGATTCCCTGTTTGGACGAAATTAACACTCCCAATACCCCTAATTAATCCACGAAAATTTGGACATAATCCATCTAAATTTCACGCATACAATCATCAAATTCACAAGCCACCTCAGCTAGGTCCCCACGCCAACTCACCAACTCCTTTTTATTTTATTCAACTAACTTAACTACTTCCTTTTAATTAATTAACTAGTTTTTGACAAACAAAACCAGATTAATTAACTAAAAAAACGCACACCCTTATTTATGTACAAAAGAGATTACTTGACTCTAGTTTCTCAAAGTTCAAATACTAGAGTAACCTTGCATGGAAATAAACGGACCATGCAACCCAAAATGGTCCAACCCATTTTTCTTCAAAGTACTTAGCTAACAAGAACTCCTTAGTGACGCAATTAGAGAAAGATGTAATTTCAGAATTTACATCATAGTTTTAGTTACCATAGCTCTCTATAAAGAGTAAAATTTGGTCATAAATAATCAGGTGGTTAACAAGTTTGTCAAATTGGTAATTTGTCGGGTTCAATCGATTTCGGGTTCTTTTAGATTGGGTTTGATACGAGTCATTTTCAGTTAGGTCATACGGTTATTTGCTGGGTTCATTCGGTTCAAGTCAAGTCATTAACGTATCAGGCGACACTTGGGTCGGATGCAGATTGAGTTCAGAATAGAATATAGGTCGATTTCAAGCAGTTTCACCTATGAAGCCATTTAGGAAGGGAATACGGAGCATGAATTAAGAATCTCCTTTATAATTTTGCGATTAGAGTTTCCTTAATCACCTTTATCCCATAGCGACGATACCGTCATGCTGTCACCGTGGGTAAGCTTCGCTGTCTCCTCTCTCTCAATAGGCTTCGTCCTGTGGTAATTCCGCTGCCGCTGTTGTCCTCACTGTTGCCAACGTCGCGAATCCCTTGATTGTTGTGGTAGTGGCGATTACTGAGGAGACTTAACAGCCACACAAATTAAAAAAAAACCAAATTTTCTTTGATTACTAATTTTAACTTTTTTTAGATGTTATTGGATGATCGAATTCAAGGGTTTCACAAATGCGATTGTTAAATAATAGTAGCATTGAGATTTGAAGGTTTGGAGAAAATGAAAATTAGGTTTTGAAATTCTGATTTCATATTATATATTAATTTGAATGCTTATGTATTGATCATTTTTTGGGTTGTTTTTTTCGGTTTTAGGTGGCAAATTCGTTGAGATTTCATTTTAGTACGTTTCTAAGAGGAAATTACACTTCAAGAGGTACGCACTCTTCGTAGTAAGTATTAGAAGCATTCGAATAGGCATGTTCGTGTTCGTAGATTAATACTTCCGTTGTTTATTTGAATCTTCGAAGGGTTTCGAGTTTGCATTGGTAACTACTTTAGTTTTAAGACTTCCGTTGCTTATCTGAAGCATTATAAGGTATCGAGTTTGTATTGATAACCATTTTAGTTTTTAAAGGTTAAGAGTTTGCAATGATAACCAGTTTAGTTTTACGACTTCTGTTGTTTATCTAAAGAGTTGAAAGGTCTCGAGATTGTATTGATAGCCATTTTAGTATTAGTAGTTTTGCTGCTTCTCTAAAGCTTTAAAGGGTTTCAAGTTTGAGTTGGTAATTATTTTAGTATTCAGACTTCTGCTATTCGTTTGAAGCTTTAAGATGCATCGTTTTGTATTCGTAACCGTTTTAGTTTCAAGACTTTTGGTGTTTGTTTTCAAAGTTAGTTTTCAGTTTGGAATCAAATTGTTTTGGTTTCTGACTATTTGTTCCACCGTGGTAGTAGCATCCTTATGTTTTTCTGTTTTCATTCAAGATTCAAGAAATGAGTCTAAACTTTATGAGGAATTTAATTTGTTACAGATTATTTCATGTTTAATTTTTTGACATCTTTGATTCATATCAGGATCTTGTAAGCTGCGCAGAATTTCTTCAATGGTTGGGAATGTGACTTATGAACAGCGTAGCGTGTCTTCAATGGATAGGAATGCAACTTCTGACCAGATTAGCGTTTCTCCAGAGGATGGGGATGTGACTGGTGAACAGCACAAAGAAGAGAGAATTCAAAGTGAGGTTGGCCAAAGTCCATGTATTTGGACTTCTGCATCAGGTGGAGACACCATTCCGATGGGAAAACAAATCTTTTGCAATAGATCCTTGAACATGAAAAGTATTGTTGCTGTTGGGTTTGACATGGACTACACTTTAGCACAATACAAGCCAGAGACATTTGAATGCCTTGCATATGAAGGGACTATTAAGAAGCTTGTGTTTGATTTGGGATATCCTTCTGAGGTTTATCTTAAGCTTTTTATCTATTTGCTTTTTTTAGGCAGGTTTTGACATTCATTTTTTGTGCAACTTTGAGCAGTTCATAATTCATGCTATTCAATAATGTTGTTAAGGTATGTCCAGTAGGTTTTAAATGATAGAAACTGCAGCTTTGGACTATGTTGTAAAAGTTTGAATATGTCTTGTACTCTTTCAAGGCAGCTAGGTCTTATGATGCTGTATATATTACTGATGTGTTTATGTACGGTCATTGGTAGTAGACTTCTATATGGTGTTCGCTGGTGTGACTGCTATCTCTGAGGAAGTATCATCTTCTAAGACCATAAGGTGTATCCCAAATCATTTATCATCAAAAAAGGCTTTATCCTATGGACATAACATGAATTGAAGATTCTTGGACGTAGTGATTTCTTGATTGCAGTGTCTAAATAGATGACACTGACCAGATTAAAAAATTAATTTAGGCTTCTTGTTTTAATACTAAGTTCATGATAACCGTTACTAGGAAAAGTGGAAGGGAAAAAAAAATCAAATATGACTGACTGAACTCAATGAAATTGTCATTCAAAGCGACCTTGATTTCTTGCCAATCGTTATAACTAAAATTTGCAGGGAATAGCCATTTCTTATTCTTTGAATGTTGTATTCTTGAATGTTAAAGCAATTCTATCATGCAATGGCATGCGTGGGAAAGGACCCAGGGATGCCTAAATCAAAATATCTGATTTTGAGCCAACTTTTTCTTTCTCTTACACATGATCATGAGGTCTAACAATGTATTCAGGGAATCTTTTCTGAGACCCTTTGTCTATGATGTTAGTGAGTTCCCCTATAGGATTTGTAGAATAGTAAGAAAAGAGTGGTAATGCTTATGTTGGCCATCTATATATCTATAAGCAGTGTGGGAAGAAGGGTTGTTGGAATGTGTGTCTGTGTGTGTGTGTGTGTGTGGGGGGGGGGGGGGGGGGGGGAGTGGAAGAGGCGAGATTGCTGTTTAAGAGTTTAAGCTTTTCACCTTAAATGTGTAGGGTATAGAAGACGGAGTTATGAATGTAAGGTCTACTTGGTCACCTTAGGGCTTTCTCTGGTAGCAGCTGAGCAGTTGTTTAGCTGCAAGATCTGGTCGATAGTTTCCAGTTAGAAGCATTTGGGGGACTCATCAGTGCTGTTCTTTGTTTTTATATCTCCTTTTTTATGTTTCCAGTTTGATGCGACGAGTTTCGCAAATGTTCTACAATCTTTTATTGTATACTAGTACTAACACTTGGGAGACTCCAATTTTTTGGGATCGCAACTCACAAGAGGTTTCGACTTTCTTTTTAGAGACTACTCTCTTTTGAAAATTTTTCTGTAATTGAAATTCTAATGTGAACAGCAAGTCCTTTTCTCTCCCGACCTCGAAATACTTCAAAATAAGATGCTTTGTAGAGCTGCTCGGGATCTATACAATTCGGTATTGAACTTTTGAGTGTGAGATTTTCTTTAGGTAAACTCATGTTACTCTTTTATTATCATCACCACAATGAAATGTAGGGATGATGGAATTAGGGCTTGCTGGAGATGTATGCTCATTAATGATCCTTTAAGAACTTGAATCATGTTAAGCAGAAGCTGCCTTTTTAATTATCAGATACAAAGAGTGTAGTCCTAGAACCTTGAGCTTTTTGGTGATTCTGAAGCAATGAAGGAAGTTAACAGATTGGGTATTATCAGAGACTTGCACCTTTTAAATTAGATTAATAGAAATAATTTAGAGAGTAGTTTAAGGAAGCTGTTGCATGAGGAGGTTATAGCTGGATTTGAACAGTTGGACACTGACATCTTATAAATGGAATATTGCAGCTTCTTATTCTTACATTGAGTTGCCTTTGCTAAAATTGAGGAAATTTTTAATGAGGTAGGTGAAGTTATCATATGTAATGAAGGAAAACACTATGGAGGACCATTACCTCGAAGTTAGAGACTTCAGATAGCTTACTCTCGACGTCAGTTTCTACAAACGTATCACCAATATTTAGTCTTAGTCTTGATCCTCTCAGATGACACTGTTTTGCGTGGTTTGGTTGAAAGGAATGTTTGGTTCTTAGTATCACATCACCAATTCGAGGACTAATTTTTTTACAAGATAAAACAATTAGCATTGCTGCATGAACTCATCCTTCTCAAATTTTTTAGTATAATTAAGGCTTTTCCCTTTATTCTAGTTTTTGGGATCCTTTCACTAATTCCTTTTTACTTATGGCATGCTTATTTCAGCTTCCTTAACATGTATGTGTGAGTTGACAGTAATGTTTTGGCATACAAATATAATTTCCTTGCAGTTGTTGCAGTGGTCTTTTGATTCAAAGTACATGGTTAGAGGTTTGGTTCTTGATAAAAAGAGAGGGAATATTTTGAAGGTAAATGCTGGAAATCAAATAAGAACAGGTTTACTCTGTGGCATTGTACATTGAGGTGGTATTTGACTTTACTGTATACAGATGGATCGACATAAATACGTGAAAGTGGCATATCATGGCTTTAGAGAGATGTCAAAAGAAGAAAAAGTTGAAACTTATGGGAATACTTTAACAAGGGATTCCTTTGATGAACCTGACTATGCCCTCATCGATACACTCTTTTCCTTGGCCGAGACGTATTTATTTGCTCAACTTGTTGACTTCAAGGACAGAAATCCTGGGAAAATTCCTGCAGGAACAGAGTAAGTAAAGTTATGTATATTTTATTATTGTGTGTGACATATATTAATAATTATATATGTAGCAGCTACTTGTTAGTCATATTTTGATATGTTTCTGGATATTCTGGCTGCAGTTATGCTCGGATGTACAAGGATGTCAGAGCTGCTGTTGATCTGTGTCATCGTGATGGCACCTTAAAACAGATGGTTGCCAAAGATCCACAAAGGTTATATATTGTTTATATTTCTGAATACGTTGATTAATTATTGTGATGATCCATTCCAGTTCTGAGTTTTTACTCTGACTATAATATGTGGCATTTATATAAATGTATTGTTCTGCTTGTATTTTGTTAAATTTTTGTGCTATTATATTATATGCCTTTTGCTGTGCCGAGTTACTTGCAATATCTTAGTTGCAATGGTTAATGGGTTGGTACATATTTGAGTGGTAGTAGGGGTTTTGGGGAAGAGATGGATGGTGGCCAGTGGGGAACATGTGGATAATGTGGGCATTGTACCATTCATTAAAATCTGACAAAAATATTATTCAAGAGCACTCTTGTCGCTTTTGGAAGCAGCTCTATGTGCTGACTTTTTTTCTTGCATTTTGAGCCGTGGTGGTTTTTTGTGTATGTGTCCATTGTCTTGTATAGATACCTATTGTGGCCAATGGGTGCATTTACTTGCGACAGCCAAGAGGTGCATGTGATGGAAATTTTATGGTTGGAAGCTTTCCCAGATGTCTTTGGGGTGATGTAGGTGGGAAAAAGTTACTTTAATCTTTGGAATAGAATGTGTAGTTGGGAGTTTTGCAGGAGAATCATCTTCTCATTCTAATTTGGGGGGATTCTTATATGAAGCTGTGTGTTAAATATGTGAGTATTTTCTAGCTCACGATGACCAACGAGATTGGCTTGGTCAAGGACTCCTAAGTTGTTAATGGTATAAAAATGATGCTTTGTTTGGACCGTAGTATTGTTGGATGGTGCCTTTGAAAATAACCCATCAAACACAATACTATGGAAACACCTAAGGGTATTCATTTTCTTTCCCTACCGGTGCCTTTAGATTATATATGTTTGTGTTTTGGCATTGAGATTTGTTTCTTTGTAATTACCTATATTTACGTAATGTGTCTTAGCTTCTGCTTTTGTTTTAAGAAATTTTCAAAGAGAAAAGAAAGCTAAGGCATTATTGTAAATGTAGGGTTTGAAGGCTACTTTTTTGAGGATCCCTCTGCATTGTGTCACTTGTTTTTTATATTATGTAATAATTGCAGCTTAACAGTCAGTGTTTGCTTTAAAATGTGAGTTGGATTGTGCTCGATCTCCTTTAGAGTCATTCTGAGTTATGCACTGTTGTCACTTCTGTATCAGGTACATTAATGATGATACCTCAATTGTGCCAATGCTTGAAATGCTTAGAGATTCAGGCCGTTCAACATTCTTGGTGACAAATAGGTAATAGTTACTCCCTACTATTGGTAAATTGTCAAGTTCTTAATTTGAGCTTTAATTTCAAATTATTGATGTTTTTTTGAAACTTGTTAAATAGTGAGTTAGGAAGCTTCTAAGGATTCGTTTGTCTTAACTTAGGAAAAACATGGAATTGGGGCTTTCTTACTCTATTAAAACAAATTCTGGAATATCTAACAGCTTCTGCTAAAATTGAGCAGTTGCATTAGCTGTTTTTTCCAGTCAAGTACTTTTTTTTTGTCAGAGTAGAGTCCTTTTAGTGACACATATCAAATGGACTCACAAGTTCCATGTCTGAGCAAACCATATGTGATGCCTTCAATTCCCTGTTTGCGTAACTTTGTCTTTGCTTGGCATTCCCTCATCTTGTTAATCATGTATAGTTATTTTATTATGCTTTCGGATAAGGTATTAAGTCCTATGCTCCCAAGATTAGTTATAAGACCTTATACAGATACTTCCCCATTGCTTATGCGCAATTCCTATGGTTAGAAGGGAGGTGGGGATTGTGATTTTGATTCCTGTTATATATGAACTCATTACTATCGTGATGTGCAGACTTGGCATTGTGTCAAGTGAGGGAAAAAGTTTGAGTGCAAAGAACTGTAAAGAGAATGCAAGCCTTGAAAATCTAACTTAAAAAAAAGTTATATTGTCACTAATCGTAGAAATTGATTCTTTGAATGTGTGGGTTCTTTGAGAAGCAAAAGGCACTAAGCAAGTTTATTTCAAGGCTTTCAGTTTTATAGCACTGAGTAATAAGGGCGGAAGGGTTGTGAAACACTTAGTAAGCATGAGATTTTCACCGAGAGAAATCAGATTTTGTTTAAACTCGCACTTCCCTAAAACGTGTGGCAATGAGTTCTTTTTATACTTGAAGTTAATGGAGCTAAGAATTCATATAGAACTCTTCAACTTCGCTAAACATACACTCCTACTAGGTAGTTACACGCCCATAAATGATGAGCATTGTAACTAGTTTACAACCACAAAAACAACCTTAGAAACAAAACTGGAAAGACTCTTAAAACCATGCCTTCTTAATCAGACTTTGAAGGCTGATCATGACTCTCTATTACTCCCCTTAACTTAGCTAATTAAAAAACAAATTAAACTACTTTTATTGACTGTTAAAGCTTGATTAAACTGTCCATAATGCTGCGAAATGAAGTGCTGAAAAACCGTCCATAACAATGAGCTGCCATCGTGTTGATCAAACTGCCACATTCACTTCTTTAATTCATCCTCCCATTTGAGGCATGTTATGAAGTTTTCCTTGAAGAGAATCCCATGAAAATACTTAATCTTGGCGTTTTTGTGGCAAAACAAGGCATGGGCCGTAGCTTGATCACATTGGATTGAAATATGGATGCCAAAGAGGGTAAACTAATTTTCACTTGTGTTAGAATTTCTTTTAATGACGCTAAAGTGGGTAAACAAATTTTTCCTTTGCAAAGCCAATCCTCTTATGTGCTTTTACCTTGGGAGGATTGTGTCTTAACTCTCATAGCTTATAAATAAAAAAAGATTTAGGTATTCCTTCCATTGTTTTGCAAAGAAATGGTCTCCTTGACTTTCATCAAAGCAATATGGCAGGTGTTTCTAATATGTAGGATAAGAAAATGTGGATGGATTAGTGAATGATAGAACTCTAATCTTGCAAGATTAGGGGCTATTTATCTAATTGCAAACAACAAAGATCATAAGTCACAACCAATGATGTGTAGGTTTAATAGACCAAAAGCTAATGGCCAAATTCATCAAAACAACTCTGATTTTAATCATGATATGCGTGTACCTTATATGGCAAGGAAGCATAACTTCAAAGACTCGTAAAACAATCCAAAAACATTCATAAAAGACTCCTAATAAGTTAGAATCAAAAGTCAGATTTTGATCCATACTTGGAAAGTGATTCTTAAACTAATAAGAAAATTGCAAATCTTATTTCAACTAGAATTTGGAGACAAAATCTACTCCTACTAGAAATTTGAGACAAATCCTACTCTATGTAGGATCTTGGAAGCAAACACAATCCTACTCAAATTAGGAAAACAACTAAGAAAATAACTAGGCTCAAAACACAAAAAAGCTACCCAAATGAATGGTAAGAACATGCTAGCTAAAATCTAAGCTATGCAAACTAAGTAGATGAAGACATGCCTTGTTCCGCATCAATTTCTTGCTCAATTCATTTTGGTGGAAAACAAAGCTAAGAATATGTCCTTAATTCATGAGATAATGCATATTTAGTATATTGTTTTCTATTTAGGTTTATGTGCAAAATTTCTAATGCACCCTCTTTGAAGAAATATATTAAAAGGGGAGAACCTCACTATGTGGTTTGTTAAGTCACTTGTTCTGTTCTCTTGATATTTGTTTGTTACTTTTTCCAGTTTATGGGACTATACGAATGTTGTAATGAATTTTCTCTGCCGGGAAGGAACTGGAATTGGAAATGCAGCTCTCAGTTTTGATTGGCTAAAGTATTTTGATGTTATCATTACTGGAAGGTTGTTTATAAATTCTCTTTTAAAAATTTTTCTGCTGCCTATGAAACTTGTATCAGTCATTGCTTTGTTACTACGCTGTTGTATTCATTCTCATGCATATTTATTTCCATCCTAGATCTTCAAATATGGTTCCTGTCCTTTTATTATTTTGATGAGTTTGATACTAAACTTCATAAACAGACTTGTATAACCCAAGCACTCTGCGGTGACTGGGGTGAATGAAAGGATAATATTTTGCAATTCTTTCTCCAATCAAGCACAAAAGAACATAAATAATCAATAAAAAGTGGAATAAGGGAGGTTGTCATGTGATAATGTCATAGCATGCTTTGAATGTACTTGTAGTTACTTGATTTACCAGAACTCTTCTCACCCTCTCACCTTAGCCAATGTTCTACCTTTCCACTTTGTTGTAATTAGGATTACTTTGCTTTGCTGCTTTGTGTTCTTGGTAATGCTCTCTTTTAGTCACTGGTCTTTGTTGCCTTCTTTAGTCTTAACCCTTAAAATTAAGGGGGATCAAACTTATTTTTATTAATAAGTTTTAATTTTTTTTATATTGTTGTGCCACGTTTCAATAATAATCACGTGTTCTCACCATATGAACAAAGAGCTGCATCTACTTAGTTACCAAAGTTTGATTTATCTTGACAAAGGTGTTAGACTTGTTTCAAAAGACATTGTTCATGCTTCTGCACTAACGTATCCATTCAACTGAAATGGAACAAGTAATGAGCTCATAGACCATGATACTGCTCTTCAAGAAAATATTGTGGTAGTTGGTGGTAATTTTGAATAAAAGGCAAAAGAGTTGTTCTGCTATTTTTCCTAATTGTAATTTTAAGCTGCTGATGATGCTTTTCAAAGTTGGATCTTTCTCCACAACTGTAAAGATATAATTTTGGAGTTTTTTGTGAAGGAGAAGTTGAAGGTGTAGATTTTTAAGTATTCAGTGATGCTCGATCCAAGGGTTTTTCTAGTTGCATAAGGCAAAAAGAAAAGGACTTTTCGCTGAGGATTTAGAGTGCTGGAGGGCCTATCTTAAGGATGAAGTTATGTGAGGTTAAGACTGGTGTTTTTTTCTAAGAGAACGATAGAGATAACATAGGATCTCTTCTCTTTGTTAGGCTCTGTTTGGAGTTGTTGACAGAAGAATAAGATAGGACTCAAATTTGGCTTCTACTTTTGAAGCTATTACAAAATGGATGTATAGGATTAGAGACTAGCTTGATTGATTTGATATATCTGAGACTAAGAAGGTTGTTTTCTACATAGTGCATGGAGGTTGATGAGTTACTTGGACAAGATGGACATAATCCAAGTTAATTGGAAGGGGGCAAAAGACTTGTATGATAATTTCTTTATATTTTATATTTTTTGTTGATTAGCTCTTCATGAGACTAAAGGTACGGTTGTGCTCTGTTGGACCTTCTCCAAACCCCTGCTGTAGGTACGACCTTTTTTATTTTTTGTTGATTAGCGAATGGAGTTGTCAGGTAGTGTGAACAGTACTTTTGTTACTGTGATCCTAAAGAGAGATAGATAAGTCATGGCTAGGTATTTTGGGGTAATTTATTTTATCATTCATATCTAATAAGGCTTTTGCAGAAATCCTCTTTGAAAAATTGTTGGTAGTTTCTTCTTGTATTATTTCTTTCTACGCAAGTATGGTGTATTTGTATGTTATTCTATATGCCTTCTTTTGGAGGATGAAATGGATGAGTTAGGGAGGCCTTTTGATATCATTTGTTGATTATGGGAAAGCTTATGATATGTTATCTTGTTAGAGTGATTGTGAAGAATTTGAGGATTCTGTGCTGTATATGAAGGGTAGGGTTAGGGGATAACCATGAAGCTTGTTGATTTTATCTGAGCTCATGGTCATTCGAGGAGGTGAGTGAGGTTTTTTGTGGTATGAGACAAAGTTACCCCTTCAATTTTGCTGTGTAGTAGATGTCATTCTCCTCTGATGGTTCAGTATAGGGTTTGTTAATAGTTTCAGGTATCTTATTTGCTAGTGAAACTCTCCTTTTCTTGTTGGATGACTTAGGAAAATCTTTGACTATGCTTTCTTTTCAAAAGCTTGAATCTAATTTTTTTTAGAAATGTGTGATAAAGGGATACTATATTTTCACAACCAAAATATAATACACTAAGAAAGACTGATATATCCTAATGAAGCCACCTTAGAAGAGCTTTCTTGTTCAATGTGTACTTTAGTTACTTCCTTTTTTATGTTTCTTCTATCTTACATTCTGTGCCGTGGAACTTTATTTTAGTTTCATCCAAATTAATATGCTGCTCTTGTGTGTATTTCTTCATTGAAAAAATTATTTGCTTGTTCGATTTCTTGATACCCAAAAATGGCTCCCATCAAACTTGATTGGTACCTTAAACCTAGTTGGGTAGGATTGGTTCTTGAAAAAAATGGTGAAATTGGTCAAGATTGTCATCCATAGAATAAAATATGTCACACAACTATAAATTTAAAAGAGAAATTCTATTGGATGGCAATTAAGTGAACATAATTGTATGAGTTGGAGTGTTGTTAAGAAGGTGAGTGTAGTAGAGATGCATATATTATAGTGGATGTGTGAACGCCTCAAGGAATAAGATTAGAATTGTGGGTATCTGAAAGAAAGTTGAGTAGAGAAAATGGAGGATATGATTAGAAAGAATTGGTTACGTTGTTTTAGGTATGTTAGACAATGAATGATAGATGCACAGGTGAGGTTGGTGGAATGTTAAGGCAATGGAGACCTCAAGCGTGGTTGAGGTAGACCAAAGACGACTTGGATGGAAAGAGTTAAGATAGATATGAAGAAAATAAGCTTAAAAGAAGATGTGGTTATAAATAAGAAAGAATGGAGGATGAAATTTTTTGTGGATGATCACGTTAGCTAGATTCTTGATTCATGTAGCCAACCCCTTTTTTTAGGGATTAAGGCTTGGTTTTGTTTGTTGTGTCATGACATGGTTTATTTTTTTAAACTAAACCTTCTTGAATCACACAATCAAATACCTCACAGTTTGATTTTATTTTTCACATTCTAAAAGATAGAAAATAAGTAGAATGGGACATATTCGGTTATGTTCTGAAGTAGGTTTAGCATGCATGGAAAATTTTCATTTGCATAATGTGTTGGCCAATTATATCTCTGATTCGGTGATTTGATATATAGTGCAAAACCTGGCTTTTTTCATGAAGACAATCGCACTAACCTTTTTGAGGTTGTGCCTGATTCTGGGATGCTTCTAAATACTGACAATGGGACACCTATGGCTCAAGTGAGTACCAGAAGTTCTTTAGTCTTAGCACTTTCTTGGTAGCGTGCGTTTTGATGGTTTATTATTTCTATGGGTACAGGTAGGAAGCACTGTGCTACCTCCACGATCAGATGGACTGAACTATGCATGCCGTGTTTTCCAGGTACTTGTTATGAACTGGATATTGTTCAGAAAGTTGATGGAAAAAGATGAAAATTTGCATGAAAATCTTGAAATTACTGAATATGAAAGGTTATACAAGCTTTGAAGAGGCTTGTTTTCCCTTCCCAAAGTCTAAAATAAAGTTTAAGAGAACTGTCATCAATTTCCTGCATATTTTCTCTCTCTTAATGTGCTTTATCGATAGCATTTCTCCCTTCCCCTGGCTTAGTTATCTTCCTCCTGAAGCTACTCCAAACATAAAGTTTAAGAGAACTGCCATCAATTTTCAGCATATTTTCTCTCCTTTATGTGCTTTATCGGTAACATTTCTCCCTTCTCCTGGCTTAGTTATCTTCCTCCTGAAGCTAACTCCAAACAAACTGCTTATGCAATGCTTACACTGCCCTCCCATTCAAATAATCACAGTTACCCTTACAGTTTCTCATATTGTCTTGTTGTTAATAGTGACATCTTATGTAACTACTTTTTCATTTGCATTGGTTGATACAGTTGATTATGCTGTACTGATAGTTTTGCTTTTTGTTTTGCAGGGTGGTAGTGTTGGATATCTCCATAAATTGCTCAATATTGAGTCAAGCTCGCAGGTGAAGTTTCCACAAAATATTAGTTCTGAGTAACTCCCATTTTTAAATTATCAGCTTTTTATGTTTGGAGTCTGATAATCCCTGTTTTCTGTATTAGAAAGGCCCCAATCTTGTTGCTTCTGTGAGTCAACAAATTATTATATTTTTTTATATATATATAAGTTAAAAAAAAAATACTTTGTTTTTTTTTTTTTACTTGCAACACTTTCCAGAGCATGCTTGTCAATTCACATTTTTAACCGTTAATATCTCTAATTATACATAAGTAAAAATTATAAAAAGTTGATATATTGAAATTATATACCGAGACGAATCTAACAAGGTCCTACATGTACTTTTTTTAAGGATAATTCATTAACCAAGATCAAAATCAAATTTCGTGAATAGTGCAAAAATCAAAGTGTTTAAAGTATAAAAAAATGAAGTATAAAATAAAATTTTCTAACACGTGCTAGTCATATCTACCCTGCAAAACCAGGTCAACTACGTAATGGTCTCGTAAAATTGAAATTTTTTATATTGTATTTTTTCTAAAGATTTTTTTTACATGATTATTTTCACAAGTTGATTTTACGTGGTAGTTTTTTTTGTAAATCACCCTATTTTTTATAAGTTTTAAAGTTTTATATTTTTAGGATTATGTTAGTCTTATAACCCTGGATAAGGGTCATTGTTCATTTTTATTAGAAATAGTGGATTTTATGAATTTGATGAGCTTATGTTATCTAGGTTTAGGAATTAAACCAAACATACAACTATGAGTTGTGTATCCTCAAAACCGTGACTTTTGGCTTTGTGGTTATTATCTTCCGTTTGTTCTACGTTATTTCACATCACTAGGTTTCCCAAAGAAGTTTTTATTTTGCTGTTGTTTGTGTTAAATGCTCTATCTCAAGGGTGAAAATTTCTTTGCCCAACATTGAATTTTGAAACTTCGGTATTGGACTAACCACATATTTTCAAAACTTCTCTTAACCTCATAAGAAGATCCAATACAAAGAATATTCTGTGAATGACTTAGTAAGCTGAAGTGGTTCATATTTTCACTTAAGAGAAAATTAATTCAAATTCTTCAATATGAGGTCTTCTATGGAAGGGTCAATGCAGTCTATAAGTGAGCAAAAAGAGAAACTGAATATACAAAGCAATGTGGAATATCTTGAAGAGACATATAGGAGGCCTCTTTATCCTGAAGTATAGGGGTTGCTGCCATTATTAGGTCCATGGAAGTAACTAAAGCCCAAAAAAGTTATCTTGCAAAGATTGCAACATGGAGTACATGTAAGACTTTTTTAATCTAGATTTTTAGTGCTCCAAGAGCTATAGTCTCCAAGGACTGGGACCTTCCTTGGTCATTGTCCTATTAAAGGTAAGCAAAAGTACTGTACCAAAGACATTGTCCCCACTAGTTAACATTGAAAACTCTATTAACTCCTTCCATTTTGGATCCCCTAGAATAACAACAATATTACTAATGAATTTTCTCATAAACTAATATTTGTAAGCCCCTAGGGAAACATATTTGTCTTGAGAATACATACCCATATATGGTATACTAAGTTACCCACAATTTGTGCTGCACACAACCATAAGCTTGAGCATCTGAATATCTCCTTGGACTAAAAAATGCTGGAAAATTTTACCACCAACTGTTTGGAAACCTACTAAGTTTAAGAGTGTGAATGACTTTTTCCCTGCATTTAGATTCCTTGAAATGGATGGATCTGATAGAGGTACCGAGAATTGTTCATACCCTTGAATGACAGAGGATTAATGATTGATAAGAGAAAGTGAGAAATGCATCCTTGTACTCACTCCCCTTATAATTAGTTTGAACAATTGCCTTTTGGGGGTCAAAACTGTGAACTTTGATGTCATAATGTATATAAAAATAATATGATCATGTGGAATCTTGTTGGATGATTTCTTCATAACAAGTTGTAGTTTGCATTGATTCACACAATTGTGTGCTCTACTTATGGGGGAAATTATAGTGTAGGTTCGTCTTATACTGGGAGATGAGATCATTAACATTATACTGGACTTCAACATTGACATTCCAATAGGCCCATGACATTCCTAATTCTTTTTTTTCCCCAATCGTCTATAATTTTCTTCATTAAGCTTATTTCTGAAAATGCACAAATATTTTCAAATTATTAACTCTTTATTTTTACTTTTGTGTAATTTGAAGATTATTAACAGTGCATTGGAGGCCCTAAAAGAAGCAAATGTTGCCCCCCATAAAAAATTGAGGAAGTATTAAATAAGATAGCGTGATAATGGGGCCAAAATGAGAAGTAAAAGAAGCTTGAACAATGGGTGGCCATGATCTCTTAAGAAACTTGCCTAAGATGGTGACCAGATAAGTGACTTCTAAACGCAATATTGGCTTTTTGTTCTTAAATCCATATTGGGATTCCGGAAATGAGAAACCCTCGGCAAAATTTCCAGTACGGTACGTCATCGTTGAGCATGGGCATTCCTTGAACACACTAGATCTTGAATACCAAAGATGTGAAAGACTAATAAGTGGACAACAACTAGAAAGAAGCAACAATCAGCAGCAATTGGCGAGAAAGAGGGAAGGCTCTCCTTTGGGATGACAGGTGATCCTTGATTACCTTTGCTGTGTTTTAATGATAGAAGAGGAGAGAGTTCATAAGTCCTCTTTTTCCCCGATTTTCTAGACCCAAAACCACATCCGGGTCACTCTAGTCTTTGACAAAAAAAAAAAAAAATCAAGCCTTAATCCCAAAATAATAGGGTCGACTATATGAACTAAGAATTTATCTCTCATGATCATCCACAAAATGTTCCTTCTCTATTCTATCATATTTAGGGCTTCATCTTCTTCTAAACCTACTTTCTCTATATCTTTCTTAACTCCATTTATCTCATTTTTGGCTTGTCTAGACCCCGTTTGAGGTTTCCATTTCCCTTGCCTACACCTTTCTTACTGGTGCATCTATTGTTAGACGTTTAAAATGCCCAAACCAACGTAACCGTTTTTCTATTAACTTATTTTCAATATTCGCTACCCAACTTTCTTTCGAATATCCACAGTTCTAATTTTATCCCTTAAGGTATTTTTACACTTTCATCGTAATGTACGACCTTAATGTACACATATGTGCTACACTCATCTTCTTAACATGTACTTTCTTGAAAGCCTAATACTTTGATTCATACAATTATGTTGGTTTAATTGTCGTTCCGTATAATTTCCTTTTTAACCTTTTAGGTACACTTTGATCATGCTACATTCCATTTGAGTCACTTAATCCGTGGGTGATATTTTGATCAATGTCTTCTTTCATTTAGTGAACCAGTATAGGTATTTGAAACATTCTCTTACTGGCAACTCCTTATCTTCCCTATTTCATTTGGCTTTCTCCTAATGCTAAAATGAAAATTCATGTTCTTTGTTTTACTCCTATTAAACCTGAAACCTTTATATTCCAGCCTTTGTCTCCATTGCTCTAACTAATTGTTACTTTGCATCTCATTTTTATCTTCGGAATAATAAAATTTTGCAAAAAGTAACACCACATTATCTTATCTTATATTGATCTTGTTACTTTGTCTAGGACAATTGCGAATAGGAAGGAACTTAGGTCAGATCCTTGGTGTAACCTAATTGCAATTAGCAAGTATTCTATCACTTCAGTACAATTTCTAACATTTGTTATAACCTCCTGATACATATCATTAACTAGGTCAATGTACTTACGTGGTACACACTTCTTAGTCATTGCCTACTAAAGTAATTGATCTAAATGCATGCATGGAATTCTTACAAGCTAGTTGAATCCTATTCCCTCTAGGATTCATCATATCTTTACTAATCTTACTTGGATAAGGATTTGTTTCTTTTATTTTCGGTAGGAGTCTTATCCATCGTATCGTATGTGGAAGCCATGGAAAAGAGCAGTAGGAAAGTTTTCTTGATTAAAAGATTTAATCTTGAAGAGTTTCTTGAAAGTTGAAAATTTTGACCAAGGAGGAAAAATTTAAGACAAGGGTAGATGTTTATTACATTGGACGGTGCTTATTTTATCTTGTCGGTGCTTTATTACAACTTTAGTGACATGGCACATGGCATGGGCATGAACGTGGCTACACACATGTGATTGTATATTTAGTCTTATACCTTTAAATAAAATAAGTTAAGAGTAATTACTTTGTAATTTTATCTTTTTATGTAGGAAAGAATTCTAATCAACATAAGAATGTGTTAGAGTTTTGGTATGATTATGTAATAAATAAGTGGCATTATCGTATTGGTTATTAGGTGGTTATTAGGAGTCCTTTAAAAAGTAGGATTCATAGTTTCAATGTGATTCAAACTCTCAAGCTTAGGGTATAAATAGATATGTGCCCAAGTTGAGGAAAATCAGATTTTGAGCTTGTTTTCTTATTTTAAGCAATAAACTTTGCGAGTTTATTATTCTTTGTTCGTGGCAAAGATTTGTGAGCTGGTGCTTTGCTTTATGTTCACGTGAGGAAGTTGAAAGAATTGAGGGTGTTTCTTCAATCAATTCTCTAAACTTTCGCCCTAGATTATAGCCTTTAGTGCGTTGCTCTATAATGTTCATAGTCTAGTTTCTATCCTTGTGTGAATTAAGGTTCTTATACATAGATTCACATAAACTTTTAGTGCTCTTGTTGAGAGTATTCGAAGATACTCAAGCAACGTGGATTCTAGTAGTTATGATATTCATAAGATGCAACCAGGCTTTAAAAAAAGGTTTAACCTTGCAAGAAGCCAAGAGGTTGTGCATGGAACGTGAGTTGGAGGAACTGAAAAAACGAATTTAGGAGTTGCTGCAAATCATGGGGAAGAAGGAGAAGTACTCAAGTAAAGGTAAACATTCTCTTTATGAATCTAACTCTAGTAATAGTGATGGTGAGTCAAGTGTTAGGAATTCAAGGAGACCTAGCAAGAGAGACCTATCCTCTTCAAATGACAAGGAGTCCAATAAAGGGTGTAGAAGGAGTTCAAGGGGGCAAGAGGATCAAAGCTTGAGGCTTGAGATTCTCGAGTTCAATGACAGCATGGATCTAGACAAGTTTTTGGATTGGGTTAGAAGAGTAGAGAGGATTTTCAAGTACAAGGACTATGATGACTATAGATCCTTCAAGGTGGCCGACCTAAAGCTCACTTCTTATGCAAACTTATGGCTTGAAGGTTTGCAAAAGAAGAGAAAAAGGAAGGAAGATCCAAGATTGCATCTCGGAGCAAATTAAAGAGGTATATGAGAAAACGCTTTGTTCTACGAGAATTCGAGCAATATAACTTCATTAAGTCATATACATTGTAACAAGATAGAAAATCTATTGAAGACTTTATTGTGGAATTCAAAAACCCCATCATGACTTGTGAATTAGAAGAGAAAGAAGTCTTCTTGGTGAATGAAAAGAAGATTTTGCATGAGATGGAAAAAAAAGGACAAGGATATGTTATGGTGGCTTTAAATGATGATGATGATGATGAACAACCTACTGTTTTGAATCATTCATTAGACGAAGTCAAGAATGTACTTCATGATAATTTACTACCTGGACTACCACCAATGTTTGATAAAGAACCATCACATGAGTCAAATGGTATGAGTTTTCTTTCAATTTGTGAAAAGCTTGATACTATTATTGATTCCACACTAATTTGGCTAGTTTGTTATTTTTTGATCGGTAACTATCCATCTTTCAATGTTCTTGGTGATGAAGAGGGAAATATTGAATCTTTGCATTGTTACAATCAAGTGATTCTAATTTCCAATAACCAACATGCTAATAATACATTTTCTATGAGGAAATTAAAAGGATCATTAAGGTTACTATCAAAATCTTGCAATTTGGACGAAGTTATGATATGTTTTTCTCTCATCTTATGTTTGATGGTTGGCAACACTGAAGATCAAGAGAAAGAGAGCAACACCGATATTTCATGTGTTGTACTATCTCCATGTTTAGTTCGAAAGATTTGGATGATCTCCTAGTCATAACAATACTTGAGGGCAAGTTTATCTTAAGAGAGAGGGCATGATGTGAATGTATGCATGGAATTCTTACAAGTTAGTTAAATCCTATTCCTTCTAGGATTCATCATATCTTTACTAATCCTATTAGGATTAGGATTTGTTTCTTTTATTTTCGGTAGGAGTCTTATCCATCGTATTGTATGTGGAAGCCATGGAAAAGAGCATTGGAGAAGTTTTCTTGATTAAAAGATTCAATCTTGAAGAGTTTCTTGAAGATTCAAAATTTTGACCGAGGAAAAATTTTAAGACAAGGAGAGGTGCTTATTACGTTGGACGGTGCTTATTTCATCTTGTCAGTGC
This sequence comes from Dysphania ambrosioides, assembly GCA_026401315.1. Classification (NCBI taxonomy): domain Eukaryota; kingdom Viridiplantae; phylum Streptophyta; class Magnoliopsida; order Caryophyllales; family Amaranthaceae; genus Dysphania; species Dysphania ambrosioides. Next base: position 6,567,628 of record CM048668.1, on the reverse strand, counting down.
TTTATTACAACTTCAGTGGCATGGCAAGTGACATGGCATGGGCATGGACGTGGCTACACCCATGTGATTGGATAATTAATGTTTTACCTCAAATAAAATAGGTTAAGAGTAGTTAATTTGTAATTTTATCTATTTATGTAAGATAAAATTATAATTAACATAAGATAGTGTTAGAGTTTTGGTATGATTATGTAATAAATAGGTGGCATTATCCTATTGGTTATTAGGTGGTTATTAGGAGTCCTTTTAGAAGTAGGATTCCTAGTTTTGAATATGATTCAAACTCTTAAGCTTAGGGTATAAATAGATGTGTGCCCAAGTTAAGGAAAATCAAATTTTGAGCTTGTTTTCTTGTTTTAAGCAATTAACTTTGAGAGTTTGTTATTCTTTGTGCGTAGCAAAGATTTGTGAGTTGGTGCTTTGCTTTAAGTTCACGTGAGGAAGTTGAAAGAATTGAGAGTGTTTCTTTAATCAAGTCTCTAAACTTTCGCCCTAGATTATAGCCTTTGGTACGTTGCTTTATAAGGTTCATAGTCTAGTTTCTATCCTTCGTGTGAATTAAGGTTCTTTTACCTAGATTCACATTAGTAATTCTCTTATTACCTTGTCATACACCTTCTCTAAGTCAATGAAAACTATGTGTAAATCTTTCTTCATTGCATGATAATGCTCCATCATTTGCCTAATAAGTAGGATATCATTTGTGGCAGATCGACCTTACATAAACTATATTTCCAAAATGCTAGCACACTCTCCATCATTTGCTTAATAAGTTGGTTAGCATTTGTGGCAGATCGACCTTACGTAAACTAAATTTCCAAAATACAAGCACACTCTCCATCATTTGTCTAATAAATTGGATAGCATTTGTGGCTAAGCGACCTTACATAAACTAAATTTCCAAAATACAAGCGCATTTCCTTGATCTTTGCTCCATCACCCTCTCCGGCGATTTCATGGTTTGACTCATACGCTTTATTTCTCTATAGTTTGAATACCCTTAAGCATTTTGTTTATTTTTATAAATATGAAAAGGTGCTTCTCTTCTACTTGTCTTCCATATTTCATTGAAGAGGTTCCTTAACCACTCAATAGTAATTTTGTCTAGGTGTCTCCAAATATCAATAGGAATGTCATTTGGTTTAATATCCTTCCTTAATTTCATCCTCTTCAATGCCATCTTCACTTTCAATTTTTATATCATCCTTATATAATCGTAGTTTACTTTATTATCTTGGTAGTAGTGTCCATTGTACATCTTACTTGATATCTATTCAACAACTTTTCAAAATACCCCCTTCACTGTCTTTGATCTCGTCATTCTAGACAAGAATCCTTTAGTTTTTATCTTACACACCCGTAACCATACAAAGGTTCTCACATTTATCTCTTGGCTATTATATATATCATTTTTTTCCTTTCTTAGAATTCTATTTATTGTAAATATCTTTATGCACCTTGTCTCTAGCCTTTCAAATTGTTTCTCTTGCCTTAACTTTAGCATCCCTATATAACAATAGTTTCTTTATCTCTAGATTTTTCCATGTTTAGGTGACGTCTCTTTTATTCTGGAGCGCTAATTTAATGTCCTCGTTCCACCATGTTTTGTTCTTGTGCATTGGTGGTTTCCTACTTGACTATTTGAGTACCTCTTTTCCTACTCTACATATATGTGCCTTCATCTTTAACCAAGTAGATTCATTTGGTTTCTTTAACCAATCTTTTGTAAGGATTCCAGCAGTTCCTTCTCCTTCCGCAAGTTATCAGAATTAAAGACAATCAAGTACAAAAATAAACTCGCATCGAATGGAGACATCTATGGAATTTGTATGATGTATTGTATATTATATGATAATGCTGTTGAATTGTAAAGAGTATAACTCCTAACTTTCGAGAGGCCAGTCTCTCCTTAGAGTAGTTTCTTTAGGCTACAACCCGGTTTCTTTCCTCGATCCGTACCGCCCCTTCCATGGCCTGCTCCAGTGTGAGTGGGTTAAGTAACCGAATCTTAGTTTTGATCTCCTCCTTGAGGCTATTAATGAACTGACTCAAAAGGATGAATTGTGGTACATCATCCAACGGAGCAACCATTTCAATAAATCTACGCTGGTAATCTTCTACGGTCGAGATATGTATAGTTGCCAGCCATTGTTGACAGAGGGATCCCGCATGGTTGGGTCGGAATCGCTGAAGGATCCGTTCCTTGAGATCGCTCCACCAACGCACCAGGTTCCTCTTAGTTTCCCACTAGTACCATCTCAGGGTGTCCCCTTCCATCTCTACCACCGCCGCCTCTAGCTTCTCCTCTTCACCTAACCGATAGAATCCAAAGTGTCTCTCTGCACGAAGCAACCAACCATCTTGATCTTTCCCATCAAAGAGGGGTATATCCAGCTTCCTAAATCGCCATTGACCTCTGCTATTTCCATTCCCCGACCCTCTTTCTCCATCTCCTTCCCTTTCGTGGTATGCCATAGGTTGTGGGTTCGTTCTTGGTGAAACTGACGCCTGAACCTCCGCCATAGTAGTTTGGATTTCAGACTGAATTTTGTTCTGGGCTTCTCGCATACCCGTTATCTAGGTCTCCTGGTATACACGTGTTCGGTCAATCCTCCCCTCCAGGCGATGCGTGACAGCCACAATCTCAGCATTTTGAAGCCGTACCGATTCCTCAAGCACCCTTGTTTGTTGGATTTGCCCCGGTAAGGTCCTCAAACCACTTCTTAAATCCCTCGAGTAACGAATCCAATTGATCCTTCGTCATCCGCATGTGCTCAGTCACTCATCCTTCAATGTACCCACTGTCCCGTTTCCGTTTAACCCTGTCACTGTTGTGTTTAACATCGCCATCTGTTCCGAGCACCCAACGCCGACGGAGCCATGACCGATGCTTTGATACCAAATGTAAGGATTCCAGCAGTTCCTTCTCCTTCCGAAGTTATCGGAATTAAAGACAATCAAGTACAAAAATAAACTAGCAACGAATGGAGACAGCTATGGAATTTGTATGATGTATTGTATATTATATGATAATGCTGTGGAATTGTAAAGAGTATAACTCCTGACTTTTGAGAGGCCAGTCTCTCCTTAGAGTAGTTTCTTATAAAATACAGTTGCCTTATCACTCTTCTCTTTCTGTACTTATACTACTATTCCCTCCCTTTACAGAATATTCCCACTATACCCCTCTAACAGAATTCAGTTACATCATTTATTTATACTATTAGCTGGTGCCAGGCTTCTCACTTTCTCCATGCTGTTACATATTCTGTTGTGCTCGTGCTCCCACTGCTTGTCCCCTTGTCTTTGTCTTGCCTTGCCTTTGATACGTATGCAGGATGCCTCGTGCCTTTGGAAGATTCATTACGTCTTTCTACCACAATTTTTACATTAACGCCTTCAAATTCCACCATCTAATCCTCTTCTCCCTTTGCTGCATGTTCCTCTTAAAACTTGATTTAACACAAATATCCAAAATGAATAGTTTATATTAAGTGACTACACTATCCCTTAGAATTATTTTGCAGTCCAAACAACTACTTTTATCCATCCTCCTTACCAATACATAGTCTATGTGGGTTGGATTTTCCTTGATTCGAAAAGTTATTAAATGAGAATCTCGCTTCTTAAACCAAGTGTTAGCCCATAAGACAGTGTACAGTCTAGGATGGTTTCTCCTATTTCATTTCTTATTCTATACCCGAAACTTCCATGCACATTTTCATATCCTATCACCCTTTTTATGTACATCAACAATATTGTTTACTAGTCGATCATCTATGATAACTTAACTCCTTTTTTTTTTTCTTTACTTGTCCTTAGTGACATAAACTTATAACCCCAAGGTCTAATAATTTTAACTCGTTCTCCAACCCACTTTGTTTCTTAAAGATACAAATTGTTAAATACTCTTCTTCATTACCTCCATTAGCTCAACTAATTTTTCTATTTGCAAACCTACATTCTAAGATATGAGTTGAAGCTTAATCTTCATACTCCATTCCTTTGCTCATTTCTCATCATACTAAGCCAATGTGGCACGTCACTTTGGGGAGACGATTTAGCAACCTTCAATACTTTTCACTACACCGGGATCTAAGAAATGCAGGGTATCGGAATGACCACATGGACTTATCATCTTGGTTCATGCTCATGGGTGTAACAAAGTTTATGCCGGCTGTTACTGCCTACCACAATCCTCTTTTATTTGGAATTGAGACCCGCAACAAGTAAAAACACCATTGAACCACTCTAGCAACTCAAAATTGGTTTTCTTTACCGTTACTATTAGTAAACTTAATAGGGAATAGGTCTTAAATGGTGCTTGTTAAAGATTGTCCCTGTAATCTATAGTATAAGCCCATTCTTTAAAGAGTAGATTGCATAATTGCCCATTCTTAAGTTTTATCTTCTTAACTATGGAAATAGCTGTAGTCTAGTATTATCATATGGAGGGATAGGAGGCTGCTTGGTTAGTAGACTCATACATTTCCATCATTTAAGAAGGTTGTTTGCTGAGTAGCCCATTCCCAAATTCAATCTTTTTGACTGTGAGAATAAATGCAATCTTGTATTATTACATGCAGCGATATGAGGGATCACTGGTTGGTTATTGGACCTGTACACTTCTATCATGTAATTCTATTAGGGACAAGAAATTGCTGTTGACTTTTTTGTGTACTTTACTAATTTTGATGTGTATGGTGCTAATGTGCCACGTTTCATTATTTGATGTCAAGATCTAGTCATTTAGTAAGTTGCAAATTGTTTTTTTTTACATATTGTATCTGGCTTGTCGATTGCTTTAGTCAATAAATATCCTTACATGAACTATATTTCTAATTGATTTTGAGAACCATTTTTTGTTCATAGGGTTCTTTTAAGTCTTATATGTTTGTTGAATTTGTAGTAGGTTCTTTATGTTGGAGACCACATCTATGGTGACATATTGCGCAGTAAAAAGGTTCTTGGTAAGCAATTTTTTCCCCTGATGATTTCTATTTCCCACTTTGTGAATTTCTATAAACTACCTTGAACCCCTTCCCTCCCCTGGAAAAATATTGGGAAGATAAAAATTTTTTGGGAAACTCCAAGACACTTTTTCTAGAGTTTATGCTTCCTTTTCAGTCCAACATCCTACTTTGGCTTTCTTATCCATAGAAGCTGGGAGAGGTTTAAACTGGACAATTTTTAACTTGACATGGGAATGGCAAGAAGAATCTATTTACTTTGTATCAAACGTATTCCACCTCAGTAAACTCTTATTGATAACTTTGAGTTAATTACTTAATTTTTTCTAGCATAGTTTGTGATATATTAAATATTGACTTCAAGATATTCTCCTTTGAATTATTTGTCTCCCTTTTAATTCTAGTGGAAGAGGTATTTTCTTATAATGTGTGAAGCCAAAACAGCTATGTGTTTGTCATCTGTAATAGAGTGCTTATAGTTCTTGGATTATACAGAAATTGTGCTGCTTACTTCACTAATGACAATTCACAGATAACCAAGATTGGATCTAACATGATATGCGAGTTCAATAATTATATAGTGCTAAATTGTTACCTTTTTCTCGTGCATTCTTTTTATTTTTTTCTTTAAATAGGGTGGAGAACTATGCTTGTTGTTCCCGAACTTGAGAGGGAAGTTGAACTTCTCTGGAAACTGAGAGAATCTCGCAAGGTATGCAGCTAAGAAATGAAAACTGTCTTCCTTTCCCTTAAATATGTAGATAGATTGAGTGAGTTGTTGACCAAGAGCAAAATATGAATTGTACAATTGTAATTGATGCAACTTCTTCTTTGAAGATAGGATTAATTGGTTAACTAGCTAGTTGTTCAGGGTTTTCTGTTTGTATAAGTGTTCTAGGATTGTTTGTATACTGTTCTTAGAGTGTTTTTATATCACGACAAAATGTGAGGGCTTTATCTTATACTGTCCTTATTGACAAATACAGTGTAAAGGTTCATGCTTTATGCTTACTTCTAGGTCAATGATTAGGCTACTTTCTGAAGACATTACACTGAATCCTGGTCTCTGTTATGTACTCCTCTAGTTCATTGGTTAAAATTACGCGAATAACCATTCATCTCACACTTGAGGCAGACCTTTGCCATATTTCTTTATTTTCTTAATTTTCTATAATTGTTTGTCAAATTATGCTGCTTAGCTATAAATTAGGATAATATGATAAGGAAAAAGAGGAAGACAATGATGAGAGAGAAATAGAGAAGACCAATCTGGGTGAGTCAATGAGATAAAAGTTCAAAGAGAGAGAAATAGAGAATCAAACTGCTTCCATTTTAATCATTATTGCAAGCTAGGCTGTTGAAAGACGATTTAATTTTGTTCTTCTGTCCTTTGACATGATGAACTGATTTTATTGGATCTCCATCAGACTTTACTTCCTTTTCTAGTTGGAGTTTCTTCCATGTCATTGTTTATGGCATGTATCTTGTGTTTCACTTAACGTTGTGCTAGTTTCCTCAGCGCTTTGATTTTGTTTTTTTTTGTTAAATCTTGTGCACTTCATGATGTTGGAATTTTTATCCTGACTTCTTTTTCTGGCATATGTCATTTCGTACTGTTATGCTTCCTTCAGTTGGTATTGTTTTAGAAGGTAAGGTTACAAATTGTTGGGACTAATCAACTTATGCACTGTTTCATTTTACTTTTGTTTTCATTCTAAAATATAGAACTAAAATGAACATTTGGTGCAGTTCTTTCTTTACAACGGAGACCAATAGTTACTGAAATGTGAATCTTGATTTTGGCTTCACAAGATAACAAGACAGGAATTTGTGGATTATAAAACTCTCATCCCAGTAATTATTTGTACGTTATTTTTTTAGTGACAAGAAAATGAAAGAATTATGAAAATTAGAAAAATTAACTTAAGCAATCAATGATCCTTGAGCAATCTAAACACAAAATGACTCAATAAGCTGTCATCACCAGATTGAATTCAGATAGTATCACTTTTCAAAGTCTGGCATGGTCAAAAGTAGAGCATGTTCATCTTCTTGTGAATATGATGACTTACGCATCTCATAAATATTAACAATAAGAAATACTATTTTATTGAAAGAGGTAATGGTTTGTATATGTTTCTTTTTTGTGTTGTCAAACTGTAGGAAATAGGAAGTATTATATACTGGAATCTTTATTGTTGTGAGCTTTTATGTGCCTCACGCTTTGTTTTTGTATTTTCAACCTGTTTTTACTAGCAGAAACTTCAAGAATTAAGGTGTGATCGTGATCATATCGAAGACAAACTTAATCATGCTAAGTGGTCTCTCAAGTAAGAAATTTTTGTGATCTGAAGTATTTTTATACATTTGTCAATGCAAGCCATGTATGTAGTTACATTTTAGTAATTTTGTTGGAGAGTGTCAATGTAATCCCTTCAATTGATTGTCGTGTTCATTTATTTTAGCTGGTAATTTGACAGCTAAATCTGGACAGAGGTAGTACATTTTGGTAGCGAGATGTGTTGAGAATAAAAAGTAGGCTCATTAATTTAAATTAGATACTTCCTGAATTTATATGCTTACAACCTTCAAAATCAATCCCATTTCGATGTTTCCTCTTTTCATAAACACATCTTCTAGAATCAAGCCTTTATGGAGACAGAGAGATGGATGTGCTTTATAACTACTTTCATTTTTCACGAGTTTGTTTCATACATAAATTGCAGCATATTTTTAGTGCTACTTGGAAGCTTTCTATAAATGTGTTTGCACCTTCTTTTACAATCTAACTAACCTCTATGTATGGCTGCAAGTGCCTCAACATGTAGCTTTACTGGCCCCTTCTCTCGTGCCCAAAGCTTATATCTTTGCACTCGTTTGTATATTCTACCCTATGAAGCACAGCTTTGCATAAAAAGCATTTTTCCTTGTCAAGAAATAGAGAAAGGAAGAAAAATAAGTTTAGAGTGCATTACTGAGTCACTGTCACTGTCACTGTCACTATCGAGAAAATACTCATCATTTAGGCACTATTTTAGACTCCCGAAGCATTGCATCTTTTCTCTCTGTACAAATTTCATCTTTTATGCTTGCTGTAAAAGAACTTCTAGTTAGTCATCTTTGTTTAAATAAAAATAACGCCTACTTGGCTACTATTTGCCTATTGTGAAAGAACTACGACAGCAACCACTAGATAGGAAATCTTTCCTTTTGAGCCTATTTCTCTAAAACAAGAGGTCAAAGAGATTTTTATTTTTTTTTGTCCTTTAAAGTAAGACGAATTACAAAGAAACATCCTTCACTACACGCTTTTTCAACTCTCTCTGTTGTGAGTTTTGGTTAGTTCTAGATTTGATTTTTCACCTAGGCCTCTTGGTCTGTGTAAGATAGGGTCCCTTGTTTTGTTTGACCTTACATCAAAAGGAGTTAGTAAAAAAAACTTAGAACTATCTCTTATCCAAAGTAGTCAGCACCAAACCCAAGATTTATCTCTAAAAGATGGGGTTGACTTCCTAAGAGTCTATCTCATGCAATCATCTACAAAGATCCTCCTCCCTCACTCTTATCTAATGCAACTTCATCTTGCCAACCCATTTTCTTCTTGTCTTTCTGACTTTCTCTATCCAAGTCATATATGGCCTTCCTCAGCTATGTTTAAGCTCTCTCTCCACCTTCCTTTCTAATGCATCTATTTGTTGATGTTTCACTACTCAACTATCTTATCATATATTCAATATCCACAACTCAACTATCTTGGGCACATCAACATTCCTAAACAGATAATCCTATCCCCTCTTGGTTTCAACTTCCTGCACATCCACCTCTAACATACACATTTTGGCTGCAGTCATCCTTTTATTATCTTATTATACTACTCATGCAATAATGTCGGTCAAATTGTCGACCTATAGAGCTTTCCTTTTACCTTTAAGGGTACAAGACTATCATACTACGACCCACTCTTCATTTAGGCTACACAAATTAATTTTTATGAGTGATAGATTGCTCAATGTTTTCAATTCTTTCTAACTTGAAACAGTTGCTTAAATTCAAAGTCACCATATCTTCATTTGGCCTCGTCCCAATGTTAAAATAGTATGCCATGTAACTCTAAATGCTCCTTCTAACAGTGATGATGATTGTAAAATCTTTAGCCTACGGAGGTGGTAGTAAGGTAAAGAGCTTGAAAAAAGATATGGTTCCATAAAAAATAAATGGATCTCGCTTGAATCTAGATTGTGATTAGGTTTTAGCGTGAATTAAAGAATCGTTGAATAAAACATATGGGTTGAGATATTGCGTATTAATGTTGAAGGGTTATGGTCACCTAAGATTAATAATTCCATATATCTAAAACTTCTTTTTGTTTGGTGTTTTTTGCCTTTGTAAAATCTTCTCTTCAGTTTTTAACTTCAACAGCTTTGCCAAACAAATTATTCGGAGAATAAACAGAATACTAGAAACATGCAATGTTCCCCTATCACCCCTTAAATTTTTGTTTTTCCATTTCCAGTTCTATGACATTGATTCTAGTCATGGATTTTGATAAGCTCAAGACTTTCACTGTTTGCAAATGTGAATATGTGCTGCAATTCCTTTGTCATTTCTGATTTCTTTCATTACTCCACAATGTAGTATCTGATTGGAACATTGCAGAAACTTTTTACTTTAGTTTAGCTATAAAGAAAATATTCTCTCATTTGTTTGCTTATTTAATCCCATTCTGCCGCAGAAATAGGTGATACAACCTTACGATTAGATTACTTAATTTGTTAACATCTATGTTACTCGGATTTTTCATTTCACCTTGCTGGTGTTGGATCCTTGACAAGCTGGCATGGGTATGGACACATAACACATCAATTTTTTTACCAAAATGGTGTAATTTTTTTTTTTTTTTGACAAAATAGCTGAATCACACTTGGATTGTACCTGTGTCTAACACTAGTACCCAAAACATGGATTAAAAATATTATGTTGATGTATGTTTTTATAAAATATTTATCTTGGTTGTTACTGCTGGGTTAGATAGTTGATGTGAACTTATTTATTAGATTTATCTTCATTAATTATGATTCTTTGAACTGCTTGAGATTTTTTTGTTGTTACTTTGTTGGGGGAGAGGGCAATTGTATGTATACTGTGGATTTTGAATTGAGGAAGAGGGTTGCGACCACCAGTGATATCTTTGGTTCATGCAGCCGACCCTTCCAATTGGGATTTAGGCTTTGAATGTTTTTTTTGTTGTTGTTGTTGCTGATGTAGCTTTAATCGTGAATCATGTAGGTTTGAGGATCTAGCAGTTGATCAGAAGCAAAAATTATTGTCTGAGATTGACAGATTGGAGGTATGTATACAGATTGTTCTCACTTACAGTTGTGAGTGTTGTTGCCTTGGGTCGGGGAATTGCGTATAATTTTTCTCAAATTTTATCCTGTCTCTTACATCTCAAATAGTGTAATAGGTGAAATTATTTTGGCAACTTTTTAAGTGGGACCCATCTTTTAAGCTTCCCTGTTTAAATTATCAACAAAATTACCGCGAAAGAGTTAGATGATGTCTGACTGATGTTTGCGCATCAATTTATTTTGAAAATTAAGATTTCTGTCATCTTGTATAGTGCATTTCATTGACTGATTTATGAGCTCATGACCACTTCTATATTGGCTTTTCTTGTTAGTCACAAAGGGAGCAAGTTCGGCTTGGTCATCAACAGATCCTCTGTAAATGCCACCAAAAGGTATGTCCGATTGATTGTTTGATGATACTTTTTTTGGTCATCGTGTCAGGCATTGATGTTAATTTTTTTATGTTTTTGGTTGAAACAATTCAAAGTGATTCCTTGGGATTTTTGGTATATTTGTGTCTTTTGTATAATCATTTAATTATTTGGATCTTTTCAACATTGATTGACATATGCAAGCATCAACTGAACAAATTGGGACACATTTCTGAAGTAAAATATGTATATTGCATATCAAATATGTTCCTTGTAGAATTTCCATGTTGCTGGTTGTGGGTTTTCTTATTTATTTATTTATTTTAATTTTTTTTATATGGTTTTAGTTGTGTGTAATAGGAGAGTGGAGTCGGAACATTTTTGTGGATGATCACGTGAGATAGATTCTTGGTTTTTGTAACCAAACCCTACTTTTTGGGATTAAGGCTTGGCTTTGTTGTTATGTGTGCATGTGTCTTATGTGCTTTTTTGGCCTTTTGACATTGTTTAATGTTTATGTCAGTTTCACGAGGTCTGGGGACAACTTATGAAGACTGGTTATCAGAATTCCCGCTTTGCGCATCAGGTAGTATTGATGATATATTATAGATTTTTTTTTTATATTCCAGGTCATGATCCAAATATTTCATATTATGGGGTTCATATAATTAATGCCTGATAGAGCGTGTTGATAAGGCTGTTTCACCTATTGATACAATGAATCTCATATGTAGGACTCTTGGCATTCAGTCTAGTCACTATAAATGTTTGAAACCATTTATTGATTTGAGAGTATACATGAAGTAATCCGGAAGTAATTAAGTAGGCACCAAATATTTAGGCAGCTAACTCATTTGAGCAACTGTGATTGATATAGATATTGATACAGAGTATTAATTTTGTAATTTTGTACATTACTTAATTGAAGTCCATAGCCTTGTAATACAAACTGGCATTTTATAATTGGAAAAATTGATAAAAATTGCCCTAAATATGACTTAACTTCTGTAAGAGCACTCCCACCAGTGAGGGAAAAACCTCTCACGAGTGAAAGTAAGAGTGTAAAATAAAAACCCGAGCTTCACACCAGTGAGAGCAAAAAAAACCATGCTTGAGGGGTTCTAAAATCACACATATTGAGAGGAATTGGAGAAGAACCGTGGCATGAGATGGGCCCCAATACTGCATGCATCCCCTATTTTTTTAAGCATTGGTGTGGTAAATAAAGTGATGTGTATTATGGTGGGGTATAGAAAATAGTGGAGGAAAGAGTGACTAATTTTTTTATTTTTTATTTTTCTTAAAGCATTGATGTGGTAAAAAAACCTCTTATGAGAGGAATTGGATGAGAAGAGTGAGAAAGTTGGTAGAGATTGAGAGGTTTTTTTTTTCTCCTCACTGCAGGCAATGGTCTAAGCAGTCCTAAACAATAAGTGTGATTTATCTTAGAATGTGCCAAAATTGATGTTAGAGGCTGGTAGGAGTTCTTTGAAAATGGAATTCTGGTGAAAGGGGATAGATAATTCAATAGAAAAAAGGAAAGAGGAAATCAAAATATAAAATAACCTTCACTTGGATAACGTGATGGCACATGACCAAATCAATCCTACAGTAGCAGGTAAACTTGTTGCCAGCCACTTCCATCAAACACATTTCAAACTTTGGTCCAACCTAATATCACCCTTGGGATTATTTAAAAAAGATCGGACATAGTTGGGTCCATAGCTCCATTCATATCAATTTTAACCTTGATAATATTGCTATTAAGGATTTATCATTTAAAGCCCAAGTACCCACTTTAAGAGAAAACTTTTCTACTCTACTTGTCTGATGTGGACTAGTTCTATATTTCCTTGGCAATTAAATCTTGAATTTCCTTAGTCACTTAGGTACCAATTATGATGTTTCTAATTTGAATGTGTATGAGACCTGTTTTAATTGCTAGTCTTTATGAACTGTAGTTGGGTTGCATTGATACATCAAGGAGCATCGAAAGGATTTTTCCCATCACAAGCTGAATACATTGATTTCATGTTCAGTCAGAAATTTATGAATTAGAATTAACTGGTTTTGTGGTTAAAGAATATACAACTTTGAATTACTTGTAGTACCTGCATTAACGAAAACATATCCAGTGTGCAATAGCTCAATATTGGTTAGCCAAAATCCAACTAATCCTACTTTCACATACCCGGCCCTACTTTCTCACTGCCCTACTTTCACAAAACCCTCATTATCTTCTAAAACCACGTAGCCCTGGTTTCAAAAAAACCCCATTCCCACTCACTTTCTCACTCATCATGATATCTCAGGCTAGTTAACTGTGTCTCTAAACTCAGGGCTTACTCAATTATCTCTGGAATCTCACTTACAAGCGAGCACTCTGTAAACTTACCACATCTATCATAGGATTGTTTCTGACCTTTCTTCAGCAGCTGTCTTACAATAGATGAGTTTTCAGAGCCCTCTGCTCTACTCTATTTTTTCCGTATTTGTTAATAGTCTGATGTGAAAGAAAAAAAGGCCGGGGACAGGACAAGTTACAGAGTAGAAGGTAAGGGGCTGGAGGATAGGGGGGACTTGTTCAAAGGTACTTTTGCTTTTGGGGATTGAGAAGATTGCTGTCAAGATGAGGAGTTTAGAAATACTACTGTGGTTCGAGTTAGAAAAAGGGCGTTGTTCTCCTTTTTTCCCTTTTCTGTCGGTTCCATTTTCAAGTCCTTTGTAAACTGTCCCTCTTCCTAATTCTCCTACACCACTGGATTTTTCTTCCCAATTTCAGTATTGGCTAGATAAATGCACTATTTTGCAGGTAAATACATTTTGCCTTGAGAACTCATTCCCTTGAAAATCACTGAGTCATTTACATACAAGTATAAGACTTACTCTTTTCTTTACGTGGATGTGTGACATGCGTATGGACACACCCACATTTATTATTTAGTTTTACATTTTGTGTATCGATGTATATCTGTCACTCATTAGCTGGCCCCATCTTTTAGGGATTAAGGCTTGGCTTTGTTGTGGTGTATATCAGTCACTCGTCCCAATTCCCCAAATTAAGAACGATTTTTTTTCACTGCACACTTTTAGTTTTATCTCAGGCAATGGTTTCTGGATATTCTGGGATCTTCCGTTGCTTGGCTTTCGTGAACAAGAACTGGTCTGCTGTATTTCACAGCCGTATTTTGTAGATGTTGATGGAGCAAAATCTAGTATCTTGGAAGCTGGGATACAGTGTCTTTGCCGAATCTTAATCCTAATCTGCTTGAACTATGACTGAAATTATTGTACATGTTTCTAGAAGTATACCCAACACATTTTGGCTTTAGTACTGACATTTTTATCCGATTTATACCCAGGTTGAGAGGTTTGCCTGTCTTTACACTAGTCAAGTGACGAACTTGAGCTTATACTCTCCTGATAAATACTACAGACCGAGTGAAGATTTCATGCCCCATGAGTTTGACGTCCTTGCATTATCAGGCAAATGTTCTTTGGAAGTAATTTAGTTAATGGCATCTGTTGTGCTTAATGTTCATTAAGGTGATATTCAATCCACCATCTCTCTGATCCATATTTATTCTGGTGATTGTGAAATCATTTAAATGTATAGTCATTGGATACTGAATATCATTCTTGAATAATTTTGTGCATAGACGTGAACATGTGAACTTTGATTATCTTCCATCTCTAAAATCAAATAGTGAATCCACATTTTTAGCTCATATGAGAAGGTTATATATTATTATACTAGTAAGTTGCTTTGGACTCCTTGCAGCTGGTTAATTTTTCTGATACTCGCAGTTTCTCGTGAAAAGTTACACCGACTAGGGTTACTTAACAAGCCAAAATAAACAGGCTTGGCTCGGGCTCCACGCAGTCGAAGCTTGGTTAAATAGAGCTTGGCTTAAGATTTCAATGAACAATGTCGAGCAAGGTTTGGCTTGTGCTTGAAAGCTCGATAAATTTGTTTTTTCTCGATTTTTTCAGCATTTTTTTCTATTTCTTTTTTCTTTCATGGTTTTTTCTTCTACTTCTTTTTTTAGAGCAATATGTGCTAGAGAAGTGGATGAAAACCGAAATTCTTTTATAGGATGTGATCAACTCGATACAAGAGACGTTGAGTACTACATAGCTCTTCTCTAAAATTAAAGCTAACAAAAGGCTATAAAGATTTTTAATGATAGGCATCTAGAAAAAAGGATATAGGCTAAACAGGTTTCATCCTAGGGGTAAATGAAAAGAAAAATAATTTTGTGGAAAAATACCCTAAGTATGAGAAAAATGGTTCTAATTCAAAGGGGAGTTCAATCATTCCTATGGGTTTCACCAAAAAGTCTTGAGCAACCAATTAGAAAACCCAAGAGTAAAATAATATTAAGGACGAAAATCTAACTCACATGAAAAGAAACAGACTAGAATAATGCCATCGAGCTAAGGCTCAAGTCCTCAAAGGTAAACATATTTCTATAACACTAGGTGAGACTAATTGTAAAAAGGGAGAAGTAGTTTAATTGTCAATAGTCTATTGTTCATGATTTTCAAAAATCAACTAGTATATCCAGTAAAACCATTTTAAAAAAAGAGACATATGTATCTATTTATCCTCTTCAAAAGGATAATCTCAATTATATTGATAAAGTATGGTATATACGCAATTCTCTAAACTACAAAATGAAAGAAAAAAACTAAACAAGGAAATAATGACTGAAAAAACTAAACAAGTCAATAATGTAAAAGAAAAACTAAGGATATTGAGAATGCTCTAAAAGAAAAGAAAAAGTTGAACAAGGAAATAATGAAAACTATACTACAATGCAATGCATGATCTAAATGATCTCTCCCCCCAAGCTAAACCTTATAGTGTCCTCAACGCAAGAACTAGACATTAGTGGAAAGCAGAAAGGGAAAGAATGTAAAAACCTAAGTCTAAAAACACACCAAAAATAAAAAATAAAAATAAGCAAAAGAAAAAAACTACTGCTGATCCGGGGGATAGTAGGGTCCATAGCTAGGCGGGCCATATCTAGAGGAAGAACTAGGACCACCCTCGAAATATCTCTACATAGCCTCCCGTATCGAGCAGTAGTCAGTCCTTGTCCAATCATACAATGCATAGCCTTGTGGGACTCTTGTGTCGCATGATAATCAGTTCGCATATCATGAAACGATTTGCTTATGGAATGATGGGAGGCTCTCAAGTTTGCATAGCCATCGTGAATATGATCAAAATCGGTCCATAATGGTCCAAATTTGTTCTACAGGGCAACTGACTAAGCCTCAAAGGACTGAGACTAATTACTAGATCCTTGGTTCTAGGGAAATCTAGGCCTGATGTCCTTCTCCATCTAACAAGTAGCCTCCTAATCATCATCATTGACTCCACCCTCTATGGGGAATAGGGTACTTTTACTCATTTAGGGAGGCCAATGATAACTAGGGGGCACAATCCATGTCTCAACTCTTGCCAGAAGAGGGAAATGAGCCCGAGGTAAGAAGGCGTAAGAGGCTGGGATATTTAGTGTCGGGCGCCTCACAAGCAATTCAAACCCCTAGTGCCGACCTCTAGGAGGTCGAACCAAATGCATGTTCTAAATACTATGCAAAGATATATGAGTGTGACCTGACACCTCATACGGAAAGCATTTAGAAAGGTAAATGTTGCGAGACAACACTAGAAGGGTATTAAGGCCTCCTATGGCTACCTCGGTTGAGCCCTTAGCTACTTGGGCCAGGTATTCCATAAACTAGGCCGACGGACAGAGGATCCTAATATCAAAGGCCCTTTCTACCCTAGGAATAGGCCTAGACTCATTGACAATTAAATTCCCAAGGAAATAAAGCTCGCAAGACGAGTAAACACCACCC
Source organism: Dysphania ambrosioides (assembly GCA_026401315.1). Classification (NCBI taxonomy): domain Eukaryota; kingdom Viridiplantae; phylum Streptophyta; class Magnoliopsida; order Caryophyllales; family Amaranthaceae; genus Dysphania; species Dysphania ambrosioides. Next base: position 6,551,068 of record CM048668.1, on the reverse strand, counting down.
CTAGCGTCTCTGGAAAATAGGGTCTAAGCTAAGACTATGCTACCCTCATCACTGGGTGGATGATCCAGGTTACCTTGGATCGACTCGGGTCATAAGTTAGAAGCCTATTGATGTCTCTCCAATATATGCTATCTTGGTATTCTTCTAGCCTAAGGTGTCTAGGGGTGAGAACCTGGTTCTAGGGCAAGCCTAGGGCCCTATGAATATCCTCTAAGGAAAACTGCAACATATTGCCAAAAACATTAAAATAAATCCTAGCAGGAGTGCAATTGGGCTTATGGTTGATGTTAAAGGCCGAGAGGGTTTCTAAAGACAAGTTTCTATAGGTCCAGGCATGAAGGTTAAGAAGTGATTCCAACCCAAACCTAGGAAAAGAGCTCATGGACCGCTCCCTTAAGTCCTAAGGCCATAACAACCGATGGGTTGTAAAAACAGATTGGAATAAGGTTTTTATTCGAATTCATAAGGAAATTACACATATAATCCTCATACGTCCCAAAATCGATCTTGTAAATTTCCATTTGAGGGACATGGACTTGAATTTATTGGGAGGGGGCTTCTTTGCCTTCTTGATTTGGATCTGATAACCGGCTTTTAGGTCGTTAACTAAAAGACTAGTTATGCAAACAATATGTATACCAACCTACGAACTACACGAGTATAGTAGAGTAGGGGGTCAAACCACGAGGAAAAAGGATATCAAGATATGCGAAACTCTTCCCTTGCCATGGGTGTGCAAGTACAATGGGGTTAGAAGAGCATAACAACGTTTTACACATATTTGGGATCACCAAGCAAGCTACATCATAGTTCATTCCGCCCACTACCTAATGAGGTCGCAAATCTATGCTCCCGAGGTTATTTCCCCAGAGATATGGGAAATTTCTAATACGCTCATGTGTTTACATGGTATGTGTTTCGCTCAAAATCATCCGACTAAAGATGAGTCGGGAATTAAACACCTAAACAGGGAGAAATCTCGGGGATTGTGTCTTATCTCCTCTCCAGCACTGATCTTACTAATCAGGTTAAGTCGAACAGGTTTGGAAAGGGTTGCAATGTAGGCTCGGATCAAGGTAGGGTAGAATTTAGGAATGTGGAGTTAAAATAGAGGATAGTAAGTGATCCAAGGAAATAAACCGGAGGAAGACAACGCCTTCCAACAACCATGCCACTCCCAAAATTCCGAATAATTGACTCTATACACTATGTCAACTTTATTCTCAAATTTTTCTCTCTTTTTTTTTCTTTTTGTTTGTTTTCTTTTCTTTTTCTCTTTTTTTTTCTCTTTTTTTTTTCTTTTTGTGCTTTTCAAGCTTTTTTTCCTTTTTCTTTTAACTTTCCATGTGAATACTTCCTTGAAATACGCTAAGACTAGTGTATGTAGTCAAATCACCCAATAGTCACTTTTCCAAACCGAAATCCTATATCGCAATGCTATGAATACCAACTTCACTATGATCACATGACTATCCTCTAGGAACAAAGAGGGGACATTTGGCTCATGTGGAGTTAGATAGTGTGGCTACAAAGAAGAAGGTAAAAGCACAAATTTGGCTTACCCTAAAGTAAATTCATATTCATGGTAGGCAGTTTTGGCTATGTAGCTGATAATCGTTCTTTTAGCGTCGTTTTACTAAAAGATTAGTTATGCAAACAATATTTATCAATACCCTATACTACTACAACTAGTGTAATGGTAATTCGGGGGTCGAACCACAAGGACAAGGGATGATAGGTTTTAGACTTGATGTAAAGCGTTTATTTGGAGATTAATTAAATTAAACTAATGACAGAGGAATAAAGCAAGAATTAAAATGATAATATGCTATGGAAGGAAAACGGGGATAGATTAGTTCCACCCTAGGAAAGACAATCAAACTAGCAAACACGCCAAATTAGGAGAAAATTGATCAACAATCAATCAAGACACTATATTCGCATCAAACAATCTGAACAACCTATAATCGCCCTGTCTCCTAAGGAGTGGCAGGATAAGATTCGCATCGAATGTCAATCAATCAATCATCAACAATCTCAAACCCTAACTCTACGCATGAAGAACGAGCCAACCTAGGGTTTCACCAATCGAGTTTCTTGGCTCTGTCCACCATTCGGCCGAAGGAGGGCAACCATTCGGCCGAATGGGCCTTGCTTCGGCCGAATGAGTGTTCATTCGGCTATTCCCAAGAGCTTGAGTTATGTGCTTGAATCCCTGTCTTCCATTCGACCGAATGGATGTCAGATTCGGTCAAATCTGACCTGAACCTTGCTAAACAGCTCCTTTAAGGTGTCTAATGGCTTCTAGATTTGTGGGATCTTCGAGAGTGACTTGGAACGCGTGCCCAAGCTATAATATGTGCATCTAAACTCTTGATAAGAGTGTCAAAGCCTCAAAAATGTAACATTTTACCTCCAAATTACCTGAAATGACCTAAAAACAGCCAGAGGACAAGATCAAGGTAAAATCGAATGTAATTGCATAAAATCATTCTAAAATCGCAAGACTAGACACTAAACTGGGGTTGTAAACGTGCTCTAAAACGAGCACATCAACTTTCCCCAAGCCAAACCTTTGCTAGTCCCTAGCAAACAAACTAGCAAGGTAACACCGTGAGTAAAGCACATGAAAAGCAAGGTGAGCGGAAAACAATACATTGCCAGCCGTGTACGCACAAAACCTTTCCCTAGCCATGGGTGTGCAAGTACAATGGGCTCAAAAGAGCATAATACCAGGACGAACAACATTTTCCACAGACTCGGGATCACTGGAAAAGCTACAACACAGGCTATACCACTCACAACCTAATGAAGTCACAAGTCTACGCTCCCCATGCTATTTCCCAAAAAGATGTGGGAAATTTCTAATACGCTCTTGTGTTTAATGCGGTATGTGTTTCGCTCAAAATAATCCGACTTAAGATGAGTCGGGAATTAAACACTCAACAGGGAGAAATCTTAGGGATTGTATCTTATCTACTCTCTAGCACATAACTTGCTAATCAGGCCAAGTCAAACAGGTTTGGAAATGGTTGCAATGTAGGCTAGGATCAAGGTAGGGTAAAATTTGGGGATGTGGAGTTAAAATAGAGGATAGTAAGCAATCCAAGGTAATCAAACCAAGGACAGCTACGACTTCCGACAACAATGTCACTCCCAAAATTCTCAAGTTACACATAAATGAACTCTAATACATTAGACCCACTTTATTCTCGAAATTTTTTTCTTTTTCTTTTTCTTTTTCTTTTCTTCTTTTTTTTCTCTTTTTTTTTTCTTTTCTCTCTTTTTTTTTCTTTTTGAGTTTTTCATGCTAATAATACTGAAATATACTAAGAGTGATGTAAAGAGTCATATCATACGACAACGACTTTTCAAACTGAAATATTTCACTACAATGCAATAGGCACCACTTCACTGTGATCACTTGACTATCCTCTAGGGAAAGAGAGGGAATATTTGGCTCATGTGGAGTTAGGTGACGTAGCTACGAAGAAAAGGTAAAGGCACAAAATTGGCTTACCCTAAAGTCAATCAATGTTCTTGGTAGGCAATTTGGTCATGTAGTTGTAACTACAAACATGTTATCATCCCTGGCCTTTTGAAAAGAAGACTATGCTGGAGGGGAACAAATACAATACTTAGACTCTCTGACTAGCACTCGATAATATAGGACTCATAATGGAGTCCTAGAATGCTCAATCCTCACTAGGCTAGTCGAAATGCGCCTCAATAGGTAGTCAATCATTCGGTCCCAAAACAGGCACAAGGCTAGGAAAACATGAGTATGCATAGGACCACTATAATGTACACGTCAGAAGCTCGCATGTCGGTTTCACAACTCAAGCACATCAATTTGACACACCTAAACATGCAAAGAAAAACTAAAACAAAAAGCACGACAATAGTTTCAATAATGCAGATCTTTCGAAGCTTTGAAAACACAAGGACCCTCCCCCAAGCCAGCTCAAGAGACGTCTCGGCACTTGGGAGAAGAGAACCAAAAGGGAGAAAGATCAGCATTATGGAAGCTATTGCTATACAAGAAAACAAACAAAACAAACACTGGGTTATCTCCCCGTAAGTACTTTTGTTTAACGTCGGTAAGTTCGACACAGTTAGGCACAAGTTCATATAGAAAAAGAAAACAAAGAAATCATACCTGCCGTAGGAGTGGATTCACTACTAGCATCTCCATCACCTCAAGCGTAGGGGTTCAAAACTCTCAACCGAGCCGCAGTGGCAGAAGTAAGCAACGGAGAACCAGGGTCATCTGGAGGTGGGTTATAATGCGGGGCCCCCCCAAGCGAGGGTGGAGCCATCGATGTCTTTTTAGATTTTCTTTTTCTAGCCCTTTTCCGTTTGCGGGCTAGCTTATCAGTTCCCTTAGATATGTAATACATCCCCGTTGGCAGAGCAATTCCCTTCACAACCTCAAAAACAACACGCTCCCTTGCCTCCTCCTCATCCGACACCTCAACCAACATTGGGGCAGCAAAAACATCACACCCCTCAACCTTTTGTTCATCTTCATTCTCGACCACCCCAAAGGAACAAATCTGCTCGACCATGGGTTCCTTGGAAGACTTAGAAAAGGGAAACACAACCTTCTCTTGGGCTACCCTCACAGTTATAGTATCTGATTTACAGTCGATCAGGACGCCCAAAGTCTTCAGAGCATCCCTCCCTAAGATGAGGGGGGGGGGGGGGGGGGGGGTATAAGGATCCTCAAACATATCAAGCACCACAAAGTCACATGGAACCACAATGTTCCCTACTTGGATCGGAAGGTCCTCAAATTCCCCACATGGCATTTTTAAACTACGGTCGGCCAGTTGGATGGTTTTCTTCGAAGGCTTGAGCTCAAAGGTTAGCTGCTTGGAAATGGACATCGGCATTAGGCTAATGGAGGCCCCAAGGTCAGCAAGTGCTCCCTTAGAATTGAGTTTTCCAAGGGTGACTGGGAGCACAAAGGGTCCTCTAGCTTTTTCTTTCTTTGACCACGTGCCCTGAATGATGGCACTCACCTGCTCGAGCAAACTAATCATTTTGCCCTCAAGCTTTCTCTTGTTCCCTAATAGGGTTTTCAGATACTTAGCATATTGAGGCATTTGCTCCATAGTCTCTAAGAATGGTATCTTCATTTCGAGTTGCCTCATATGCTCTAGGAATTTAAGAAACTTTTCTTATAATTGTTTCTCTACCTTTTTGTAAGGAAAAGGTAGAGGCGGAGCATGTTGACGCTCAAGTTTCCTCCATTCCCGTATCTCCCTCCATCTCTTATCTTTATCCTTCTTCCTCCTCTCATGCCCATTTACCTTGACATTGTTTCCCTCATCCTCTTCACTACCCTCCTTTTGTTCTCTCTCCTCAAGATTCTCCTTGTTCTCAGTTTCTCTTAGAAAACCACTATCCTTCGAGGAATCTTCCCCTAAATCATCTCCATTAGCTACAACTGGAGCAGGGTATGAGATTCTAGATCTTAGGAAGATCGCCTTACAGGTGTGATGCTTAGGGTTGGAGTTAGGAAGGTTTTGTGGTGGAGGTTGGGTGGATGGGTTTTGTTGAGGGTGAGAAGGAAATAGAAATGGTGGGGGTGGACTAGCCATCTGTACAAGCTGGGACTCAAACAACTTCTATTGTGCTTGAAGTTGTTGCATTTGAGTTATCAAGGTTTGATTTATCTGGGAGAGGGTTTGATTTTGCTGCGCAAGGGAGTTCATTTGGGTGGAAAGGTAGTTATTATTTGGAGGCAGGTTTGGTGGTGGCTATGTAGATGGATAAGGTAGGTTAGGGTTGGGTCTTGGCACTTGAGGGTACGGCCTATTCCCATTCGGCCTAGGAAAACTCTCATTTGTTTGATTATTGGAATTGTACCCTTGGTTGAGGTTTCCTTTGCATAAATTTGGATTGAAGGGAGGTCTAAATAGTTGATTGTTGTAAGGACCTTGTTGAGGAAACCCTTGGTTTTGACCACCATACCCCATAGCTGCCACATAATCGGGATTGTACCCATATCCATCATAATTCATGGCTAGGGTTCCATCTTGGTTATACCCCTCATAGTTAACAACCGCTACATGTTCAGAATTCGAACCCCCACAATAGGATATGTCATGATTGGTGCCCCCGCAGATCCTGCATGAAAAGGGCATCTCTTTACCCGATGATACATTGGAGGTACCTTGAGCAAATTTGAACTTGGACAGTTTGTTATCCATGATAGCCTCGATTTTTGAACTAATCGTGTCCAAGTTACTTGAATCCATTGTTCCTCTTGGTAATCCATTACCTCTTGTTCCTCCCCAAGAGCTATTTTTAGCCACCTGCTTAATCTTATCTTTCACCTGATTGCATGTGATAACCGGTTTTTTAGGTCGTTAACTAAAAGACAAGTTAAGCAAACAAAATTTATTCCAACCTACAAATTATACGAGTATAGTGGAGTAGGGGGTCGAACCATGAGGACAAGGTATATCAAGACTTTAACTCTTAACACAACCGGACTATTTGGATTTAGAAAAACTACTAAACTAACAACGAGAATGTAGATCACGATGAATCAAGCGGTAAATCAAATAGAGAAAAACGGGGACAAGATTAGATTCACCCTAGGAATAAAGCTTTCAAAACCAAACATGATAGGTTAGAGAAAATCTGATAATAACTAGCATGGACATCATAAATACGGGAGGAAGTTGGTGATTCCACAAATCACAACGAATGACCTATAATCGCCCTATGTCTCCAAAGGAGTGGCAGGACAAGATTCGCATCGGATTCCAAAACTACTTATTATCATCATTCCTACAACCTTAAGCAATAAAGATCATAGATTTCCTAGGGTTTCACCAATCAAAACCCCTAAAAGAACTACTCACACATATTCATGCTTAACAACATAAATATATTCAACAACGCAAACAAAACGAACATGGAAGGAAATCACGAGAATGAAAGCAAATCAGAAATTATGCTAATAAACGATAAATATAGAACTAAACATGCAATGAAATAAACCGAATGAATTAAGAGCAAAGGAATAGATTAAAACTCACAAAACCTTCAATGTATTATCGTAGAACAGAATTTGAACGACAAAGTGTTGAGAAAACTGAAAACCGAAAGCTAAAACTAAAAGAATTTGGAGGCTAAAGAAAAGTAAAACTCCATAAAAATATATAAACCTAGATTATCTTCCTCTCATCAGAGGGAGGGGTATTTATAACAAAACATGAAAAACCTATAAAAACCCTAAAATGCATATGGGCCGGCCTTAGAAAGAGCTAGTTCTTCCGGAGAAAACACTGTCATTTGACCGAATTCAACTCCTATTTGGCTGAATACAAGACCATTTGCCCGAATGCACTACCATTCGCCCATTCCAGAAGCTCCAAAGAATCGATCTCAGTCCACCATTCGCCCGAATGTAGAGGCTGATTCGGTCGAATGGAAGCTCATTTGCCCGAATGAGTTCCATTCGGCCTTTCCAGTGACCAGTCTGCCTCTCATTCGACCGAATATGACTCAGATTTGGTCGAATCTGCACCATTCGGTCGAATTTTAGACCATGCATTCCTCTTTTTCACTTCTCTCATTTCTGAACTCCGTGGGATCTTCATGAATTACTTGAAACATTTGCCCAAGCTATGATACGCGTGTCAAAGGCTCGAATCCATCGCATTTCACCTCAAAATCATCAAAAGTACTTGAAATTAACTTAAGACAACTCGAAGACAAGATCAAGGTGAAATCAAGGATAATATGCATATAACCAATATAAAATTACGAGACTTAACACTAAAACGCAGTAGTAAACGTGCTCTAAAATGAGCACATCAACTTCCCCCAAGCTAAAGCATTGCTAGTCCCTAGCAAACGAAATAGGAAGATGAAGTGATAGCTTAGGGAAAAACAGCCATATAAACGAATGAAGAAACGAATGAAGAACATGGGAAGTGAAAATCAAGAGAATGCAAGCCGTGCATGTGCAAAACTCTTCCCTAGCCATGGGTGTGCAAGTACAATGGGATTTAAAGAGCATAATCAACTCTTTACACCTACTCGGGATCACCAAGCAAACTACATCATAGTTCATTCCGCCCACTACCTAATGAGGTCGCAAGTCTACGCTCCCAAGGTTATTTCCCAAGAGGTGTTGCAAATTTCCATTACGCTCATTTGTTTATAGGATATGTGTTTCGCTCGAAATAATCCGACTGAAGATGAGTCAGGAATTAAACACCTAAACAGGGAGAAATCTCGGGGATCGTGTCTTATCTACTCTCCAGCACTCATCTTACTAATAAGGTTAAGTCGAACAGGTTTGGAAAGAGTTGTAATGTAGGCTCGGATCGAGGTATGGTAGAATTTGGGAATTAGGAGTTAAAATAGAGGATAGTAAGTGATCTAAGGAAATAAAACGGAGGAAGACTACGCCTTCCGACAACCATGCCAATCCCAAAATTCCCAATAATGGACTCTAATACACTATGTCAACTTTATTCTCAAACTTTTCTCTATTTTCTTTTTGTTTGTTTTCTTTTCTTTTTCTCTTTTTTTTTTCTTCTTCTTTCTTTTTCTCTGGTTTTTTTCTTTTAATTCTTTTTCTCTTTTTTTTTTTCTTTTTGTGTTTTTCAAGCTGTTTCTAAACTTTCCATGTGAATAGTTCTTTGAAATGCACCTAGACTAGTGTATGTAGTCAAATTACCCAATAATCATTTCCCTAAACCAAAATCCTATATTACAATACTACAAATACCAACTTCACTATGATCACATGACTATCCTCTAGGTAAAAAGAGGGGACACTTGGCTCATGTGGAGTTAGATAGCATGGCTACAAAAAAACAAGGTAAAGGCACAAATTGGCTTAACCTAGAGTAAATTGATTTCCATGGCAGACACTTGGGTTATGTAGCTTCAACTACAAATGTGTTATCATCCCTAACCTTTAGAAAAGTAGACTATGCTGGAGGAGAACAGACAAAATTCTTAAGATTCCCTGACTAACACTCAACAATATACGACTCATAATAAAGTCCTAAAAGGCTCAATCCTCACTAGGTTAGTCGAAATGCGCCTCAATAGGTAGTCATCCAAACCACATACCAAGCAAGCTCAGATCCCCCAAGCTAAGTGAAAAACATTCGATAAACTCAGACCCAAAACAGGCATAAGGCTAGGAGAATACGAGTTTGCATAAAATCAATGTAAAGTGTACGATAGAAGCTTGCATGCTTGTTTGGAGCATATGATGGAAAAACAGGGGCAAATGATTGAAAGAAGGGGAAAATAAATACAAATATAACTAAATAAATAAATTTGGATTTTTCAAGTGAGCAATCATACCAGTACGTAGGTGCAGCGGCATGTGGAACTTATTATATAAACACCTGAAAACAACACCAAAAAGCAAAGCGCAAAACACAAAACAACACCAAGAAATATAACACAAGAACACAACACAACGCAAACTACACAACACTAAAACTAATAGCCAAGACCAAAGGATACGCGAAATAGTGAGTAGTGGACTATGGATACCCCCCCAAGCTAGGGTGAAGCCGTCCTCGACGCTAAGGGAGGCCTTTAGGTCTACCACTACTCATCCCCTATAAGTTCCTCATCATCCCCTTGGTCATCGTCCTCATTTTCCTCCTCCTCCCCACTCGTATAGTTCATCCCATAGTCATCCGAGGATCTCCTAGGAGCCGGTGGGGTGAAGTTATTAAACCTACGCCTACCCACCCACAACCGGTCAAAGCCATGACTTAATGATATCTCGTTATAGTTGTCATGACGAGGGTACCAGGAAGGGGTGACCATGCTTTTGCTGACCATATGAGAGCGGTAGGCCATGTCATACCATGGCTAGTGCGCCCGCTCAAAGTTTTGCTCGAGGTGATCGAGTCGGGCGGTGTGGTGGGCTTGGGTGGTGAGGACCTGGTTAAGCCATCTCTCTATGCGTCCTAGGGAGGACATAATATGGGATTCAGATTCATCATCTGAATCGTCATTTTTGGTAAGACCAAGGTGGAAGCCCTAGGTTTGTCACGCATAGAAAGGGTGTGAGGGCGAGTAGGGGGTACAAATGGGGGCTCGACAACGTATCTCGACACATCGCCATCTAAGAGATACGAGGCCCTAAACTGGACTAGGGGAGGTAATTAAGGACAGGGAAGGGGGATGGTGCGGTCTTTCAAGTACCGCCATCGCATGGGGTCAGAGAAAATAAAGCTAGCCCATATAAGGCATTGCTCGTGAAGGGTGGTGGAACTGGCATATCTTTCACTGAATTCGATAGGGTTCATAACGTTAAGGAATTGAGCAATGCGGAATACGTGTCCCCCTAGGCATAGGTCAGTGTTTGCAGCTAGGGTGGCTATGTTGTTTAAAAACTTCCATAGCGTCATTGGCAGGCTTAGCGCGGTGTCGTTGTGTGGTGCAAGGTAACGGTGCAAAGTGTGCACTTCGTGTGTTCGTACTAAGTGAGGGCTAGGGGAAGGGAACAAAGTCTCCCTAGAAAATTTGAAAAACATGCGTAAAACAGGGTGCTGTACATCGGAAGCATATATATTTCTATTCGGATAAACAAGCCGACCAGCAAATTTAGGCCATAACTCAGAAACTCGAGAGTTGTCCGTTTGTTTATCCGGGATAGGTTCATTATTGAAACCAAACACGACACAAAATGCAGCATAATTAGGAAAATAGGTTGCATTCCTTGGCCTGAAAGACAAATGCAGCCTACCATCCTGTTGACTCGGGGTTAAGGAACTAAGAAACTCATAAGTTAAGAGCTTATGAGTTGGGAGCCAAATGTTTATCCAGTTCTCTAACCCACATGCAGTTAATAATGCAACAAATTGCTCGTATATACCCATTCTTTGCAAATTGAAAGGTCTAAATAACAAGTGGAGTTAATTTTTCGTACCTTAAGCCTTTGGAAACGTTCATATTGCTCCAAAAATACGAAAATAACCATCGGATGGTCCTCATCGAACCATAATTCCTAGCCATGAAGTCGTCGTTGGCCTTCCAGTTGTTGAGAACCAGTTTGCTGTTCTTCCCATGCTACACCCGAAGAAGATCCCTCTCCATGCATTTTGGACCTCTTGAAGGGATTTCTCAAGGTTTTCCTTGGACCCATAGCGATTGATGAGAATTGGGAAGGAAAAAAAGAAGTTTGAGAGAGGGCAAGTGAGTGAGGGGGCTCAGGCGTGCTTTAGGTTTGAAGAAATTATGTGTGCGAAATCCCATGGAACGAACTGATATATATATATAAGCCTGGCTTCCATTCGGTCGAATGGAGCCTCCATTCGGTTGAATGGAACTCCATTCGCCCGAATATATGCCCTGTTCGGTCGAATGGATATGAGCTACGAAGAATTCTTCGCTCCCATTTGACCGAATCCTATATGTATTCGGTCGAATGGACCACCATTCGCCCGAATGGAGCGTTCATTCGGGGTTACCAGGAGCGCCTAATTTGTCCCTCTACAGATCTATTCGGCCGAATTGGAGTCTCCATTCGGTCGAATGAGATCTATTCGGCCGAATGTAACTCTTTATTCGACATTTTCAGAAACTTCTCCAATTTTGATTAACTTCTTGGTTAATTATCATTCGATCGAATTGGTCTATCATTCGGCCGAAAGGAGAGCGATTTTGCACTTTATGAGCTAGGAGTAATCAAAACACTCATGCCTTCTCAAAATTAATCAAGGTACTATGATTATGTTTTACGAAAATCCAAATAAAACCGGGTTACCTCCCGTAAGTGCTTTGTTTAACGTCGTTTAGCTCGACGTAGCTCGGGTAATCTAAAGTAACAAGAAACAAAACCAAAGTTAAATAACTACTTAAATCTTAACAAAACATTAAAAACGATGATTTGAAGTTAAGATACTCGATAAATGCAAATGATTATACCAATCATTCGACTTCGATATCATCTAACCTTAACAATGAAACTTCCTCGGGATAGTCTTTCATCTCTACCGTTCCATAAGGGAAAACTTGTAAAATCTGGAATGGTGTAGACCACCTCGATTTCAATTTCCTCGGGAATAACTTTGCGCTTGAATTAAAGAGCAGCACTTTATCTCCTTCAAGGAACTCTCGTTGGATGATACGTTGGTCGTGCCAACGGCTTAGTATGTTCCTTGTAAATGCGTCGAGCCGTAGTTCTTCCAATTCTCTTAATTGGGCGGCTCGCTTCTCGCAGAATAAGGTAGGGTCCAAATTTAGAGTTTGGATCGCCCACCAAGACTTGCATTCCAATTCCACCGGTAGATGACAGGATTTCCCATGCAATAGCCGGAACGGGGTGGTGCCAATAGGGGTTTTGTAACATGTACGGTGGGCCCAAAGAGCGTCATCTAACTTTAGAGACCAATCTTTCCTGTTTGGGTTTACCACCTTTTCAAGAATTCTCTTAATTTCCCTATTGGCTACTTCCCCCGTCCTTGAGTTTGGGGATGGTAGGGTGAACCGACTTTGTGCACGAGTCCATAATTTTTCAATAATTCATTCAGTTCGTGCTTAGCAAAGTGTGAACCCCCATCACTTATAACTACTTTGTGATCGTTCGTAGGCGAGGCGATGGCTTCAACCCACTTAGACACTGATAACCGGTCTTTTAGGTCGTTTAACTAAAAGAATAGTTATGCAAACAATATTTATAAACACCCTAATACTACTACTACTAGTGTAGTGGTAAGTCGGGGATCAAACCACAAGGACAAGGGGCGATAGCTTATAGACTTGATGTAAAGGATTTAAATGGGGTTTGAACAGAATTATACTAATAACAGAAAAATAAAGCAAGAACTAAAACAATGTTATACTTATGAAAAGAAAATGGGGATAGATTAGTTCCACCCTAGGAAGGATAATCAAACTATCAATACGCTAAATTAGGAGAAATCAGTCAACAATGAATCATGACACTCAAGATGACGAGAGGAAGTTTGTGACCCTATAAATCACACGAACAACCTATAATCGCCCTCTGTCTCCAAAGGAGTGGCAGGACAAGATTCGCATCGAATATCAATCAATCAACTGTTAACAATCTCAAATCCTAACTCTACGCATGAAGAACGAGCCAACCCAGGGTTTCACCAATCAAACCCCTAAGAAGACTACTCACACATAGTAATAATAAAAGACATGATTAAAAATATGAATAGATTGAATGGAAATAAACAAGAGAACGAAAACTAAGAACTATAATCGAACCAACGACTACTCTATCAAACGGTAAACGAAACAACGATTATAGCTAGAGGAATGAAATCAAGAAAAACAATACTTGAAAGCATTAAAAGAACTAAAACAGAAAAGAAATAATACCTTGCATAAACGAAATTGTATGAACGAAATAGGAACCGAATTCGAAATACAAAGCTTGAAAACTAGAACAACGAAAGCTGTAAATCTAAACTAATGCATAAAAGAAATGAAAAGCTTTAAAGTGATGTTCTAGTTTGAGGCACAAAAGCCCTCAAAGTAGGCATAAGGTTATGTACAGAGAAAGAGGGTATTTATACCCTAGGGACAAAAGGAGTAAAACCCTAGGAAAAACCCTCGAGCGCCGACTAAAGAAAGAACCAAAATATGCGGGAAAGAAGGCCATTCGGCCGAATGAAGGGTGGATTCGGCCGAATGGGTGGACATTCGGCCGAATGGTGTGGCCATTCGCCCAAAACAGAACCTTGACGATTTTGCACCCTGTCCACCATTCGGCCGAATGAGTGGAACCATTCGGCCGAATGGGTCTTGATTCGGCCGAATGAGTCTTCATTCGGCTATTCCCGAGAGCTTGACTTATGTGCTTGAACCCCTGTCTTCCATTCGACCGAATGGGTGTCAGATTCGGTCGAATCTGAACCTAAACTTTGCTGAACAGTTCCTTTGAAGTGCCCAGTGGCTTGTAGAGTTTATGGAATCTTGGAGAGTGACTTGGAACACATGCCCAAGCTATGATACGCGCATTCAAACTCTTGATAGAAGTGTCAAAGCCTCGAACACGTCTCATTTTACCTCGAAATCATCGAGATCACCTGAAATGACCTAAAAACAGCTCGAGGACAAGATCAAGGTAAAATTGAATGTAACGTGCATAAAACCAATATAAAAGCACGAAACTCGACACTAAAATGAGGTTGTAAACGTGCTCTAAAATGAGCACATCAACTTCCCCCAAGCCAAACCTTTGCTAGTCCTTAGCAAATGAACTAGCAAGGTAGCACCGTGAGCAAAACTCATGAAAAGCAAGGTGAGCGGAAAACAGGACAATGCCAGCCGTGTACGCGCAAAACTCTTCCCTAGCCATGTGTGTGCAAGTACAATGGGCTCAAAAGAGCATAATACCAAGATAAAAGGCGTTTTCCACAGACTCGGGATCACTGGAAAAGCTACAACACAGGCCATGCCACCCACTACCTAATGAGGTCACAAGTCCACGCTCCCCTTGCTATTTCCCAAAAGATGTGGGAAATTTCTAGTACGCTCGTGTGTTTAATATGGTACGTGTTTCGCTCATAATCATCCGACTTAAGATGAGTCGGGAATTAAACACTCAATCAAGGAGAAATCTTAGGGATTGCATCCTATCTACTCTCCAGCATAGAACTTGCTAATCAGGCCAAGTCGAACAGGTTTGGAAACGGTTGTAATGTAGGCTGGGATCAAGGTAGGGTAAAATTTGGGGATGTGGAGTTCAAATAGAGGATAGTAAGCAATCCAAGGTAATCAAACCAAGGATGGCTACAACTTTCGAAAACCATGCCACTTCCCAAAATTCTTCGGAGACGCATAAATGAGCTCATTACACCAACTTTATTCTCGAATTTTTCTTTTTCTATTTTTTTCTTTTCTTTTTCATTTTTCTTTCTTTTTTTTTTGTTTTCTCTTTTTTTCTTTTTGTTTTCAAGAAAATGTTTCTGAAATAAACTAAGAGTAATGTAAAGAGTCATATCATACGACAATGATTTTTCCAACCAAAATCTTTCACCACAATGCAACGGGCACCACTTTACTGTAATCACTTGACTATCCTCTAGGAAAGAAGAGGGAATATTTGGCTCATGTGGAGTTAGGTGATGTAGCTACGAAGAAAAGGTAAAGGCACAAAATTGGCTTACCCTAAAGTCAATCAATATTCATGGTAGGCAATTTGGCCATGTAGCTGTAACTACAAACGTGTTATCATCCCTGGCCTTTAGAAAAGAAGACTATGCTGGAGGAGAACAGACACAATACTTAGACTCTCTAACTAGCACTTTATAACATAGGACTCATAATGGAGTCCTAGAAGGCTCCATCCTCACTAGGCTAGTTGAAAATGTGCCTCAAAAGGTAGTCATCCAAGCCGCAAACCAAGCAGGACCAGATCCCCCAAGTCAGGTGGAAAACAATCAATTATTCGGTCCCAAAACAGGCACAAGGCTAGGAAAAGCATGAGTATGCATAAGACCACTATAATGTACACGTCAGGAGCTAGCATGTCAGTTTCATAACTCAAGCACATTAATCATGATACACCTAGACATGCAAACTAAAAAAAAAGCAATAGTTTCCATAATGCGGATCTTTCAAAGCTTTGAAAACACAAGGACCCTCCCCCAAGCTAGCTCAAGAGCCGTCCCGGTGCTTGGGAGAGAAGAAACAAAAGGGAGAAAGATCAGCATTATGGAGGCTGTTGTTATACAAATTAACAAACAAAACAAACACCGGGTTATCTCCCGTAAGTACTTTTGTTTAACGTCGGTAAGTTCGACACATTTAGGCACAAATTTATACAGAAAAAGAAAACAAAGAAATTATACCTGCCGTAGGAGTGGATTCACTCCTAGCATCACCATCACCTCCAGCGTGGGGAGTCAAAACTCTCCACCGAGCCGTAGTGGCGGAAGTAAGCAATGGAGAACCAGGGTCATCTGGAGGTGGGTTAGAATGCGGGGCTCCCCCAAGCCAGGGTGGAGCCATCAGTCTTTTTTTTCTTTTTCTAGCCCGTTTCCGTTTACGGGCTGGCTCGTCAGTTCCCTCAGATTTATAATATGTCTCCGTTGGCGGAGCAATTCCCTTTGCAACCCCATAAATAAGACGTTTTTGTGCGTCTTCCCCATCTGGCACCTCAACTGTTATTGGAGCAACAGAAACACTACACCTCTTGACTTCTCTTTCAGCATCATTCTCGACCACCCTAAAGGAACAAATCCGCTCGACCATGGGTTCCTTTGAAGATTTAGAAAAGGCAAAAACAACCTTCTCGTGGGCTACCCTAACGGTTATAGTCTCTGATTCACAGTCGATCAGGGCACCCAAAGTCTTCAAAGCATCCCTCCCTAAGATGAGAGGAGTATAAGGATCCTCGGCCATATCGAGCACCACGAAGTCACATGGTACTACTATGTTCCCTACTTGGATCGGAAGGTCCTCAAACTCCCCACATGGCACTTTTATACTACGGTCGGCCAACTGGATTGTTTTCTGTGATGGCTTGAGGTCGAAAGTGAGTTTCTTGGCAATGGACATCGGCATTAGGCTAATGGAGGCCCCAAGGTCAGCGAGTGCTCCCTTAGAATTGAGTTTTCCAAGGGTGACTGGGAGCACAAAGGGTCCTCTAGCTTTTTCTTTCTTTGCCCACGTGCCCTGAATGATGGCACTTACTTGCTCTGGCAAGCTAATCACTTCGCCCTCTAGCTTTCTCTTGTTCCTTAGGAGGGTTTTCAGATATGAAGCATATTGCGGCATTTGCTCCATGGCCTCTAGGAATGGTATTTTCATTTCAAGCTGCCGCATATGCTCTAGGAATGTAAGAAACTTTTCTTGAAGTTGCTTCTCTGCCTTTTTGTAAGGAAAAGGTAGAGGCGGAGCATGTTGACGCTCGAGTTTCCTCCTTTCCTGTATCTCCCTCCATCTCTCATCTTCGTCATTCTTCTTCCCCTCACACTCATTTATTTCGACTTTTGGTTCCTCAGTCCCTTCATCACCCTCCTTTTCTTTTCTTCCCTCAAGGTTCTCCTTGTGCTCAGTTTCTCTTCGACAACCACTACCCATCGAGGGCTCTTCCCTTAAATCATCTCCATTGGCTACAGCTAGATAAGGATGTGAGATTCCAGATCCTAGGAAGATCGCCTTACAAGTGTGATGCTTAGGGTTAGAGTCAGGAGAATTTTGTGGTGGAGGCTGGGTGGATGGGTTTTGTTGGGGGTGAGAAGGATATGGCAATGGTGGGGGTGGACTAGCCATCTGCGCAAGCTGTGACTTAAACAACTTCTGTTGCGCCTGAAGTTGTTGCATTTGGTTCATCAAAGTTTGGTTGATGTGCGAGAGGGTTTGGTTTTGTTGCGCAAGGGAGTTCACTTGGGTGGAAAGGAATTCATTAGTTGGAGGCGGGTTTGGTTGAGGCTGTATAGATGGATAGGATGGGTTAGTGTTGGGTTTTGGCATTGGAGGGTATGGCTTATTCCCATTCGGCCTAGGAAAACTCCCATTCGCTTGATTGGTAGAGTTGTACCCTTGGTAGGAGTTCCCTTGGTTAGAATTCGGGTTGAAGGGAGGTCTAGAGGGTTGATTGTTGTAAAGACCTTGCTGAGCAAACCCTTGGTTATGACCACCATATCCTACTGCTGCCACATAATCGGGATTATACCCGTATCCATCATAGTTCATGATCGGGGGTCCTTCTTCGTTATACCCCCCGCAATTAACAGCCGCTATGTGCTCGGAATTTGCACCCCCACAATATGATGTATCATGATTGGTGCCCCCACAGATTCTACATGAAAAGGGCGTCTCTTTAACCGATGATACATTAGAGCTACCTTGGGCGTATTTGAACTTGGACAGCTTCTTATCCATGATAGCCTCAATTTTTGAAGTAATTGTGTCCAAGTTGCTTGAATCCATCCCTCCTCTCGGTAATCCACTACCCCTTGCTCCTCCCCAAGAACTATTTTTAGCAACCTCCTCAATCCTAGCCCTCACTTGATTGCATGGGACTTTCGAAAGTTGGCCACCAACAGCCGAGTCTAGGAGTGCCTTGGTGGAGTCATTTAGACCATCATAGAAGAATGTATTAAGATGGTTCTCCCCGTACTCATGATGGGGGCATGCTCCTATCATTCTCTTAAACCGACTCCAAGTGGCACTAAGGTTCTCATCATCCTCTTGAGTGAATGACGCAATTTTCTTACGCCAATCATGCGTTCGAACTGTGGGATAGAACCTTTCTAGAAACGCTGTCTTTAATTGAGCCCAATTAATGATTGAGTTGGGCTCTAAGCATTTATACCAGTCCCGAGCATCATCGGATAAACTCAAGTGAAATAGATGCATCCTTACATAATCCGGGCTATTGGGGCATGGAGGTATGAGACCGCAAATATCCGAGAATGCCTCCAAGTGTTGGAGAGGGCATTCATTTCTCAAACCGCAAAAAGGGGTCTCTTTCACCATCCGGGTGAATTGAGGATGTATATGATAGGGGTTCGGGGCTATGGGCAACACTACACCTCCTTGAAATTCTTGGGAACCAGGCGTCCCAAATTGACCAAATAGTTGTTGGTGGTTTTCGTCCATTGGTGGTGTAGGGTGGTTGGAGGTATTTGGTTGTGATGAGGTTTGGGTTGGAATTCTCCGTTTGCTGCGTTGAACCTCAGGGTTGAATGGTTCTAGTTGTTGATTTGATTGACGTGTGCTATATGGCATGCAAACAACACTAGAGACCAAGTGTAAGTACTGACAAGCAGATTATTAGACAATAAAATAAATAAAACTAAAATGAATTACACCAAGAATATAATCTAAACACAACGCCTTGTCCCCGGCAACGGCGCCATTTTGATAACCGGTCTTTTAGGTCGTTTAACTAAAAGAATAGTTATGCAAACAATATTTATAAACACCCTAATACTACTACAACTAGTGTAGTGGTAAGTCGGGGATCGAACCACAAGGACAAGGGGCGATAGCTTATAGACTTGATGTAAAGGATTTAAATGGGGTTTGAACAGAATTATACTAATAACAGAAAAATAAAGCAAGAACTAAAACAATGTTATACTTATGAAAAGAAAATGGGGATAGATTAGTTCCACCCTAGGAAGGATAATCAAACTATCAATACGCTAAATTAGGAGAAATCAGTCAACAATGAATCATGACACTCAAGATGACGAGAGGAAGTTTGTGACCCTATAAATCACACGAACAACCTATAATCGCCCTCTGTCTCCAAAGGAGTGGCAGGACAAGATTCGCATCGAATATCAATCAATCAACTGTTAACAATCTCAAATCCTAACTCTACGCATGAAGAACGAGCCAACCCAGGGTTTCACCAATCAAACTCCTAAGAAGACTACTCACACATAGTAATAATAAAAGACATGATTAAAAACATGAATAGACTGAATGGAAATAAACAAGAGAACGAAAACTAAGAACTATAACCGAACCAACGACTACTCTATCAAACGGTAAACGAAACAACGATTATAGCTAGAGGAATGAAATCAAGAAAAACAATACTTGAAAGCATTAAAAGAACTAAAACAGAAAAGAAATAATACCTTGCATAAACGAAATTATATGAACGAAATAGGAACCGAATTCAAAATACAAAGCTTGAAAACTAGAACAACGAAAGCTGTAAATCTAAACTAATGCATAAAAGAAATGAAAAGCTTTAAAGTGATGTTCTAGGTTGAGGCACAAAAGCCCTCAAAGTAGGCATAAGGTTATGTACAGAGAAAGAGGGTATTTATACCCTAGGGACAAAAGGAGTAAAACCCTAGGAAAAACCCTCGAGCGCCGACTAAAGAAAGAACCAAAATGTGCGGGAAAGAAGGCCATTCGGCCGAATGAAGGGTGGATTCGGCCGAATGGGTGGACATTCGGCCGAATGGTGTGGCCATTCGCCCAAAACAGAACCTTGACGATTTTGCACCCTGTCCACCATTCGGCCGAATGAGTGGAACCATTCGGCCGAATGGGTCTTGATTCGGCCGAATGAGTCTTCATTCGGCTATTCCCGAGAGCTTGACTTATGTGCTTGAACCCCTGTCTTCCATTCGACCGAATGGGTGTCAGATTCGGTCGAATCTGAACCTAAACTTTGCTGAACAGTTCCTTTGAAGTGCCCAGTGGCTTGTAGAGTTTATGGAATCTTGGAGAGTGACTTGGAACACATGCCCAAGCTATGATACGCGCATTCAAACTCTTGATAGAAGTGTCAAAGCCTCGAACACGTCTCATTTTACCTCGAAATCATCGAGATCACCTGAAATGACCTAAAAACAGCTCGAGGACAAGATCAAGGTAAAATTGAATGTAACGTGCATAAAACCAATATAAATGCACGAAACTCGACACTAAAATGAGGTTGTAAACGTGCTCTAAAATGAGCACATCAGACACATAGTCAATCCCTACTAAAATATATTGGTTCCCATGAGATGAAACAAATGGGCCCATAAAGTTAATTCCCCAACAGTCAAACACTTCACACTAAAGGATGTAATTCTGAGGCATCTCATTTCGCATTGAGATGTTGCCAACATTTTGGCATCTCTCACAACTCTTCACAAATGTTTCAACATCCTTATGTAATGTTGGCCAATAAAAATCTGTGTTGGCAACCTTAGCAGCAGTGTTCATTATACCATGGTGGCCGCCACACGCGTATGAATGACAGTGAGTTAGGATCTTGGGAACTTCCTCTTTAGTGACACAACGGCAGATTATGCCGTCGGCGCAGGCATGAAATAAATAAGGGTCATCCCAAAAGAAATTCCCGACTTTACCAAAGAAAGCCTTTTTCATAGCCCTTAATTCGAACTCTGAAAGTTCTCCACAAGCTAAATAATTTGCGATATCCGCGAACCAAGGGGCTTTCCCAACTGCTATTGCTATCATTAGGGTTTCTTCGACCATTTCGTCTTGGATAGGTAAGGCGTCATTATTAAGCTCAGGTAACCTAGACAAATTGTCAGCTACCACATTTTTGCTACCCTTCCTATCTTTTAACTCAAAATCGAACTCCTGTAATAGGAGCACCCAACGGATCAACCTCGGCTTTGCATCTCTCTTTGTCATTAAAAACTTCAGAGCCGAGTGATTAGTGAAAATTACAACTTTGAACAAATTAGATATTGGCATAGTCTCTCAAAAGCATAGACTATCGCCAGCATTTCCTTTTCAGTTGTAGAGTAGTTGCGCTATGCAGGATCCAGTGTTTTACTAATATAACATATAACATGGTGCTTTCCTTCCTTTTTCTTCCCAAGGGCAGCACCAACAGAAATATCACTGGCATCGCACATTAGTTCAAATGGAAAACTCTAATCCGGAGCTTGCATGATGGGTGCAGATATTAGAGCTTCCTTTAGCCTGTTAAAGGCATTCAGGCATCTCTAATCAAAGTTAAAATCGACATCTTTCTGAAGCAATTCATTAAAGGGTTTTGGTAAAGTAAAAAATCCTAAGATGAGATGCCTATAGAATCCTGCGTGTCTAAGGAAGGATCATACTCCTGTAATTGAGGTAGTTACAGGAAGATTCCTTATCACATCAATTTTAGCAGGATCTACCTCTATGCCTTTGAAAGACACTTTGTGGCCTAGGACAATGCCTTCTTGAACTAAAAAGTGACATTTCTCCCAATTCAGTACAAGATTCGTTTCTTGACACCTTAATAAAACTTTCTCAAGTTGTGTCAAGCAAGTGTCAAGAGAAGACCCTCCAATAGAAAAATCATCCATGAACACTTCCAGGAAGTCCTCTAACATATCAGCAAATATAACCGACATGCACCTTTGGAAAGTGGATGGAGCATTACATAAACCGAAGGGCATTCTTCTATAGGAAAAAGTCCCAAAAGGACAAGTGAAAGTTGTTTTCTGTTGATCCTCGGGGTGGATTGGGATTTGAAAGAAACCCGAGTAACTATCTAGAAAACAATAGTACCTGTGCCTGGCCAATCTTTTAAGCATCTCGTCAATGAAGGGTAAGGGAAAGTGATCCTTTCTTGTAGCCTTATTGAGTTTGCGATAATCAATGCAAACTCGCCATCGGTGGCTCTAGTGGGGATCATCTCTCCTCTGTCATTCTCGACAATGGTCATTCCTCCCTTTTTAGGAACAATATGAACTGGGCTAAGCCATCTACTATCTGAAAATGAGTAGATGATGTCTTCCTTGAGAAGTTTGAGGATTTCATCCTTAACTACCTCTTTCATGTTTGGATTCAGCCTTCTTTGTGGCTCAATGGAGGAAAAATGTTCATCGTCAAGATGAATCCGGTGCATAACAAGGGATTGACTAATCCCTTTCAAATCACCTAATGAATACCCGATGACATCTCGATATTTCCTTAATAAAACAAGTAGTTTTTCCAACGAAATGTCATCAAGCTCAGAATTCACTATGATAAGGCTGTCTTCATCATCATCAAGATAGGCATATTTTAGGCTAGGAGGTAAAGGTTTCAAAGTCACTTGAGGGGAAGGCTTAGGACTTTCCCCCTTATGCATAATACCTACCTTAACCTTGCAAAGTTGCTCATACTCTGCTTCTTTTCTCTCAAAATCCTGGGCGTTTTCTAATCGGCCCTCCAACTGCTCATCTATTATAGAGGTATCCTCATCATTCATTTGATACCCAACCTCTCTTTCCCTTTCCCCGTAATAATCCTCACTCTCCCTATCGTCTACTTTAAGGCGACAGACCTGTTCAACCATAGGCTTCTTTAAAAGAGGGAAGATTTTGAAGACTACCTTCACTTGGGCTACTTCTACCGTTATGGTGTCGTCATGGCAATTAATAACTACCCGAAGTGTTTTTAGAACGGCTCTGCCCAAGATAAGTGGAGTATAAGGGTCCTCTTCCATTTCCATTACTACAAAATCACAAGGGACCACTAGTTCTCCTACCTGAATAGGTATGTCGTCAAGCTCTCCACATGGCACTTTAATGCTCCTATCAGCCAGTTGGATCATTTTCCTTGAAGGTCTGAGGTTAAAGGGGAGTTTTTTGGAGATCGATAAAGGCATAAGACTAATCGAAGCCCCTAGATTGGCGAGCGCCCCTTTAGGATCAAGGTTTCCCAACTTCACAGGGAGGTTATAAGGACCGGGATCTCGCTCCTTCCTAGGCATTTTCCCTTGCAGTATGGAGCTAACCTGATGGGGGAGACTGATTACCTCTTCCTCAAGCTTTTTCTTGTTGGACAGTGAGTCCTTCAAGAATTTAACATACTTTGGCATTTGTGCCATATCATTGAGTAATGGGATTTTCATCTCCATCTTCTGTAGATATTCAACAAACTTCTTGAACTTATCATCAAGTTGCTTCTCAACTTTCCTATAGGGAAAATGATGTTAATCTAGGTATTGAAACCTTAATCCACACAAAGGGATAGAACTAGATAGAAAACCCTCTAAAGCTATCCACCAAAGGTTTAAAATCTAGGGCGAAAGTTTAAGAATTGATTAAAGCAAAGCTCCCTCAATTCCTACACTTCCTCACGTGAATCTAAAGCTTTAAGCACCAATTCACAACTCTTTGTTACAGACAAAGAAAAACAACAAACTCTCCAAGTTTATTGAAGAATATAAAAAAAGAATCTCCAAATCTGATTTTTCCAAGCTTGGGTGCACATCTATTTATACCCATAGCTTGAGAGTTTCAATCATATTATGACTAGGCCTCCTACTTCTAAAAGGACTCCTAATAACTAATAGGATAATGCCACCTATTTATTACATAATCCTACAAAAACTCTAACACTATCTTATCTTAATTAGAATCTTATCCTACCTAAAAAGATAATATTACAAATTAACTACTCTAATCCTATTTTATTTAAAGTAAAACACTAAATATCCAATCACATGTGTGTATCTACGTCCATACCCATGCCATGTTACTTGCCATGTCACTTAAGTTGTAATAAAGCACCGACAAGATGTAATAAGCACTGTTCAATGTAACAAGCACCTCCCCTTGTATTAAAATTTTCCTCCTCGGTCAAAATTTTCAATCTTCAAAAATTACTCCAAGATTTTAGCTTTTGATCAAGGCCTTCCATTAATCATCACCTCCATGGCTAGCACACATTATAGAATTATAAAACCTGGAAAAGGAAAGTTTGAAAACACACCGATGCCTAAAATGAGAAAAACCCTATCAAATGAAATGGGAGAAAACTCATAGGCAAAACTAACTTATTCCCCATGTCCACCAATCCTCATTCATATTGGCATGTTATCATGCACATGCAAATGTTCCCCTTTGATGCACCTAGAAGATTTGTGTCTCCATAAGCCAACAACTCTCCCATGGTAGCATCCTTCTTTGAAGCTTCAATCAATCCTTCGAAGTTGATATCCTCTATCATATCATCCTCCTCTTTTTCAAAAGAGTTTGTCCTCAAACCTCAAAGTTGATCATCAGGCACATAAGGTGCTAAGTCGCCTATATTGAATGTGGAATGAACTCCATAGTATTTAGGCAACTTAAGCTTATATGCATTATCACCCACCTTACTAATGATTTTGAATGGACCATCACACCTAGGCATAAGCTTGTTCTTACGTTGATTAGGAAATCTTTCCTTCCTTAAGTGCAACCAAACCAAGTCTCCCTCCTTGTAAGTATGTCGAGTCTTGTGTTTATTAGCTCTAACCTTATAGATATCATTGACCTTCTTAATCCTTTCTCTCACTTGGGCATGAAGCTTCTGCATATAGTCAACCTTGGCCTTTGTATCCTTGTGAACCAATTCCCCTTTGGGAATCCCCAAGAAATCAATAGGTAGTCTTGGGTTCACTCCATAGATAACTTCGAATGGTGAATGTTTTGTTGCATAGGTTGGAGATCTGTTATAGGCAAACTCTGCATGTGCTAGCTTCAAATCCCAATCCTTTTGTGTTTTACTCACCAAACCACGTAAGAGAACACCTAAAGTTCAAGTCGTGACTTCTGTCTGTCCATCTGTCTGGGGATGATAAGAAGTGCTAAATAAAAGCTTAGTCCCTATCAATCTCCATAATGATTTCCAGAAATAGCTCATGAACTTCGTGTATCTGTCACTCACAATCGTCTTTGGAACTCCATGCAAGCGAATGATGTCTCTAAAGTACAAATCTGCAACATTCATTGCATCATCTGTTTTATGGCATGTTGTGAAGTCTGCCATCTTGGAGAACCTATCAACCACCACCATGATTGAATCCTTCCCCCTAGCAGATCTTGGCAACCCCACAATAAAGTCCATAGACACGTCCTCCAAAGGAAACTCCGGAACAGGCAATGGAGTATAAAGACCTTGGTGAAAACTAGACTTTGCTTTTTGACACGTTGCACATCGGGATAGGATGGCTCCAACATCTACAATCATCTTTGGCCAATAGAAGTGTCCTACTATTCCTCCACCATGCGCTTTTCCCATGAGCAATTCACGAATTGAGCACCTAGGAATGCACAATTGATTTCCCTTGAACAAGAAACCATCATGAAGAACATAGGAACCCATGGCCCCTTTGTTGAGTTTTTGCATGATTGGCCCAAAATTCTCATCTTGGTCATAATATTGTGTAATGAGATCCAAACCAAGTAATTTGGAGTTTAGGACACCTAGCAACGAATACCTCCTTGAAAGTGCATCTGCCACCACATTAGACTTACCGTCCATGAACTTCAAAGAAAAGTGAAAGGATTGCAAGAATTCAACCCACTTGGCATGTCATGGATTAAGCTTGTGTTGGCCATTGATGTGCTTCAAAGCTTCATGATAAGAATGCAATATAAAGTGATTTGGCCATAGATAGTGACTCTAATGGTCCAAACCCCTTACAATTGCATAAAATTCCTTGTCATAAGTTGAGTAGTTCAATTTGGCCCCATTAAGATTCTCACTAAAATATGCAATGGGCCTCTTCCCTTGAATGAGCACAACGTCAATTCCAACTCCACTAGCATCAAACTCCACCTCGAAAGGTCTAGAGAAATCCGACAAGTCTAGAATAGGTGTATGACATAGCATCTCCTCAATAGCTTCAAAGGCCTTGTTTGCATCTCTGGTCCATTCAAACTTCTTATCCTTCTTGATACATTCAGTCATAGGAGCAACAATGGACGAGAAATTCTTCACGAACCTTTGATAGAATGAGGCTAGCCCATGAAAAGCACGCACCTCTGTCATAGTTTTAGGAATAGGCCATGACTTTATTGCTTCCACCTTAGATGGATCCACCGAAACCCCATCCTTAGACATTATATAGCCCAAAAACGTGACACTAGGCACCATGAAGTAGCACTTTTCAAGCTTAGCATACAATTTGTGTTTTCTCAAAACCTCGAACAGACTCCTTAGGTGGCTTAGATGATCATCAATAAAAGTGCTATAACTTAGAATATCATCTAAGTAAAACACAACAAATTTACCTAGGAACGGTTTTAAGACTTCATTCATCAAACGCATGAAGGTACTAGGTGCATTAGTTAAGCCAAAAGGCATAACCAACCATTCATAAAGCCCAAGTTTTGTTTTGAAACCTGTCTTCCATTCATCACCTTCCTTCATTCGTATTTGATGATATCCACTTCGAAGATCGATCTTGGAGAAGACCTGCGCACTATACAACTCATCCAATAAATCATCAAGTCTGGGAATAGGAAACCTGTATTTGATGGTGATGTTGTTTACAACCCTCGAATCAATGCACATCCTCCAAGTTCCATCTTTCTTTAGCACAATCAAAGTAGGCACTGCACAAGGACTCATACTCTCCCTTACATGCCCACGTGCCATGAGTTCATTGATTTGCCTTTGAATTTCCTTTGTTTCTTCCGGATTGCACCTATAAGCTGGCTTGTTAGGTATTTGTGCTCCCGGAATGAGATCCATTTGATGTTCAATCCCTCGAATTGGTGGTAAGCCCGGAGGCAAATGATCAGGAAAAACATCTTCAAACTAGGTGATTAGTGGTGTCAAAGATCTTGGAACCACGTGGGCTCCGTTCTCTACCTCCTTAGCCACCAGCACATAAACCATGCTACTTGCCTTTTCCTCCTTCTCCAATTCCTTTCCATCGACCAATTACACTCCCTTTACATCACTTGAATTGCTAAGCCAATGGAGCTTATATGGTTGAGGATGGATTTGAGTGGGCACCATTAACTTGTCCACCAAGAGTGTAGAAACCACGTTAGTGAAACTCCCCGAATCTATAATCACATCACATAGTCTTCCTTGGACATTGCATCTTGTGAGGAAGATTTTCTCCCTTTGGCTCTCCTCTAATGGTAAGGACTTGGATTGCAATGCCCTTCGCAACACTAGGCTAAATCCCCTAGTTTCTGCCATCACCTCCTCCACATCCTCCTCTAAGACTTCAAAAGATGTGTTACCTTCTTCCTCTTCAAGCACATGCTCCTCTTCTTCAAAGGTTTCATCTTCCTCCTAAGTCCGAGTAGTAGCAATCCTAGCATGGGGACAATCCCTTTGGATATGGCCTTGTCCCTTATATTTGAAGCAAGTTCGTTGATCTCCCATAGGGG
This sequence comes from Dysphania ambrosioides, assembly GCA_026401315.1. NCBI lineage: Eukaryota > Viridiplantae > Streptophyta > Magnoliopsida > Caryophyllales > Amaranthaceae > Dysphania > Dysphania ambrosioides. The sequence continues at coordinate 6,523,496 of CM048668.1, read as the reverse complement.
GCCTCGAACTTCCTCCCTTATCTCTCCCAAAAGATTGTGGCTTTATGGATTTCTCGAGATTAGGCTTCACAATAGACATCTCACGCACCCCTTTAGCTTCAAATGATCGAAAGATCCCTCTAGGTTTACATGTTTGCCTTTCAACCCTAGTTGCTATTATACACACCTCATCAAAGCTCCAATAGGGTTGTAATTCCACCTTTTCCTTGATTGGGTCATTTAACCTAGCCACAAAACGAGCCACCTTTTGGTCTTCTTTCTCCTCTAGCCCACACACCATGGCTAGATTTTTGAATTCCATCAAGTATTCCTCCATAGACCTCCTTTCTTGCTTCAAAGTATGCATTTTTATAAAATTGTTTTGTTCAAAGTCTCGAGGAATAAACCTTTTTTGCATGTACTTCTTTAGTTTTGTCCAAGACGAGATCTTGGAACGCCCCTCCTTTCTCCTCTTCTTTTGCAAACCTTCAAGCCACAAACTTGCATAAGAAGTGAGTTTGAGTTCAGCAACCTTTAAGGATCTATGATCATCATAATCCTTATATCTGAAAATTCGTTCAACTCTGCGGATCCAATCTAGGAATTTGTCTGGGTCCAAACTGCCATTTAAGTCAGGGATTTCAAGTCTCAAGCTTTGATCCTCTTTCCCCCTTAAACTCTTTCTCCTACGCCCTTTATATGATTCCTCATCATCACTTGAAGAGGATGGGTCCCTCTTGCTAGGCCTCCTTGAGCTTCTAACATTGGATTCACCATCACTTTTGCTAGAGTTAGATTCATGGGATGAGAGTTTACCTTTGCTTGAGGACTTTTCCTTCTTCCCCACGATTTGCAATAGCTCGTTCATACATTCCTTTAGTTCCTTCAACTCGCATTCCATGCACAAGGCTTTGGCCTCTTGTAAGGTCAAACCTTTTTTGAAGCCTGGTGGCATCTCGTGTGCATCATCACCACTGGAATCCATCTTGCTTGAGTATGCTTTGAATCCTCTCAACAAGAGCACCAAAAGTTGCTGTGAATCTAGGTATTGAAACCTTAATCCACACAAAGGGATAGGACTAGATATAAAACCCCCTAAAGCTCCGCACCAAAGGTTTAAAATCTAGGGCGAAAGTTTAAGAATTGATTAAAGCAAAGCTCCCTCAATTCCTACACTTCCTCACGTGAATCTAAAGCTTTAAGCACCAATTCACAACTCTTTGTTACACACAAAGAAAAACAACAAACTCTCCAAGTTTATTGAAGAATATAAAAAAAGACTCTCCAAATCTGATTTTTCCAAGCTTGGGTGCACATCTATTTATACCCATAGCTTGAGAGTTTCAATCATATTATGACTAGGCCTCCTACTTCTAAAAGGACTCCTAATAACTAATAGGATAATTCCACCTATTTATTACATAATTCTACAAAAACTCTAACATTATCTTATCTTAATTAGAATCTTATCCTACCTAAAAAGATAATATTACAAATTAACTACTCTAATCCTATTTTATTTAAAGTAAAACACTAAATATCCAATCACATGTGTGTAGACACGTCCATACCCATGCCATGTCACTTGCCATGTCACTTAAGTTGTAATAAAGCACCGACAAGATGTAATAAGCACCCTTCAATGTAACAAGCACCTCCCCTTGTATTAAAATTTTCCTCCTCGGTCAAAATTTTCAATCTTCAAAAATTACTCTAAGATTTTAGCTTTTGATCAAGGCCTTCCTTTAATCATCACCTCCATGGCTGGCACACATTATAGAATCATAAAACCTGGAAAAGGAAAGTTTGTAAACACACCTATGCCTAAGATGAGAAAAACCCTATCAAATGAAATGGGAGAAAACTCATAGGCAAAACCAACTTATTCCCCATATCCACCAATCCTCATTCATATTTGCATGTTATCATGCACATGCAAATGTTCCCCTTTGATGCACCTAGAAGATTCGTGTCTCCATAAGCCAACAAAACTCCCATGGTAGCATCCTTCTTTGAAGCTTCAATCAATCCTTCGAAGTTGATATCCTCTATCATATCAGAAAAGGAAGTGGGGGTGCATATAACCATTCTAACCTCTTTCTCTCCTCCATCTTCTTCCTCCTCTCTTCCTCACTCTCTACTGGCTTCTCACTCCCTGTCTTTATATTGACGTCCTCCCCACCTCTTTCATTCTCAACTACTGACCCCTTACCTTGTTCCTCCTCTTTTCCCTTTTTATGCACTCTCGTCTCATCACTCACCCATACCAAAGATGCATCAATCGGATATTCCCTAATCTCTAGTGGATAGCTTTAGCAGTGTGTTGGTTTGGGTTCGGGTGTTGAGGTGTAGGTTGTGTAGAGGGTTTAGGTTGAGGGTGAGACGGGAATTATGGAGGTGAAGGAGGATTAGCCATTTGGGCTAGTTGAGTTTAAAACAACTTTTGCTGAGCTTGAAGTTGTTGCATTTGTTGGATGAGAGTCTAATTAATCTGAGTTAGACTCTAGTTCTGCTGAGCAAGAGTTGTTACTTGGGAGGCTAAATGGTCATTGGTTGATGTTTGACCATGTTGTGGTTGAGAAGCCACATGATGAGGTTGATTAGGCGAGAAAGGTAGGTTTGAACTATTTCTAGGTCCTTGGTTAACCCCGGGGGGTCTATACACACTAGGCCTAGGTACATTCCCATTAGTTTGGTTCCCCTAGAAACCTTGGTTGTTAAACCCACCTTGAGCATTTTTGTTGTATCCCGGGTGGAAGTTTCCCTGGTTTTGGTTTGAGTTAAAGGGAGGCTTGTACGGGTTGTTTGGGAAAGATTGCTGCCTATACCCTACTCCTTATCCCTGTCCACTATAGTTAAGGGCTGGTACATGATCAGGGTTATACCCATAACCATCATAGTTCATCACCTGCAGTTCTAGGTTATACCCTCCATAGTCAACTGCAGCTATGTGCTCGGAGTGCGAACCACCATAATAAGATGTATCATGGTTGGTACCCCCACATATGGCACATGCAAAGTGCCTTTCACGCACTGGAGGGGTGTTCGAACTACCAGCTAGGCTTAGTTTGGACAACTTTTTATCAATAACAGCTTCTATTTTGGCGCTAATATTATCCAAGTTAGTTGTGTCTATCATCCCTCTAGGTAATCCCTGACTCCTAGTTCCTCCCCAAACACTATTCTTAGCGACTTCCTCTATTTTGGCTTTTACCTGGGTGCAAGGAATTTTGGAAAGTTGGCCACCTACAACTGAGTCTAGAAGTGCTTTGGTTGAGTCATTAAGACCATCATAGAAGAATGTGTTGATATGGTTTTCCCTGTACTCATGGTGGGGGCATGCTCTAGTCATTCTCTTAAATCTACTCCAAGTAGCACTAAGGTTCTCATCATCCTCTTGGGTGAATGACGCAATTTTCTTAGGCCAAACTTGTGTTCAAACCGTAGGATAAAACCTTTCTAGAAATGCGATTTTTAGCTGAGCCCAATTAACAATTGAATTGGGTTCTAAGCATTTGTACCAATCTTTGGCAACTCCCGCTAGACTCAAATGAAACAGGTGCATTCGCACATAATCAAGGCTATTAGGGCAAGGAGGGATAAGACCATAAATATCTGAGAATGCCTCTAGATGTTGAAGAGGACATTTATTTCTTAAGCCACTAAATGGTGTTTCCTTAACCATTCTTGTGAACTGAGGGTGTATTTGGTAAGGTGTAGTGGCAACAAGAAGTACTACACCCCCTTGGAACTCTTATGAGCCAAGAGTTCCGAATTGACCAAAATATTGATGTTCATCGGCCATTATGGATATGGATGGGTTTTGGACAGATTGTGAGGTGTGCTTTGAAGGGCGTTGTCTACTCACACGTTGGATTTCAGGATTATAAGGGGTAATTGGCTAATTTGACCTACGCGTGCTATGGGGCATGCAAACAGCAAAGTCAAAGACAACCAAAAAGAAAAACAAAAACAGAAATGAAATGAAATAAAATAAAGTTATATTAAGAACAGAAAAATCTAAATATTACGCCTTGTCCCCTGCAACGGCGCCATTTTGATAACCGGTTTTTTAGGTCGTTAACTAAAATACAAGTTACGCAAACAAAATTTATTCCAACCTATGAACTATACGAGTATAGTGGAGTAGGGGGTCGAACTACGAGGACAAGGTATATCAAGACTTTAACTCTTAACACAACCGGACTATTTGGATTTAGAAAAACTACTAAAATAACAACGAGAATGTAGATCACGATGAATCAAGTGGTAAATCAAATAAAGAAAAAAGGGGACAAGATTAGATTAACCCTAGGAATAAAGCTTTCAAAACCGAACATGATAGTTTAGTGAAAATCTGATAATAACTAGCATGGACATCCAAGAATACGAGAGGAAGGTGGTGATTCCACAAATCACAACGAACGACCTATAATCGCCCCATGTCTCTAAAGGAGTGGCAGGACAAGATTTGCATTGGATTCCGAAACTACTTATTATCATCATTCCTATAACCTTAAGCAATAAAGATCATAGCTTTCCTAGGGTTTCACCAATCAAAACCCCTAAAAGAACTACTCACACATATTCATGCTTAACAACATAAAGATATTCAACAACACAAACGAAACGAACATGGAAGGAAATCACGATAATGAAAGCAAATCAGAAATTATGCTAATAAACGATAAATATAGAACTAAACATGCAATGAAATAAAGCGAATGAATTAAGAGCAAAGGAATAGATTAAAACTCACAAAAACTTCAACGTATTATCCATGAACAAAATTTGAACGACAAAGTGTTGAGAAAACTGAAAACCAAAAGCTAAAACTAAAAGAATTTGGAGGCTAAATAAAACTAAAAGTGCATAAACATATATAAACCTAGCTGCCCTTCCTCTCATCAGAGGGAGGGGTATTTATAACAAAATATGAAAAACCTACGAAAACCCTAAAATGCATATGGGCCGGCCCTAGAAAGAGGTAGTTGTTCTAGAGAAAACACTGTCATTCGACCGAATTCAACTCCCATTCGGCCGAATACAAGACCATTTGCCCGAATGCACTGCCATTTGCCCATTCCAGAAGCTCTAAAGAATCGATCTCTGTCCACCATTTGCCCGAATGTAGAGGCTGATTCGGTCGAATGGAAGCTCATTCACCCGAATGAGTTCCATTTGGCCTTTCCAGTGACCAAGGTATAAATCTCTGAAGTCTGCCTCTCATTCGACCGAATGTGTCTAAGATTCGGTCGAATCTACACCATTCGGCCAAATGTGTCTCAGATTCGGTCGAATCTGAGACCATGCATTCCTCTTTTTCACTTCTCTCATTTCTGAACTCCGTGGGATCTTCATGAGTGACTTGAAATATTTTCCCAAGCTATGATACATGTGTCAAAGGCTCGAATGCATCGCATTTCACCTCGAAATCATCAAAAGTACCTGAAATGAACTTAAGACAACTCGAAGACAAGATCAAGGTGAAATCAAGCATAATATGCATAAAACCAATATAAAACTACGAACGAGGTAGTAAACGTGCTCTAAAATGAGCACATCAGTATGGGACCTTTGAGAGTTGGCCACCAATAGCCGAGAATAGAAGTGCCTTGGTGGAGTTATTTAGACCATCATAGAAGAATGTATTGAGATGGTCTCCACGTACTTATGGTGGGGGCATGCTCTAATCATTCTCTTAAATCGACTCCAAGTAGCACTAAGGTTCTCACCATCCTCTTGAGTGAATGACGCAATTTTCTTACACCAATCCTGCTTACGAACTGTGGGATAGAACCTTTCTAGAAAAGTTGTTTTTAATTGAGCCAAATTAATGATTTAGTTTGTCTCTAAGCATTTATACCAATCCCTAGCATCACCAGCTAAACTCAAATGAAATAAATGCATTCGCACATAATCCGGGCTATTAGGGCATGAAGGGATGCGACCGTAAATATCTGAGAATGCCTCCATGTGTTGGAGAGGGCATTCATTTTTCAAACCGAAAAAAGGGGTCTCCTTCACCATACGGGTGAATTGAGGATGTATGTGATAAGGGTTTGGGGCTATGGGTAACACTACACCTCCTTGAAATTCATGGGACCCAGGTGTCCCAAATTGACCAAACAATTGTTGGTTTTTGTCCATTGGTGGTGTAGGGGGGTTGAAAGTATTTGGTTGTGATGAGGTTTGGGTTGGAATTCTATGTTTACTACGTTGAACCTCAGGGTCATGTGGTTCTAGTTGTTAATTTGATCTACGTGTGGTATAGGGCATGCAAACAACACTAGAGACCAAGTATAAGTACTGACAAGCAAATTAAGAAACAATAAAATAAATAAACAAAAATGAAATACACCAAGACTATAATATAAACACAATGCCTAGCGTCGTTATACTAAAAGATTAGTTATACAAACAATATTTATAAATACCCTATACTACTACACCTAGTGTAATGGTAAGTCGGGGGTCGAACCACAAGGACAAGGGATGATAGGTTTTAGACTTGATGTAAAGCATTTATTTGGAGATTGATTAAATTAAACTAATGACAAAAGAATAAAGAAAGAATTAAAACGATAATATGCTATGGAAGGAAAACTACAAGAACCCTAAAATGCCTATGGGCCGGCCCTAAAAAGAAGCAAATGTTCCGAAGAAAACACTGTCATTTGACTGAATTCAAGGCCCATTTGGCCAAATACAGCTCCATTCGCCTGAATGTTCTTCCATTCGCCTGAATGTTCTTCCATTCGCCCATTCCAGAGACTTCTAAGAATCGCTCTCTTTCCATCATTTGCCCGAATAGAGGGTCTGATTCGGCCGAATGGAAGCTCATTCGCCCGAATGAGTGCCATTCGACCTTACCACTAACCATGGAAAATATGCTCTGAAGACTGTCCATCATTCGACCAAATCTCTATCAGATTCGGTCGAATCTGTACCATTCGGCCGAAGCTCTCTCAGATTCGGTCGAATCTGAGACCATGCACTCCTCTTTTCACTTCTAATTTTTTCTAAACTCCGTGGGATCTTCATGAGTGACTTGAAATGTTTTCCCAGCTATGATACACGTGTCTATGGGTGCCAAAGGCTTGAATGCGTCGCATTTCACCTCGAAATCATAAAAACACTAGAAATGATCTTAAGACAACTCGAAGACAAGATCAAGGTGAAATCAAGCGTAATATGTATAAAATCAATATAAAACTACGAGACTTGACACTAAAACGAGTAAATGTGCTCTAAAACGAGCACATCAGGATCTCTTAAGTAGAGGCACTTTTAACTAAGTTAAGGCACTATAAGGGTTCTAAGTTATGAGGGAAGGATGGGTATGGAGTCTAATACTATCTTGGGTTTACTTATGAAAATTCCTCAAAAGTTTGTTCAAAGACACAAATCCTTAATCAACACACAACCAATACACAACATAATCCAAACACAATATATGAACATAATTAGAGAAATAGCATGTGAATAGTGAAGTAAATGAATATGGAGAGGTTTAGAGTGTACAAAGGCCTTGAAGAGCAATGTAGCACCAAAACTCCTTGTAGAATCCTTTAAATATGTGTATTGAAGCTTCAAGAACCACCAATTTGCATTAAAGAGGACCAAATCAAAACCCCCCAAATTTGATAAAAAGTTAGGGCTAATTAGGTGAATAGGTGAGAAATTAAAGTTAAAATTGGTTATAAAGTGAAAATGGTTGAAGGAAATTAAGGAATTTTGATGTTTTGAGTAGTGGGTTGAGTGATTTGGAGTAGAGAGGAGAGGGAATGACGTGATTTTCAGAGAGCAAATTAGTGAAGTGAGAAAATGAGGGGAATTGCTGAAACAAATAGACTTGAATCGAAGGGCACTTGATCGACTCCCTCACCAAATCATAAATTCCTGCTATTCTACCTCTTATCTAGTGCTCTCCACACACGATCAAGTGTCTTCTTTTTTTCTCAGCATTATGCCAAAACCTTCAAATTAGCAATTCTACAAGGCACTCGACCAAGTGCTCTACACACTCGATTGAGTGTCTGTAGAATTTTACTTGTATATGCTGGAATTCTTGTATGTTACATGCCTTTATTTACATATCCTTCCTCATGACTCCAAATATGATTCTAAGCATCAAAAACACCCAACGCAATCAATAACTAATAAGCATGACCTAAATCCTACAAAACAAATGCAAAAACACAACAAAAGCAAAAGTCACACATCAAACCAATAAAAATTAGAAAATACCAAAAAAATGGGTTGCCTACCAAAAAGCGCTTATTTTTTGGTCATAAGCTCGACCTCCTTTATTTTTAGCCTATTGATAATGATGGATTAGAAAGGTCTATGCTAGTCTTCCCATGCGTGGGGTCCCCTATATGATAGTGCTTTAAATGCAGCTTTCCTAAACATGCCCATAAATGATGACTTCTTACGCATTAAACCAGGATCAATCATAGGCACAAAGGACATATATTTTGGGTCACCTAGCTAGTGATCCCAGCTCACTCAAAATCCTTTTCTTCCTAACCTTTTTCACTATTCCTAAGGTTTCAGCTCTATGTTCCACTTTTCTAGGTATAGGGGAATATTTTTTTGGATCCTTACACTAATCTTTACACTGATCCACCCTTACACTAATTTAAACACTACCTTCTCGTCCCCTACTTCAAAAATGATCCTACCATTCTTCATATCCATAATAGCACCAGTTGTAGCCTGGAATGGTCTTCCCAAAATGATGGGCACTCGCTCATCCTCCTCAATTCCCATCACCAAGAAATCACAAGGTATATAAAACTTCCCTAAGAGAATAGGGACATCTTCCAGTATACCCATAGGTGACTTCACTATTCTATCTGGTAATTGTGGAGTGATACGCGTGGGTTTTAGGTCACCCAACCAGAGTTTCTTATATAGGCAGGCAGGCATAAAGTTCACGTAATCCAACTCCCAAATCACACAATGCATTTTTTTTATCTTAATATACCCCAATATGACTGTAATGGAGTAACTAACCATATCTCCTAGCTTCATAGGAAGCTTATTCTGAATCACCGCACTACACTCTACTATGAGGGAAACTATTTCATCTCCTTTGGTAGTATCTCCCTCTAATACTTAGCATATGAAGGCATCTTAGAGATAACGTCAACAAACTATTCCTATTTTCATCTTTTTCAACAACTTTCCTTGAGTTTGATCTCTTTTATAGTTTCCATTACTCTCATCGATGGATCCATCAATTCCTTACCACTCCTCAAGGTCAATGAATTGACTTATTCTTTAGGAGGAGTCTCATTATTTCCAAGGATCTTGCTTAGAACCTTTGAGAGATAACTCTTTTGTTGAGCTAGTTGGTCAAGTCAGGTTTCCATAATCTCGTTATGAGCCCTGAGCTTTGCAAACTACTTCTTGTTGTTCTCATTTAACCTAGTCTATTGCAGTACAAAAGCCTCAAATACAGCTTCTAAATTTGATTTTTGAGGTGCTTAGGGTTGTTAAAAAGGTAGTGGTGGATTATATGGGGGTCTCTCATTGAATCCCTGCGATCCTTGTGGTGGGTTGTAGTTTTCACGCTACATGGCTTGGTTTTGGGCCGAATTCTATGGTTGCCCTGTAATACCATAGATTTATTGATCAAGAAAACTACTCCTTTATATAATATGCTCTTGAAGAACGTAAAGTTTTAGTAGCACCAACTTTTTCAATTAGTGTTGAGGTACCTTGTGCATTATTCATCTAGATATTACTCCTTGAAGCTAGATTGACGTATAACTTGGTATCATGGTTTAGACCATTGTAGAGTGTCTAAAGAAAAAGCCAATCCCATAATCCAAGATGACAACAACGTTGCAACATGTTTTTAAACCTTCTCCACGTCTCATGAAGTGACTCATCATATAACTGTTAAAAGTTGGTTATCTCAGCCTTCAACTTCACCGTCTTATCTAGATCTAAGAACTTTATGAGAAAACCCTTAGCTAGCTTATCCCATGAATCAAATGTACCCAAAGCATCATCTCTAAGACATTCACGAGCTCTATCTCTCAAAGAGAAGGGGAACAACCTTAGTTTCACAACATCTTCGGAATAATCCTTTATCTTGATGGTATCACAGTTCCTTAGAAATTTCTCAATGTGGGAAATAAAACACTCTGCAGGAAGCCTTGGGAATAACTCTCTTGAGATGAACTGAATAAATATTAGCTTCAGTTTAAACTATATAGCTTTAACTTGCAGCTCAGAAATACTCGACATTATCCGAGTATCGGGAATACCATACTCAAACAAAGTCTTCTGAGGCGGGTTTTCAGCCATGGTGTTTTCTTTCATTTTCTATTTCTTTTGTTTCCTTGTTGAGTTCTTGATCTCATGATCTAGAGAAATAAGCTCCTCAATACCTATACTTTGAGTGTGTAAGTAAATAAAAGACAAACACAATAGCAAAAGCACCTAAGAAAACATAAAATCCTAATTGAAGTTTAAACTAAAAAAACAAAAGAAAATCACTATTAGTCCTCGGCAATGACACCTAATTTTGATCGGGTTGAAGCTACCCTATCAAAAGTAACCTTCACACCTAAACTAGTGTAGTTCAGGTAAGTAGGATCAAAAGCCCATGAGACTATCGAGCTCTAATTTTGTCCATGTAGTTCTAATTTTACCTAGGAATGGCACAAACTACAAGGGTTTATATCAATAACTAATACCCACTAATATGACTTTGATATAGATTTCTATCCCAATCCCGCGAATTCAACACATAAACCAATTCCTAAGACGAATGAGCCCTAAATAATACTAAGAATATCTCTTGACTATATATAGCTTCCTCCTAAACCAGTCCTACCTACTCTCATGGATCCGTGCAATATAAATACATTAAATACAACATTCTAAAAGTCCTAATAGTCATGATGTTTACTTTCGTGATCATCAATCACACCTTAATCAATGATTCTAATGTAGATTATGAACCAACTCTCGTCGCGAACCTAATCCATGCCATTAATCAAATTTTTCTGGACTTCTAATGGAATTAAACCCATTAAAAGATTAAAGGAACTATTTTTGTGCATTTATATTCTGGTCTCAAGATTCATCCATTCTAATCCATGCTAGGGTTCATTGGGATCTTAAATTAAAGAACTACTCACACATATTGAATGAAAAATCAACAAAAGCAAGAACATTAACCATGATTCATACAAGGAAAAATAATAAAGTAATTAAGAGAATAAATTAATAAGATTACTGAATATAGATAAACCAATTTGTTGTCATGAGGCTAGATGCTGCAAATCAAAGCTTTAATGTAATTATAGAGTAATACTAGAATTTTGAGAGAATTTGATAGAGTTTTATGAAAATCTAATGCAAAAATAAGCAAAACTAAGGAATACTGCTAAATACTCTAATGAAATATGCTCTCAAGCCCTAGAATAACCATCTTAAATAACATAGAAAATCCTAAGATATATTTACAAAGAATTTGGGCTTGAATAAAACACACTCATAAAAGCGACCCAAAACTTAAGCACTTGATCGAGTACAAGGGGGGCACTCGATCGAGTCTATGTAAGAATGGCAATGGATTGGAGTCGGAGTGGATCCAACAAAATCTAAATCCGATCCAATAAGTTGCAAATATTAATTTTGGATCCGCCTCTGACTCCGAATTCACAAACTCCGACCCGATTAGGGATTTTGGACTTCCGAATCCAATCCAATCCATCGAACCTCCGAGTTTGATCCGTTGGACCTTCAAATTCGATCCAAAATTTATTATATTGTAATTTTTGCACTTTTTTACCTATATTTTTTTTTATTAATTTCATTACTAATACTATAATTAATTTATAATATATAAAGTAAATTAAGAAACATACAACACAAGCAAATACCATGATTTTTTTAATTTTTTTAATTTTAGGTTATTATATTTTGTATTTTTTTTAATACTAGCCTTGATACTACTCATTTGGATGAGACTATCGGACTTGGATCACAATCGGGTGGGATGTAATGCAATATCTAAATCTGACCTATCTCTTATTCGTAGTTAGAGTTTTTGAGTCGGAGTCGGAATTTTTATAAATGAGTTTGGATCGGACTTTTTCCTTTGGATCGGATCAAACTCGGTTCAGATTTAGATTAAATTTTCATCCATAAGTCTATGCTCTTTCTTTAGATTGTGATTCCAGTTAGAATTGGATGCTAAAAAAGGGACTCGATCGAGTGCTTTGGAAACTCAATCGGGTGTCCTCGATTTCTTTACTTTTTCATATGGAAGATACATTCTACCTGTTTTGACTCTTCCACTCGGTCGAATCCTCTGCACATTCGACTGAGTCCTCTTGATTTTAACTATAATTCAATTCCTTTGCTTTATCCTATGTTTGGATTCCCGAGCGTTGTGTTATTCATTTGGTTTGAGCCATGTAGGATATTTCCTTGGATCTTGAACTCGTCCTATGACACTAAGTCCTTAGGAATCTCAAAAATTACACAAAAACTACAAAAACCCGTGAACGCATCATATAATAACAAATGAACATAATTCACTTAAAAAGGAACTAAAATATGAATTATTATATGCAAAAGACCTAAAATACCATACATTTATTAGTATAATTAACCAAAAGCCTTGTTTAAAAATGCAAGAAATGTCAAAAGTACACCCTAGTAATCAACTAGCCAACAATGGACCTACAACCAATATAAAATCTCCTCCCTTCGTCCAATGGTGTTTAAAAATATTATGAATTTTTTTATAGAAGTAGAACAACTACTTGATCACAGGAGTGGACTACTCCACCAAATGGATTGAAGCAGAATCCCTATCTAGCATTACTAGAACAAGTGTAAGAAATTTCTTATGGAAGAACATTATCACCAAATATGGTATGAACAAAGCACTTGTATTCGACCATGATAGGCAATTTAAAAACCTACCCTTATAAACCTGGTTAGCTAAATTTGGTATTAAGTTTACATACTCCTCATTTTGTAATCTACAATACAATAACCAAGCTAAAGCAACTAACAATCAAATATCATGGGGTATGCAAAAGAGACTAAACTAGTTGAAAACCAAGTAGTTAGAGGAGCTTCCCTAATGCTTTGGTCACTTTGCACCACCGTAAAAGAAGTGACAGGCCAGACACCATTCCACTTGGTCTATGAGTCTAAATCCTTCATGCTCATGGAAATTAGAGCTTAAAGTTTATGAGTGCAAATGTATGAGCCCAACCAAAATGAAGAGGACATAAAATTGAACCTTAACAACTGGATCAAAGTAGAGATGAGGCACGCCTAAAGATGTCAACATAAAATGGTAAAAATCAGTAGACTATATAGCTAAAAGGTTGATTTCAGATCGCTGAAAGCCAAAGACCTAGTCCTAAAAATGCAATCATAGTCCAAAAACACAAAATTCATGGAAAACTATCATCGAAATAGGAAGGCCCATACTAAATCCGATAAGAGAAACAACTAGGCAGCTACAAACTGAATAATTTTAAGGGAGAAAGTACTTGGAGTAACTAGAATACTCCAATGCTCAAAAGGTACTTTGTGTAAGCCTATATCAAAATCCCTTTGTATTGAATATAAATAAAACATGCAAGCCAAACTTATGAGAATAAATTTATAAGTAGAGCCACATCTAGATTCAACAAAAACTTTGGATGCAGACTAGGTCCTAGGATGAGTCTCGCGGATAATGGAAGTTGTGTCTAGGTCCTTATGGGTTAAAAAGGCCAACTATAACAAGGTCAACGCATAGGCCTTTCCTAAAGGAATACCACATGAATAGAAATAGTTGCATCTAGATCCAAGGAAGTTGGGAGGAACCTACTATCTCACCTAAATTCCAGCCACTAACTAGGTCTTAGGAAAAGGAAGGGACTCATAAAATGCCAGGCAATTAGATCTTTTTTTGCACATTTTTGTTAATCCATGAAGAATTTATTTATAGACACCTAGATCCATTGATCCATATATCTTGATTAGAAAAGAATCAATAGAAAAAAAAGAATAAGAATTGAATGATATATTTTTTTGCTTTTTGCGAAGCAAATGACAGAAAAATTCATGGATCATCTAAGCCCTCTTGGGAACTTGCTTAAGAATAATAAAGGTGAAATCATGTAAATCAATTCTATTCATAAAGATTATATATATATATTCCATATTGAAAATAAAAGCAATGAGTATTTTTGGGGAGTTTGGATGCAATTACTAATTCGTGATTAGACAAGTATAAAATAAGTCTTTCATTTACTTCTCTTTGTTGAAAGTATAATTTTTCCAGAATGTATCCTAATTGTTTGTCTAATTATTCTTCTAATGATCAAATCAACCTATGATAAACACAATATTCCTCCACCATGTGCTTTTCTCATGAGCAATTCACAAATTGAGCACCTAGGAATGCACAAATGATTGCCCTTGAACAAGAAATGATCATGAAGAACATAGGAACCCATAGCCCCTTTGTTGAGTTGTTGCATGATTGGCCCAAAATTCTCATCTTGGTTATAATATTGTGTAATGATATCCAAACCAAGTAATTTGGAGTTTAGGACACCTAGCAACGAATACCTCCTTGAAAGTGCATCTGCCACCACATTAGACTTATCATCCTTATACTTTGAAGAAAAGTGAAAGGATTGCAAGAATTTAACCCACTTGGCATGTCGTGGATTAAGCTTGTGTTAGCTATTGATGTGCTTCAAAGCTTTATGATCAGAATGCAATATAAAGTGATTTGGCCTTAGATAGTGACTCTAATGGTCCAACGCCCTTACAATTGCATAAAATTCCTTGTCATAAGTTGAGTAGTTCAATTTGGCCCCATTAAGCTTCTCACTAAAATACGCAATGGGCCTTTTCCCTTGAATGAGCACAACACCAATTCCAACTCCACTAGCATTAGTCTCCACCTTGAAAGGTCTAGAGAAATCCGGCAAGGCTATAATAGGTGTATTACATAGCATCTCCTTAATAGCTTTAAAGGCCTTGTTTGCATCTCTGGTCCATTCAAACTTCTTGTCCTTCTTGATACATTCAGTTATAGGAGCAATAATGGACGAGAAATTCTTCACGAACCTTTGATATAATGAGGCTAGCCCATGAAAAGCACGCACCTCTGTCACGGTTTTAGGAATAGGCCATGACTTTATTGCTTCCACCTTGGATGGATCCACCAAAACCCCATCCTTGGACACAATATAGCCCAAAAACGTGACACTTGGAACCATGAAGTAGCACTTTTTGAGCTTAGCATACAATTTCTGTTTTCTCAAAACCTCGAACACACTCCTTAGGGGGCTTAGATGATCATCAATAGAAGTGCTATAAATTAGAATATCATCTAAGTAAACAATAACAAATTTACCTAGGAATGGTTTTAAGACTTCATTCATCAAACGCATGAAGGTACTTGGTGCATTAGTTAAGCCAAAAGGCATAACCAACCCTTCATAAAGCCCAAGCTTTATTTTGAAACCTGTCTTCCATTCATCACCTTCCTTCATTTGTATTTGATGATATCCACTTCGAAGATCGATCTTGGAGAAGACTTGCGCACCATACAACTCATCCAATAAATCATCAAGTTTGGGTATAGGAAACCTGTATTTGATGGTGATGTTGTTTATAGCCCTCGAATCAATGCACATCCTCCAAGTTCCATATTTCTTTGGCACAATCAAAGTAGGCACTGCACAAGGACTCATACTTAGTTAGTAAAATCCTCAGGAAAAACATCTTCAAACTTAGTTAGTAAAGGTCTCAAAGATCTTGGAACCACGTGGGCTCCATTCTCTACCTCCTTAGCCACCAATACATAATCCATGCTACTTGCCTTTGCCTCCTTCTCCAATTCCCTTTAATCCACCAATAACATTCCCTTGCCATCATCTTTGTTGGAACGAGTTTTTGGAGCCATTAAAGGCTTCAAAGTAAATGCTTTGGCTTGCGCATTCTTCCTCACAACATATATGTTTGTCCTCCCATTAAACTTCACAAATCTGTCATACTGCCAAGGTCTTCCCAAGAGAATATGACACGCATCCATAGGACAAACATCACAAAGCACTTGATCTTCATAATTGCCAATTTTGAACAAAATCAAGGCTTGTTTACTAACCTTTGCGTCACTTGAATTGCTAAGCCAATGGAGCTTATATGGTTGAGGATGGATTTGAGTGGGCACCAAGGGATGCCATGGTATTGAGGGTTTTATATGATATGATAGAGGATATTAACTTTGAAGGATTGATTGAAGCTTCAAAGAAGGATGCTACCATGGGAGAGTTGTTGGCTTATGGAGACACGAATCTTCTAGGTGCATCAAAGGGGAACATTTGCATGTGCATGATAACATGCAAATATGAATGAGGATTGGTGGACATGGGGAATAAGTTGGTTTTGCCTATGAGTTTTCTCCCATTTCATTTGATAGGGTTTTTCTCATTTTAGGCATAGGTGTGTTTTCAAACTTTCCTTTTTCAGGTTTTATGATTCTATAATATATGGCAGCCATGGACGTGATGATTAATGGAAGGCCTTGATCAAAAGCTAAAATCTTGGAGTAATATTTGAAGATTGAAAATTTTGACCAAGGAGGAAAATTTTAAGACAGGGGGAGGTGCTTGTTACATTGAACGGTGCTTATTACATCTTGTCGGTGGTTTATTACAACTTAAGTGACATGGCATGGGTATGGATGTGGCTACACACATGTGAATGGATATTTAGTGTTTTACTTCAAATAAAATAGGATTAGAGTAGTTAATTTGTAATATTATCTTTTTAGGTAGGATAAGATTCTAATTAAGATAAGATAGTGTTAGAGTTTTGGTAGGATTATGTAATAAATAGGTGGCATTATCCTATTGGTTATTAGGAGTCCTTTTAGAAGTAGGAGGCATAGTCATAATATTATTGAAACTCTAAAGCTACGGGTATAAATAGATGTGCACCCAAGCTTGGAAAAATCAAATTTGGAGATTCTTTTCTTTATATTCTTCAATAAATTTGGAAAGTTTGTTGTTTTTCTTTTTGTGTAACAAAGAGTTGTGAATTGGTGCTTAAAGCTTTAGATTTACGTGAGGAAGTGTAGGAATTGAGGGTGCTTTGGTTTAATCAATTCTTAAACTTTCGCCCTAGATTTTAAACCTTTGGTGCGTAGCTTTAGAGGGTTTAATATCTAGTGCTATCCCTTTGTGTGGATTAAGGTTTCAATACCTAGATTCACATCAACTTTTGGTGCTCTCGTTGAGAGGATTTGAAGCATACTCAAGCAATATGGATTCCAGTGGTGATGATGCACCCGAGATGCCACCAGGCTTCAAAAAAGGTTTGACCTTGCAAGAAGCCAAAGCCTTGTGCATGGAACGCGAGTTGAAGGAGCTGAAGGAACGTATGAATGAGCTATTTCAAATCGTGGGGAAGAAGGAAAAGTCCTCAAGCAAAGGTAAACTCTCATCCCATGAATCTAACTCTAGCAAAAGTGATGGGGAATCCAGTGTTAGAAGCTCAAGGAGGCCTAGCAAGAGGGACCCATCCTCTTCAAGTGATGATGAGGAATCATATAAAGGGCATAGGAGAAAGAGTTTAAGGGGAAAGAGGATCAAAGCTTGAGACTTGAAATCCCTGAGTTTCAATGGTAGTTAGGACCCAGACAAATTCCTAGATTGGATCTGCAGAGTTAGGACCCAGTTTCAATGGTAGTTAGGACCCAGTGTCATTTTTGATGAATTTAACATGTCTTTTGAGATTGTGCAGGTACAACCTGATGAAGTGATTGGTTTGATGGATTTCACGGGGAACCAGTATACTGGTCCCTCAGATGAAGTGCAAGCAGAACTAGGCCTACCAGATACTCCACCAGATAATAATGATGAAGTGCCTAGAGAAGAAAATGGAGAAAATGAGGATTCTGAAGGGGAACCAAATCCTGATGGTTCCACACATAATAGACAGGTAATGAGCTCAGGGGGAACAGAAGAAGGTACCACCCCTGAACCTGAGGTAAGTAATGATAGAGGAAACAGCATGAATGTGAATTCTCCTGGTTCTTCAGAAAGAGAAGAGATTCATGAACATGCTAGTTCCCAACTTAATGAGGAAGCACAAAACAGTATTAATGTCAAAAGTTTTAGATATAAGGCCTCTCATCCCACTGATCAAATAATTAGTGATATAAATAAGGGGATTCAAACGAGAAGAAGTGTCTTTCAAAACTTTTGCGCTTTCTATTCTTTCCTGTCTAATGTAGAGCCTACTGACTATAAAATGGCATTGACTGATCCTGATTGGATACTAGCTATGCAAGATGAATTAAATCAGTTTCAGAAAAACCAGGTTTGGCACCTGGTTCCCCGTCCAAAGGAAAGATCAGTCATTGGTACTAGATGGGTCTTTAGAAACAAGTTAGATGACCTCGGTACTATAGTCAGAAACAAAGCAAGGTTAGTGGTGCAAGGGTACAATCAACAAGAAGGAATTGACTATGATCAGACGTTTGCACCAGTAGCTAGGCTAGAGGCTATTAGGATTTTAATTGCTTATGCTGCTCACATGAATTTTAAGCTGTTTCAGATGGATGTGAAGACTGCCTTCCTTAATGGCTATTTGAAGGAAGAAGTATATGTGGAGCAGCCACCTGGTTTTGAAGATGCACTGTTTCCCCAGCATGTATATAAGTTGGATAAAGCATTATATGGCTTGAAACAAGCTCCAAGGGCTTGGTATGAAAGACTGTCCAATTTCTTGATGGCTAATGATTACAAGAGAGGAACAGTAGACAAGACCTTGTTCATAAGAACCAGGGGGAAACACTTGATTGTAGTACAAATCTATGTTGATGATATTTTATTTGGTGCTACTAATCAAACTTTGTGTGATGAATTTGCAAATCTTATGCAGAGTGAATTTGAAATGAGTATGATGGGAGAACTAGGGTTCTTCCTAGGGCTGCAGATTAAGCAAACAAATGATGGTATAATGATCCATCAACAAAAGTACTTAAAAGAGCTGCTGAAAAAGTTTGGCATGGAGAACAGCAAAGCTTATGATACACCTGTTCCCACATCCACAAAGTTGGATGCTGATCTTAAAGGAAAAAATATTTAAGCTACGCTGTATAGAGGAATGATTGGTTCTCTACTTTACCTAACAGCTAGTAGACCTGATATTGTGTTTTCTGTTGGTTTGTGTGCTAGGTTTCAAAGCAATCCAAAGGAATCTCACTTGAAGGCTGTTAGAAGGATACTTAGGTATCTTGTGGGAACAGCAGATCTGTTTTTGTGGTACCCCAAAGGCAGTACCATCGATCTCATTGGATATACAGATGCAGATTATGCTGGTTTCCTAGTTGATAGAAAGAGCACATCAGGTATGGCACACTTCCTTGGCTCTTGTCTTATATCATGGGGTTCTAAAAAGCAAAATTTAGTGGCCCTATCCACAGCAGAGTCAGAATATATAGCTGCAGCGTCATGCTGTTCCCAGCTACTGTGGATAAGGAACCAGCTGAAAGATTTTGGTGTTATTTATAAAAGTGTTCCTATCTTTTGTGATAACACTAGTGCAATCAATATTTCAAAGAACCCCGTGCAACACTCCAAGACCAAACACATTGAGATAAGACACCATTTTCTAAGAGACAATGTGGAGAAAGGATTGGTGGAGATGTTGTTCTTTTAGGTCTAGTTAGGCTTTAGGCGATGGCTTCAATTATTTCCTTCAATGATTGGTTAGAATAAGTATGCTTTTGTATCGATTATGTATATAACTATGTTGCTTACTTGCAAATATTGTGTAAATAACCCCAAGTGGATTGTTGTTGCATAGAAACAGGAGAAGTAATTTTGAAACATGCTGAAAATAGAATGACTGGTTCAGTACAGGTACCAGCAAAAGGAAACAGCAGTTCAGCTCTGATATGTCATCCGAAAATATCTTATTTTCGGAAGATTACTATAAGATAATTTCTTTTTGGAAAGAATTATCTTATTTCAATTATTCCTATCCTACAAAGAGGCAAATATATCTAATTGCCTAATTTATAGTCGGTTGACTCTTTTGTAAAAAGATAACTACAATTTTTAAATTTTCAATTTCTAAAATTATTTCTCTCATTTACTTTGACTCTCAACCGGCTAGTTATTGGAAATCCTATGTCTGTGCAATTGATATAAATACACATAAACACCTTGATACAGCTTCACATCACATCATCACTCTACTCATCTCTCTCTCGTTCAAAAGTGGTACCCTGATCACTGTTCACTCGTTCCCATCTCCCTCAAATCTGTGGAGCTCATTTGCTATAATGGGTAGGAAATCAACCAGGGCTCCAGCTAAGAAAATGAAGGAGAAGACTCAAGCAAGTGAGTCCACTCAATTGAAGGAGGCCTCCATCAATGAAGCAAACCCTGCTCCAACTTCATCGAGCAACTCACCTCCTACCACCACAAAGAACCCATCACCAACTCTATCTCCATCTTCTAAATCTCCCTCACCTCCACCTCCCAAAAATGCACCTTTACCCAAGACCCCTGAGGCTGATGATTCCATCATCAAGGAACATGTCTCATCTCAGGGGGACCAACCCAAAAGCACTGAAGAATTCTTCAACACTGTTGGAGAAAGGGAAGAGGAGGAAGTTCGTAGTGAGGAAGATGATCTACAGATCATTGGGCATAAAAAGTGGACTACAGAACCCTTGGTTCGCAGCAGAGTGACCAGGTCATCCCTGAAAAGGATTGGCGAAGTAGTAATAGAGGAACAGTCGATGGACTCTGCTGGTTCCAAACGAAAGAGAACAGCGCGGAAGTCTGCAAGAGGTATGTTAGTAGAATCTCCATCTGTTGGTATGACTGATTTAGGTTCTAGGGTTGTGGTATCTGGGTGTAAAACAGAAGTTGGTTATTTTGATGAAGTTGCTTTAAGTGATGTGAAAGAGCTGTTAGAATATCAGGGTTGGATACCTTTGTTTGTTGTCTGTGATGCTAATATTGATGGTGTTAGAAAGTTTTATGTGAATTTGAAACAAATGCTGGATAGATCGTTAAGTTCAAGTGTGAATGATGTTGAAGTAAATGTGTCTGTTGCAAGCTTGGCTGGGTTGTTGAATATACCCAGAGATGGCTTTGATGAGTATTCTGGAGATGGATGGCCCACACTTATAGGGGTCAGTCCAGATGAAGTGCATGATTTTGTGTTTGGAGGGAAAGTTCCAAAGAAAGCTGGAACGTTTGAAACTGGTAGCTTGAAGGAACCAGTGATGCTGGTCCTTCACTCTGTGTGTAACAAGATGATTATCCCTCGAGCACAAGGTAGGGGTTTTGTGCGCATTATGGAAATGGTGCTTATATACTTGCTGATGAAAAGGATTAAGATAAATCTTCCCTCTCTAATGATAAACCATATGATGAATTGCTATAATTCATCCCACCACTCTCTTCCTTATGGCTCCTACATAACTAAGCTTCTTAAAGAGAATAATGTTTCTCTTAGTGGATCAACTGCTCCTGCAATGGTGTTTACCAAAGGTATTCTGAAACAAAAGGGGTTGATCATAAGTGCTGGGGTGTTGAAGTTTAGGGAGGAGGAACCAGTAGAGACTCCTAAGCCTGCCAAGAAGAAACAGAAGGCAGAGGAACCAGCTGGTCAGCAGGTTATTCTTAAGAGGCTGGAGAGTCAGGAAGAGAAGATAAATGCTGTAGGGGATCAGCTCAGCAAGTTAGTGAACTTGGTTGAAGGTCTATCCACTTCATTTATTATGAGGATGATCAAGTTAGAGAAACAGATTGCTGGCGGTTCTGGAAATGAGAAGAAACAAGTTGAGGAGGACCAGCAAGTAGACCAGCAGGAAGATGACAGTGAAGAGGAGGAGAACCAGGAAGAAACAGCTGAGGAGCCTGCCACTGAAGAAGAGGAAGGAGATGATGAAAATGATGATGATGATTGAATCTGTTCTCTTTTTCATTTAGCCTACCTTTATTATATTATATTCTGAATAACTGATTTTGTTGGACTGTTTTTATTCCTCCCAATCCATGAACTTGTTTTGATATGGATTTGGGCTTTATCGTTCACTTTTGTTGGTTTGTATTAAACAATGATCTTTATTGACGGCATAACTTAACTTTGACCATTCTGACCTTCTTTTGCAGCACTTTATTTGTATAATGGTTGATGCCATTGGATGGTTTAGCACGTTACTTTATGCATAAGATGCTACTTTTGCATTTCTTTTTAATGATGCCAAAAGGGGGAAAATAGTTGAAGTTGAAGCCTAGAGTATTTACTAGTTTAGATTAAGTCGTTTTTTTTTTAGTCTTTTTACTTTTACTTACTTCATTTTATTTTTTGTTTCTGTTTAGGGAACCAGTTGGCTTAACTGACTTGTTCCATTGAGTTTTGAGTTCTTGAAGTTTTTGACTATTTGTTTTTGAGTATGTTCACAGGTGCAGAAACTTCAAATGTTTGTCATCATCAAAAAGGGAGAATTTGTTGAGTCCCTTAGGTTTTGATTGATAGTTTTGAATGATGACAAACAGCTAAGGGAAACATGTCTTTGAAAGTGTTCAATATAGTTGGGAACCAGCTAAAATAGAACACTGTTTCCCTAGATAAGTTATTACTTATATGAGATATTTGTTGAACTAACTTGTCTTTATACAGGGAACAACTAGATGATAAATGAGTTATGCATCTAAGTTGATTTCTAAGATTAGAAGCTTGAAAGGACTTTCGATCAACTTAAAGGAAGGTCCTTGGTCAATAATTTAGTTCATTCATGGAAGCTTTCAAGACTTAACGAATGCATGAAGGAAGACCACACTCGAAGAGTTATTTAGGATCTTCATGTAAATGCTCCGTAGTACAACTTATATAATTGAGTATATAAAGTGCTTTTAGTATATTAAATATCGTTATGAAATTTGGTACAAGGTTTGGAACAAATTTCATAACATATTCAGTTCAGGGAACCAGGTCAGGGAACCAGGTTAACTGAACAAATTATTCAAGCTGCGGTTTTTACAAAGATTTTACAAAAAGGATATTTTCCGAAATATATTGATTTAAGATATATCTAAGCAGCTAAAAGATAAGATGATGTTTTTGGTTAGCTAAAAACCGGGAAGTATCTTATCCTAAGTTGATCTTATCTTATGATCAAATCAATTAGGATAAATACTTATCCTAAAATCGTATATATATCTTATATGCATGATTTGAGGGTTTAGCCGACTAACCTATAAATACATCTTGATCTGAATAATCAAAGGTACAAATCTCACGCAATTTTAATAGGGTTTAGTCTTTGAGAGCTAAAAGCACTAGTTCAATTATTAAGTGATACACAAGAGCATAATAGTGTTTTAACGTTTTTCTCTATTTGACTTTTGAGAGTTAGATCATTAGAGAGTTCTTGATCTTGTATTAAGTCTTTGACAGAGGGGTTGAAGACTTGGTGAGTGTTTGTGAGTTCAAACACACTAGGAACTTACGAGGGTAAGTTCAAAGCACATTCGGAGTCGAGTGTGGGGTTTACTGGTTCCCGGAGTAGGGAAACAGTAGAGTGTTCTGTATCTTTATTTTTCGGAGTAGATTAATAAAGGACTTAGGATAGGAGGACGTAGGCCAGAGTTGGCTGAACCTCGTTAAGTCTGTGGTGTTCTTTATTGCCTTGTTTTATTCTGCTGCATAAGGGAACCAGCACAATTGGTTCCTTACACATAATCCGAAAAGAAGTAAAAATTGCCAACGATTACTTAACACTCAATTCACCCCCCCCCCCCTCTTGAGTGCCCATTGAACCTTCATGTTCTAAATAAGTTGGTTGGTTGTTCTAAACTAATGAACCTAGTGTTTAAAAATATCTTCCATTGTTGTAAAATGTTGCTCTAATGTATTTACCTTGCTCTATTATTTTAATGTTGCTATAATGTTCTAAAACGTGACTCTAATGTTCTAAGTAGATGGTTTCATTGTTCTAATTTAGTAAACTCATGTTCTAACTTATACTTCCATGTTCTATATAATGCATGTCTTGTTCTAAATAAGTTAGTTAGTTGTTTTAAACTATTGAACCTAATGTTCTAAAAAGTTCTTCCATTGTTCTAAAACGTTGCTCTAATGTACTTACGTTGGTCTACTGTTTTAACGTTGCTATAATATTATAAAACGTGACTCTAATGTTCTAGTAGACGATTTTGTTGTTCTAATTTAGTGAACTTGTGTTCTAACTTATACTTCCTTGTTCGACATAATGCTTCTCTTGTTCTAATTAGAAGAAGACGTTAGAATAATAGGAGACCAGAGTAATGTTTTAGAACATTTTAACAACGTTAAAATAGTAGAGCGACGTAAGTACAATAGAGCAATGTTTTAGAACATTGGAAGAATGTTTTAGAACATTAGGTTCATTAGTTTAGAACATCCAACCAACATATTTAGAACAAAAGAAGTATTATGTAGAACGAGGGAAGTATAAGTTAAAACATCAGTTCACTAAATTAGAACAACGACATCATCTACATAGAATATTAGAGTGACGTTTTAGAATATTTATAGCAACATTAAAATAATAGAGTAACATAAATACATTAGAGCAACATTTTAGAAATATAGAAGAACTTTTTAGAATATTAGGTTCATTAGTTTAGAACAATCCACTAAACTATTTTAGAACAAGAGAAGCATCTACTTAAAACATTAGAGTAACATTTAGAACAATAAACTAGAACTTTAGAACAGACATTTGGAACAATTAGAACAAATGTTTTCGAGAAAAGTACAGTTGTGTCAAAAAGTACAACTTTTTGACTTTTGGTTTTGCAAAAAGTTGTTTTTATCTCAGTTTTTTCTGAAATGAGGAAACGTGTGTCAGTTGTTTTTATATATATAAGCTTTCTTGGTCATTAAACAATATTCATAAGGTTTTCTTAGGTTTTCATTAGCTTTCACCAAAATCTCTCAAATTATCTCTAGATTTCTGTTTTATTCTTAGATTCACATTGAAGCTTTGGATTGCAATTCTAGCCTTGTAAATGGCAATTGGTTTGTTTTATATTTAGTAATTTTAGTATATTATTCTTTTAACTGCTTTAATATTATTATATTATAGATCATGGTTTTTATCTTTGCTTGTGTTGGTTTTAGAGTCAATATGCATGAGTAATTCACTAATCTAGGATCTCGATGTACTTTAGTATGGGTTCGTTAATGATAATCCTGAAACTCAAATATAAATTCATAAAATGATTATTTTAATCTTTGGTTGGCTTTAATTCCATCAAAAGTGTTAACTTAGTTAATTAATAACATGGATTAGGTTTGCGCTGAGAGCCAGTTCATAATCAATATTATAATCATTGATTAAGGTGTGATTGATGATCACAAAAGTAGACATCAATATCATTAGTACTTATAGGATGTTGTGTTTAATGTCTTTCTATTGCACGAATCCATGAAAGTAGGTAGGATTTCTTTAGGAGGAAGCTATTGATACTCGAGTGAGATCCTTAGTATTATTTAGGGTGCATTCGTCCTAGGAATGACTTTATGTATTAAATTCGCAAGACTGTGATATAAATCTATATCTAAGAAATATTAGTGGGGATTCAATTCCATATGCCTAACATTGCTATCCACTTTAGCTATAGTTGTGTCATAGTTAAGGTTAGCTTAGTCATTAGTTTGAATATAAACCTCTCTTAGTTTGTGACATTTCTAATAGAGATGAGAACTAAGTTAGACAGCATTAGAGCCCAATAGTCTCTTGGGATTTTAATCCTACTAATCTGAGCTACATTAATTATGTGAATAGGCTACTTTTAATAGGATAGCGTCAACCCGATCAAAATTTGGCGCCGTTGTTGGGGACTAATGTTTATTCTTTTTGTTGTCTTAGTTTTAGATTTTGTTATGCTTTCTCGTTTTCTTAGGTTGCTTTAGCTATTCTTTTGTTTGTTTAATATGTTCTTTTCTATTCTTTCTTTATGCAAGCAAGTATAGAGGAAACAAAAGAAAAAGGTGAAGAAGGCAACTAATAAGCCTGAGAATCCTCCTCAGTAAACATCCCTTGATGTATAGATGTATATTGGTTATTTTATTTAGGTCTATTAGTTGACTCTGTATATTCGGTGTTCTTATGTTGGTGTCTTCCTTATGCTTAATACCTGTTTTCATGGAGTCAAATTATCATAATCGGGAATATTCATATGATTATCATAGAGTATACACTTATTCTAATGGATATTATCATGCTAAAGATTTCCATCTTCATATCAAGATTACTCTAACAATTTCTGCATGATTTCCTATGATTTTTATTATATTCCCTATGGTGAGTTTCATGATTATGAATATTACCCTTTTCCACATGTTGATTCGCAAACTTATTTTACACCTCAATCATCTACTTTTAGGTTAGAGTTTCTCATAGAACAATTTATTAATGAAACAAAGCTGAGAAACCAATGGATTGAATAAAGTCAACAAGAGGTGCAGGATAATTTCAAAAGGATGAATGCTCATCTTGATTCTCTTTAGTGTGATCTTGATGCTTATTAGACTCCCATGAACGCTAACTTTTTTTTAGCTACATAGTTGATGATGATGATTCAGGTTATGTTGAGAATTAAATCCGATTTGAGGAAGATGATGAGTGTGCTGAGAATTTAAAGGAAGAAAAGGAAGAATATTGTAAGGTTGAGGACGAGGAGCTCTTTGTTAAGGAATGTATAGTGGAGAGAGAGTTGAGTCATGAGGATTTGACTTTTAATGCCTTAACTTTTGAGTCTCATGATCCTTTCTCAATGAGACTTGAATTTATTCCTTCTTTTCCACCTTTGCACCTCCTATCCTACCTTCATCCATTTCCAGTACTCCATAAATATTTTGAAAACAAGTAAACCCATTAGGATGTAATTAATGTGATTTTTTGGTTCCTCTTTCCAATGGCTCGTATAAAGTTATAAATAATCTTTCTTTTTCTTTTGAGTTTAACTTTTCTTTTGATTTTTCATTTTATATGTGTAAAATAGTCCCTCCCTTTTTGTACATTCTTTATCTATTAATGTCCTATTTGATCTTTTGTAAGATGCAAGTATGTGCATTTGACAAGATGCTAAGGGTTTTGATGAGCTACAATTGGAGGAACATTTAATTTACCAATATTTTTCTTTTTCTGTTTTATTTTTTAGTTTTTCTTAACTTTTGTGTGTGATTCTTGCTTTTTGTTTTTAATTTGTGCTTATTTTGTAAGTTTTTGGTTATACCAATCATAAGGAAGCTTGCATTGAGTATCTTGTGTCTATTGGATTGCAATTAAGGTCTTCAGGAAAATAATAAGTGCATGCAAGATTCAATGAAACTGTTAAAAAGTTGTTGACGAGCTATATATTACATAGACTTGATCGAGTGTGTTGAGCACTTGACCGAGTTTCCTTAAAACTCTACACTTTTTGCTTTCTGGTGTAAGCTTACCCTTTGCTAAAATTTGAAGACATTGGATTGAGTGTGCAGAGCACTCGATCGATCCCTTCTAGATAACAAACTTTCATCAATTCTCTAAAATAGCATGAAACAAGCTCTCGACAGCAGACTTGATCGAGTGTACGGAATACTCAATTGAGTCCCCTTCCTCTAGTATTAATGGGAATCTAGGTAGGGAAACTTTAATTCACACAAGGACTAGAATCTAGAAAGAAAACACTCTTAATCTACGCACCAAAGGTTCGAATTATAGGTCAAAAAGTCCTTGAATTGATTAAAGCCTAAGCACCCTCAATTATCAAACCTTCCTCATATGAGCTTAAAACTAGTGCACCCACTCACACGCTTTGTATCACACAAAGAAAGCACAAACTTCAATGAGTTTATGTTTAACTTCTTAAAAATCATATTTCTGAATGCTCCAATGGCTTGGGTTGTACCTTAATCTATACACAAAGCCTTGAGAACTTCAATCCTACTATGCTTATGAATCCTAGTTCTAATATAATACTAAGGACGAATAGGATGAAGCCAACTCACCCCTAAATTTCCCATCTAGGATTCAAATATTATCTTAGATAACTCAAAATTATATCCCATTAACAGATAGAAGTACAAGTCAATTATCTATCCATATTAGCAAAGTGACTTTTATATACACTTAAACATTAAGTATCCTATCATACATAAATAGCCACATCATCTAATCTTACTACATTACTTTTCATGTCATCCAAGCTTACCATATCACTTTTGTTGTCATAAGCACCAGTTCTTGTCTTAACAATGCTTCCCTTCTTGTGCTTGTCTTCATCATTCAAGAAAACTTCCAAGAACGCTTGTTTTAGTCAAAAAAGACCTTCAAGAATGGTCTTCCCATGGATTTTAGGTAGCATATGATGGATAAGACTCCTACTAAAAATAAAATAATTTAAGAAAACAAATCCTAAACCAATTAGGATTATTAGAAGTAACCTTTCCTAATTCAAATAGAAAAAGTGAAATATTCCAAAATCTTGTCTAAATCAGTTTTAGAAAAATAACCAAATCTTAATCTAATTAGAATTAATATACTCATCAAATTTTAATCTAAGAAGAATTAGTAAAAATATGATGAATTACTAGAGGGAATAGGATTCAACTAGATAGAAGTTCCATGCATGCACTCACATCATGCCCTTCCTCTAAAGAAAAATTTTCCCTCAAGTTTTGTTATAGCTAGGAGATCATCCAAATCTTTTAAACTAAATATGAAGATATTATAATACTATAAATTCCAACTTTTCTCTCTTTTCCTTGATCCTAAATGTTGCCAACCATTAAAGATAATATGAGAGATAACCCTTATGCTTTTAATATTTCATCCAAATTTCAAGGTTTTGATTGTAACCCTGATTGTCCTTTTAATTTCTTATTGGAGATTAGAAGCATTGAATGTAACAATGGAAATATTCAATATTTTTCTCTTCATCACCAAGAACATCAAAAGATAGTTACCAGTCATAAAAAGAACAAAGTTGCCAAGTTAGTGTCGAATCAATAAAAATATCAAGCTTTTTTTCCAACACTTCTTTTTCATGCTCTAGTATAGCACAAAATGTAAGAAAACTTGTACCATTTGACCCTTATGATGGCTCTTTATCAAATATTAGAGGTAGTCCAGGTGGTAGATCAATGTGAAATACATCCTTAACTTCATATAATGAATGATTAAAAATAGTAGTTGATTTATCACCATCAAAAGCCACCATAACATATCCTAGATTTTCTTGTTCCATTTCATATAGAATATGCATTTCATTCATCAACAAGACTTCATTTTCTTCTAACTAGAAATTCATTATATGGTTTTTGAATTCCAAAATATAATCTTTGATAAATTATATTGTTTCAAGCTATGCATCTTAATGAAGTTATATTACTCGAATTATTGTGGAATAAAGAGTTTTCTCATCTCCTTCTTTAGTTTACTCCAAGATAAGATCTTTGAGCTTCCTTCCATCTCTTCTTTTGCAAAACTTCAAGCCATAAGTTTTCATAAGGAACAAGTTTTAACTACGCCACTTTAAGGATTTATGGTCATTATAATCCTTATAGTTGAAGATCCTTTCTACCCTATAAACCCAATCTAAGAATTTATTTGGACCCACACTACCATTAAATTCAGGGATTTTAAATTTCAAACTATAGTGATCATCATCCTCTTTTTTTTTCTTGATGATTTCCCCTCACTACCCATTATTTGTAGTAGCTCATCCATATGTGTTTTGAGCTCCTTAATCTCGTTTTCCATGCGCAACTCCTTAGCTCAAGGTCAAACCTTTTCTAAATCCGGTTGGCGTCTCTTAAATTTCTTTACTAGTGTCCATAGTTTCTTAATTATCTTTGAATACTCTCAACTAGAGCACCAAAAGTTGATATGAATAGATAGGAAAACTTTAATTCACACAAGGGATAAAAACTAGAAAGTAAACCCTCAAAAGCAATGCACCAAAGGCTCAAATTCTAGGTCAACAAGTTCTTAAATTGATTAAAGCCTAAGTACTATCAATTCTCAAACCTTCCTCACGTAAGCTTAAAACTAATGCACCAACTAACACTCTTTGTATCATACAAAGAAAGCACAAACTTCAACAAATATATGTTTAAGTTCTTAAAAATCTTATTTCTGAATGCTCCAATAGCTTGGGGTGTACCTTTATTTATACCCAATGCCTTGAGAGGTTCAATCCTACTAAGCTTATGAATCCTAGTTCTATATAATACTGAGGACAAATAGGATGATGCCAACTCACCCCTACATTATCCTACTAGGAATCTAATATTTTCCACGAAACTCAATATTATATCCTATCAAAAAGGTAAAATTACTACTCAATTATTTAACCACATAAGAAAACCGAATTTAATTTACTTTAAAACAATAATTATCATATAATACATCATAAGCCACATTATATAAGCTTGGCACATCACTTTCCATATCATCCAAGTGTAGACAATAAATTGTGTCTCCTTGTGGACAAACCAACCCTTGGAGGTATGACTTTGCTTGGGTCGAGTTAAGTACATATGATCCTAAAAACACCTAATAGTTGAACCTAAAAAAGGACTAAACACAAACACGAGCCTAAACACCAATTGGCCTAAATACATCCCCCAAAATCCATCTAAAAACCAAGCCTAAATCCATGCAAATTCTAAAGCTTAGAGCGAATTTGGTAAATGCTCAAAGTCCGGCGCTAAGTATAAGAAGAATCTTCCTCAGCTTAAAGCGTTAAGTCCTTGCATCAGACATGAAGTGCATGCTTCCAGTGCTCAGCGCACATTAGGCGCTAGACGCATAAACCAGCACTGAACGCCCAAAGCTAGCGTCTAACAATTTCTCTTCTTCCAGCGCCTAGATTGTAACATAACCTGACCTACTTCTAGTCTTATTGCCTAACGCATAGCTTAGCACTAGATTCCTAGGCCTTATGCACCACTTCAAAAGAGATCCTGGATTACCTCAAGCTTCTATTCACCGAAGCAAAAGATTCCTCCGTGAGAGCTTAACATGAAATCCCAGCGCTTTGTGCACGAGCTATACGGTTGATGCTTGCTCTTAGCATCCAACACCCAATAATATGGATTTATTTTCCAATAATTACCTCATCATTTCCCTGACCCAAGAGGTCGGTAGTTTTAAAGCCCTAGAGCACAGTTACTCTACTAGAATTATCTCCTAAATCCTCACAAACACAAACCAAACATAATTACTAATCTTCAAAACAAACCTCAAGCATCAACCCTAGGAGCAACCATATTTCCTTCCTTAGTCATTCAATCAAGACTCAAGCAAAGGAATTAACCTCAATGGTAGACACCAAGGACCCCTCTTAATCTGTTGTTTTCCATCATTGCTTTGTCTACTTCTACTCCCTTTACTTCAAAGTCTTTGGATCTAGTGGTTTCCATCAAATCAAGACCCTTTGATTAGGCTTATTTTGAGATGGTTGTATAAGGTGCATATCCCTTTTACATGAACACTTATTTTAATTGTGCAATCTTGATGAGTTTTGATCAAGCAAAGAAACCTCGCCCTTGATGCTCCCTTTAGATCAACTCACACACTCTTATTTCAACGTCTCATTTACCTATGATGTGAAGAGCAAGGAGTAACTCCTTCTTCACTAAGTAAAACCTCAAGATTCTGACTTTAGGTATCTTAATCAAGGAACCATCTTCATATATTGGTCTTCTCTCAATCATTTAAGCAACCCTTTTCCCTTGCATCTTACTAATTAAAAGTTGCACTTTGTCTCTTTAGTCTCTTTTGCACTTAGTCTATGATGCCTAGATTTGGACATCTCCAATCTAGATAGACTTATCACATTTGACCCATTTTTATGATCAAACCTTAAATATGTATCATACTTGAATACATGTTTGAGAGTTCACCTTAAAGGTCATTTCTTACTTCAGATTTCATGATTCATACTTTAATTTCTATTTACATATTCAATGTCAATGATGTTCCTTGCCTAAATCACCCTTGTCATTTAAACTAGAACATTATCATGAGAAATAACCTCTTTAGACTCATCTCTTCATTTGACTAAGCAATCCTCTCCAACTTATAATTCATAACTCTTATCTTACATTACCTCTAACCCTAACCCTAACATGTTATTTGTCTCTTGACTCTTTGCCTATTTTCAATCATGCACCCTTTATTATATAATCCTATCTTATAATTGCATGTCCACCTTTTATCTTATGTTTATGAACAAGACCTATTGTTTGTAATCACACCTAATAAGATAATCTTAGACAATCATCTATAAGAACCCTAAAACTTATGGACATCTAATACAAGTGATCACCTAATTTAGACTATGTGCATAAACCTTATATTTCTTATCCACTAAATTAGAGTGTGATATCTCTTATATGTGCATGTTTTCTTATAATTAAATATGATTTGATCTTTCATCTCTAAGCTAATTGTTTTGTACATAATCATGGATTAAAATAAGGCCATCATTGTGGAACCTTCTCATGGTTTAGAGACCACATACGTGAGTCATTTGGGGATTTCATCCATAGGGTTTCCAAATAGCCTATTAAATGTATGGTGATGAATCCTGACCCATTTAATGTTTCTAAAAGCTGTATAGTTGATCCTTACCGATGCACAAACATGTAGGGAGCTAGTAGGGGAGAACTCCTCTCTCTTTTTTTCACCTAAAAGGGGAGGTTGGGTTGTATAAATCAAGCTCTCTAGTGGCAATTCACTCATCAAATTGCTCATCCGAAACCTAGTTGGGTTTTAGACCCTTTGAAAAATTTACATCCTCTATAATTAGGCGACTCCGCTCGGAAATGTGAACCAAAATCTTACTTGGCTATGCATGCGATTGAGCAATAAAAAAGATTTGGTTTATGTACTTGAAATTGGCTAGATATTGTGTTAGGCATACTTGCATTCACGCATGTAACTCTCCACGTGTGGAAGTTACAGCTTAGGTCTTTGTCTCATACAAATATGTTCTACATTCGAGACACTTGGAAGATTAGCTAATATTTGATTAAGGCACTTGGCCTGACCTTTGGGTTTTCCGAATCTCACCAAACTATAGCGTTAGGCACAAGCTCCTAGAGTTGTGTAGGGGGGTTTTCCTCTTACCTTAACCTCGTTCAAGTAATGACTCTAGGTAAATGGATATTCCTCAAGGCCATGGATCCTTTGACTCATGTATCCAACCCTAGTTCATGCTAAAACTTAGAACCTTGTCTAGGAAAAAACTTGTACTTGTCGCATTTATACAAGCATGCTAGCGTGATACGTGAACTTGTGTGTTATTGTTATATTTTTTGCACTAATTCTAGATCTAGCTATGTAAAACCTTAGGAAAACCTAAAACACTAAAACATGAATTACATGCATCCTTGGTCATGATAACCGATTAGGCTCATTTACATTATATCATGTATCAAAACCATGTTTAAACCATGTCATGTCTTTCCCTAGTCTCATTATACCCGTGTAATGCCAAACCATGTGATGAAAGACAATTATATAGAGTTTTTAGGCATTTCTAGGTTGCATTATTAGAGCATATTAGTTCATTTAGTTGGATTTTAGTTATCATTTGCATATATTATCCATTTTGTGCTCTATTACGCTTTGTTTATGGTTTTCCTAATGATAACCGTTCTTTTAGGTCGTTTAACTAAAAGAATAGTTATGCAAACTAAATTTATAAACACCCTAATACTACTACAACTAGTGTAGTGGTAAGTCGGGGGTCGAACCACAAGGACAAGGGGCGACAGCTTATAG
Organism: Dysphania ambrosioides; assembly: GCA_026401315.1. Classification (NCBI taxonomy): domain Eukaryota; kingdom Viridiplantae; phylum Streptophyta; class Magnoliopsida; order Caryophyllales; family Amaranthaceae; genus Dysphania; species Dysphania ambrosioides. Next base: position 6,489,664 of record CM048668.1, on the reverse strand, counting down.
ACTTGATGTAAAGGATTCAAATGGGATTCGAAAAGAATTATACTAATAATAGAAAAGCAAAGCAAGAACTAAAACAATGTTATACTATGAAAAAAAAACGGGGACAGATCAGTTCCACCCTAGGAAGGACAATCAAACTATCAATACGCTAAATTAGGAGAAATCAGTTAATAATAAATCATGACACTCAAGATGACGAGAGGAAGTTTGTGACCCTATAAATCACACGAACAACCTATAATCGCCCTCTGTCTCCAAAGGAGTGGCAGGACAAGATTCGCATCGAATATCAATCAATCAACTGTTAACAATCTCAAATCCTAACTCTACGCATGAAGAACGAGCCAACCTAGGGTTTCACCAATCAAACCCCTAAGAAGATTACTCACACATAGTAATAATAAAAGACATGATTAAAAGCATGAATAGACTGAATGGAAATGAACAAGAGAACGAAAACTAAGAACTATAACCGAACCAAAGACAACTCTATCAAAACTGTAAACGAAACAACGATTATAGCTAGAGGAATGAAATCAAGAAAAACAATACTTGAAAGCATTAAAAGAACTAAAACAGAAAAGAAATAATACCTTGCATAAACGAAATAGTATGAACGAAATAGGAACCGAATCCGAAATACAAAGCTTGAAAACGAGAACAACGAAAGCTATAAATCTAAACTAATGCATGAAAGAAATGAAAAGCTTTAAAGTGATGTTCTAGGTTGAGGCACAAGAGCTCTCAAAGTAGGCATAAGGTTATGTACAGAGAAAGAGGGTATTTATACCCTAGGGACAGAAGGAGTAAAACCCTAGGAAAAACCCTCGAGTGCCGACTAAAGAAAGAACCAAAATATGCGGGAAAGAAGGCCATTCGGCCGAATGCATAGTGGATTCGGCCGAATGGGTGGCCATTCGGCCGAATGGTGTGGCCATTCGCCCAAAACAGAAGCTTGATGATTTCGCACCCTGTCCACCATTCGGCCGAATGAGTGGAACCATTCGGCCGAATGAGTGGAACCATTCGGCCGAATGGGTCTTGATTCGGCCGAATGAGTCTTCATTCGGCTATTCCCGAGAGCTTGATTTATGTGCTTGAATTCCTATCTTCCATTCGACCGAATGGATGTCAGATTCGGTCGAATCTGAACCTAAACCTTGCTGAACAGTTCCTTTGAAGTGCCTAGTGGCTTCTAGAGTTTATGGAATCTTCGAGAGTGACTTGGAACGCATGCCTAAGCTATGATATGCGCATCCACACTCTTGATAGAAGTGTCAACGCCTCGAACACGTCTCATTTTACCTCGAAATCATCGAGATCACCTGAAATGACCTAAAAGCAGCTCGAGGACAAGATCAAGGTAAAATTGAATGTAACGTGCATAAAACCAATATAAAAGCACGAGACTCGACACTAAAATGAGAATGTAAACGTGCTCTAAAATGAGCACATCAACTTCCCCCAAGCCAAACCTTTGCTAGTCCCTAGCAAATGAAATAGCAAGGTAACACCGTGAGCAAAACTCATGAAAAGCAAGGTGAGCGGAGAACAGGGCAATGCCAGCCGTGTATGCGCAAAACTCTTCCCTAGCCATGGGTGTGCAAGTACAATGGGCTCAAAAGAGCATAATACCAAGATAAAAGACGTTTTCCACAGACTCGGGATCACTGGAAAAGCTACAACACAGGCCATGCCACCCACTACCTAATGAGGTCACAAGTCCATGCTCCCCATGCTATTTCCCAAAAGATGTGGGAAATTTCTAGTACGCTCGTGTGTTTAATATGGTACGTGTTTCGCTCATAAACATCCGACTTAAGATGAGTCGGGAATTAAACACTCAATCAAGGAGAAATCTTAGGGATTGCATCCTATCTACTCTCCAGCATAGAACTTGCTAATCAGGCCAAGTCGAACAGGTTTGGAAACGGTTGCAATGTAGGTTGGGATCAAGGTAGGGTAAAATTTGGGGATGTGGAGTTCAAATAGAGGATAGTAAGCAATCCAAGGTAATCAAACCAAGGATGGCTACGACTTCCGAAAACCATGCCACTTCCCAAAATTCTTTGGATACGCATAAATGAGCTCATTACACCAACTTTATTCTCGAATTTTTCTTTTTCTAATTTTTTTCTTTTCTTTTTCTTTTTTCTTTCTTTTTTTTGTTTTCTCTTTTTTTTCTTTTTGTTTTCAAGAAAATGTTTCTAAAATAAACTAAGAGTAATGTAAAGGGTCATATCATACGACAACAATTTTTCCAACCAAAATCTTTCACCACAATGCAACGGGCACCACTTCACTGTAATCACTTGACTATCCTCTAGGTAAGAAGAGGGAATATTTGGCTCATGTGGAGTTAGGTGATGTAGCTACGAAGAAAGAGTAAAGGCACAAAATTGGCTTACCCTAAAGTCAATCAATATTCATGGTAGGCAATTTGGCCATGTAGCTGTAACTACAAACATGTTATCATCCCTGGCCTTTAGAAAAGAAGACTATGCTGGAGGAGAACAGACACAATACTTAGACTCTCTAACTAGCACTTTATAACATAGGACTCATAATGGAGTCCTAGAAGGCTCCATCCTCACTAGGCTAGTCGAAATGTGCCTCAAAAGGTAGTCATCCAAGCCGCAAACCAAGCAGGACCAGATCCCCCAAGTCAGGTGGAAAATAATCAATTATTCGGTCCCAAAACAGGCACAAGGCTAGGAAAAGCATGAGTATGAATAAGACCACTATAACGTACACGTCAGGAGCTAGCATGTCAGTTTCACAACTCAAGCACATTAATCTTGATACACCTAGACATGCAAACTAAAAAAAAAAGGCAATAGTTTCCATAATGCGGATCTTTCAAAGCTTTGAAAACACAAGGACCCTCCCCCAAGCTAGCTCAAGAGCCGTCCCGGCACTTGGGAGAGAAGAAACAAAAGGGAGAAAGATTAGCATTATGGAGGCTGTTGCTATACAAATTAACAAACAAACCAAACACCGGGTTATCTCCCGTAAGTACTTTTGTTTAACGTCGGTAAGTTCGACACATTTAGGCACAAATTTATACAGAAAAAGAAAACAAAGAAATTATACCTGCCGTAGGAGTGGATTCACTCCTAGCATCACCATCACCTCCAGCGTGGGGAGTCAAAACTCTCCACCGAGCCGCAGTGGCGGAAGTAAGCAATGGAGAACCAGGGTCATCTGGAGGTGGGTTATAATGCGGGGCTCCCCCAAGCCAGGGTGGAGCCATCGGTCTCTTTTTAGATTTTCTTTTTCTAGCCCTTTTCTGTTTACGGGCTGGCTCGTCAGTTCCCTCAGATTTATAACACATCTCTATCGGTGGAGCAATTCCCTTCGCAACCCCAAAAATAAAAAATAAGACGTTTTTGCGCGTCTTCCTCATCCGACACCTCAACTGTTATTGGAGCAACAGAAGCACTACACCTCTCGACTTCTTTCGCAGCGTCTTTCTCGACCACCCCAAAGGAACAAATCCGCTCAACCATGGGTTCCATTGAAGACTTAGAAAAGGCAAACATGACCTTTTCTTGGGCTACCCTGACGGTTATAGTTTCTGATTCACAGTCGATCAGGGCACCCAAAGTTTTCAAAGCATCCCTCCCTAAGATGAGAGGAGTATAAGGATCCTCAGCCATATCGAGCACCACGAAGTCACATGGTACTACTATGTTCCCAACTTGGATTGGAAGGTCCTCAAACTCCCCACATGGCACTTTTATACTACGGTCGGCCAGCTGGATTGTTTTCTGTGATGGCTTGAGGTCGAAAGTGAGTTTCTTGGCGATGGACATTGGCATTAGGCTAATGGAGGCCCCAAGGTCAGCGAGTGCTCCCTTAGATTTGAGTTTTCCAAGGGTGACTGGGAGCACAAAGGGTCCTCTAGCTTTTTCTTTCTTTACCCACGTGCCCTGAATGATGGCACTTACTTGCTCTGGCAAACTAATCACTTCGCCCTTTAGCTTTCTCTTGTTCCTTAGGAGGGTTTTCAGATACGTAGCATATTGCGGCATTTGCTCCATGGCCTCTAGGAATGGTATTTTCATTTCAAGCTGCCGCATATGCTCTAGGAATGTAAGAAACTTTTCTTGAAGTTGCTTCTCTACCTTTTTGTAAGGAAAAGGTAGAGGCGAAGCATGTTGACGCTCGAGTTTCCTCCTTTCCTGTATCTCCCTCCATCTCTCATCTTCGTCGTTCTTCTTCCCTTCATACCCCTTGATTTTGACATTGTGCCCCTCCTTTTCTTTACCACCCTCAAGGTTCTCTTGTGCTCCTTTTCTCTCAGAAAACCACTACCCTTCGAGGGATCTTCCCCTAAATCTTCTCCACTGGCTATAGCTGGAGAAGAATGTGAGGTTCCTGATCCTAGGAAGATCGCCTTACAGGTGTGATGCTTAGGGTTAGAGTCAGGAGAGTTTTGTGGTGGAGGCTGGGGAGATGGGTTTTGTTGGGGGTGAGAAGGAAATGGCAATGGTGGGGGTGGACTAGCCATCTGCGCAAGCTGCGATTCAAACAACTTCTGTTGCGCCTGAAGTTGTTGCATTTGATTCATCAGAGTTTGGTTGATGTATGAGAGGGTTTGGTTTTGCTGCGCAAGGGAGTTCACTTGGGTGGAAAGGAATTCATTAGTTGGAGGCGGGTTTGGTTGAGGCTATATAGATGGATAGGGTAGGTTGGTGTTGGGTCTTGGCATTGGAGGGTATGGCCTATTCCCATTCGGCCTAGGAAAACTCCCATTTGCTTGATTGTTGGAATTATACCCTTGGGAGGAGTTTCCTTGGCTAGAATTTGGATTGAAGGTAGGTCTAAAGGGTTGGTTATTGTAAGGACCTTGCTGAGAAAACCCTTGGTTTTGACCACCATATCCTACAGCTGCCACATAGTCGGGATTGTACCCGTATCCATCATAGTTCATGATTGGGGTTCCTTCTTGGTTATACCCCCCGTAGTTAACAGCCGCTATGTGCTCGGAATTTGCACCCCCACAATATGATGTATCATGATTGGTGCCCCCACAGATTCTACATGAAAAGGGGGTCTCTTTAACCGATGATACATTGGAGCTACCTTGGGCGTATTTGAACTTGGACAGCTTCTTATCCATGATAGCCTCGATTTTTGAAGTAAACGTGTCCAAGTTGCTTGAATCCATCCCTCCTCTCGGTAATCCACTACCCCTTGCTCCTCCCCAAGAACTATTTTTAGCAACCTCCTCAATCCTAGCCCTCACTTGATTGCATGGGACTTTCGAAAGTTGGCCACCAACAGCGGAGTCTAGGAGTGCCTTGGTGGAGTCATTTAAACCATCATAGAAGAATGTATTAAGATGGTTCTCCCCGTACTCATGATGGGGGCATGCTCTTATCATTCTCTTAAACCGACTCCAAGTGGCACTAAGGTTCTCATCATCCTCTTGAGTGAATGACGCAATTTTCTTATGCCAATCCTGCGTTCGAACTGTGGGATAGAACCTTTCTAGAAACGCTGTCTTTAATTGAGCCTAATTAATGATTGAGTTGGGCTCTAAGCATTTATACCAGTCCCGAGCATCACCAGATAAACTCAAGTGAAATAGATGCATCCGTACATAATCTGGGCTATTGGGGCATGGAGGTATGAGACCGCAAATATCTGAGAATGCCTCCAAGTGTTGGAGAGGGCATTCATTTCTTAAACCGCAAAAAGGGGTCTCTTTCACCATCCGGGTGAATTGAGGATGTATATGATAGGGGTTCGGGGCTATGGGCAACACTACACCTCCTTGAAATTCTTGGGACCCAGGTGTCCCAAATTGACCAAAAAGTTGTTGGTGGTTTTCGTCCATTGGTGGTGTAGGGTGGTTGGAGGTATTTGGCTGCGATGAGGTTTGGGTTGGAATTCTCCGTTTGCTGCGTTAAACCTCAGGGTCGAATGGTTCTAGTTGTTGATTTGATTGACGTGTGGTATATGGCATGCAAACAACACTAGAGACCAAGCGTAAGTACTGACAAGCAGATTAATGTATAATAAAAGAAATAAAATAAAAATGAATTACACCAAGAATATAATCTAAACACAACGCCTTGTCCCCGGCAACGGCGCCATTTTGATAACCGTTCTTTTAGGTCGTTTAACTAAAAGAATAGTTATGCAAACTAAATTTATAAACACCCTAATACTACTACAACTAGTGTAGTGGTAAGTCAGGGATCGAACCACAAGGACAAGGGGCGACAGCTTATAGACTTGATGTAAAGGATTCAAATGGGATTCGAAAAGAATTATACTAATAACAGAAAAGCAAAGCAAGAACTAAAACAATGTTATACTATGAAAAGAAAACGGGGACAGATCAGTTCCACCCTAGGAAGGACAATCAAACTATCAATACGCTAAATTAGGAGAAATCAGTCAATAATAAATCATGACACTCAAGATGACGAGAGGAAGTTTGTGACCCTATAAATCACACGAACAACCTATAATCGCCCTCTGTCTCCAAAGGAGTGGCAGGACAAGATTCGCATCGAATATCAATCAATCAACTGTTAACAATCTCAAATCCTAACTCTACGCATGAAGAACGAGCCAACCTAGGGTTTCACCAATCAAACCCCTAAGAAGATTACTCACACATAGTAATAATAAAAGACATGATTAAAAGCATGAATAGACTGAATGGAAATGAACAAGAGAACGAAAACTAAGAACTATAACCGAACCAACGACTACTCTATCAAAACAATAAACGAAACAACGATTATAGCTAGAGGAATGAAATCAAGAAAAACAATACTTGAAAGCATTAAAAGAACTAAAACAGAAAAGAAATAATACCTTGCATAAACGAAATAGTATGAACGAAATAGGAACCGAATCTGAAATACAAAGCTTGAAAACGAGAACAACGAAAGCTGTAAATCTAAACTAATGCATGAAAGAAATGAAAAGCTTTAAAGTGATGTTCTAGGTTGAGGCACAAGAGCTCTCAAAGTAGGCATAAGGTTATGTACAGAGAAAGAGGGTATTTATACCCTAGGGACAGAAGGAGTAAAACCCTAGGAAAAACCCTCGAGCGCCGACTAAAGAAAGAACCAAAATATGCGGGAAAGAAGGCCATTCGGCCGAATGCATAGTGGATTCGGCCGAATGGGTGGCCATTCGGCCGAATGGTGTGGCCATTCGCCCAAAACAGAAGCTTGATGATTTCGCACCCTGTCCACCATTCGGCCGAATGAGTGGAACCATTCGGCCGAATGGGTCTTGATTCGGCCAAATGAGTCTTCATTCGGCTATTCCCGAGAATTTTCTTATGCCAATCCTGCGTTCGAACTGTGGGATAGAACCTTTCTAGAAACGCTGTCTTTAATTGAGCCTAATTAATGATTGAGTTGGGCTCTAAGCATTTATACCAGTCCCGAGCATCACCAGATAAACTCAAGTGAAATAGATGCATCCGTACATAATCTGGGCTATTGGGGCATGGAGGTATGAGACCGCAAATATCTGAGAATGCCTCCAAGTGTTGGAGAGGGCATTCATTTCTTAAACCGCAAAAAGGGGTCTCTTTCACCATCCGGGTGAATTGAGGATGTATATGATAGGGGTTCGGGGCTATGGGCAACAGTACACCTCCTTGAAATTCTTGGGACCCAGGTGTCCCAAATTGACCAAAAAGTTGTTGGTGGTTTTCGTCCATTGGTGGTGTAGGGTGGTTGGAGGTATTTGGCTGCGATGAGGTTTGGGTTGGAATTCTCCGTTTGCTGCGTTAAACCTCAGGGTCGAATGGTTCTAGTTGTTGATTTGATTGACGTGTGGTATATGGCATGCAAACAACACTAGAGACCAAGCGTAAGTACTGACAAGCAGATTAATGTATAATAAAAGAAATAAAATAAAAATGAATTACACCAAGAATATAATCTAAACACAACGCCTTGTCCCCGGCAACGGCGCCATTTTGATAACCGTTCTTTTAGGTCGTTTAACTAAAAGAATAGTTATGCAAACTAAATTTATAAACACCCTAATACTACTACAACTAGTGTAGTGGTAAGTCAGGGATCGAACCACAAGGACAAGGGGCGACAGCTTATAGACTTGATGTAAAGGATTCAAATGGGATTCGAAAAGAATTATACTAATAACAGAAAAGCAAAGCAAGAACTAAAACAATGTTATACTATGAAAAGAAAACGGGGACAGATCAGTTCCACCCTAGGAAGGACAATCAAACTATCAATACGCTAAATTAGGAGAAATCAGTCAATAATAAATCATGACACTCAAGATGACGAGAGGAAGTTTGTGACCCTATAAATCACACGAACAACCTATAATCGCCCTCTGTCTCCAAAGGAGTGGCAGGACAAGATTCGCATCGAATATCAATCAATCAACTGTTAACAATCTCAAATCCTAACTCTACGCATGAAGAACGAGCCAACCTAGGGTTTCACCAATCAAACCCCTAAGAAGATTACTCACACATAGTAATAATAAAAGACATGATTAAAAGCATGAATAGACTGAATGGAAATGAACAAGAGAACGAAAACTAAGAACTATAACCGAACCAAAGACAACTCTATCAAAACTGTAAACGAAACAACGATTATAGCTAGAGGAATGAAATCAAGAAAAACAATACTTGAAAGCATTAAAAGAACTAAAACAGAAAAGAAATAATACCTTGCATAAACGAAATAGTATGAACGAAATAGGAACCGAATCCGAAATACAAAGCTTGAAAACGAGAACAACGAAAGCTATAAATCTAAACTAATGCATGAAAGAAATGAAAAGCTTTAAAGTGATGTTCTAGGTTGAGGCACAAGAGCTCTCAAAGTAGGCATAAGGTTATGTACAGAGAAAGAGGGTATTTATACCCTAGGGACAGAAGGAGTAAAACCCTAGGAAAAACCCTCGAGCGCCGACTAAAGAAAGAACCAAAATATGCGGGAAAGAAGGCCATTCGGCCGAATGCATAGTGGATTCGGCCGAATGGGTGGCCATTCGGCCGAATGGTGTGGCCATTCGCCCAAAACAGAAGCTTGATGATTTCGCACCCTGTCCACCATTCGGCCGAATGAGTGGAACCATTCGGCCGAATGGGTCTTGATTCGGCCAAATGAGTCTTCATTCGGCTATTCTCGAGAGCTTGATTTATGTGCTTGAATTCCTGTCTTCCATTCGACCGAATGGATGTCAGATTCGGTCGAATCTGAACCTAAACCTTGCTGAACAGTTCCTTTGAAGTGCCTAGTGGCTTCTAGAGTTTATGGAATCTTCGAGAGTGACTTGGAACGCATGCCTAAGCTATGATACGCGCATCCACACTCTTGATAGAAGTGTCAACGCCTCGAACACGTCTCATTTTACCTCGAAATCATCGAGATCACCTGAAATGACCTAAAAGCAGCTCGAGGACAAGATCAAGGTAAAATTGAATGTAACGTGCATAAAACCAATATAAAAGCACGAGACTCGACACTAAAATGAGAATGTAAACGTGCTCTAAAATGAGCACATCACCTAATATTTTACGTAGATTTATTTCTATTTGAATGCTTTCGAAGAGATTTTGGATGAGTTGCATAATTATTGCAAATGTAATCGATAAATTGAGGATTTTTATTAATGGATTCATGCTTGTGGATGATTTTATTGAATATCATATTCATATGAAGTTATTTTGGTTTTCACAAGGGTTAAAAAATAGCTAACAAGGTCAATTTGAGTTGAAAACAAGGAGATGTAAAATTTGAAGAACTAATTTGACATATGTTCACTCTTTTGATCATAACTAAATTTACAAAGATTGGATTGATGCGATTCTTACTGGTTATAAATTAGACTTCAAGATCTTCACAATGGAAGGTTAACACCTTATGGAAGTTTCTAGAAAAAAAGTTACAGCCTTGTAAAGTTGACCTTAGAAACCTGACCGCAAAAGAGCAGCGAATCCGAGTTATAATCGGATTAAACCTCTAATTCGGCCCTAATACCTGCTATTTTAGTCATCTTATCTTTCTTTTTAAAAATATTTTAGTAAAAAATAAATATAGTAGGGACTTCTTATTTTATTTGGATGCATTATTTTCCTTAGGTTTTAATATTATAGGTTTTTTCTCTTCTCTGGAACATAGCAGTTTTTTTTTTATTTTTTCTCTTCCATGGTGAAAAACCCTAATTTTATTTTCACCATTAATCAAGAATTATAGAGGCACTTTTTATTTCTTTATTCTCTAGTTTGTTTTATTTATTATTTTGATTTCTATTGTCGTTATTTATTGGTATTGCTTCTTTATTTCTCATTCATGAATTTCATGTTTATGACTGTTATTGTTTTAGTCATGAATTGTGAGTAGATCACTTTCTAGGGTTTTGGGGATCTATGAACACTTCAATGAATTAATTTTATGATAATTAATTGATTTTAAGTTTATAATTGAATTTCTATTATTGGTTTATCATTGCTTAAAATTATATTATGGCCATGTTTAATTTTATGTTGGGTAATTGTTAAATTTGATGCCGAGAGGTAAAAAATATCACAATAAGACCAAGGAATAATAGGCTTGAAAAATCTAGCAAGAGCGAGAGCCACTAGAAGAGTCTTGAGGGAGTCTAAGTTTGAGAGAATTAGTGAGCCCTAGTTCATTGAATTCATGAAACCCCTAGTTGTCATTTCTCAATTGATTTGTTTGTCCATGGTGAACCATTGCCCTAGGCTTTAGCTAATTGGCCTTAAATATTCACTAAAGTTTTCCTCACTAATTTCTTAGTTAACTACACTTTCAACCAAGACCTTTTATACAATCTTGACTTTTAAGAGCTAATAAAATTACAATGTTTCCTTGAGGATACGATCCCTACTTCCCTAGCTTTTGTCAGGTAATTTTTGAGAGGTGTAATACAACTGTTCAAATCTTGGCACCGTTGTCGAGGAGGCAACTATTAATTCTAGTAGTCGGTTTTCAATTGTTTCATTTTTTTGTTGGTCTCAAAGAATCTCTTTGGTTTTTTGAGACTTTATCGTTTTTATATTGTTTTCTTTCCAGATTTGATGTCGTATGCAATTTTGGTATGAACAAGAACCTAAAAGGAGACATCGAATACATCGGAAATAGTGAAGTGAAAAAAGTAGAGTATTTGTTTATGGGAACTCACTATATTGGATCTGTCAACTTTCTTTGAGCACAATACTTCATTGCACGAAGAGATGGTGGGGACAACAAGGTTCCTTAAAGGATTATTCCCAAACCAATCCAACACAGTTACCAGAGGGTTTCCCTATATCGGAGATGGATGCACCAAATTTTGAGCTAAAACCATCTTTGGTGAACATGGTTGAAAGAAATCAGTTTGCACGAACTCTAATGGAAGATCCTAATCTTTATATTTCTAACTTCTTACAATATTATAATGATATAAAGCAACATGGTGTTGTTCAAGATCACATTCGGCAGATGATGTTTCCATTCTCATTGAAAAACAAAGTGAGACAGTGGTTGAATAGTCTTAATAGGAGTTCAATCAATAATTGGGAAGATTTAGCTCTTGCATTCTATAAGAAGTACTATCCCCCAGAAAAAACTACTTTACTTAGGAGCCAAATCACCAATTTCAACTAGTAATCTGATGAATCTCTATATGATGCTTGGGAACAATTTAAGGAGTTGTAGAGGCTTTGCCCTTATTATGGTCTTGAGAAGTGGTTGCTAGTCCAGTCATTCTAAAATGGTTTCGTTAACGAGTCTAGAATGATCTTGGATTCCGCTGTAAATAGTAGATTTATGAACCAACAAGTGAATATTGCATATGACCATATTGAGGAGATTGTCATTCATAATTCACAATATAGAAATCCAAAGGGGCATGCAAACCAAGGAGGAAAGCATGTGATTGACCATAAATATGAGAGTCTAGATGCACAGATAAATGCCATTAGTCAGAAGCTAGATAAACTACAATTGTCTACCTTACAATCAATATCTGTGAATGTAGTGGCTGCCTCATTAGGATGTCATGATTACTTTTGTGACATATGTGGTTCATTAGGTCATGATTTTTAGTCTTGTTGTAAATCTGCAGAGCGAGTATGAGCCTTTCAAGCCTACAAGAACAACCCATTCTCTAACTTCTATAATCTAGGCTAGAAGGATCACCCATACTTCTCCAACAGAACTAACAATGTGAAAAACCCTTAGCCAATTATACCACAACAATAGCAATAACCATGACGACAACAACAACATAACTCAAAGTTTCAACCTCAAGGACATATGCAACCACCTGGGTTCAATAGACCACCCTTCAACCCAGAACCATCACAAGCACCATAAGCTAATAATGACATTTAGATCTTAAGAATATGGTGATGTAGATACTAAAGAACATGGAGAAAATGCAAGATCATAACAAGCAACTTGAGACATAAATAGCATAGATTGCTCAATCAATAACTCAGAGGGAACCGAGCCACCTTCCATCATAACCATCACACTCGAATCCTCTAAGAGACATAGTCAATGATATAGTATTGAGGAGTGGTTCCACTTATGATGGCCCACATATGCCTATTAATGATGCTATATTTGAAGGTAGTAAGAGCAATAATATGGTGTTAGAGAACATCGGTTTAGAGCCGATTCTTGAAAAGGAAAAGGAAGTTCCATCAAAGAAGGAAACTGTAGCTGACAAGCCCTCAGACACACTACCACCTCCTAAGATGCCATTTCCCTTTACTAATAGAGTAAATAGGAGTAAGAATGACTCCCATTTTAGTAAGTTTCTTAGGATTGTTAAAAACTTACAAGTTAATATGCCATTTACTAAACTAATCACGCAAGTTCCTACTTAGACAAAGTTCTTAAAAGATATTCTTAGTTTAGTGGATACTTTGGCATTAACTAAGTAATGTGGTGTTGTATTGCAAAATAAGTCACCACCTAAACTCAAGGACCCTAGAAGTTTTTCCATTCCCTATAATATTGGTTCCCTATACATTAATAAGGTTTTGTGTGACTTAGGGGCTAGTGTTAGTGTCATCCCATTATTAGAGAATATTAGTTTATTTAGTTGAAATTTAGGTATCATTAACATATATTATCCATTTTGTACTCTATTATGCTTTGTTTATGGTTTTCCTAATATTTCAGGTAGATTTATTGCTATTTGAAAGCTTTCAAAGAGATTTTAGATGAGTTGGATAATTATCACAAATGTAATCGACAAATTAAGGATTTTGATTAATCGATTTATGCTCATGGATGAATTTATTGATGATCATATTTATATGAAGTTATTTTGGTTTTCTCAAGGGTCAAAAAATAGCTAACAAGGTTAATTTGAGTTGAAAACAAGGAGATATAAAAGTCGAAGAAGAACAAATCTTACACATGTTTACTCTTTTCATCATAACTCAAATTTTAAAGATTAGATTGATGTGATTCTAATTAGGTTGAAAATAAGACTTGAAGAGCTTTGCAATGGTAGGTCACATACCCTGTGGAAGTTTCTAGAACAAAAGTTACAGCATTGAAAATTTGACCATGGAAACCTAATCGCGGGAGAACAGCGAATCCGAGTTATAATCGGATTAAACCTCTAATTCGGCCCTAATACCTAGTTTAGTCATCTTATCTTTCTATTTAAAAATAGTTTAGTAAAAATTAAATATAGTAGGGACTTATTATTTTAATTGGATGCATTATTTTCCTTAGGTTTTATTATTCTAGGTTTTTCTCTTCTCTAGAACATAGCATTTTTTTTCTTTTCTCTCTTTCATGGTGAAAAACCCTAGTTTTATTTTCCCCATTAATCAAGACATATAGAGGTAATTCTTATTTCTTTATTTTCTATTTTATTTTATTTATTTGATTTCAATTGTCGTTATTTATTAGTATTGCTTCTTTATTTCTCATTCATGAATTTCATGTTTATGATATTATTTTAGTCATGAATTGTGAGTAGATATCTTTCTAGGGTTTTGGAGATCCATGAAAACTTTGATGAAATATTTTTATTCTAATTGTTTGGTTTCAAGTTTACAATAGAATTCCTATTATTGGTTTATCATTGCTTACAATTAGATTATGGCCATGTTTAATTGTATATTGGGTAATTGTTGACTTTAAAGCCTAGAGGTAAAAATACCACAATAAGACCAAGGAATAGTAGGCTTGACAAATCTAAGAAAGAACAAGAGCCGCTTGGAGAGTCTTGAGGGAGTCTAAGTTCGAGAGAATTAGTGAGCCCTAGTTCATTGAATTCATGAAACCCGTTAGTTGTCATTTCTCAATTAATTTGTTTGTTTATGGTGAACCATTGCCCTAGGCTTTAGCTAATTTTCATAAAATCTTCACTTAAGTTTCCATCACTAATTTCTTAGTTAACTACACTTTCAACCAAGGCCTTTTATTTAATGCTACAAAAATGACCCAAACACAGTAAAAATCTTACCTTACCTTTGAAATGACCCATGCCCCTAGGGAAAATCCTACCTCTCCTCTTTTAATGACCTAAGCAACGCTAAAAATACTACCATACCATCGAAATGCCTCAAACACTAAGGAAAATCATACCTCTCCTCCGAAATGTCTCATGCCTCAAGCACTTGGTAAAAATCTTGCTTTACTTCTAAAACGCCTCATGTTTCCATTAAAATCTTACCTTACCCCTAAAATGTCCCTAGCAATGGTAAAAATCCTACCTTACCTCTGAAATGTCCTAAGCAATGGTAAAAAGCCTACCTTACCCCTAAATATGCCGCTTATCCTCGGTAAAACCCCGAGTTTACCTCTTAAATGCCTCTTGACCCCGGTAAAACCTCGAGTTTACCTCTAAAATGTCTCAAACCTTTGGTAAAACCACGAGTTACTTTCGAAATTTCTCTAATCACTAGTAAAAATCCTACCTTACCTCTGAAATGTCCCATGTCCCCAGTAAAACCTCATGTTTTCCTCTAAAACACCTTGTGTTTCCAATAAAAGCCTGAGTTTACCTCTAAAATGCCTCATGTCCCTCATAAAAAGCTAAATTTACCTTAAAATTACTGCCTAGTAAAAACCTAAACTTACCCCTAAAGCACCGCGCAAGTAAGGCCATTACCTTCCTACAGAATCCCTATTGGGGTAAAAACCCTAAATTACACCCTTCAACCGGTAAGACCCTAATATTTCCACGAAAACCACATTAGGGTAAAAACTAGAAATAGCCCCTTCAACTGGTAAGGCCTTGACCTTCCCACTAAAATCCTATTACTGTAAAAATCCAAAATTGCCCCATCTAATTGGTAAGAATCCGACCTTTCCACCAAAATCTTATATGGGGTAAAATCCCAAAACTATCCCTCACTAGAAAAACTTGAAATTGCGCTACTAGGTAAAATTCCAAAATTACCATCGAACACAACAAAAAGCCTTAACCCTGACACGGGCATTACGTATTGAGTCCATGCATATCGAGTCAGTCTCATGCCTTTGGAATCATTTTGTAACAGAGGCCGACTCCCTAAATTGGGCCATGCATTCATATGCATTAGAGGTCATCCTATAGTAACATCATACTTGTAAATGCATCATGCATGTGTTTCATCTCTCTTGATGCAGACGTAAAACACTCAACCTCAACCGAGTCAAGTCATTGTCCTATGTCCTTTTGTAGTAATTCGTCGCTTGGGTAAGAACACTAGGTATAATTTAAAGAGAACATCATATTCTTCAACCAATGGAAACAGCAGAACAATATGGTCTAGCTTCTAGCTGTGATCAATGATTTAGTTAAGTCACTTAAGGGAATTAATGCTTGTATAAAGCGAGTCGAGAGTGCCAATAGTATGGTCCATCATTTCATCAATAGCGGAGAATACTTTGACACAGCCTTTGATAAACTAAAAGGGAATGTTAGCCTATAAGAGAAATTTTCCACTAAATTAAAGACATCCGAAAGTTCAAATCAAAAGATGATCTAAGATATCATCTTTGCAACTTCAAGGCCACCATGGCCATCAAGGGGATAGATCCTGAATTATTCCTATGTTCCTAGAGCCAATCTACCAAAAGTGTATCTATGCCCTAAAGGACAAGGATATTGAGAAATGGGAGGACATCACTAATGCATTCATGAATAACTATAGACCCAATGTCCAATAATAAACAACTCTCCAAGAGTTAGAGGTTCTTTAACAAAACACCAATGAAGGGTTCACAACCTACCTTAATCGTTAGAGGAAACTAGCCTCTTAAATAGTCTCAAGGCCATCAAAAAGGGAACTTGTGAAGACCTTTATCTCGAGTCTCTAACCTAAATACAAGAACCATATGAAGTACTTGGGTCTCAAATCCTTTGAGCATGCTTAAAACATTAGTACGACATTCAAAAAGATGTGACAAATAATTATACCACTCTGGGTGATGAGCATTGGATGGGGAATGAAACTAAAATTGAATCCCTTTTTGAATTTTGCGTAGATGAAAACATTATTCTTGAGGCCGTAGCATCTTAAGATGACACCTAGAGAAACAACAACAATGACTCTAGCAATGACCCATCTACTTATTCAACTTATCTAGAAGGATGGCTCTACTAATAGCCCTTCTTCCTTGATCTCCTTTAGGGAATCCCACCACTTAAGGGGAAAATCAAATTTCAATACATGTGTGGCACATATGAAAGTGATGATAAATTTGAAGAATCATCAAAGCCACCTAAAGTCGTCAACCGCAAGGCTTTCTCCTTACTCTTTGGGTCTAAAAGCTGAATAAAAAGTCCAAATATCTCTTCAAAGTCATGACATTTATCCATTGAAAATAATAGTGCCAGTTCTTGACATGGTACATGGATGAAAGATGACATCAAATATCATAACTCCTAATGGCAACAAGCTGAAAATTGCCACTAAAGAAGGCACAAAGCTAAATGAGCTGGGTTATCTGAGTCTAAGTCTATGTCAATCAAGTCTTAACGCATTAAGTTTAGGCTTCTGGAGGTTGTGTCATGTAGAGAAATAAAAAAATCCTCCCTTATTGTAACAACCTTTGAAATCAATCAATAAACATTGCTTTTTTCTACTTATGCCTTTTTCTTCCACCCTAATCCCTTTCAATTGCTTTATCTCTAATGAACATGACATTGAATTCATTAAAGCACTAGTAAAAATCGAAATCAAATCACTTAAATCAAAGAAACTAAAAAGATTAAAAAGTGCCACATAGGAGCAAAAGAATATGCAAGTGGGATGGCGCTAACCCCTGAAGAATGTGCAAAGCATATACAGTTGCTTAGAGAATGCATCAATGTCTTTGCTTAGTCCTACCTAGATATGCCAGTGATAGACAAAGATATAGTTGGAAGATATGTTATTCAAAATTACAACAACTCTGATTAAACTACAAGCATTATACCTATTCTAAAGAAGGATCGATGAGTCTTTTGAGCTAGGCTAGTAAAAAAGATGGGTTTTCTATACCCCACATTAGCATTCTAGTTGACAAAACAAACCTTACCCTCATTTATTAATGGGTATTCAAGCTATAACTAGATAATAACTAAAGAGGGTATGGAGAAAACCATCTTCATGACTCAATGGGCGCCTATTGCTACACAGTCCTACCGTTTGGCATCAAGAACATGGGTGCCTAAAAAAGATGACACAATTATAAAATTCGGAAATTGCTTAAGGCATTTCAGCACCTTCTGAATATTCATTGAATAACTCAAAAATTTCAATATGGGACTTAGCCCTCAGAAACATACAACAAGTTGTCATCAGCTCTTGAGGCTTTAGGTTTAATATAAGCAACATCAAGGCTATCTTGGCTATGACACCCTTTTAACACCAAGAAGAAATCTAAAGCTTCTTCTGTTATTTGCAAATATTAGTATGTGAGCCAAAGATCCGAAAATGGAAGAAGGAATAGAGCAAAGATTAGCATAATGCTTTGAATCTAATAATAAGCTATAAACTCCCATTTTCTCTTTAGTATCGCAAGAAAATCCCTCTTCACCTATACTTCTTAGTCATCGACTCTCCGGTCAAGGAATTCGCTTCACGGGGTATAGGAAAAGAAAATGCAGTCTATTATATCAACAAAAAATAGTCACTTTGAAAAATTAGCATGAACCCAAGGGGCAAATTCAGACCGAGTTGTGCCAAACCCTTTATCATCAAGAAAATCCTTTTTAGAGGAACAATGCAGCTTACATACGTGGATAGTAATGAGGTTTATTAACTAATAAATCTCACTGAATTGAAGAAATTCTTTACACAATTTGTCCATGTAGAGCTACGTTTGGGCTTAATTCCTGCAACAAATATATACGCAACCTTACTTGGGTCCCAACCATCACCCTAAGTTTCAAATCTGAATGAAGCTTATAAAAATACCACAGACTCAATCTCATCACTGCAGAGCTACGTACGGGCCTGATTCCGGAAGTGAATACGTAGGCAACCTTACAAGAGGCCCACCCATAACTATATGTTTTTGAATGTGAAGAGAAACCTTTTAAAACACTGCTATCACCCATAGTATCAAGTCTAAAAAAGGCTTCTGAAATGCCACAGACTTAGTCTCGCCACTCGCAAAGCTACTTTATGGCACAATTCCCTTAGTTGATATATAGGCAACCTCGATTGAGGCCTGGCTACAATCATGAGTTTCTGAAATCTGGAAAAGGAACCACTAAAATGCATTGTCTTGAGTTTTAATCCTAAAAAGAAACTTTTAAAAGCAATACATTCAATCTCACTTTAGTAACAGGTTTATGAATCTAAGCAGAAACCACTGAAGCATGCAAAAATGATTTTTGAAAACTAGTAGAACAACATTTAATTGCTTTGGCTTAATGCTGCGGTTATATAAAATTCAAAGCACTAAAACATATGGAATATAGATTTATACCAAGTGCTACTGTGTTTTTAAGAAACACAACACTTAAATCCACAAGTGTTGTAGTTATTTAAAACACCACAACACTTAGTACTAATGCTACAGTGTTTAAAATAACCGCAACACTTATATCATAATATATCTATTCATTTCCCACTCTTCCAAGCCATTTCAAGCACAAAAATTCCTCACTTAACACAAAAAAAACTTCCAGTAGCCAACGCACAAAAAAAACCCTTCTCTAAACCTAACCCACCTTCCTAACCCGTTTTACTCCATAACACCACAACACCCACTCCCTAACCTTCTCCTCTCTCTTTGTACGAGACTCCATGACATAGTTGAGCTTGGCATTGTCTGCAAAGGCCCTTTCTTTCTTCGTAAACTTTGTTTTCTTCTTTGTGTATTCGACATTTGGAGGTATCTTCTATTTTTGTAAATTTTTATTTGATTTTGGATTTGTGTTTATTTGTAAACTCAAATTAGGGTTAATTTAGATTTGGGTTTATTTACAAACTCAAACATTTGGATATTGAACTCGAACATTTTGATATTAAATGATTATAGGGATGGAAATTCAGGGATCTTTGGTAGGGTATCCTTGATTATAATATTGCAACTTTACATTAGTGAAGAATCCTAAACAATCCTTAATTAGGGATCCCTAGTGCCCAATTCACACTATATCATTTCTTATGAATATAGTCTAAACCTTAATGAGTTAGACTTGACAAAATGCTGTATTTTGCAAAATCTATTGCCTCGTCTTTAATCATATAGTAAAGTATTAAACAATTACTAATTAATATAATATCTTTCAAGCATATTAATATTAAACTATGGATTCACTTCAACTTTTTCATAATATTGATGCATCTACTAATTATCTTTCATTCTCTAAAATTAATATTAAAAAAGCACTTACATTAACTTAATTTTTCAGTTTAAAAAACATTAACTTATTTATTTTACTTTAGAGTCAATTACTTATTTGACATTCTACTATCACTATGAATTATGTATTTGAAATTACCTTGAAATTAGGCATATCTAATTCTAGATGTATCAACAAAGAAAATGTATGAATGATGAGTTTGTAGTACAATTTAGCTAGTAAGAAAGTAAAGTACAAGTCCAAAAGAAATAGACAACATAGGAAAAATAAAGAAAAGGAGGGTACATACCTTAAGATTGATGCAATAGTTTAACGAGTGTCTGTGATGAATTGAGTATGTATTTTAATGAGTGTGTGTGATGCCATAGGTATATCTTTGTTTCATCAAACATCCCATACCCTTTTGTTTAAGCAAAGTAATTAATATCCATATAACTAACTCTATTCACTAGTTCCTAGCTTAACAAGTGTGTGTGATAAGTTGAGTTATGAAATGTAAAAATAATAAAGAAAAAGATGATCTGTAGAGAATAGAGGAGGGTTCATTAAAAGGAATAAGTTTACAAGCTTTTGTAAATGTTTGATAAGATGTGTTTCATTTTTCTAATTTTTATGACAATTAGAATTCCACTTAGTTTAATACTTATTAGTTTTGAAATTCATAGATCAAATTTGAGACAATTTGATCATTACTTTGTCATGCTCCAAAGTGCATCTTGAAGCCATGTGGATCGGCTTCTAATTCAAGGTAGTTAGAGTTAGACAAATATATGAAATCACTGTATTTTCTTTGTTGGACTATGGTTGATGATTGAAATATAGGTTTGATTTGATATAATGGTGAAAATAGGTTTAATACAATGATAGGATATGTTGGGGTAGTCTCATTATAGGGGAAACTCAATTGAATTTTTTAGTGAAAATTATTATATATAATAAAGCATAAGAGATAATAAAAATAAATCCCTTCATTATTTATATTTTAATAAAATATTTTTTAAGAAAAATATAAGATAAAGGGACAAAACTAGGTATTAGGGACTAATCAATGGTTTAATCCGATTAGAACTCAGATCAGATGCTCTATCGCGGTCAAGTTTTGAAGGTCAACTTTGCAAGGCTGTAACTTTTGTTCTTGGAATTTCCATAAGGATTATAACCTTCCCTTGAAAAGATATTTAAGTTTAAATTCCAACCCAATTGTAATGGCATAAATTCCTTGTGTATAACTTGAGTTATGATCAAAAGAGCAAACATGTGTTAGATTTGTTCCTCTATAACTCTTATATCTCCTTTTTTTGAACTCAAAGTGACCTTATTAGCTATTTTTCAACCATTGTGGAAACGAAAGTAACATCATATGAATATAACCATCAATAAATTCATCCACGAGCATGAATCCATCAATCGAAATCCTTAATTTGTTGACTACCTTTACATAATAATCCAACTTATCCAAGATAGCCTTAAAAGCGTGCATTCAAATAGTTATAAAACTACCTAAAATATTAAGAAAATTAGAAACAAAGCATAATAGAGTACAACATGGATAATCTATGTAATTGATACCTAAAATACAACTAAATGAACTAATATGCTCTAATAATGAAATCTTTAAGAATGATCTTCCCATGGAATTTAGATAGCATGGATAAAACTTTTACTGAAAATAAAATAAATAATAAAATAAATTCTAAATCAATTAGGATTCCCAAAAGTAACCTTTCCTAATTTAACTAAGAAAAGTGAAATATTCCAAATTCTTATGTAAACCAATTTTGGAAAAATAACCAAATCTTAATCCAATTAGAATTAGTATACTCATCAAATCCTTATCCTAGTAGGACTAGTAAAGATATGATAAATCCTAGATGGAATAGGATTCAAATAGCTAGAAAGAATTTCATGCATGCATTCCCATCAATAATGTTATGAACATACTATATTACATGCAAGCATCAATGCACCACATCTTTAGTATACTCTTTCCTCTATCTTTCTCCTTAAATTTTGAGAAGCTTTCTCTTTTTTCCAATAATTTTGGTTTGATTTGATGATTGTATGCTTAAGGAATTTGTGTTCCCACCTTGTGGTTATTTCGATTCTCTAGATCATTGCTTATATATATTTTGCATGCAGACGTATAGAATCACATTTAGGATGCATTTTAGGATTTGATTTTATGTTTAGGTTTCATTAATATAGTTTATATTTAGGTCAACTCTCCCTATGAAGTGTGTATAAACCAATTTGTGATACAACTGACTTTTGATAAAATGTTTTTATATGGTTTTTGTCATTAGTTGATTGCATTGCAATGAGTAATTCGGTATGATGGCATAAATAATCCTTTCATGGAAATGGTCTATGGTAAGATGGTTTTGCTTTCTCCTTATGCAATGAGGCCTCAGTGCAAGGCCACGAACCATGCAAGTCTCTTTTTCACTTTTTCCTCCTTTTAGATCGCCTAAATTGAGACTTGCATTTTAGTTTCCCAAGATCGATGACCAAACTACTAATGGAACATGATTGTGGCATTCCTTCTTAATATTTAGCACTTTCCAGAGTCCATCTTTAAGAGTTTTCTTTTTCACTTTTACATTTGCCTTTTGCTAGCCATGTTGAGCCCACACCACTTTTCTGTCTACCTTTCGTTACAAACCAATGTTCTATAATCTTTAGTCCAAGTTTGATGAGTGAACTGTTATTGATCCTTTTATAATACTGTGATATTTAAGAGAAAGCTTTAAAAAAAAGATTTTTATAAAAAGAAGACAATGAAGCAATAAAAGTGGTAAGGAGATCAAAAAAAGAAAAAAAAAGGTGTGGGTTAGTTGAGATGATTGAATGGGGAATTTGAAAATTGAAAGTAGAGTTTCCCTAGTGATGATGAATGTCATCATGGCTCATAATTGAAGACTTTAGACCCACCCTAGAAAAAAAAGAATTAAAAAGAAGAAAAAATTAAAGAAAAAAAGAGACAATAAGAAGGGAGAATGACATTGTAGGCGTTGATAAAGAAGAATGCTATCTATTTTTGTCTGGAACTATTGTGGCATCAAAGTTTGTAGAAGTTTTGTAGCACTTATGTCTCACAGTAGGAGATGTAGATTGTTATTTTTTGTCTATAAATTTGATTATAAGCACCACATTACCAAATTATATTTTTCTAACCCTATCACCTTAGGTTAAGTGTGGGAAAGTTTGATAAGTCATTTTTAGTATGCGTTTAGGAGTAATTTTAGGGGTATTTTAATGTATATGATGCATACGCTGAAGAGACTTTTATAGTTCATGCCATGTTGTTCATTATAATTAACAACTTTCTAACGTATGGGAACTTGTCAGGGTATAAGGTGAAGGGAAAGAAAGTCTGCCCGATTTGTGTGGATGATATGGACTCAACATACTTCCCACATTATGGAAAATATTTGTATCTTATGCATCAAAGGTTCTTCAATAGGTTTCATCCTTATCGTAAGAGAAAGACTTCATTTGATGGTAAAGTTGAGCAACATAGAGCCCCTATATCCAGAGCAAAAAAAAGGATATTCTATGAGTGCTTGTATGGGATCAAGGTTCCTAGTGGATACTCATCAAATTTGAAGAACTTTGTGTCCATGAAAGATTTAAAATTAGTGGGTATAAAGTCTCATGATTGTCATGTTATGATGCAAGTGTTTCTACCCATTCCCATCCGTCATATTTTGTCCAAGCATGCTAGGGATTCAATCACTAGACTTCTTTTTCAATACAATATGCATCAAGTAGCTTGATCCGTCATGTTTGGATGAGTTATAGGATAATGTTATGACCTTATGTCAACTAGAGATTTATTTTCCACCTTTGTTCTTTAATATTATGGTACATCTGATTGTTCACTTGGTTTAAGAAATCAAGTTTTATGGTTAAGTGTTCCTAAGATGGGTGTATCCTTTTGAGAGATACATGGGTACTTTAAACTAGAAGATAAGAAACCCAACACACCCTAAAAGTAGTATAATTCTAGGTATAACCACAAATGAGGTATGCTTGGTGAGTTGTTATCTAAAGAGGAATTAATTAGGTTATAAAAATCGAGGTATGAAGGGTGGCTCAAAAGGCATAGCACTGTGGGTTCTGAGGAGGTGTTAATTCCATTGTCAAAAGAGACAAACTCATTTATTTGTTTTGCACCATATCATAGAGGTTCATCCTTATTTAGAAAGGCATATGAATGAATTAAAGTTGAAGTACCCTTCTAAAGATGAACGAGCATTAATGTAAGAACACAATAATACCTTCATTGATTGGTTTCATGAATAACTTACGCATAAATTGTCTGAAACAGGATATAAGATTTCTGATACAATCAGGTGATTAGCTTATGTCCCTCGGACAAGTGTTTGATCTTTTGAGGGGTATGATATTATGGTTATACTTTCTACACTGAACGTCAGAATAAGAAATAAAAGTCTGTTCAAAATAGTGGTGTTTCAATAGTGGATTCTTTTCGAGAATATGCTAGCTCGAAAGATAAAACACTAGTTGATGCAACCTTGTCTTACGATTCGGATAATTCAAGAGATATGGAAATTTAAATACTATAGCTTTAAGGATCCCCTTTTTCAATGCTAGTGAGCAGATATCAATCAACGTGGTTTGGTGAAGAGAGATGAATCAAATTGGACTTTAGTTGACATGAGTCGTATGCATGATACGGAGGAACCTTTTATACTTGCATCACAAGCTAAACAAGTATTCTACATCAAATACACAAATGACCCTCAATGGGTTGTTGTTGTCCCTGATAACCGATAGATCCTTGGAATTGGTGATGTCACTAATGAAGAAAAATATGATGACTTTGATGACCTCCCACCATTCTCGATGCCATGTAATGATGACATGGATGGACCTGAAACGGAAACAAATTATATGAGAATGGATCACCTTGAAGGAGTAACTATAGATGAGTAGTATTCATTTTATAGGTATTATTTTGTAATTACATTAATGTTTGTTTTATTTTCTTTTTAGCCCTGATGTTGGACGATTCACTAACTCTGTTTGCACTATTTTCTTGTTCTTTGATGTAGTTTCAGTCTTACGTCATGGCTAGTGATGAAGATTTTAGTGTTGATGAGGACGACGTTAAGTACAATGTTCACCTCGAGACTGATTGAGGTGATCGAGACAATGTAGTTGCTAAGTTAGAAGCTTAGAGAATCAATATGATATTTGAAGAACATGAGAGGATAGCTGAAGCGGTAGTAGGTTTAGGGGATGATGAACCCATGAACGTTGACATCCCCTCATGTTTGGGATCAGGAAGAGGGAGGGGGAAGGGTTTTTCTCATGGCTTAGTTCAACCTAGAGGTCCCAGTAGGAGCCTTAGAGTGTCCAAGACCATACATTTAGAGTTAATCATTTTCACCGGCCCGTTGGTAGGTAGCGTCTCAAGTACAGTCATCATATTAGACTACTTATTTGGAAGTTCAACATCAATTTGGAGTTTTCAAGAGTAAATGAGGGTCTTCGGCAGACCTTATGGGTGGACACAATGATACGCATTCCTAACTTTTAATCTTAATTAATTAAATATTTGTGATTACTACCTTATGAAATGAAACTAACCCAATTTCTCTATTTCAAGCTTTGTTACACATTCCTTACACCCCCACCTAAAGCAGATGTTTTTATCTACAGTCGCTGATAGATTTCAAGACTTCAAATCGAAGTTGTTAATTGGTTGGATTACCAAGATGATAAAGGGTACACGTTGCCTTATGAAATCTAGAAACATATTAAAGAAGGCAATTGGGCAACCTTTGTTAAGAATACGATGTCTAAAGCTGTAGTGGTAAGTTAAATACTTTTATGTATTTAGTTTTGAAAATTCTTTCTAAGGTACTTACGACCTTTACTCTTGTTGACAGGCCAAACACAAGAAGGCGAGAAAGAGTGCTAAGATGAACATTCATCCCCATTACCTTAGACAGTCAACCTACAATGAAACAAGGTAACAGTGGTTAGCAAAGGGTTTCTATCCCTCTTCTGTGGGAGATTCTTCTATGGAATCAAGCACCAGGCAGATAAGTCGTGGGGATGATAGGTTTTATTCAATGCACAAGAATGACAAACAAACTGGGGAGAGAGTCATTTTAAACGAGGAGACGCAGGCTGTGACTAAAAAATACATAAGAATTATGTTAACAAACCATTATAGTTCCTAATTTTTATAATATCTAACATTCATTTGTAATCTTTAACTTTTTCTTCCTAGTTAGAGTTTCAAGTTAACAAAATTCAAGGGGAATTTGTTCTTGTGAGGAACCAAAATGTATTAGTTATGGCCATTGGGAATCCAGATCATCTCGTATGTGTGTTGGACTGAGAGGGACTAATATTGGGTATAGAAAAGTTTTTGGACCTCCTCCACAGAGATAAAGCCAACTAAGTTAAAGTGTTTCAAAGGTAGATCGGGAGACTTTGAAGGCTCAACTCCGAGAAGAACTTGGACAAGAGTTTGATGCCACCATGAAGGACAAGTTATTCTCCTTACTTCAAGACATTAGAATCAGTGCCGAGCAGTTAGCATCCCAATGTGCACGGATGTATACTCCCTAGCTAGAGGTGAGTTATATGATCTATTTAAACCTTTATGTTGAATAACTAATGTTTGTATTACTAATAACCTATAATATTGATAATTACATTGAATTTTCAGGGTCCTACTAGTTGTTGTCTACTCCTAAAAAAATCCAAGTATGGGAATAATCTACAATATGGTCGGAGGTGTCGCGTACCTAGGTCAATCATGCCAGCATTTTACTTAAACTCACCAAGGAACGAGCTTGAAGGACATGAAGTGGTGGAGGTTGAGATTGTTCCTGACTTCTTCAAGGGAGCATCACTACCGGTCCTGATTCCACAGTACGACTTAAAGACAATGAACAATGCAATTGGGAATTTTGTGCAATAGCCTCTACATTCGATCTAGTTCATAAGTGAGGTAGAAATTAAAGATTCAATCTCATTTTCTCTATAATTATATTTATGTATGATCAAATTTGTCTTCTTTTGCCTTTTTAGGTGACCCCATAAGCTAAGAAGATGAAGGAGATGTATAGTGATGATGTGATTGGGAGCAATGAATTAGCCTCAAAGAAGTTAGTGGCAAAAAATTGGTCTCTTCTCACTAAAGATGTAGCGGATTTTCTTAGTCCTAAGTGCAAGTGGCTACTTTAATGTGCGATTTTGATGAAGGAAGAAGATACCATTACTGTGCCATTGGATCAAGACTTATTCCACTACTCTGAAGACAGAACAGCGTGGCTTGACAATGATGACATCCCCTAATTCTTACAGGGAGCTCAATTGAACATTTCTATTATTCAATGCTTCATAAGGTATACACAATTAAGATATAAGTTAACTTATGGCGTACTATAAATAATTTCTAAACCATTTCGATAATGGTTTTTATGATTATGTAGGGCACTCTGAGATGATTGTGTGTCAAGTGATTTACTCTTGTTAGTCGATTGATTGTGTCGTAAGGCCTATTTGGATACAAGAATCGATGGTAACAAGTTCATTTTCACCCTATTTTTGAACGATACGTTTGAATCTGGAGTGTGAACCTATTGTTAATTACTTATACATTTACTTTAGAGTACGACAATGTATTAGTATATAAACATAATGCTAATTTCTTAATATGTAGAACACACTAGATGATGTTAGTCATTTGTGTGGGTAGTGGGAAAATCTACTTCTCTAATTTGGCTTGGTCAATGCACAATGTTAAGCTGAAAACGATTATCAATAGATTTACATTGCAAGTTTGGTTGAAATTGAACTTTTAAACTAATCAATATCATTTTCCAGTATGTTTAAAAGACTTACATTGCAAGGAGATCATCGAAAAGCAAATATCGACATGGATAAAAGTGACGGTAAATTGATTAAATAAAACATTCATATTGTGCTCAACAACGTGGGGAAACGGAGTATGGCTACTTTCTGATGTGTTTAATGCTTGACGTCCTCTTCTAGTGCAGTAGTGGAATGCCCATGGCAGAGGCAATAACTTGTACCCATAGTTCCTTTTTTAACATGCCCCAAATACTTGAAATACATTTATTTGAGTGAATATAGTCAAATAGGAGTTGTTTTGGCTAGAAAAAGAGATATTTCCTCTATAACATGCCATAAACACTTGAAATACATCAATTTGAGTCAATATAGGTCGAAAAGGAGTGGTTTTAGGTAAAATGGCCTTAACACTTGAAATACTTTGTTATGAATTAATATAGGTCAAATAGGAGCAGTTTTGAGTCGATATTGGTGTATCTCCCTTAAACATGCCCCAAACACTTCAAAAAGGACGGTTTAAGTCAAAATAGGTCAAATAGGAGCAATTTTGGGTCGATAATGGCGTATTTACCCTAGATTATGCCCCTATACACTTTAAATACATTGTTTTAAGTCAATATATGTCAAATAGGAGTGGTGTTGGGTAGAAAATGAAATATTTCCCCTATAAAATGTCATGAACACTTGAAATGCATCGATTTAAGTCAATATAGGTTGAATAGGAGCGGTTTTAGGTAGAAAATGGCCTTAGTGCTTAAAATACATCACTATGAGTTAATATAGGTCAAATAAGAGTGGTTTTGAGTCGATCTTGGCATATTTCCCTAAAAACATGCACCAAACACTTTGAATAGGACTTTTTGAGTCATAATAGGTCAAATAGAAGTAGTTTTTGGTCAATCATGACATAATTTTCCTTGAACATACCCTAACACTTTGAATAGGTTGGTTTGAGTCAAAATGGTCAAATGGGAGAGGTTTTGGGTAAAAATTGCCCTTAACACTTGAAATACATCAATTTGAGTCAATATAGGTCGAATAGGAGTGGTTTTGGATAGATAATTGATAGCTGATCTTTTAGGTCGTTAACTAAAAGACTAGTTATGCAAATAATATTTGTAAACACCCTAATACTACTATAACTAGTGTAGTGGTAGGTCAGGGATCGAACCACAAGGACAAGGGGCGATAGTCTCTAGACTTGACGCAAAGGGGTTTATTTGGGATTTGATTAAATGAATCTAATGACAGAAAAATAAAGAAAGAATTAAAACGATGATATGCTATAAAAGGAAAACGGGGACAGATCAGTTCCACCCTAGGAAGGATAATCGAACTATCAATATGATAAATTAGGAGAAATCAGTCAATAATAAATCATGACACTCAAAATGACGAGAGGAAGTTTGTGACCCTATAAATCAAATGAACAACCTATAATCGCCCTATGTCTCCAAAGTAGTGGCAGGACAAGATTCGCATCGAATATCAATCAATCAATCATCAACAATCTCAAACCCTAACTCTACGCATGAAGAAGGAGCCAACCTAGGGTTTCACCTATCAAACCCCTAGGGAAACTACTCACACATAGTAATAAAGACTAGGGCATACACAACGATAAAGGACATGATTAAAAGCATAAATGATTTGAATGTACGTAAACAAGAGAACGACAACTACTCTATCAAAACAGTAAACAAAGCAACGATAATAGCAAGAGTAATGAAATTACCAAAAGCAATAAATGAAAGCATTAAACGAAATAGAACAGAAAAGAATCAATACCTTGCATAAATGAAATTGCATGAACGAAAGTAATTCTGAATCTGAAATACAAAGCTTAAAAGGAAGTGCAACGAAAGATGTTAATCTAAACTAATGCATGAATGAAATAAAAAGCTTTAAAGTGATGTTCTAGGTTGAGGCACAAGAGCTCTCAACGTAGGCATAAGGGTCAAGAGGGTATTTATACCCTAGGGAAATAAGGGGTAAAACCCTAGGAAAAACCCTCGAGCGCCTGCCTAAGAAAGAACCAAGAAAGTCGGAAATAGGCTTCATTCAGCCTAATGGAAGGGGTATTCATCCGAATGAGATACCATTCGGCCGAATGGTTTCCTCATTCGCCTATATCAGAAACTTGACGTTTTTGCACCCTGTCCACCATTTGACCAAATGAGTGCAACCGTTCGGCCGAATGCGCCTTGATTCGGCCGAATAAGTGTTCATTCTGCTATTCCTGAGAGCTTGAGTTATGTGCTTGAATCTCTGTCTTCCATTCGATCGAATGGATGTCAGATTCGGTCAAATCTGAACCTGAACCTGAACCTTGCTGAACAACTCCTTTGAAGTGTCTAATGGCTTCTGGAGTTTATGGGATCTTTGAGAGTGACTTGGAATGCATGCCCAAGCTATGATACGAGTATCTAAACTCTTGATAAGAGTGTCAAAGCCTCGAACACGTCTTATTTTACCTCAAAATCATCAAAAGTACCTGAAATAACCTAAAAACAGCTTGAAGACAAGATCAAGGTAAAACCGGATATAATGTGCATAAAACCAATACAAAATAGCGAGACTCGACACTAAAATAGGGTTATAAACATGCTCTAGAATGAGCACATCAATAATGTCCTTTGAAATTCATTAATATGAGTCAATGTGGGTCAAATAGGAGAGGTTTTGAATTGATATTAACGTATTTCCCTTGAACATGCCCAAACACTTTGAGGACAATTTAAGTCAAAATAGGTCAAATAGGAGCGGTCTTGGGTCAATAATGGCAAATTTCCCCTAAAACGTGCCCCAAACACTTGAAATGCATTGATTTGAGTCAATATAGGTCAAATAGGAGTGATTTTGGGTAGAAAATGACTTATTTCCCCTATTATAACATGTCATGAACACTTGAATTATTCGATTTGAGTCAATATTGATCGAATAGGAGCGGTTTTGGGTAGAAAATGGCCTTAACACTTGAAATACATTGATATGAGTCAACATAGGTCAAATAGGAGTGGTTTTGAGTCGATATTTGTATATTTCCCTTAAAACATGCCCCCAAACACTTCAAATAGAACGGTTTGAGTCCTAAAAGGTCAAATAGGAGCGGTTTTTGGTCGATAATGACGTATTTCTTCTAGAATATGCCCCAAATACTTCAGATAGGACGCTTTGAGTCTAAATAGGTCAAATGGGAGTGGTTTTGGTTAAAAATTGCATTAACACTTGAAATACATCAATATAAGTCAATATGGGTCAAATAGGAGTGATTTTGAGTCAAGATGAGTCAAGTTAGTGTCATAAGTTAGCATCATAAGTTAATTATACAACTTTGGGTAGAAAATGACATGTTTGAACTTTACATTTGAAATATATTGCATTATTTATTTACTTTAATGAGATGTTAATCATTCTTAGGTATGTAAAGAATTCAATGAGGAGCCCTTTACAACCAAAGAAATTGATGTGGTCCATAACAAATTGGCCAAGTATTGAACAGATAATTTATTTTAGTTTACCTTACCTTTTTGTGTATTTTCATGATGATAACATTGTAGTTTTTTGTACATTTTATTTATTTTTTAATTGGGTCGTAGTTTTGAGATCTTCCTTAATGGGTGATTTATGATCCTAATAGTATAAATGGATTCTAGACCAGCATATGTACCTTGGTTGGTAATTGCAATGTAAAAGCAGGTTTTAATACCATCGAAATTATATAGCAGATTTTGGAAATGGGGCATTGTGTTTTGGTAATATGTACAGCAGATTTGGTGTAGTAGGGACCAAATAAAAATTAAAAAATCCATCTATATGCGGCGGTTATAACATAAAACCGCTGCTTATTATTAATTTTCTAGCTCTTTTAATTAATGAGACCAATTAATATGAGGCAAATTTATGAAAACCCACCGCAAATTAATATGCTAATTATGTATTAATATGTGGCGTATATACCCAAGACCCGCCGCATATTAATAAATGATTTGCAGCGTATGTTTTACATCGCAAATTAAGTTGATTAATTTCCTGTTATCTTAATTGCTGCTAGCCTTTTGACGGTGCATATAGTGCTAAAAAATTCGCCACATATTTATTAATTTCTACTAGTTATTTTGGTGTAGTTTTGCACGATTTTAGTTTACTTTCCTTCATTTGAAGCTCTCATTGGTGTTTTTAGTATTTTTGATGGATTTCAGGAATATTTGAGCAATCCCAAATAACACAAACTCGAGTTATTATAGAGCGATCCACGAGAGTTTTAGAGCAATTATGACGAAATACAGGTCTTTGAAGCAAAAGGAATGAAGACTTTATCATGTGATAAGTGATGAGTGACATTTATGTTACTTATTTGCATCTTCCTAGTAGAGTTTCATACTCTTTTTGGCCCGAGTTCATCCTGTTTTGTTCTATTTTGCATTATTCTATGCATAGTCTAGGCTTAGGAGTATTCTTTGTGTTTTTATCCTATTTTTCTTGATTTCCCGTTATCTTTTCTACTTTTTTGCGTGTTTTTGTGGCTTGATGCAAGTATGCAATTGTAATGAGCACGAGAGTCGAGGAATAGAAGTGCATAGTAGAAAAATAGAAAAGCCGAAAAGAAAAGCCAAGAGGTTTCTCAAGAATGGAACCAAGAGGCCTCTCAAGAGCAAAAGGCTTGAGCGGTAGCTCAAGACAGGACAAGCGGCTGCTCAATTCAATGGAAATTGACAAATAGACAATCACGGTTGGGCGCTTGCCATTAAACTGAGCGGCCGCTCAATTCACTAAAATCCATGAATTTCTCCTTATGAGCGAGCGCTTGCCATTTAAATGAGTGCCCGCTCAATTATATTTTAGCAGTTCCATAGTGTGCTCTAACTCTTCAACAGGAAATAAAGTGAAACAAACAAGGCACAAAGTGGAGATTCATTCAAGCAGTCATTAAAGAAAAGAATAGCATAGTTTAGACCTAGAGAGCATAGCTTAGGGTATCTTTATTTTCTCTCACAAAACTTTTAGATTATTAGTGGATTTGTCATTGGTTTTTGATACTTTATACAGATTTGAGATCAACATTTGTCAGACATCGATTCCTCATTAATATATCAGTATTTCTTTCACTTTCTCTTGCTTTATATTTCGTAGTTTCAATTTATTTTTTGTTTTCGTTAGTTTATGTTTAATTATTTTAAGTTTTTAGCATAGTTTTGTTCATCGTTTTTCATGATTTCGCTAGTATGCCTCATTATTTCAATTTTGCGATGGTTTCTAATATTAGTCATGTGTAATTAGATTACTTAGGGGATAGGATGAAAATCCAATCCCGACCATGAATGATGTTTAAAATATGGAGTTGGTTTCTTAATGATTAATGTGTGATTTGATGTCGGGTTCTGGTTGGAGTTTATATTGGCCATATAGATTTCTTCCATATGCGTTCCTAGGTCGAATACATTAAGAAATACAGAGTTAGGTAGTGACATGGTGTTAAATGTTGTTGACTTGCAAGCTATTGGTTGTTGATTTGAATCTATTGTGTTTCTTTGATGCTTTAGAATATGATTATGCAAAAAATCCCAATTATGAATTCTCTTTCCTTGAAGATGACTAAGATGTTGGTTACTAGTTAAAACTCCTTCCTTGCAACATGTTTGAGTTCGATTCATAGGTTGGTACGTAGTGAGTTAGTGAGCTTCATATTATCTCATTTTGAGTCTGATCCACAGTTTTAGCTCATTCATGTTATGAATCGATGTTGAATCCCCAAACTCATAGCGGTTTTACCTTTATAGAACAAGTCCCTTAGAACCTTGCATTAGATTTTAGTTAGATTTAAGCCTAATCCTTGCTTTAGTTTGAGCTAGCTTGTAGTTGAGCTGCTAGAATTCAATAACTATTAGAGGCCTTTCCCTATGGATTGGACCCTTACTTACCCATTACTTGTAATAGGTCAAGTCGAGGTTTTTTTAATAGTAGATGTTGTGACGACCAATATCTAACCCTATCAATAAGCAACGATACGTTACATTGGTGGAAACAAGCAAAAATACAGTAGACTAGACATGTTGAACCATTTCATCATGTTTTGATCAAATCTAGATATCCATAAATAATGTTAATGTGATTGTAAATTGGTTGGAAACTATACTTCAATTGAATCACAATGATATATTACATGCCTAAAAAAAAGGTCTAAATCTTAAGATATGAGTTTTAAAATGAGCTAAAATTGGCCTATAGCAGAGCACACTCGATCCAGTGTGCAGAGCACTCGATCAAGTGCCTTGTATTTTGCGAACTTCAGTTGTGAGGTTAAAGTTCAGGTTTTGATGTTTTTGTGAAAGACTCGATCAAGTGCCTTAGTTTCGGGCTGATTTTCTACCCGTATTCTATTGAAGCTCAAACTATTTGTATATTTATTAGGATTTTCTAGGTCATTAAGCACATTTTTTTTAGAGAAAAAAGGCATAAGGCAGCAGTATTCATTAGGTTTGCTTAGGTTTTCATTAGCTTTCACAAAACTCTTTCAAATTCTCTCTAGATTTCTGTTTTATTCTTAGATTCTCATTGAAGCTTTGGATTGCAATTCTAGCCTTGTGGACAGCAATTGGTTTGTTTTATATTCAGTACTTGTAGTATTCTATTCTTTTAATTTCTTTAGTGTTGTTTCTCTACTGCTTTAATATCGTTCTAGTATAGATTATGGTTTTTGTCATTACTTGTGTTGATTCCAAAGTCAATATGCGTGAGTAGTTCGTTGATATAGGATCTAATGAACCCTAGTATGAATTAGATATTGATAAATCCCAAAACCTAAATATAAATGTATAAAAATAATTATTTTAATCTTTGGTTGGCTTTAATTCCATCAAAAGGCTATAAGTAGTTGATTAATGGCATGAATTAGGTACGCAGCGAGAGTTAGTTCATGATCTATATTAAAATCACTGATCAAAGTTTGATTGATGATCGTGAAAGTAGACATCATCACCATTAGGACTTGTAGGATAATGTGTTTAATGTTTTTCTATTGCATGAATCCACGAAAGTAGGTAGGATTGCTTTAGGAGGAAGCTATTGATACTCGAGAAAGATCCTTAGTATTGTTTAGGGTGCATTGGTCATAGGAATTACTTTATGTATTGAATTCGCAGGATTGGGATAGAAATCTATATCTAAGTCATATTAGTGGGGATTAGTTGTCCTGAATATTTCTCTTACATTGGTATCTAGTTTAGCTATAATTTATGTTCTAGTTCAGTTTAGCTTAGTCATTAGTTAGAATATAAACCTCCCTTAGTACATAACATTCCTAATAGAGATTAGAACTAGCATAGACATCATTAGAGCCTGATAGTCTCTTGGGATTTTGTTCTACTTACCCGTGCTACTATAAATTAGTTTAGGTGAATAAGTTACGTTTGATAGGGTAGCGACAACCCGATCAAATGTAATAAAAAAGAAAAAGAAAGAACTCGTTGTCTTTTTTATCACTTAGGAGTCGTGCAAGATAAATATCTCATGTGTGGTTTTGAATGAGAGAAAAAGTGAGAAATCCTTTTTTTACTCAGAATCTCCCACTCCAATTGTTGCTTCTTTCGAATACTTAAAAAATAGCTACTCCAACCCTTAATATTTTTCGATATTCTTTTTTATTTCTCATTAAAAAAAATGGCATCTTCTTGTGGAAATCCTAGCTATTTTTAGCATGATATTATGGAATCTCAAACAAAGCATATTTGTCCATAGGTCAAATCCAATATGTAAATATTGGAATAATTGTTGGAGACTCAAATAATGGATATGCAAGCATGAAGTGTATGCTGTAAAGAGGTAGTGAGATCTAAGCATGCAGGCCAAGCAAAAAGTAACAAAACCAACAGGAAGCTGAAGCTTATGCAATTAGATCAGAAACAAAAACAACATACTACAAAGTTACATGAAAAAAACATTAAAAAGACTTGGATTGATACATGTGAAGCTAGCCAGAAGGTAGGATACTAACTATTTGCTGGCTTTAGATAGAGAACTTAGAAAGCCTATGAATGACTGACCTACCAAAATGATAGAGGAGACAGTACTTGCAGAACCAAAGAAAGATTTGTACTCTATCAAACCAAGACTTCGAACAATAGTTAATAATGGAAAAAAATATTGAGTGCGTCTTCTTCCATCCTCCTGCAGCGTTTGGACCTTTCTGCAGGAGACTGAACCATATTACCATAGACAGGCCACATAAAGATCTGTAGCATTATGATGGATGATTCCTTTGCGATTATAAATGGCGTTAATGCATCATCCAGGGCTTCCTTTTCAGTACTTGATAGGGTCTACAGATTGTGAGCTCAGGTCAAGAGCAATTTGGTACCAGGAAAAATTTGGATATCGAGCTGAAAGCATAAGCCAGAGGTACGGAGAGGTGAGTTCAGAGGAATACGAAGCCATAGGAGTTGGACTGTGAGCGTGATGGTAGGCACAGAGGGTCCAGAACAAGATAAAGGTACACAATATCAAGAATTGGAATTAGGAAGCATACACCAATATCAATGGTACACCACGTAATCTTGATGCAAAATAATTGAAATCATTCAATACTGTAGTAGCGAAAAACTATACATTTACAATTCTCATATTTGAAAAAGTAACATCATATAATTTCATATTCTTTTTCTATTTTGCAAAAAAAAAAAAAATTCTCGGTGTTCTAGACTACATGATACTATCTTAAGTCACCTTCCAGTAGAATCCAAAACAATTTCGATGAACTCAGCCTCTGGTTCGATTTCATATTCATCCATGTTGCTATTCTTATTATAGCTGTAAAGATTACAACTATTGCTTACTGTACTTTTAGTGGTTGCACTATGGCTGAGCCACTCAGCATCAAGCCTTCCCATGGAGAACAATTCTCTGCTCTCTTCGTACCCCAATGACGCTTCCGATGATTTCACGACAGGACCGATGAAGCATGGATTAGGAGTTCTGTGACTGTTTGCTGGAGGGTAACTAAAGCTGCTTTGGCCTAAATTTACAAGCATTGTTATGTCTACGTTTGTAGCTAGGACCGGGTATAGTGGCGCCCCAAAATCTTCTGACTTGCAGTGTATCACATGTACCAGCTCTGAGTCGACTGTGAAATAAACAGTCTTCTTC
Source organism: Dysphania ambrosioides (assembly GCA_026401315.1). Taxonomy (NCBI): domain Eukaryota; kingdom Viridiplantae; phylum Streptophyta; class Magnoliopsida; order Caryophyllales; family Amaranthaceae; genus Dysphania; species Dysphania ambrosioides. Next base: position 6,452,872 of record CM048668.1, on the reverse strand, counting down.
GTTGGATCAAATCCACAGCCAATTACCTTTCCAGTTTTAGCCCAATCTTCTTTTCCAGATTCGAACACGAGCTTCATACCTGAAAACTAAATTATTAAGCATATTGTTGTTCAACTGTCAACTGTTTATAACGAGTAAATGTGTAGGGATGGCAACGACCGGTTCAGCCTGGAGTACCATTCTCATATTTGACTTAAAAAGCCATTTTAGTTCTGTAATAAATCTTGTAGACCTTCATAATTCCACAGCCCCCATTGGCCAAATTAAAAATTTTGGGACATATTCACAGCTTTTGCAATGTTTTTTTTTTTAGTATAGTTTCCATGAATAAACAAATAGAGTAAAACATGTATATTATACTGTTTCATGAATTACGTTTTCATAGATTAGAATATAGGTAAACAATTAGGGCTCTGACTTGTCAAAATTTTAGGAACATAACTCATTTTAGAGGGTCTAGAAAACCCAATAGTTTAAAAGTACATCTTAAACTGAATATATCAAAAGCAAAATAAAACTCCTCATCCATGACTTCTCAATGAAAGACCACTAGAAGTGTCAGAACTGAAAACACCAAACGATGAATGGGATGCTCAATTGCTCATAACTAAGGAGTAACTTGTTTTTTTATTTTTTGACATATCTAGAATGAACAAAACAGAAAGTTTAAGTGCCTAGCTAAGAATAGGTTGGGTCCAACATGAGTCTTATCTACTCGATTCCGGATTACTCTAAGAATAAAACTCAAAAGACTCCCTTGAAAGAGTATTAGCTATATAAAATCCCATGCGTAGAAAGGATTCTTGGAAACGGTGGCCATCTAAGAATATAACCCTCAAACAAGATATTGGCTAGCTATGAGTAAAATGGAGAAGCAGAGACGTCAAGAAATATTCAGGAGTGCGTGATGGAAGCGTAGCTCGTGGCCCACACTTTTTACCTTATTACATATAAGGTCATGTTTGGATTGAGGGAGATAGATTAAGAGAGTAATAAAAGTCAAACTAATGAAAAATAAAGGTAAATATAGATGGTGATAAAGGATAAGGTGAAAAAAAATAATATTATAGTGATGATATGAGAAAGAAGAAAGAATTGAAAGATTGATTATTACCCTTATTATGGTAGTAATAACTACTTTAGGAGTGTGGTGAGTATCTATTACCCCTTAAATAATGGTATTAGTTTTCCTTTCATCAAAATACTAATACTACATTTATCTTACAAACCACTTTTCACTAACCTTATTTTTCATTAATTTTACTTTTATTACTCACCTAATAGTCTTAACATTTTCATATTTTTTCATAAGGAAAAACCGTTTTTGCTATACTAACAATTAAACGAATAGAGCTAAGATTGCTTCTCGGAATTATGAATTCGAAACAGTAAAACACATGAGACAAAAATGAAACTTACCACTAAGAAAAACAGAACCATCAGAATTGAAACCTATAGAGCCAGGATAGCTTCCCGGAATCCTAGTACTCGTAAAACCTCCAACACTCAATCCTATCGATACCTTCGCACCTCCTCCACCTCGGCTGCCTCTTCGACCACCTCCGCCGAGTTTAAAATCCTCTATCAAGTGAGACCCACGGCTACTGCTTACATGAAACAGCCCTTCTTGACTCTTACCTACATCAGCACTCGATGAAAAATTCCTCTGAATCAGTAGCTTCGTCTTCTCCCCTTCTCCGGTAAACTTCCCATCATCCTCACTGGAATTCATTACAATTATCTCAAAATACGCCTCCTGGGGGAAAGACTGAACCACTGGTGGCCCTGGCAACGGCAGCGACATCTTGACCAACGCTATCGCCACCGAAGAAGAACTCACAATAGCCGTGCCGCTGCAGCCGTTTATGCCGCCTTTGGTTTTAAAGGTTATCGTTTGCATGAATTCCACTGATCCAGGACCAATCTCCCAACTCTCGTCCACCAGATCGACAATATTTGTATTATTACTACTACAACTATCTCTACTAGTGTGGTAATCCCCTGTTACGCGGAGACTCCGAAACAACGACGATCTTACGGACACCGGTACGCAGCTAGTGAAAGAAAATTGTGACCATCCATTTTCCACTGCGCCAGTTATCAACTCCGGATGATCAGCCCAATCAAAGAAAGACTTTGTAGATGACCCACGCCGGAAAAAATGAGTATTTGGCCTTCGTTTAGTGTTCACCTCTGGTTGAGACGGAAACGTTGGCCTTTTCGCGTCCGTTGATGGTGTCTCTGTACTAATACAGCTTCGTTTCGAAATAGAATTTCGTCGGACTAATATGACAACAAATATAATGAATATAATAATTCCGGCAAAAACTGCTACAATCAATGCTTCATGCCATCTTAACATGTTCTTTTTTCGGTAGGGAAAAGCGAGGAATGTTTAAGGTGTGAGAGTTCAAAGAATAATGAATAGAGGAGAGGGAAAATAAGAAAAAGGGACAAAAAGTGGACTGAGAAAATATTCAAGAAAGGTGGGAGATTAAAAGGAAGCAAGAAAGTCGCCATGATTCTAGAAGTATACAGCGGGACTGACGCCTAATAAGATTTTTCAAAAATTTTAATTTATTGGGAGGTCAAGAATAATGAAATTGGATGAAGAATTCTCACGACGATGCGGAGTTTGTAAAGTTCAAAGTTTTCAAGTAGGTACATCGTCCGTGAATTTCCAGCTATTACCCGTATTTTGCACATGAAACGTCAATTTTGCCCTTTGTTTATATTTATATACGCTAAATATATTTTCAATTTTATCACTCTATATCAGTTAATTTTATTCTGAGTTTTCGGTGATTACTTTTAATATTTATACATTTCATTTCTCACATTCCAAACTTTCCTATTATTCTTCTTCTTTCATTACCTCTATTTTCTTTGGTTCCTTCAATTCCATTCCTTGACTTCAATTTCTTCCATTTCAACTCCTTGAGTTGCATTCCTTCAGTTCAATTTATCTGGTTGAATTCCAACAATGTCTAAGGTACTGTTCTTATGACAATTTGTAATTCATTTCATTTTGTTATATATTGAACTATATGAGTTAAATACGTGCATTTACATATATCATTGTATATTTATAGTTATAAATTGTGTGATAAGTGTTAGTTAATGTAGAATTAGGTTTGTTAAGATGGTGTGATAAATTGTGTGATAAGTGTGATAAATCCGGCATAGCACTAGCACCACCCAAATCATAGTTCGGAATATCATCATCATCCTGATCCTGATCTTTGTCATCTATCGCATAATTATCCAAATCATCATCATCATCATCATCATCCTCTCCTGCCTCAATTACCTCATCTACCGGATTCTCATGTAACTGCTGCAACCGTACACCTTCTCTCTCCCTACGTGTAGAAGCTGAGATACCACGGGATCGAGGATGTCTCGGACCTGAATCACCCTCACCATGGATTTCAGGTACCTAGTCCATTATATTAATGATAAATAATAAGTAATTAATAAATACAAATTAATACTAATTTAATATAAACATAATTTAACTATTAACATTTAACCAAAATTTAACCAATACAGATGTAATTATTATTATTATTATTAATATATACAAACATGTAAAATACTGTAGAATTACGACTAATTATATGTATTATTATTAATAAACAATAATGTCATTAATATAATTAATTATTAGTATTATTATTAACTAATTAAATATTAAATAATTAAATAATAAATATTAACTAATAATTAAATATAATAATTAACTAATTAAATATTAACTATTATATAATTAAATATTAAATAATTAAATATAATAAATTACGACTACTGTTATTAACTAATTAAATATTAATTAATTATTAACTAATGAGGATGGACCAAACGTCCATAATGGATGTTCATTGTGCTTGGTAAATGTCCAATTTGGACGTTTGTTGGTGATATGTTAAACGTCCAATGTGGACGTTTGTTGATGACATATTAAACGCCCAATGTGGCGGGTTTCTAGTGCTATTGAAACGTCCATTTTGGACGTTTTGTATATATTGAGAATCGTGTGAAATACACGGTTATACCTAGGTTAAACCGCCCAAAATGGACGGTTCTACCTAGGTTTAACCATGTATTTTACACGGTTCTCATTATATTTTTTTTGTTTTTTTTTTTTCATTTTCTTCCTCAAACACAAATCGACCAAATTCAAGGAAATGGATACTAGTGGAACAAACAAGCTATTACTAGAAATCATTATACTCCATTAAAATACATACAAATAACTTCAAATTAGTTCAAAATCAAAATAATACACATAAGAAACCATAAATTGCTAAAAAAATAAATTAATACATACTTTTGACGATGAAGAATCCGTTAATCCTCTAAGAGCTTTACCCGCAACTCTATTTATTTTTCCACTCAAGTTTCGACTTGGTTCTTTACCCGCTCTTGACATGGTGAATTTTTGAAGAAAAAATTTGGTTTTATGAAAGAGGTTTCTTAGGAGAGAAATAGGTGTTTGAGAGAGTTTGAGAGAGTTTGAGTGAGTGAATGAAGGAAAAGTATTGAACTAGATTAGTAGATTAAATTATTAAATTAGGTTAGTAAACTAAAACGTTAAATAATTATTACATATGTTTAAATAAGGTTAGATTAAGTATATAATACATAAGGGAAAAATCGTAAAGAATGTGTAAAATACGTATAAAATACGGGCAATAGCTGGATAATCACGGGCGGTGTGTAGCGATCCACTTTAATTAAGCGGTGTCGGCAACTACTAGTGTTCATAATCGAGTATTCGAGTTTTTGAGTACCCGGTAGATCAGGAACCCAAATTTCGGTACCCTGTAGATCGGGTATTCACTTTTTCGGATAGTTTAAAAATCAATCCATTATCCAATCGGGTTGGGTTGGGTTGGGTTGGGTTGGGTCGGATCGGGTCAATGTCATTAGAGTTTAATGTAATCAGAGTTTGATGAATAGTTTAATTGAGAGTAATCAATGGAGGTCACGAACTCACAAATGCTCTTCACGTGGAACATGAAGAAATAAAGGGGAGTTATCAGTTCAACAAACAACCAATAAAGGAACCCTTTAAAATACAAATCGTAAAAAGGTGGGATTTTTCATAAATAAAATGAAGGTTGACTTTTTATAGATAAGATGATTGTATTTTTCATTTCAATTTGGTCATATAGAATTATTCTAACTTGGTCTAATTTATTCTAACTAGAATAACCTCAATAGAATTAAAAATTGAAAACAATACACTCAGATTAAATATAAACTACTCAAAATACATCCACTAACCCTAAAAGTTCAACCTTCATTTAATCCTAGCAGATTTTATATTTTTTTAATGTAATAAACTTTACAAACTCCAATAGTTATTAAATACATGTCCCACTTGCACTTTATTTATAAGAAAATTTGATTTTCTTTTCACATAATTTTAAATTAATTTTAAGGAATCTTAATGATTTTTAATCATTTATTGGTTTCTTCCCTTATTCCAAATGAGAAGATAAAAAAAAAAGAACACAGAAAGTATATGCACATGGACAATAAAATTATTGTATTATATTGCAATAAAAATTACTTCATAATATAATAAAAGTTACCCCTCAAATACCTTTTGCTTAAGATTTTATTAAAGTGGTTAAATAGAATAATTGCTTATTTATAATTAAAATGGTTATTCTCTTAAGAATATTTTTTGTTGTTGTCATTAGTCATATTCATGGCGTAAACATGTACACCCTTACAATATAGAAGTCTGAATTTGACAGAAGTTGCTTATCTAAGTTCATTACATAATATCAGCAAATTGTCTTTAAGAATTCTCAAAGTAAAGTTAGCAATAATCTCAACAATATAATTATTAGAAGTACGAGAAACATTATATTATGTACTCCCTATATGATCGAGTACATGACATTGAAATACATAAATTGATCAAATCTATTAGAATGTGAGGGAAGTATTTTTTTTTTTTCTATTTTTTTTAGGAGCTTACTGAGTCAATAGATAATAAGGAATTAGATTAACACATATTTTAAATAATGAACATATTCATCTTACTTAAATAATATGAAGCAAGCCACATTTCACCGCGTTTCCTGCCACACAGGCAAAAGTGGACTCACAAAGTTGATCACCGTCTCGTCCTTGATAAAATTATAAAATCTGCTGGTTGGTAATCCACACTTGCCGGCGTCCGATTATTTGTCATTATAATTTAGATAGGAAGTGATTTCAACAAATAATTGAATATAACATTGCACCGGCTGATTGCCCGATGAAAAGATTGAATTTGGTTTTTATTGAACAGAAAGACAACTAGATACTATCATACTACGAGTGATAAACTAAATAATTTCATCAACAACTATCTAAGAATTTAATAATTTATACCTTGTAATAGGCCAGAATTTGAGCCGCCTAATTTTAATTATAATAATAATTTGTTAACTTAATTAAGTTTACAAAATACTATTAATTAATGAAAATTTTGAATTTGTTTATTTAACTAATTTAATAGGTTAAATAAGTAAATATTCATATTCAATCTTATTTTAATTTAAACAATCCAAAAGCTCAAAAACCCGAGTATCGAAGAAATCCAATCCGAAATCTTTTTCATTCTCTCTTCCTTCTCCCACGTTTTCCTCAACTCCGCTTCCCTTGCCCGGTAGAATCCGGAATCCCCTCCCCTCCTCTACCTCATATACCTCATGTCTCCCACCATCATAACCTGACATAATTTAGAGAATTTAGTTTCCCTTATTTTCATTGATATCAATAGCTGTGTATATATACGAGAGGTGCCATATCTTTACTCAAATACATCTATGTTCATAAGAGGTTCCCTAGCTATACTCAAACTCCTAAATGTTAATAAGTTATATACAATATAACCCCTAAATAACCCTACCCCCCAAGTTGGAGTATGAAACTGATCATAAATGCCCAACATGGGAAGTAAGTATAAAAATTGATGCTTCCTTAATGCCTTTGTAAAAATGTCTGCAAGCTACTCATTAGTAAATACATGACACAGGGCAATGATTCCCTACTATATGGCATCCCGAATATAGTGATAGTCAATCTCAATATGTTTCGTCCTTACGTGAAAACAGGATTTTGGGCAATATATAATGCCGATTTTCCATCACAAAATATAGTCATTTCCGTATGATGATCGATCCCAAGAATTCCAAGTAGCACTTTTAGCCACTTGAGCTCAAAAGTGATGGCTACCATAGAACGATATTCCACCTCCATAGAACAACGGGACATAGTATGCCCTTTCTTAGTTCCAAGAAACAGCAGAGCAACCAAGAAACACAATCCAACTCGTGAGAGAACGCCTCATCAAAGGACAACTAGCCAAGTCCGAATCACACCACCCTATCAAAGATAAGTCATTGTAAGACCTCGAGAGAATACGTAGACTCGAGGAACCTTTCAAATATCATATGACACGCACCGTCGTATCATAGTGCTCCTGACGTGGCTCCTGCATGAACTGTGCTAAGATATGGACTGTATATGCCAAATTAGGACGCGTAAAGGAAATGTTTATAAGACGACCAACTAATCGACGATATTTCTTTAGATCAGGCAGCATAGCGCCTGAAGCAAAGGACAAAGGTCGTGATTTTGCTCAATCGGGAATGCAGCTGGTTTGGCACCAAGAAGACTAACCTCTACAATGATATCCAGAGCGTATTTCCTCTAACAAAGAAAAATACCCTCCAAGCTTCGAGCAACCACTATACCTAAGAAATACTTCAACACACCCAAATCCTTTATATGAAAGCACTCCCTTAAGTACTTTTTAAAATCAGCAATTTCGGAAGAATTGTTACTAGAAATTATTGAGTCATTAACGTAAACTAGAACATTCAAATGAATATGCTGAGTATAATCTAAATATGACTGAGCAAAGCCATATGTCATCAAGGAAGATGCCAACTTAGCAAACCAACAACTCGGGGCTTGTTTAAGACCATATAACGACTTCTTCAATCAATAAACCATGCCAAACAGGCCACCAGTAAAACCTAGAGGCAACTTCAGATACATCTCTTCATCCAAACATCGTACATAAGTGCATTATGAACATCCATCTGATGCAACTCCTACTTTTTAGCAGCTACAACTGCGAGAAAACTTCGGACGATGACCATTTTAGCCACAGGGGAAAAAGTCTCATTTTAATCAATCTTTTCAACATGATGATTGCCTAGAATAACAAGACGGGATTTATGTCATTCAATAGTGCCATCAGCATTGTACTTTATTCGGTATACCCACTTGCAACAAAGTGCCTTCTTCCCGCGAGGCAATACCTCCATACTCCATGTCTCATTATCCTCTAGAGCAGCAATCTCCTTTTGCATTGCTTCTTGCGAACTAGGATCCTTCATGGCTTGCATAAAACTAAGGGCTCAAATCTGTCTAGAATGGCTACAATAAATGCATGATGTCGCAAAGGAAGTCTATGAGAATTCACAAAATGTGCTATAGGATAAGGCTTACGTAAGGAACAAGAAGAAGTCGATGAACTTTGGGAAAGACTCATTCTTCAAACATCATTAGTCATGTAATCCTACATCAATACAAAAGGTAACTTAGTCCGCAAACCTTGACCAAGAGATGGCTCTGTCGTAGGTGGAGAAGAGGCGGGTATGAGGCTGCGAGGATTAGGTCATGGGCTAGTGGATGCTAAGCTACTAGGGTCATGCGACTCTTGCGAAAAGGGTAGGGCAGCAGCCATGGGAGTAGATGCACTATCACCAATAACCAAGACTAATTCCGAATTCCTGAAAAGATCTACATAACCTCCAATATTATGGGGAATGGAATCATCTAACTCCCCTTCACTTGCAATGTCAAAAGGAAATTCATTCTCATAAAATATAACATCACGAGAGAAAAAAAATTTCCTATGTCAAGATTGTACAACTTTTAACCCTTCTTCCCATTAAGATAACAACTAAACACACACTTCCTACCCCCAAGGAGCAAATTTATTGCCATGTGTTATCTAATTATGGGGAAAATACAAACACCCAAATACTCGCAATTCATCAAAAATTGGAGGCTTTACAAAAAGCATCTCATATGGAGTCTTTTTATCTAATAAAAGGGAAGGAGTTTGATTGATCAAATATACGTTTGTGAGGACACATTCCCCCCAAAAGTTCAGTGGGAAATTATCTTGAAACATCAACGCACAACTCACACTAAGTATGTGTTGATGTTTAAGTTTGACATGGCCATTGTATTTAGGGGTACCAACACATGAAGTTTGAAAGATGATCCCATTAAGATTGAAATACTCCATCATGCATCTAAAATTTGTACCATTATCACTTGGAACAACTCTAATAGAAGTATCAAATTAATGGGCAATCATGGCAAAAAGAGCTAAAGACCTTAGAAACCTCAGTTTTACTATGTAACCAATAAACCCAAATAACTCTCAAAAAATCATCAACTAGAATTAAGAAATATATTGCATCACAAGAAGAAGGAGTACCATTTGGCCCCCATAAGTCACAATGAATCAGTTAAAAAATGTGACTACGATGTTGCTTTGCCTGATGAAAAATTACACAAGCCTTATTCAAATGCTTAGTAGTAGTAATAGATATAATAGTAGGAACTAACTTGACCACTTTGTCAGAAGGGTGTAACAAACGTCGATGCCACAACTCAAACACCATCAAACCCATAACCTTGATAACTTGTAATGTTGGAAAAGCACAGAAAAGGTAGAGTCCATCTTGACGTTTACCTACTCCAATCAGACACCTCGAATTCATGCCCTGTATTGGACACAAGGAATTAGTGAATCTAACACTACATTTAGAATCATCAATCAATTGCGACATCAAAATTAAATTGCAGTTAGGCTTGGGAACAAATAAGATATTCTTAAGAGACAAATCCTTGGTCAAAACAACACGAATAATCAGGGTTGCAATAGACTTTGTACTAACAAGCAACCCTACGGGCTAATAACAAATGCGACAAACATCGATAAGGCAAGCTTGATTGGCCGTAACATGATGTGATACTCCCGTATCGATTATCCATGTCAAATAAGAAGTCTCACCTGTTATTCGATTACCTGATGTTTCTATGCTATGGATAATATTAAACTAAATTTGCACTTTCTTTGGGTTTAAATCACCTAGACCTGGTGGAATTTTGGTAGATGAACCCATGGGTTCAATGACGACATTAGCCCTCACATCCTTGCCATGACCACGACCAACTGTAGAAGAATTTCTGGCAGCTTGTCTTGCTGCCGAGTTCCTTCTTCTGCCAGAGGCCTTGTTAGATCCCTCATTACGGTCATGCCACCACTTTGGATATCCATGTGACTGAAAGCAAGCATCTACTTTATACCCCTTTTTCTTGTAGGGCGGGCAATAGAGTTTCCACTTGTCTTTATTATCACTGTTGCCCTTACTTCGATCAGCCTAGAGAGCAGTGGGTCTCAACCTCCACGACCTTCCCCCTTGTAATAGCCCGAGAACGCTCCTCCTGCACAAAATCTTGATACAAAACTTCAAGAGTAGGCTTTTGAGATTACAGATTGGAACGAACAATAGCAAACATATCATCATCCATACCATTAAGAGTTGATGAAAGATCTCCACATAACGATCCAAAGAAAATTTAGTCGTGGCATCACAAGTACATAAACCACATTCACAATGATGTAATGGTTTCAACCAAGCCAAATCATCAAATAGACCCATCAATTTATTGTAATACTTATTAAATGACATACAAGGAGATTGATGGCAAGTGGTGATGGTGGCGCGAAGCTGCTATAGTCTTGGGCCATTAGCAACCCCAAAACATTTCTCCAAATAATCCACAAGCGTTTGGCCTCATCGTGATATGAAATAGAGGAAGCAATTCGAGGCTCCATGCTACGTAGCATCCAAGATACCAACATTAAATTCACGTGTCCCAATCGAAGAGCTTCAACCCATCTGATGGCTTCGTGATCAAACCATCAATAAATATAAATTTGCGGCACGATTTCGGAGCAAACATCATGGCTCTAGACCATGCAACATAATTATTGTTGGTGAGAACAACATGGGAAATTTGTATGTAGTAGGGATCAAATTAAAGCGTACAAAAAAAAACCCACTTATATACGGCGGGTGTCCCAAAGACCCTCCGCTTATTAATCTTTTATAGCAACTTATAATTTTGGAAAAATAATATTTTGCAGCGTATAATACAAAATACGCTGCAAATTAATTGATCAATATGTGTCGTATTATGCCAGATACCGCCGCAATTTAATGTATTAATAAGCGGCGTATTGTTATATACCCGCCGCATATTAGTAATAATTTTTTGTGTAATTGTTACGTTAAAAATTAAATTGATTAATTTACTGCTATCCTAAATGCTGCTAGCGTTTTGACGCCAAATATAGTACTAAAAAAACCCGCCACAAATTATATAATTTCTACTAGTGAAATGGATTCTGCTTCCAACCTTCATTGTATGTGTTCAAGAAGCCTCGAACGACTTCTTCTAATTTTTGTAGATAGCATTCACTTGCTCACTACCCAAGTCACTTGTAATGTATAGACATTGACTTATATCATGCCTTATATTATTGCAAACCTCACAAGATGCAACCATAGTAGACTTCCTGTGAATATTACCCAAGCTACCTGTAAGTACCTACAAAGAAGCTACCAATCTATAGATGTAATATTTGAAGCAGAAGAAGATGATTCTTTTCCATGATCAGTCCTTGAAGAACGGAAAGTATCAGTAGCAGCTATCTTCTCAATCAAAGACAATGTACCCTAAGCATTGTTTACCTAAATATTACCCCCTAAAGATGTGTTAATATACATCTTGGTTTCATGGTTTAATATACATCTTGGTTTCATGGTTTATACCATTAGAAAAGGTCTGAAGGAAAATTTAATCCGGTAACCCATGATGAGGACAAAACCTAAGCATCCGAAAATTATTGATCTTGGACCTCAACTTACCCATCATATTTTGTTCCAAAAACTTCATGAGAAAACCCTTAGCCATCTTATCACATATATCATATGTACCTAGACCTTCATCCCTTAGTCACTATATCCCTCCGAGAGAAAGGAAATAGTCTCAACTTCAAAGCATCTTTAGGGCAATCCTTCATCTTCATTGTATCAAACTTCTCTAGGAAGCTCTCAATGTGTGAAATCAGACACTCAGTAGGGATCCCTATGAACGAGTTGCTAGAACTGAACTGGATAAATACATGCTTTGGCTCAAAGTTTATTATTGTGACTTGTAGCCAAAAAAAACTTGACATCATCTGCAGATCAGGGATGTCATACTCAAAGAGCGTTTTCTAAGGAGGATTTTCAGCCATTGTGCTGGCCTTTTTACCCTTCTTCTTTTTTTTCTCTATTTTCATATTGTATTCTTGATCTCAAGATCTAAAGAAATCAACTCTTCTAACCCTATACTCTGAGTGTGCATGCACAAAGAAAATTAAAAGTAAAGGATCAAATAAACAAACACTATAGCTGAAGCAACAAAGAAAATAAAGACTCAGTAGCTAGAAATGAACTACATTCGCAAAAATCAAAAACCGTTAGTTACTAGGAACGACACCAAAATTTGATCAAGCTGTCGCAACCTTATCAAAGATACATAGCTATAAACACTAATGCCATTTGGGAAAGTAGGGTCGAAATCCCAAGAGACTATCGGATTAATTAGGCTACCTTGAATTTTACTTCTAATAAGTGACAACGTGATTGAGTGATTATGAACTAAAGCTAATTCTAGAAAGTAATAAAAAAGACTAAGGTTGTGAACAATATGGTAAAAGCATCTAGGATAAGGAATCCCCACTAATATGGATAGACATAGGTTTTATACTTGACCCCTTGAATTCAATTCATTAGACAACTCTTAAGACTAATGCTCCCTTAACAATACTAGAGACCTCTTTCATGTATCAATAGCTTTCTTCTAGTTTAATTTAGCCTACTTTTGTGGAATCATGCATAGAAAAACATTAAACACGACATTCACAAAGTCTTAATGCTTATGTTATTTACTTTGGTGATTGACACTCACATCTTAACTTAGGATTCTAAACTAGATTATGAATCAACTTTTTCCATTGAACTTAATCCATATTATTGGTCAACTACATTTAGTCTTTTAATGAGATTAAAACTAGTCATAAATTAAAGGAAGTGAATAAAAAATCAAGGTTTCGGGTTTTAGGGTTTATCTATGCCTAACCCATATTTGGGTTCATCAAACTCCTAGATTAGGAGATTATTCACACATGTTGAACATAAAAACAAAGCATATGATTGAAGAAAACATATTTAAATAACATTGATTAAACTAGAGAATAAAGAGAAATGCAAATACCTAATTAACTATGAGAAACAAATCGAGGATCATTGATTACAAAACTTAGATTCTTCCACATTCAAAAGTACTTCAAAGTATGACTTAAACTAAGAAAGAACTACTATAGAATATGAGTTTTGCGCCTTTTAAAAATAAGAAAAGTTAGCTAAATAAATAGGTTTACATGGTTTTAAATAAGGGAAGTAGTAAAAATATCGTGCATTGCTCCATAATGACTCCTAAGGCCTCGTGGATCGCTTCACGACATCTCAAACTTGTATCAAAACCTCGAGATTGGTCTAGTATTCCTAAAAAAGATCAAAAACACTACAAACACCCGTGAAAGTATCAAATGAAGATAAAGGAGCTTAAACCAGCTAAAACTAACATAAAATGATACTAAACTATATGAATTGGACCTAAAACACCCCTAGAGACTCAAACGAGATTGATCATTAATGCCTTATCCAAGCGTCCAACTCATTCTTTGTGCTTACAATGCCCAAAGTATTTTTACAACTAGTTTAATTCGCTTCCTGCTTCAAGCGTTGACTTATAACCTTAAGCGCCCCCTTAAAAGATCTCCTGACTTCTTCCACCCCCCCCCCCCCCCCCCTCATCCGACTAAAAGATGCTTTTGTTTAACGTCTGACATCTAGCTTAGGCGTGGACGCCCAAACTCAGCGTTTGGCGCTTGAAGTTAGTGTCAAGCTGCTTGGATGCTGACCTCTTTTTCTTAGAAATTGAATAAACCAAAATTTTATGAGCTATGGATTTAAACATTCACACTCTTACTCTGCCCAATATCCTCTCAAACCCATCCAAACCCTTTTAAGAACCTCTCAATCCTTACAAGGTGCATTCAAGGCATATTTGCCTTAACCAAGCAAGGAGTCATAACTCCTTCAAGCCACACTCTATCGAGGCTCAAGCAAAGAAACTTCCCTCAACGATATTCACCAGGGACCCTTCTAAATTCATTTTATTTTCTTTTGCTTTTTTCTACTTTTACACCCTTCACCATCCATCTAAGTGGTGTTCATCCACTTAAGGGACTAAGATTGGATCCTTTTTTGTAATGATTATAGAGTATGCAAATCTCCTTCTACATGAACATCTTATTTCAATTTTTATGCAACTTTGGTGAGCCTTGTCAACTAAAGAGACTCCAAGATATTTTTTTTTATCTCTTTTACCTATGATGTGAAGGATTAGGAGAAACTCATTACATCACTAGGTCAAGTCTCAAAATCCTAACCTTTGAGTATCATATTTAAGGAACCATCCTTATAGATAAGACTCCTCTAAACTTTCTCAAATAACCCCTTCCCCTTGCATTTTTACTTATTGCAATCTATTTACATTATGCCAGTGTCTTTTGTTTCTTTTTTTTTTAGTCTATAATGAAGAGATTTTAATATCTCTATTCTCTCTAAACTTGATATAGTTTTGACCCTTTTCCTGAGTAAACCCTAAGTGTACATCGTACTTGAATGTAGATTTAGATGTTGTCCTAATGCTCATTTAATTTGTGTTATGCATCATAAACCATACATTGATGTTCCTTTTATATTTGTGTCAATGATGTTCAAAGGCTAAAACATATGAGTCCTTTATGAATTAGACCTCTATTTGGTTGAAGGTATGTCATGAGGAAAGGTCCCTTAAGAAATAAATTTTTATTTGATTAGTAAATCTTGAACCCATCATTAAGTGTAACTCATACTTTATATCTTTCAATATTATTCTTAATACTTTCTTTCAAATATGCAATTTAAATTTTGCACCTTTATTTCATGAATCTTACTGTGTAATAATTGTGCATGAGCACTTTTATCCTTTGCACTAACTTAAGACATTCTAAAGTGTAATCACGCCTAATAAGATAAATTTGGACAACCATCCATTTGGACCCTTAATCTTGTGGACTCTTAGCAAAGTGATCACCTAATCTAGATTTATGTGCATATTTCTTAACTTGCCAAACCATCTAAATATATAGTGTGCTTTCCTTTATATTTACATGATTTCCTAGGATATAAAACTTACTTGTTCCATCCCAATGTAAATTGTTTGCATGTCATTCTTATGTTAACATAGATTGCTCATTCCCAAACATTCACATGGATCGAAGACCGCTCATGTGAGCCATTTTTAGGATTTAAACCCAATTGGATGTCCAAACCATACTTAAACTTTTGGTTACAACTACTTGACCCATTTATGTCGTTTGGCAGGCCAATCTTTATCAATGCGCATAATTATAGAGCAATAGTGGGGGAGCCCCTTCTATTTCTCTTCAATGAGAAGGGAGGGTTATGTTGTAAAATATCGGGCTCCCTAATGATTATTCACTCATCAAATCATCAAACAAAATTTAGTTGGGTTCAAGACCCTTAAATTTATGCCGCCTTAGTGTAAGAAAGCCACTATACTTACACTTCAAACCCATGGTGATCATGTTGGGAGAGAAAAATGTACCATGAAAATCACCAATGGAGCCTACACAATAGGTGGTATCACAAAAGAGGAAGGGTAGTGTCACCTTACATCCTTGAGGCGCACAAATGTTACAAAGGTTTCCTTTTGGTGCCCCAAGGAAAAGTGCAAGTTTTTTGCAACTAACCTGATTTGTTTTGTTTGTAAAGATGTTAAAAGAAGGATTGAGATTGCAAAACATTTATAATCCTTTTTTTCGTCCCGAGACATACTTTGACCTTTATTTAATTTAAAGCTCGATCAAAGTTGAGGTTTTATAGATACTAGATTGTGTCTCTCAATGTGAGGATCCAATAACAACTTGACCATTTTAGGATGTCTTGGATGGGCTTAAGAACAGGTGGGCTAAAACTCAAACCACGTCAAAAACCTAACATATAAATAGCCTAAAGCTAAATTCCCTAAACACATGCTTTCACCCAAAAGCCCTAAAATGACCATTCTAACTCAAATGCTTAGAGTCTAAGTTCGAAAAGTAAGAATTAAGCACTATGGAGTTTTTCATCAAGCACTAAGTTTGAGCATCTAGCACAGAAAATTCTAACATCTAATGCTGGAAGTCAGCATTAGCGCCGGACACTTAGCTCCAGCGTCCAATTCTTGACTCTTCAAAGCTCTTCTAAAAGTGCGCCTAGACCTTCTTAATCCCTTCTAGCACCCTTTAAAAATTCCATTTTAGCATTTGATGTTAGGCATGAGCATTTGATGCCTAACCCATTGTTTGACCCTGAAAGTTAGCGGGTATTAGATGCTCAAATTTAGCGTTTTATGCTTAGAATATAAACTCTTACTCTAAAAATTCACCTGATTATTATGTGCAAAGGGTCCAATAATTTCATAAACCTCGAACATTATTAAGGGTTGTTTAGGGATGCAATTCTCCCTTAACATGAGACTCCTTTCTCTTTTTCTTATTTTCTCTTTAGTCCATGATCAATCAAAGATCCAACACTCTTGATGCTATCTTTATACCAACTCCCAATTCTTATAACTTTATTATGTTTATGTTAAACTAATGTTAATCGAGGAATACCTTCCCTCTAGTATTAAATAGCCTCAACTGACTAACTTTGAACAATATCTAGGAATCATCCTAATAAGATGATCTCCTCTTAATCAAAGTAATCTCCGTCCCGTTGTATTTAATTTATGCCTCGTATATTAGTTTTTCAACTTTTTGTTCTAATTTTCTCTTTACCTTAGTCTATGATTTGGAAGATTAATATCTTCACTTCCACGTACTAGACGCAATCAAGCTAGAAATTTCTTATGAGAAAATTTTAGGAATCATCAATCTTGAATTGTCTAAAATCTCATTTTTAATATGCATCTCTTAATTCATATTTTGATATTTTCTCTTACATTTATAATCAATAATGTTAAAGGTGGATTTTATAGGTATGATCCCAACACTCTCATACCTTAACGTTAGATAAGCATTAGTAATCTTTCCTCTTCGTGTCTAACCCCATGGCTGTTGACATATCTCAATTACTTTATTGGCATAACAATTGCATTTCAATAGTTTATCATATCAGCCATCTCATTTCATTTTCCTCATTGTTGTCGTCCAATAAAAACATGATCGCATTACACCTTCTTTGGCTCATTCAATTGCTAACTCTAATGTAGAAAAATCCCTATTATGTTTGAATGTTCACTATAATCAATATAGTCTCTAACAAAATCTTTGAAATATTCTGAAAGTTAGGCATTATTAAAAAATTAATCAATTTAAAAAGATATGATCATTTCCATAATAAGGCACCTGGAGGAAGTGTCTCCACCACTGTGGAGTTAACTTATCAAGATATCCCATCATGTTCATGGAAAAAACAAAAACTTTACTAGATTCTTAGGAGGCATTTCTGGTTCGTTATAGTGCATGATAGTATGGGTTAACATCCCAACAATATGGTGATGTTGATTGTATATTGTTAATGGCAAGATGTTGGTGGTGGATTCTAAACGTAAGTGGTGTTCAAGAATTAGTGTAAGGCGGGTGCTAGAAGTGGTTAATTTTATTTGATACAGAAAAATAAAAAATAAAACTATCAAAATTAAGGAATATCCACATAACGCCCACAAAGCATAACCTAATTTGACAATTTTGCCCTTGTTTCATTTTTTAAAATTTCTGTAACCGACCCATAGAAAGGGTCATTAACATTTATGGGACCATGCTTTGGTCTCAAGGATAATCGGGAAATGAGGTAGAATTTACAAAAGTTTGCATGGTAAAAGCCACTACCATGGTGGTGGCGTTTGGACTAGAAACCACCATAGTGGTGGTTTCTATTTTGGAAGACACATAGTTTTTTTTTTGTTTTGAATCCATTTCTTGGTTTACTGATACAATATGATTATGAATTCAACATATAGGATGATTACGCAGAATTTGGAGGCAATAGAGTTGATTACATTTGGATTTTTAACACGATGTATATTTCAAAGATTTCAAGAAGCGATTAACTAGGCAAAACAAGTAGTAATATGGTTTGGTTTTTGTTTTGTTACAACCACCTATAAAACACAATGAGATGTTCGAATGAATAGAATCTTGAGATGTGATTGGTGGCGTGTTCGAGAAGAACAAGATTTCAATGTGGCTGAGAGGCTTGACACGAAAAGGAAAAGATTGTGGTTGTCAATGTCGGGTTAATGTACAAGAGCTTTTGAGTCGTACTGGGTGGAAAGAGGAAGCCCATTCAAAATGGGGTTGCATAACCATGAATTGATTAAGTATCTTGTGGCTCATAAACAAATTAGTGGTCTTAATCTGCTGCAAGTATCTTGTGGCTCATAAACAAATTAATGGTCTTAATCTGCTGCAGAACTAGTTGTGAAAGAAATGAGTGAGGCGCTAGTGAAGCCTATGAAGATATTGTCAGCTACATTAGAGAAATTTCTAGAAGACTAATCAAATATAAAGTATATCTACAATATGAGACAAAAGTTGAGGTTTGAAAGGTTAGAAGGAAAGAACCCAATTCAACAGTTGCTTAGGCAAGAAAAAAATATGGTTACATATTCTAGATTGATTCCAATGTTGAGACGTATGAAGTAACTCACTTGCTCTTGATACACCGTGATTACGTTGAGTTGTTATGCTCGTGGTTGTGAGTGATTCTCATTTATTCGACCTACAAAACAAACAAGAACAAGTACCATCTAGTTGAAATAGTTGGGATAACTTTGACAAATAGGAACTTCTTGAGCGATTACACAATTGTAAAGCACGAGAAGACTAAAAGTTATTGTTGGGTGTTAGATAAGGTGAGGAATTACATCCCCCTTGATGTACACCCCTGAACTATTATTATTGAATGCGAGGGAAGTTTTTTGCCTCGATTACAGAGATATTTCCATAATTTAAGCATTTACTTTGAATGTAGCATATCAATAGTGGAAAATAAAGAATACCTCAACTTCACCTATAACAAGTAGTGGGAGGGTAAGAGTCAAATCCATAGGGAATGACTTCTACTATTTACCAAACTCTAGCCGTTCAACTACAAGATAGCTCAAACTAAAGCAAAGATTAAGGTTAAATTATACTAAAATACAATATGAGGCTCTAAAAGACTTGTTTTATAAAGGTAAAACCGCTAGGGGTTCTGAATTCAACACCAATTCCTAACACAATTGAGCTAAAACTAGGAATTGGACTCAAAATGAGATAATATGAGGCTCACTAACTAGCTATCAACCTATGAATCGAACATAAAAACATGCTGCAAGGAAGGGGTTTCAACTAGGAACCAACCTCTCGGTCATCTTCAAGGAAGGGCATTATAATTGGGATTTCTCACCTAATCCTATTCTAAATCATGTAAAAAACACAATAGATTCAAACCAACAACCAATAGCTTGCAAGTCAACAACATTTAATATCGGGTCACTACCGAAATCAACATTTCTCAATGTCTTCGACCTAGGGATATACATGGAAGAAATTTATATGGCCAATCTAGACTCCAACCAAAACCCAACATCAAATTACACATTAATCGTTAAGAAACCAACTCCATATTTTAAAGGCATCCATGCTCAGGATCGGATTTTCACCCTATCCCCTAACTAATCTAACTAATAATTAGAATTAACAAACATCACAAAAGTAAATAAACTAGACATACTACCAAACTCACGAACAAAGACTAAAAACTTGTATGAAATAAACCTATAACTAATAAGCGGGAATCTTCCAGAGGTCACCCTTCTCTCGCTCTATATCAATGAAGGGGATTGGAACGTAGTAGTGCACTACCCTCCTCACCTTCCACCCATAGACCTTGGGGTTTGGAGTGTACTAAAGGAAATCCATCTTCTTCATGGCATTAATGTCGATGTAAATGTCATTTGCATAGATAGGGGTAAGAAGCTTGCATTTCTCTGCAAAACTTAGAGCATGTGTTATGATAGTGATCATTACCCCATGTGAATATCACCAATCAACCCACCCCTTTTGTGTTGAATGCACCGAGGTAAAAACTGGCCACTAAAATTGAGCATATCCCCTAGTTTCTCTTTTCCCTATACTACCATCCAAACCAACTCTATCTCATCCCTAGAAGTTTTCCCCAAATCTTTCTTATCAAAATTATATACCCTAATATTCTATGTAAGATTCTAAGACAGGGATGAATGATGTGGGAGGCATGACAGGTGTTGGATTGGTATCTGGTCATCATAAAGCCTAAAACCATATATTTTCTCTTCTGAGCGACCGCTCAAAAAAAATTTGAGCGCCGCTCAGTTCAGTTACAGGCCCCAAATTTTCTTCTAAGCAGGCGCTTGCTTCCCGCTCAAAATTCTCTGACCCCTCATTATTTTATTCTAAGCGGCCGCTCAAAAGTCAAATTTTCTGGGTCAATTTCCTTTTAAGCGGGCGCTTGCTTACCGCTCAAAACTCTTTGCATGTTCCATCATTTTGATCTGAGTGGGTGCTCAGGATAAGTCAAGCGCCCGCTCAGTTATATTTTTCACACTTCAACGCCTTTTTCTGCATTTTCTGCTGAACTCCCTATTTGGCACTATTTTCGACCCAAACTTTTCATCATTCCTCTTGAGCACTTCTATCTCACCATTTTCTCATTCGAGGCTTTGTTTACCCAGTGCATTGTACCTGAAATATAGAAACCCATGCAAAGTTATTTTTGAAGATAAAATCACAAAGCTAAAAGAAAGAAAATGAAAAGAAAGGTTAGAAAACTCCGGTTGCCTCCCATAAGTGCTCTTTTAATGTCACTAGCTTGACATTATTCATGATTGTCAGATTGTTGAGGTCTGGTTAAGCTCATGCACTATAGAAATGATGTTCTTGTCCGTAAATCGGGTATTGCACACCACTATGTGGTCTCCCACTGTGATGTCGCACTTCTCTACAAGTTCATTGTTTCTACACTTTTGTCCTCTACTCTGTATGACCTGTTAGAACACAAAGAAGAGTGTATCCCCTTTATATAATTAATTACATACTTAATGGTCCTCAAATACTCATTAGTAAGGTTCATGAGTTGAGTTTATTTGCCACAATCAAGTTTGCAATTTATGACAATTGGGTACGTAGAATTTTCACTCAAAACCACATCATAAGGATATAAGAGTTTCAGTTTTACCTTAGGAGGCGTAGATCTCTCTTGCACTTCCCCTTTTACTCTAATATGTTCTACTTGAGAGATAGGAGAACCAAAACGGTCTTCACATATTGTGAGCTCTTCTTCAAGGATCTCAACTTTATTTTCCACTCTTCCTACTAAGTTCAACTATAAGACATAAACTTTAGCTTCCTAGGAAAACTTTGAAGCCTTCTTCTCCATGATGCCAACATTGAAACACTCACCTTAGGCTGACGAGATTTTCATTGCCTTTTGGAGCTCAAACTCCACCTTATCCTTCCATATTTCAAAAGATAGCTTGCCTTTCTTTACATTAATCAACGCATCTGCAGTAGCAAGACAAGGTCTACCCAAAATAATAGGGGTTCAGGTGTCTTTAGGGATATTCGTAACAATAAAATAACATGGGAAAATCAATTTCCCAACTAAAATAGGCAAATCCATGAGAACACCTATGGGATGGGGTGTTTGGTACTCCTTCATCAAGCTATAACGTTATCTCGGTCTTGGACAAGGGTCCCACATTATGCAACCTCTTATAAACACAGAGAGGTATGAGACTAACTCTAGCTCCTAAATCACACAATGTATTATCAAAGGAGAGGTTACCAACCTTAACTAGGATAGAAAAACTACCTGGGTCACCTAATTTAGGTGGAAGTCGGTTTTAGATGACTGCAATATATTGGTGAGAAAAGTTGAATACCCCATTGGTTTTTCTCCTATTGGTGACTAAATCTTTTAGGAACCGAGAAAATGAAAGTATTTCTACTATGGCATCTACAAATGGATTCTGGAGTTGAACATCCTTAACCATTATCAAAAACTTCATATATCTCTCCTCAAGCTTACCCTATACTAGTTTATAAGGGAAGGGAATGGGTGAAATGTAAGGTTAGGGAGCTGATATAGGCTTGCTACTCTCTTCCTTGAGATCCTTATTTGTTCTACTCTCTTCCCTCTCAAGTGTTTTCTCGCTCATCCTAGTCATAGGTGTAGGGTCTTCTAGAGTCTAGCCACTCCTACTTACTATAGCATTGACATGCTCAATGGGATTCATGCGTTGTGTAGGGATTGAAGGTCTTGGGCTATCCTTGATGGCATTATCAAGCTGGATAATCTGATTTTTAAGCATTTTGTTATGGGTTTGTATCTGTTTCAGGCCTTCCTCAATGTTGTTGTTCTTTTTAGTCTGGGTAGCTACGAAACTCTCCATCAAAGACTCTAAGTTAGACTTTTGAGGATGGTTGGGTTGAGGGGACATTAGGTCTAGGTTCAGAATTGAAACCAGGTAGGTTATGTTGGTCAAGGTTCTGGAATTAACCTTGATTTAGGTGTTGAAACCTATTCTGATTCTAATTTTCCCCATAGTTCCCATATCATCTAAGACAACCCTGACCTTGGTTCTTGTAGTTCCTATCACCATGAAAATTCCCTTGGTTTTGACCACTAAAATTTCCGATCCCTTGATTTTGAAAATTTCCTTGGTTATGCCCATTGAAGTTCCCATTCCCCTGGTTCTACCCATTTCTCCAACCAAAATTTAGGCGAGTTCTCCACCCTAGGTTAAAGGTATTAGAGTATGGATCGAATTCGAGGTTAGGGGTCATATTATGGCATTAACCTGTTCTATTCCCAACGGTGCACTCCTTATAGAGGTTAGTAAATGACATTACAAAGGGTTATGGTCATAATCACCACAAAAATCACAAAACAACACCTGCATAGGAGCATTAGAAACTAGATGCTTATCGGGATTACATGTTATGCATTAGACTGTACAAAACAACCTCATTGAATTTGTTAGTAAGTGCATCTAACTTAGAAGAAAGTACATTAATAGAATCTACTTTATACCTTCCTCCTCATTTGGTTTGCACTCTATCACTTTTGTTCTAGTCAGCAAAATTTTCAACTGCCTGCTCAATAACTTTATATGTTTCGATTAGGCTCAATTTCATCATGGATCCACTTGCTTCTGCATCAAGGCTAGTCTTATTCTGCTGAGACAACACATTATAGAAGCTATGCCTCTATCAAACCCTTGAATTGTTCCCATGCTTCAAATAGAGTTTCATCTCCTTTTTCATGGAACGTTGTAATTTTAGTGCTCATTTTGCAGTCTTAGATGGTGGGAAGAACTTATGTAAGAATGCTCTAGTCACTTCTTCTCATGTCCTAAAAGAATTGAGCTCTATCTTCTCAAGACATTCACTAGCTTTGCTCATTAATGAGAACTTAAATAGACTCAATCTAATGTAATATTAAGTCATGCCATTTGCCTTGACTAAATCACTGTTTCTTATGAACTGCTTAAGATGGGCATGAGGTGACTCAGGTTTCTCTCCTTTAAAAGAAGGGATCTTCACCATTAGTGTTGGCTTCAAATCAAAGTTATTAGCCTCTTCAGTGGGTTGCACACTCTTGGAGCTCCATACTGCTTCAAGAGGCTATCTATACTATCAGCCATAATGAATAATGGATTAGACTGAGTAGAAAATGAGTACTGGCTAAACTCTGCTTTTGTAGTAATAGGGTAGATGAATCTAAATAAGCTTATTTGCCCTCTACTTGAAGTGAGCTACTTCTTGCTCTCAACTCTCTTCTTATAGCTCTAATTGTACGCTTGATTTCACAATTTTGTTGAGCTAATAGTTGTGCTCTACTGCTCCTGCTTGATAGCATACAAAATCTAAACAGAAGGTTAACACTGACAATCATAATGAAAAAGAGATAAAAAAGATAAAAAAATGAAATAAAGTAAAGTAAAGCGAACTAGACTCGTAAAAACTACTAAAAACTCGATACTAAATGCCATTCCCCGTCAATGGCGCCATTTGATAGGGCTAGATAACGGTCGTCAGAACACCTACTATCAACAAAATCTCAACTTCACCTATTACAAGTAATGGGCAAGTAAGGGATGAATCCACACAGAATGACTTCTAATAGCTACCGAACTCTAGCAATTCAACTACAAGCTAGCTCAAACTAAGGCAAAGATTAAGGTTAAATCTAACTAAAATCTAATATGAGGTTCTAAAATACTTGTTCTATGAAGGTAAAAACTCTAGGGATTCGAGATTTAACACCGATTCCTAACATGAATGAGCTAAAATTGGGAATTGGACTCAAAATGAGATAATATGAGGCTCATTAACTTGCTACAACCTAGGAATCAAACCTAAAAACATGTTGCAAGGAAGGGGTATGAACTAGGAACCAACCACTTGGTCATTTTCAAGGAAGGGCATTACAATTGAGATTTCTCACCTAATCGTATTCTAAAGCATCCAAAAAAACACAATAGATTCAACCCAACAATCAATAGCTTGCAAGTCAACAACATTTAATATCGGGTCACTATCTAAATTAGCATTTCTCAATGTCTTCGACCTAGGACGCACATGGAAGAAATCTATATGGCCAATCTAGACTCCAACCAAAACCCAACATCAAATCACACATACTACCAACTCCATATTTTAAACATCATCCATGCTCGGGATCGGGTTTTCACCCTATCTCCTAATTAATTTAACTACTTATAATTAGAATTAACAAACATCACAAAATTGAAAAACTAGACATACTACCAAATTCACGAACAAAGATTAACAACTAATACGAAATAAACCTATAACTAATAAGCATAAGTCAAGAAAAAGCATAAACAATAGAAAATGCGAAAAATAAAACAAGAGAAGGGAAAGAAAATACTGAATTTTATAAATTGAGTTGATGTCTAACAAGCGTTGATGTAATCCCGTCGAATAAAGAAAAACCGAAAACAATAATTTTAAACTAATCTAAGAATTTGTGAAAGATAATATGAAACCCTAAACTATGCTTCCAAAGACTAAACTAGGCTAAAACTATGTGCTAATGAATGAATGATTAATCTGTTGTCCTTGTTGGTTTCTAAATCTCGTAGAAGAGTTTGAGTTAAGCATGAAATCGCCAAAATAGTGCTGAGTGAGCACTTAGTTCAAAGTCAAGCGCCTGCTTATAAGCCCAAATTCCGAATTCAGGTGAACTGAGCGACCTCTTAGTAAAACCATGAGCAAGTGCTTAAGACTCCAAGTGCCCTCTTGGATTCCGCTTGACGCCCACTCGTAACTCTCTACATGTCTACTTCAAAAGAACTGAGCGGTCGCTCAAAACAGAACAAGCGCCTGCTTAATTCTTTTTCTCACGAGAGGCCTCTTGGTTTAAATCTTGAGCGACCTCTTGGCTTTTCTTATTGACTTTTCTACTATGCATCCTCATTCTTCGAAACTAGTGCTCGAGCTCATTAGATACCTACATCAAGCTACAAAAACATGCATAAAAGTAAAAAAGATAACGGAAAATCAAGGAAACATGATAAAAACATGAGAAATGCCCCTAAGCCTAGACTATGCACAAAATGATGAACTTAGGCCAAAAAGAGTACGAAACTTTGCTAAGAAGATACAAATGAGTGACATAAATGTCACTCATTATTGACTTCTCAACATGACCAATAAAAATGTAAAGACTTTGAAAAGGGATAGATGGAGTAAAATCATGTATTCCGCTATGGAAAGAGAGTACGAGTGAGCTATAGAGTCCATTAGGCATTCTTATGAATGGTGCCAAGCATTAGTGAAATATGTCGAGGGTCAATGGTTGCCTCACATGGAGAAGTTTTGTTTCATATTAGACTAACTAGGTCCATTTTGGGAGTACTACGACACGTAGAGTGGAGAACGTGTACAACGCCTTGAAAGACTAAGGCTCTTGAAACGTTGTTTAATCTGGCGAACACGGCATTTGACACTTAAACAACATTTAGACACCTACATGGCACGAAATATGGACATTTTATATTGTAAAATCTCCATGAACACACTTTACATCTCTGCTAGTTTGATTAATAACGAGTTCAAGAGGATTCGATCATTAGATGATAATCTTGAAAGCTTGTGTGGATGTATTGTATTTGAAACCCATGGCATTCCTTGCTCTTGCACTATAAGATGTTGTATTCAAGAAGGTTTGTTATATTATTATATCCTGATAAAATTCATGTTTTCTAGTGCACCCTATAAATTGGAGATTATGCGAACCCAGAGGCCATCTAGCGATCACAATAGGAAGCAGAGCAATGTCGAGAACTAGTTGATCATGTTTCATCTAGTCATCCTTCGACCATAAGCGATGCTACCCACATTCTATGCGACATGTTGAACCCTGAATTTTTAGATTACAAAGAACCCAAAGGGAACACTTGACCTAGAGGTTGACAACCACGACGAAATCAAAGTTCATTCAAATATTTGTGGAGGTGAGGATAAATCATCATCATAAAGAGTTTCTATAGGTCGTGGTCAATCTTCGTCGTCAGTGAACGTGCCCTTCACTGGTATAATCTCTACTTAAGTTACCATTTAAAATGTTAATGTACCTTATTACTTATTTTTATTGTTTTATTAACTGACCAATGAAACAAGAAGAATGGATATTGATCAATTCCCATACAATGATAGAATTCCTAGCATTATTATTCCATACTTACAAGGGTGGAATTATGTGGTCTTTGGCGGTGATTGCGGCTTTAAATGTGTTGCTGGCATCTTTCACATGGGTGAGAACAACTAATTCGTACCGCAACATAACATTAAAAATGAAATCACCGTGAATATGGAGATATATTAATATTTTAATTCGACTAATCGTGTTATTACCTATAAGACAGTCATCGAATCGAGGGTGTATCGTATACATCTGAGCCGTGCAAGGGTCTTCTTCTCAGTTCGAACATTACATGCACACGCACGAGGAGTCGCAGGGTCTATGGATAATGGGTCACGATATGGACAGTCCAGTCTTACATATATGACCATACATCTCACACCCTTCTATCCATCTACCACTCTTTGATGATAACTCAGAGCAAACTATGCCCTAATTTTGGCACTTTTAGATGCCCCAGCTGTAACCTTGTCCTGCTCATCCTAAATGTGCCTCAAGAAGCTAGGAATGATAGTCCCGCCTATGGGCCTACCGAACACCTCATCCGTCACTAGCCATGAACCATCTCCCTTGGACCATTTTTTACTTTGCCCGGACACAACGGATGAATAAGATGTACTCGACCTACTATTAAACCTACCACACTTACCCTTCAACACCTCATAATGATATATTCCTACCTCTTCCTTAACCCTCTCGCTAAAGAGACCAATAACTTCATACAACTCCTCCATTTCCTGCTCCTTCCCTTTTTCCTCCTCAATTGCTATCAAACATCAATCCTTTCCCTCTATGCCGATATGA
The DNA here is from genome assembly GCA_026401315.1 of Dysphania ambrosioides. Taxonomy (NCBI): domain Eukaryota; kingdom Viridiplantae; phylum Streptophyta; class Magnoliopsida; order Caryophyllales; family Amaranthaceae; genus Dysphania; species Dysphania ambrosioides. The sequence goes on along the minus strand of CM048668.1, from coordinate 6,425,048 downwards.
TGAAGAATTACCTTGAGATCTTGGGTGCTTAAGCCCCAAACCTTCCTCATGATACCCTTTTATGGCATGTACAAGAATTGTCTTCCCTGCACCTAAACGATATGTCTATACCTAATTGCATTTAACATATAATCAAAAGTTATGTATATAATTTTAATAGCATTCTATCAATATAATAATATACATTAATAGTTACTTAATAGTATGAGCATAACTCCACTAACATTTATCTTATTGTTGACTCATACTAGAAACTCTTGACAAATTAATAAACTAAGGAACTAACTAGTCCACTAACTGACGTTACTAATTAAGCATATTACTCAATACACCTTACATACTCCAAGCTTCTATCGAAAATAAATGTGTTTTCCAACAGGAAGGGCTTTAGTGAGGACATCATCAACTTGATTGTCGGTCGGACAAAACTTCAACTCAATTTCTTTTTTGCAGTTAGGCTTCGAATAAAATGGTAATGTATATCACTGTGCTTCACTCTGCTATGGAAAAGCCAGGTTTTTAGTCATAACAATAGTTGCTTTGTTGTCACAAAGTATTTCTGTTACTCTCTTTTGCTCACAACTTACATGAGTCAATAGCCTTCATAGTTAAACTGTCTGACAAGCTGCTGTTGTCACAGCAACATACTCCGCTTCAGACGATGACAGTGCCACCACTTCTTGCTTCTTTGAGCTCTAAGATATTGAACTTGATCCAAAATTATAAACATGACCGAATCACTGTCACAATACCCAAGTACACTGAAGTTTGCATCTTTTGAGTACCAAATACCAAAATCAGCAGTTCCGGCAATGTAGCAAAGTACCCTTTTTGCCGCTCCAAGATGCTGCCTTGTAAGACCATGCATATACCGTGATAAGACACTAACTGAGTACATGATATTAGGCTCAGTATGAGTTAGATAATTTAACCCACTAACTAGGCAACTCGGATCAGTGGCACCCGTACCATCATTAAACTGCAATTTTCATTAGTTTTCATAGGCATTGTTGCAAGTTGTTGTGCACATGGAACCTGAATAAAATATCTTTTGCATATTTCTTTTGTGAGAGAAATATGCCATCTTCCACCTGATTTACCTCAAGCCTAAGAAAGTATTGCAACTTGCCTAATTCTGACATTTCAATTTCCCCCACCATGCATGATTTCAGAAATAGGACTATCGGAAGACCCAAAATAAATCATGACATCAACATAAGTACAAACAACAAAGAACTCACCATTTTCATGCATTTTCACATATTAAGCGGGTTCATTTTCACTCCTAACAAACCCATGATGCTAAAAAATAAGAGTTAATTCTCTTGTATCATGCTTTCGATGCTTGTTTTAGCCCATAAAAGGCCTCTTTCAGTTTATACACCTTGTTATCATTTCCTTTGATAATAAATCAGAAGATTGTGATACATAAACTTCTTCCTCAAACTCCCCATTTAATAAGTCAGACTTCACATCAAAATGATAATCAGGATGATTTAGTTTAACACTTGGACATAAAAGAATTCTCACCATTTCAAAGCGAGCTACGTGTGAGAAAGTTTCATCAAAGTCAATACCGCAATGTTGAGCATAGCCTTTTGCCACGAGCCTAGCTTTGAACTTCTGTACTTCTATCAGCATGACGCTTGATTTTGTAAACCCACTTTTAGACCAATGGGTTTCTTGCCTCTTGGTAAATATTCCCAGGTGCAGTTGCGCTCAATTTCTCTTATTTCCTCCTTTATTGCAGCTTTCCATTCTTTAATTTCAATTGCTTCATCAAAGCAAGTTGGTTCTGACAAATACATGGCAAATCAGCAAGACTCGTACACCTCCCTCATAGACTTGAACTTTTAAGGTGGTGTTTCTGATGAAGAGCTTGATCTAGATGAGGTGCTTTTGGAGCTTTTAGGTATTCATGATGTACAACTAGCTGATGTGGCAGCAGGAGTATTAATTTAATTGCCCTTGTCTAATGGCATCTCTGGTGGGGATTGTTCTTCTTTAGCAATCAAATGAGAATTGGTAGTAGGAGTGCCATCTTTCTCCCATTTCCAGCAAGCTTCTTCATTGAAATTAACATTCCTACTAATAATCACTTTGCCACTTACAAGGTTATATAACTTATATGCTTTAGATTAGGTACTATAACCCACAAAATGCAATTTTGTAAATTTTCATCAAGCTTAGAACAAGAGTTTAATAAATCATAAGCTATACAACCAAAAATACGTAAGTGACTCATCTTGGGTTTATGATCCTTCCATGCTTTATATGGAGTTTGATTGTAGATGGCCTTCGTCGGTGAAATATTGAGGATATACACTGCTGTTCTGCCAAAATAACTTCAGAACACCTATAGCATTCAACATGCTTCTTCCCATCTCAACAATTATACACTTTTTTCTCAAGCGTATAAGGAGCTGTTAAGTTTACGTGAATACCATTCTCCTCAAAGAAAATACCAAATTTATCCGAAACAAACTCCCCCCCCCCCCCCCCCCTAATCCCTACGAAGGGGTTAAATCTGGCACCCAATTTGTTTTTCCACAAGTGAGTTAAATTTAATTTCTTGAAAAAATCAAAGGCTTCGGATATTTTTTAAGAAATAGACCCAAATCATCAGACTGAAGTCATCAACAAACAATAAAAAATATCGACTTCCACTTAGAGACTCTGTTGACATCGGACAACATAAATCAGCATGAACAAGTTCTAAGCAAGTAGAAGCTATCTGGGCATCACCAATAGGAAAAGATGGTCTACATTGTTTACCATACACACACCCTTCACAAAAATCTAGAGTTTCAATTTTAGACAAACCAATAACCGTATTTTTTCTGCCTAACGATTGTAACCCTTTAGCGTTCAAATGACCATATTGAAAATGCCACAAACTTTACTCATTGTTCCCTTTTATAACCAATGCACTGCTAACATCACTTTGTGACACATTAAGAGGAAACAATTTATTTAGATTCCTTAGAATTCTCACAAATTTATGATTAGATTTTTTTATCATAAATGTTATAGCAATCATTTTCAAATATCACAGAATATCCACCCTTAAATAATTGACCAACACTCAATAAATTATGGGCAATAGAAGGTACATACTAGACGTCATGAAGAAGCTTTGTATCATCATTAAAAGTAGGGATTACAGTTTTACCTCTGCCATCAACTTTGATTTGCTTGTCATTCCCAAGTCATACCTTTGACTTCTTTGTTTCATCAAGCTTCTTGAACAACTTTTATTTCACCAGAAATGTGGTTAAAGCAACCACTATCTACAAACCATACACCATTGTCCCCTGGATCGAGCCTTGAGTGAGCCATGAACAAGTTGCTCTCTTCGTGTTGAATCTCGATAAAATTAGCCTTTGATTCACCTCTTTGCTTACTCCAACACTCTGCTTCTTTGTGGCCGAATTTTTTACAATGATGGCATTGGATGTTACTTTTGGAATGTCGATTATTTCGTCTAAATTGACCACGACCTCCACCATAACCGTGTCCTCTATTTCCTACACGACCTTGTCCATGGAAGTCTCCTTAAATAAATACTCTGCCTTTTGACATTTCAGTCTTCCCCGTTGGACTAAGACTGAAAACAAAAGAAAAGCTTATTTGGAAACCGAGAAGAGAACGTCGTGGCGTGAAGAACTCACTGCCTAAAGTTGAATTTGCCCCGCACTCGTACACATGGCCTCTTGGCAATCGACCCCCAGGTTACACGACTTCACCCGAACTGTGCACTCTATAAGGGTGAATTGAGAACTGCACTAATCCAATGCCCGAAAGTGATTGTGAATATTTTTTAGAGGAAAAATCAAAAGCTCAATGGCTAACATTTTTTGACTACACTGAAAAATGACAAAAGAAAGGTAGATATATAAAATATTTAGGTTTTTGAGGGAGGAAAGTCAAACCATAATTTAAGGGTTAATAATGTAACGTTGCCATAATCAATTGAGTGAATTAAGGAAATGACAAATGCAATAACGGTTACAATATCGGCAAAGATATTATGATCGCTATTAATGTGTAAAAGATTTCGACCAAAAATTAGAATTATGTATAAAATCCCACCACATCCATACACGTCTCACGAACAAGAACCGAACCGGGCTAGGCGACGGCAATGCGCAAGGGGTTTTCCATTTCTAGCCCATATTACATGTTCAACAATAACATATGGAACTCACCTTAATAAAGTGAACTAAACTCCCTCAACTCATCTATGTGGGACACATAAAAGTATAAGCTAGGAGCATTACTCTTTTAAAGCAAGACGTACGAATATACCCATATATCTCCAACAATCCCCTTAAAGGAAGATTCTCCTTTCACCTGAAATTGTTCACCTTTTTCACCATCCTTTTTAAATCTAATTACATGAGCTAATAATGAGTACATAATAATGAGTACATCCATTCATCAAATGTCTAATTTGATAAGTCCTTCGACTCTTCAATTGCCTCTATAACAGGATTACTGTCTAAACTTCTTAGCACTTTACTCCCCACTCTTTCATTGCTAATAATTTCCCCATATGACTCTAACAATGCCATAAACTTTAGACAAATAGTTCTACATTGACTCCTTTTTACCCTTATTCAACCCATCAAATTTAGAGCAAAGGGATTGTAATTTGACGGAAATTACCTTTTTATCACCAAGGTATTTCATGCTTAATGATCTCCCATGCTACCTTTGCTATCTTGGTAGAAGAAATACGTGGGAAAATTTCATCATCCACTGCAGATTGGATGAAAATAAGGCCATTGCATCCTTTTTGCGATTATCATACAATTTTTGATCGGGCTCCTCCGGTGACACCTCCAATTCTTCATACTTGACCTCAACAATTTCCCACATTTCTTAAGACTTAAACATGGCTTCCATTTTTATACTTCAAAGATGATACTTCTCCCCTTTAAAAATTGGAATAAGGGTTGAGCAGAGCCATAATTTAGTCCCTCCCTCATTGTGTTTCACTCGGTTGAATTCGGGGTTAAAATTTGTTTATTTTTTGTTTTGGTTGGTGAATTGAAGAGTGAGAAATAAACATGTCTTGATATCAAATGCACGTGGCTTTGATAATGTACTGGCTTGATACCAAATTTGTTGGAATAATGGACTAGCTGAGCAAAGTAAAATATACTAGAAGAAGGACAAAGCTTCTTTAATATGCATAGGGGTACTTAATCAATGATTAGAGCCTGAATATTAGTGGGCTCTGCTCAGATTCAATAAGGATATGCTCAACTCGATTCGAGCTCGAAACTCAACAAGCTTTTAAAATTGGGTTCGAACTCAATAATTGAATAGGAACTCGGCTTGGACCTCGATCTACAACAAGTTTTTAATTAAAAATTTGATTTTTTAAAATTAAAATATAAAAAATAATTCAAAATATAAATTACATATATATATATTAAATCTAAAATTTTATATTAAAAAATTTAAAAATATTTATATATTAAATTTTATCAAGCTTGTTGACGAGCTTTCTAGTCGAGCCAAACCTTGCTCGCTTGGTTCGTTTAAGTCTCGAGCGGAGCCCAAACTCGTGCCGAACTCTATTTGCCTGAAGTGAATTTGAGTAGTTTGGTTCGTTAAGCACCACTATATTGGCCAATATTAGAAAACAAACAAAATTAAAAAAAGCAAACTAATAACTTAACAATAGGAGCATGAGTCCACTAACATTTATTTTATTGTCGAAACTCTCAATTAATTAAAAAGCTTAATGAACTAACTAGTCCACTAACCAACGTTACCATTGAAGCATATTGCTCAAAGGAAATAAAAGTTTGAAGGAAAGATTTTGGGCTGAGAAGAAGGTAAGGGTAAGAAAATAATTTCACATTATTTACACTCCCCAGGATCGAAAACCCCCCAAACAAGCGCGCGGCAACTATTGTAAAAACCCAAGGCCCGCCTCTCTTCAACTAGACAATTTTGTGTTCCTGCGGACTAGGCCACCGCATCACAATCAGATTCCGTCGTTCACTTGCTCACCGCCCACGGTGTTGTTAACCAACGCACCCTGAATTCCACCCACCAAACACAGCGGCGGCGATTTCCCAGTCGGCAAAAATGCTCGGTCTTCGAATTAGCGCCACCCCTGGCGCGGTGATGCTGCAATCATGTTCTTCAACCTTTTACTCCTCATCCAATTCCAAGTTATTCAACAAAGCGACCGCTTCCAAGGACGTTAGTTTCCGACGCTTTAATTTCTCGTCCCTTCGCTGCTTTTCGTCATCGGTTACAGTCGAACGTATCAAAGTCCAAAACCCAATCGTTGAAATGGATGGTAACATCATTTTATCCTTTATTTTTGTGGAATGAATGATATTATTGCGGTTATCTTATTAAGGTTACTTCAATTGTTGATGGTAGTTTGGGCCCGTTCGGTATACTCTCAATTTTCAGTTTTTTATTTTAAAGTTTTGAACAATATTATTGAGATTTATCCAATGAACTTAAAATTATACTTATGCAGAGTAATAATCTTGTTGAATCGAGAGACTGATAGCTAAAAAATGATAGCAGACGGGCCCTTAGTTTTGTTGGTTGATTACTCTTGACTAGCTGTTATATTGGTCGAATTTCAGGTGATGAAATGACTAGAATTATATGGAAAATGATCAAAGACAAGGTATACAATCTCATGTGCACACTTTTCTGTGTATGCACTTATGTATGTATGTATGTATGTATGTATGTATTTGTTTGTGATTCTTTTTTAATTTGTGTTATTGTATGTCACTGTTGGGTTTGATTTTGGTAGTGTTTTTTCTTTACTTTTAACAGTTTTCCGAGTTTGTGTATGATTGTGAGTTCATTCTCTTTGGACAGCTTATATTTCCATTCTTGGATTTGGATGTCAAATACTATGATCTGGGAATTCTGAATCGCGATGTGACTGATGACAGGGTTACAGTGGAGAGTGCAGAAGCAACACTCAAGTATGTGGCCGTTGTTGCAATTTTGAAAATTTTACATCTAAGGTCTTGGTTTTGACTGATGTTATTGCTTGGGGTTTATTTTTTCACCCTACGCAATTACTCAGTTAGGTTGAATCCATTGTTGAACATGCTTTTGACTGAACTTTTTTGTTTTTAATGCTTAAATTGACTTGATCTCTGAAGAGGTAACACAAAATGTGCATTGAAACACACATTTTAGTAGACAAAATGTACAAATGGTCCAGATAGAAATGCTTTTACTATGTTGGGGGGGGGGGGGTGAATCAGAAGAATTATAATAATAAAATCTTGTTATACTTTCGTTGGATTAATAGCTCATTGACAACCTTCTAGAATTTCCTGGGTTCAATCAACCGTTAAAGTAGTGCTTTACCCTCTTCTATGATGCTTAGTTTTCCTTGATTTAAATGTGTAGTGGACATCTCTTTCCTGAAAAATTCATGTTAATATTTTGAACTATGGCCAATCATCCTAGATGGAATAATAAAAGTTTACGCTTAATTTAAAAAGGCGCTAGGGCTGCGTGGAGCCTAGGCGCTAGAATGGCGCTGGCCTTTGGGTATAAGGCACCCCAATTATGCCAAAAATCAAATTTAATGCCTGTAAATTGTATTATGTACTCAGAAAAACATAATTCTCATATAATAAGTGCATAATTTGTCACTAGATAACACTAAAAGGAAAAAATACTTATAAAATACTAAAAGCAAGTTAAGCAACACATAATAACACAGTCAAAAGTCAAAACATGAAAAGAAAATAAATTATGCAAACATATTAAGTGTTCAAGCTTCCTAAATAGCTCCCTAAACGACTTATTCACTAGATAAGTCTATGTTTTCATCATCATCATCAAACTCATCCTCATCTCCGTGGATGATTGCTCATTTGAAAACATCCTGAAAACAAATCAAGAATTCTAAGTAAACATAAATAGAAAAGTCAAGCAGATTAGCAGATTCATTCAAGGTTTTAGCAGTCAAGCACAAAATTTTGTAATAAGTTCCAAAATAGACTCAGACCCTAGCAATCAGTAATCAAGTCTCAGGAGCCCTAAACCCCAAAAATAAAAACAAACCCAGAAAATAAAATAATAAACCCAGAAAAATAAAAAATTAAACCCAAAACCCTGAAAAAACCGACCCTAGAAAAAAGTATAAACCTAGAAAAATAAAAAATTTACCAAAAACCACCTCTCGAATTTAAAACTAGAAAAAGAATAAAGAGAATTGGAAAGGAATCAAAGACTAGAAGGAGGAAGAGATGGAAATTTAGTGAAGGAGGAAGAAGAAGATAAAAAAAACTAAAACATACAGAGGAAGTATGTCGCCTCAGATGCAGAGATGGTGGCTGCTTGCTGTCGCTCTAGAGGTATCTTCACTGGAAAGAAGATGGTGGCTTCTTAGTGCTTGCTTGTGGATAATCAATGTGAGATGGTGGTTGCTGTAGCTTGAAGGATTGATGGTGGCTACTCATGCTCATAGGCTTAGAGATGGGCTTTGAGCCTTTTATTTAGTTAACGTTGTTTAAAGCCAGCAAGCAAGCAGAGAAAAACCAAAAGGCCCAGTAAGGCGCTAGGAGGTGCTCGCCTTGAAGGCAATCTAAGGCGCTAGGAGGCGCTTGCGTTCAAGGCAATCTAAGGCGCTAGGAGGCACTCGTCTTGAAGATTTGCATCGCCCAACATTAGCAAAGCGCCTATACTAGCCCCCTCCTTTGCCCTAGCGCCTCAGGCACGCTTTTTAAAACTAATAGTTTACAATATCCTAAAACTTTTAAATATCGGGTTATGGTCAGTTCTCCCATATGACAGACAGGTTACTTGATTGTTAAAATCATGCCTACGTGTTATTATATACTTCAAAAGTCATTTCTTGATGTTATTGGTTAGCTTGGGTCAAGTATATTAGTTGTATGGTTGCAAGTGAAGAATGTTTTAGTTTGGAGTGATGCCAAAACTAATTTGTAATTTAATTGCTTGCACCATTAAAATTAAGCTTAATTGCCAAAAAGAAAAGAGGGACATTTAGGATGGATTGCATCCAGAGATGACATAATTACTAGCCTTTTTTTGGAGCAGTAGAAATTGTATTTCCTCCCTGTTTTAATTACTTCTACTACTTTGACTGTGTATGTTTACCAAAGTGTGGCTTTGACCATTTCTATCTATGAGTATTAGGCATAAGTTGAAATATTAGTATTTGGATAATAAACGTCCAAGACAAATCTAATTACAATATATGGATTAACTTTTGTTTTTATATATTAGCTTGTAACCTATGGTCAAATAAGTTATGTGAAAAGTATAAAAATTTAATGTGGTAGAAGGGGAAAAAAAACTGATGGGGTAATTGTTATGCTCCACTGTTACTCAACTATAATTAAGAATTATGATAATGTGCTTACAACTCTGGTAATTTAAGGAAGATTCCTGGCCTGAAACCAGAATTTGGACAGCCATTATCTGTAATTTTTGTTGACACCATTTTGATGTTTTTTATTTTTATTTTTGTAGTTTAATGGTAAGGTTAAGCAGCTCTTTGATTCAGCTATCTTCTGTCTGAACTTTGAACATCTCATGTAGTTTTTGGCTATTTTTGTTTGGGGTTTTGCCCTCCCAACGGTCCATATAAAAAGGATGTCTCATGTTATCTCAATGACAAATTTATGTGTGCAGGTATAATGTTGCTATCAAATGTGCCACAATAACTCCTGGTTAGTAATCCTGTGTCTTTTAGACTTTCTTTCCATTGTTTAATAACTTAAGTGTTACAATATTGTGTTCAAATTGTTTTCCTTATAATACAATAAAAATAATTATTTTCTTGGGCTTGGAAGTAGTATTCAAATTGTTTTGTCTGTAGCAACCATGTTCAGACCGTAGGTTCTTTTGTAGGAAGCTACATAATTTACCATAATGCATTTTCTCAAGTTTGTCTTTTGTCTTTCGTCTTTCGTCTTCTTTGGTGAATTATCCTTGAGAAAAATGTAGTCATGTGGGATATTGTTAAACTCGGTCTTGAATTATAATTTTCATATATCAATTCTTTATAATTTTTATTTATGTATAACTAAAGATATTACCGGTTAAAAATTTAGATTATGAGCGTCTTTTGAGGAGTGTTGCTAGTAAATAAAAATAGAGGTAGTATATGATTACAATATATAGGGAGAAATTCATCATGCATGTTTATTAAAATTTTATAAGATTAGTTTTTGTAACTACCCCATGCTGAACTTATAGTAAGTATATAACTTAAAATATGCAAAATAAATAACCATCTAGTGAAAGATTGTAGATAAAAAGACATACTTCAATTCAGTTCTTTTACAATCTTATTACCAATCCATGTCAAATTAATGATTATCTGTCTAAAGATGACCTTTATGAGCTGGTTCTTCGATATTAATTGAAAGGCTTTACTATTTTTATGGAAAAAAAAATGCTGGAAGGCTTTATGATGACTGAACCTTCTGCTTGGTAATCGTTATGTCTCATCCCTCTAAGCTTTGTGGTTGAATAAGATTACTAAGTAGATAACACGTTTAAATTAAGAATTTTGCAACTAGGAATGGCAATGGATCGGAGCTGAGGTAGATTCAACAAAAAAATCTGAATCTAATCGCATAAGTTTGTGAACTTTACTTTAAGATCCGAATCGGACCCGATTAGGGGTTTTGGACCTCCAACCGACTTATCTATGATAAATCACACCTCTATTATGATTTGAATTTTATCTATTTTAAATTTTGCACTGTTCTTACCTTTTTTTTTATTTTTAAATTTCATTACTAATATTGTAACTCCTTATAATATATAAAGTAAAATAAAAAAAATTATATTACATAAGCATAATACGATTTGTCCAAAAGTTTGACAGTGTTCGGCTAGCATCTAAGAAACAAGCTTTGATCTTTAATACATACTAACATGGATCATCATACATCCCAAGATCCCGATGGTTCATTTTACCACTCGTCCATACATCAATATAATTGTAACAAAATGTCTTTCAAACACAACAAAATACAATAATAAAATTGTCTTTAAAACACAACCACATTATAACTGCACAAACTAAGTAACTTATCTTATATTATATGGTGTATGTGATGCAAGCGAAAGAGAAGATTGAACTATAGGCTTGGGAGAATGGGAGCAGCCGAGATAGAAAAGAGAGAAGGGAAGGGTATTAGGGCAGAGAGTCGGCTAAGAAAGGAAGGGTCAAGGATATTAGAACTTTTCATTTTTTTCATTCTTTTTCTATTTTGGTTTGTAATATTTGGGCCTTTTTTTTTATTAATGATGGCCGTTCTGGATTATTTAAGCTAGCTATTTGGATCGGGCTCGGATCATCATCGAGTCGGATGTAATATAATATCCGAATCCGACCCATCTTTTATTCGAAGTCGGATTTTTTTTTTGGGTTCTAAATCGAACTTTTTAAAAACAGATTTGGATCGTATTTTTTCTTTCGGATCCGATTGGATCAGACTCGGTTTGGATTCGAATTAAATTGTCATCCTTATTTGCAATTGGATTCGGTACACGACTGTGATACTTCATGGCCCATTACCTGACCTGTGTTCCGTCATTTACTGGGTCATAGAAATAAAATATTTACAAATTACCCACTAATTACCTGGTAGGTATTCGAGTACTCTGGTCGGGTAATTCGGGTCGGGTTTTCGTGAACACCTCTAATTTTTTCCATGTATAATTGTAGTCTGCAAGACAATGCATCATTTGGAGATGCCAGATTTTAGACAAATGAAGTATGTCATTTGGAGATGCCAGATTAGTATGCCTATTGAGATGTGTGAAACTAGTCTAGAGTTAAATGTCTTCTTTTATCACTCTACCGATCCTAGGATAGTATACACAAATAGTGATTGGATAGCACTCGAGATAATGTACATAGCACATTAAGCTATGTGTTTTTGAAAAGAAATAACGTACTTTCAAGGTTGCCAGTTAGAAAGATACTATTGTGTAAGTTTTGTCATTGGCAGAATATATTGAAACATGTTTGATTTTGCATTAAGCTATTTGGCTATGTCAAAATCCCTAGACCTAGGAAAGCCACAGATAAAAACCTCTTATGCTAGTTTTGTATTGTTGAAACATGAATAGAATGAGTAAATTTCCTGAGCGTTGTGCTAAATCATGGCTCTATTCTTCTGTCCTTTAAATTTATGGTTCTTGGTTATTAACTGATACGGAGTACTATATCTGGTTTTTAGACCTGGTTTTTAGACTTGGTTTTTAGACCTTTCGTTCAATTTTATGTTCTTGGAAGATATGACTGTTTTTCTCTTAACCTTCAATAGTTTAGTATGGATTTAATATTAACAATCCGAATTTCTTAACTTCTTAAAATTATATGTTTTTGTGAAAATATTTGAGAAAATGCAAAGCCTCCCTTTAATTTTCTTTTTCAATCTATTTTATTCACCTTTACAAATACTCTAGACCATTAAGGTTAACTTGTTTGAAAAAGCACAAAGAAAATCTTGTTTTTCGTCACTTTCTATAACCAGGCATTGTTCTTCGTTTATCTGACATATGTCTCTTAGGAATATGCATGGCCATTATGCTAGAGTCTTGATGAGGTTATTTGGCATAAGCAATGGATCATGTCTTGCTGCCTTGCAAGCCTATCATTTTAACTAGGTGATACTTGGGATCTTCAATTATTGTTGAAATGTTTAGAGCAAAGTTTATGTAAACTGTGACGCAAATCTTTGTACACTGACCAGATGAGGAACATGCTGTGTCTTACCTCCTCCTCTATACTCTAGTGATCAGCAGGGAATGGTGGGGGCCTAGGTGGTGAGTGTATTGTCTTTTTGTGGTGTTGAAAGTATATGTATACAAATGGATACTCATCCAGCCTTCATAAACATATTTTGTGAAATAATTGCTCTAGAGTACAACAAGGATAGTGCTTATGCTGCTGTAGGTGGAAAACTCACACAATCATGGTATTGTGTTGACAAACCTTAATTTCTATAACATTGAAATATTGCAAAATTTAAAAAATTATTTATTGCAATGAAAATCTAATGTGTACATCATTTGGTATTATTAGACCATACTCTTGGAAACGATTATAGGAGTCTTAGTTGAGCTAGCATTGCATGATACTAAATCAAAAATGAATATTGAATCGTTGATGACTAATGATCATACAAATTTATTGTCAATTCGGTCAAAATTCTTCTAAAGTTTTAATTTGAGATTAATAGGTAACCTATGCATATATCTTAGACTGGTAAAGAATAACCCTTAATGTAGTTGTTAAGCATTTTTTCTTCCATTATTTTTATAAATCTCTCACAATTATGTGACTTATATGAGGTGATGTTATATAACAAAGCTAAACCTTATTCAAAAAAGATAGGGTTGGTTAAATAAATATAGAGTCTATCTCATGTGATCATTCACAAAGATCCTTCTCCTCTAGTCACTCCTATCTAGTGCCACATTGTCTTGCAATCTCATCTTCTCGATGTCCTTGCAAACTCCCTACTTTGTAGTCATCTTTGGCCTTATTTAAATGCGTTGGAGATCTCTAATACCCTTCCTTACTGGTGTGTATTTACAGATTGGCACATGTCTAAACCCCCGTTGTTGATTTTTCTTATCTTACTGTGGATATCTGCCACTCTAATTTTCTTCGGAATATCCTTGTTCTTTCCCTTTTTAGGATATTGTTGTGGAGTTTAGGGTTGTTATGTCTTGTAGAAGTGTTTATTCTTTGAGTCATTCTTTTAGTTTCTAGTCTTTAATAAATTATTGTGGTTTAGTCTTACATAGAGTATTTGACTCTGTAGAATGTGTATACAACGAGCCCTTATTAATAAGGAGGAGAAATGTTTTCCATGAATACTGTAGTGAGTTCTTCATGGATGTTGTTTTCAGGGATCTTCGTAACTGGTTATGTAGCAAGATTGGAAGCTTTTGTTGCAATATTTATCTCACCTTTTTATTGTTGTGAGAAAGTCATTATTCTACTTTCTTTAGTCTGATTCTTTTCCAATCACCATTCATGATCTTCTTATCCTGACTTTTTGTAGATGAAACCAGAGTAAAAGAATTTGGGCTAAAGTCCATGTGGAGAAGTCCCAATGGCACCATCAGAAACATATTGGATGGTGAGTAATCAATAGATTCCAAACATTTCTTTCTTTTTAATTAGTAGATATGATACGAGGTCATGACTCTTGTTTTGTTGTATTGTTGTTCTTGAGTTTGACTTTTGCTATCGCTTTTTGTTTCTCATAAATATATCCAATTATGAGTTGTTGACAATCTTGATTACATATTGCTAGTGCGGGGTCTTCCTCTTCTGAATGGTAGGCCTTATTAATGTTTTGACAGTTTCCTATTCTGTTACATTATTTTTGATATCTCATTTGTTCTAGGTGAATCCTCCAAGTCAACCTTTTCTTCTTGAATTTCATTGATTTTGACATCATAGTTTACTAAATAGTGTTTTAATTTTTATATTTAATTATCCATTTCATTGCCACTTGATTGTTTCTCCATTTTTGCCAAATTTACTTTTGACACCTCATTGTCACCCCTATCCAACAGCTGACTGATTAGTGGCTAAGGCCTTGTTTAGTTCACTTTATTGCAGGACTTTTACTAATTTTAGATCAGATCAGATTATTTCAAATCATACTAGAAAAAGTAAGTTTACATTACATTAGATGAGAAAAAAATTAAGTTTAGATGAGAAAAAATTAAGCCTGAATACATGAACATAGTAGGATTAGGTCGGATTAAATTAGAAAGCTTATTTTATAAGTGGTTTACACATTTTTGCTATAGTGTTATTTACTATTCCATATTATTTTAGTTTTATTATTACAAAATTATTATTGTTATTATTATTATTATTCTTTCAAAATTTATTATTCTTACTATTTTTATATAATTTATTTTTATTACGCCTAATAATAGTAATAAAATATTATTACTATTATTATTGTTTTATTATTATTATTATTATTATCATTATTATTATTATTAATATAATTAATATTATTATCCAGCAGAAGAAAACAACACTAACAACAGTAATAGTACTCCCTCCGTTTTTTTTTGTTCTTCTCGTTTAGAATCTATCTATTAGAGCTAAACTTTGACTATGAATTTTCCTAATGTATAAGAAAAGACATAATCATACGGGGTCTTGAAAGATTCGTCTCAATGTATATTTTTCAAATATCAACTTTTTATAATTTCTTTAAATACACAATTGAAAATATTTAAAATTTAAGTTTGCTTTGGGATATGTGCAAAAACAAATGGGAATAACAAAAAGGAATGGAGGGAGTATTTAATAACAATAATATTGATAATATTTGTTATTATTGTTACTACATACAATTATTAGTATTGTTGTCACTACATAAACCAAGTAATAATAACCATAATTTACATTTTGGTTCTCATTTCTAAAAGAATTAGATTAACTAATTAGACCACATTAGATAAGTGAATTTGAGAACAGTGCCTTAGTACTTGGCAAGCCAATGGTGAGACTTAGCTTACCCATGCCATGGTGCAACAATTTTTCCTCCTTTCTCTTTTTTCTTTGTCTTTCTTTATTCTTTTTCACTTCATATTGGATGTTTTGAAACAGCCATGGATAAAATTAGGAACCTGGATATCCAAAAGAAAGTTATAGTAGCGAATAATAAGGATAAGTTATGAGAAAATCAGTAGGGTTGGTCATGTTAGACGCAGAACAATAAGTACTTTGGTAAGGAAGGTGGAGTAATGGAGACCTTAAACGTAGTCGAAGAAGATCGATGACAACTTGGATGGAGGGAGTTAAGAAAGATATGGAGAAAATGAGTTTGGAAATGACGTTGCTCTAAATAAGAGAGAATAAAGGAAGATCATTGTTGTAAATGATCGATGGAGATCGATTTTTGGTTCATCTAGTCGGCTCTATATTTTTAGGACGAAGATTTGGCTTTGTTGTTCTTTTTCCCCTCATCTCTCTACTTCCTTTCCTTTTGTAGCTCTGTTCATTTCTTTGGTGTATGATTGGTTCCCGAATGAGTTATTGTTGCTATAATGTTTGCAGGAACTGTTTTTCGTGAGCCAATTTTGTGTAAGAACATTCCAAGGATTGTTTCTGGTATGTTTCCACGTCTTACAAATTTCTATTGCCTGATTCTTTTATATAATTGATTTTGACAATAAACCAATTAAAACACTATTATGGTCCTTTTGGCTTCTTTTGCAGGTTGGATAAAGCCCATTTGTATTGGTAGACATGCCTTTGGTGATCAATATCGAGCCACTGATACACTCATCCCAGGTCCTGGGAAGCTAAAACTGGTATTTGGTAAGATTTCAGACCAGATTCTTGGAAAGGTGAGCGATTGTTTTCAGAAAACATTTTAGTCCTTGACTATTGGTTGGTAATCTCATGCAGTTCCAGAAGATGGGAAGAATCCTGTGGACCTTGATGTATATGACTTCAAAGGACCTGGAATTGCGCTGACTATGTATAATATTGATTCAGTACGTCTTATTGCTCTTGGCTGCAACACTTATAGCACAGCATACACTGAAAAGAATATAGTTCTACAAGTTGCTTGATGTTTTCCTCCTGAGCTGTACTTGTCTTTTGTCTTCCAGTCTATTCGAGCTTTTGCTGAATCATCTATGTCATTGGCCTTCGCAAAGAAGTGGCCGCTTTATTTAAGTACCAAAAATACTATCCTCAAAAAGTATGACGGCAGGTAATAAACTCCCTACATACTTTATTCTTATTGTACTTGTAAATATTAAATCATCCTTGCCATTCATTGTATAAGGAAACATTTCTTCATTATTTGAATCACAACAGGTTTAAAGACATATTTCAGGAGGTATATGAAGAGAAGTGGAAACCAAAATTCGAAGAACACTCGATTTGGTTAGTTTGAATTTGTGATGACTGTGGGATGCTTCATTTAACAGGTTTTGAATTTTGTTAAACCGAAGTATTTCTTCTCCAGGTATGAGCATCGCTTAATTGATGATATGGTTGCTTATGCACTAAAAAGTGAAGGTGGATATGTTTGGGCATGTAAGAATTATGATGGAGATGTCCAGAGTGATTTACTTGCACAAGGTGAGTATTTTGCTGAAATAGTCAGGAAGCTTAAAAATGCATCATTTGGTTGTTAGTATTAAACAAGTGGATGAGAACAAATGAATAGCCTCTTATCTCGTACCTGTAGAACATTGAGAAGTGTTTGTCTCTTTCACACATTAACATATAAAAAATAATAGTTAATCTAATAGTGTTTATTTCATATCAATATCCTATTCATAAGTATTTTCATGTCCATGTTCCTCTTAAAAAATTCATAGCTTACTAGAGTGAGTAAACTAGAAGAGGAGAGGTGAGAATGGTTGACAATGATCTTTGATAAGGAAAAGTCACCATATTAAGAATCACTTGTTCATGACAATGGTTAATATGGTAAGTAGTAATATAGTTGCCAAGATGCTAGTTGTCACTTTTTTTTCCTTAGCCCTATGATGGCGTTAGATCACTTTAACTAGTCAACAACTATATTACGAATAGTAGACAAGAGAATATGCACACAAATATTATTATTGCCAACAATGTGTTTCATGAATTTCGGAATTGTTGAACAATGCCCCAAGGTATCTTTATGTAGAGGTTGCCACGAAGGGGCCAAACGGACACATTTATCTATTACAAAGTCAGTGCTAAGGTAGTTACGCCCATATACAAAGTACAACCGGCAGTTATGCTCCATGCATGAATCTGCCAATAAAATCCGCTCTAGCCTTTCTATTTTGTGGTTGCCACGTAACTTGGCTTGCATGTGTGCCATTTAAACGTGCCCTATTTTGATCTTAAGCCAAAGCATAACCGTTGCGCATGTGCCGCGCACATGAGCATCCCTTACCAGCAACAACCTTAGTTTATGCCGAGTTACTAACCTTATAGTCAACACTTGACATCCATCTCATTGAGCTCATGAGTGCTCAGTGCACCCGACAACTCTAGGCAGCTCACGTTACCTCAGGTAGCAACACTAGGCCTACGAAAACATTGAATTTGTAGCCTACACAAGGTCCCTGACATCACTTGCTTAGGAATACGATGCTCCGTAGCTAGTGGTGCAATACTAGCTATAGAGTATCGTATTCGTGAGCTAGGGATGTGGGGCACATTGCGTAGGCTACGAATGTTATGCTTGTATACCTAGAGTTGTTAACTGAGGTGTAGTGAGGTGCCTTAAAGTTGCCTAGCTTGTGCACTAAGTACTCATAAGCTAGATGCCTAGTGTTGACTATAAGGTTGGATGAGATAGTAGTGGACTAAGTCTAGTAGCTTAGATGGTCATGGATTAAGTCTACTTGCTCAGCTAGGCATGGACTAAGGCTTATGCTAGCAAGGGATGCTCATGTGCGCGGCACATACGCAACGGTTATGCTTTTGCTTGTGATCAGAGAGGGCACGTTGATGTGGCACGCATGCAAGGAAAGGGTTACGTGGTAGCTAGAGAATGAAAGTGTCGGGAGTTGGCATATTCATGCATAGAGCATAACTGCAAAGGGTTGGTGCATGTATGGGGACATAACTACCTAAGGATGACTTTGTAATAGATAATAGTGTATGTTCGTGCTCAATGCCCCTTCGTGGCAACCTCTATATAAGGATACCTTGGGGCATTGTTTAAGGAACCAAAATTCGTGTCATACATTAGTTGGCAATCGTAATTTATGTGTATTCTCTTGTGTGCTATTCGTAATATAGTTATGGGCTTTTTAGATTGATCTAACACCATCACAGGAAAAAGAATTTTTTTTACCACGTACATTTTGGTATTAGAGCTAAGTGAAGAAATAGTGTCGTTTAGTACAGTGAGACTTGAGTATTTTATGAGATTATAAGAGGTTGAGAAAAATATTAAAAGGTGCCTCCAAAGTCGTCAAAGGCACACATTGAGAATTACCTTAGGTGTCCTGCCTCTACGGTTAGGGAATCATCCATGTTATCTTAGACTAATAAGAGATGAACAACTTTCTTAGGATCCTCATCGATAAGAAAAGAAACTCGGCTCATTTTGGTGGAATGCCGGAGGAATTTCACGAAAAACAAATGGAGACGGACTTTAAGTTAGCGTATTTGAGGAATTGGCCATCCTAATGAAGGATGTGAGTGCTCCTAGTTCATCAGTTGGTCCCACATAGCGGATGAAGATTTCATACCAGAAGTCCTTTGATGGGAATAGGGATTCAAAGGTGATGGAAAACTTTATATGGGACATATAGCACTTTTTCAATGTGATCAATCGTAAAGAGGATGTTGAATGCAAAAGATTGGTGATTTGAATGGCGCTATTGTTATTGGAAGTTGAATGCCCCTCTGAAGGTAGTGGGAAGAATAAGAGTGAGAAGCCTAACAACCGTGGTAAGAAGAGGAAGTTCGGCAAGAAACCATAGGTAAGACCGAGAAGGGAGAAGGGTTAGGAAAGAAGGATGATAATGGGATTGCTAAAAAGCCACTCTGATGGTTGCTTTATATGCAAAGGGCCATACTTGGCTCGAAATTGCCTCAACCGTCAACTACTCTCTGGGTTGTTGGTGGCTAAGAATAAAGATGTAGAATCCTCGGAGGGCAACAAGGATGCGATACCTCGCGTCCAGTGTGTAACTCAAGAGGCTTGTGAGCTTGTCTAACTCTAGGATTTTTAGCATGGGCTTTGAGCTTATTGTCATTTTTATCTCATCGAATGCTTTTACTTATTTTTCTGACTAAACCTATGTCTCGCCTTTTCTTATTGAATCGGTGACTGGTGAAACTTTTTGAGAATATCCTTTAATAAATTTGCGATAATAATTGGCTAATCAAAGAAAAGATCGTAATTCGGAACAGTTTTGGGTGTTTCCCAATTAACGATGGCTTCCACCTTAGATTCATCTATCCTCACTTGCCCTTTGCTTATTAAGTGACCCAGAAACATAATCTCACGCTTAGTAAATTCACATTTTTCCATTTTAACATACAACTGGTATTTCTTGAGTTGTTTAAACACTAGACGCAAATGCTCAACATGCTCATACACGACAATATCATTAAGATAGACAACGTAGAACTTAATGAGATAGTCATAAAGCACATCGTTCATTAAATTGCAAAAGGTGGCCGAGGCATTAGTAAACCCAAAAGGTAGTACATGAAACTCATTGCTACCATATCTAGTTTTATAGGTAGTCTTGCCCTCATCCCCCTTTAGCTATCCTTTCTTGCAACTCATACCTCAAGTCCAATTTGGTGAAGTAGTTGGCCTTGCCAGCCTATCGAATAAGTCATTCATCCTCGGAATCGGATACTTATTATTTATCATGACCTTGTTCAAGACACAATAATCAACACTCATTCGCCTTCTTTTAGATGGGGCCCTTATGTCTTAGTTTAAAAAGGCGCCAAGCGAAGGAGCTAGCTAGCCTTCGGGTATGAGGTGCCCTAATTATTCCAAAAATCAAATTTAACGCATGTAAATTGTATTTTGTACTTAAACAACATAATACTCATATAATAAGTGCATAAATTAATAAGGGGAAGCATTATTTGTCGCTATAACACTAAAAAGAAAAAGTACTTATAACATACTAAATGCAAGTTAAGTAACACATACATAACATAATCAAAAGTCAAAACATGAAAAGAAAATAAAGTATGCAAACAAAGTAAGTGTTCAAGCTTCCTAAATAGCTCCCTAAAGGACTTATTCACTAGATAAGACTATGTTTACATCATCATCATCAAACTCATCCTCATCTCTATGGATGATTGCTCATTTGAAGACATCCTGAAAGCAAACCAAGAATGATAAGTCAACTTAAATTGGAAAAGTAAGGCAGATTCTTAGTTTTAAAAGGCGTGAGGCGCTCTAAGGCGCTAGGGGTCCCCGGAGCCTTAGGCACTAGGCGCTAGGCGAAGGCGCTAGCCATTGGGTATGAGGTGCTCCAATTATGCCAAAAATCAAATTTAACACTTGTAAATTTAACAACTCCAATTATTTTTGTTGTTAGGATCCGGCTTCCCATACTTTCTTCCAGGATCCAAGTTATCTACTGATTCCGATGATGATCGCTCATTTAAAGACATCCTGAAAACAAATCAAGAAAGATAGAGTTGGATTTTAATAGAAATATAGAATGATAATTAAACATCAAAACTATTACTCTACAATTGGTCATCAAAATTATTTTATAATAAGTTTATATTGCTCATTTACAGATTACAAACCTATATATATATATATATATATATATATAACCGTGTTGTCCATTTCAGTTAGGAAACTAGGAATAACCCTTTTAACATCATAGAAGATAGTGTAAAATGTAAATGTGTAATCTGTAATACGCATCATACTAACATTTGGTGAGTTTTTTGGTTTTTGCCTTTTGTTTTATATGTTTTATACTACATGCAAATTGCTAAAACATTGGAAGTTCAAGTACTGGGTAAGTGGTTATATAATTCAGAAGCATTAGCAAACAAGCGCAAATAGGGTTATATAATTCAGAAAATTATGAGCCCCAATCCCGACGGACTTCCCACTGTTCCCAGCGCCAGCCCCTTCCCACTGTTCCCTATCGACTTCCGACTGTTCCCAGCCCCAAATAAAAAAGAAACCCAGAAAAGAAGAGAAGAAAAGGAAGACTAGAATGAGGAAGAAGGAAGAAGAAGACTAGGAGGAAGAAAGAAATTTGATGAAGGAAGAAGAAGATAAAAAAAACTGAAAAAAAAAATTAAATACATACCTGGCGTCGGCTGTCGGGTGCTGGGTGGTTGGTGGAGCCGGCTGCTGGTGGCCGACGGTCGGGGCTGGGTGGCTGGTGCTTCCGGCAGTCGGGGCTTGCAGTCAATCGACATTGCTTAGTTGCTTAGGTTTAGGACTTTAGGTTTATTTCGCACATTCCCTTTCCCTTATTGTTCTCCCGTGCTTTATTAGGTGTTAGTTGAAGCCAGTTGTCACTCCCTCCAGTTTCCCCACAGCAAACCATAGAAGCGAGCGCCTCTCGCCTCCACCAGCCTTGCCTAAGGCGCTTCAAGGCGCCCGCCTTTAGGTTTCTCCTCGCCTGACCTCACAGAAGCGCTCCACCACCGCTTCGCCTCGCCTCCTCGCCTTCGGCGCGCTTTTTAAAACCAAGGGCAGATTAGCAGATTCATTCAAGGCATTAATTGTGAAGCACAAAATAT
The DNA here is from genome assembly GCA_026401315.1 of Dysphania ambrosioides. Classification (NCBI taxonomy): domain Eukaryota; kingdom Viridiplantae; phylum Streptophyta; class Magnoliopsida; order Caryophyllales; family Amaranthaceae; genus Dysphania; species Dysphania ambrosioides. Next base: position 6,402,784 of record CM048668.1, on the reverse strand, counting down.
TGTAATAAGTTCCAAAATAGACCTCGAAACTAACCCATCAATCAATAATCAGTTAATAATTCTTGGGACCTCGAAACCCAGAAAAAAAAAAAATCAAACCCAGAAAATGAAATAATAAATCCAGAAAAATAAAATAATTAAACCTAAAATCTACAAAAAATGAATCTAGAAAAAATCTGACCCCAGAAAACATATAAACCCAGAAAAATAAAAAATATTAAAAAAACCACCCCTCGAATTTAAAACTAGAAAAAAGAGAAGTGGAGAGGAAGAAGAAGAAGAAGAATAAGAGGAAGAAATGGAAATTTAGTGAAGGAGTAAGAAGAAAAAAAAAAATCATACCTAGAATTAAGGAAGCATGTCGCTACAGAGGTGGAGATGGTGGCTGCTTGCTTGCTTTCGCTTCAGAGGTGCCTTCATCGAAAAGAAGGTGGTGGCTGCTTAGTGCTTGCTCCTAGATGATTGCGAATGTGAGATGGTGGTTGTTGTAGCTTGAATGATGGATGGTGGCTGCTATAGCTTGAATGATGGATGGTGGCTGCTATAGCTTGAATGATGGATGGTGGCTGCTACAGCTTGAATGATGGATGGTGGCTGCTCGTGCTCATAGGCTCAGACGAGATAGGCTTTAAGCCTTTTATTTAATTAAAGTTTTTTAAAGGCAACAAGAAGAGAAAAACCAAAAGGTGCTCTAAGGTGCTAGGAGGTGCTCACCTTGAAGATTTGCATCGCCAGCGTCAGCAAAGAGCCTATACTAGCGCCCACCTTTGCCCTCGTGCCTTAGTCGCGTTTTTTAAAACTAGTTAGTATGGGGCCATTGAAGGCTAAATTTACCATAATTTAAGCAAGCAATCTGTTAAGTTGTTTGCGCAACTCAGCCAGTTCCGAGGGTCCCATGCGGTAGGGTGCTCTTTGTAGAAGGTCTTACACCCGGTTCCAACTCAATGACGTGTTCCACATCATGACTTATAGGCAATTTGGCATGATCCCCTAGAAGTCCTTGAACATATTTGCAATCTCATCTGGCACTTCTACTCGAACATCTTTCTTTATTTCTACCAAGGTCGCAATGAAAGTAGGCTCTCCTCAACTTGCATTGCACTTAAAACAAACCTTAGTTGAAATAGAAGAATTGGTTTTTTGACATACCTTGTACATAGCATGGGGCATTCTCATCCCCAATCAAATACTCTGTCAAGTGAGGGGTAACAAAAGACTTGGCAGAGTTGAAATTTTTTTTGCGAAGCACAAGGTCGTAATCGTCTATCGTCACGGCTAGCAATCCTTTTTGCCTTTCCATTCCCCCATCGTAGCATCCTTAACCAAGCCAAAATTCCTAGTTGCCGAATTTACGACTTTCATGGTATTGTTGGATGGATCAACTTACAATCCATCTTTAAAGTGGTCTCCTTCCGAATAAAGTTATGGGTTGGACCCGTATCAATCATTAGCTTTCCGTTGATGTTAATGTTGCAGTACATAAGCTTGTCAATAGGTTTGACCGAATCCCCTTTCATGATACTTAGCACATTCATCATGCCTTTGTGGGTATCTCATCCTTGTTCTCCTATGAGGATTCTACATCTTTATTTTCAGCCAACAACCCTTTGCTTATAAAGAAACCATTAGAGAATCGTCCCTTTGCATATAAAGCAACCATCAGAGAATCGTGGCTTTTTAGCAATGCGCTATCATCCTCTTTTCTTGGTCCTCCTTTCTCGGTCCTGCCTATGGTTTCTTGTCAAACATCCTCTTCTGATCACAGTTGTTAGGCTTCTCACTCTTATTCTTCCCCCTTTAGAGGGGCATTCAACTTTCAATCTACAAGCGCTTCAGCAACAACGACAACGCTTTGTTCCCACGACTTTAAACCTAACAAAAACTGAACAAGCTTATCTTGCTCCGACAAAGTGTATATGTCAAGCATCAATGACATAAATTCTGTCGCATATTCCTTAATAGTACCCATGTGCTTCAAGCCTTGTAACTTGGCACGGGCAATTCAGGATGTATTGCTAGGAAGGAATTTCTTGTGCAACTCTTCCTTCATAATCTCCCACACGCAGATTTCTTCCGTCCTTGTAGCCTTGTCTGCCTCCAAACAGACAACTTTGCATCCCGATTAAAATACAATGCGGCCACATCAACCTTTTTATCCTCTTTATGATAGGTCACTTTGAAAAAGTGCTCCATGTCCCATATAAAGTTTTCTGGCACCTTGAAATCTCTATTCCCATCAAAGGACTTTAGGTCTGAAATCTTCAACCGCTATAGCACTCACCGCCTTCTTTAGGATGGCCAATTCCTCCCCCAAATAGCCTAACTCGGAGTTTGTCTCCATTTATTTTTCGTGGAATTCCTCCAGCATTCCACCACTATGAACCAAGTCTCTTTGCTTATTGATGAGGGCTTGAGCATGTTGTTCATCTCCAACGACAATTGGTCAAAGATAACTTGGACAAAATCCTAACCCAGGTTGTTCTTCTTCAGCACATCCAAGGAAGTTTTCAATACGTTGAATGTGTGCCTTTGATGACTTAGGAGGCATCTTGTCAATATTTTTCTTTTCTTCATATAATCTACGAAAAAATGCAAGTCTCATTCGACTAAATGCCACAGTTTTCCACTGAATCAAGTATTAAATGCAAGATCTTCGCAAGTTCACTTACCTTTCTCTCTTCAAACGTCTCTCCTCACAATGGTAACGGGCTTAAGGGCGTTTAACTTTTTTTTTTTAACAGACTTACAAGGAGACATGCAAACACTTTAAAGGTTTGAAAACTTCTCTGATACCAAAATTCGTTTGAATGTGATTGCGTTAGATGACTCTAATCGACCCATAACTATATTACGAATAGTACACAAGATAATAGGCACACAAATATTATTATTGCAATAATGTGTTACACGAATTTTGGGATCCTCGGACAATGCCCAAAGGTATCCGTGTATAGAACTTGCCACGAAGGGGCACTAAGCATGAACACACCTTTATCTATAACAAAGTCAGGCAGTAACAACCACATACAAAGTACAGCCCACGCCAATTATGCTCAATGCATGAATCTACCCAAACCTTTTGTTCTCTAGCTGCCACGTAACTTGGCTTGCGTGCGTGCCACCTCAACGTGCTCTCTTTTGATCACAAGCCAAAGCATAAACGTCGTGCATGTACTGCGCACATGAGCATCCCTTGCCAACAACAACCTTTGTCCATGCCTAGCTTAGCTACTAGACTTAGTCGACTACTGTTTAGTCTAACCCCATAGTCAACACTTGACATCCAGCTCATTGCGCTCATGAGTACTCTCTAAGCCACAACTCTAGTAGGAACTTTAGGCCTACAAAAACATAGCATTTATAGCCTATGTAATATCCCCTACATCACTAGCTCACGAATACGATGCTCCGTAGCTAGTCATTGCACCACATAGTATATGCTCGCCTCTAGCATTGCCTAGCTCCCATAAAGTATTACTATGTACCGTTAATTGATCACTCCTGGCAACAAGGCAACTACCATGGATGTGTGTCGTCATAGCCCATGCCAAGTAACACGCCCCCAAGGCATCGCCCACCAGCGTCCATAGACCCTGCCCATGGTCTCTGGTGACCTCCTAAAGAGGCTTATTTAGCAAAACCTATTTTGTTTAAGTGAAACCTCAAGTGATATTAACATAATAATGGGCTCTTAGACCCGCAAAAGGTAGTCTAAGGCCCTGTTAAATTGCTTAATAACACTTTATAATCATACCTTATTGTAAACATACATTTTCCATGATATATTCCATAAAGTTTAACTTCCAAGTACCTTTGACTATCGTGACCCGGCACGCGTAACCACACCATAGGGTTACTAGCTTTGCTTGCCAATGCTTAGCTTCAAACCATAAGCTAAGTTGTGTTGTGCCACACAACACAACGTGGGAAGTCACACTAGTACTCCTGGGATAGTGATAAGGGAGGCAGGATATAGGCAAAGAGCTTCAAAAAAAAAGTTTCTGGGTTCTGGTATTTGGTAAAGGATCATGAATACATGATAGCTAGTCTATTATAAGAGCAATAGTGTACTGCGAGGTCTCATCATGTTCATGGTACATGTCTTCTCGAAGACTTGTCAAGTGATGTTAAGGTTCATCTTTCTTGCCCTTGTTCAACTCTGTTGTTTCTTGTTAACTATCATTTTAGTAATATGTTTTTTTCACGTCCATAAGCTTTCTCTAGTGAGTTTCCGCTAATTGGATATATTAATGTCCTCGTCTCATGTTTCAACTACTTCTTTACTGTGTCTTCTGGACTTGCAAGTGCTAAACTAAAACTCTATACATCATAAGAGGTAAAACTACATTGCCGCACTTCGAATTTGGCTTGCTGTTGACTTTGTTAATTATTGTTCTTCCTCTTCAAATTCTAATTTTCTTCATCATGGACTTGTAATAAATATTGTCTTGGTGTGTCATTTTGCTTGTAACCCCTACAAGTTCATGTAATGTGAAATTAAATGAGAAAGAACTTTATTTTACTTTTTTTTATAGATGGGAGAATGAAATTTTGTGAATTGTGACGTTATGCCTGCTGTTATTTGGAATCTTGGATTCCAAACGAGTCTATTTTCATGCGTTTTTTCAGAATAATTTTTAAATTATTTGACTGGCTCCTCATTTGGCTGTTTACACTTTGCAGGTTTTGGGTCATTGGGTTTGATGACTTCTGTGCTTGTATGTGAAAAACTGGCAATTTTTTTTGTTCTGTTATTACTATATAATATGGTGGAAGTTTAAGATTTCATGACTGTATTGTTTGCAGCTGTCTGCTGATGGGAAAACTCTCGAAGCAGAGGCTGCTCATGGGACCGTAACACGACATTTCCGGTTGCATCAAAAAGGTCAAGAAACAAGCACTAATAGTATTGCTTCTATATTTGCATGGACACGTGGACTAGAGCATAGGTAAGTTATGCTTTATCCTTAGATGTAGTGGATTTGTGTGCATTTTAATTGAATGAGAAGGATGTGTTATTCTCACCTGTAGTTATCTGAACTTATTAGCTCTTAGCACGTCTATTCTGAACTTATTTCTTGAACTTACATTAAAATAAATTTATTTAAATAGTAGAGGATATAACTAAACACAATAATTAGTTCCACAACTGATAATGTTGTAAACAACATTTCTAATGTACAATATATTTTAATTTTTCATGTGCATTTAAGTAAATATGATAAAATATGCAATAAAATACTTATGTTATTCTCAAAAAATTTAAATTACCAAATCAACCTGTAAACTTGGTTATTGAACATTAATAAGATGGGAAGATTTGAAAATCCAACAAAACAAAAAAATGAGGAAAAAAAAAGAAGTCAACGTGGAATATAACGTAGGAGGAAGATATATTCCTAAATATTAAAAGATAATGCTCATGCATTCACTTATACTTTCCAAAAATAATACGAAAAACGTAGGATTTTTTTTAAATAAAAGGAAAAAAAAAAAAGATTTTTTGGAGAGAAAATGTTTCTCTTTTGTCATCTTCGGTTGTGTTTTAGTATATAGTAATAGATGTTTTAATGTACACTTACTTGTTCTCTTCCTCTCTTTTTTTAGAGCAAAGCTTGATGGAAATCAGCGTTTGCTCGACTTTGTTAAAAAATTGGAAGGTTCCTGCATTGAGACGGTTGAATCAGGGAAAATGACTAAAGATCTGGCTCTACTGGTTCATGGTCCTAAGTGAGTGCCAAATTTTGTCTATTTTGCTTATCTTCATGATCATCTCTGCAGCTCCCCTGATTCTCATATTTACTGCAACTTATGCATTTTTTTTTTTTGCTGCATGATGCTATCTTTAGTCAATCTTTCGTAATCTGTAGCCTCTAGAGGCTCTTTACTGCCTCTTATAGACTACATAGCTCACTGGTTGGGGCCATGCTTTGTGCAGGGTTACAAGAGAAAATTACCTGAGTACTGAAGACTTCATTGATGCTGTTGCTCAGAATCTGCTTGCAAACATTGGAATACCATCACAGAAGACGCTACACTGTACTTAGATTGGACGGCCTGTACAATAGCAGTGAGGTCATAACTGATCTGCTTTATGGTTTATGAAATTTCTTTGTTAAAACATTTTGATTGCCATAGAGTCATAATAATGTCAGCATAATTTTGGTTTGTGTCATCATTCATCGGATGGCCACTGTTATACTTCTATTGCATTTATGGAAAGAAAGGTTTTGGTTGGACTTTTGGAATATTATCAAGTTTTACATATTTGTGTTTGCTAGATATGGACCTATTAGACTCTATTAGTAAAAAAAAAAAAGTAAAGAGATAAAAAAGAATAAAACAATCATAAAAAGAAAAGAAAAAAAGGGGAAAAGTAATGAAAAGAAGAAATGAGATGAGAACGAAATAAAACTCATATATGTTCTTTAACAAGACGGGGGGAGAAGACTACATAGTATTCCATTGAATATGAGAGCTCAAGACCATGAAATAATGTGAGGGTCAAGATCATTTGAATTCCTTTGTTCATCAAATTAAGTCTCACACCATTACCCAATCCTTTCCCTATTTTGTTCTAGTTCTTTTCCTGTTTTACCTATATTCTACCCTGAAGTTATTTCTACTCTAGGATGTTGATTCATTGTCGACGTAGGGAACTAGAGGTCAACTATATTGAGTGAGTATGGAAATTAAGATGTCGAGTCATAAGTCATTACTCATATTTTCTTATTTGTTCAAATCCCTCAAGGAGTAGTGACAAGTTAATTCTTTAAAGAAGGAAATGAGGCTTTGGAAGAGTGTAGTTGTGTTTCACTTTAGGTGAATGAAATCTATAGTTTCCTAATATTTCTTTGTTATCCTTTATTTATTTTTATGAATTCTTTATCATATACATCACGATGCTATCCCATGAATGCTTACCTTTTGCATCTCTTTTTTACTTCTTTTCATTTCTCTTAGTTTTTCTATTTTTAGTCTTTAAAATTCTTGCCTTGGTTTTATTTTGTTTTGAGAGTTATGGGTTACCTCCTTAGGAACCATTACGAGAGCACACTCATCCTCCCAAGCAATTATGCGGCCTATAGGGCTTGTGGATTGTTCCTAAAATCAACCATGAATCCTACCAAAGTAAGTTAGGTTTTATTGTTTTTCTTAGTTAGCATTATTAGTACTCGAAGTTTTCATCCTTTGTCGTAGAGTTTTTTTATAACCGCTATTTTAGGTCGTTAACTAAAAGACAAGTTATGCAAACAAATTTATTCCAACCTACAAACTATACAAGTATAGTGGAGTAGGGGGTTGAACCATGAAGACAAGGTATATTAAGACTTTAACTCTTAACACAACCGGAATATTTGGATTTAGAAAGTCAACTAAACTAACAACGAGAATGTAGATCACGATGAATTAAACGGTAAGTCATAGAGAAAAACGGGGACAAGATTGGATTCACCCTAGGCATGAAGCTTCAGAAACCGAACAAGATAGGTTAGAGAAAATCTAATAATAGCTAGCATGGACATCCAAAAATACGAGAGGAAGTTGGTGATCTCACAAATCACAACGAACGACCTATAATCGCCCTATGTCTCCAAAGGAATGGTAGGACAAGATTCACATCGGATTCTGAAACTATTTATTATCATCGTTTCTACAACCTTAAGCAACAAAGATCTTAGCTTTCCTAGGGTTTCACCAATCAAAACCCCTAAAGGAATTACTCACACATATTCATGCTTAAAAAACATAAAGATATTCAACGATGCAAAAGAAACGAACATGGAAGGAATTCACGAGAATAAAAACAAAATCAGAAATTACGCCAAAAAACGACAAATATAGAACTAAGCATGCAATGAAGTAAAGCAATTAATTAAGAGCAAAGGAATAGACTAAACTCGGAAAAGCTTCAATTTGATATCCACGAACAGAATTCGAACTACAAAGCATCGAGAAAACTGAAAACCAAAGGCTAAAACAGAAAGAATTTGGAGGCTAAAGAAATCTAAAAATGCACAAAAGTATATAACCTAGCTCTCTCTCCTCACAACAGAGGAAGGGGTATTTATAACAAAACAAGAAAAACCTACGAAAACCCCAAAATGCATATGTGTTGGCCCTAAAAAGAAGTAGTTGATCCGGAGAAAAGCACTGTCATTCACCCGAATTCAAAACCCATTCGGTCGAATACAGTCTCATTCGCCCGAATGAACATACATTCGCCCATTCCAGAGGCTCCGAAGAATCGATCTCTGTCCAGCATTCACCCAAATGAGGATGTTGATTCGGCCGAATGGAAGCTCATTCGCCCGAATGAGTTCCATTCGGCATTCCCAGTGGCAAGGGTCAAATGCTCTATGGTTTGTCATGCATTCGACTGAATCTGTCTCAGATTCGGTCGAATCTGCAATCATTCGGTTGAATGTGTCTCATATTCGGTCGAATTTGAGACCCTGCATTCCTCTTTTAACTTCTTTCCTATTCTGCACTCCATGGGATCTTCATGAGTGACTTGAAACATTTGCCCAAGCTATGATACGCGTGTCAAAGGCTCAAATGCATTGCATTTCACCTTGAAATCATCAAAAGTACCTGAAATTGACTTAAGACAATTCGAAAACAAGATCAAGGTAAAATCAAGCATAATATGCATAAAACCAATAAAAAACTACAACACTTGACACTAAAACAAGTTAATAAACATGCTCTAAAACGAGCACATCAACTTCCCCAAGCTAAACCGTTGCTAGTCCCTAGGAAACAAAATAGGAAGGTGAAGTGATAGCTTGGGCAAAATGAATGAAGAAATGAATGAAGAACATGGGAAGTGGAAATCAAGACAAGGCAAGCCGTGCACGTGCAAAACTCTTCCCTAGCCATGGGTGTGCAAGTACAATGGGATTTAGAAAGCATAATCAACATTTTACACCTACTCGGGATCACCAAGCAAGCTACATCATAGTTCATTTCGCCCACTACCTAACGAGGTCGCAAGTCTACGCTCCCAAGGTTATTTCCCAAGAGGTGTGGGAAATTTCCATTGCGCTCATGTGTTTATAGGGTATGTGTTTTGCTCGAAAACATCCGATTGAGATGAGTCGGGAATTAAACACCTAAACAGGGAGAAATCTCGTAAATCGTATCTTATCTACTCTCCAGCACTAATCTTATTAATCAGGTTAAGTCGAACGTGTTTGGAAAGGGTTGTAATGTAGGCTCGGATCGAGGTATGGTAGAATTTGGGAATGTGGAGTTAAAATAGAGGATAGTGAGTGATCCAAGGAAATAAAACCGAGAAAGACTATGCCTTCCGACAACCATGCCAATCCCAAAATTCCCAATAATAGACTCTAATACACTATGTCAACTTTATTCTCAACCTTTTTCTCTAATTTCTTTTTGTTCGTTTTCTTTTCTTTTTCTCTTTTTTTCTCTTTTTCTTCCTTTTTCTCTTTTTTTCTTTTTGCGCTTTTTAATCTTTTTCTGAACTTTCTATATGCATACTTCTTTGAAATGCACTAAGACTAGTGTATATAGTCAAATTGCCCAATAATCATCTCCCCAAACCGAAATCCTATATTACAATGCTACAAATATCAACTTCATTATGATCACATGACTATCCTCTAGGTAAAAAGAGGGGACATTTGGTTCATGTAGAGCTAGATAGCGTGGCTACAAAAAGAAGGTAAAAGCACAAATTTGGCTCAACCTAGAGTAAATTGATTTTTATGGTAGACACTTTAGCTATGTAGCTTCAACTACAAATGTGTTATCATCCCTAACCTTTAGAAAAGTAGACTATGCTGGAGGAGAATAGACACAATTCTTAAGATTCCCTGACTAACACTCAACAATACAGGACTCGTAATAAAGTCCTAAAAGGCTCAATCCTCACTAGGTTAGTCAAAATGCGTCTTAATAGGTAGTCATCCAAACCACATACCAAGCAAGCTCAAATCCCCCAAGCTAAGTGAAAAACAGTCGATAAACTCAGACCCAAAACAGGCATAGGGCTAGGGGAATACGAGTTTGCATAAAATCAATGTAAAGTGCACAACAGACGCTTGCATGCTTGTTTAGAACATATGATGGACTTAAAGGGCACATGATGGAAATACGGGGAAAACAAATACAAAAATAAATAAATACATAAATTTGGATTTTCAAGTAAGCAATCATACCAGTACGTGGATGCAGCGGCATGTGGAACTTATTATATGAACACCTGAAAACAACACCAAAAACCAAAGCACAAAACACAAAACAACACCTAGAAATAGAACACAAGAACACAAAATAACGCAAAACTACACAGCACTAGAACTGACATCCAAGGACACTCGAAAGAATGAGTAGTGGACTATGGATACCCCCCCAAGCAAGGGTGAAACCGTCCTTGGCACTAGGGGAGGCCGTTAGGTCTACCACTACTCATCCCCTATAAATTCCTCATCATCACCCTGGTCATCCTCCTCATTAACCTCCTCCTCCCCACCCATATAATCCTCGGTAGAATGGTTGTGCGCTACGAAGAATTCTCCGCTCCCATTCAACCAAATCCTATACCCATTCGGTCAAATGACACCCTATTCGACCGAATGAACACTCCATTCGGGGTTACCAGCAACTTCAAAAATCTCTCTCTGCAGATCTATTCGGCCGAATAGGGGTTCCATTCGGTCAAATAAGATCTATTCGGCCGAATTTAATGCTTCATTCGGTACTTTTAGAAACTTGGCCAAATTTTGATTAAGCTCATGTTCATTGCTCATTCGGCCGAATGAACCTATCATTCGGCCGAATGGAGTGTGATTTTTGCACTTTCTTTGCTTTGAGTAATCAAAACACACGTGTCTTCTCAAAATCAATCAAGGTACTATAATTATGCTTTATGAAAATCCAAATACAATCGGGTTACCTCCCGTAAGTGCTTTATTTGACGTCGTTTAGCTCGACGTAGCTCGGGTGACGAAGAAATAAGGACAAAAGTTAAACTAAGTACTTAAAACTTAACAAAACGCTAAAGAACGATGATTTGAAGTAAAGATACTCGATAAGTGACAACGATTATACCAATCAGTTGACTTCGACATCATCTAACCTGATACGCTCAATGGTGTTGACTTCGTGAAGGTTGCTCTCATGGAAGAGTTTTAACCGATGTCCATTAACAATGAAACTTCCTCCATGATAGTCCTTCAGCTCTACCGTTCCATAAGGGAAAACTTGTAAAATCTCGAATGGCCCAGACCACCTCGATTTTTAATTTCCCGGGGAATAAATTTGCTCTTGAATTAAAGAGCAGCACTTTATCCCCTACAAGGAACTCTCATTGGATGATATGTTGGTCGTGCCAATGCTTAGTACTTTCCTTGTAGATATGCATGTTATGGAATGCGTCAAGACGTAGTTCTTCCAATTCTCTCAATTGGGCGGCTCGCCTCTCGCAGAATAAGGTAGGGTCGAAATTTAAGGTTTGGATCGCCCACCAAGATTTGCATTCTAGTTCCATCGGTAGATGATAGGATTTTCCATATAATAGGCGGAACGGGGTGGTGCCAATAGGGGTTTTGTAACATGTACGGTGGGCCCAAAGAGCGTCATCTAACTTTAGAGACTAATCGTTCCTGTTTGGGTTTACCACCTTCTCAAGAATTCTCTTAATTTCCCTATTCGCGACTTCCACCTATCCTTGAGTTTGGGGATGGTAGGGTGAACCGACTTTGTGCACGACACCATAATTTTTCAATAATTTATTCAGTTTGTGCGTAGCAAAGTGTGAACCCCCATCACTTATGACTATTTTAGGAACACCAAATCGAGGAAAGATTATGCTTTTAAAAAGCTTAATAACGACTTTGTGATCATTAGTGGGTGAGGCGATGGCCTCCACCCATTTAGACACATAGTCAATCCTTACTAAGATGTATTGGTTCCCATGAGATGAAACAAATGGGCCCATAAAGTCAATTCCCCAACAATCAAACACTTCACACTCAAGGATGTAGGTTTGAGGCATCTCATTCCTCATTGAGATGTTGCCAACCTTTTGGCATCTCTCACAACTCTTCACAAAAGTTTCAACATCCTTGTATAATGTTACCCAATAGAAACCCGCGGTGGCGACCTTAGCAGCAGTGTTCATTATACCATGGTGGCCACCACACGCGTATGAATGACAGTGAGTTAGGATCTTGGGAACTTCCTCTTCAGTGACACAATGGCGGATTATGCCGTCGGCGCAGGCATGAAATAAATAGGGATCATTCCAAAAGAAGTTCCCGACTTTACCAAAGAAAGCCTTTTTCATAGCCCTGTATTCGAACTCTGGAAGTTCTCCACAAGCCAAATAATTCGCAATATCCGCGAACCAAGGGGCTTTCCCAACGACTATTGCTGCCATTAGGGTTTCTTCGACCATTTCGTCTTGGATAGGTAGGGCGTCATTATTAAGCTCGGGTAACCTAGACAAATGTTCAGCTACCACATTTTCGCTACCCTTCCTATCTTTTAACTCAAAGTCAAACTCCTGTAATAGCAGCACCCAACTGATCAGCCTCGGCTTTGCATCTCTCTTTGTCATTAAAAACTTCAGAGCCGAGTGATTAGTGAAAACTACAACTTTTGAACAAATAAGATATTGGCGAAGTCTCTCAAAAGTATAGACTATCGCCAGCATTTCCTTTTCAATTGTAGAATAGTTACATTGTGCAGGATCCAGTGTTTTACTAATATAGCATATAACGTGGTGTTTTCCTTCCTTTTTCTGCCCAAGGACAGCACCAACAGAAATATCACTAGCATCGCACATCAATTCAAATGGAAAACTCCAATCAAGAGCTTGCACAATAGGCATAGATATCATAGCTTATTTTAACCTGTTAATGGTATTCAAGCATCTCTCATTAAAGTGAAAATCGACATCTTTATGAAGCAATTCATTCAAGGGTTTTGCTAGAGTCAAAAATCCTAAGATGAGACGCCTATAAAATCCTGCGTGTCCAAGAAATGATCATACTCCTGTAACTGAGGTAGGTACAAGAAGATTCCTTATCACATCAATTTTGGCAGGATCTACCTCTATGCCTTTGAAAGACACTTTGTGGCCTTGGACGATTCCTTCTTGAACTAAAAAGTGACATTTTTCCCAATTTAGTACAAGATTCGTTTCTTGAAACCTTGATAAGACTTTCTCAAGATGTGTCAAGCAAGTTTCAAGAGAAGACCCTCCAACAAAAAAATCATCCATGAACACTTCCAAGAAGTCCTCTAACATATCGGCAAATATAGCCGACATGCACCTCTGGAATGTAGATGGAGCATTGCATAAACCGAAGGGCATTCTCCTGTAGGCAAAACTCCCAAAAGGATAAGTGAGCGTTGTTTTCTATTGGTCCTCGGGGTGGATTGGGATTTGAAAGAAAGCCGAGTAACCATCCAGAAAACAATAGTACCTGTACCTGGCCAGTCTTTCAAGCATCTCGTCGATGAAGGGTAAGGGAAAGTGATCCTTTCTTGTAGCCTTATTGAGTTTGCGATAGTCAATGCAATCTCGCCATCCTGTGGTGGTCTAGTGGGGATCATCTCTCCTGTCATTCTCGACAATGGTCATTCCTCCCTTTTTAGGAACAACATAAACTGGGCTAACCCATCTACTATCTGAAATTGAGTAGATGATGTCGGCCTTGAGGAGTTTGAGGATTTCATCCTTAACTACCTCTTTCATGTTTGGATTCAGCCTTCTTTGTGGCTCAATGGAGGAAAAATGTTCATTGTCAAGATGAATCCGGTGCATAACAAGGGATGGACTAATCCCTTTTAAATCACCTAGTGAATACCCGATGACATCTCGATATTTCCTCAATAAAACAAGTAGTTTTTCCAATGAATTGTCATCAAGTTCAGAATTCACTATGACAGGGTTGCCTTCATCATCATCAAGATAGGCATATTTCAGGCTGGGAGGTAAAGGTTTCAAAGTTACTTGGGGGAAGGCTTAGGACTTTCCCCCCTATGCATAATACCTTCCTCAACCTCGCAAAGTTGCTCATTCTATGCTTCGCTCATCCCATAATCCTAGGCCTCATCTAATTGGACCTCCAACTGCTCATCTATTATAGAGGTTTCCTCATCATCCACATGATACCCAACCTCTATTTCCCTAGCCCCATAACAATACTCACTCTCCCTATCGCCTACTTCAAGGCGACAAACCTGCTCAACCATAGGCTTCTTTAAAAGGGGAGAGATTTTGAAGACTACCTTTACTTGGGCTACTTCTACCGTTATGGTATCATCATGGCAATTAATGACTACTCAAAGTGTTTTTAGAACGGCTCTACCAAGATAAGTGGAGTATAAGGGTCCTCTTCCATTTCCATTACCACAAAATCACAAGGGACCACTAATTCTCCTAGCTGAATAGGTATGTCGTCAAGCTCTCCACATGACACTTTAATGCTCCTATCAGCCAGTTGGATTGTTTTCCTTGAAGGTCTGAGGTCAAAGGGGAGCTTTTTGGCGATCGATAGAGGCATAAGACTAATTGAAGCCCCTAGATCGGCAAGTGCCCCTTAAGGATCAAGGTTTCCTAACTTTATAGGGAGGTTATAAGGACTCGGATCTCGCTCCTTCATAGGCATTTTCCCTTGCAGTATGGAGCTAACCTGATGAGGGAGACTGATTACCTCTTCCTCACAGCTAGAAGCTTTTTCTTCCTCAAGCATTGATCAGAAACTATAACTAGAACCACCATAGGATGGCGAGTTTGCATTGATTATCGCAAACTCAATAAGGCTACAAGAAAGGATCACTTTCCCTTACCCTTCATCGACGAGATGCTTAAAAGATTGGCCAGGCACAGATACTATTGTTTTCTAGATGGTTACTCGGGTTTCTTTCAAATCCCAATCCACCCAAACGATCAACAGAAAACAACTTTCACTTGTCCTTTTGCGACTTTTGCCTATAGAAGAATACCCTTCGGTTTATGCAATGCTCCATCCACTTTCCATAGGTGCATGTCGGCTATATTTGCTGATATGTTAGAGGACTTCATAGAAGTGTTCATGGATGATTTTTCTGTTGGAGGGTCTTCTCTTGACACTTGCTTGACACATCTCGAGAAAGTTTTATTAAGGTGTCAACAAACGAATCTTGTACTAAATTGGGAGAAATGTCACTTTTTAGTTCAAGAAGGCATTGTCATAGGCCACAAAGTGTCTTTCAAAAGCATAGAGGTAGATCCTGCTAAAATTGATGTGATAAGGAATCTTCCTGTACCTACCTCAGTTATAGGAGTACGATCCTTTCTTAGACACGTAGGATTCTATAGGCGTCTCATCTTAGGATTTTCTTTAGCAAAACCCATGAATGAATTGCTTCAGAAAGATGTCGATTTTAACTTTGATAAGAGATGCCTGAATGCCTTTAACAGGCTAAAGGAAGCTCTAATATCTGCGCCCATCGTGCAAGCTCCGGATTGGAGTTTGCCATTTGAACTAATATGCGATGCTAGTGATATTTCTGTTGGTGCTGTCCTTGGGCAGAAAAAGGAAGGAAAGCAAAACGTTATATGTTATATTAGTAAAACACTGGATCCTTCATAGCATAACTACTTTACAACTGAAAAGGAAATGCTGGTGGTAGTCTACGCTTTTGAGAGACTGCACCAATATCTAATTTGTTCAAAAGTTGTAGTTTTCACTGATCACTCGGCTCTGAAGTTTTTAATGACAAAGAGAGATACAAAACCAAGGTTGATCCGTTGGGTGCTCCTATTACAGGAGTTCGATTTTGAGTTAAAAGATAGGAAGGGTAGCGAAAATGTGGTAGCTGACCATTTGTCTAGGTTACCCGAGCTTAATAATGACGCCTTACCTATCCAAGATGAAATGGTCGAAGAAACCCTAATGACAGCAATAGTAGTTGGGAAATCCCCTTAGTTCGCGGATATCGCGAATTATTTAGCTTGTGGAGAACTTCCAGAATTAGAATCAAGGGCTATGAAAAAGGCTTTCTTTGGTAAAGTCAGGAATTTCTTTTGGGATGACCCCTGTTTATTTCATGTCTGCACCGATGGCATAATCCGTCGTTGTGTCACTGAAGTGGAAGTTCCCAAGATCCTAACTCATCGTCATTCATACGCGTGTGGCGGCCACCATGGTATAATGAACACTGTTGCTAAGGTTACCACCGCAGGTTTGTATTTTCCAACATTACATAAGGATGTTGAAACTATTATGAAGAGCTATGAGAGATGCCAAAAAGTTGGCAACATCTCAATGCGAAATTAGATGCCTCAGAACTACATCCTTATGTGTGAAGTGTTTGACTATTGGGGAATTGACTTTATGGGCCCATTTGTTTCATCTCATGGGAACCAATATATTTTAGTAGGGATTGACTATGGGTCTAAGTGGTTGGAGGCCATCACCTCACCTACAAACGATCACAAAGTAGTTATTAAGCTTTTTAAAAGCATAATCTTCCCTCGATTCGATGTTCTCAAAATAGTCGTAAGTGATGGGGGTTCACACTTTGCTAAGCATGAACTCAATAAATTATTGAAAAATTATGGAGTCGTGCACAAAGTCGGTTCACCCTACCATCCCCAAACTCAAGGATAGGCGGAAGTAGCCAATAAGGAAATTAAGAGAATTCTTGAAAAGGTGGTAAACCCAAACCAAATGGAAGCCAGGCCTATATATATCAGTTCGTTCCATGGGATTTCGCACACAAAATTTCTTAAGCCTAAAGCACGCCCGAGCCCCCTCACTCACTTGCCCTCTCTCAAACTTCTCTTTTTCCTTCCCAATCCTCATCAATCGCTATGGGTCTAAGGAAAACCTTGAGAAATTCCTTCAAGAGGTCCAAAAAGCATGGAGAGGGATCTTCTTCGGGTGCTGCACAGGAAGAACAGCAAACTGGCTCTCAACAACCGGAGGGCCAACGACGACTTTCCGGCCAGGAATTTTGGTTTGATGAGGATCATCCGACGGTAATTTTCGTATATTTGGAGCAATATGAACGTTTCCAAAGGCTTAAGGTACGAAAAATTAACTCCACTCGTTATTTAGACCTTTCAACTTTGTAAAGAATGGGTATATACGAGCAATTTGTTGCATTATTAACAACATGTGGGTTAGAGAACTGGATAAACATATGGCACCCAACTCATAAGCTCTAAATTTATGAGTTTCTTAGTTCCTTAACCCCGTGTCAACGGGATGGTAGGCTGCATTTGTCTTTTAGGCTAAGGAATGCAACCTATTTTCTTAATTATGTTGCATTTTGTGCCATGTTTGATTTCAATAACGAACCTATCCCAGATAAACAACCGGACAACTCTCGGGTTTATGAGTTATGGCCTAAAATTGCTGGCCGGCTTGTTTATCCGAATAGAAATATATATGCTTCCAATGTACAGGACCCTATTTTGCGCATGTTTTTCAAATTTGCTATAACTTTGTTCCCTTCCCCTAGCCCTCACTTAGTACGAACACACAAAGTGCACATTTTGCACCGTTACCTTGCACCACACAACCACACCACACTAAGCCTGCCTATGACGCTGTGGAAGTTTTTAAACAACACAGCCACCCTAGCTACAAACACTGACCTATGCCTAGGGGGACACGTATTCCGCATCGCTGAATTCCTTAACGTTATGAATCATGTCGAATTCAGTGAAAGATATGCCAGTTCCACCACCCTTCACGAGCAATGCCTCGTATAGGCTGGCTTTATTTTCCCTGACCCCATGCGATGGTGGTATTTGAAAGACCGCACCATCCCCCTTCCCTGTCCTCAATTACCTCCCCTAGTCCAGTTTGGGGCTTCGTATCTCTTAGACGGCGATGTATCGAGATACGCTGTCGAGCCCCCACTTGTACCCCCTCTCGCCCTCACACCCTTTCTATGCGTGACAGACCTAGGGCTTCCATCTCGGTCTTACTAGACCATGACGATTCAGATGATGAGTCTGAATCCGATACTATGTCCTCCTTAGGATGCATAGAGAGACGGCTTGACCAGGTCCTCACCACCCAAGCCCACCACACCACCCGGCTCGATCACCTCGAGCAAAACTTTGAGCGGGCGAACTACCCATGGTCTGACATGGCCTACCACTCCCATATGGTCGACGAAAGCATGGCCACCCCTTCCTGATACCCTCGCCATGACAACTATAACAAGATATCTTTAAGTCATGGGTTTGACCGATTGCGGGTGGGTAGGTGTAGGTTTAATAACTTCACCCCACCGGCTCCTAGGAGGGCCTCGGATGACTATGGGATGGACTATATGGGTGGGGAGGAGGAGGAAAATGAGGACGATGACCAGGGGGATGATGAGGAATTTATAAGGGATGAGTAGTGGTAGACCTAAAGGCCTCCCTTAGCGCCGAGGACAGCTTCACCCTAGCTTGGGGGGGGGGGGGGGGGGAGGTATCCATAGTCCACTACTCATTATTTCGCGTGTCATTTGGTCTTGGCTGTCAGTTTTAGTGTTGTGTAGTTTTGCGTTGTTTTGTGTTTGTTGAGTCCCTTAGGTTTTGATTGATAGTTTTGAATGATGACAAACAGCTAAGGGAAACAGGTCTTTGAAAGTGTTCAATACAGTTGGGAACCAGCTAAAATAGAACATTGTTTCCCTAGATAAGTTATTACTTATATGAGATATTTGTTGAACTAACTTGTCTTTATACAGGGAACAACTAGATGATAAATGAGTTATGCATCTAAGTTGATTTCTAAGATTGGAAGCTTGAAAGGACTTTCGATCAACTTAAAGGAAGGTCCTTGGTCAATAATTTAGTTCATTCATGGAAGCTTTCAAGACTTAACGAATGCATGAAGGAAGACCTCACTCGAAGAGTTATTTAGGATCTTCATGTAAATGCTCCGTAGTACAACTTATATAATTGAGTATATAAAGTGCTTTTAGTATATTAAATATCGTTATGAAATTTGGTACAAGGTTTGGAACAAATTTCATAACATATTCAGTTCAGGGAACCAGGTCAGGGAACCAGGTTAACTGAACAGATTATTCAAGCTGCGGTTTTTACAAAGATTTTACAAAAAGGATATTTTCCGAAATATATTGATTTAAGATATATCTAAGCAGCTAAAAGATAAGATGATGTTTTTGGTTAGCTAAAAACCGGGAAGTATCTTATCCTAAGTTGATCTTATCTTATGATCAAATCAATTAGGATAAATACTTATCCTAAAATCGTATATATATCTTATATGCATGATTTGAGGGTTTAGCCGACTAACCTATAAATACATCTTGATCTGAATAATCAAAGGTACAGTTCTCACGCAATTTTAATAGGGTTTAGTCTTTGAGAGCTAAAAGCACTAGTTCAATTATTAAGTGATACACAAGAGCATAATAGTGTTTTAACGTTTTTCTCTATTTGACTTTTGAGAGTTAGATCATTAGAGAGTTCTTGATCTTGTATTAAGTCTTTGACAGAGGGGTTGAAGACTTGGTGAGTGTTTGTGAGTTCAAACACACTAGGAACTTACGAGGGTAAGTTCAAAGCACATTCGGAGTCGAGTGTGGGGTTTACTGGTTCCCGGAGTAGGGAAACAGTAGAGTGTTCTGTATCTTTATTTTTCGGAGTAGATTAATAAAGGACTTAGGATAGGAGGACGTAGGCCAGAGTTGGCTGAACCTCGTTAAGTCTGTGGTGTTCTTTATTGCCTTGTTTTATTCCGCTGCATAAGGGAACCAGCCTAACTGGTTCCTTACACATAATCCGAAAAGAAGTAAAAATTGTCAACGATTACTTAACACTCAATTCACCCCCCCCCCCCCCCCTCTTGAGTGCCCATTGAACCTTCAATTGGTATCAGAGCCTAAGCTTCTCGAAAGAGTAACATATAGAGGAGTTAAGAATGAGTACTCAAGAATTAAGTGCAATCGGTTATGACAACAAGACACCAAAGTTTAGTGGAAATAATTATGCCTGGTGGAAGAATAGGATCCAGAATGTGATCATGGGTATTGATTATGAATGCTGGCTCGTAGTTAAAAATGGTCCTAATATCATTCTCAAGACAGAAGCTGATGGGAAACAGGTTCCCAAGAAGGATATCGAATTGGTCACTGCTGATTACAAGCTGCTGGAGAAAAATGCTAAGGCAATGTCAATTCTACAACAAGCAATAGGTGAGAACGAAACAAATCGCATCTCTGGTTGCAGTAGTGCTAAGGAGATATGGGACACCCTTGAACTTGCGTTTGAGGGAACCAGTGAGGTAAAACGGTCTAAAGTTGATTTAATCATGTCTAAATACGAATTGTTTACCATGAATAAAAATGAAAAAATCAATGATTGCTTTCGTAGGTTTATGACTATTGTTAATGATCTTAGATCACTTGGTAAAATATTTTCTAATGAGGATCTTGTGAGAAAAATTTTGCGTAGTTTAACAGATACATGGACAACTAAGGTAACAGCAGTATATGAAGCAAAGGATCTGTCTACCCTGTCCTTGGAACAGCTGATTGGTTCCCTTATGACTCATGAGATGCTGATTGACTCTAAGTCTGAGAAGGAACCAGCCAGAGGCATGGCACTGAAGGGAACAGTAGAGGAAGAAGAAGATGAGATCAGCCTGATTGCAAAAAGATTTGAAAGATCTCTTCGTGATCAAAAGAGGAATTTCAAAGGTAGGAATTTTAAAAACACTAAAAAATCTAACTCGTCTTCATCTTCAGGTTGCTTCAAGTGTGGTGAGAAAGGACACATCATTCGTGACTGTCCAAAATGGAAGGACAAGCAATCTCAATCTGGAGATAAGAGGGCTTTCAAGAATGCCATGATAGCATCTATGTGGGGAGAATCTGACTCAGGATCTGATGAAGAAGAAGATACAACTAGTTCTGATGTTTGCCTAACTGCCTTCACAAACATCAAGGAGAACAGCACTGGTCCGGGAACCAGAGGGGGAACCAGTACATTCAAGAAATGCTTAATGGCTAAGAAGGATGTACTACAAAGACATAAGGTAAACCTTGAACAAATTAGAATAGATATGCATGAATATGATAGAGAAAATATGCTTGCTTGCATAGATTCTTTATTAGATGAATGCTATAAATTAGGTGAAACCTATATAACAGGCAAGAGAGAACTAAAAGAAAAACGAAATGAATGTGAAATTGCTATTGCTAGTTGTGATCATCTAGAGATGGTTTGCCATAACTTGAAAAATCAAAGTGCTGAACTAGAAGTTGAATTGGACAAGTGCAAGGTAGAACTAGAAAGGGCAAGATCTTCTGAACTTGACTATCCAAGTGATGGTGAAGAAGATCTGATCTCCTGGTTCCCCAGAGACTTATCAACTACTAGTGAAGTCCCTGATTTTTCTACAGTCATAAGTAAAGCAAATTCTTGCAATAGAACGTCTCTGTTGAAGGCATTTAAAACATTGGCTTTCAACTTAGAAAATTCTCACAAAGAAATTGCTTCACTCAAAGCTGCTCGGTCCCCTAGTCTTCCCACGGGAACCAGCGTTGAAGTCAGCAGTATGATTAATGAATATGAAAGCACTATCTGTAAGTTACATGTTGAATTCAATCAACTAAAAGGTGAAAAACAATCAGCAGTTAGTAACATGTCAAATGACCCTACGGTTTTAGATTGTAACTTACAACTTGCAACTTTAGAAAGTAATCTTGAGTGTTTGAAAGAGAAATAGTTAAAACACTTGAAACAAAAGAAAGGGAATTGCATGACAGTCATAGACATTTGGATAAGCTACTGAATGCACAAAGAACTTTGAACCTTCTGACTTCATCAGGAGGAAACAAAGGAAAATTTGGTCTTGGTTATACTAGACAGAGAACCAGGACTAACTGGTCTCCCAGAGAGACCACCTGGATTACTGAATATCAGCGAGGTAAGTACGTCATGACTAAAGAGATGCACGTGTGTTTTCATTGTGGTAAGAATGGACATAAAATACATGAATGTCCAGCTAAGAAAATTAGTGCTAATAAGAACAGCAAGAGTATAATGTATGTGTGGAGAAGAAAGGATAAACATGATGTTAATGTTGTTGAAAAGGGACCCAAGTATGCTTGGGTTCCTAAAACTAATGTTTGATTCAATCTTACAGGCTAGAGTGAAGGGAGACACCTATTGGTATTTGGACAGTGGTTGCTCAAGACACATGTCCGGGGATAAAGATCAATTCCTTTCACTAGTGGCCTTTGATGGAGGAAGTGTCACCTTTGGGGATAACAGCAAGGGAACCATCACTGGTTTAGGTAAGGTTGGTAAGACACTTTCTAACACAATAGATGATGTTTATTATGTTGAAGGCTTGCAACATAATCTCTTGAGTATTTCTCAATTATATGATAAAGGTAATAGAGTTGAGTTTCAAGCCAACCTATGTCACATAGTTAACTCACAAACAGGAGAACTGGTATGTGAGGGAACTAGGAAGCATGATGTCTACATCACCTTCTTAGATAAGATCCCTCAAGACAAGTCCATCTGTTTGAGAGCTGTTTCTGAAAATAATCAATGGATTTGGCATAAGAGGTTTGGACATGCTAGTCTAACACTTCTAAACAAGCTTAAAGCACGTGACTTAGTGATAGGTCTTCCTAACATTAAGTACGAAGTTGATAAAGTTTGTTCTGAATGTGTAAGGGGGAAACAGGTCAAAATCTCTTTTAAGCCTACAACTGTTTTGAGTACTAGCAGACCCTTCGAACTTGTACACATTGACTTGTGTGGTCCCATGAGAGTACAAAGTCGAAGAAGTCATAGATATGTCTGTGTTATGGTCGATGATTATTCCAGGTACACTTGGGTAATGATGTTACACACAAAGGATGAAACATTTGAAGAGTGGGTAACATTGGTGAAACAAGTGGAGAACGAGCTCACCCATAAGCTGGTCTCGATAAGATCAGACCATGGTACTGAATTTGATAATGCTAACTTTATTGATTATTGTAGGGAACATGGAGTTAATCACAACTTCTCAGCCCCTAGAACACCTCAACAAAATGGTGTTGTAGAAAGGAAGAACAGAACTCTTGAGGAGATGGCGAGGACGATGCTCATTGAGAGTGGTCTCCCAAAGAGTTTTTGGGGTGAAGCTGTTGACACTGCTTGCTATATACTGAATAGAGGTCTCATTAGACCAAAGTTAAATAAGACTCCCTATGAACTTCTTAAAGGTCGAAAGCCCAACATCACATACCTTCGTGTCTTTGGATGTAAATTTTATGTGCATAATAATGGGAAGGACCAGCTTGATAAATTTGATCCCAGAAGTGATGAGGGAATCTTTCTTGGATACTCTTCTCACAGCAAAGCATATAGAGTCTTCAATAAGAGGACTCTCTGTGTTGAGGAGAGTGTCCATGTCATTTTTGATGAATTTAACATGTCTTCTGAGATTGCGCAGGTATAACCTGATGAAGTGATTGGTTTGATGGATTTCACGGGGAACCAGTATACTGGTCCCTCAGATGAAGTGCAAGCAAAACTAGGCCTACCAGATACTCCACCAGATAATAATGATGAAGTGCCTAGAGAAGAAAATTGAGAAAATGAGGATTCTGAAGGGGAACCAAATCCTGATGGTTCCACACATAATAGACAGGTAATGAGCTCAGGGGGAACAGAAGAAGGTACCACCCCTGAACCTGGGGTAAGTAATGATAGAGGAAACAGCATGAATGTGAATTCTCCTGGTTCTTCAGAAAGAGAAGAGATTCATGAACATGCTAGTTCCCAACTTAATGAGGAAGCACAAAACAGTATTAATGTCAAAAGTTTTAGATATAAGGCCTCTCATCCCACTGATCAAATAATTAGTGACATAAATAAGGGGATTCAAACGAGAAGAAGTGTCTTTCAAAACTTTAGCGCTTTCTATTCTTTCCTGTCTAATGTAGAGCCTACTGACTATAAAATGGCATTGACTGATCCTGATTGGATACTAGCTATGCAAGATGAATTAAATCAGTTTCAGAAAAACCAGGTTTGGCACCTGGTTCCCCGTCCAAAGGAAAGATCAGTCATTGGTACTAGATGGGTCTTTAGAAACAAGTTAGATGACCTCGGTACTATAGTCAGAAATAAAGCAAGGCTAGTGGTGCAAGGGTACAATCAACAAGAAGGAATTGACTATGATGAGACGTTTGCACCAGTAGCTAGGCTAGAGGCTATTAGGATTTTAATTGCTTATGCTGCTCACATGAATTTTAAGCTGTTTCAGATGGATGTGAAGACTGCCTTCCTTAATGGCTATTTGAAGGAAGAAGTATATGTGGAGCAGCCACCTGGTTTTGAAGATGCACTGTTTCCCCAACATGTATATAAGTTGGATAAAGCATTATATGGCTTGAAACAAGCTCCAAGGGCTTGGTATGAAAGACTGTCCAATTTCTTGATGGCTAATGATTACAAGAGAGGAACAGTAGACAAGACCTTGTTCATAAGAACCAGGGGGAAACACTTGATTGTAGTACAAATCTATGTTGATGATATTTTATTTGGTGCTACTAATCAAACTTTGTGTGATGAATTTGCAAATCTTATGCAGAGTGAATTTGAAATGAGTATGATGGGAGAACTAGGGTTCTTCCTAGGGCTGCAGATTAAGCAAACAAATGATGGTATAATGATCCATCAACAAAAGTACTTAAAAGAGCTGCTGAAAAAGTTTGGCATGGAGAACAGCAAAGCTTATGATACACCTGTTCCCACATCCACAAAGTTGGATGCTGATCTTAAAGGAAAAAATGTTGAAGCTACGCTGTATAGAGGAATGATTGGTTCTCTACTTTACCTAACAGCTAGTAGACCTGATATTGTGTTTTCTGTTGGTTTGTGTGCTAGGTTTCAAAGCAATCCAAAGGAATCTCACTTGAAGGCTGTTAGAAGGATACTTAGGTATCTTGTGGGAACAGCAGATCTGTTTTTGTGGTACCCCAAAGGCAGTACCATCGATCTCATTGGATATACAGATGCAGATTATGCTGGTTTCCTAGTTGATAGAAAGAGCACATCAGGTATGGCACACTTCCTTGGCTCTTGTCTTATATCATGGGGTTCTAAACAGCAAAATTCAGTGGCCCTATCCACAGCAGAGTCAGAATATATAGCTGCAGCATCATGCTGTTCCCAGCTACTGTGGATAAGGAACCAGCTGAAAGATTTTGGTGTTATTTATAAAAGTGTTCCTATCTTTTGTGATAACACTTGTGCAATCAATATTTCAAAGAACCCTGTGCAACACTCCAAGACCAAACACATTGAGATAAGACACCATTTTCTAAGAGACAATGTGGAGAAAGGATTGGTGGAGATGTTGTTCTGTAAAAGTGAAGATCAAATAGCTGATATCTTCACAAAGCCTTTATGTAGAGAGTCCTTTTGTAGGTTAAGAATCCTTTTAGGTCTAGTTAGGCTTTAGGCGATGGCTTCAATTATTTCCTTCAATGATTGGTTAGAATAAGTTTGCTTTTGTATCGATTATGTATATAACTATGTTGCTTACTTGCAAATATTGTGTAAATAACCCCAAGTGGATTGTTGTTGCATAGAAACAGGAGAAGTAATTTTAAAACATGCTGAAAATAGAATGACTGGTTTAGTACAGGTACCAGCAAAAGGAAACAGCAGTTCAGCTCTGATATGTCATCTGAAAATATCTTATTTTCGGAAGATTACTATAAGATAATTTCTTTTTGGAAAGAATTATCTTATTTCAGTTATTCCTATCCTACAAAGAGGCAAATATATCTAATTGCCTAATTTATAGTCGGTTGACTCTTTTGTAAAAAGATAACTACAATTTTTGAATTTTCAATTTCTAAAATTATTTCTCTCATTTACTTTGACTCTCAACCGGCTAGTTATTGGAAATCCTATGTCTGTGCAATTGATATAAATACACATAAACACCTTGATACAGCTTCACATCACATCATCACTCTACTCATCTCTCTCTCATTCAAAAGTGGTACCCTGATCACTGTTCACTCGTTCCCATCTCCCTCAAATCTGTGGAGCTCATTTGCTACAATGGGTAGGAAATCAACCAGGGCTCCAGCTAAGAAAAGGAAGGAGAAGACTCAAGCAAGTGAGTCCACTCAATTGAAGGAGGCCTCCATCAATGAAGCAAACCCTGCTCCAACTTCATCGAGCAACTCACCTCCTACCACCACAAAGAACCCATCACCAACTCTATCTCCATCTTCTAAATCTCCCTCACCTCCACCTCCCAAAAATGCACCTTTACCCAAGACCCCTGAGGCTGATGATTCCATCATCAAGGAACCTGTCTCATCTCAGGGGGACCAGCCCAAAAGCACTGAAGAATTCTTCAACACTGTTGGAGAAAGGGAAGAGGAGGAAGTTTGTAGTGAGGAAGATGATCTACAGATCATTGGGCATAAAAAGTGGACTACAGAACCCTTGGTTCGCAGCAGAGTGACCAGGTCATCCCTGAAAAGGATTGGCGAAGTAGTAATAGAGGAACAGTCGATGGACTCTGCTGGTTCCAAACGAAAGAGAACAGCGCGGAAGTCTGCAAGAGGTATGTCAGTAGAATCTCCATCTGTTGGTATGACTGATTTAGGTTCTAGGGTTGTGGTATCTGGGTGTAAAACAGAAGTTGGTTATTTTGATGAAGTTTCTTTAAGTGATGTGAAAGAGTTGTTAGAATATCAGGGTTGGATGCCTTTGTTTGATGTCTGTGATGCTAATATTGATGGTGTTAGAAAGTTTTATGTGAATTTGAAACAAATGCTGGATAGATCGTTAAGTTCAAGTGTGAATGATGTTGAAGTAAATGTGTCTGTTGCAAGCTTGGCTGGGTTGTTGGATATACCCAGAGATGGCTTTGATGAGTATTCTGGAGATGGATGGCCCACACTTATAGGGGTCAGTCCAGATGAAGTGCATGATTTTGTGTTTGGAGGGAAAGTTCCAAAGAAAGCTGGAACGTTTAAAACTGGTAGCTTGAAGGAACCAGTGATGCTGGTCCTTCACTCTGTGTGTAACAAGATGATTATCCCTCGAGCACAAGGTAGGGGTTTTGTGCGCATTATGGAAATGGTGCTTATATACTTGCTGATGAAAAGGATTAAGATAAATCTTCCCTCTCTAATGATAAACCATATGATGAATTGCTATAATTCATCCCACCACTCTCTTCCTTATGGCTCCTACATAACTAAGCTTCTTAAAGAGAATAATGTTTCTCTTAGTGGATCAACTGCTCCTGCAATGGTGTTTACCAAAGGTATTCTGAAACAAAAGGGGTTGATCATAAGTGCTGGGGTGTTGAAGTTTAGGGAGGAGGAACCAGTAGAGACTCCTAAGCCTGCCAAGAAGAAACAGAAGGCAGAGGAACCAGCTGGTCAGCAGGTTATTCTTAAGAGGCTGGAGAGTCAGGAAGAGAAGATAAATGCTGTAGGGGATCAGCTCAGCAAGTTAGTGAACTTGGTTGAAGGTCTATCCACTTCATTTATTATGAGGATGATCAAGTTAGAGAAACAGATTGCTGGCGGTTCTGGAAATGAGAAGAAACAAGTTGAGGAGGACCAGCAAGTAGACCAGCAGGAAGATGACAGTGAAGAGGAGGAGAACCAGGAAGAAACAGCTGAGGAGGCTGCCACTGAAGAAGAGGAAGGAGATGATGAAAATGATGATGATGATTGAATCTGTTCTATTTTTCATTTAGCCTACCTTTATTATATTATATTCTGAATAACTGATTTTGTTGGACTGTTTTTATTCCTCCCAATCCATGAACTTGTTTTGATATGGATTTGGGCTTTATCGTTCACTTTTGTTGGTTTGTATTAAACTATGATCTTTATTGACGGCATGACTTAACTTTGACCATTCTGACCTTCTTTTGCAGCACTTTATTTGTATAATGGTTGATGCCATTGGATGGTTTAGCACGTTACTTTATGCATAAGATGCTACTTTTGCATATCTTTTTAATGATGCCAAAAGGGGGAAAATAGTTGAAGTTGAAGCCTAGAGTATTTACTAGTTTAGATTAAGTCGTTTTTTTTAGTCTTCTTACTTTTACTTACTTCATTTTATTTTCTGTTTCTATTTAGGGAACCAGTTGGCTTAACTGACTTGTTCCATTGAGTTTTGAGTTCTTGAAGTTTTTGACTATTTGTTTTTTAGTATGTTCACAGGTGCAGAAACTTCAAATGTTTGTCATCATCAAAAAGGGGGAATTTGTTGAGTCCCTTAGGTTTTGATTAATAGTTTTGAATGATGACAAACAGCTAAGGGAAACAGGTCTTTGAAAGTGTTCAATACAGTTGGGAACCAGCTAAAATAGAACATTGTTTCCCTAGATAAGTTATTACTTATATGAGATATTTGTTGAACTAACTTGTCTTTATACAGGGAACAACTAGATGATAAATGAGTTATGCATCTAAGTTGATTTCTAAGATTGGAAGCTTGAAAGGACTTTCGATCAACTTAAAGGAAGGTCCTTGGTCAATAATTTAGTTCATTCATGGAAGCTTTCAAGACTTAACGAATGCATGAAGGAAGACCTCACTCGAAGAGTTATTTAGGATCTTCATGTAAATGCTCCGTAGTACAACTTATATAATTGAGTATATAAAGTGCTTTTAGTATATTAAATATCGTTATGAAATTTGGTACAAGGTTTGGAACAAATTTCATAACATATTCAGTTTAGGGAACCAGGTCAGGGAACCAGGTTAACTGAACAGATTATTCAAGCTGCGGTTTTTACAAAGATTTTACAAAAAGGATATTTTCCGAAATATATTGATTTAAGATATATCTAAGCAGCTAAAAGATAAGATGATGTTTTTGGTTAGCTAAAAACCGGGAAGTATCTTATCCTAAGTTGATCTTATCTTATGATCAAATCAATTAGGATAAATACTTATCCTAAAATCGTATATATATCTTATATGCATGATTTGAGGGTTTAGCCGACTAACCTATAAATACATCTTGATCTGAATAATCAAAGGTACAGCTCTCACGCAATTTTAATAGGGTTTAGTCTTTGAGAGCTAAAAGCACTAGTTCAATTATTAAGTGATACACAAGAGCATAATAGTGTTTTAACGTTTTTCTCTATTTGACTTTTGAGAGTTAGATCATTAGAGAGTTCTTGATCTTGTATTAAGTCTTTGACAGAGGGGTTGAAGACTTGGTGAGTGTTTGTGAGTTCAAACACACTAGGAACTTACGAGGGTAAGTTCAAAGCACATTCGGAGTCGAGTGTGGGGTTTACTGGTTCCCGGAGTAGGGAAACAGTAGAGTGTTCTGTATCTTTATTTTTCGGAGTAGATTAATAAAGGACTTAGGATAGGAGGACGTAGGCCAGAGTTGGCTGAACCTCGTTAAGTCTGTGGTGTTCTTTATTGCCTTGTTTTATTCCGCTGCATAAGGGAACCAGCACAACTGGTTCCTTACACATAATCCGAAAAGAAGTAAAAATTGCCAACGATTACTTAACACTCAATTCACCCCCCCCCTCTTGAGTGCCCATTGAACCTTCAGTGTTCTTGTGTTCTATTTCTTGGTGTTGTTTTATGTTTTGCGCTTTGCTCTTTAGTGTTGTTTTTAGGTGTTTATATAATAAGTTCCACATTCCGCTGCACCTACGTACTGGTATGATTGCTCACTTGAGAATCCAAATTTATGTATTTAGTTATATTTGTATTTGTTTTCCCCTTTTTTCCATCATGTGCCCCCTTTTTTCCATCATATGTTCCAAACAAGAATACAAGCTTCTGTCGTGCACTTTACATTGATTTTATGCAAACTCGTATTCCCCTAGCCCTATGCCTGTTTTGGGTCTGAGTTTATAGACTATTTTTCACTTAGCTTGGGGGATCTGAGCTTGCTTGGTATGTGGTTTGGATGACTACCTATTGAGGTGCATTTCGACTAACCTAGTGAGGATTGAGCCTTTTAGGACTTTATTATGAGTCATATATTGTTGAGTGTTAGTCAGGGAATCTTAAGAATTGTGTCTGTTCTCCTCCAGCATAGTCTACTTTTCTAAAGGTTAGGGATGATAACACGTTTATAGTTGAAGCTACATAGCCAAAGTGCCTACCATGAAAATCAATTTACTCTAGGTTAAGCCAATTTGTGCCTTTACCTTCTTTTTTGTAGCCATGCTATCTAACTCCACATGAGCCAAATGTTCCCTCTTTTTACCTAGAGGATAGTCATGTGATCGTAGTGAAAATGGTATTTGTAGCATTGCAATATAGGATTTCGGTTTGGGGAAATGATTATTGGGTAATTTGACTACATACGCTAGTCTAGGTGCTTTTCAAAGAAGTATTCACATGGAAAGTTCAGAAATAGCTTGAAAAGAAAAAAAAGAGAAAAAGAAACAAAAGAAAAAAAAACAGAGAAAAAGAAAGAAGAAGAAGAAGAGAAAAAGAAAAGAAAACAAACAAAAAGAAAATACAAAAAAGTTTGAGAATAAAGTTGACATAGTGTATTAGAGTCCATTATTGGGAATTTTGGGATTGGCATGGTTGTCGGAAGGCGTAGTCTTCCTCGGTTTTATTTCCTTGGATCACTTATTATCCTCTATTTTAACTCCAAATTCCCAATTCTACCATACCTCGATCCGAGCCTACATTGCAACCCTTTCCAAACCTATTCGACTTGACCTGATTAGTAAGATCAGTGCTGGAGAGTAGATAAGACACAATCCCCGAGATTTCTCCCTGTTTAGGTGTTTAATTCCCAACTCATCTTCAGTCGGATGATTTCGAGCGAAACACATACCCTATAAACACATGAGCTTAATGGAAATTTCCTACACCTCTTGGGAAATAACCTTGGGAGCGTAGACTTGCGACCTTATTAGGTAGTGGGCGGAATGAACTATGATGTAGCTTGATTGGTGATCCCGAGTAGGTGTAAAATGTTGATTATGCTCTTTAAATCCCATTGTACTTGCACATCCATGGCTAGGGAAGAGTTTTGCACATGCATGGCTTGTATTGTCTTGATTGTCACTTCCCATGTTCTTCATTCATATTCTTCATTTGTTTCTTCATTCATTTTTATAGCTGTTTTTCCCTAAGCTATCACTTCACCTTCCTATTTCGTTTGCTAGGGACTAGCAATGGTTTAGCTTTGGGGAAGTTGATAGGCTCATTTTAGAGCACGTTTATTACCTCGTTTTAGTGTCAAGTCTCGTAGTTTTGTATTGGTTTTATGCATATTATGCTTGATTTCACCTTGATCTTGTCTTCGAGTTGTCTTAAGTTCATTTCAGGTACTTTTGATGATTTCAAGAGGAAATGTGATGCATTCGAGCCTTTGACACGAGTATTATAGCTTGGGCAAATGTTTCAAGACACTCATGAAGATCCCACGAAGTTTAGAAATAAGAAAAGTATAAAGAGGAATGCATGGTCTCAGATTCGACCAAATCTGAGACACATTTTGCCGAATGGTGCGGATTTGACCGAATCTGTGCGACATTCGGTCGAATGCAAGGCTAACTTCAGAGCTTTTAAGTCCTTGCCACTGGAAAGGCCAAATGGAACTCATTCGGGCGAATGAGCTTCCATTCGACCGAATCAGCCTTTACATTCGGGCGAATGGACACGGATCGATTCTTTGGAGCCTCTATAATGGCGAATGGAAGTGCATTCGGGCGAATGGAGCTGTATTCGGCCGAATAGGACTTGAATTCGGTCGAATGACAGTGTTTTCTCCGGAACAACTACCTCTTTTTATGGCCGACCCATATGCATTTTAGGGTTTTCGTAGGTTTTTCATGTTTTGTTATAAATACCCCTTCCTCTGATGAGAGGAGGGGTAGCTAGGTTTATATTTTTTATGCACTTTTAGTTTTCTTTAGCCTCCAAATTCTTTTAGTTTTAGATTTCGGTTTTCAGTATTCTCAACACTTTGTCGTTCAAATTCTGATCGTGGATAATACATTGAAGCTTTTGTGAGTTCTAATCTATTTTTTTAGTCTTAATTCATTCACTTTATTTCATTGCATGTTTAGTTTATATTTATCGTTAATTAGCATAATTTCATATTTGCTTTCATTCTCGTGATTTCCTTCCATGTTCGTTTCATTTGCATCGTTGAATATCTTTATATTGTTAAGCATGAATATGAGTGAGTGGTTCTTTTAGGGGTTTTGAGGTGAAACCCTAGGAAAGCTATGATCTTTATTTCTTAAGGTTGTAGGAATGATGATAATAAGTAGTTTTGGAATCCGATGCGAATCTTGTCCTGCCACTCCTTTGGAGACATAGGGCGATTATAGGTCGTTCGTTGTGATTTGTGGAATCACCAACTTCCTCTCGTATTCTTGGATGTCCATGCTAGTTATTATAAGATTTTCTCTAGCCTATCATGTTCGGTTTTGAAAGCTTCATTCCTAGGGTGAATCTAATCTTGTCCCCGTTTTTGTCTATTTGATTTACCGCTTAATTCATCGAGATCTACATTCTCATTATTAGTTTAGTTGTTTTTCTAAATCCAAATAGTCTGGTTGTGTTAAGAGTTAAAGTCTTGATATACCTTGTCCTCGTGGTTCGACCCCCTACTCCACTATACTCATATAGTTCGTAGGTTGGAATAAATTTTGTTTGCATAACTTGTCTTTTAGTTAACGACCTAAAAGACGGTTATCAAGTATGCGTGCAACGAATAGAGCAAAGGAGTAGGGTAAAGAGTAGAAGATCTATGAAAGAAAAATGGAAGACTTCTCAACTTAAGCCTAAGAGGCCTCTTAGAAGAAATAAAGCCAAGTGGGCGCTCAAAACACTGTCAAGTGGATGCTCAATCCTATTGTTCACAAGAGATCAAAAGCTTATAAGAGGACAATGAGCAGGGGATGAGCGCCTGCTCACGATTCATGAATGCCCACTCATAACAAGCGAGCACTTGCTTGAGACAGATTATATTTACAACGTTCCTTTTCTTATCAAATATAGAAGGGGCTACAAATAGGTTAAAAGTTGTTATGTAAAGTGGGATAGCAAGTTATTCATTCATTAAAAAACACTAAAAGAATTTTTAAAGAACATTATTTAATCCTTGAAGCAAAATTATTGATTATATTTAAATCATCTTTATTTTGTTTATTAGAAGTAATTTTCTAATTTTCATTAATCTATCTTCTCATTTTGCTTTAGCAAATATGTCTTGTGTTTTTCCTTAAAGTAATGAATCCTTGTTTAGCTGCTCATATTTATAATGTGATAAAGATTGTGAAGATGAATAGTGAGTAGTAAACCTAGCTAAGGGATAGGGTGAAAACCCAATTTCGAGCATGGATTAGAGGACTAATTTAAGAGCAAATGTGAATAATCGAGTTGATTTTTCTAGCATAGGAAATGGCAAAAATCTAGTAAGGCCTTCTAGGTTTTTTCCATCCATGTTACTTGACTATATCATTGATAAATGGCGTTAAGGTTTTGATTCTATGCTAAATAGTCCTGGTTTAACCTTTAATTGTTCATTTTATTAAGTTTAATGATGTTGAGGTTGCTTCCTTAAGGACGAGTCGAAAGATCAAAACATTAGTTATTCACGGTTGTGAGTGTGCATGCTTCCTTAAGGGCAAGTCAAAAGATACAATCTTGGTTGAAATCGATTCCTTTTAGCGTAGACTTTTCAATTACAGTTTCATTGGTTCAATTTAGGATCTCCAATTTATTTTCTTCTATCTTTAAAATCCCCTTCCTAGTCAGCTTGTGTTCGGGTTGGGTTGGATCTTAATTCCCTAGTGTTTTCCTTACATTTGAGTATCCCATATTTAGCCTCGCATTCATTGTTATTCTCTAATTTACCAACTTCACTTCATTTTGCCTCAAGCTTGCTTGTATTTGAATTGCAAGATGTGGTGTCTATAAAAAGTTATTCCCTATGGAACACAATACTTACTTGCCCTTATGATATATATTGTAGTATGGGAGTAATAGTTTATACGGTTTCTCTAATGGATCACTCTTGGAAGGAAAGGGAATGTGTTTGGTGGAAATAGGTTTAAGCTCAAAAGGAACGTAGGATTTTAGATTTTGAGATGGTGAAAGAAAATGCTTATTTTGTGTTTAAGGAAAGGGAAAAAAGATTAAGTTTGTAAGGATTAGTCCCTTGAACAAACATATATGTTTGTGAGGATTACTCACTTAACAAACTAATTTGTAGGATTTAGGCAAGGATCATTTAACTTAACCCAAGGAACTACCAATTTGTGTGGAAGGATTCCTAACTTGACCACTCAATCTCTTCAAGATAAACTTAAATACACTTATATGATTTCTCATAGAAATTCAGTCTAAAGAAAATATTTTCATTCTTAAAAATTCAAGAACTACAAAACATTACTAACAAGCTGCCTTTTATAGGCTTAACAAGACTAGCCAAAGAAAACTAAAAAAACTAATCATTAAAACAAAATTAAAGACTTTCAATGCATAGCTAACCAACTTTACTAACTTATAACTAAAAGAAGACTCTAAAAGTCACTCCAAGATAAAAAGAATCTTCACTTGCCTAGTTGGAATAGGAAATGAATAGCTTGGCATCTTTCTACTGAACTTCTTTTATGAATGTGCTTTAAATAAAAAGATGAGCAGCCATTTCTTTATTTAAAACATGATTTTTAATAGGAGTTAATGGCCAACCTTCATAACCCCTCATCAAATTACATTTATCATCATTAAGCATCAATTAAACTCCTTCCCTAATTCACGTTCAGCATCATTAAGCATTAATTAAGCAATACACAATACTTGTAACTCCAAGCCTTAAAATGAAAGGATCATGGATTCTAAAGTTATCCATAACTTGGTCTTCAAAGGATTTAGTAAGTATCATTTCTCTCGTATCAAATCCTTGACATGAACCTCCTTTGACGTGAACTTCAAGGTCTATACAAGGTAGCTCAAGGTCTTGATCTCCATCATTCTCCTCTTCTTCAAAAGGAGATGTCCTCAAGTCATCATCTTCAAAGTATGGGGATATATTACTTATGTTGAATGTGGATGAAACTTCATAGTTTCCAATAAGCCAACTTGTATGCATTATCATTGATCCTTTCCCTGATTTGGAATGGACCTTCAACCCTAGGCCTTAGCTTGTGTTTCCTTTGCTAAGGAAACCTCTCGTTTTGCAAGAAAATCCACACAGATCACCAACTTTAAATTTCTTTCACTTCTCGAGCTCTTGTTGGCTTGTTTCTTGTAAGCTCCATTTTCCTTCTTAGTGTTTCTCCTCACTTCTTTGTGAACATTAATAATGAATTCCACATGCTCTTTTATTATACCATGCACAAATTTACCCTTGGGATAGAAATATAATCAATTGGCACATATGGATTCACTCCATACATAATTGCAAAATGGAAATACTTTGTGGGTCTTGCATATAATTATATTATAAGCAAATTCATCTGGTACCAACTTCAAGTCCTAATTCTTTCCTCCTTTACTAAGCAATGCTCTAAGTAATGAACTAAGGATTCGATTCATAACTTCAATTTGACCATCCGTTTGGGGATGATGGCTTGCTGAAAACAGTAACTTGGTGCCCACAAGTCTACATAATGATTTCCAAAAGTGACTCGAGAATTTGGTGTCACGGTCCACAATAATTGTTTAGGGCAAACCATGTAATCTAGCTACTTCATTGAAAAATAATTGTGCCACATTAAATGCATCATCAATCTTCTTGCACGAAATAAAATGTACCATTTTCAAAAATCTATCAACAACCACCATAATCAAGTCTTCATGTGTTGTTCTAGGTAATGCTGTGACAAAATCCATGTTCAAATCCTCCCAATGTATTCTCCTCTACATAAAGTCATCATGGCTCTTTGACAAGTACCACATCTTGTCAACACATGATAAACATTGGACAACATCTTAGGCTAAAAAAGATGAAAAAATTTCCAAAGTCTTTTGTATGCCCATATGGCCAGCAAGTCCTCCATGAACTTTCTTGTCCAAAAGTTCACGGATCCCTCCTTTTGAAATGCAAAGTTTGTTCCCTTTGAAAAGGAAACTACCCACTATGACAAACTGCCCTTGAACTTTTAATTTTTCCATGACTTTATGATCTCCATGAGTTAATGATCATCCTCGTGAGAAACATGGCAGGACATATGTTTAAGCTTCACCTTCCCATCAATTCAATGATAAATGTATTTTTAAGTAGATTATGGCTATATATAAACGGTCATTAAGCTCACACAAGCATGTACAAAAATATACAAGCTACTGCAAAAATTTTAATATTACAAAGCCACTTTCCTTATTTACTTTTCGGTTGATCTTAATCTTTCAACTGTTAACCCTCCTCTAGGTAGATAATAGAGACACATCTTGTTAAAACCCCCCTTAATACATACAAGGTATAATTATTTTCTATGAAAAGCTGAAATATATATATTTGAAACATAAGTCATAAACCTACGCTTTCAGGATTACTAGTTTTGCTTTAACATTGATAGTTGACATGTCATGATGTCCACATTAAACCTATAATTAGACCTACTTATTAGATTGGATTAGAGCCGAAGGAGGGAAATATATACATATAATGGGGTGTTTGGTAGAAGGGAAATGAGGGGTAGTAGTTGATGATGGGAATTGGACTTGCCATTTGCCAAGTCATAAAGATGACAAGACAATAAGACCAATCTCATTTCTCATTTCTCATTTCTCAATTCTCATGTGTGAAGGACAAGGCAAATAAGTGGCGACTTGGGCTAGGACTTGTGGGTTAGGGACTCGGGGTGGGTACTTTGGTGTTAGTCACATACATTGTTCAGAAAAAGTCGAAAGCAAAACCCGTAGTCGAACACTGACGTTTTCTCTCACAGACTCCTCTCCGTAGTCCGCAACTCTTTAGGGTATCGCAATTGGCGGTAGTCCCCTCTTTTTCCGATAGTACGAAAAGCGACGAGAATGATGCTATCAGGCGACATCCCTCCCAATCAATCAATCTACGTCAAAAACCTAAATGAAAAGATCAAGAAGGAGGGTAAGCTAAGAAACCCTAAATAATTTTTCAGTTTCAGTTACTCAAATTAATCAATATTAGTTTTACTTGATATAAAGTAGGTTTTGGATATTGGCAGAATTGAAGCGGTCGTTATACTGCTTGTTCTCGCAATTTGGGAGGATAGTGGATTTAGTAGCTTTGAAGACGCCGAAGCTTCGAGTCACATGCACAACGGGCTGGGTCAAGGCTAAAGGAGATGTTAAACGGACCAGGTCAGATCAGGCCAAAGTAGATACATAACGGGTCAAGTCGTTCAAAGAGAATATATTTATTATATATAGATGATAATAATTTATATGTATCACCTTCAATTTTTGATAGTGGATCACCGACAAGTACATGAAAATAATTCATTACCTAATAGTGTTTAAAAGCATTGAAAACTATTGGTCTATTAATTACCCGACTTGACCTATTATAAACCCAATAAAACATAACCTTTTACGAGACCGACACATTAAGTCCATTATTGATTAAATTCTTTTTACAAAGGGCCGGTCAAAGGCCGAGGCCCCTCCTATTTGAACATGTCTAGTCCACATTGATAGGGCAATGGGACATGTCCACATAAGATACAACCTTCGGGCCTTGCAATCACTTACTCTTAAAACAACCGTGCATTTGATGTAATTGACACATGCATCAGAACAGTCAATCTCACTTATCATACGATCAAATTTAAACACGATACCTTTTTATAGAAAAAATTTCCTACTAACCACATAGCAATCAACAAATTTCAAAGCTTTGTGTTCACAAGTTTCCATTCGCAAAAGAGAAAAGAATATGATCGTCTTTAACAAGTTTAAAACATCTTTCTCAATTTACAAAGAAGTTGTGAATCTAAACAAGTCACCTTCTTCTCTAAAACTCGAAGAAAAGTCAGGAACTTAGCACCTATACAACACCACATTACAGCCTTAATTTTCAATTTTTCCTGCAAAAATAATTGTTTTTCCTTTGTTTTTCAAATTGAGTCAAATGCTCAGTCAATTAAATATTGAATTTTTCGGTTAAGAGGGATCAGAGCCTGTGTATTTTCCATAATAGTCCTACAGCTCAGCCTTTGAGCTACCTGTCAAAGTATAAAGGACATGGTTTTAGCTATAATCATATAACCAAAAAAAAGAGGTAATCTATAAAAGCAAAAGCTGTACTTAGCATATATGGAAAATAACTTTCTTTATCCTACCATTTGGTCCAAGACCACCAACTGATGAGTTAGAGTCAAAACCAATATGAAGAAGACTTTGCAGGTCACCATCCCATACAGCCTGTAAGAGCCAGGAAAATACTCGTTTTGTACTATTTTTTTACTCTAGAAAACCAAGGTAACTTTGTCAATGGGCTTCAGATTTACCTGAGGCATATGATGATACTGTGAAGCTGAATTTGGCATAGCAGTTAAACTTTGATGAATTCCCTGAGAAAAAGCATGGGAGGAGCCCATTCCTTGGTTGAATCCGAGAACAGATGCGTTGTTACCTCGTGAATTCAGAATCTATGCCAAGAATAAAAATGAGAGCAATCTTGATGACTAGGCTTAGAAATGGTAAAAATACCAAATTAATAAGTTTTGGAGGTATCTGTGCTTACATCTTTGGTTAGAAATCGCTCAATGTCGAAGGTTAGTTCTGGATTGACTGTGGCAAGTTTCATTGACAGAAACTGACAGGAGACAAAAAAATCAGCAAGTTTTAGAAATCCCCACGGATTAGGCAATGACGAAAGGGTTCCCGAACAAAATCTAATACAAGTCATCAACAATGGTTGCAATCTCACGCAAACACAGCTTTGTTCATTTCACCATATAAAAAAGAGTCATCAACAAGATCGGATAGAGGCTACCCAAGTTCAATTCACAATCAAATTACTTTCTAATAAGTTTCAATAATTTCAGATAAAGACTCTGATGGCTCAGATAAGCATATTTCATTTAAGGAACAAATCTGTGATAAACTATAGTTGCCTAGATGCGTACAGCTTTTTCAGGATAATGAGATAGAAAACAATTAAAGCAAATAAGGTTTCAAGCCAAAAATGCAGCAGACATATACCAAATGTACGCACAGTTACATGTGCTTAATGCTACCGACTTCATTTGAAAATGGTACTTGTAATAAATGAATAAAGATACAAAGATCTACCAAATTATAAAGATCAGACAACATCGTGCAAGCAGAACTTACATCTTATCCAACATGAATTTAATACTTGATTGATCCATCATCAGATACATTCCACACTTATTTTATGAAGAGTGATCTAGCTTAACTCAATGAGCAACCTTTTTCAAAGGGTGCAAAACTCTTTTACCAAAAATGCTAAATCAAAACAAATTACTCACCTCAACCTGCTGTTGGAGAGATTGCACATAGTTGATTATCTCATCCAGCATCACAGCTTTTCCAGTAATCTTAAAATGGAAAAGCAAAGAATGATCAAATGGGCTAGGATAAAAAAACTAGTTTCTGCACAACTAAAAGTTAACAGAACACAGTCACCTTATTACACCCTGGAACGAGTTCTTGAAGAAGTCTCATTCTCTCGCTGATCTTCTCTCTCCTCACCTAACCAGTGGAAATGATTCCAGGTTCAGAACTGGTTTACATATATATATTGAGTTGCTACAACAAGTTTAGGTGTTAGAAGAGATTACTCTTTCTGCAAGGCTGTGACTATTTGTAGCTTGACCGCGTCTAGCCCTCACATGAATGTAGTTTTGTTTAGGAGTCTCTTCACCCTGAGCATCATCTTTAACTTGTTTTCCTGCTTGCTTACTGGATGAATTGTTTTGTGGATTTTTCTTCTTATCATCTTGATTTTTTTGGCCTGAGGTGTCGCTTGAATGATCTTTCTGCGAGTCTCCGTCATTAGTCTATCATGCACAGAATTCAGCATATAAATCAGCTAGTTCTTCAGAGAATCAACTAGCTCAATGATACAAAAAAACTTGAAGATCATCATGTAAATCACCCAATGAACTATAGCAGGATTCTATCATAATATTTGGGTAATCACTAACAACAATAGATCAGCAATAACAACCAGACATTCCGTTAATCACGAATCACAACCTAGCAATCAATCAAATTGCATGATTATTTTCACAGGTTATAGAAGGAATTCTGACAAACAAAAACTACCTCATTAGTCGGTGAAGGAGAGACAGAGTCTCGCTTCCTCTTGCCATTCGGTGATACCCATACAGCACTCCCATCTGCAATTTGGCAGCCTCTCTCAGCTTGTGCAACATTTCCTGACGACTTTTCATCCACACCACTTTTATCAGACCCATAGCTTTGGGAAAAAAGATCATTAGGAGTCTGAGAACCCCCAGGAAGACCAAACGGACCAACAATCTCAGTGAAATTCCGGCCACCAAACATCGGTAGTTTTGGCATCATTTGATGAGCAAGGTTTGGATCACCCGGGTAACTACCAATGTGTGAGCTGTTGCCAATCCCTTGGGATTCGATCAACATAGGATAAGCAGACGATTTCGCAATTTCACAGAAACTCCCACCTAAACTACCTAGTGAAACCATTGGATCCCAACCAGAACCATACACTGACCCTAATGTCACAGATCTCGAGTTCATCCCGGAAGATGGAGAATTGAGCATCATTTCACCACTATGTTGGAACCCCATTTGACTACTACTCCCATCACCATCGCCCATGTTCTAGAATACATGAACCAAAAAGACCTCAACTTGTAAGTATATTCTACATTTATATAGATAGAAAATACACAAAATGTGTAAAAAAAATATATATAGAAAAAAAAGAGCTCACAATTCAACTACACAGAGCACAAACACAGAGCAAAAAAGAAGATAAAAGTAAAGGAGCTACAAAAACAACAACAGCAGCAAAAGCCAAAGTGACTTTGACCAAAAATGAGGTAGATGATATCTTGTATGACTCAACAAGGAACAAATAAACTTTGCAGCTTTTTATAGACACTGACTTGAGATGAGCTAAAGCAAAAGGAACCCTATTAGTATTTCAGCATCCTATGAATTTGGATGCGCGCGCACACACTCACATACACACCAAAATGAGGGCAAATAAAATCCAATGCATCAGGCATAAAATCTACAAAAACAACAAGAAAAAACAACGTAGCCTAAGTAACACAAAACCGACAGGAAAGTGATGAAGTTTTAAGAGCATAAAGTTTGGAAACAAAATCAAAGAAGAAACGAATAGTATTATTAACAGCTCAGCTCACCAGTTTTGCATAAAGAAAAGCAGATTCCCTTTTAATCTATTTCTTCTTCTTCTTCTTCCACTTCTTATTGCTTCCAACTTTTGATTCTACTTCTAATCAATGTAAATAAATAAAGTCTCAAAATTTGTACAAAAAAAAAATTGAAATATTTTGATATTGGTTGGTTGCCTTAGAGAGCAGAGTTCAAGAACAAATCGCGATATTATTTTGCCAAAAGGAGACAATGAATTTGCACAAATGTCAAATCACAATCACAAAAAATATAAAACAAATTACCCAATTTAAGAAAGATTCAATTGAAAGATACCCACTTTTTTTTATCAATTTTGTGAAATGGGTAATCAAAATCAGATCAATCAAAGCAATATTTTTTAGTAAAATTTTGATTCTTTGGCGTAAAACTGCACAAATTGTTGGTATTTTTTAAAAAATTTTGGATGAATTTTTCAAGAATTTGAAGGTATGAAGTGAGTGCAAATTTGGGAAAATAAAGCTTGGAATTTAAAAAAGTAAAAAGGGATGGATCACAGAACGCTAATGATAGTAGTTTAGTTTAGTATTGTAATAGAAGTTGAGAAAGAGAGAGTGTAATGATTATTAGGAAGAGAAAAGTGAGGGGTAAAATTGTAAATAGTGGGAGGAAAGATTGCTCACCTGCTCAAGCAAATGGTGACATACATAATTTTTTAATACAGTCTAACTACTGCCAACTGCTCCTGTTTGCTAAATCATTTCTCTGCTTGGTAAAATCATTTCTCAAGAACATCGATCCTCTTCTTTTTTTTCACTTTTCCAACTGTTTATCTTTTCAAAAATTTTACATTGAAAAATGACATACGCAATTTCTAGGATTGTCTATTTAAGATAAAATTTCTACTTTATATAACAATTCAGAAGCTTCATTAAATGCGAATCAGATTATGTCGGGTTTCGGGTCATATCTGAATCAATTTATAAAAATTTTACTCCATATGACTAATTATTACAGATTTTAAGACAAAAATGAAGCATAAATAACATTGACTGGCGATGATTTTTTCATAAATTTTCTTAAGTAAAACGAGCATCATAGAAAATACAGCGTAAGGTCTATTTTACTCGGACTATATACTTGGCATTTAAGATTGCATTAGCAAAACCATTAAATAATGCAATAAATAATATACCTTTATCAGAGGCATGCAGTGATTAGTTAGTTTATTTAGTAGTTTATTGGAAGAACTGAATTGAGAGGTGCTTCTCTTGCAGCCCAAGC
This sequence comes from Dysphania ambrosioides, assembly GCA_026401315.1. Lineage (NCBI taxonomy): Eukaryota > Viridiplantae > Streptophyta > Magnoliopsida > Caryophyllales > Amaranthaceae > Dysphania > Dysphania ambrosioides. The sequence continues at coordinate 6,360,202 of CM048668.1, read as the reverse complement.
TTGTTGGTACTGAGTAATACTGCATTTTTTTTTGGTTCCTTTTGAACTGACACAAATGCCAACTATTTCTTATCTAACCTTCTTTTTGCTGTTTCACACTCATGTTTCTCAGTGCCAACTAAACCCACTCCTCCTTTTCATTTCTTTTGAGAAGACTAACTCGTTACAGTGTTAACTAAGGTTCATGGCCTGATATGATCATCTTCCGTCATCTACTGTGCACTGGCAAGAGGTACAATTAATTATCAAGGAAATCAACTAAATAAATTTGTTTTTTAAGAAATAGATAAACTTAACCCAAAAAAATACATATCCTATTATATATTATCTATTACTATTTACTCCATCTATTTTGTTTTTTGATTTTTTTGCCTCATTTTTTATTTTGTATTGTCCTTTATTTGCCCCAATTTCTAAAATGGCTAAAATGCTGGCTAACATAAGGTTGACTTGAAACAACTTTAGGGGCTCAATTTGGTCGGTCCATTAGGGATAACTCTTTCCTCTCTTTTTGATGTGCCTAGACATAACTCTAAAATCATTCAATCGCCCTTAGCCAGTGATTCCTTAGATGAATACCCCGAGACCGACTTAAAGAAACTTGAGAACAACACTCAGGCAATCAAACTCCTACAATGTGGCCTTGGACCTCACGAACAATGTCCTAGGATGCTATAATACCAAGGAGATAAGCAAACTTCTAGAGGTGACCCTTGAAGGAACACATAAAGTCAAACACTCAAAAATTGATATGTTTATGAATTAGTAAGAGCTATTCACCATAAAGTCAAAGGAATCCATCGGAGAGGTGACAAAAGATTCACCAACATAATGAACAAGCTCGATTCTATAGGAAGAAAGATTACTAAGGAGGAATAACTATGTAAGGTGATGTGAAGCCTACCTTATTATAAGTGGACGCCCAAGATAACTACATTGAAAGAGACTAAGGACTTCAAAATTCCAGGGAGATAAAAAATTAGTTTTTGGGGGGGTGGAATGTTTGATTAGTTAACCATTACAAAATATTCAATTTGTTGTAACTCAACCCTCTCAAATCTTGATGAAGGCAGGAGAGGGAGATTTTTCCTAAGCTAATGCTACAGGGTGCACGACATTAAGATTCGTCATCGCGGCTTTTTGACTAGTCCTTGTATGAATTGGGTCTCATGGGTCTTTCAAGGGGTATTTACCAAACTAATAAAGGCGATTTGGACACCTACTTGGGTTGGAATTCCAAGTTTTTGACTCACATGAATGGTCTTAAAACCAAAGTAGGCTCTAGAATGATCATTCTATTTCAACTCAAAAGTGACATGCTTTAAAGTTGATTTAGATGAGGATCAACATAAGAGTGATAGTTCCTAAGGCACAAAGGAGCATAATCTAATTTAGTAGATTTACAAAGTTAGGATCCTGTAGTTTTAAATTAGGAGATCACTTTTTAATGCCCTTAAGTTTAAGGGTAGTAATACCAATTTGTCAAAGAATTAGTCTTATTTAAGTGTGATGTAATTTAATAAGTCAAATTAGATGTGAAAAATAAAGGTACATCAAAATAATTACAACAAAGTAAGAATCTTGCATAACCAAAGTACAAAAATTCAAATCAAAAAATAAAATAATATATTTAAAGGTGCGAAATTTAAATATAAAAAGTATGATTTACGCATGAGAAATTGAAGATTTAGTTTATCGCATAATAAGGGTAACTTTAAGAAGTTTTTTTTCATGGATGTATTTCAATCTTAAAGGAATCAAGTTTATAAGACTTGTATGATCTAGCCTCTATGAAATAAAAATTTAAAATATGAATCAGGATATGCAAGGAAATGAGCCTTATAGTACTTTTAAGAGAATTGTTTAAGTATGAAAACCATTTAAAGTATGCTTATAAAAATGGAATTATGATATAATCTAGTGAAGTAAAAATGGTCCTATTTTTTACATCATATATTGAAATAAGAAAAATGATAGAAAATTGGTATAACTAAAAAACAAAGCATAAATAAAAATGTAAAGGAGAGGGGAATATAATTGATTTGATTGAAAGGGAACCATTCTATTAAGACGATTTCTTGAAAAAAATTTACTCAAAGATTGGTTCTTGAGACTTAAAATTTAGTAATAGAAGGAGATTGTTCCTTGACTAAAATATCATTAATTTTGGATACATAAAAAATTTAACTACTGTGGGAGTTAGTCATAAGATGGTCATCAAAAGTGATCCATCTTTGGGAGACATGGAACTCAAGGAAAATAACATGAAAAAATATGTCTCAAGTTTAGGATGGATTGACATCCCAAACAATCCTTAACATGCAAAACCCAAACTTTAATCACTTGATTAAACAATTACTAGTAATTAATAGGACTACTTGGAGTACTAATGATCCTTGATCATGGAAGATTAAGTGCCTTGATTAGTCTTGAGTGTGGTAAAGGAATTTGAGAGGATTAAAGAGTGTAGTTTGGTAGAATAACAATGTTGGAGATTGCATAGACTTTTTAACCTTTGGTTCATTGTAAAATTAGGGGTTATTTATAGAGCTAAAATAGTCCTGGAGTGGGAATCTTGTGTTGAAAGCAAGGAAAGAGCATCCAACGCAGACCATGATCGTCCAACACAAGACTATGGTATCCAACTGTAAAAAAGTGCACTAAAAAATCCATGGTTAAGTGAATAGTAATCAACAATTCATCTACTTAACGCAAAGAAGTTGTGTATTTGAGGATGTTTACTTGCTTTGGATGTCATCTTTTCAGAGCTAGGCATTGCAACGTGAAGCTCAATACTCACTATCTTGTTTTTTTTTGTGTTGGGACATAAGGATTTGAGCTTGGCTTAAGGCCTTTTGTATGGGTATTTAGGCATGACTTTGGGTCTTTTGATGTTTAATGGTGATCGGTTGAGCTTTTTTGTGGTTAAGGCTTTACGCTTGGATTTTTTTTAGGATTATGGCTTTTTTGCTGTCCTATTTTCAGAATTAAGGCTTTAAGATAAGTTTTGGGGTTTTCTACTTAAATTTGGAGCCCATCCAAAGTAAATCTTGCAAAGGTTAGTTTATCGTTGGACGATTAGGTAGAGAGACACAATTTATTGTCTACAAAGACCTTTAGTCTTGAACAATTCATAGGCTCCTTAATGAGTTATGTGATGAAAATTCAAGCCAACAAAGGATATCATTATGGAAAGAAAGATAAATAGTTTTCTCATGTTATTTGATGACAACTTGTCGTATTGGATGATGAAGATGTGGTCCTTCTTCCTTAAAAATTTACCCAAGGTATCTTAGAAGAGGGAACACTAGGAAATCCTTCTCAAAGGGAAAGTCAAGTGATAAGTGTTTTGGGTGTGGAAGCACTAACTATAGGAATAATATTTTAGCCAAAAGACACATGCAGATAAGAAGAAGGAACCACCTATTAACCTAAGTGGATCACTAAGTAACAAGTTCATGAAACAAATTCAATAGTATAATGATGGTTGTATAGGGTTGCATCTCACTTCAGACAAGACATACTCTAACCCGGTAAGGTCTGTCTTGAGAAGAAGCCCCAATAAAGTCAACTCCATGTCCATAGTAACCTCCTCTAGGAAAATTTGTTTCATAAGAGGTTAAAGAAAACCTTTCCATAAAAGGTATATTCAATTCAAATGTCAAAGCAAAATAAAAAAGAAACCTAAAGTGTAACAATAAAGACTAAAAAACAAGACTTGTTGTGTTAGGCATATAGCTATACAAGACTTTTTGAACCTAAGGCAGAGTGATTTCTTCCTTCTCTTAGCCCATGTAGGAGTCCCCACCAGGAAAAACCTTCTCACTCGGTCCCTCAATGGTAAGCTGGGGAAAGTACTCCTAAGCATGAAGCTATAACATACAAAATTCTAAAATATATCTTAGAAATATAAAGATTTCAAAGCAAACCAAAAGAAAAAGGTAAAAATCAAAAAGTTCATCAATCAATTACTACATCCTTAGACAGAGATGTAAGCCCTCAGTCTCAACGCCTCTAATAATTAACCTTGTTCATCTCATAAAGTAGGTAGGAGTAACCAAGACATCTCTAATCATAGGACTTGAACCCCTTTGATGTTCCTTAGGGACATCAAGAACTTTAAGTGTGCCCGAATATATATGAAGCATATAAATGTTTGAAGTTCCCAGTGTCTTCAGCCCCTATAACCCACACTTGAAGCATCTTGAGGATCACAACTCAATTTGTGAAGTGGAGACCAAGGATTAGAGAGAAGTCAGTGGGGGATAGCCCATAGAATGTGAAAAGTTTTGGTGGTGTCCCACTATCATCCTAGGAGACCACGTGTTAAGATCCTGACACACTCTAAATGGATAAAAGTCTAAGCTATTGACTAAGAACTAGAAGTCCCTTAATCAAATCTGCCCATATCTAAGAACATGGAAAAGTAATGCAAGGAGCTGAAAGTTTTACAATGGGTAAACAGTGCACCCGGATGCACAATGGTCATGGTACACCAGCTCCAAAAAAATGTACATTACGTACATGGAAAATATACATTACGTATATGAAAAATGTAAATATATACATGTTAGTTATGTGAAATATACATTTTTATATTCCACATAACTGACATATGTACTATGTACATTTTCCATGTACGTGAAGGAATGTCCTCAACAAGTGTAAAAAACTAGATATAATTATGATTAATTATGGAGATAATAAAATTCGGTTATTTTAGGTGATTATAGTATTTTACTAGAAACCCTAATTTTCAAGACTAGCTTTTGCTTTCTCTCTCACATTACTCAAAAACCCTAAAAAGCAATCAAGAACTATTCTTGGTTCCGTACTAGTATACATGGGTGATCGAATCCTGCTTGTGAACCAATACTAGAAGAACGACATTTGACATTCTAGATTCTTCGAAAAATGTGCCCTTCTGCTTTGAGGAATTCACGCATCAAGGATATGTTATACTATACAGATAATTCGTATTATTATATACATGAGATCCTGTTTTAGATGCTAAGAAATCGTTTCTTGCAATTCTGCTAATCGCATCTAAATTCCTACAGTGGTATTAGTTAACCTCTTTCATATATTAATATGATTATATAAGAAAATTTGTTATTTTGATTCAATTAGGGGAGGTTTAATAAGTGAATTTAAAATTACATGATTAAAATTGGTTTTTAATCGGTTAGAATTGATTAATTTATTGCATTTTGATGTTGGGATTAATATTGATTTTGCACAAATTTTGGTGAAATTGGTTTGCCTCGTGTTTTCGTGTTCACGCATAAGGGCCAAGTGAAATATCTTGAAGCTTAAAATTGTGAATTTCTTGCATGATTAAGGTTCAAAATTTGGTTGATTGTTGTTTGGGTATCATGTATACACAATTTGATTGGGTTTTACATTGAAATTTATTCAACAAATTGAGCAATTCAATTTTCGGAATCAGGAACCCTAAATTTTGCCCCAAATCAATTGATTCTTCTGAAACTTAATAATATTCACTATTAATCAATTGAGGAGTATAATTAAATGATAGTTATACGTTTTGCTCTCAATTTTGGCCCTAAATTTGAACAAAAGTTGCTTGAATTTGCCCAAAAACTTTCTCAAGTGTTGCGCAAGTGCGGGACTTCACGGCTACCATGGCTCAACTATGGTGGTCAGTTGTTGACGGGGTTGGGTCTGGGAGACTCGCCAGCCACTGACGAGTGCTAGGGTGGGGTCCTTTTGGTGTGGGTCACCGTCGATTGTCGCCGACGAGTTGAAGAAGCGGGGCTGCATGCTTCATGGCTGTGTGAAAGAAAGCTGCTATACAACAACTCTATGGGCCACGCGGGCTTGCTAGGTTTTGAACTTGGTCAACTTAAGTCAATTCCTTTTGCAATTTTAATTAGCTAATTGATTTTGAATTAGTTACTCTTTTTTTAATTGAATCATAATAATCTGGTCAATCAATAAAACTTATTGATGGGAAATTATTTAATTTGTTAATTTGATTAATAACACTAAATAATTAATGTTTTAATTTTATTAATTTGAGTAGTAAAATTGAAATGTTTTGTTGATGCCATAATTTTTTTATTATTTAAATTTATTGATATGATTAATATATTTAAATAGTGAATATTTTTATGGCATATTTTATTGTTTGGATTATTATTGAATCTATTAATGTGATTAATAAATTGCATAAATTAATGTGATTAATAAGTTGAATAATAATTGATTCAAATTGTTAATAACATATTGTTTTAATTTATAATATGTTGATATTATTATTTTATGCAATTTATAATATTTGATACTGTGATTGCATGAGGTGACTGGTATGGCCCAAATTAGGATAGAAAATATGATATGTGTATCGTTTGTATTTTTGTATCCTAAATATGGTATGTCTATTGTTTGTATTTTTGTAATTTATTTTAAGTTTGTTATTTTAAATTTCAAAAATTTTATGTATTCACTATGAATGGAGATACAAGGAGTAGAGGTCCAAGATGATCAAGGATGGCGATCCATGATATTTCAAGGACGAAGCCCATGAAGAATAGTCTTTAGGAGTTAGGGGACATACTAGGATCACATTTATTTTTTGCATTTTATATTGCTTTAAATATGCTTTCTAAGTTGATGTTGTTTTATTTATGTTATGAGTTTGCTTTTAAATAAACCAACATGACTTAGGTCCTTATTTAATATTGAGTTAATATGCTTTTCCAAACAAACACCTATTGAAGCCTTCCATCATTAGTGATAGGTTCTGCCTAAGCAGTGTGTTACGTTGCTAATGACTTTAGAATAAATAGGGTAAATTTGGAAAATTTACAAGCCTTGTTTTGTTATACTCAAGAAAATCATCAAAAGGGTTTTGGGTTTTGAAGCAAAGGGATGGGAATAAGATAAGGAGTTATCACTTATCAACCAAGAATTACAAGTATTGTAATTAGTAAAGAGTTTACTTACCTTGATAAAATAACTTTAAGAGTAGGGCCCAAGTCTGCTTAAAACTATTTTAGATAGGATCTTAAAATCATTTAATTCAAAAGGGACATTTTAATTGAGTGCATGTAGCTTTTATTATTTAAATAGTTTAAATACCTAAAGCTCATTTCGATAAACATAATAAATTTTGCATATTTTCTATTGTAGACATCATGTCTAACAACAATAACTCACTTTTCAACTTGCGTTCAATCCTTGAGAAGGATAAGCTGAATGGGAAAAACTTTCTTAATTGGTAAAGGAACCTAAGAATTGTTCTAAGGTCCAAAGGAAGAGAGGATGTCCTCGAAACCCTTATCCTAACCTTAAGCTATATCCCTTCGGATGTTGAGTTAGCCAATCATAGGGCTGTCTTAGAAAGGTCAGTACCTGTTACTTGCCTTATGCTAACTTCCATGGAATCTTCCCTCCAAAAGAGGTTTGAGAAAATGGATGCCTATAGCATCATCCAATAGCTGAAAACCATGTTCGACTATAGGCTAGAGTTGAAAGGTATGAAACTCACAAGACTATCCTTGAGTGTCATTTGGAAAGGGGAAAGCTAGTGGGAGAATATGTCTTTAAGATGATTGGTCATTTTGAAAACATGGAAAGACTAGGTTTTTCTTATGGCCAAAACTTGTCCACTGACATCATACTACACTCCCTTCATAATAGGTTCAAGAATTTCAGGTTGAACTATCATATGAATGGGGTGGAAAAGACTCTTGCTAAGTTACATGGGATGCTCATAACTATTGAGCAAAACATTCAAATCGAGCCTAAGAAAGAAGTTCTAATGGTATAATTCGTATTATTATATGCATGAGATCCTGTTTTAGATGTTAAGAAATCGTTTCTTGCAATTCTGCTAATCGCATCTGAATTCCTATAGTACGTAACGTACACTTTTCATGTACATACCGTGAGCATGGTGCACCCGGGTGCACTTTCTAATTTGCGAAAGTCTTGACATATAGGTCATTAGGTTATAACATTAAATAAAATAAAAAATCGGAAGGAAGATGGACCAGTTGCTCTAAGGTTGATATGATTGTTTCCCTGAGATGCTCGCTTGTACATGGGAACAACCCTTCTCCTTGTTGGACTCCTCTCGAGCATCTCTTCTTTTGTTCCCACTAGTAATGCTAAGAGCCGAGCAAGTAAATATATAGTTAGAAAATCTATAATTCGGCTTTAGAAGTGTCCCTTGATGCTTCTCAATCTCAAAAATAAAAAGCAATAAACAAGCTACAACAAATGTAAATGAAATCCTTGGCCCCTACAAAATCAAATATATATATATATATATATATATATATATATATATATATATATATATATATATATATATATATATATATATATAAACTAATAAACTCAAGAGACAGATGCGACACTACCGAAAAATCACTACATATTTATGGGATGGTGCACATAAACCAAAAAGGATTTTTAACAGCCTATATATTCCTAGTGGGGTGTTCCTCCATAACAACCAAAATATTTTGATGAACAAAGTCAAAGTTCACAAACTTTGTTAACCCAAATTAGAATTCCAAATTTTGATAAATAAATAATTAATTCATTCCCAAATAAATAAATTTGACCAGTAATGAAAAAACACCCAAAATAGTATATATTATAATTTAAGTTCTTCAAACTCTATTCCAAATATTTTCAAAAAATTTTCCATAATTAATTCAAACTTAAGCAATTACTATATAACAACGTATAACAATTAGTTAATTATCAAAACCAGTCCCAAGAAATATGAAATAAATCTCACAAATTTTTCCAATAAATAACAAAGTTCTAAGAAATGTAAAATTATAATTTTAATACTTTGGCCTTCATTAAATAATAATTTTAATATAAAATAATTCATAAAATATACAATTCCCATTAACTTTATATCCGAAATAATATTACATCATACTTTTCATAAGGCACCTAAACACATAAATATACCCCCATGAGCATAAATTAAATACCTTAGAAAGATTATTCTACTTATTCAACTCCCTATAAATAATTAACTATATAATTTATAGGCATTTTTAACAAAAATGTTAATAAAATACATATCTATTTTTTTAATATTCCTTTCATGAATCTAAATATCATAATATTTTTATAAAAATTTATTATATTTTTTATTAATTATATAATGTTTATTTAGATTAAAAAAATAAAGAATAAAGAATTAAAATTAAAGAAGAGAATTAAAAATGCCACAAAGAAGTGGCACGTAGTACTCACATGGTGGCTTATGTGGTGGCACGCAGCTGGACAATGGCGTCTAGTGGTGGCCGGTGTGTTTGGAGGAATAATTGTGAGTGTTAGAATAGTTCTGGCAAAATTATAAGTGAGGTAAAAGAATAGTTGGTTTAGCAAGTAGGGAATTTATTGGAAAATAAACTAATCAATCCAACTAGTGTTATGGGAGGTCAATAATAATAGAATATATGGGAAATACTTTTTCATGAATTTAAGATAAAAATATGGAGAGACTATTATGACTAATTTAATTGATTAGTTTAGGAAACTATATTAAATTTACTTTAAATCGTTCATTTTCCACTCAAAGATTGTATTTTCTTCCATAAATACTAGTGGGAAAAAACCTACGTAAAATATCACATCTGCTTTGGTTCTCCAAAGTACTGAAGGAAATGTTCTTGGATTTAAAATACAAGAGGCTAAAAGCTCCAATTGTGAAAGAACTAAAGCTTATACTCACAATCTACTTCGATTCTAAAAACTAAAGCAAAAAAACCATACATACATTCTTCTAAATTTGCTGAATTTTCTCATAACTCATATCTTTGATTTTACACTTTTCCTTTCCCCAAATTTGCTTCACTCTCTCATCAATGAAGCCGCTCCTTTTACTCATTCCCCCAAATTCGCTGCTTTTACTCATTCCCCTAAATCGCTAGTTCTACTCATTCCCCCAATTTGATTGTCATTGTTGTTATATATGGATGACAATGGGTTGGATATAGGTCGGGTCTGATTAGACCCATACCCATTATTTTTAAATTAGACTCATATTTGACCTAGATTCATTTGATTCCTTAAATTCACTGGATATTATGGGTCTCGGGTCCAAAATGGATCCTTAACATATTTTTATTTTTATGTGCGTATTATTCATATATTTTATAATTAGATGTATTTTTTTATTTCAGACCTTAGAATTGTTTACCGATTAAGTGTTATAAAGAAAAATAAATTACATTAATATGTCAAATGAGATAAATTAATAAATCCTTTTGTAACACACAATTTATATCATCGAAATACTTGTAAAGCAATATTTAGTTTAGTGAGTGGAAAACAAGTTTGCACTAGAGTTATAATCCAACACTGAATCAAAAGTCCTAAACTCAGCAATACTCTATTACAATGTTTTTATGAACAGGTGCATTGCTACTCGCATGTTTTAAAATTGCATAGAAGCTAGTAATATAACCCAGTTGAATATGTTTGCGGGAGTGCGACGACGAGAAGCTAGTAATCACAAAATATACATCAAAATTATATGAATATGTTACTTGGCGAGTGGAAATGATAAGGAGTTAAAGGCTTGTAGTAGAGTAGAAAATGAAGGATAGAGAGGAGAAGAGTAGAAGTGGAAGACGGCGGAGCAATGTGAATGAATTTTTAGTTTTAGTTTTAAATGGAAATTGGATTTTAATTTTATTTTTTTAAATGTACAGGTCCATGGGTCGATCTGGGTCTAAATTTTTTGGACGTGGACCCATATTCGACCCAAGGAATTTTAGACCCATATCCAACCCGGATCCAATGGATCTAAAAATTAAACCCATACCCTAAAAAATAGGTCGGGTCTAATCGGGTCTAGATCGGGTCTTGGACCCGTTGTCATCCCTAGTTATATATTATCACAATTGAGATTTTTATTCGTAAGATAAGAAATATTTGATGTTGTTCATATTGTGACTCTTATTAAATAAAATTCCAAGGAACTATTTATTGGTATTACCATTAACTGTCATTCCAAAAGCCCTTCCTTTAAAATTTAATTGTCATTTGCTATTGTTTATATCAATTGTGACTCTTATCTTATGGGACTTTGCTTTATTGCTTGGATTTATCGGTCGGAAATTGGGGCCTCTCAAATCTCTTCCCAAATTTAGTAGTTATGGGCTATGCTCAGCATTTGGGAATGTCCACAGGTTTTGCCGAACTTTTTAAAGCTTTCGTTCATATTGAAACGTAAATGAGGGTGCCTGTTCTACAAAGTTAATTAAACCTGACTATATTCTAGATTGCATTGATAAACTAAAGTGATGAAGGTTCAGATTATTCCTGACTTGTTCAAGGAAGCAGCACTATCGGTCCCGATTTCATAGTACGACTTTGAGACATTGAACAAGCGGTGCCACTATGAGGGTAGTATTGGCAGTGGGGCCGCTAAGAGTGGAAGCGGAATCGCTAGTGGGGTGAACGCCTCTAAAGGGGTGGGGTCTACTATGGGCTTAAGCCATGGCAGCTCAGCGCAGCGTGACTTTGACCTGAACTTCTTTTCAAGATTAGAGGACAGAGGGTTTTGTCAAAGGATGTGGAGGTTGAAAGTCCTCACCCATCGTAGAAGCCTCGTCTTGTGTTGTCCGGGGGTTGAGCAGTCGTAAATAATGAATTTCTAATGGTGACGAATATAGTTTATTATGGGAAAGAAATTGGATTAGTTTTTTGATAGGGCGATATTCATTGATAGCCGATTTGTTTAGTAAAAATTTCTTTTATTTATTTGATTAATTGGATGATTTTTAGGCGATTGTTATTAATATTGGGGTCGAAATAGTGGTATTTGGCTATCCGTCTCTCAAAGATTGTTCACAAAAATAACTTTTTTAGATATAGTGGAAATCTTTAAGAAATTAGGGCAATATTTGAGAAATAATTCAAAAAAAAAATTGGAGAAGTATTTGATATTATATATTAATTAGTAAGCTAGTAATTTACTTTGGTACGTAGAGTGTAGTGGAAGATTTATCTGTACCATTACAAATTTCAGTAAATACAATTCGATTGATTCTTTGAATTTGGTACCATTGTTGAATTATTTCATGTACGTATATAATTATCATTATGACCTTGAGGATGTGATCTCAGTGGTTGTGTGCCTTGGAGGGAGATTCATAGTAGAAAGTCTAGAAACCATATGCGTAGCTCATTCAAAGTACAAAGCATTTAGGGAGTATAAACTGAATTATGAACAAAGTTTATGTATTTTATTTTTTTGGGAACAATTGTGCCACTCTCTTTGTACTAAGACAATAATTCAATTCAAAAATATTTGTAAATTTTTTATTATCAATTATGGCACCATTAATTCATATAATATCTCGTTATTTTTTTGGCAACAACAAGAAATGAATAAAAAAAAGACTGCAAACCAATCCTAGCTGTTCTAGCTAGTTTATGAGCAGATTTAACAAGCATTCAAGAAACTTTAAAACATGAAAAGAAACAAAGGTTATTGGTATCCACTCTAATATCACGAGTAAAATAATATTCAATTGCGACTACAAATTTGAGCGTAATACCAAAAAAGCAATAATTTAATTAGAGAAGTCAATAATATGCGGTGTATTATTGAATAACCGCCGCTATTTAATTCTAGGACATAATAACATGTGGCATATTATTATAAAACCGTCACTTTTAAATTAAGCCCATAATAATATGCGGCGTATTATTGTAAACCCGCCGCATATTATATTACCCTACTTTTAAAAAAAACCATCGGCACTATTTCTTCAGTTAACTTGTCTTCAATTCGTATTTCTTTAGTACTTCCTCTATTCGTGTTTTTGTGCTCTGATTCCCTAAAGTAATCCTTCGTGTTCTTGCGCCTTAATTCCTCAACTACATCTTTTTAAGTTTTGCGCCCCAATTTCCCAACGTAATTCTTCAATACTGTGCGTCGTCTCCTCCCCCTCACCGTCTTCGTGTCGTGCCACCATCCTTCAAGGTATTGGGTTTCATTTGTTTTGTTCTTTCATTTATTAAATTTGCAATATGTGCATATATGTGTGTTTGTTTGTTGAATAGAATACGAGCCCTCTATACGTGAGTCTATTTTGTTTTGTTTGTGCAAATAGAATATGAGCCCCCGTATATGTATTCTTTTTTATTTTTTTTATGAGAATTAATTGATTTGTGGTAGTATTTGAACTTATTATCCCTGTTGTCAACTTATCTAAAATAACCCTAAAAATAGATTTTAATACCCCGTACTATGTAACTATTTTTTCATGAAATTAGCGAATATAATATGTGGCAAACAAAACAATATGTGCCCCAAATATTTTTAAAAATAAATAAATAACCTAGTACTACGTATTTCATATGATATTGAATTTGAATTAAATTTATATTCACTTCATTTAAAATATTTGGCAGACCTTCAGCTTCATACTTAAATAATCCATGCCCAATAACCAAACTGTCCCACCCCAATACAATTATATTTCATTTGAATGGAAACCCTTATATCCTCTTGAAATTCAAATTCAAATATCAAACATTAACTTAATAAATATGTATTTTTGTCTAATCTAAAGGTAGTCCATCCAATCATTTTTCTTATAATATGCATCAAATTAAAATAAAAATGTGGTCAAATATAATCAAGTATGTACATAATAGATTCTAGAAATTCAAAGACAAACCAATTAACATTTCACATATGTATTCAACCTAAAGTCTTTAAATTTATGCTACGGTCCATCTTATTCCCTTTACAGAGTATACTCTTATTAGTAATGTGATTAAAGATTAAAGTGGATAAGGATGAAGCTTCCTGGGAGGCATTCTATAAGGATTTGTCCTTAGAAGTTGAACAAATCTGGCTCTATGTAGAATTAATGATATCTATTTGACGCTAATGGATAATTGTAAGTAGGCAAACTTGACTTTCATGAGCTATAAGTGGAGATTAGGCATATGCCTATGTTTGAAGCATCCTTGAATACAATTTAGATTAATAAGTTTCCATATAAGTATTAATCTATATGATGTTGTGCTTATTTTTCTCTTTTATTTTATACATTGAGTTCGAATAAACTGAAATTCGCTATTTCTTGCTCGTATACCTTTCATGGCAGTTCTCTTTGGTCATATTCTCGTTCTCTGAAGCCTCCATCCTAGTAGTTGTCGAAGCTGCAGTCTCTATCTAGGTATGGCGTTGTCTACTCCCTTTGATATAAAATCACTAAGTTTATATTTGAAAATTCCTTAGGTTACCTAACAAGATGTAAAATGGCATTGTGTTGGTTGTGGTTATATTTAAATGCATATAAACAGGTTTGAAAATCGATTTTCAAAAATAGGAATGTTAGGTTTACAAGGAAACTCTGCCAAATTTTCTATAGAATTAGTAGTGATTACAAAGCATAGAACAAAAATCACTAGAAGAATTTAGTAACTTAAACCACAGAGTGTCCATGGGTCATTGTCGAGTTTGCTTAACCTTATTTTCGGCAAGCCACTTGAGGACCCTTTTGATGCGCAATATATATATATATATATATATATATATATATATATATATATATATATATATATATATATATATATATATATATAACCATGCATAAATTGAGTGTTAATTAGATTGTTATTTCTCTTACATGTAAAATAGGGTATGACACAAATTATTGATCGAAATTGGATGTATGGTAATCATGCTTCATTGGATTTCATAAATGGAATTGAGGAGTTTTGTAGTTTTGTAGACAAGCATTGAAACACCAAAATAACATTAAAGACGATGAGTTGTGTTGCCCTTGTGTTGATTGTGATAATATAAATCCAGTTAGTAGTATAAGAGAGTGGAGGGACCATGTGATCCGGCATGGGTTTAGGCAACAATACCATGTATGGGTATGGCATGGTGAGGTTCCTGTTTCTAATGACAAGGGGTCGTGTTTCAACAAAATTCCCATTCATCATGTTGAGAAAGAGCATCATAGCCCATTAGAATCTGATGATGGCGAAGATGTTGATGCCAAGAAGGATGATGACAGGGAGGATGAATTAGAGGATAATGACCCTGATGATGAGGATCAAATAGATAAAATTCTTGAAGGGATTGGGGATCAATTTGTTATTTAATCTTGTACTTTTGAGTGTTTGTGGGAGGCCGCTGAGAAACCGTAGTATCCTTGATGTACGAAATACACTAACTTGAAAGAGAAATATGGTTGGACTAATACAAGTTTCACAATCTTATTGAAAGTACTAGGGGACATGTTTCCAGAGGGAAACAATTTGCCTATATTCACAAACTACGCGAAGAAGCTAATGTGTCCCATAGGTTTAGAGTATAAGAAGATTGATGCATGTCCAAATGATTGCATGCTATATTGAAATGAGTATGCAGAGTTTATTAAATGTCATAGATGTGAGAAGTTATGTTACAAACTCCCACATAGGGTGGAGCCTAAAGTGAGGATCAAAAGTATTTTAGAAAAGGTGCTATGGTACCTTCCCATAATACCGAGGTTCAAGCCTTTGTTTTTGATAAAGAGCGATGTAAAAAATTTGAGATGACATGTAAAGAGCAAGAAAGTTGGGATGATTTGACATCCGAATGATTCCCCCTAGTTGAAGACAATTGATGAATCTTTCAAGGCTTTTGGCATGGAAGAACAACCTAAGACTTGGTCTCTGCACGGTGGAATGAATCCTTTTGGTACCTTAAGCAGTCAATATAGCACATGGCCAATTTTGTTAGTGATATATAATTTGCCTCCTTGGTTGTGCATGAAGCATAAGAATGTTATGTTATTTCTTCTAATATCAGGGCCCAAGAAACCTCACATTGATATTTATCTTGCTACTCTCATTGAATATTTATAGTTGTTGTGGGATAAAGGTATATCATTGTATGATGCATATGCTGAAAAGACGCTGAAAAGACTTTTTCACTCCATGCCATGATGTTCTATACCATTAATGCTAAATTTTTGTGGATGATATGGACTCAACATACTTGCCACATTGTGGAAAACATATGTTTCTCATGCATCGAAGGTTTTTGAATAGGTTTCATCCTTATCATAAGAGAATGACCTTATTTGATGGTAAAGTTGAGCAACGTAAAACCCCTATACCGTAGAATGACAGTGAGGTTTATGACCTTGTGAAAAGAAAAGATAATGTGTTTGGGAAAAATATAAAACCCAGAGATGCTCACGGGTTATGGAAGAAACAATCAATCTTTTGGAAACTTGAGTATTTAAAGTATTTACTCATTAGACATTGTCTCGATGTTATACATATAGAAAATAATATTTTTGATGCCATCTTAGGGACGCTATTGAGTATACATAATAAGAGTAAGGATGGACTTAATATCAGGAGACATATGCAGACAATGAAGATTCAATCCAAGTTGTAGCGTAAAGACAAAACGCCTAGGAATGGAAAAAGGTAAATCCAAGTATCTTCCTCCGGCTTGCTACCCTTTGTCCCAAGCAAAAAAAATGATATTTTATAAGTGTTTGTATGGGATCAAAGTTCCTAGTCAGTACTCATCAAATTTAAACAACTTTGTGTCTATGAAATATTTGAAATTAGTGGGTATGAAGTCTCATGATTGTTATATTATGATGCAAGTGTTTCTACCCATTATCATCCGCCATAATTTGCCCAAGCATGTTAGTGATTCCATCCCTAGACTTTGTTCTATTTCAATAAAATATGCAACAAAGAGCTTGATCTTTCATATTTGGATGAGTTACAGGCTAATGTTGTTAGACCTTGTATCAACTAGAGATGTATTTTCCACTTTCGTTCTTTGATATTATGGTACATCTAGTTGTTAATTTCATTTGAGAAATCAAGATGTGTGGTCTAGTGTTCTTAAGATGGGCTTATCATTTCAAGATATACATGTATACTTTAAAGAAGAAGGTAGGAAACCCAGCACACCCTAAAGGAAGTACAATTCAAGGTATAACTATGGAGGAGGTAGGTGAGTTTCTTGTTGAGTTCTTATCAAAGGGGAAGGAATTGGGTTATCAAAATATAGGAATGAAGGAAGGCTCAAAGGGAACGACATTATAGGTTCTAAGGAGGTGTTGATTCCATTGCCGAAAGAGAGACAAGCTCATTTATTTGTTTTTCACCATATCATAGAGGTTCATCCTTAATTTAAAAAGTCATATTAATGAATTAAAGTTGAATTACCCTTCTAAAGGTGAATGAGCATTGACGCAAGAACATAAAAATACCTTTATTGATTGGTTTCATGAATAAGTTATGCATGAATTGTCTGAAATGGGTCATGACATTTCTAATAAAATCAAGTGGTTAGCTTATGTTCCTCGGACAACTGTTTGATCTTTTAAGGGGTATGATACCAATGGATATACCTTTTAACCTAAACATCAGGATGAAAAATCAAAGTCTGTTGAAAACAGGGGTGTTTTAATAGTGGCTTCTTCTCGAGAATATGCTAGCTCTAAAGATAAAGCATTAGTTGATGCGACCTTGTCTTACTATGGGACCATTCAAGAGTTATAGGAATTTGAATGCTATAGATTTAAGGTTCCCCTTTTTCAATGCAAGTAGGCAGATATCGGTCGACGTAGTTTGGTAA
The DNA here is from genome assembly GCA_026401315.1 of Dysphania ambrosioides. NCBI lineage: Eukaryota > Viridiplantae > Streptophyta > Magnoliopsida > Caryophyllales > Amaranthaceae > Dysphania > Dysphania ambrosioides. The sequence goes on along the minus strand of CM048668.1, from coordinate 6,342,573 downwards.
AGAAAGATAAATCGAATTGGAGTTTAGTCAAAATGAGTTGTATGCGTGATATGGAGGAACTATTTATACTTACACCACAAGCTAAACAAGTATTCTACATTAAAGACATAAATGACCTTCGATTGGCTATTGTTGTCCCTGGTAAATGACAAATCCTTGGAATCGAATTTGATGATCTCCCACCATTCACTATGCCTTGTAATGATGACATGGATGGACCTGAAATGGAAACAAATTATATGAGAATGGATCACTATGAAGGAGTTACTATAGATGAGTAGTACTCATTTTCTAGGTATATTTTTAAGTTAGGTTAATGTTTGCTTTATTTTCTTTTCAACCTTGATATTAGACGATTTACTGACTCAATTTGCATTGTTTACTTATTCTTTGATGCTATTTCGGCCTTACATCATGGCTAGTGCCAAAGATTTAAGTGTTGATGAGGATGATACTGAGTACAATGTTCACCTAGAGGCCGATCAAGGTGATCCATAAGACATAACTACTGAGTTAGAAGCTTAGAGACTTGATAGGATGTTCGACGAACATGAGAGGATATCTAAAGAATGTTGACATCCCATCGTGTTCGGGTGCAAGGAGAGGGAGGGAGTAGGGTGCTTAGGTCGACCCAAAGATTAGATTAGGAGCCTTAGAGTTTCTGAGGCATGTACTTAGAGTTTGATCATTTACTCTGGCATATTGGTAGGTGGCATCTCAAGTATACTTAACATATTGGCCTACTTATTCAAAAGTTCAAGATTAATTGGGAGTGGTCGGGAGTAAATATGGGTCTTTGGCAGACCTTGTGGGTGGACACAATGGTCACATTCCTAACTTAATCTTAATTATTTAAATATTTGTGTAAACTACCTTACTGAATGAAACTAACCTAATTTCTATGGTGAACCCTCAGTTGAGGAAGTTGTTTTTATTTGTAGTCGCCGATAGATTTTGGGATTTCAAATCAAAGTTGGTGACTATTTGGATTACCAAGACGAGAAAGGTATCCAAGAAAGACGTCTAAAGCTGTAGTGGTGAAAAAATCTGGAAACATATTAAGGAAGGTGGTTGGGCAACCTTTGTTAAGAATAAGATGTCTAAAGCTACAGTGGTAAGTTAAATACATTTATGTATTCAGTTTTGAAAATTCTTTCTAAGGTACTTATGACCTTTACTGTTATTGACAAGCTAAACGCGAAAAGGCGAGCAAGAGTATCAAGATGAATATTCATTCCTATTACCTTGGACAGTGAAGCTACAATGACGTAAGCCAACATTGGATAGCAGAGGGTTTTTATCCCTCTTGTGCAGGAGCTTCTTCTATGAAATCAAGCACCACGCTGATAAGCCATGGGGATGACTTATTTTGTTCAAGGCACAAGAAAAACAAGAAAAATAGGGATAGAGTCATTCTAAACAAAGAGACACAGTCTAAGGCTAATACATACGTAAGAGTTCTATTTGCAAATCACTAAAGTCCCCAAACTTATAATATCTGATATTAATTTCTAATCTTTAACTTTTTCTTTCTGAATGGAGTTCAAAGATAAGAATATTAAAGGGGAATTCGTTATCATGAGGAACCACGATGCATTAGCTATTCCCATTAGGAAACCGGATCATCTTGGACACTACATTAGATTGGGAGGGACCATTATTGGGTATAGAAAAGCTTTTGGACCTCCTCCACTCAGATCAAGCACACTATGTCAAAGTGGAGTTTCAATGGAAGAATAAGAGAATTTAAAGGCTCAACTTTGAGAAGATCTTAGACAAGAGTTTGATGCCACCATGAAGGACACGTTTTTCTCCCTACTTCAAGACATTGGTTTGAGAGTCGAGCACTTAGCATCCTAGAGTGCATAGGTGTCTACTCCCCATCTAGAGGTGTGTTAAACGATCTTTTTAAACCTTTATGTTGAATAACACATGACTATATTACGAATGACTTATAATAGTGACATATTATGTTGAATTCTCAAGGTCCTACTAGTTGTCGTCTACTCTTAAAAGATCCAAGTTCTGAAACGATCTACGATATGGCTGGTGGTGTTGCGTACCTAGTTTAGTTAGATTACCAGTTTACACGAACTCACTAAGGAACGAGGCTTGAAGGACATAAAGTGGTGAAGATTGAGACTATTCTTAACTTCTTTAAAGGAGTAGCACTATCGGTCCCGATTCCATAGTACGACTTGGAGACAATGAACGACACAATTGCTACTTTTATGTAATGGCATCTACATTTGATCAAGTTTTTAAGTGAGGTAGAAATTAAAGATTAATCACAATTTATCTATAACTATATTTCGGTATGATCAAAGTCGTCTTCTTGTGCCTTTTTAGGTGACTCCACGAGCTAAGAAGTTGAAGGGGATGTCAAGTGATGTGGTGATTGGGATCAATTATCCTGCCTAAATATGTCAATGGTATAAAAATGGCCTCTTCTCATTGAAGATCTAGCGACTTCTTTTAGTCCCAAGAGCAAGTAGCTACTTTAATGTGTGACTATGATGAAGGAAGAGGATATCATTGTTGTGCAGCCTAATTAAGCCTTATTCCACTACTCTAATGATGTAACAACATAGCTTGACAAAGTGACATCACCCAATTTCTACAGGGAGCTCAATTGGACATTTATGCTGTACTGTTATTAATTTCTAAACCATTTCAAAAATGCTTTTTTATGATTGTGTAGGGCACTCCAAAATGATTGCATGTCATGAAATTTACTCTTGTTAGTTGGTTGGTTGTGTCTTGAGGCCACTTCGGATGCAAGAATCAAAGGTAATATCGAGGAGGTAAAGATGTACGTCCATTTAAATTTAGAAAAGCCCTACAAGCTAGGTTGAAGTTTATTTTTGCCCCTACTTTTGTATGGTACGTTTGAATCTGATGTGTGAATTCTTTAATATACTTATTGTCGGTTTTATATGGTCATATTAGACCTAATATATGAAAGATTAGATAAATTAACTTTGGCATTTGAACGGATTGGTAAAACTTAGACAATTAGTTCCTAAACTTATTTTTAGGTCTTTAGATTATGATAATTTATTAGTATGTAAACATAATACTAATTACTTATTTCTTAATATGTAGTGCACACTGAATGCTTTTAGTCATTTGTGTTAGCTGTGGGAAAATCTACTTCTTCAATTCCACTCGGTTAATACGCAATATTAAGCTAAAAGCGATTATTAATTAGTGAGTGTTATCAATATATTTACAATGCAAAGTTGGTTGAAATTGAACTTTGAAAGTAATCAATGCCATTTTTCAAAAGACTTACATTGCAAAGAGATCAAGCCGAAAATCAACCATTGATATGGATAGAAGTGAAGGTGAATTGATTAGCTAAAATATTGTGAAATAATGCTATCATATGACTAACATTTCTATTTTGTACTTCATAGTGTGCTAAAAAACGTGGGGAAATTGGGTGAGGCTACTTCGTGATGTGTTTCATGCGTAACGTCCTCTCTAGGTGTAGTAGTGGAATGCCCATGGCAGAGCTAAGAACTTGTGAACATAATTTCATCATTTTAAATATCCTAAAAAGTGTACTCCCTCTTGAACATGCCCTAAACACTTGAAATACATTGATTTGAGTCAATATAGGTCAAATAATAGTGGTTAGAAAATGACATATTTACCATAGAGCATGCCATGAACACTTAAAATACATCGATTTGAGTCAATATAGGTCAAATGGGAGAGGTTTTGGGTAGAAAATGGCTATAACACGTGAAATACATCGATATGAGTCAATATAGGTTAAATAAGAGTGGTTTTGGGTTGATAATGGCATAGTTACCCTAGAACATTCCCCAAACATTTCGAATAAGATGGTTTAAGTCAAAATAGGTCAAATGGGAGCAGTTTTGGGTAGAAATAAAGCCCTTAATACTTGAGATACATTAATTTGAGTCAAAATAGGTCAAATGTGAGCAGTTTTGTGTAGAAAATGTCCTTAACACTTGAAATACATGAATATGAATAAGTATAGGTGAAATAGGAGCGGTTTTGGGTCAATAATGGCGTATTTTCCCTAAACTATGCCCCAAACACTTCAAATAGGACAGTTTGAGTTAAAATAGGTCAATTAGGAGTCATTTTGGATAGAAAATGCCCGTAACACTTGAAATACATTGATTTGAGTCAAAATAGGTCAAATGTGTGCGGTTTTGGATATAAAATGCCCTTAACACTTGAAATACATTGATATGAGTCAATATAGGTCAAATAAGAGAGGTTTTGGGTCGATAATAGTGTATTTCCCCTAAAACATGCTCCCAAACTCTTCAAATAGGATGGTTTGAGTCAAAATAGGTCAAATGGGAGTGGTGTTGGGTAGAAAATGCCCTTAACACTTGAAATACATTTATTTGAGTCAATATAGGTCAAATGGGAGCGATTTGGGTTGAAAATGCCCTTAACAATTGAAATACATCGATTTGAGTAAAATTAGGCCAAATGGGAGCATTTTCAATGGCATTAGGTTGTCATATTTCCTTGGTCAATGGTTTTGAGTCAAGTTAGTGTCATATGTTAGCGTCATAAGTTCATAAGTTAGCATCATAAGTTAGTGTCTTAAGTTAGCGTCATAAGTTAGTGTCATAAGTTAATTATACAACTTTGGGTAGTAAATGACGTGTTTGATCTTTAGTTTTGAAATACATTGTATTATATATATACTTTAATGATATGTTAATCATTCTTAGGTATATAAATGATTCAAAGAGGAGCTCTTCTCCATTGAAGAAATTGATGTGATCCATAACAAATTGACTAAGTATTAGACTGATAATTTATTTTAGATTACCTTACCTTTTGTGTATTTTCATGATGGTAATATTGTAGTTTTTTGTACATTTTGTTTATTTATTGGGTCGTAATTTTGATGTCCCTTAATGGGTTATCTATGACCTTAATAATGTATAAATGAATTCTAGATCATTATATGTATACCTTAATTATGATTGCAATCTTTGTAAATGGTTAGTAATAATAGTGTAAAATCAGGTTTTGGAACCATTAGAAATGTATAGCAGATTTTGGTAATATTGAAATGTAATGTAGCGGGTTTTGGGTAATATAGCAGATTTTGGTATATATAGCAGATGTGGCGTAATAGGGACCAAATTTTAGGATGAAACAAAACAATAGCTATATGCAGCGGGTTTAATATAAACTGACACTTTTTAGTTGTAATTAGTCTTTTTTCAATAAAACCAAACTAATAAAATGCGGCGTATATTACTTAAACCGCCGCTTTTTAAATGTAATTTATGCTTTTTTAATTAATCTAAAACAATAAAATGCAGCATATATAAATAAAACCATCGCATATTAATTAATTTAGGCGTAATTAGGCAAAACCATCGCATATTAGTTGATGTTTTGTGGCGTATTTTTTACGCTGTAAGTTCAATAGATGAATTTGTTGCCATCTTATTTGCTGCTAGCCTTTTGATGCCACATGTAGGACTAATAAACCCGACATATATTTATTAATTTCTACTAGTGAATATTCCACTAAAGTCCTTATCGAATTCTCTTGAGGCATTAGTCAGATTTAATAGTATCTCCACTGCCGCCGGGCAATCTATTCGAAGGAAGCAAGCCTCTTCCAACTAGTGACCTTCAGTTATCCTTCTCCTAATAGCTAGGAGTTCAGCATGAAGAACTGAGGAGGCCATGACTCTTTCTCCACCTCATCCACATATTCCATTATTTGTATGGATGCACCAACCTATTCTTCCTTCTACAATCAAACCCTTGTTTTTCCTCTTAGGCCTTTTCCAGGCTCCATCAACTTCCACGTACAATAATCAACTTTTTTCCCTAGAATTTTCCAATGGTCTAAGAGAGAATAGTTAGGGGCGTATGTAGCATAGCCTCTTTATTTTTTTCTTCAACTTCCCAAGCTTGTATTCTTTTCAAATTCTAGACATTGAAAATGGACAAGATGGCCATTGGATATAGTTGAGAATTTCTATGTCAAACCTCATTCCTATATAGCCAAATGCTCCAACAAAGGATGCAGAAGGATTCCTCTCTTCCTTGGCCGTGATTATCCTTGTTCATGAGAAAGCTTAGCCACTTGAGCCAGATTTCTTAGCATGATTTCATGATTGTGATTTTCTTATAATCTATGTTATTTTGACTCCTCTATATTTTGGCGAGTATCCAAGTCAGTTGATTGATACTTAGACTTGGGTGAAACTTAAAGATCATGCAAAAGTTTTGTTAAGGACTTAGTCTAACATTTGTACATATATTTTGTTTATGGGTCCTTCTGTTGGATCACATCCTAAGTAATTATCATAATCATGTTTATCTAGAAATGTATTTTATGTTCCAATGGGAGGGCTCGACTCAAATGAGAGTTCGAAGTGAGCAATACCAATCAGAAGTCAAGCATAGTATTTGCCTATATATATAATTAATCACAAGTATCCATTATTCACATTACTTCCACACTCAAACAAATGAAGTAACCATAATACACATAGGTTGATGTCAACCCGAAACCTTTAGTTAGTGATTCGGTCGCTAAATGACGTGATAGTAACCCTCAATTGGGCAATCAATTGTGGATCTTAAACTTAGAGGCGAATGGACGGGGATGCCATGACTGAATTCATCCCTAATGAGATGGAGATAACAAAATGTATATTCCGAGCCATAGATCAAAACTACGCAAAAAAAGAAGGATTACACAATAAGGACAAGATTAAAGGTTTTAACCAGGGAATACCTATCTCGAACCAAGTAAGAGTAGAACCGATAGTGAGGCCTTAGTCCAGGAGCCTAAGTCTGACCGAAAAAGACAAATATAGCTATGAGAAGTCATCCCCTATTAGGAGAATATAACAAGAACAAGGGTGGAAGCAAGTACATAAAGGGATTTAAGGCCAAACAACCTTATCTATGACCTTATCACCATTCTTGAGGGAAATATTTAGCTACCCGATACAAAAGATCAAGATGCCCAATTGCAAATATAACACGAAATCATGTCTCCCAAATATAGTGGTCCAATAATGAACCAACCCTAGTAGGTGGACCTTGCTTAGCTTGAGATTGAGCGTGCAGAAACCCAAAGCGCCCTCAAAATCCGAACTCTTAAAAGGTTTAAATACAAAACAAGTCCATAACATTTACCTTGGCCTAAACATAAATAAAAAACCTCAAAAAAATCAATCCTTACCCATTAAGCAAACCCCGAATTTGCGCAAATCGAAAATGCTCAGAGTCCTAACTCTCTAACTAAACATTAGACACCCAATAACTCAGCGTCAAATGCTTAGTTGAGGCGCCAGACCTTTGGGCATCCAGCTATTTCTTCTTCTATACCCTAATGCTATATTCTTCAACACAACCCCAAAAGCGTTTCTAGCTCCTTGCACAACCATCTACAACTGAACAAAAGATGCACTTTTGAGCATCTGATGCTTAGTTCAAGTATTTAACACCAGAGCTTAATGTTGGATGCTCTAACTTTGCATCATACACTTATAAATCTATTTTTTCTTCCTATAAACAATAGTAGAAAAGAACCTTTTACGGTGCTTTTATAGAGGTACTCACCAATAAAAGTGTTAAATAATGATATATTTAGTTAATGTTTGAGGCACTTTCAAAAGTGTTGCTCAATTTCATCGTAGCACATTGACGCTACAAAGTAATTTAGTTCCCAAAATTTTCAAAACTCCTAGACTCCAACCTAAATTCCTATAGCTATATTGCTCCCTTTGACAGTTGATCTCTACTCCCCATGTTGATTTCCCTCTCAATTCCCCAGATAATTTAACATTTGATAGATCATCAATTCAATTGATTTTTTCCCTGAGTTCTTAATCCATTCCCATACTAATGTATAATCTATAATTCATTCAATTTTATGAAATATCAAACCACTTAGTCATTTTTTCCTTAATTCTCGTATTTTTCGATTTCATAATTTTTTTTTCCAATCCCCAGTCCTCTATTGTCATCAATTTTCAAAGTAAAATTCTTAAACCTAATTTTAGTTATACAAGCGCAAATTTTTTTGTCTTTTTGATTCATAGTAAAATTCACAGTTTTATGGGAGAATTCAATTTGTTATGATTTCTATTTATTTGATTTTTGTAGTAGTTGTTATACGTTATTAATTAATAAAGGTAACTATAATAACTTTGATTGATTACTCTTCTTCCTTGTGTTTAGATATCCTTTCTATTAAAGTTGTCATGATTTAATTTATTAATATAACGTTTTGCGCAATATCATTGTAGTCGTACTGCTGTGAATACTATTTGGGGAGAGCTTGTGCGTTTGAGGCTTATTGAATGTTGAAGTTTGTTTTTGAATGTATATAGTCTCTATGTTATTTAGCTGGCAAGGAGTTTGTTCTTTTAGCATTTGGTTCAAGTGATATCTGTGCCGACTACTAGTTTTGCAGAATTATTCTTTTTATGTCAGCTTTGGTAAATATTGCTTGCCTACTTGGTAATCAGAATTTATTGCTGAGGTTTTGGTGTTTAAAAGCATAATTGATCTCTAGTTAATTAATTATTATTGTGAAAGATCATGATTAATTGATAACAGGGTTTTTCGTAAGCTTTTCAGCTCTAACCTGCTTGTTGTAATCTTCAGCCCTGTTTAACCATTCCAAGTTTTTACTTTTTAGTCTCTTAGTTCTTTGATACACTGTCCAATCCATGCATATAATATTTCTTTGGTAATATAAGTTATGATTAAAATCATATTTGAATTGGATTATATAATAAAGAATCTGAAGTTCTTTGTTAGGGGGCTAATAGTTATAAGTAGAAGTAGGGGTGTCAATTCGGGTTGTCGGTACGGATTCGGTTCGGTACTAACATATTCCATACTATCGAGTCGGGTTGTTTATTATTTTTGGATCGGTTCATTTTGATTTCGGGTTAATAATCGGATTGGGTTCAATCGGCTATTTACTTAATCGTTTTGGTTTGGATTCTTTTCGGGTTTGAATGGTTTGGGTTTGACCAGTTTATGTTTGAATGGTTTGGGTTTGACCAGTTTATGTTTGAACGGTTCGGGTTTAAATGCTTAAGACGGTTTATTTCAACTTTGACTCGACTTTGGGACGAGTCCAATTTGGATGGGTTAAGACAGTTTATTCGGGGCCATTTCGAGACAATTTAGTTCGATTCATGATTATTTTATAATTATGTTGTAAATCGCATTTTACAAGTTAACTTCATGATTCTTTGATTTTTATTATGCACTTGTCAATTCTTTGACAATAACCAACATTGTTAACATCGTGATTTTATTTTGACATTTATAAGGACCTAGTTCCTTGTTTGCTTGCTGCTTTGCTTAGTATAGAAAGACTGGTAATTACTTTTTCAGTTACTAGTATAGTGCTATTCCTATCAATGAACATATTAGTCTCTATAACATTACCAATTAACAACTTGATATTCAAATTTTCATAATGATGTAAATGTCTAAAATATGTCTAATTTCATATATTTTCTCCTCGACAATTCTCGTAACTATTTTTTTTATGTATGTAATAATTGGATTTCGTAGTCAAACTCATCATAAATTACGGACCTATAGTAAAGATTCTATTCTTAATCTTTTAATATTCATTGTCATAAGTAATTGATGTCTCTATGTTACAATTTTGCAAAATAATAGGTCGTTTGTTAAGAATCTTAATAATTTGCAAGAAATATGATTTGAGTATGATAACTCTACTATTAGGTTTCTAGCATGTTAATTTTGAACATATTGTCTTAAATTGGATTAAGGGTCACTATCAATTAGGCCTTATCGGTTTTTGGTCTGGTTGAATCCGATTTAGGCTGTTATTAATCGATTTACAATCAGGTTGGGTTGTTAATGGGCTGAGTCTTTTCGGAATCGGGTTATATTCGTGTTGGAGCCGATCGAATTTGGGTCGGGTTGTATTTTGGGTTAAATCGATTTTCAGGTTGGAGTTCCGTCAAGTCGGTTCGGGTTATGGTTACACCTTTCGGGTTGTAAAGGAGTTTGATTTAAACAATCGGATTAGTACAGTCAGGTTCGTTATTTGGGTAGAAAATTGACCGCTCTATTTTACAAGGACTTCATTGTAGATTAATTTCTCTGGCTATTTATACAGATTTGGGTGTAGCATTGGGGATTCTTGATTTCATACCCCAAACCAAGGGCTGCTAGGCAAAACAAAACATTAGGTAGAAACTTTTCTGTACAGTAAAGCACTATTAAATTTTAGAAGTTATGGGCAAAATTATGTCAACCAAACCAAGACGAAAAAAGTGAGAAAGTAAAGGACCTTATGAACCCTATTGTACATACTTCAGATTCCCGCAGTGACAAAAAGGGACAATGTATGGACGTTGCACCTGGGTGTACCATGCGCATGGTACACCCGAGCCAAAACACAACAAGTAATGAACAAAATGCAGGTGGAAATGTACACGCAGTATATTGGAAATGTACATGTGAATGTCAACTTGTAATGCTGAGTCAGATGCGTGTCCCCATACTCAACTGCCCCAGTTACTCTTCCTTTCCACACTCAACCGCCCCTTTCTCTGTAATATGTAACTGTTAGTTTACTTTTATGGGAAAGGAAATCTATAATAGGCTTAGTCAGCAACACCATCATTTCCATTTTCAAAAACTTAAACTTTTCCCCTACCGTACATTATATTTACTATTGTCAGCCACTACTTTATGATATGTACATTCTACAAGTAGGAAATGTACATTCCTAGAGTAGGTAATGTACATTTTGATATCAGTTAATGTACATTTACACTATATGAATGTCTACATTCAAAAAGTTGCAACGCTTGATATACATACTAACTAGATTGATAATGTACATATAATTGACTAAAAATATATATATTATTGATTAAGAATGTACATATTTCGATCAGGTAATATGCTTTTATGTAAAAGATAACACTGAAACTAACTTACTAATATAATGTAATGTACATATGGCAGTTGTAGAAATTCATAAATATACATTGTTCAAGTAAGAAATGTACATTCTTATACTGCATTATGTACATTTAATGATATGCCCATTTAATGATACGCAATGTACATTTATAATAAGCCTCATTTACATTTATAATAAGCCTCATGTACATTTATAATAAGCCTCATGTACATTTATAATAAGCCTCTTGTACATTTATAATAAGCCTTATGTACATTTATAATATACCTTATGTACATTTTGGATATGCCTAATGTACATTTTACGATATGCCTATATAACACAAATCACATTAAATATCCATCATACCAAAATTAATATACCAACATTTGTCTTTGCGAACTATAAACAACACAAATCGCATAATGTACATTTTCCTAAAATATAATGTACATTAACAACAAGCCTGTACATTATGCGATTTGTGTTGTTTAGTTTGCAAAAACAAATGTTGGTATATTAATTTTGGTATGATGGATATTTAATGTGATTTGTGTTATATAGGCATATCGTAAAATGTACATTAGGCATATCCAAAATGTACATAAGATATATTATAAATAGACATAAGGTTTATTATAAATGTACAAGAGGCTTATTATAAATGTACATGAGGCTTATTATAAATATACATGAGGCTTATTATAAATGTACATGAGACTTATTATAAATGTACATTGCGTATCATTAAATGAGCATAAAAGATTTCATACAAATTTTGACAGAGAAATAAATGACGTTTACATAAGTGAAATCAGTTCAAGTATATGAAATTTTTGATTCAAATTCAAAAATATTGGTAATCATTACTCAAGTTGCATATAAAAATAAAATCTCTGCCAAATCTTATCCTACTGCTGCCATCCCCACTTTTCTGATCTCCATAGTAATTTTTACACACTTTCCCCAACGCATTTCACTCGACTGCATGTGACACCCAAGCCACGTAGGACAGGTGCACCATGCGTCCCATACGCCCGGGTGCACCATCGAATTTACGAAAAAGGGAAAGCCAAGAGAGGAAAAGGTAAGAGTATCTACATAGTATAGCAAAGCCTATGTATAAGTTCTTAACCACGTGTGTGATCTTTGTTACTCAAGTACTTAACATCAAGTACCCTTGTTATCTCCTGGATACGATGACATGGGAATAGAAACTTGGCATTTTATTTTGGTCCAAAAAAAAAAGATTATTTTATAAAATAGTATAGAATGTATGCTTCATTGACACGAGTTCTCAATCCAGGTGACAAAGTCTTTGATTATTATACTGCTATCTGTCTCATATATACGGAGTAAAATGTATCTATCTAGTGTGTTGAACTGATGATTTCCATCTTTAAATGCCACTATTATAATAGTTTGGCAGTCAAACTCTATTTAAAGATATCCCCTAACCAAAATTTAATGAGCAAAAGGTCTAAATTTTTTTTCATTCTAAGCATTGTTCTACCTAAATAACCTCTCTTCCACAATCAAGTACTCTCAAACATCCTTCAATCCATACCAAAGATCACTCAAGGCATACTTTGCCTTCATCAAGCAAGGAATCATTACTCCTTCCAACAACACTCAATCCAAACTCAAGCAAAGGACCTTCTCTCAATTGTAAACATCGAGGACCCTTTCAATTTAATATCATTTCTTTTTGTTTTAGTCTACTAATTCATTCAGCATACATTTTAGATTTTAGTGGTGTTCTTCCACTCTATAGCCTAATATTGGATCTTTTTATGTGATAATTGTAGAGGATGCAAACCTCCATCTACATAAACTCTTTATTTCAATTTTATGCAACTTTTGTATGCCTTGATCAACCAAAGAGACATCACCATTACTGCTCTCTTATGATCAATTCTAAAAATCTTTACTTTATGTCTCTTTCTCCTATGATGTGAGGGATTAAGGGTAACTCCTTCCTTCACTAGGTTAAGTCTCAATATCTTTACTTTGAGCACCATGTTCAAGGAATCATACTTATGGATAGGTCTTCTCTTAATCACTCAAGCAATCCCCTCTCCTATCATATTTATTTATTGCAATTTGTTTACATTATAAAAATTCCTTTATTTCTTTTTTTGGGTCTATGATGAATAGATTTTGACATCTCCATTCTCACTAGAATTATTCAAATCTTAACCCTTTTTTGTGAGCAAAACCATAAGTGTGCATCATGCTTGAATGCATATTTAGGTGTTGTCTTAATAACCATTTCTTGTTGGCATAGTAAAGCATACATTGGTACGTATTTCATCTTTTAGTTAATGATGTTCTAAGTGTTGAGTCCCTTAGGTTTTGATTGATAGTTTTGAATGATGACAAACAGCTAAGGGAAACAGGTCTTTGAAAGTGTTCAATACAGTTGGGGGAACCAGCTAAAATAGAACACTGTTTCCCTAGATAAGTTAGTACTTATATGAGATATTTGTTGAACTAACTTATCTTTATACAGGGAACAGTTAGATGATAAATGAGCTATGCACTGGTAGGGAACCAGTATAAACTGTTCTCTCAAACTGCTTTTATGAAAGGCAGTTACTTATTTAGTATTGTACATTAACTTTGTTAAATGTGCAGTATCTAAGTTGATTTCTAAGATTGGAAGCTTGAAAGGATTTTCGATTAACTTAAAGGAAGGTCCTTTGGTCAATAATTGAGTTCATTCATGGAAGCTTTCAAGACTTAACGAATGCATGAAGGAAGACTACACTCAAAGAGTTATTTCGGAACTTCATGTAAATGCTCCGTAGTATAACTTATATAATTGAGTATATAAAGCGCTTTTAGTATATTAAATATCGTTATGAAATTTGGTACAAGGTTTGGAACAAATTTCATAACATATTCAGTTCAGGGAACCAGGTTAAGGAACCAGGTTAACTGAACATATTATTTAAGCTGCTGTTTTTACAAAGATTTTACAAAAAGGATATTTTCCGAAAAATATTGATTTAAAATATATCCAAGCAGCTAAAGATAAGATGATATTTTTGGTTAGCTAAAAACTAGGAAGTATTTTATCCTAAATTGATTTTATCTTGTGATCAAATTAATTAGGATAAATACTTATCATAAAATCGCATATATCTTATATGCATGATTTTAGGGTTTAGCCAACTAACCTATAAATACATCTTACTCTGAATAATCATGATGATGGCTCTCACGCATTTTTAATAGAGTTCTATCTTTGAGAGCTAAAAGCACTACTTCAATTATTAAGTGATACACAAGAGCATAATAGTGTTTTAACGTTTTTCTCTATTTGACTTTTGAGAGTTAGATCATTAGAGAGTTCTTGATCTTGTATTAAGTCTTTGACAGAGGGGTTGAAGACTTGGTGAGTGTTTGTGAGTTCAAACACACTAGGAACTTACGAGGGTAAGTTTAGAGCACATTCAGAGTAGAGTGTGGGGTTTACTGGTTCCCGGAGTAGGGAAACCGTAGAGTGTTCTTTGTCTTTATTTTTCGGAGTAGATTAATAAAGGACTTAGGATAGGAGGACGTAGGCCAGAGTTGGCTGAACCTCGTTAAATCTGTGGTGTTCTTTATTGCTTTGTTTTATTCCGCTGCATAAGGGAACCAACACAACTGGTTCCTTACACATAATCCGAAAAGAAGAAAAAATTGCTAATGATTACTTAACACTCAATTCACCCCCCCCTCTTGAGTGCCCATTGAACCTTCAGTGGTTTTAGGAATTACTTTTGATTGGGTGATATGACTTTTGCATGTCACTTTGCTAACTGTATTATTCTATCAAAGATATCCATATAAAATAGAAAAGGAAAAGGGACAATGGGTCCCCCTAATTAAGCCCACATTTAAGTTTGAAGGATTTCAGAAGTTAATTGTTCACTAGAGTTTTAAAAGGGACCATTGGGATGTGTTGGCTTATTAGCTAGATGAAGAGAGATGGAAGACCATAAGATCAAAGGGTTGCAATAAGAAATTCCCTAGAAACTAGATCATAAGACTTGCTAATATTAAATTTGAGCAAAGCTAGGTGGACATTTCCTTTCTTCTTCTTGGTAATTGCATCTAGCATTTCATGACATAGAAAGACAATATCACTTAGGTGTTGACCTAGGATAGAAGCGAATTGATTTTCCAAGAGACTTAGACGCAACTAACTAACATCTTTTAGAAATTATTAATAGCCTAAAAAATATTCTGACCCATCACATGCCTATATCATTTGAAAATTGACAAAGGTAACCCATCCAAACCTAAAGCTAAGATATTTCTAGTACCATGTGCGCGAATGAGAAATTGATAAAAATTGGTTTGATTTGCTAGCAATTTTCTTTTGATTGTGGTCATTTCTTACATCCATTCATGTGATTTTCCACGTGTGAAAATTTGCACCCTTAGGCACCATCTTATACAAATGTTTTCTACAATCATGGAAAATTCAAAGGGGAAGATTAGCCAAAAATTGATTAAAGCTCATGGCCTGACCTTTGACTTTTTCAAAACTTTCCATATTGTAGTAATTGGCACTCGCTCTCGACGTTGTGTTAAGGGGGATGTATTTTCACTTTGGCCCATTTTAAGTATTGACTTTAAGTGAATAGATGACTATGTTCAACCAACCATAGTGCATTAAAAACTTAGACCTTGGCTAGGTGGAGACTTCGAGTCTTGCATCATGTGAACATGCTAGTGTTACTACGTAAACTTGTTTAAACATTTCCATGTTATTTGTACTAATATTTGGAATCTAGCTTTGAAAAACATGTTGGGAAGCCTAAAAACCTCAAAAATATTCATGTCCCATGCATCCTTGGTCTATGATCACCAACTAGGCTCATCATCATTTAGCATGTGTCTAAACTGCATCATACCTACATCATATCATGTCATGTCCTCATCATGTCATAGTATGTCTGCTTCATGCCTCACCATGCCGCCTAATATACTTACACCTCATATTGCCTCAAACATGGTAAAATCCTAACTTTACTTTTTAGAATACCTCCAACATAATAAATCCCTAACTTTACCTCTCAAAATGCCTCAAATACGATAAAATACTAAATTTACCTCTCAAAATTCCTTTAAACGTTAAAAATCTAACTTTACCTCACAAAATGCCTCAATATGATACAAACTTAACCTTACCCTTCAAATGTCCTAAACATAACTTTTAAAAACTAGATAAAATCATACCTCTCCTCTCAAAAATCTAAACCACGGTATCAAACCTATCTTACCTCTGATGTAATAGCTAAAAAATTTTCTATAGAGTAAGTAAGTAGTATTAGGGTAATTGTGAAAGATAAAAAACAATTAAGTTATGTATAGCCTTTTAGTACATGCTAAGGGTCAAGGAACCCAATAAAGTATAGGGTGGATGATTCGATGAGTGAATCACCACTAGAGAGCCTGATTTTTCACAACCCAACCTTCCTTTTTTGGTGAAAAAACTAAAAGGACTCTCTCCCACTAGTGCCCTACTATATTTGTGAATCAATAAAGATGAGTTATGCGAATCTATGACATTGAAATGGGTTAAGGAGTCACCACCAATATTTTTGGGCTATTTGGTGACCCTTGGGTTTAAATCCTAAAATTTACTAACGTAAGTGGCCTAAGAACCATGAGAAGGTTCGGGAATGATCAACTTATTTTAATCGAAGAATATGTACAAGCAATTGGCAATAAGGTGAAGAATAAGCCAGTTTTGTTTCATAGGCAAACATAAAAAAACAAAAGGAAAAGCACACTCCGATTAGGTTAGTTTAGAAATTTAAAAATTATGCACATAAATCTAGGTTAAGTGATCACTTTATTAAGAGTCCTTAAGATTAATGTGTACCTATGTTTGGTTGTCCATTGTTTATCTTGTTAGGAGTGATTTTCAATCAATGGGTCTTGTTTATAAGCATAAATAAAGGTGATCATGCAATCTCAATACAAAGTAAGAATCATATATAAAATTACAACAACCATAATAAGTAATAAGAGGCAAGAGATAAGAGTTAATAGGATAGAGTTAGTTAGAATACATAATGATGATGAGTCAAAGATTTACTAATCAAAAGAAGATTTAGGCCTAAAGAGAACTTTCTCCATGACATACTTTAACTAAGCAAAATGGTCTAGTTCATGAATTTTTAAGTCTTAGAACATCATTAACATAAGAGGCAAAATATAGATCCAGATATACTTTATGATGCTTGAATAAGAAATAAGCCTGAAGGATAACTCCAAAATGTACATTCAGGTATGACCTACACCTAGGGTTTTCTCATGACAAAGGGTTAAATATTGATTGAGTTTAGAGAGAATGGATATGTTTAAATCACTTCATCATAAACTAAAATAAGAGAAAAGTTGCATAATGTAAATAAATTACAATAAATAAAATACAAGGGGAAGGGAGTTGCTTGAAAGATTAAGAGGAGACTGATCTATGGAGATGGTTTCTTGAATGAGGTTCTCAAAGCATTAGACGCCAAGTTTGAGCATAAGATTCTAGCTTTATGTGTCACATTGTCATGAAGGAAACCATTTCTTTGTTGAAAAGAGGATTAAAACAAGACAGGAGCACTTTTGGCCAACGCTAAGGAGTTGAGCGTCAAACATCAAGGCTTCGTGTTAGACGCTTATAGGAGGATGAGCCCTAATGGAGCAAAACAGAGTAGACACTAAGCATTGGAATCCCACTGTATGTTCGACGCTAATGTAGCGTATTTGACGCCTAGTGTGAGCGTTTAACGCCTACTCTAGGAAGCTGATGCACTTCTTGCATTCGACACTTGCTTCATTTGTTGAGCATAATAGCTTTGAGCCTCAATTTTGTACAATTTAGGGGTTTGTTTCTGGTGTTTTGATAATATGAGTTTGTGGATTGGATAATGTATTTGGGCCAAGGTAAGTGCCTTAGACTTGGGTTTGTGTTTGGGCCTTTTCGTGGTTATTTTTTTGGGTTTACACAGACTTAACCTTGAACCAAGTTAAGTCTGCTCGTAAGGGTTCTTTTTTCATCGGACTGCTATATGGTGAAATATGAATTTGTGTCTATAGAAGCCCCCTCTTTGACTGAGTCTTGGATAAGACAAAGGTCAATATACAATTTGAGATGGAGAAAGATCTGAGACTCTCTACAATCTTAAACCTCCTTTGTAACATCACTACCTGCAAAACAAGTATGGGTTAGTTTGCAAGAAAACCTATCCATCAGGTGTCATTAAGCCCGTTCTACTAAAGATGGTAACTTATGTCAGTTGGCCTGAATGATTGAGGTTAGAGCACTAAAATACTCTACTTGGGAGACTAGTGCCGATTGAGAGCTTCTACTTAGAGGGCATGGCTTATTAATCAACCTAATATATTAAAGAGAAGTTGTTACTAAAGTGGTGTGGCTTATAAGTTGCCCTGATGTAGCAACAAGGGTGTCACGCCCTAGGTGATGCGTCTTAGAGACAAGGCCTATTATGCCAAAGGAGGGCCACTATCAAGGTGGTGCAAACTTAAAGACATGCCTTGTTATGCCAGAGACATAGCCTAGTGTGCCAAAGAGACATGGCCTATTATGCTGGAGACATGGCCTACTGTGCCAAAGAGATATGGACTATTGTGCTAAAGAGACATGGCCTGTTGTGCTAGAGACATGGCCTATTGTGCCAAAGGCATGGCTTGCTATGTCAAAGAGATATTCCTACTATGCTAGATGGGAGCTAATGTCAATAAGACATGGCATAAATTTGAGGAGGGGCTAAGACTATTGCTCCTTACCTCTATGTGATTTACTGAGGAAGCTTTAGTGCTTTGAGAGGGTGCTACTCTACTCTAGTGGGGAGTCTTCTTTGTACTAGTCCATGAATTTAGGTTGATTTTACAAGTTCTTATGTCCTTTAGAATCGGCTAAAGAGATCGTTAGTTTTGAAGGATTTAGTACCTTTTGCCTTGCTAGGGATAGACGGACTTTGTTAAGGAATTTTTCTATTCATATTTCTTGTTGAGGAGATTTCCCTTGAAGTTTTTAAGTGACTTTTGAGGGTATTTCCCTTTTTATCATTGTTAGGGATGTTTATCTGTTAGGGATTTTTATTCACTAGGGAGCTTTTATCCCGTAGGGAAGAATTTATTTGCTAGATAACTCCAGGGGGAGAAGGGTTTTAGCTGGTTTTGCTGGGGATTAAACCTTAAAATTTACCCACTAGGGATTTTCATCAGACCCAAAGTTTCCTCAATTTAATTAGTATGTTGTTAGGATACCTCTTAAGCTTTAATGTATTTTGAGGACGCCTCCTGGATCAATAGGGTCGGTTTGACGCACCATGCATATTATTGGGACGCCTTTGGTTATTGGCATATTTTGGGGTTGTCTCCTAAGTGTGGGGCTTAGTTAGCCTAGTCTGCATAGTATTGGGATGTCTCCTAAGCCTTGGCGTATTATAGGGATGCGTCTCTAGGCCTTGCACTAATTTGTGTATTATATTGATGCCTCCCGAGCAAAGGATCAAAAATTTAGAGTCATTGAAGTGCTTAGGAGTCATGTGAGGTCAACCTAACTTTTTAATCGACATTTGCAATATCACTTTTATACTCTTGATTTTAATGTGTTTATGGAACAGGTTTAATTGGTAAGCCCCTGGTTTTGAAGGCGTCATGGTCTAACTTTTAGTTGTTTGAATAGGTCATGAGGATTGCCTTTTAGATTATTTTTGTTATAAGGTTTTTTAGGGGCAAAGCTAGATTTAGAGGCAAATTTAGTTTTGAAAACCTAGGCTTTTTGCTATATGACTAGCTAATGAGGGGCTTAAGCTGTGTCACTTTGATTTCTGGTTGTGTTGTAATAATTCTTCAGGGAGACGTTAGGGAACCCAAAGAAGAAGCCCTAGAGGTCTTTAAAAGGGAGATCTTAGCCCTTAGTGTCATGCTTGCTTGTTTGTTCTCTTCTTTTTGCCAATTTTAAGGATAATGGCTTGACTAGTGACCAATGCTTTGGTGAATGATTATCCTACAAGGTTAGGAATCTAGCTTTACATAGGTTTTAGGATGGTGGTTGATTTGACTGTAGGCCAGATTTATATAGCTTTGGAATCTTGGGTTACTTTATGAAGCGTGACTATGACAAGTTTTTGACCTATGATGCATGCGTCTAATGCAAATGATGTTTAGCATGACATGATGGTTACGTCTAATGTAAATAATGCATATCATTACTTATGATGCATGTATTATTTTGCATGGATATGGATGTGGTACTGACTCTCTCCTAACTAGAAGGAAAAAAAGGAAGAGTATAGGGGAGGCTTTTCAGTGAAATATTTGCGAGGAGGCTTTTGTAAACTTTTTGTAGCTGTAGGGGTTATCAGGGCATGACTGGGTTGATGCACGAGAGTATGAAAGGCCTTAGGAGTTTGCACAATCTAGAAGCACAACTTTTCAAGTTTGAAGGAGAGACAATGATTTTTGAAATTTATGAGACTTTTGTACATGGGAGGTGACTTAAATTGCTGCTCAAGTAAGTCAAATGATTCGTAGTCGTTGTCTTTATTAGAATTAGAGCAAGTCTGAACAGCTAGAATCTAGGAAGCATAGGCTGTGCCATCAATGAAGAGGTCTAGGAAGATTGCAGAGCAAGTTAAAGAAAAACTCACCAAAGGCCAAAAAATAGCGAACCGATTTTCGGGTTTAGGTTAGGCTAAAATTGGGAAAGAAAGGGTTTTGATAGGTTTTAAAACCACTTGCTTTGTCTCTTATAATTTAGACATTTCATTCTTTTAAGCTTTGAAATTAAGTTTGTTTGAATTCAAATGAACCATTAAAATATTTTACAGATTTCATTTAATTTATAAACTTAAAATTGAGTACTAAGATCAAATGAGGCAAAGTAATCATGGAAGAATAATTCGCAACCTAGCACAAAGTTACGGTAGATCATGCTATTGAAGGAACATAAGAGCTTTACATAGAGCACTTTTGCATAGGTGTTGGAAATCCCATTTGGCATCAAGAGCACTTTAGCTTAATGTATAAAGGAGTTCAAAAGGGGACAAGAGCACTTTTTCTTGACGCCTAAATATGGTGTGTCTAGCGCACTTGTGGGTGTTTAACTCCCATCTCTAGAGTTTAACACTAACATATCCTTTTAAAGGAATCTAGTTAAAACATAGCTCTATTTAGAAGTTTCTCTCAGACTTAAAACTCGGTTTACAATATATTTTAGTGGTTTCCCTTTAGATTTGGAAACATGGAGGGCGATGGGGCCTCAGGTGAGCTTATCTACGTATCCACTAAAGGAATAAGGCCATAATGTAGCTCTACAAGCGGCGAGGCTGAGTCAGTTACGTTTTTGAAGTTTCTACCAAATTTATAACTCGAGGATGGTGGTACTCTAATGGTTCCTTTTCATATTCGGAAACACATGATTACGGTTGGGCCTCAGATGAGGTTGCCTATGCATCCGCTGCAGGAATCAGGCCTTGATGTAGCTCTATAAACGAAAAGACTAAGTCAATTACATTTCAGAAGTATCTTTCAGATTTGAAACTTAGGAATTTCTAGTTCAAAGATTAATTTATAGATTTCAAAACATAGATGGTGGTCGGGCCTCAAGCGAGGCTATCTATGTATCCGCTACGAGAGTCTGGTCTAGGCATAGCTCTATATGGACAAATTTTTCTAAGAATTTCTTTAACTAATTGAGATTCTTCAATAAATAAAATTTGTTACCGTCCATGTATATAAGCTGTAAGGCTAATCTAAAAATGACTTTCTTGACAACGAAGGGTCTAGCCCTGTTCGGCCTGAATTAGCCTCATAGGTCTGTTCTATTTTTTCGATGTTAGTTTTTTTGCTGACAAAATAGATTGCATTTTCCTTTCCTTGTACCTCTTGAATTAGAAAAGCCCCAGGCCAATGAGTCGGTGACTGAGAGGTATAGGCGAAGAGGAATTTCTGTGAATGATGGAGAAGACATAAGAGGATGTTGAGTCCCTTAGGTTCTGATTGATAGTTTTGAATGATGACAAACAGCTAAGGGAAACAGGTCTTTGAAAGTGTTCAATACAGTTGGGGGAACCAGCTAAAATAGAACACTGTTTCCCTAGATAAGTTATTACTTATATGAGATATTTGTTGAACTAACTTATCTTTATACAGAGAACAACTAGATGACAAATGAGCTATGCATCTAAGTTGATTTCTAAGATTGGAAGCTTGAAAGGACTTTCGATCAACTTAAAGGAAGGTCCTTGGTCAACAATTTAGTTCATTCATGGAAGCTTTCAAGACTTAACGAATGCATGAAGGAAGACTACACTCGAAGAGTTATTTAGGATCTTCATGTAAATGCTCCGTAGTACAACTTATATAATTGAGTATATAAAGTGCTTTTAGTATATTAAATATCGTTATGAAATTTGGTACAAGGTTTGGAACAAATTTCATAACATATTCAGTTCAGGGAACCAGGTCAGGGAACCAGGTTAACTGAACAGATTATTCAAGCTGCGGTTTTTACAAAGATTTTACAAAAAGGATATTTTCCGAAATATATTGATTTAAGATATATCTAAGCAGCTAAAAGATAAGATGATGTTTTTGGTTAGCTAAAAACCGGGAAGTATCTTATCCTAAGTTGATCTTATCTTATGATCAAATCAATTAGGATAAATACTTATCCTAAAATCGCATATATATCTTATATGCATGATTTGAGGGTTTGGCCGACTAACCTATAAATACATCTTGATCTGAATAATCAAAGATAGAGCTCTCACGTAATTTTAATAGAGTTTGATCCTTGAGAGCTAAAAGCACTAATTCAATTATTAAGTGATACACAAGAGCATAATAGTGTTTTAACGTTTTTCTCTATTTGACTTTTGAGAGTTAGATCATTAGAGAATTCTTGATCTTGTATTAAGTCTTTGACAGAGAGGTTGAAGACTTGGTGAGTGTTTGTGAGTTCAAACACACTAGGAACTTACGAGGGTAAGTTCAAAGCACATTCGGAGTCGAGTGTGGGGTTTACTAGTTCCCGGAGTAGGGAAACAGTAGAGTGTTTTGTATCTTTATTTTTCGGAGTAGATTAATAAAGGACTTAGGATAGGAGGACGTAGGCCAGAGTTGGCTGAACCTCGTTAAGTCTGTGGTGTTCTTTATTGCCTTGTTTTATTCCGTTGCATAAGGGAACCAGCACAACTGGTTCCTTACACATAATCCGAAAAGAAGCAAAAATTGCCAACGGTTACTTAACACTCAATTCACCCCCCCCTTTTGAGTGCCCATTGAACCTTCAATTGGTATCAGAGCCTAAGCTTCTCGAAAGAGTAACATCTAGAGGAGTTAAGAATGAGTACTCAAGAATTAAGTGCAATCGGTTATGACAACAAGACACCAAAGTTTAATGGAAATAATTATGCCTGGTGGAAGAATAGGATCCAGAATGTTATCATGGGTATTGATTATGAATGCTGGCTAGTAGTTAAAAATGGTCCTAATATCATTCTCAAGACAGAAGCTGATGGGAAACAAGTTCCCAAGAAGGATATCGAATTGGTCACTGCTGATTACAAGCTGCTGGAGAAAAATGCTAAGGCAATGTCAATTCTACAACAAGCAATAGGTGAGAACGAAACAAATCGGATCTCTGGTTGCAGTAGTGCTAAGGAGATATGGGACACCCTTGAACTTGCGTTTGAGGGAACCAGTGAGGTAAAACGGTCTAAAATTGATTTAATCATGTCTAAATACGAATTGTTTGCCATGAATAAAAATGAAAAAATCAATGATTGCTTTCGTAGGTTTATGACTATTGTTAATGATCTTAGATCACTTGGTAAAATGTTTTCTGATGAGGATCTTGTGAGAAAAATTTTGCGTAGTTTAACAGATACATGGACAGCTAAGGTAACAACAGTGTACGAAGCAAAGGATCTATCTACCCTGTCCTTGGAACAGCTGATTGGTTCCCTTATGACTCATGAGATGCTGATTGACTCTAAGGAACCAGCCAGAGGCATGGTACTGAAGGGAACAGTAGAGGAAGAAGAAGATGAGATCAGCCTGATTGCAAAAAGATTTGAAAGATCTCTTCGTGATCAAAAGAGGAATTTCAAAGGTAGGAATTTCAAAAACACTAAAAAATCTAACCCGTCTTCATCTTCAGGTTGCTTCAAGTGTGGTGAGAAAGGACACATCATTCGTGATTGTCCAAAATGGAAGGACAAATAATCTCAATCTGGAGATAAGAGGGCTTTCAAGAATGCCATGATAGCATCTATGTGGGGAGAATCTGACTCAAGATCTGATGAAGAAGAAGATACAACTAATTCTGATGTTTGTCTAACTGCCTTCACAAACATCAAGGAGAACAGCACTGGTCCGGGAACCAGAGGGGGAACCAGTACATTCAAGAAATGCTTAATGGCTAAGAAGGATGTACTACAAAGACATAAGGTAAACCTTGAACAAATTAGAGTAGATATGCATGAATATGATAGAGAAAATATGCTTACTTGTATAGATTCTTTATTAGATGAATGTTATAAATTAGGTGAAACTTATATAATTGGCAAAAGAGAACTAAAAGAAAAACGCAATGAATGTGAAATTGCTATTGCTAGTTGTGATCACCTAGAAATGGTTTGCCATAACTTGAAAAATCAAAATGCTGAACTAGAAGTTGAATTGGACAAGTGCAAGGTAGAACTAGAAAGGGCAAGATCTTCTGAACTAGACTATCCAAGTGATGGTGAAGAAGATCTGATCTCCTGGTTCCCCAGAGACTTATCAACTACTAGTAAAGTCCCTGATTTCTCTACAGTCATAAGTAAAGCAAATTCTTGTAATAGAACCTCTCTGTTGAAAGCCTTTAAAACATTGACCTTCAACTTAGAAAATTCTTACAAAGAAATTGCTTCACTTAAAGCTGCTCAGTCCCCTAGTTTTCCCACTGAAACCAGCGTTGAAGTCAGCAGTATGATTAATGAATATGAAAGCACTATCTGTAAGTTACATGCTGAATTTAATCGATTAAAAAGTGAAAAACAATTAGTAGTTAGTAACATGTCTAATGACCCTGCGGCTTTAGATCTTAACTTACGACTTGCAACTTTAGAAAGTAACTTTGAGTTTTTGAAAGAGAAAAACGAGCTGTTAGTTAAAACACTTGAAACAAAAGAAAGGGAATTGCATGACAGTCATAGACATTTGGATAAGCTACTGAACGCACAAAGGACTTTGAACCTTCTGACTTCATCAGGAGGAAACAAAAGAAAATTTGGTCTTGGTTATACTAGACAGAGAACCAGGACTAACTGGTCTCCCAGAGAAACCACCTGGATCACAGAATATCAGCGAGGTAAGTATGTCATGACTAAAGAGATGCACGTGTGTTTTCATTGTGGTAAGAATGGACATAAGATACATGAATGTCCAGCTAAGAAAATTAGTGCTAATAAGAACAGCAAGAGTATAATGTATGTGTGGAGAAGAAAGGATAAACATGATGCTAATATTGTTGAAAAGGGACCCAAGTATGCTTGCGTTCCTAAAACTAATGTTTGATTCAAACTTACAGGCTAGAGTGAAGGGAGACACCTATTGGTATTTGGACAGTGGTTGCTCAAGACACATGTCCGGGGATAAAGATCAATTCCTTTCACTAGTGGCCTTTGATGGAGGAAGTGTCACCTTTGGGGATAACAGCAAGGGAACCATCACTGGTTTAGGTAAGGTGGGTAAGACACTTTCTAACACAATAGATGATGTTTATTATGTTGAAGGCTTACAACATAATCTCTTGAGTATCTCTCAATTATGTGATAAAGGTAATAGAGTTGAGTTTCAAGCCAACCTATGTCACATAGTTAACTCACAAACAGGAGAACTGGTATGTGAGGGAACTAGGAAGCATGATGTCTACATCACCTTCTTAGATAAGATCCCTCAAGACAAGTCCATCTGTTTGAGAGAGGTTTCTAAAAATAATCAATGGATTTGGCATAAGAGGTTTGGACATGCTAGTCTAACACTTCTAAACAAGCTTAAAGCACGTGACTTAGTGATAGGTCTTCCTAACATTAAGTATGAAGTTGATAAAATTTGTTCTGAGTGTGTAAGGGGGAAACAGGTCAAAATCTCTTTTAAGCCTAAAACTTTTTTGAGTACTAGCAGACCCTTCGAACTTGTACACATTGACTTGTGTGGACCCATGAGAGTACAAAGTCGAAGAAGTCATAGATATGTCTGTGTTATGGTTGATGATTATTCCAGGTACACTTGGGTAATGATGTTACACACAAAGGATGAAACGTTTGAAGAATGGGTAACATTGGTGAAACAAGTGGAGAACCAGCTCACCTAGAAGCTGGTCTCGATAAGATCAGACCATGGTACTGAATTTGATAATGCTAACTTTATTGATTATTGTAGGGAACATGGAGTTAATCACAACTTCTCAGCCCCTAGAACGCCTCAACAAAATGGTGTTGTAGAAAGGAAGAACAGAACTCTTGAGGAGATGGCGAGGACGATGCTCATTGAGAGTGGTCTCCCAAAGAGTTTTTGGAGTGAAGCTGTTGACACTGCTTGCTATATACTGAATAGAGGTCTCATTAGACCAAAGTTAAATAAGACTCCCTACGAACTTCTTAAAGGTCGAAAGCCCAACATCACATACTTTCGTGTCTTTGGATGTAAATGTTATGTGCATAATAATGGGAAGGACCAGCTTGATAAATTTGATCCTAGAAGTGATGAGGGAATCTTTCTTGGATACTCTTCTCACAGCAAAGCATATAGAGTCTTCAATAAGAGGACTCTCTGTGTTGAGGAGAGTGTCCATGTCATTTTTGATGAATTTAACATGTCGTCTGAGATTGCGCAGGTACAACCTGATGAAGTGATTGGTTTGATGGATTTCACGGGGAACCAGTATACTGGTCCCTCAGATGAAGTGCAAGCAGAACTAGGCCTACCAGATACTCCACCAGATAATAATGATGAAGTGCCTAGAGAAGAAAATGGAGAAAATGAGGATTCTGAAGGGGAACCAAATCTTGATGGTTCCACACATAATAGACAGGTAAGGAGCTCAGGGGGAATAGAAGAAGGTATCACCCCTGAACCTGAGGTAAGTAATGATAGAGGAAACAGCATGAATGTAAATTCTCCTGGTTCTTCAGAAAGAGAAGAGATTCATGAACATGCTAGTTCCCAACTTAATGAGGAAGCACAAAACAGTATTAATGTCAAAAGTTTTGGATATAAGGCCTCTCATCCCACTGATCAAATAATTAGTGATATAAATAAGGGGATTCAAACGAGAAGAAGTGTCTTTCAAAACTTTTGCGCTTTCTATTCTTTCCTGTCTAATGTAGAGCCTACTGACTATAAAATGGCATTGACTGATCCTGATTAGATACTAGCTATGCAAGATGAATTAAATCAGTTTCAGAAAAACCAGGTTTGGCACCTGGTTCCCCGTCCAAAGGAAAGATCAGTCATTGGTACTAGATGGGTTTTTAGAAACAAGTTAGATGACCTCGGTACTATAGTCAGAAACAAAGCAAGGCTAGTGGTGCAAGGGTACAATCAACAAGAAGGAATTGACTATGATGAGACGTTTGCACCAGTAGCTAGGCTAGAGGCTATTAGGATTTTAATTGCTTATGCTGCTCACATGAATTTTAAGCTGTTTCAGATGGATGTGAAGACTGCATTCCTTAATGGCTATTTGAAGGAAGAAGTATATGTGGAGCAGCCACCTGGTTTTGAAGATGCACTGTTTCCCCAGCATGTATATAAGTTGGATAAAGCATTATATGGCTTGAAACAAGCTCCAAGGGCTTGGTATGAAAGACTGTCCAATTTCTTGATGGCTAATGATTACAAGAGAGGAACAGTAGACAAGACCTTATTCATAAGAACTAGGGGGAAACACTTGATTGTAGTACAAATCTATGTTGATGACATTTTATTTGGTGCTACTAATCAAACTTTGTGTGATGAATTTGCAAATCTTATGCAGAGTGAATTTGAAATGAGTATGATGGGAGAACTAGGGTTCTTCCTAGGTTTGCAGATTAAGCAAACAAATGATGGTATAATGATCCATCAAAAGAAGTACTTAAAAGAGCTGCTGAAAAAGTTTGGCATGGAGAACAGCAAAGCTTATGATACACCTGTTCCCACATCCACAAAGTTGGATGCTGATCTTAAAGGAAAAAATGTTGAAGCTACGCTTTATAGAGGAATGATTGGTTCTCTACTTTACCTAACAGCTAGTAGACCTGACATTGTGTTTTCTGTTGGTTTGTGTGCTAGGTTTCAAAGCAATCCAAAGGAGTCTCACTTGAAGGCTGTTAGAAGGATACTCAGGTATCTTGTGGGAATAGCAGATCTGTTTTTGTGGTACCCCAAAGGCAGTACCATCGATCTCATTGGATATACAGATGCAGATTATGCTGGTTTCCTAGTTGACAGAAAGAGCACATCAGGTATGGCACACTTCCTTGGCTCTTGTCTTATATCATGGGGTTCTAAGAAGCAAAATTCAGTGGCCCTATCCACAGCAGAGTCAGAATATATAGCTGCAGCTTCATGCTGTTCCCAGCTACTGTGGATAAGGAACCAGCTGAAAGATTTTGGTGTTATTTATAAAAGTGTTCCTATCTTTTGTGATAACACTAGTGCAATCAATATTTCAAAGAACCCCGTGCAATACTCCAAGACCAAACACATTGAGATAAGACACCATTTTCTAAGAGACAATGTGGAGAAAGGATTGGTGGAGATGTTGTTCTGTAAAAGTGAAGATCAAATAGCTGATATCTTCACAAAGCCTTTATGTAGAGAGTCTTTTTGTAGGTTAAGAGTCCTTTTAGGTCTAGTTAGACTTTAGGCGATGGCTTCAATTATTTCCTTCAATGATTGGTTAGAATAAGTATGCTTTTGTATCGATTATGTATATAACTATGTTGCTTACTTGCAAATATTGTGTAAATAACCCCAAGTGGATTGTTGTTGCATAGAAACAGGAGAAGTTATTTTGAAACATGCTGAAAATAGAATGACTGGTTCAGTACAGGTACCAGCAAGAGGAAACAGCAGTTCAGCTCTGATATGTCATCCAAAAATATCTTATTTTCGGAAGATTACTATAAGATAATTTCTTTTTGGAAAGAATTATCTTATTTCAGTTATTCCTATCCTACAAAGAGGCAAATATATTTAATTGCCTAATTTATAGTTGGTTGACTCTTTTATAAAAAGATAACTACAAATTTTAAAATTTTCAATTTCTGAAATTATCTCTCTCATTTACTTTGACTCTCAACCGGCTAGTAATTGGAAATCCTATGTCTGTGCAATTGATATAAATACATATAAACACCTTGATACAGCCTCACATCACATCATCACTCTACTCATCTCTCTCTCTCGTTCAAAAGTGGTACCCTGATCACTGTTCACTCGTTCCCATCTCCCTCAAATCTGTGAGGCTCATTTGCAACAATGGGTAGGAAATCAACTAGGGCTCCAGCTAAGAAAAGAAAGGAGAAGACTCAAGCAAGTGAGTCAACTCAATTGAAGGAGGCCTCCATCAATGAAGCAAACCCTGCTCCAACTTCATCGAGCAACTCACCTCCTACCACCACAAAGAACCCATCACCAACTCTATCCCCATCTTCTAAATCTCCCTCACCTCCACCTCCCAAAAATGCACCTTTACCCAAGACCCCTGAGGCTGATGATTCCATCATCAAGGAACCTGTCTCATCTCAGGGGGACCAGCCTAAAAGCACTGAAGAACTCTTCAACACTGTTGGAGAAAGGGAAGAGGAGGAAGTTCGTAGTGAGGAAGATGATCTACAGATCATTGGGCATAGAAAGTGGACTACAGAACCCTTGGTTCGCAGCAGAGTTACCAGGTCATCCCTGAAAAGGATTGGCGAAGTAGTAATAGAGGAACAGTCGATGGACTCTGCTGGTTCCAAACGAAAGAGAACAGCGCGGAAGTCTGCAAGAGGTATGTCAGTAGAATCTCCATCTGTTGGTATAACTGATTTAGGTTCTAGGGTTGTGGTATCTGGGTGTAAAACAGAAGTTGGTTATTTTGATGAGGTTGCGTTAAGTGATGTGAAAGAGCTGTTAGAATATCAAGGTTGGATGCCTTTGTTTGATGTCTGTAATGCTAATATTGATGGTGTTAGAAAGTTTTATGTGAATTTGAAACAAATGTTGGATAGATCGTTAAGTTCAGTTGTGAATGATATTGAAGTAAATATGTCTGTTGCAAGCTTGGCTGGGTTGTTGAATATACCCAGAGATGGTTTTGATGAGTATTCTGGAGATGGATGGCCCACACTTATAGGGGTCAGTCCAGATGAAGTGCATGATTTTGTGTTTGGAGGAAAAGTTCCAAAGAAAGCTGGAACGTTTAAAACTGGTAGCTTGAAGGAACCAGTGATGCTGGTCCTTCACTCTGTGTGCAATAAGATGATTATCTCTCGAGCACAAGGTAGGGGTTTTGTGCGCATAATGGAAATGGTGCTCATATACTTGCTAATGAAAAGGATTAAGATAAATCTTCCTTCTCTAATGATAAACCATATGATGAATTGCTATAATTCATCCCACCACTCTCTTCCTTATGGCTCCTACATAACTAAGCTTCTTAAAGAGAATAATGTTTCTCTCAGTGGATCAACTGTTCCTGCAATGGTGTTTACCAAAGGTATTCTGAAACAAAAGGGGTTGATCATAAGTGCTGGGGTGTTGAAGTTTAGGGAGGAGGAACTAGTAGAGACTCCTAAGCCTGCCAAGAAGAAACAGAAGGCAGAGGAACCAGCTGGTCAGCAGGTTATTCTTAAGAGGCTGGAGAGTCAGGAAGAGAAGATAAATGCTGTAGGGGATCAGCTCAGCAAGTTAGTGAACTTGGTTGAAGGTCTATCCACTTCATTTATTATGAGGATGATCAAGTTAGAGAAACAGATTGCTGGCAGTTCTGGAAATGAGAAGAAACAAATTGAGGAGGACCAGCAAGTAGACCAGCAGGAAGATGACAGTGAAGAGGAGGAGAACCAGGAAGAAACAGCTGAGGAGGCTGCCACTGAAGAAGAGGAAGGAGATGATGAAAATGATGATGATGATTGAATCTGTCCTCTTTTTTTTTCATTTAGCCTACCTTTATTATAATATTCTGAATAACTAATTTTGTTGGACTGTTTTTATTTCTCCCAATCCATGAACTTGTTTTGATATGGATTTGGGCTCTATCGTTCACTTTTGTTGGTCTGTATTAAACTATGATCTCTATTGGTGGCATGACTTAACTTTGACTATTCTGACCTTCTTTTGCAGCACTTTATTTGTATAATGGTTGATGCCATTGGATGGTTTAGCACGTTACTTTATGCATAAGATGCTACTTTTGCATATCTTTTTAATGATGCCAAAAGGGGGAAAATAGTTGAAGTTGAAGCCTAGAGTCTTTACTAGTATAGATTAAGTTGTGTTTGAGTTTGTTACTTACTTTATTTTATTTTCTGTTTCTGTTTAGGGAACCAGTTGGCTTAACTGACTTGTTCCATTGAGTTTTGAGTTCTTGAAGTTTTTGACTATTTGTTGTTGAGTATGTTCACAGGTGCAGAAACTTCAAGTGTTTGTCATCATCAAAAAGGGGGAATTTGTTGAGTCCCTTAGGTTCTGATTGATAGTTTTGAATGATGACAAACAGCTAAGGGAAACAGGTCTTTGAAAGTGTTCAATACAGTTGGGGGAACCAGCTAAAATAGAACACTGTTTCCCTAGATAAGTTATTACTTATATGAGATATTTGTTGAACTAACTTATCTTTATACAGAGAACAACTAGATGACAAATGAGCTATGCATCTAAGTTGATTTCTAAGATTGGAAGCTTGAAAGGACTTTCGATCAACTTAAAGGAAGGCCCTTGGTCAACAATTTAGTTCATTCATGGAAGCTTTCAAGACTTAACAAATGCATGAAGGAAGACTACACTCGAAGAGTTATTTAGGATCTTCATGTAAATGCTCCGTAGTACAACTTATATAATTGAGTATATAAAGTGCTTTTAGTATATTAAATATCGTTATGAAATTTGGTACAAGGTTTGGAACAAATTTCATAACATATTCAGTTCAGGGAACCAGGTCAGGGAACCAGGTTAACTGAACAGATTATTCAAGCTGCGGTTTTTACAAAGATTTTACAAAAAGGATATTTTCCGAAATATATTGATTTAAGATATATCTAAGTAGCTAAAAGATAAGATGATGTTTTTGGTTAGCTAAAAACCGGGAAGTATCTTATCCTAAGTTGATCTTATCTTATGATCAAATCAATTAGGATAAATACTTATCCTAAAATCGCATATATATCTTATATGCATGATTTGAGGGTTTGACCGACTAACCTATAAATACATCTTGATCTGAATAATCAAAGATAGAGCTCTCACGTAATTTTAATAGAGTTTGATCCTTGAGAGCTAAAAGCACTAATTCAATTATTAAGTGATACACAAGAGCATAATAGTGTTTTAACGTTTTTCTCTATTTGACTTTTGAGAGTTAGATCATTAGAGAATTCTTGATCTTGTATTAAGTCTTTGACAGAGAGGTTGAAGACTTGGTGAGTGTTTGTGAGTTCAAACACACTAGGAACTTACGAGGGTAAGTTCAAAGCACATTCGGAGTCGAGTGTGGGGTTTACTGGTTCCCGGAGTAGGGAAACAGTAGAGTG
The DNA here is from genome assembly GCA_026401315.1 of Dysphania ambrosioides. Classification (NCBI taxonomy): domain Eukaryota; kingdom Viridiplantae; phylum Streptophyta; class Magnoliopsida; order Caryophyllales; family Amaranthaceae; genus Dysphania; species Dysphania ambrosioides. The sequence continues at coordinate 6,309,831 of CM048668.1, read as the reverse complement.
TTTTGTATCTTTATTTTTCGGAGTAGATTAATAAAGGACTTAGGATAGGAGGACGTAGGCCAGAGTTGGCTGAACCTCGTTAAGTCTGTGGTGTTCTTTATTGCCTTGTTTTATTCCGTTGCATAAGGGAACCAGCACAACTGGTTCCTTACACATAATCCGAAAAGAAGCAAAAATTGCCAACGGTTACTTAACACTCAATTCACCCCCCCCTCTTGAGTGCCCATTGAACCTTCAGAGGATATAGTTTTTTTATCAGAGGAAAGCTTTTGGGCATTCTTTATCCCAATCTTTAGGTGTATCCTTCTTCTATTTTTGGAACACCAGCGTGTTTATTGATGCATTGCAAATGACCCAAGAAGCTTTAGATTTATTTTTTGAGTTAAAGGCAGTGTAATAGCCAAGATAGCCTTGATTTTTGATAAGTCTTCTTTTAATGTGTTGATAAAGGTGTTTTAGGATGGTTTTTGATGTTCTTCATGGAGTTTTATTAGTTTTTATAAGTCTTAGCCATTTCAACTCACTTGTGTGCAATTAAGGGAAATTATAGAGTTGAAACGACATGTTGAACTTGGAGGAATGATGAAGAACGATCTACCTTTGAGCGAGAAAGATTTTAGATGATGAATATCAGTACAAGCTGCCAGAGTCACTACTAGAGGCAAAGGGGCAGCTAGCAGCGGCACTTACAGCAAGCAAGAGAAGGAGGAGGCTGCCTTAGCTGCTGCCAGCCGCTAAATAGCAGCTGGCAGCGGGTCTTCCAGAAATTCGCAACTTCAGTGTTTTGTAGCGGCATTTTAATTAAGTAAACTCTTGTTTTGGGCCGTCTTAGGTTAGACATCTGTAGTTTAGGTTAGTTAGGGGAGGTACCTATAAATAATGCTTGTAATCTAGGGTTTTAAAAACACTTTAGAGATTGGAGAAAAAGATGAGGTTTTAATTTCTTCTTTGCTCTTTGGTGGAGAAGAACTCTATGGAAGCCTAATCTATATATTCTTGATTAAAGATTGAAGCTTTTGACTATAAGTTATGAGATTTCTCTTCTATTAATATATATTGAATGTTTACTATTCTCTTGTGTTATTTCATGATTTGCTTGAATCAAATACTAGGTTTGGTTATTTGGATTCGCTTGCATCTATTTAATCTTACCAAAGTAGTGACTTTAGGTTATTAATGCATGCTTTATGATTGATAACTTAAAGGGAGAATAGTATTATTGAGGAAATTGGACCGCTTGTGTTAATTTCATCAATCCTTGTTGATTTCTTTGCTTGATTGCTTCTTGTGAATGATTTAGAGTGCTTATCTTGAGTTGTTCACTAGAAAGGGTTAGAAAGGAACGCTTTGTTATTTCTAGCTAATTCATGAGAATATAGAATTTTGGAATTCTACAACATGGTGTTCAATGGTGTTAATTGAGGAGACTTCTATGATTAACTTGTAGTTCATAAGTGGATTTCAACCAACCAAGAGTGCTCTTTTCACTGATTTGTCATTTAACTAGTTTCGGTTATAATTAGGTTATTAAATCTATCTTGCTATTGCAAACCCCCATCTTTATTTAGTTTATTGTTTTGTTAAGATAATTTTACATAGATTTGCAGTTATTAAGTATCTCTTCTCCGTGGATACGAACTTGACTTCCTTAGCTACATTCATTTAAAGTTAGATAAGTTTTGATTTTGTTTGGTAGCCTACAACAAGGCACACCAAATTTTGGCGCCATTGCCGGGGAAGGGCGTTGCTTTTTAATTGTTTAATCTTGTAGAATTCATTGCAGTATTATGTTTAATCATTTTCTTTGTTTTGCTCTTCTTGGGTATGATAAGTACTCGTTCTGCTAACAAAGAAGTTGTGCAGTTAAATCCGGAAATTGAAAGAGTTATTTCCAAGTTGCGAAAGAAGGCAGGAGCAAAGTCTTGTGAATCGCCATCAACTTTTGACAATCAAGCAGAGGAGATGGAAGAACACTGAACATTAAGAGAACTCACTGCTCCTAATTTGAACCAACAACTGTTATGCATTGCATATCCGGAGTTGGGAGAAGGTGCAAATGTCGAGATTAAATCTGGTTTAATCCATCTATTACCGGCATTTTATGGTATGAAAGGTGAAGATCCGAATAAGCACTTGGCTGAATTTCATGTGGTATGTACGAGTATGAAGCCAAGTGGGATAACTGATGATCAGATACAACTAAGAGCTTTTCCTTTTTCTCTCAAAGATACAACTAAGGATTGGTTTTATTATCTTCCTCCAGGTAGTATAACAACATGGGCAGATCTGAAAAGGTGTTTTCTTGAGAAATACTACCCAGCCACTATATCTGCAAGTCTTAAGAAAGCTATTAGTAATGTGGATCAAAAGGAAGACGAATCCTTATATGAGTATTGGGAAAGATTTAAGAGACTTTGTGCTAGTTGTCCCTATCATGGATACTCGGATCAAGACCTCATTTTGTATTTCTATGGATGCCTAACTGACGATGACTTAAGAATGGTAAATGCAGCCAGTGGAGGAGGTGTAGTGAACAAAACTCTAGGGGATGCAACCAAATTAATCGCAGAACTAGCTGAGAATTCACGGCAGTTCAGTCAAAGAACTTCTACGCGCCGAGTGAGTGCAGCTAACTCCAATACTTCTGAATTGGAAAGTAAAGTAGCTGGTTTGACTTCTATGATGCACGAGTTCATGGTGAATTCGAAGAATCAACAGCAAGTAAAGGCTTGCGGTGTATGCAACTCCATGGAACATTTTACCGATTCATGTCCTACATTCCTAGAGGAACAAAATGAATAAGCGAATGCTCTAGGTTTCCAAGGGCAAGGACCTCCGAGGAGATATGATCCCTTCTCAAACACCTATAATCCAGGATGGAGAGATCATCCAAATTTGAGATATGGAAATTCTCAAGGGAATCAACAACATAACTCTCAAGGTCAACAGTATAGAACTCCATTTTCAAAACCTCAAGGCCAAAGCTCCAACTCGGGAAATATGTCAACTGAAGACATGATTAGATCTTTAACTTCTAATGTCTCAAATATGCAGCAAAATATGGTTCAATTTCAACAAGAGACTAAATCAAGCATTCAAAATCTGGAGAACCAAGTTAGTCAAATCTCTAGTGCAATAAACCGACTTGAAGTTAAGGATTCTGGAAAGCTTCCATCTCAAACGAAGTTGAATCCTAAGCAACAAGCCAATGCAATAACACTAAGAAGTGGGAAAGAGTTGCAAGAAACTATGGTTGCAACTAAGAGAGCTAAAGATTTAATCGGAATTGAAGAGGAAGAAGGGGAACCTGAAACTGTGGCAAACCTACCGACCTTTCCCCCTTATGAGCCTACACCACCTTTCCCTGAAGCTTTGCAAGAAACTCGAAAGTATGAGAAAGACAAAGACATTTATGAAACTTTTAGCAAATATGAGGTAAATATTCCCCTTTTGAATTTGATTAAAAGTGTCCCTCGTTTTGCTAAGTTTTTAAAAGAGCTTTGTACGATCAAGAGGAAGCACAGGTTAGGTGGAAAAGAAAAGGTAAAGGTAAGTGCTCATGTTTCTACAGTTTTCCAAAAGAAACTCCCGGAAAAATATAGTGATCCTGGTATGTTTACCATTCTTGTTATAATAGGAAACACTGTATTTCACCGAGCCATGTTAGACTTAGGTGCATCAATCAAGGTCATTCCCTATTCCTTGTTTAAATCTTTGGAACTTTGACCTTTGCATGATACCGGGGTAATAATTCAGTTAGCTGATGGGTCTAATGTCTATCCTAAGGGGGTGGTAGAAGACGTGCTTGTTAAGGTTGATGACCTGATTTTTCCTGCTGATTTTTACGTTCTTGACATGGAACATGACAAACACGCAGTCCCTATCTTATTAGGTAGACCTTTCTTAAAGACAGCTAGAACGAAAATTGATGTGTTTACCGGCTCTTTAACTATGGAGTTCGATGGGCAAGAAATTGTGTATAACATTTATGATTCCATGAAATATCCTGTGGACACTCATTCTTTATGCTCCATAGATGTAATCGATCCAATAGCGCAAGATGTTTTTAACATTGATGGTGGAGATGAGCTCCTCACATCTATTGTTAATAATTTGTCTAGTGATCACGTGGATTTTTCTTTGCCTACTAACATGCAGGTGATGGTGATAGAGTTGAACGAACATTCCAAGTTTCCAATTATACCATTAGGTTCAACACCCATTCCACTAACATTACCTATGGAGAAAATTTCACCATCTGTTTTGCAGGCACCTCAGGTAGACCTAAAACCACTTCCTGATCATTTGAAATACGTGTTCCTTGGTGGAAATGATACCCTCCCTGTAATCATTTCGAACAAATTAACCAAGGAACAAGAGGAGAAGTTGGTGTCAGTACTTAAAGAGTATAAATTGGCTATCGGATGGACTATTGTAGACATTAAGGGTATAAGCCCATCCACATGCATGCATCATATTTTGTTAGAAGATGATGCCAAACCTGTGAGACAACCTCAACGTCGGCTGAATCCTCCGATGATGGAAGTGGTAAAGAAGGAGATTATTAAGTTGCTGCAAGTGGGAATGATATACCCCATCTCAGATAGCAAATGGGTGAGCCCCACGCAGGTAGTGCGAAAGAAAACTGGAGTGACTATGGTGGAGAACCAACATGGTGAAATGGTTCCTACTAGAGTACAAAATGGGTGGCGAGTTTGCATTGATTACCTTAGGTTGAATGCAGTAACGAGGAAGGACCACTTCCCCTTGCCCTTTATCGATCAGATGATTGAAAGACTTGCAGGTAAAGCTTTTTATTGTTTCCTTGATGGATATTCCGGGTACTTTCAAGTACCTATTGCACCAGAAGATCAGGAGAAAACTACATTTACATGTCCCTTTGGCACATTTGCTTATCGACGTATGCCCTTTGGATTGTGTAATGCCCCTGCAACCTTTCAGAGATGTATGATGAGCATATTTTCAGAGTTTGTTGAACACTTCATGGAGGTATTTATGGATGATTTTACTGTTTATGGAGATTCATTTGATAGTTGTTTGCATCGGTTATCATTAGTCCTTAAACGTTGCATTGAATCTAACCTTGTTCTTAATTCTGAAAAATGTCATTTAATGGTCGAACAAGGTATTGTTTTAGGTCACGTGGTCTCCTCTAAAGGTATTGAGGTTGATAAAGCAAAGATAGATACCATTCAATCTCTTCCTTATCCTACTAACGTGCGTGAAGTGCGTTCGTTTCTAGGTCATGCAGGGTTTTATCATAGGTTTATTGAAGGATTCTCGAAGCTTGTAGCTGCATTATGCAAATTACTACAAAAAGAGGAAAAATTCGAGTTTGATGATGATTGTAGGAAAGCTTTTGATGAATTAAAAGCCAAGCTCGTCTCTACACCCATCATTCAGGCCCCGAATTGGTCTTTACCATTTGAGATAATGTGTGATGCAAGCGATTATGCAGTGGGAGCTATTCTAGGCCAAAAAGTAGGGAAGGCTTCACATGTGATCTATTATGCTTCGATGACGCTCAATGCAACCCAACGCAACTACACTACAACAGAGAAGGAGATATTGGCTATAGTTTTTTCTTTAGAGAAATTTAGATACTATTTGCTTGGTACCAAAGTAATTGTTTACACTGACCATGCGGCTCTTCGTCACTTGATGTCGAAGAAAGAAGCCAAGCCAAGATTAATTAGATGGATTCTACTCTTGAGTGAATTTGAATTGGAAATCAAGGACAAGATAGGTGCAGAAAATCTAGTTGCTGATCATTTGAGTCGTTTAACCCATATGGTTGATCGACCGCCAACTCAAGATCAAATCCATGGCAAATTTCCTGATGAATCACTATTTTCTGTTAAGGAATTACGTCCATGGTATGCGAATATAGTAAACTTTCTTGTCTCTAACAAATTTCCTCTAGGGTTTTCGAAATCTCAAAAGGATAAGCTTCGCAATGATGTGAAATATTATGCCTGGGATGATCCGTACTTATGGAAATTCTGTTCTGACCAAATCATTCTCCGATGCATCCCCAAGAATGAGGTAATACCTATTCTTACATTCTATCATTCTCACTCTTGTGGAGGTCATTTTGGTTCCAAACGAACAACAAGGAAGGTGCTCGATTATGGTTTTTATTGGCCTAGTTTGTTTCGAGATTCCTACGGATTTTGCAAATCTTGTGATAACTGTCAAAGAGTAGGTAATATCACTCAAAAAGTGAAATGCCACAATCTTCATTGTTATACTGTGAGATATTTGATGTTTGGGGAATCGATTTCATGGGACCGTTCCCTAACTCTCATGGTTATATTTATATACTTCTTGCTTGATTATGTTTCAAAGTGGGTAGAAGCAATACCCACTAGGACTGACAATTCTAAAGTGGTTTCAGGTTTCATTAAGTCTCACATATTTTCCAGATTTGGAATTCCTTGAGCCTTGATAACTGACCGCGGAACGCATTTTTGCAATCGTACAGTGAGTGCTTTGCTGAAGAAGTTTTCGGTCCAACATAAGGTTTCCACAGCTTATCACCCACAAACCAATGGCCAAGCAGAGGTATCAAATTGGGAGGTGAAATCAATTCTTCAGAAAACAGTAAATCCGGATAGGAAGGATTGGAGTTTACGTTTGGAGGATGCGTTATGGGCATATCGTACCGCATACAAGACCCCTATCGGAATGTCACCCTATCGCCTTGTGTTTGGAAAACCTTGTCACCTTCTAGTTGAACTCGAGCATAAAGCATATTGGGAGGTTAAATCCTTCAATATGACCATGGATGAAGCCGGAGAATATCGAAAACTACAACTTTAAGAGCTAGAGGAGATTCGCCTTGGGTCTTACGAAAACACTGATATCTACAAGGCAAAAACTAAGTTATGGCACGATAAAATGATTACTAGAAAGGAGTTTAAAATCGACGATAAAGTCCTTCTTTACCAATCCCGACTTAGATTATTTCCTGGTAAACTCCGTTCCCGTTGGGAAGGCCCATTTCAGGTTATCAAGGTATATCCATATGGAGCGGTTGAAATTCAAAGTTTTGAGACAAATAACGTATTTAAGGTGAATGGACAACGTCTCAAACCATACTTCGACGGGTTCAAAGTTGAGACTGTAGAGAGCATCAATCTCTACGTGCCATCAATTGAGTAATGAAATAAAATTATGTCAAGCCAATGACATAAAACAAAGGCGCTAATCGGGAGGCAACCCGAGAATTTCTTTTTATTACCTTTCATTTTAGTCTTCTTAGTTTTGTTTAACTTGTGTATTGCTTATGATGTGATTTTGTAGGTGGATACCTCAGATTCAATCCTACATATATAAAAAAAAGGAGGAAACATGAAAACAATAGAAGGTGGAGAACAGAGTCCCTGCCGCAGCCGCTACCAGCGGGCCTCCCAGCACCTAGCTATTCACATCCCTGCCTTCACCGCTAGCAGCGGGTCCCAAGCCGCTACCAGCGGCTCGCCCAGCAAAACCCCCTGACAGAAAAAAAAAAATTCCCTTTAAAAAACTCGCCTTCCCTCTTTCCCTCCTACACTCCACACTCACTCTCTCTCAAACCCTAACCCCATCCCATACCCTCTACTTACATTCCAATTTTTTTTATCACTCACAAATTCCACTCCCTCCACACTCCAAATCCCTTTTCCATCATATCTCACATATTCCTACCCCATTTTATTTCATGTTCAATTTAACATCCTAAGAGGAAGCTTTCAAGTGGTGTGAAGGTTTGGTGAGTAGCTTGTGTCTTTTGGAAGAGAAGGAGTGTTTGAAGCATCTCATTTCAAAACAATGGATAGAGGAAACAAAAGGAGACAAACTTCATCCACTTCAAGGGTGCCAAGGGCTAGAAACCCGGGTAGTACTTCAAGGGAAAGTGAGCCTTCCTCTTTACCCCCCTCAAATGATTTTATGGGTATTCGTCTAACAAACAATAAAAAATATATATGGATTCAACTCCAACAACCGAAACGAATGGTGCAATGCACGAAATTCTTTGATTTGGAAGCTTTGCGAGCACTTGGTTTGGAGGATGTGATGAGGCAATTGTTCCGCAAAGTAGGAATTGAGGAATTCTTGATGAAGAGCCCACCTACCTACGTAAGGTACACTTATGAATTCCTATCTACATTAGTCAAGGGTCGTAAAGAAATTTCTTTCAATCTCAATAATAAGAACTATGTGATGCCATATGAGGATATTCGGAATGCATTTGGTTGGAATGACCCCCCTGTAGGTAATATTTGGGATCCCCATTGTGTATTTTCATCTCGGAACTTTTGGAGATCAATAACAGGATGCACGGTGGATCCTCATGGTGATCATAGCTTTAAAATCACACACCCTTGCCTTAGGCTAGCCCATAGATCCCTCTCCTCTACTATTCTGTGTCAAGGGGAGGCAACTAAGGTCCCGAAGGTAACTATGTCGTACTTATGGGCCATGACTCCTTCGGGTGTCGGCATTCCTGATTGGGTTGATATATTTGTCGACAGTTGTTTAAAAGTGCGAAGCAATTCTAGTGGTCATATTAGCATGGGCGGCATGGTTACTTTATTAGCTGAATATTTGGGAATTTCTCCGCCTCGGAATCTTGCACCATTGGATTCCACCTACCTAACCTATAATGTGGCTACATTGGTGAAAATAGGGCTACTTTCGCGTTCCACCACGACGGGTAGCTATTTCTGGCGCTATGGGCCACAAGGGTTGAATTACTTGAGAATTCCTCGGTAGGAGGGCAGGGAACTCCCCTATGGCCCTGAAATCGCGGATTTCTTTATACCTGCTGATCCCGATGTTGCACCTTACTTGGGTGAAGTAGAAGGTATCATTGAGAATATGGATGAGGAGAATCTCGATGAGCAGATGGATGAGGGGCATGATAATGAAGTTAGAGATGATGATTGGCCTAGATGGAGGGCTCAGGTAGATGATCAATTGGAGGAGGTTTGTGATGGGATGCAAGAGCTATTGGTATACCAATGAAGTATGAGTCGGTTCTACATGGCTCAATATCCCGCTCTTTACGAACCTCCAAGTGAGGCTTTCATGGACCATCTTGCTTCTCGAGCCTTACGTCGTTATGAAAGGCGTGCTTCTCGTGATAATCCTGGGCCATCCAACTCTGGGAATCCTTCTACATGATAGCTAGCTGCATTTGGCCTTGCCCCTGTTTTTTTTAGATCGACTATTCTTACATTGAGGACAATGCATCATTCAAGCATGGGGGGAGGCTATTTCGCTATTTTTTTTGAATGTTAATGTTTCATGTATTAGCTACTTTAACTCAAAGGTTCTTTGTATAGCTATTTCAAATTCTGAAGAAAAAAAATGATAAAAAGATACCCGCTAAGTCGAAAACCTATGAAGGCGGCTTAGGCAAAAAATTGGGGGCCCGGTTAGGTTGAAAACCCGAAAGGGCAACCTAAGCAAAAACGTGGCTATTGAGCGGGTAAGGTGGTGAGATTCAAAAGAAAAAAAAGGCTAGGATGAAAACCCGAAAGGGCTCCTAGGCAAAATGAGAGAAAAAGAGAGATATTTTCTGGAATTTTCACATGATTTTGCCGGAGTTGGTGTCATAAGTTGGGAAGATATTAGGAGGTTTCGGGTAGGTTTCATCTTGATGATATTGGTGTTAGTTGGAGGTTGGGCAGATATGTTGGTTCATCTTAGAGATTTTAGGGGCGTGAGTTGTTTCCTTGTGTTTAAGGTGGAAGTACTTTATCATTGAAGCATGGAGAAGTTGAGTTGTTCCTAACTTTTTCAAGCTTTCACTTCTTTTGGTGATTCTAGAGGATTCACATACTCAACACTAGGAATTAGTTTGTCTTAAGGTGGATTTGGCATGAAAAAAAAGAAAAAAAAAACAAGAAAAGAGAAGAGAAGAGAAAGTTAAGGTGTGAAGGTTAGAAAGGCGATTTATTGAGGAATACTAGAAGAGTTTTGTGGATTTGAGAGGATATGATCTATTGAATATTGCTTTACTCCTGTTTTGAACCTTATAGAGGTAAATGTGTTCTCTAAGCTTACTCGAGGACGAGTAAAGGTTCAAGCATGAGGGAATTTGATAAGTCTTCTTTTAATGTGTTGATAGAGGTGTTTTAGGATGGTTTTTGATGTTCTTCATGGAGTTTTATTAGTTTTTATAAGTCTTAGCCATTTCAACTCACTTGTGTGCAATTAAGGGAAATTATAGAGTTGAAACGACATGTTGAACTTGGAGGAATGATGAAGAACGATCTATCTTTGAGGGAGAAAGATTTTAGATGATGAATATCAGTACAAGCTGCCAGAGCCGCAACCAGAGGCAAAGGGGCAGCTAGCAGCGGCACTTACAGCAAGCAAGAGAAGAAGGAGGCTGCCTTAGCTGCTGCCAGCGGCTAAATTGCAGCTGGCAGCGGGTCTTCTAGAAATTCACAACTTCAGTGTTTTCTAGCGGCATTTTAATTAAGTAAACTCTTGTTTTGGGCCGTCTTAGGTTAGATCTGTAGTTTAGGTTAGTTAGGGGAGATACCTATAAATAATGCCTGTAATCTAGGGTTTTAAAAACACTTTAGAGATTGGAGAAAAAGCTGAGGTTTGAATTTCTTCTTTGCTCTTTGGTGGAGAAGAACTCTATGGAAGCCTAATCTATATATTCTTGGTTAAAGATTGAAGCTTTTGACTGTAAGTTATGAGAGTTCTCTTCTATTAATATATATTGAATGTTTACTATTCTCTTATGTTATTTCATGATTTGCTTGAATCAAATACTAGGTTTGGTTATTTGGATTCGCTTGTATCTATTTAATCTTACCAAAGTAGTGACTTTATTATTAATGCATGCTTTATGATTGATAACTTGAAGGGAGAATAGTATTATTGAGGAAATTAGACCGCTTGTGTTAATTTCATCAATCCTTCTTTGCTTGATTGCTTCTTGTGAATGATTTAGAGTGCTTATCTTGAGTTGTTCACTAGAAAGGGTTAGAAAGGAACGCTTTGTTATTTCTACAACATGGTGTTCAATGGTGTTAATTGAGGAGACTTCTATGATTAACTTGTAGTTCATAAGTGGATTTCAACCAACCAAGAGTGCTCTTTTCACTGATTTGTCATTTAACTAGTTTCGGTTATAATTAGGTTATTAAATCTATCTTGCTATTGCAAACCCCCATCTTTATTTAGTTTATTGTTTTGTTAAGATAATTTTACATAGATTTGCAGTTATTAAGTATCTCTTCTCCGTGGATACGAACTTGACTTTCCTAGCTACATTCATTTGAAGTTAGATAAGTTTTGATTTTGTTTGGTAGCCTACGACAAGGCACCCCAAATTTGTTAGGACCAACTTCAATGGCTTAAGAGCTTATGACAACTTAATTAATGTTACACCAAAAGTACATTTATGAGGGCCGAGTCCCATATTAAATTATCTGAGTTGTTCAAAGGGTTTTTCGGAGGTGATAAAGTTCCCTAAATGATCTTTTAATTTTACGACCATGTCATTAATATGTGGCATTTATGTTTTTAAGGCCAAATGACATGACCATGTAGCTATAGGTGCGCCATTAAGGTATGAAAGATGGTTTTCTCCATATCCTCTTCCGCTATTATCTGGTTATAGCTTACATATACGTGAATGAACAAGAGCAAGGCGATTTGTTTTGTTGCTAACCAGAACACTGATGTGGGGCAGTGGAAACCCATTTTTTTAGGACTAGCCTAGTTCAGATCTCGGTAATTAAACTAAGTTTGGACTCTACGGCCCTTCTCGACAACAAGTATAATGTTTGTAATTCAATGAGGATTGTTCACAACCTGGCTTCCAACAATATCTTTGTCTGTCAAAGATATCGATGCATTCTCTAAAAAAGAAGATATGCTTTGCGTGTTCGTCTTGGGTTAGCACTAGCCCACTTTACACATGCTTTAGCTCTATTAGACACTTGTTAATCTTTTCATTTTATATGATTTTAGGTGTTTTTTTTCATGTTCTTCCATCACTTTCAGGAATTTAAAGTTATGATCATAATAGGTAAAGCAATTGGTAAGGATCAGGGGGGAAGAAATAAGGAATAAGTATATAAAAAAGAAATATTTATTAAATTTAGGGGTTGTTACATTAAGGGAGGACTTTTGAGTTTCTCTATGTGTCACAATTGACACAAGCCTAGACTAAATGCATTCAAACTCAATTGACTTAGACTTAGACTTAGACTCAGACTAAGAAGACTTGACTCATTTAGCATTGGGCCTTCTCTAGTGATAGTCTTCAACTTCTTGCCACTGGGAGTTGTAATCTTTGATATCTTCTTTTGGCCATGAACAATGTCGAGAACTGACACTATTAGCTTTGATGGATAAATGTCATAACTTGGGAGAGACATTTGTACTTCTTTTTCAGTTTTTTCAAGTCCTCGGGGTAAGGAGAAAGCCTTGCGGTTGACACATTTAGGTGGCTTTGATGATTCTATAGATTTATCATTGTTTCCATATGTGCCATATTTTGAATTTTGAGATAACAAGATTTTTTCATTTAGTGATGGGATCTCCATAGAGGTGATCAAAGAGGGTACGTCATCAATAGGGCCACCCTCGTAGATAGGTAGAATTGTAAGCGAATAGGTCATTAATAAAGTAATTGAACTTAGGTAGAAGACTAGAGATTAAAGTCCTCATAAGTTCTTTATCTGATGGTCTCAAGACCATTTAAGAGGCTATTTCCCTCCAATGATTCAGGTAAGTCATGAACCCTTTATTGGTACTTTGCCGGAGAACCTCTTACTCTCATAGTGTTGTTTGTAATTGCAAATTGGGTCTTTATTAGTTCATGAAGGCATTGATAATGTCATCCTATGTCTTAGTTTCCATATCCTTCATGGTATATAACCATATTTTACTGATTGACTCTAGGAATGTAGGAAAAATTAATAGGAATAATTCAGGATCTATGTCCTTGATGGCCATGGTGGCCCTGAAGTTGCAAAGATGATACCTTGGATCATTTGTTGATTTAAACTTTGGGATGTCTTCAGTGGAAATTTTATCCAGGAGGCTAACTTTCTCTCTTAGTTTATCAAGGGATGTGTCATAGTATAGTCCACTGTTGGTGAATTGATGGACCATATTTTCAACTTTCCATGCCAAATTTTTCGAGGATTTGGCACTCTTGATTCGCTCTAGACAAGCATTCATACCCTCTAGAGACTTAGCTAAATCATTGATTGCAGCTAGGAGCTGGGCCATTTGTTCTACGGTTACAATTGGTTGATAATGATGTTCTCTTCAACTTATACCCAGTCTTCGTCAATTGACGAACTCTTACGAAAGTGCATGGGACATGAAAGACTTCACTCAGTTAGTGTTGAATGTTTCTAGGTTAGTGTCAAGAGTGATGATACATATACATGATGCAATTACAAGTATTATGTAACTACACGATGACCTCTAATACAAATGATGCATATCCCAGTTTAAGGAGTTAACCTCTATTACAAGAATAATTTCGTATGCATGAGATAGACTTAATATGCATGAAATCAATGGACAATGTCCGCGTCTGGGTTAAGGCTTTTTGTGGTGTTTAAGGGTAATTTTGGAATTTAACCCGCTCAAGCAATTTCGGATTTTTGCTGTGAGGGGTAATTTTAGGATTTTAACCCAACAGGATTTTGATGGGAAGGTCAGGTGTTTATCAATTTGATGGGGCAAGCTGAGATTTTCACCCAATAGGATTTTGGTGGAAAGGTCAAAGCCTTATCGATAGAGGTAATTTCGGGATTTTTCCCAATAGGGTTTTGGTGAGAAGGTCAAAGCCTTACCAGTAGGGGGGTAATTTCAGGATTCTAGCCAAATAAGGTGTCAATGGGAAGTTCAAAACCTTATGGGCAACAATTAATGGGCAAATTCATAATTTTATCAAGCGACAATTTAGGGGTAAATTCGGGATTTTACTAGGGCTAGAGGCAATTCGAAGGTAATTTCGGGATATTACTAGGGATATGGGACATTTCAAAGGTAATTTCGAGGTTTTATTGGAGACTTAAGACATTTTGGAGGTAATGTCAGGATTTCACAGGAGACTTGAGGCATTTTAGAGGTAATTACAAGATTTGTTTTACCGAGGACTGATAACCATTCTTTTAGGTCGTTTAACTAAAAGAATAGTTATGCAAACAAAATTTGTAAACACCCTAATACTACTACAACTAGTGTAGTGGTAAGTCGAGGATCGAACCACAAGGACAAGGGGCGATAGTTTCTAGACTTGATGCAAAGGGTTTATATGGGGATTTGATAGACCTATACCAATAATAGAAAAGTAAGGCAAGAATTAAAAACGATGATATTTAATGAAAGGAAAACGGGGATAGATCAGTTCCACCCTAGGAAGGATAATCGAACTATCAATATGCTAAATTAGGAGAAATTAGTCAACAATAAATCATGACACTCAAGATGACGAGAGGAAGTTTGTGACCCTATAAATCACATGGACAATCTATAATCACCCTATGTCTCCAAAGGAGTGGCAGACAAGATTCACATCGAATATCAATCAATCAATCATCAACAATCTCAAATCCTAACTCTACGCATGAAGAACGAGCCAACCTAGGGTTTCACTAAACAAACCCCTAAAAAAACTACTCACACATAGTAATAAAGACTAGGGCATAAACAACGAAAAAGAACATGATTGAAAGGACGAACGAATTGAATGTAATGAATAAGAGTACGAAAAACGAAGACCTATAACAAAACCGTCAACTACTCTATCAAAATTGTAAAAGAAGAAATGATAATAGCAAGAGGAATGAAATTCAGAAAAACAATACTTGAAAGCATTAAACGAAATAAAACCAAAAAGAATCGATACCTTGCCTAAATGAAATAGCGTGAACGAAAGAGAATCCGAATCCAAAATACAAAGCTTGAAAACGAGAACAATGAAAGCTGTAAATCTAAACTAATGCAGGAAGAAATGAAAATCTTTAAAGTGATGTTATAGGTTGAGGCACAAGAGCTCTCAAAGTAGGCATACGGGTTATTTATAGAGCAAGAGGGTATTTATACCCTAAGGACATAAGGGGTAAAACCCTAGAAAAAACCCTCAAGCGTCGGCTAAAAAAGAACCAAAAACTGCAAGAAAGAATACCATTCGGCCGAATATAGTGTGGATTTGGCCGAATGAGTGGCCATTCGGCCGAATGGGGTGGCCATTCACCTAAAACAGGAGCTTTAATTTTCTTGGCTCTGTCCACCATTCGGCCGAATGACTGCAACCATTCGACCGAATGGGCCTTGATTCGACCGAATGAGTGTTCATTCGACTATTCCTGAGAGCTTGATTTATGTGCTTGAATTGCTGTCTTCTATTTGACCAAATGGATGTCAGATTCGCTCGAATCTGAACCTGAACCTTGCTGAACATCTCCTTTGAAGTGTCTAATGGCTTCTGGAGTTTATGGGATCTTTGAGAATGACTTGGAATGTATGCCCAAATTATGATACGTGCATCCAAACTCTTGATAAAAGTGTCAAAGCCTCAAAAACGTCTCATTTTACCTCAAAATCATCGATAGTACATGAAATATCCTAAAAATAGCTCGAGGACAAGATCAAGGTAAAAACGGATGTAATGTGCATAAAACCAATATAAAATAGCGAGACTCGATCCTAAAATGGGGTTGTAAACGTGCTCTAAAACGAGCACATCAACTTACCCCAAGCCAAACCTTTGCTAGTCCCTAGCAAATGAACTAGCAAGGCAACAGCGTGAGTAAAACATATAAAAAGCAAGGCGAACAGAAAACAAGACAATGCCAGCTGTGTACGCGTAAAACTCTTCCCTAGCCCTGGGTGTGCAAGTACAATGGGCTCAAAAGAGCATAATACCAAGATGAACAACATCTTCCATAGACTCGGGATTACTGGAAAAGCTACAACACAGGCCATGCCACCCACTACCTAATAAGGTAACAAATCCACGCTCCCCATGCTATTTCCCAAAAGATGTGGGAAATTTCTAATACGCTCGTGTGTATATTATGGTATGTGTTTCACTCAGAATCATCTGACTTAAGATGAGTCGGGAATTGAACACTTAATCAGGGAGAAATCTTAGGAATTGTATCCTATCTACTCTCCAGCACAGAACTTGCTAATCAGGCCAAGTCGAACAGGTTTGGAAACAGTTGCAATGTAGGCTAGGATCAAGGTAGGGTAAAATTTAGGGATTTGGAGTTCAAACAGAGGATAGTAAGCAATCCAAGGTAATTAAACCAAGGATGGCTACGACTTCCGACGACAATGCCACTTCCCAAAATTCTCTAGATACGCATAAATGAACTAATTACACCAACTTTATTCTTGAATTTTTTTTTCTATTTTTTTCTATTTCTTTTATTTTTCTTTTCTCCTTTGTTTTTTCTTTTTGTTTTTGTTTTCCATGCTAACGTTTCTAAAATAAACTAAGAGTAATTTAAGGAGTCATATCATACGACACCGATTTTTCAAACCAAAATCTTTCGCCACAATGCAACGGGCACCATTGCACTGTGATCACTTGACTATCCTCTAGGTAAAAAGAGGGAATATTTGACTCAAGTGGAGTTAGGTGATGTAGATATGAAGAAAAAAGGTAAAGGCACAAAATTGGCTTACCCTAAAGTCAATTGATATTCATGGTAGGCAATTTGGCCATGTAGTTGTAACTACAAACGTGTTATCATCCCTGACCTTTAGAAAAGAAGACTATGCTGGAGGAGAGCAGACACAATACTTAGACTCTCTAACTAGCATGTAATAACATAGGACTCATAATGGAGTCCTAGAAGGCTCAATCCTCACTAGGCTAGTTGAAATGAACCTCAATAGGTAGTCATCCAAGCCACAAACCAAGTAGGACTAGATCCCCTAAGTCAGGTGGAAAACAGTCAATCATTTGGTCCCAAAATAGGCACAAGGATAGGAAAGTATGAGTATGCATAGGACCACTATAATGTACACATCAGGAGCTCTCTTATCAGTTTCACAACTCAAGCACATCAACTTGACACACCTAGACATGTAAAGAAAAACTAAAATAAAAACTAAGGCAATAGTTTCAATAATGCTGATCTTTCAAAGCTTTGAAAACACAAGGACCCTCCCTTAAGCCAGATCAAGAGCCATCTCGGCACTTGGGAGAAGAGAACTAAAAGGGGGAAAGATCAGCATTATGGAAGCTATTACTATACAAACACATAAACAAACACACACTGGGTTTTCTCCCGTAAGTACTTTTGTTTAACGTCGATAATTTTGACACAATTAGGCACAAGTTTATACAGAAAAAGAAAACAATGAAATCATACCTGTAGTAGGAGTGGATTAACTCCTAGCATCTTCATCGCCTCCAGCATGGGGAGTTAAAACTCTCCACCGAGCCGCACTAGCAGAAGTAAGCAACGGAGAACCAGGGTCATCTGGAGGTGGGATAAAATGCGGGGCTCCCCCAAGCCAGGGTGGAGCCACCAATCTCTTTTGTGTTTTCTTTTTCTAGCCCTCTTCCTTGTGTGGGTTGGCTTGTCAGTTCCCTCAGATATGTAATCCATCTCCACTGGCGGAGCA
This sequence comes from Dysphania ambrosioides, assembly GCA_026401315.1. Lineage (NCBI taxonomy): Eukaryota > Viridiplantae > Streptophyta > Magnoliopsida > Caryophyllales > Amaranthaceae > Dysphania > Dysphania ambrosioides. The sequence continues at coordinate 6,292,191 of CM048668.1, read as the reverse complement.
ATTCCCTTTGCAACCTCAAAAACAAAACGCTCTTGCGCGTCCTCCTCATCCGACACCTTAACCATCATTGGGGTAGAAAAAACATTACACCTCTCAACCTCTTTTGCAGCTGCGTTCTCAACAACCCCAAAGGAACAAATCTGCTCAACCATGGGTTCCTTTGAAGACTTAGAAAAGGCAAACACAACCTTCTCTTGGGCTACCCTCACGGTTATAGTTTCTGTTTCACAGTCGATTAGGGCACCCAAAGTCTTCAAAGCATCCCTCTCTAAGATGAGGGGAGTATAAGGATCCTCGGCCATATCAAGCACCACAAAGTCACATGGTACCACTATGTTCCCTAATTGGATCGAAAGGTCCTCAAACTCCCCACATGGCACTTTTATACTACGGTTGGCCAGTTAGATGGTTTTCTTCGAAGGCTTGAGTTCAAAGGATAATTGCTTGGCAATGGACAACGGCATTAGGCTAATGGAGGCCCGAAGGTCAGTAAGTGCTCCCTTAGAATTGAGTTTTCCAAGGGTGACCGGGAGCACAAAGGGTCCTCTCGCTTTTTCTTTATTTGCCCACATGCCCTGAATGATGGCACTTACCTACTCTAGCAAACTGATCACTTTGCCCTCAAGCTTTCTCTTATTCCCTAAGAGGGTTTTCAGATACCTAGCATATTGCAGCATTTGCTCCATGGCCTCTAAGAATGGTATTTTCATTTCAAGCTGCCGCATATGCTCTAGGAATTTAAGAAACTTTTCTTGAAGTTGTTTCTCTACCTTTTTGTAAGGAAAAGGTAGAGGCGGAGCATGTTGACGCTTAAGTTTCCTCTATTCTTGTATCGCCCTCCATCTCTCATCTTCATCCTTCTTCTTCCTCTCATGCCCATTTACTTCGACATTGTTTCCCTCATCCTCTTCACCACCCTCCTTTTCATCTCTCCCCTCAAGATTCTCCTTTTTCTCATTTTCTCTTAAACAATCACTATCCTTAGAGAAATCTTCCCTTAAATCATCTCCGTTAGCTACAACTAGAGTAGGGTATGAGGTTCCAGAGCTTAGGAAGATCGCCTTACAGGTGTGATGGTTAGGGTTAGAGTCAGGAGGGTTTTGTGGTTGAGGTTGGGTGGATAGGTTTTAATGAGGGTGAGAAGGAAGTAACAATGGTGGGGGTGGACTAGCCATCTCCGCAAGCTGTGATTCAAACAACTTCTGCTGCGCTCGAAGTTGTTGCATTTGATTTATCAAAGTTTGATTGATTTGTGAGAGGGTTTGATTTTGGTGCGTGAGGGAGTTCATTTTGGTGGAAAGGAATTCATTAGTTGGAGGCGGGTTTGGTTGCGGCTGTGTAGATGGATAGGGTAGGTTAGGGTTGGGTCTTAGCATTTGAGGGTACGGCCTATTCCCATTCGGCCTGGGAAAACTCCTATTCGCTTGATTGGTAGAGTTCTACCCTTGGTAGGAGTTCCCTTAGTTAGAATTTGGATTGAAGGGAGGTCTAAAGTGTTGATTGTTGTAAGGACCTTGCTGAGCAAACCCTTGGTTTTAACCACCATACCCTACAGCTGCTATATAATTGGGATTATACCCGTATCCATCATAGTTCATGATTGGGGTTCCTTCGTGGTTATACCCCCCGTAGTTAACAACCGCTATATGTTCAGAATTCGAACCCCCACAATAGGATGTATCATGGTTGGTGCCCTCATAGATTCTATATGAAAAGGGCGTCTCTTTAACCAATGATACATTGACACTACCTTGTGCAAATTTAAACTTGGACAACTTCTTATCCATGATAGCTTCGATTTTTGAACTAAACGTGTCCAAGTTGCTTGAATCCATTCCTCCTTTAGATAATCCATTACCCCTTGCTCCTCCCCAAGAACTATTTTTAGCAACCTCCTCAATCCTAGCTTTCACCTGATTGCATGGGACCTTAGAGAATTGGCCACCAACAACCGAGTCTAGGAGTGCCTTGGTCTAGTTGTTGCGTTGAACCTCAGGGTCGTATGTTTCTAGTTGTTGATTTGATCTACATGTGCTATATGGCATACAAACAACACTAGAGATCAAGCGTAAGTACTGACAAGTAAATTAATAGACAATAATATAAATAAAACAAAAATGACTTACACCAAGACTATAACCTAAACACAACGCCTTGTCCCCGGTAACGACGCCATTTTGATAACCATTCTTTTAGGTCGTTTAACTAAAAGAATAGTTATGCAAATAAAATTTGTAAACACCCTAATACTACTACAACTAGTGTAGTGGTAAGTCGGGGATCGAACCACAAGGACAAGGGGCGATAGTTTATAGACTTGATGCAAAGGGTTTATATGGGGATTTGATAGAACTATACTAATAACAGAAAAGTAAGGAAAGAATTAAAATGATGATATGCAATGAAAGGAAAATGGGGATAGATCAGTTCCACCCTAGGAAGGATAATCGAACTATCAATATGCTAAATTAGGAGAAATCAGTCAACAATAAATCATAACACTCAAGATGATGAGAGGAAATTTGTGACCCTACAAATCACATGAACAACCTATAATCGCCCTATGTCTCCAAAGGAGTGGCAGGATAAGATTCGCATCGAATATCAATCAATCAATCATCAAAAATCTCAAATCCTAACTTTACGCATGAAGAACGAGCCAACCTAGGGTTTCACCAAACAAACCCCTAAGAAAACTACTCACACATAGTAATAAAGACTAGGGCATAAACAACGAAAAAGAACATGATTGAAAGGACGAACGAATTTAATGTAATGAACAAAAGAATGAAAAACGAAGACCTATAACAAAACCGAAAACTACTCTATCAAAATTGTAAAAGAAGCAACGATAATAGTAAGAGGAATGAAATTCAGAAAAACGATACTTGAAAGCATTAAATGAAATAAAACAGGAAAGAATCGATACCTTGCATAAATGAAATAGCGTGAATGAAAGAGAATTCGAATCCGAAATACAAAGCTTGAAAACAAGAACAATGAAAACTGTAAATCTAAACTAATGTAGGAATGAAATGAAAAGATTTAAAGTGATGTTCTAGGTTGAGGCACAAGAGCTCTCAAAGAAGGCATAAGGGTTATTTACAGAGCAAGAGGGTATTTATACCCTAGGGACATAAGGGGTAAAACCCTAGAAAAAACCCTTGAGCGCCGGCTAAAGAAAGAACCAAATACTGTGGGAAAGAATACTATTCGGCCGAATGTAGTGTGGATGTGGCCGAATGAGTGGCCATTCGGCCGAATGGGGTGGCCATTTGCCTAAAACAGGAGCTTCGAGTTTCTTGGCTCTGTCCACCATTCGGCCGAATGACTACAACCATTCGGCCAAATTGGCCTTGATTCAGCCAAATGAGTGTTCATTTGCCTATTCCCGAGAGGTTGATTTATGTGCTTGAATCCCTGTCTTCCATTCGACCGAATAGATGTCAGATTCGGTCGAATCTGAACCTAAACCTTGGTGAACAACTCCTTTGAAGTGTCTAATGGCTTCTGGAGTTTATGGGATCTCCGAGAATGACTTGGAACGCATGCCCAAACTATGATACGTGCATCCAAACTCTTGATAAAAGTGTCAAAGCCTCGAACACGTCTCATTTTACCTCGAAATCATCGAAAGTACCTGAAATATCCTAAAAACAGCTCGAGGTTAAGATCAAGGGAAAACTGGATGTAATGTGCATAAAACCAATACAAAATAGCGAGACTCGACACTATAATGGGGTTGTAAACGTGCTCTAAAATGAGCACATCAGGGACTTGAGGCATTTTGAATGTAAATTTAATTTTTTAATCTTGCTACCTTTTTTGAAAGTAGAGGTATGATTTTCCTCAAGTTTTAATAGCTTTGGGTCATTTGATAAATTAGGTTAGGTTTTCATTGTGTTAGAGGTAATTTGTGAGAAAATATCGAGATTTGAGTCATTTTGTGAGGTAAGGTCAGATTTTTACTGTGTTTGGGTTATTTTGAGAGGTAAGGTCAGGATTTTATCTTATTTGGGTCATTTTTGTAGCATGAGGCTAGGATTTCGGGAGGCATGATTGGCCATAACGCGGGCATGATGGGACATAATAAGACTAGGGACAGACATGATGCGGTTTAGACGCGGTTTAAATGCATGAAATGATGCGAATGCTCCTAATTGGTGATCGTGGACCAATGATGCATGTAATTCATCTTTTAAGGGTATTTCATTTCCCTAGGGTTTTCCAAAGCTAGATTCCAAGCGTTAGTGCAAAAAACATAATAATGGCACGCAAGATCACGTAGTCACGGTAGCATACTTGTATGAATGCAACATACACAAGTCGTCTCCTATCCAAGGCTCTAAGTTTCACATGAACTAGGGTTCGTTGAACATGAGTCAAAAGGTCCCTATCTTAGAGGAAGATCCATTTACCAAGAGTCACTAAGTGAAAGAAGCCAAAGTAACAGGACACCCCCTTAGCACAATTCCATGAGCACGTGCCATGTGCCATGTGCCATGTGCCATGGTTTGTGCCATAATTTATCTAGTGAGTAGTGACATCTTCAGTTTTGTCTACCATGCAAAGTATTCCTCATTGGTTTTAATTATAATATTATTTTAACAAATAAAAGCACTGTTTAATTCGAATATGAAGTGCAATATTAATAACTTCCTACTGGCTTTGTTTCAATATTAGGGAAGGGAAGAGAATGAAAAAATACAAATTGAAAGAAGTTTTATTTTCAACCGTTTGTTGTAAGAGAAGGAAGTGGGGGAAATCAAAACTTACTCCGTTCATTTTCTTTTATTTATTTTATTTATAATATTATATTTGAGAAGTGAGAAATTCAAATATAATTTTTTTATTAATATATATATGTTAAAATATATCCATATGTGATTTTATTAGATTTGACTTGAAATATAGTTTTTTAGTAAATAAATTTTATATTATAAATATTATAGCTATAATATGTATTTTGAAAACTATACAAAAAGCAATTGTGACAAATATAAGGAAATGGAAAGAGTACCTTACACCAAATTTTTTCTTTCTTTCCAAATTTCTCCAATTTTAAGAGGAAAAAAAGTGAAAATTTATGGATGAACAACATTTTTTCAAGCATCCTTAATAAATTACTAGGGAGTATAATTTGTATGAGATGAAGTCCTAGGGTGTAACTTCCACATGCGAAGAGTTATATACATGAAATACAAGTATATCTAACACAATCTTAAGCCAATTACAAGAACACAACCCAAAGATTTTCAATTGCTCATTTGCACGTGCATCCAATATGTTTTAGGCATACACATCCCTAGTGAAGTCACTAAATTTGTAGGGGCTTTTAGTATGTGCTGGTCAAGGAACCCAACTAGGTTTTGGCTAGAGGTTTTGATGAGTGAATCACCATAATTTTTCACAACCCAACCTTCCTTTTTTTGGTATAGAGAAAGAAAGGGATTCTCCCCCACAAGTTCCCTAATATATTTTCATTTCAGTAAGGATTGGCTACGTGGCTTTGTGATATTGAACTGGGTCAAGGAGTCGCCACCATCATTATTTATGGGCTGTTTGGTGACCCTTGGGTATAAATCTCAAAATTGACTCATGTTAGTGGTCTACGAACTATGAGAAGGTCTGGGAATGAGCAACTTATTTCAATCCAAGAATGTGTACAAGAAATTGGTAATGAGATGAAGAACCAATAAGTTTTATTTCCTTGGAAAACATACAAAAACAAAGGAAAATCACACTCTAGATTTAGTTCATTTCAAAAGTTAAGAATTATGCACATAAATCTAGGTTAAGTGATCAGTTTGTTAAGAGTTCTCAAGATTAATAGGTACCTATGTCCGATTATCCATTATTTATTTTTGAGGCGTGATTTACAATCAATGGGTCTTGTTTATAAGAATAAATAAAGGTGATTATGCAATCTCAATGTAAAGTAAGAATCATATACAAAATTACAACAACCACAACAAGAAATAAGAGGCAAGAGACAATAGTCAATGGGTTAGAGTTAGTTATAATGAAATGTAAGTATGATGCATGATGATGATGAGTGAAAGATTTACTAATCAAATGAAGATTTAAGCCTTAAGAGACCATTATCCATGACATACTTCAACTAAGAAAAATGGTCTTGTTCATGAATACTTATGTGTTTTAGTCTTAGAACATCATTGACATAAAAGGCAAAAACAAGATCAAGATATTCTTTATGATTCTTGAATAAGAAATGAGCCTTAAGCATAACTCCTAAATGTACATTCAATTATGATGTACACCTAGGGTTTGCTTATGAGAAAGGATCAAATATTGATTAAGTCTAGAGGGAATGGATATGTCCAAATCCCTTCATCATTGACTAAAATAAAAGAAAACTTGCATAATGCAATTAGATTACAAAAAATAAAATGTAAGGGGAAGGAATTGCTTGAAAGATTAAGATGAGATTAATATTTGGAGAGGGTTCATTGAGTGAGGTGCTCAAAATTAGTGTTTTAAGACTTAACCTGGTGAAGTTAGAGTTGCTCCTAGCTCCTCACATCATAGGCAAAAGAGACATTGAAAATAAGGTTATTGGAGTTGATCACAAGAGATCATCAAGGGTGATGACTCTTTGGCTTATCAAGGCTTTTCAAAAGAGGCATAAAGATTGTAGTAGACGTTCATGTGGAATGGGGTTTGCACCTCCCATAAACATCAAAAAATTGGCTGATCTAAGACCCTAGATGGATGTAGAACTACCAAGATCATGGACTAGTAAGTAAAGGGACTAGAAGTAGACATAGAAAATAAATGAATTGAATTAGAGAGGGGTCTTTGTTTTTTACCATTTAGGAGAGTCCTTTTTGCTTGAGTGTAGATTGATTATGTATTGAAGGTTAAGGTTTCTGTGCTTGATTGTGTAAAAATATGCTTTGAATGATCCTTGGTAAGTATGAAGGATGTTTGAGAGTCTTTGATTGTGTTTGGGAGTGTGGATTGAATATGTATTATGTCATGTATACACGTCCCATATAACTTATCCGTTTGTAAAAGAAAATGAGCAATTGCATATTTCACGTATGGAGTGCGGTTTATTAAGAAAGATTTAAAACATTATATCTAAAATTTTGATTTGAACATGTAGAAATTGAATATGTTTTGATTGATTTTGCAAGAATTATTGTCAGCAACAAGTGCATTTCATGTTTATGCCAAAAACATAAACTAAGTGTACTTCAGTTCATACATTTGAAATACAAGACTTTATTATAAGAAATGAAATATGTGAAGTATATTCATACTTGATCAATTTTGTTTCTTCTTAATTTCTCTTTTTTCTTTCTTTTCATATCACATATCACAATTGTAAGAGTGTGAATGTTACTAAGGGTTAATGAAACCAATTAGGTTTTGGATGGACAACTCGATGAATGAGTAGCTGCTAGAAGGCTTGGTACAAGATAACCTTTTTCTTCTTGGTGAAGAGAAAGGGAAGGGGCCTTCCCCCACTAGTGTTCTACTAATTGTGCATGTCGTTTAGGATCAGCTATGTACTTTTTAATAATCCTCATATGAATTAGGTCCGAAACCTCAAGAGGAATCTCCACCAAACTATTTAAGGCAATTTGAGTGCCCAATTAGGTTTTATTCTTAAAATTGACTCACATGGATGGTTATGGAACCAAAGGTGGGTTCAAGAATGAGCAATTGATGTCAATTCATAAGTGATGTCCAAGAAATTTTCATTAACATGGAACAAAGTTAGATTTGATAGATCCTAAGGCCCATACAAAAGAAATTAAATCACACTCTAGATTTTAGTGGGTTTGTAAGTTGAAAATTATAAATATAAGTCCAGATTAGGTTATCACTTCTATAAGAGTCAAAAAATTTAGGGATCCTAAAACTAGTTGTCCAAATAAATCTTATTTAAGTGTTATTTTAGTTCGATAGGTCTTGAATTAGGTGCAATAAGATAAATGTGATCGAAATTATAATAATGTAGGGATTATGTATAAATGAAAGGTGCAAAATTGAAATTGCAAAATTTAAAGTGCAAAAAATAAACAAAGAAAGTAATATGTGATATTTAGATATGCCGTGTATGATTTATGCATAGAAAAAGTTAAAGGTTTACACATCAAATGAAGGATTGAACCTTAGAAAGCTATCCCTAGTGGTGCTTATTAAGTTGAGTTACTCGTGAGTTAATTGGACTCGATTCGATCAAAACTTGGTCAAAACTCGGCTCAAGATCAAAATCTACTCTATAAGTTAACGAGCTAAGTTGAGAAAATCAAAGCTCGACTCAAAAATCTTGTGAGAAACTCGAATTCTTATTTAAAATATATATTTTTATATAATTAAGATACAAAATAAAAATAAAATTAAAGATGGTTTCATGTATAAACCAAAAGTCCCACATTATATTAAAATGAAAGATGATTGGAGAGAGTTTTATGTATAAACTCAAAGTCATATATTATAAAAAATAATAGATGGTTTGAAGCAATCAGTATATAAAAACCCAATAGTATTTTCCATCTAAAAAAAATGAAGCTTATTAACTAAAACTTAGCCTTCTTATTAGCCTAATTTGGGTATAATACATAAGTTTATTGAACTTTTAATTAAGTTAAATATGAGTTGAGCTTAACCTTGAAATGAGCTTGAGTTTTATTTGAGCTTAAAACAAGCTTTAATCGAGCTCGAGTCAAGCTTGAAACGAGCTTTAATCGAGCTTGAGAATTGAGTTTTTGAGTCAAGATCGAGCTTCAGTTTTGTATCTCACAAGCATTTAAGTTTGAGTCAAGCTCAAGTTTGAGTTATCAAGTTTGAGTCGAGTTTAGTCAAACTCGGCTCAACTCGGCTCATAAGCACCCCTAGGTATCCCTTATGACATACTTCAACTAATGGAGAGAGTCTAGTTACGAGGTAATGCAGTTAAGAGAAGGAAGATAAAAATAATTAATTTAATTAATCTATTAAACTTTTGGGCATGGTTTATTCTTCAACAAAATATTATAATAAATATGTTAGAAAGCTTTGGATATAATAAGATTAGAATTTTGTTGTGTTTAGTATGTTGTGTTATTTTGAGTTTAGAATTTGTTTACATGTTTTTACCTTTCACTTGAAAGGGTTTTCATGTTTAAGCTTTAGGGTTTAAGGGCCAATTTATTGGTTCCAATTTGTATTAGTAATGGAACAAGTATGGTTCTAAATTGGATTTGGTATATTAGATAAGGTATGTGCTAAAATTAGGATCATAAAAATTTATTCCAAGTTGTTAAATAAAGTCCAAAAATCATTGAACAATTAAGTTAAGATTTCATATTTTTAGGAACATGTTAGATAAGGTTAGTTAGAGTTAGGATAATATTAGGTTAGATTAGATCTAAATCTATCCTAATCTTATCAAAAGTCAAGTACATCTTATCCTATGATAAGATTATCCTTTAGAGTCCGAATTGGAGTTTATGTAGGTGTCTTTGGTTGTCTAAATAATCGGCCATGGACGTGTATAAATAGGGCCTTAGGTCGTGATTTTCAAGGTGTGTTGAGTTAAATAAATGTTGAAGTTTTTAGAGTAAAGCTTTCTTTGTTGATTGTTTTTAAGTTAAGTGATAGCCCTAAAGCTAGGAAATCAGGTTGCTTGCCTATTTCCACCTTAAAAAATGTGTTTCCTTTCAGTTCATAAAAACCTACCAACTTCCCACATCAAGAGGACTTTGTATCATTAAGCCCCAAAACATCTTGGACATGGAAATTGAAATAACATCAATATTTCATGATGATAAAAAAATTATCTTTAGAAAAACTCTTAAATGTCCATTCAAGTGTGATTAACACCAAAGGTTTTTCTCATATAAAGGATAAGTTTCAATATAAGGGAGTATAGAGAGGTTGAAGATGTTCAAACCTCTTCATCATAGACCAAGAGAAAGTTTGAATAATAAGAATGCGTAAGATTAAAGAAGAAATACTAGAAATAAAATTTAAGGGAAGAAGAATTGTACTTGAAGTTAAGAGGAGTCCATTCTAGAAGAGTGGATCCTTAAGAATGGTGCTCAAAGTAAGAACTTTTAGGCTTGACCTAGTAAAGTAAGGAGATTGCTCATTATCAATCATATCATAAGTGAACAAATGGTACATAAGATTAAAAGTGTTTGAGTATATCATAAGTGTCCATTAAGTATGTTGTCTCTTTTGTTGATCAAGGCTCATCATAAAACACAAAAGTAAATAAGTTTATATAAAAGGAGATTTGTATCTTCTAGAGTCATTACATAAAAGATAACTTAAATCCTTGAGTTGAAGAAAACTATTAGAGATCAAGAAGAGTTATGAATGGAGTAGAAGTAAACAAAGGGAAAAAATTAAGGGATTTTCGGGTTTACTCACACTCAAACTCAAGCAAAGCTAGGTTCACTTGCAAGGATCGATTTGTCATAAGATTATTATATGGGGACACAATTTCGTGTCAACAATAGGACTTTGTTTAATTTCATACTCCTTCGCAACTCATTTGTATTTCTTCAATCAAAATATATGGTGTCGATTTTAATTGTATCTCTAGGAAACAATTTTTTAGACTTCCATATGCGTCACTATGTTTTCACCTAGTGCTTAATATGCAAAATTTCTCAAATAGTCACTATGTTTTTAGCTATTTAAGTTTAACAAAATGAAAGCCTAGTGTTGTTATGCATGCATAAGTTATGGTATGTTACTCATAAGTTATCTTCTTAAAGTGTTAGGAACACCCTATCAGCTAAGGTTGCCTACTATCAGGCCATAATCTAATCTATCCCTGGTTAGTAATTAGGCTAATTAATAATATATAGAGAGCTGATGCACTTATTTAGCTGTGTTGAACTCTTAACGCATAATGCAGGATCCAATTAGAAGCTATATTGGAAAATAGAGGTACAAAAGGCCACTCGGGATAACTATTGCAATTAAGAAAACCAGAGATGTAAAATCATACACTATAAACTAGTTTGCTATTTCAAATTGTATCAATCTTAATGATCTTATTCTTTGCTCAAATAATGTTGGTTGATTATATTATAGGCAGTCCAAGAGACGACGATGCTATTAAAAAAGGTGCTAAATATCAAATGGACTCTGAAAGGGAAGTATAAGTCAATCTTAGTAAGCATAGGAGATTTGATAATCAAGGTGGATTATAAGTTCATCTTAAACCAAATTAATGGCCAAGTAATTGAACATGAGGAATCCTCGGATCCTTCTTCACCTATAGCTCAAGCATACTTTTGGGCATCTCGCAACCTCTAAGGTTTCTATCCCTAAGGAAAACATTGAGATGTACTGTGATCCTCTAAGGTTTCTATCCTCTAAGGTTTCAATCAACATATCAGTATTTTTTACTTTATCTTGTTTTATATTTCATAGTTTCAATTTATTTTCTATTTTTGTTAGTTTATTTTTTTATTACTATCCGTTTTTCACATAGTTGTGTTCATCATTATTCGTAAATTAGCTAGTATGTCTCGTTATTTCAATTCTGCGATGTTTTCTAGTATTAATCATGAGTAGTTAGATTAGTTAGAGGATAGGGTGAAAAACCGATCTCGAGCATGGATGATGTTTATAATATCGAGTTGGTTTCTTAATGATTAATATGTGATTTGATGTCGGGTTTTGGTTGTAGTCTAGATTGGCCATATAGAATTCTTCTATTTGTGTTCTTAGGTCAAAGACGTTGAGCAGTAGTGACCCAATGTTAAACATTGTTGACTTTCAAGATATTGGTTGTTGCTTTGAATCTATTGTGTTGCTTAGATGCTTTAGAATACGACTAGACAAGAAATCTTAATTGTAAAGCTCCTTCCTTAAAGATTACCGAGAGGTTAGTTCTTGGTTGAAACCCCTTCCTTGTAGCATATTTTGGTTTAGTTTATAGGTTGATAGTGAGTTAGTGAGCCTCATATTATCTCATTTTGAGTCCAATTCCCAGGTTTAGCTATTTTGTGTTAGGAATCGATGTTGAATCCCGAACCCCCTACTGCTTTTATCTTTATCAAATAAATCCTTTAGAACCTCGCATTAGTTGTTAGTTAGATTTTAACTGTTCCTTGCTTGAGTTTGACCTATCTTGCAGTTTAACTGCTAGAGTTCAGTATCTATTAAAAGTCTTTCCCTGTGGATTTGACCCTTGCTTGTCCATTACTTATAATAGGTTAAGTCTAGGATTTGGTGATAGTAGGTGTTGTGTGACCAATATCTAACCATATCAAATGGATTCAAGAATTTTAGGTTGAACTTTCATATGAATGGGATAGAGAAAACCCTTGTTGCGTTACATGGGATGCTCATAACTGCAGAGCAAAACATCCAAATTGAGCCTAAAAAGGAAGTTTTAATGGTTTAAAAGGAAAAAGAGTTTAAGAAGTATGATAAAGGTAAACAAGTTACCAAAACTTCTAACAAGCCAGGGGCTATTGCAAAGCTAAAAGTGTCAGATGATATGAAATGCTTCTATTGTGACGGGATTGGACATTGAAAGAGGAACTGCCCTAAGTAATTGAATAATAAGAAGTCTAGTGCTTCTACTTCAGGTATCTATGTTATAGAATAAATTTAGCAACTTCTACTTCTTGGGTTTTTGATATCGCATGTGTTTCTCACATTTATTCAAATGTGCAGGGACTAAAAAGGATTAGAAAATTGGCTAAGGGAGAGATAGAACTATTGTTACAAATGGAGAAAAGGTTACAACATTTGCAACTTATAGTTTATCTTTACCTTCGAAATTAATATTAGAACTTAATAATTGTTATTATGTTTCTCGTTGATAGCGTACTTTAGTGCGCGGATTTTATGTGATTTAGTGTCCAAATATCGACTCTTCTGAGCCATTTTGTATGGTTATTTCTCTATTTTCGCTTATTCTATGAATTTAATCATGCTTCATGGCTATATTGGTGTTTTGGTCTCAATTTCAGATATACACGGACTCGTTGGAGCCATTCCGAGACTTAACCAAAAGGACGGGACAATTGAAGGTTGTTTGGCAAGCCTAAAAGCCAATAAGCTCCCCTGAAGGCTTTGCATGGCCATGCCAAAAGTGGCATCCCGTGTAAGTGAGGCAGAAAGTGAAGGTAGACTCACTGGAGTAGTGCACGCCCGTTCCACGTGTGACACGCCCGTGCCATTCCTTGGCACAACTCATCCCCGTCTGACACTCCCATGCTACACGCCCAGAGACCCCCTGCCCAGCCAACACGCCCGTGCCAGGTGTGGCATGCCCGTGCCACCCTTTGGCATGCCTTATCCCCGTGTGACACTCCCGTGCCACAAGCCTAAAAGAAAGACTGACAGTTTGGCACGCCCGTGCCAAATCTCTGAAGACAGTTCCGCGTGATCTCTATTTTTAAAAGACTATATATATAGCGGTTATTTCTTTTTGCAGGGGGGATGATCATTATTATATTCTACACATTATAGGCGATAGAGAGGATTAGAGAGAACGAGGGTAGACATTCGACTTTCATAGATTACTCATAGACGATTTTAATTTTCCGCACTTTGTAACCGATTAACGATTCATCTCCAATAGAGATTCTTCTCTTAATCTTTCAATTCTGCAATTACTTTGATAAAGCTTGATTATTGTTTCTTAATTTCATTACTCATGTTTAATATTTAAGAAACCCTAGATTTTGAATTCTTGTCTTTAGCTATGACGCGTGAGTAGTTTAATTGCTAGGGTTCGGGTGAAACCCAACCTAATGATAATTATGCGATTTAGGGTTTGAAAATGCATGATTGAATTGTGATTAAATGTGATTATATGTAATTTCTTGTTAGGTTTCTCATGATAGGAGTGATCAACCTAGATTATTGACCTTGATAGCATAGGATATTCGATTCAATGCGGGAGCGCAAATTTAGTATTCTATAAGCTATTTTGATATGATTACGTATCTTTGTTTCTAAGTCAATGAGGGATCTAGGGTTAGTGATTTAAGTTGTTTTGGTATCATCTGATGTTGATTTTGCATATAGTCTTTGAAATTCGTGAATCCATGTTCGTCCCTATTTGCCCGATAATCGTTGTGTTGCATGAATCCCGTTTCCCTAGTGCCTTAGTTAATTGATACCCACCTTTAGAAATAGTTAGTTTTTGACACCTCTCACTTTAGATTTCGATTCAGCTTAAGCGTCACATTTCTATAGTGATTGAATCCCCGTTCCTCGTGGACCAAACTTTTGCTTACCATTACACTTGTTAAGTGAGGTGTTTGTATAAATTATGTTTGATTGAGTGTTGGATTGTAATGTCCAATTTAACGCCTATCAAAATGGCGCCATTGCCGGGGAACGGTTCTGTTTAATTGTTATATAACTGCTTGAGTCTGTTTCTAAAAAAAACACAAAAATATTTTTCTTTTTTTTGGTTACACTTGTAGCCCTACTACTAATCGCGTTTGTTGAGTGTGTTTATGCGCTGGAACTCTCACCGTGAGTTAGTGCCTTATGATCCTGAGATTGATCGCACTTATTTAAGGCAGAGAAGGAGATCTCGTTAAAGATCCTCAACTTCACCTAGGAGAGTTTCCGTTCCGACTGCACAACCAACAGATACAATGACCGATAGTACACCAAGACCCCTTAAGGAGATGGGTACTCCTGGTGCTTATAGAGCTTCAAGTGGAATCGCTCCACCAACTACCCCTGCAAATGATTTCGAAATCAGGCCAGCTATGATAACATTGATTGAACGTCGACAGTTCAGTGGAGCAAAGCATGAAAGCCCCCTGGCCCATCTGAACGAATTCGAGAAGTACTGCAATACAATCAAAGTGAACGGAGTTTCATAGGAATTTGTTCGATTGAAGCTGTTCCCATTTTCATTGATGGGGAGACCTCTAGAGTGGTTAGAAAAGGAGGTCAAACCAAACTCCTTACACACATGGGATGAAGTAACCACAACATTCTTGGGGAGATTATATTCTCAAAAGAAGACAGCAGATGTTAGAGCCTTGATTCAGGGTTTTTGCCAGAGAGGTGGACAAAACGATATACGATGCATGGGAGAGGTACAAGGAGTACCAACGAGAGTGCCCTCACCATGGAATTCCAACTTATCAAGTGCTGCATATTTTCTACGGAGGATTGAGTCCTCAAGGAAAGACAAGTTTGGATGCAGGAGCAGGTGGCCCAGTTATGAACAAAACAGAAGATAAAGTGATTGAGATTATAGAGGATGTGGTACGTCATCACATGGATTGGAAAGACGGCGAGCGAGACACTACAAGCAAGAGTGGAGGAGGGGTCTATTCTATAGATCATCTGAATGCCATCGGTAATTTGACATCCCAGATTGCAAACCTTGGGAAGGAGATGTCATTAATCAAAGCTAAGCTCAAAACTGCACCGCACCAAGATTTTCCTTCCCAATCTAAGGGAGAGGTATGATTTCTAATTCTGCTCTTAATAATATGCCTGCTGGGTGTATATTTTGTGAAAAATGTGGGTCTTATTAACATGATACTTCTGCCTGTAATTTTGATTCCCATTTCCAACCTAATGGTAACGATGGTAGTGAAGCTGAAAATGAACATGTCAATGCTTTGTCCTATGATAATAGACCTAGGAATGACAATAATAGATATTTACCACCAAATCAACGAGGGAACAATTTTAATCAAAGGGGTAACGATTTCGATTATTAGCAACAAAACCAGTGGGGGAATAGGAACCAAAGGGACTAAAATCCCTAAGGGCCCTATAATCAACATGGTGGTTTTGGTAATCAAAATCAATACCAACAGAACCAAGGCAATCAAAATAACCAAGGGCAATATAATCAAGGGATGAATGCCAATAACCGGGGAAACTAGAATAACAATCAAAATAGAGGTTTCCAAAATCAAAATCCCCAACAACCCTATGTGCGTGGCTCCCGGGCTCCTAATGACAATTACTATGCTCAAGGACCACCGTAAAGGTCTAGTTTGGAGGAGATGATGGAGGCACAATCTAAGATGTTTAACACTTTCATGGATACTAGTGATAAGAAATTTAATGAAGTGATGACACATAATAAAATGTTAGAGACCCAGATTTCCCAATTGGCTAGTGCTATAAAAGATGGAGTTGGGACTTCCAAACTCTCGCCCCAAGGTATTGACCCTAAGAATTCTGTGAATGCTATTACTACTAGGAGTGGCAAAGTTTTGAAAGATAGTGAAAAAGAGAAAAACCATGAGCGTCCTAGTATAATTGAACCAACTATTGATGATGAATGTGAAAATAGGGATGAGATTCCAAAGGACAAGGAGGGAGAGAAGGCTAAAGAACCCACATATTTGCGAAAACTCCCTTACCCCCATAAGTTAGATGTTCAATTTGGGAAGTTCTTAGAAATTTTAAAACAGGTCCACTTGTCTATACCTTTCACTGATGCTGTTAAACAAATGCCTAACTATGCTTGGTTTTTGAAAGATATTCTAAGCGGTACGAGAAATTGCGACGAGGTAGAAACTGTGAACCTAACCCAAAGTTGTAGCGCTATAATCATGAATAAGATGCCTCCCAAACTAGGGGACCCTGGAAACTTCTCCATCCCATGTGCCATAAATAAGATGCAAATCGGAAATGCCTTATGTGATCTTGGGGCTAGCATTAGTCTCATGCCTTACTCGGTTTACTAGAGATTAGAGATAGGAGAACTCCTTCCCACCAAAATTACCCTTCAACTAGCCGACCGTTCGATCAAATTCCCTAAGGTTAAGGTGGAAGATGTTCCCCTAAGGGTTGGAAAATTTGTAATACCTGTGGACTTTGTAGTGCTAGAGATGGATGAGGATATTCATATTCCTATAATTTTAGGATAACCTTTCCTTGCTACTTCAGGTGCTCTAATTGATGTTAAGAGTGCTAAGATTACTTTGAAAATAGGAGAGGAAGTTCTAGAATTTGATTTGAATGTAACTATGAAATATCCTAATTCTACATCTGAAAAATGCATGATGATTGACACTATCGATTCTATTGTTTGTACCATGCATGAGCAATTGTTATCCACTAACCATGGTTTTGAGGATGATGATTTTGATGAGATTGCAAAAAGTAGAGAGTTGGTAGAACATTCACAGGTACTTGAGAAAGATGAAGAAGTTGAAGATTTCAAGACTATGGGGATCACAGCCCATGATGCATTGGAGATGGCTGCTGCAAAGAAAGAAAAAGAGTCACCGACGGTGGAACTTAAACCTTTACCCGATCATCTAAGGTATGAATTTCTTGGCCCTAATTCCACCTACCCCGTCATTGTGAATTCTTCTCTAGATGAGCTTCAAACTCGAAGATTATGTGGCATTTTGAGAGAGCACCAAGGTGCCCTAGGCTATACCATTGATAAACTCAAGGGTATTAGCCCCGCCTAGTGCATGCACCACATAACCCTCGAGGAAGGTGCTAAACCCTCTATAGAGAGGCAGCGGAAACTTAACCCACAAATGGGGGAGGTGGTGAAGAAAGAAATCACCAAAATCCTTGATGCCGGCATCATCTTCCCCATTTCGAGCTCAAGATGGGTTTCCCCTATTCATGTTGTCCCCAAGAAAGGAGGAATGACTATAGTTGAAAATGAGAATGGTGAGCTCATTTCAACTAGAACTGTAACCGGATGGAGGATATGTATAGACTATAGATGTCTAAATGCATCAACTAAGAAGGATCATTTCCCCCTCCCTTTTATAGATCAAATGCTCGAAAGACTAACAATGCACAAGTATTATTGCTTTCTTGATGGTTATTCGGGTTTCTTTCAAATACCAATCCACCCGGATGACCAGGAGAAAACTACTTTTACTTGCCCGTATGGTACTTTTGCTTACAGGAGAATGCCTTTTGGATTATGCAATGCACCGGGCACTTTTCAACGATGCATGATGAGCATTTTTGGGGACATGTTAGAGGTCGAGATGGAGGTATTCATGGATGATTTTTCAGTGGGAGGTTTTTCTTTTGATAATTGCCTTGCAAACTTAAAAAGATGCTTACAGAGATGCGAAAAGGTAAATTTGGTCTTAAACTGGGAAAAGTGTCACTTCATGGTAGAAGAGGGAATTGTTTTAGGGCACAAAGTTTCGAACACTGGAATAGAGGTTGACAGGGCCAAAGTTGAGGTCATTGCGAAGTTACCACCACCACTCAACGTAAAAGGAGTGCGATCATTCTTGGGTCATGCAGGATTCTATAGAAGATTTATCAAGGATTTTTCCTTAATTGCAAGACCTTTGAATGCTTTATTACAAAAGGAAGCAGATTTTAGGTTTGATGAGGAATACTTGCAAGCCTTCACCAAACTTAAGGAAGCTCTAATTTTCGCTCCAATAGTGCAAGGTCTAACATGGGATCTATCTTTCGAGCTAATGTGTGATGCAAGTGATGTAGCCATTAGGGGTGTTCTTGGGTAACGAATTGATAAGAAGCTTCATGTGATTTATTATATGTCAAAGACTTTGAATGAAGCACAGAGAAACTACACCACTACAGAGAAAGAATTCTTATCCATAGTACATGTCAACGACAAGTTTTGGGACTACCTCATTGGTTCCAAAACCATTGTATATACAGACCATGCGGCAATTAAGTACTTAGTGGCAAAGAAAGAATCCAAACCACGCCTTCTACGTTGGGTATTATCATTGCAACAATTTGATATAGAGATTCGAGACAAAAAGGGGGCAGAGAATGTGGTTGCAGATCATTTATCCCGAATGGAAAATAATGAGTCCAATGATGATGGTGCACCTATTTGTGATGAGCTCAAGGATGATGTTTTGTATGTGATTAAAGAAAAGGAGCTTCCATGGTTTGCTGACTTAGTAAACTATTTAGCTTGTGGAGAATTTCCCCTCGATTGCACACGGAACCAAAAGAATAAATTGAAGAGAGAAGCACGACACTACATATGGGATGACCCAATCTTGTTCAAAAGAGGGGTGGATGGTCTACTTCGACGTTGCGTACCCAATGACGAAGTACGAAATGTGTTAAAGATGTGTCATTCCAATCCTTGTGGAGGTCATATGGGGGCCAACAAAACAACTTTGAAGGTTCTACAAAGTGGACTATGATGGCCCCATATTTTCAAAGACTCGTGGGGATTTGTAAGGACTTGCGACTCATGTCAGCGAACTGGGAATGTGTCCAAGAGGAATGAAATACCCCAACAACCTATACTTGAGTTGGAAATCTTTGACGTATGGGGAATAGACTTCATGGGACCTTTCCCTTCATCCCGCGGGAACCAATACATCCTTGTGGCAGTGGATTATGTTTCAAAGAGGGTAGAAGCAATCGCTGCCCCAACAAACGACCACAAGGTAGTGATGAAGCTTTTTAAGAAAATTATTTTTCCAAGATTTGGGGTTCCTAGGGCTGTGATAAGAGACAACGGGTCTCACTTCATCCATGGTGTGTTTCAAAGAATGCTGAGAAAACATGGTGTACATCAACGATTTGGGACGACGTATCACCCCCAAACAAGTGGGCAAGCGGAGGTATATAACCGGCAAATCAAATTGATCCTTGAGAAAACAGTAGCAAAAAACCAGAAAGATTGGTCCGATAAGTTAGATGATGCTCTTTGGGCTTATAGAACAACGTTCAAAACTCCTATAGGTACCACTTCATACAGGTTAGTCTATGGGAAATCATGCCATCTCGGTCAAACTGGAAGACCGCGCTCAATGGGCAATAAAGGAAATCAACTTTGACTTGGCAAGCGTGGGTGAACAATGATGGTTGGACCTACATGAGCTAAAAGAGTTGAGGATGGACGCATATGATTGCACAAGCATCTACAAAGCTCGGTCAAAGGAGTGGCACGACCGAAAGATTGAGCAGAAATCTTTTGAAGTTTGCGACAAGGTACTACTGTATAATTCCCGAATGAAACTCTTTCCGGGAAAATTGATGTCTAGGTGGAGTGGACCCTTCACGATCAAGGCTGTTCTCCCCAATGGTGCAATTGACGTGTACGATCTAGATGAATCAAGATCATTCAAAGTAAATGGACAGCGCCTCAGGCTCTAATATGAGGGTGCCATTGTCGGATTAATTGATATCCTAACCTGTAGGTAATTGGTAAGCTTTGCATTGCGTCAAGCTAATGACGTTAAAAAAGCGCTTTCGGGAGGCAACCCGTGTTTTACCGCTTTTGTAGTAAAAAAAAATGAATAGGAATGAATGATCGTAGGAGTAACAGGTACTTAGAGAAAAAGATCAGGAGACGTGATAAAAGCAAGCACGACAACCTTTGCACGCCCGTGCTGCCTTGGCAGAAAGTTTTGGAGAAAAGCAGCACGCGTGTGCCACTTATGGCACGCTTGTGCTGGGTTGACTGGCAGTTTGGCATGCCCGTGCCAATACTAGCATGCCCGTGCAGCACAGGCAGAGTGCAACCTAGATACATTGGCATGCCCGTGCTGCACGGACAATGCCCTTTATACCAACCGGACTCCATCCTTTTTCCACACTACCTAAAATTTTCTTCCTCACTCTTTCTCTCTCTAAAACCCTCCACTACTCCCTCCCTCTCTTCAACCTTCCTACTACCTCCATTCAACTCCTACTACTCACATCCTCCTTACTCACCTCTCAATTCTCTCGTTCAACCGCAATTCACGACACCCTCCCTTTGCACATCAATTTGGGGGTTTTTCAAATTATGGGATTTTGAAGAAATTGAAGATATCAAGTGTTCCAAAGAGTCAACACAAATACAAATTCGGTTCCTTTACGGATTTTACACCCACGAATTTGCCGGTATACTCTTTCCATTCATTTTGCTATTTGAAATTTTTCAATTGACTTATTTGATGGTTGATATATATATTGATTTGGAAGATTGAAAACATTTGCTTGCATTTCCATCCATTCTCTGCATATTATTCGTTCTCTATTGCTGACTTTGCACTCATGGCTAGACGAAAGAATGCAACCCCTTCCCGTGCCCGAACGTAATAACCCCCTCCCGTAGTTGTTCTCAAGTAGACACTTTAGGAATAAATTTTGCTAATCAGGATTTTCTAACTGCATATGTCTCCATTAGCAAACATAAACTTAGGCCCACTAGGTTTTACGATCCCTCTGTAGGCATTGCATTAGGGGTAGACGGGGACATGCAACAATTGTTTTCATATGCCGAAATAGAGAGATTGCTAAACTTGCACTTGCCCACTTACAAGCGCCTAACCTATGAATTTCTATCTACCTTATATGTGCATAGAGACACAAAATTAGCGCCGTGTTACATGACATTCACCTTATTGAATCAACCTTACCGCATGACCCCTGACTAGGATAACATTGCGTTTGGATGGCCCACGGGGGGAAAGTACGGCCCTAGGGACGGGACCTCCAAGCATTATGACCCAGGCGCCTTTTGGCGCAAGATTACTGGAAAAACCTTTAGGAGGCCTCGTTCCGATAAGGCCACAGCTATAGTTCACCCCGCCTTCCGTCTAGCCCACAAACTCAAAGCGAGCACTATCTTTGCTAGAGGAGATAGCACGAGGTTGTCTCTCACAGGGAGTTGTTATTTTTATGGCACCTTAGTCACGGTGACTAGCGTTTAGAGTGGGGGGCATTCTTGATGGATCATCTCGCTGATGTGGCCACTGGTCGTGGGGGTTATCACGATCGATGGCTTGATTACTGCATTTTCCATGTTCTTTGATCTTGATCTTTCAGGTGAGGAGACCCTCCCCGGGCCATCACGGTTAGATATGCGGTTCCTCCGCACCATGCAGTGGGTCGAGGATACACAACAACCGGATTGTTTCCTCTGGCTCGTGGGTGGCCACCGATACGCCTTCCTCCCCGACCTAGAGAGGACAGTGATCTGTACGCCAACCAACTGGTTGTTCACCCCTAACTATGACAGCATTGGCGAGGATGAGGATGATGATGATGATGATGATGCGAGCAACCAACCCGAAGGAAAAACTAACGTCGCCAATGACCAAGGGGATGAGCTACCCCACCCACAGTACCAACAGCAGGATTGGCCATACTCTGACCATCACTTTGAGGAGGGATACAGCTCCTACCCCTACTATGAGAGGCAGATCGATGAGTTGAGGGGGGATTTCCAGGGGCTCTGTATGGACTTTGAGGGCCTTCGATTATCGAATGAAAGAGTTTGGAAATCGAATGACATGACCGTCGCCTTCACTACCATGAAGGATAGTTTTGACCGCCTATGCCAGGAGCTTTCCAGTTCCCGTTACCACGACGCCGGCCCTAGTTAGTGAGATACATTTCTCTCCCCTTTCTTTTATATCCTAAGTAGTCTCTTGATGCCTGACATTGAGGACAATGTCTATACTAGCTTGGGGGGGGGGGGGGGGGGGGGTGAGTTATCTCTCATTGATTGTTCCCTGATTTTCTCTATTTCTTCCTAAAAAAAATAGTGTGTTTCATTTTGTTTTGGTTTGTTTTATCTCACCTGTGCAGATATGAAACCCCTAAAGGCAGCATTAGGAGTATCATCACACTTCATGGTTGTTTTATGGTGTCTTCAAGAAGCACTCAGTGATACCTTTCCTTTCTGTTGAATTATTTGATTTTGGATATTGTTTATGCATTTAGACTTGCTTTTCACAACGACTATGTGCTTGAACGCTTGCTCGTTTCTTATGTCAATGATGGATTACACAATTTGAGAGTACTGTTGGTTTTTATAAGCGAATCTTAGCTAAGGTGGCCCGATTAGAACCTTTTGGGATCACTTGAAAACTTTATTTCACTGGTTTGTGGTAAGATGGAGTTGCTCCCTATAGTAGATTTGACCCTTTCTTGGTTGATAGTTGTTTGATTTTCTTATCCCGTGTGAGGTTTTAATTGTTCTAGACTTCATCATTTTTTTTGAATGGCATATTTGGATCCTTGATTACGCATGTTTCGATCTTTGTGTTGAATGGTAGCTCCCAAGACTGTGACTAAACGCCTCTAGAGGAGGAAAAGGGCACCTTTTCCATTTCTCCTATTTTTATTCTTTTTGTTTTGTTACAAATTTAACTTTCTTTTTACATCATCCCACTTGCTAACCATGTTGAGCCTTTATTCCCATTCTTGATTACCCATGTCACAAACCCGATGGCCTATGTTTTACCAACCCTTAGTTAGTGAAGCGTTTGCCTCACAAGGTTTGTTTGAGCTCATTGCTATTAATCAAGATGTATGCTCGGTGTTTGGTTTGGCCAAGTTTGAAAGTGTGCTCAATTGTAAAGATGTATTATGAAAGTTTCTTTGAAAAAAAAAGAGAGAGAAAAGAAAGAAATGAAAACAAAGAATGATAAAGAAAGAAAAAGCCGTCCTAGTTGTGAAAAAGGCAAGGACAATGAATAAAGTTTCAAAGTAGGAAAAAAGTTTCGAGTGTGTACTTCAATTATATATTTGATAGTGTGTTGAGTTGTGAATCAATGTTGTTCATGTGGAATGTGAATTGCATCTCTTGAGCTTTGTTTTTGAGAATTGTAATTCCTACACTTCAGTTAGGATTTAACTCCACTTTTTAAATTGTTTCACCTACCCTTACCCATTCCCAATACATTACAACCTCACTAAGACCCTTAGACTTTAGAGATGTTCGGTCTAAAACCGGTGGAGGGAGATGGATTTCAACCCTATAGAAAGATCGCGCGTAATTAAGATGTCGAGATACCCTATTTATATCCTAAAAAATGTTTCAATCTTTTTCCAATTCCTTCGCGGAATCATGACGAGCTAGCCAAGGAGACGATTTGATACTAGTGGGGAGAATGCGAATGTTCGGCGGGAACTAGAGTTAATCGTGAACCATCATGTTCTCTACGCTTGGCTTAAATTCGTTCCTACAATCCATAAGCACCTTGAGTTGTGTCTTTATCATTTACGTGAGTAAGTCTTGAATTCTTGTACATGGTTTATTGTGGTAAATCTAAATTGAGCTTATTCCCCGTTTTAAAACTTGATTTAATTTGCAAATGCCTTGCATATTATATAGCGTGTGTGTGGCCTAATCTCTCTCTATGCTTTTTCTTGAGGACTAGCAAAGGATTAGCTTTAGGGGATTTGATAGCGTACTTCAGTGCGCGGATTTTAGGTGATTTAGTGTCCAAATATCGACTCTTCGGAGCCATATTGTATGGTTATTGCTCTATTTCCGTTTATTCTATGAATTTTATCATGCTTCACGTTGGTGTTTTGGTCTCGATTTCAGATATACACTGACTCGTTGGAGCCATTCCGAGACTTAACCAAAAGGACGGGACAATTGAAGGTTGTTTGGCAAGCCTAGAAGCCAATAAGCTCCCCTGAAGGCTTTGCATGGCCGTGCCAAAAGTGGCACGCCCATGTTAGTGAGGCAGAAAGTGAAGGTAGACTCATTAGAGTAGTGCACGCCCGTGCCATTCCTTGGCACGACTCATCCCCGTCTAACACTCCCGTGCTACACACCCAGAGACCCCCTGCCCAGCCAACACGCCCGTGCCAGGTGTGGCACGCTCGTTCCACCCCTTGGCATGCCTTATCCCCGTGTGACACTCCCGTGCCACAAGCCTAGAAGAAAGACTGACAGTTTGGCACGCCCGTGCCAAATCTCTGAAGACAGTTCCGCGTGATCTCTATTTTTAAAAGACTATATATATAGCGTTTATTTCTTTTTGCAGGGGGGATGATCATTATTATATTCTACACATTATAGGCGATATAGAGGATTAGAGAGTACGAGGGTAGACGTTCGACTTTCATAGATTGCTCATAGACGATTTCAATTTTCTGCACTTTGTAACCGATTAACGATTCATCTCCAATAGAGATTCTTCTCTTAATCTTTCAATTCTGGAATTACTTTGATAAAGCTTGATCATTGATTCTTAATTTCATTACTCATGTGTAATATTTTAGAAACCCTAGATTTTGAATTCTTGTCTTTAGCTATGACGCGTGAGTAGTTTAATTGCTAGGGTTCGGGTGAAACCCAACCCAATGATAATTATGCGATTTAGGGTTTGAAAATGCAAGATTGAATTGTGATTAAATGTGACTATATGGAATTGCTTGTTAGGTTTCTCATGATAGGAGTGATCAACCTAGATTATTGACCTTGATAGCATAGGATATTCGATTCGATGCGGGAGCACGAATTTAGTATTCTATAACCTATTTTGATATGATTATGTATTTTTGTTTCTAAGTTAATGAGGGATCTAGGCTTAGTGATTTAAGTTGTTTTGGTATCATCTGATGTTGATTTTGCATATAGTCTTTGAAATTCGTGAATCCATGTTCGTCCCTATTTGCCCGATAATCGTTGTGTTGCGTGAATCCTGTTTCCCTAGTGCCTTAGTTAATTGATACCCACCTTTAGAAATAGTTAGTTTTTGACACCTCTCACTTTAGATTTCGATTCAGCTTAAGCGTCACAGTTCTATAGTAATTGAATCCCGTTCCTCGTGGACCGAACTTTTGCTTACCATTACACTTGTTAAGTGAGGTGTTTGTATAAATTATGTTTGATTAAGTGTTGGATTGTAACAACCAATTTAACATCTGTCACTTGTACTTATAAAACATTATTTTAATTCATGTTTTAGAACTTGAAGGATATTCATTTACAATCAAGAAAGGATGTTTTTGTTTATTTACTTGGATGATATGTTTTATACCAGTGCTAATAATGGTTTGTATTTACTCAACCAAAACCAAAACATATTCATAACATAAAAAGAATGTAATATTGAACAAATGACACTAACCCTACCTATCTGTGGCACTATCGTTTAAGCCATATCAACTCGAATCGCATTGAGAAGTTACAAAAGGTTGGACTTTTAACATCTTTTGATTATGAATCATTAGATGTTTGTGAATCTTTCTTGATAGGTAAGATGACAAAAACACTTTTTTTCTAAAAAAGGTGAACTATTGGGCCTAATATATAGATAGTTAGGGGAGGTTACAGCTACTTCATAACCTTTATTGATGATTTAAGTAGACACGAAGAAATTTACTTAATGAAACATAAGTCAAGATCTTTGGAAAAGTTCAATGGTGTTTCTAAAAAAATCCAACTGGAACACCCAACTTGAATGGTGTTTCTAAAAATTGAACTCTATTTGATATGGTTTGATTGATGGTGAGTTTTGCTGACCTTCTAGTGTCATTCTGGGGATATTCTCTTAAAATTGCTACTTTTTCATTGAATAGGATTCCACTAAAGGCTATAGAAAAGACTCCATATGAGTTACAGAGAGGAAATGCTCCTAACCTATCCTTTCTATGTGTTTAGAGTTTGTGAGACTTATATAAAGTGTTTACAATCAAACAACCCAAACCCATAGAAACAAAGGGCTAATACTTTTACAACTATTAAGACAATAAAGTGTTTGTTGCTAAGGACAATATCTTTCTAGAAAAGGACTTTATTTACAAAAAGGTAAGTGGGAGTAATATATCTCTCGAAGAAGTTCGAGAAGAACAATAAACATATATAGATCAATCCTTGTCAGAAGTAAAAGCACTTCTGTCATTGCCCGTGGTAGAGGTTGTGCATTACATAATCCTTCTCCTATGCCCAACCCTATGTTGGAGGAAGTGCATTAACGCATAAGCCTCCTACTGCTTTACTCAAATGATTCGAGTAAAAATTCTCAAATTATAGAGAAGGAAATATCTCATATTGTTGTCCTATGTAGATCTAGTGGACCAAGGAACCCTTCAAAGAAGTTTTGTGGATGTCTTTTTAACCAAAAGTAGTGAAATATTGATTTTAGAACTTGAGGAACCTACTAGCTGCAAATAATCCTTGGCGAGTCAAAAATCCAAAACTAGCTTGGAGCCATGAAATTTGAAATGGAATCCATGTCTGAAAATCAGGTGTCGGACTAGGTGCAAATAGGTTTTCAAAGTGAAAAAAGACAAGGATGAAAACATTTATATTTTCAAAGCAAGCATCAAAATTCCATTTATAGATTGAAGCAAGGATCCCTAAGTTGGAATCTTTGATTTAATGAGGCAATTAAATAGTTTGGTTTTCTCAAAATAAAGAAGAAACTTGTATTTACGAGAAGTTTAGTAGGAGTAGTATAGTCTTCTTGGTTTTATATGTAGATGAAATATTGCTCATAGGAAATGATGTTCCCATGCTTGAATCAGTCAAGGAATGGTTAAATAATTATTTCTCTACGTAAGACTTTAAAGAAGTTGAGTACATATTGGATTTAATAAAAGAACTTATATATAAGGTCCTTGCTAGGTTCAATGTGGAAACTTCTAAAAGAGTTTTTTTCACCATGCAACATGGTTAATTTCTAGGTAAAAATCAATATCCTTCGAACATTAATGAGACTAAGCAAATAAGTAATGTTCCTTATGTCTCAGCAATAGGGTCCATTATGTATGCCATGATCTGTACTAAACCAGATATTTCATATACTTTTAGCATATGAAGTAGATTCAATTCCTCTCAAATCTAGGTGAAATACATTGGAAAAAGCTAATAATATCCTAAAGTACTTGAGAAGGGCTAAGGATAATTTTTAAGCATACAAAATTGAAAGTGAATTAGTTGTTGAAAATTATATCGATGCGAGCCTCCAAGCAAACAAAAATAACTTCCGATCTCAATATGATTTTATCTTTAGTGTGAATTGAGAGGCATTGAGCTAGAAGAGTTCAAAGCAAAATTCACACGAATTACTGATCCGTTAACTAAACCATTACCTCAACCAAAATATGAAATCAAACTAGGTCTTTAGGGCTTAAGCATATTGGAGAGTGGCTTTAGTTGTGCACTATTTTACTGTAAAATTATTCATAGATATAAATCAATTAGATATGTTTGTTTATGTTTATCAATAAAGTGATTATTCTTATTTAACTATGGTTTGGTATTAAATAAAATGTCCAAAGATTCTATAACACTCGATAGGTTTGTCAATGCGTGATTTGATGAATGAAAACCCTACTAAGTGAACCAAAGTTATAAATATTGTTAGTCTATGGTTAGAATCATTAAATTGTACATAAATGATACATTTAAGGACTAGTTTGTAAGTTGATTGATAGCGCAGTATCATGGGCTATGGGGACACGGAAATATCTAGTCATTTACATGGATATGTATATGGATATATATTGGATAGACCTGCTCGATAATCTTCAAAACATTTTAAGAATTTCGTTGTTATATTTAGTGGATTCTTTTGACAAGAGTACGACATTGTTATCATTTCGTGATTAGTATGTCTTTGACATTCTCAAACGTCGTATCGTAACAGGAGGTTATAAAGGGAATGCTCGATACTGCTAAAATTTAAGTTGGAGTTTTATTGTACAAGATTGAATAAGTCCTCCTAATTGTTAGGACTAGTGTCTTAAGTCTCTTGTAGGGTATGAACCAGAAAATACATGGTCCTAATTGTTACATATATAAATATATACATATGATGTGCTAACCTAAGTACTACTTCAATACATCTTTCTTCCTCTCACTTTATTATTAAAAACCCAAAAAACCAATCAAGTAAAGTTCTTGATTTTTTACTAGAATACATGGGAGATATATGTTCAGGCATGAACCAATGCAGAAAATGGGGTATATGTTATGATCCTACTAGAACCCGAGTAGAAAGTTAGACCAAAAATAATCACACTTTCTACTCCCGTTTCAGCAAAAATCGTAGTAGATATTCCACTTTTTGGTTTTTTTTTGCCTAAACTGGAGCAGAAAGTTTAGTTCTCTACTCTAATTTGAACTTGACTAGTAAATAAATCTAAATCTACAATTATCATATTTTCTTGGGGTAAAAACTGAGTAGAAGGTCCTAAAAAATTACAACTAATAACTTTTTTTCCATTAGTGATATTACACTAAATATTTTTGTCAAATCAAGGATATTTCCCAAATACTAGTTTTAAAAAATATTTTTTAAATTATTAATTAAAAACATATTCCCCTAATGTATTTTTGAATTTTTAGAAATTTAAACAATATTCTGATTTATCAATTTAATTGAGTATTTTATTAAAACTTAGAAATTTGAATATAATTTTCTTTAAATTTAGTTTATTTCATTAATATCAAATTATTAAACTATTGTACAAAATATGTATTTAACTAAATCATTGTAAAATAATTACCATTTTTAAATACTAATACAAGGTATTACATGTGTTAGCAAAGGAGAAGCTTGCTTTCAACACTAGATTTTTCTTCAAACCTTAAGTTCTTGACTTTGAACATCTGTTCCTCTAAGATAGATCTCCTCTAAACTAGTCAACCCCTTTCCCTCACATTTCTATTTAGATCTTGTTCATGTTTATCGTTACTTTTCTTCTACTTTGATTAGTGTTATGTTATGGAAAATGATTCTTATCCACTATATGTTATGACTTACTTTATGAACACATTTAGAAATATCATCATCCTTAAATGACTATTAAAGTGCATCCAAAACTCAGTTTTATTTGCATATCATGATTCATGCTTTGATATTCTACTCCTAGCCTTTCAATTTAATGTTTACTTTCATCAATCAAAGATACTTTGAAGACCAAATCTATATGTGCTTTCTTAAATAGATTATTTTCTACTACATAGTTAATGTTGAAGTATCTCATAGGGAGAAACATGCTACTTTTCCTTTTCATTTGATAAGCTAAATCTTTAATTTTTTCTGTTCATATAACATATTTCATGTTACAATTTTGCATTATTATTTATTACTTTATTGAAATTTGTGAACTTTATTCACACATAATATTGCGATTTTACCTTTAGTTTTGAGCACTAATGCATGACTTAATGTTGACTCTTAAATAGCCCGTTTCAAGAACCCTTAAACTTGTTGACATTTAAGAGATGACCACCTAACTCTAGATTTTATTTGATCCTACTTTGTAAACCCACTAAATCTAGAGGTTGCTTCTTTGTCTTTGCATGTGTCTAGGATCTATTAATCTTAAATTGCTCTATCATAATCAAATTTTTAAATACATCATCTTCAAATAAAAATATATTGTTCATTCTATGACCTATCTTTGGTAATCGAGACCTATTTGTTGAGTACCTAGGGGTTTTATCCCAAGTAGGTGTCCAAACTACCTTAAGTATTTTATGGCATCTCTTTAAAAACCCTTCATCCCTAATTCCTATGAGGATAGTCACAAAGCAGCGGTACCAACTCTAGCCGTCCAGGCAAATCATAGGGCTAGTGGAAAAAGACTTTTTCTTTTCTCTTTATTAAGATAATAAGATTGTTGGATTATAAAAACTAAGTCTTTTAATGGTAGTTCAATCATCGAGCTATATATATCCACTGGTTTAAAACTCTTAGTTAAAATATTACCCTCTTTAGCAGGCATTTTGGAAGGGAACATGAAACTAATCTTTTTTCCCTTTTATCTGATTTAAATAGCTCAACCCCTAAGTTCCGTTCATCTTCCCTATAAGTAACGACTTTGTGCTATGTAGTGCCATCCCTGAGGCTACGCTAAGGGTGCGACCGCCAAGGGCTCTTGATTCAAAAATGCCCAAAAATATTAAAAAAATCATGATTAAATAAATTCAAAAAATTCTTCACTAAAATTTTAATGATAACTATTTTATATCATTTATGACATTAAGTTTATGGAGTCTTATGATGAATAAATTTAGTCTCTTATCAATCTTATTATATCATATTACTATACAAATATTTCAAATTTATGTTTTTAGTTTTTTAATAAAATACAATAAAAAAATTTATCTTAGTGGATATTATGTATAATGATAATGGTATGTTTGTATGTATTAGTATCTTGGGTATTAAAATATATACTATGTACTACATATGTGCTCTGGTATTAAAGTTAGGTTTTCGAGGTTTGTAACTTTATGATTTGCTAACCTTTGATATTCAACGAGATACCCAGCTATTGGAGGTTATAAGTATTTTATTAACACTTATTTAAAAATATCATTATTATTCTACTCTATTTGATTAGTTTTCTTCTAAAAAAATATTATTTCATTAGTAAACCTTGTGTGTACCTTTTTTTAATAATTTTTTCTAATTATTTTTACAACGGCTAAATTATTTTATGGATGAAATTAGTAATATAAAATAAAATAATCATATTATATATAACAATGTATTTACTACCCAAAATGGATAAGGGAAAATTTTACGCATAGAACATAAGGGGCTTGTGAATATTATTCCACCTAGGGCCTCTAAAATGTCAGGACCGATGTTGGTGCTGTAGCTAGTGCCTGAATTTCTAATCCAATCATAATCCTTCAATTATTCTTCTCCTCCTCCTTTTCATCAACATTATCAACTTCAACAATGTTTACAACACCATCTAGTTCAATTGGATCTTTAAAATGTACCACAATAGGAAAGTCAACACCAATGTTAGATAACAAAAATTAAACCTTAGTAGTTAGTTTATTTTTATCCTAGTACTTTATGTATGGAGGTTTTAGAAAGAAAATGGTTCCCCATATTAAATTCTATGTATATAATCTATTAGAAACCATGGACTTAAAAGTCTTTATAGAACTGTTGATAACTCCTTTTTCTTTCTCCTCTTTTATTTCTTTCATTAATTTGCTTGGTTTTATTTATTGGAATTAGTTATTGGATTCAAAGAGTATAACTATAAGATAACCACACCGGTTGAACTTTTTGGTTTCCTCAACATCAACTGAAGATTTCACCATGTTGAAAGTCAATGACTTTTTAGGATGATAGAAACATGTCATTGACTACCTTAATGTCACTATCTTTTTTTAATGTAAAGAGAGTCGTAAGCGGCTAGACAATATTTGATATAGATATGATTTTATCATAGGTCTTAGATACCACCCTATTAAACTTTAACCAACTAAACTATACCTCAATGTCACTACAAACTATCGTATGTGTGTTCCAAGCTTAATGTATACAAGTAGAGACGAACTGGTAAAATCGAACTATTCTGAAAAGAAAACGAAGCGTTGAGAACCCGTTTGTTGAAAGCCGAAAACTGAACCGACCCGATTAGATGAAATATGAAACTAAAACAAATTGTATTTTGAAAAACTTTTAATGACTCGTAACTATTATCAGGCCGAACCGTTACAACGCGAAACGAGAACAACCCGAACCGATTGTGTCCGAACCCGTTAGTTACCCAAACCGATGTAAACCAAAATCGTTAAATTCCAACAAAAACCCGATAAACCCGAACCGTTTACAACTTATAAACCGTTATGACCAAACTGTCTACAACCCATAAACGTTATAACCGAACCGTTTATAACCCATAAACCCTTATGACTGAAACATTTACAACCCGTAACCCGTTATGACCGAATCATTTAAAAATCGTTACCTCCACTCTACATTTTGTGTTGTTTCACACATTTGATTATTTGATATATTATCTATATTTCTTGAAATGATCTTTCCACCTAGTTCTAATCTAATTATGACATACGTTAATATATATGTTGTTCTTTCACTGTAAGTATTATAACCTGAATTTGAGAGTATTTTCTTAGATACTACAATTATATGATAGCGTGGAAACCATTACAAAGCTAGTAAAATGGTGGGATTTGAACAAAAATCCGTACAACAAATCTAGAACATTACATTTAAAGCACCTAAAGGCGCCAAATTAGTACATCAGATATAGAATAGTACATTCCACTGATAGATAAAGCCAAGACTACAACTTGCTTTAATAATACTCACAAAAATCAGATCCACAAAAACTATTGATTAATTATAATACTAAGTCGCTCTAGAACATTACATTAAAAGCACCTAATTCAAGCTAAATCGATTATGCCCTGGACTAATTTAATTTTTTTTGAACCAAAACTCGCTTTCAAATCGAACAATATCAACCCAAACCGATTACAACCTAACCCGAATAATACCCAAACCGATTATAACCCGAACCGTCTAGTACCCGAACTATTTATACCCAAAAATCACTTTAAATCGGCATAACCCGTTTTCAAACCAACCGATTACAACCTAAACCGATATCCGAACCGATGACAACTCGACCCGATCAGGTCCGAACCAAATAGAAAACGCAATAAAAAAATCAAGTCGAACCGACCCAATAGTTTTAAAAACGACCTGAACCGAACCGCTAAAGACTGACAACCGTTAACAACCGACCCGTTAATAACCAAAAAGCGATAAACCTAACCCAAAATCGAACCGTTTAACCGATCGACGCCCTATATACAAGGCAGTACCTTACTAATAAATAAAAACTACAGAGTATGTACTACATAGTTATTTTAATTTGTTTTAGGCTTGTATATATAAATTACGTATGTTAGTATGTATGTCCCTTTGGAACACAGAGAATAATGGAATATTTTTGTTCATCTTTGCTCTTTGGAACATAGAGAATAATGGAATCTTTTTGTTTATCTGATTGAAGTGAATAATGGAATCTTTTTGTTTATCTGATTGAAGTGAATAATGGAATCTAACTACACTAATTTACAATTACATGCATGTCACTTGTAGAGTACAGCTGTAGAAGTCTGTCAATTAATAAATTTGGATGTTCAGTGGTCAAACTCCAATTATTTGGTCAACTCCTCGTTTGGGATGTGATTATGCTCGAATCTCAGGATTATTCCGATTTTAACGCCTGATTTCCTTCCTTGCAAGTAACTCAAGAATAAAGGGTCAGTGCTAGTTACTCTATTTGTTTATAGCTTCGTAAATATTACAAAACAAAAAAATGAAAATAGCTACATTTACCCTGATCTAATTGGATAGAGGTTCACTTCAAAGAACATAGTATCTTCGTTTTTTTTCGTTTGTCACATTTCTTTTTTGTACAATTTTTAAAGCACGTATTATATCTATAATATTTATAAATACATTATAAAAAATATAAAATTTCCATATTAAAAATTATATTTCGGAATAAATCTAACAAGGTTCTGAATGAATATATTATATCTTATTTATATCAACGAAAAATCATATTTATGTTTCTTACTATTAAAATAAAAATATGATAAATAAAAAGGAATGGAGAGAATATATTTTTGCGTGTAAAGGGATATATAATTGACAATATATTATATGTACAATAATTAGTAAAAGTATAATGAAATGGAAGAGGAACCTAATACATTGCCGAAGTTCAATTGATTGGTGCATTACTTCATGACAAGGATTATCTATGCCACTTTATCCACACGGGTCACCTAATTCTTTTGGCTGATTATTCGTCATGCTTAATTAGATTCATCAATTGATGAAAGATCTTCACATGCTTTCACCCAAACTTTATTTTAATATTTTTCTTTTAAACAAGTTTTATAATTCCTTCACTTGTTCTTTCATCATGAGACTTTTTAATTTTTTTTTATATAAGATAATTTTAGACAGTTTATTTATAGAAGCCAAGTTGGAGCTACCGTTTGTATCTGAACAATGATACTAAAAATAAGACTGACACATTAACTATTGACTACTATGACTACTCTTCCATAATAACTATTGACAAGAGTAAATGTTTTCTACATCCGATGAATGTTCTATTTATGGGTCTTTCTAATTAATTTACCAAATGTGCAAAAGAAGCACAGGACACACATACATGATTCAACCAATGCAGTGAGTAGACAGGAGTTTGGCAATTCCTGTGCTACTATTTTTCTTTTGAGAAATCATTGTTTCAAATGCAAAGGCGTGAAGGAAAATAATAATAGCTACTATCTTTTTACTTTACAAAATTTTTTTCCCAGCTTACTCTATAAATAACTTAGGTTTTGATACCAGGGGGGTAAAAAAAAAAAGAAAGACAAGAGAATGCTCTCAAAATTTTCTACGCACTAAGGAAATAATTTCTTAAAAAAAAAATCCAACAAGATTAATCTAAATTTTTAATATTTCTTATAAAACCAAAAATAATTTTTTTTACTTACATTTGAGCTTTAGAACTTTCTCATTAATCCGACAAAACACACACACACGCACAAACACAAATTTTATACGTCAATTTAATATTGTTTAGTTGGATTAAAAAATTTATCATTAATGACCCTTGCAAAGGAGAAAAAAATCATCCGTAAGATAGCTACTTATAGTTCAAGGTATAGCTCTTAATCTCTAGTTTACTAACATTTATTTGTCTACAAGACGTATAAATGGAATAATCAAGAATTAAGTGCTTATTAGTCCGTAATTTTATGGTTAATTTACATTAGAAAACCGACCCTATTGGAGAGGTTATAGGAACTCGAGAGTTTTGTGAGTTATGTTTTGGTATGTTTGCACTTTTATTAATTAGTTTTTTTGATGATCTGCATAATAAGTTGGCAAGCATAAGAAAATTATGAAATTTATAAAACTCAATGTTTGATCATCGATACTCAAGCTAAATCATAATTAGTAAAATAAGTTTTGTTTATTGAACATCAAAAAAGGCCTAGCTGAGTACCCTTAGACACTTTCATCGTCAATGTAGAGAATTAAATCCATAGCTATTTTTTTTAAAAAATACCAGAAGGTAAAAATAATTACCAAATAAATTAAAGGGTCCCAATTCATTTTGAAGGAGAGTGTATGGCCCACACACTGTTAGGCAAAGTCTAGACAAATTTTTTTCTATCAATATTTATGGTAGCCCACCAAAATAGAATTGGCATAATTGCAAATAGGCTCTTAGCCAATAATTAGGCATTGCAATCATTTTTAAACTTCAAGTCTTTAATTTAAGAAAGAAGAGACTAGGTGTTAATGTGTTATAAACGTTGTGCTCATGATATTAGTGGACTATGTTCACTTCTAGAATGCCCAAAAGAGTAGGACAAGTAACATCAACATGATTGTATGTAAGCAAAAGTTTTTTTGTGTATCTTCTAATGGTTAGTAAATATTGAACAATCCCCAAGTTTGAACATTGAGAGTAAAATTTCTTTGATGTTTTGGGTTGATTATTCTTGTAGATATAATTACATCCTTATAAGTAATACTATCGTATACGGATACACCCAGAGGGTATCTATACTAGTATAATTATTGGCCAATTAATATTATTTCAACTTTCAAATAAACAAAGCGTTCTTTAAAATAAAAATAAAAACAAAAATCAGTTGTATCTGTTAAATTGAATGATTTATCATATTTGACCTATTTTATTTTCTCTTATTTAAAAAATAAAATTATACAAAATAATTTATATAAATGAGAGAAAAATGTAAAACTTATTTCGTTTAAAATTTATTTTTGCTAAATATTTTTATTTTATTTGAACTTTTTTTATTGCTTATTTTGTTTTTGATGAAATAAGTCCAAACAAGTTAAACAATTCAAACCTTAAATTTAGCAAAAATAAGTCAAAAAGAGTTAAAAAGAACAACCCTTTAGAGTATTTCACAACCTTACCCAAATAAGAATCAACTATAAAATTGTCGAGTGCTTAAAATTAAGTCATATAGTGTGGAAGGCCTAAGTATTAAATTCAAGATTAAGATCGGGAATACACTTATGAAGGTTGAAAGATTAATCCTCCTCCATAAAAGTCTTCAACTATAAAATTTCTAAAAATTAATTGAATATATAGCAAATTATTACCTTTGTAACCAGGCCTAACGAATATCATATTTCGAGTGGCCAATTATATTAAGCCTATTAATCTACAATATTTTATTTTGAATATAATTACCCACAAAGTGAGATTATTAAGTGACAATTCCAAATATCAGTCTAATCCTTGAAAAGTCGTCAATTGAGATGCAACTTACCCCAAAAAAGGGCTTCTTCAAAATACTATTGTGGTTATTGCTAATATGGCAATTACCTTATTTCAAGTGAGATTGTAAAGGAAATAACTCTAACTATCTCCCTCAAGTACTTAGCGTATGAAGGCATCTCAGAAATAATGTCAAGAAACAAGATATTCAAACATGGATTCTTTAAAATATCAATAAAATTTCCATACTCCTTCTTAAGCTTTGCCTATGCCAATCTTTGAACAAGAGAAGCAGGCGACTTATACGGCTCAACTGGGGTACAAGGAGGTTCTTTCTTCCTATCCTCAAATTTTTCAAAAACTTTTTCCTCAACTTTAACTTCTTTTGTAGTTTCTATTACTCTCCTAGGTAGATCTATCAGTTCTTTACCACTCCTCAGGGTCATTGCATTCACCTATTCAATTCCTTAGGAGGAGTTTTGGTATTTCTAGAGAACTTGATCAAAACCTTTGAGAGGTGACTCACGTGATGAGCTAGTTGGTCAGGTCGTGTTTTCACAATCTTGTTATGCACCCTAAGCTCTACAAACGGCTTCTCGTTATTCTCATTACACCTACTCTGTTGAGTTATAAAAGCCTCAAATAGAGCTTCTAAGTTGGATTTCTAAGGTGCTTATAATTGTTGAAAAGGTGGTAGTGGATTATACGGGGGCCTCCCGTTAAATACTTGTGGTCCTTGTAGTTGTTGCACTATTGGGCCTGGTTTTGGGTCGGATTTAATACATTTTGGGTATTCTTGTAAGAAAACATCGGTGTTGCTTCCAAACTTCATTATAGGTATTTAAGAATGGATCAAACAACCTATTCGGGTTGTTGTAAATGGCATTGACTTGCTCATCACCTAGGTCATCTACAGTGTACTGACACTGACTCATATCATGCCCTGTAATAACATAAACCTTGCAATATGAAACCATAACAGACTTCCCATGTATCTTTCCTAGATTTTCAGTAAGAGCTTGCATGGAAGCTACCAACTTGGAGATATCAAAATTCGCTGATGAGGAAGATGACTCCTTTCTTTTAGTGCTAACGTACCCTATGCATCATCCATCTAGATGTTACCCCCTAATGTTGTAATGATATACATCTTGGTATCATGGTTTAGACCATTAAAGAATGTATGAAGCAAAAGCCAATCCAGTAATCCATGATGAGGACAACATTTTAGTATCCTTTTAAACATTCTCTATGGTTCAAAGAGTGACTCATCATACAACTCGTTAAATTTGGTGATTTTTGGCCTCAACTTAGCCGTCTTATCTTGATCAAAGAACTTCATGAGAAAACGCTTAACTAGCTTATCCCATGTATCAAATGTACCCAACCTTCATCTCTTAGCCATTCATGCGCTCTAACCCTCAAGGAGAAGGGAAATAACCTCAGATTTACAACATCTTTAAACAATCCTTCATCTTCATGGTATCACACTTATATAGAAAATTCTTATTGTGCGAAATGGGGCACTCTATAGGAAACCCTACGAATGAGTCACTTAAGATAAACTGGATAAATGTTGGTTTCAATTTAAACTATGCAACTGTGACCTGCGACCGAGAAATACTTGACATCGTTTGAGGAGCAGGGATGCCATACTAAAAAAAAGTCTTCTGAAGCGGATTTTCAGCCATATTGTTTAGTTTCTTTGCTTTCCTTTTTTCTGTTTCTTTTGTTTCCTGGTTGATTTCTTGATCTCAAGATCTAGGGAAATAAGCTCCTCAGAACCTATACTTTGAGTTTGGATGCAAAGAAATGATTAGAAAAAAGATCAAATAGACAAAAACAATAGCTGAAGAAACTACCTAAGAAAACATAAAATCTTAATAGAAATTTAAACTAAAACAATAAAAGAAATGATCACTAGTCTCTGACAATGGAGCCACATATTGACTGGGCTATCGCTACCCTCTCAAAAGTAACATATCCACCAAAACTAATGTAATTCGAGTGAGTAGGATTGAAATCCTAAGAGACTATAAGGCTCTAATGGTGTTTACAGTAGTTCTAATTTATACTAATAATGTCATGCACTAAAGGGGTTATATTCTAAATAATGACTATACTTAACTAAACTAGGACACAAATTATAACTAAATTGATATCAATATAAGACAATTATCTAGAAAAATAAATCTCCACTAATATTACTTAGATATAGATTTATATCCCAATCTAGGGAATTCAACACATAAAGCAATTCCTAGGACGAATACACCCTAAATAATAATAAGGATTTCTCTCGAGTATTAATAACTTCCTCCTAAAGTAATCCTACCTACTTTCTTGGATTTATGCAATCAAAATACATTAAACATCATTCTTAAAGTCCTAATGGTCATGATGTCTACTTTTGTGATCATCAATCACACCTTAATCAATGATTGTAAAATAGATTATGAATCGACTCTCGCCGTGAACCTAATCTCTATAATGTTAATAAAATGCATCTAGCCTTTTAATGGAAACAAGGTCAATCAAAGATTAAAGGAACTATTTTCATGTATTTATATTCGTGTCTCGAGATTCATCTATACTAATCCATACTATGGTTCATCGGGATCCTAGATTATAGAACTACTCTCACATGTTGAATAAAAAATCAACAAAAATAATAATAATATACATGATTAATACTAGAAATAATACTTAAGAATTTAGAGAATAAAATAATAAAAACACTGAAAATAAAACAAGCTGATGATAAGTGACATAAATGTCACTCATTTGTGTCATCCTAGCAGACTTTTGTACTCTTTTTGGCCCAAGTTTGTCCCGTATTATTTCATTTTGCATCATTTTGTGCATGGTCTAGGCTTACGAGCTTTCTTTGTGTTTCTTCCTTATTTTACTTGGTTTCTTGTATCTTTTCTACTTTTAAGCATGTTTTTGTGGCTTGATATAGGAATCTTTTTAGCATGAGCACGAGAATCGAGGAGTAGAGGTGTATAGTAGAAAAGCCGAGAAGAGAAGCCAAGAGGTTGCTCAAGAATTGAACCAAGACGCCTCTGAAGAGAAAAAGGTCTGAGCAGTCGCTCAGAAGAATTCCGAGCGGCTGCTTAGTTCAATGGAAGTTGACAGGCATATAATCATGAGCGAGTGTCGAGCGGTTTCCAAGAGGCTGCTTTTGGCTTATGAGTAAGCGTTTGTCCTTGAATTGAGCGCCCGCTCAATTCTCTATAGCGACTTCCATATTCCTCTAAAACTCTTCTATGCGAAAAAGAGTAGAAATAAAAGGCACGAGTGTATGAAGCATTGGATATAGAGTAATACATTATAATTTTAGACTTAAAGAGCATAGCTTAGGGTTTATTGTTTCTTTTCACAAAACTCTTAGAGTGGTAGATTTGTTATCGGTTTTTACTACTTTTAACGGATTTGTGATTAACGATTATCAGTCATCAATTCTTCATTAATAGATTAGTATTTCTATTACTTTCTCTTGATTTATATCTTGTAGTTTCCATATATTCTCTATTGTTTTAGTTTATGCTTGATTATTTTCAGTTTTTCTCATAGTTTTGTTAGTCGCTATTCATGAATTTAGTAGTATGTCTCGTTATTTCAATTTTGAATTGTTTTCTAGTATTGGTCATGAATAAATAGATTAGTTAGAGGATAAGGTGAAAACCTGATCCAAAGCATGGATGATATTTAAAGTTTAGTGTTGGTATCTTGATGAATAACATGTGATTTGATGTTTGGTTTTGGTTGGAGCCTTAATTAGCCATATAGGTTGCTTTCATTTGCGTTCCTAGGTCAAGGACATTGAGGAATGCTGATTTAGGTAGTGACCCGGTGTTAACTGTTGTTGACTTTTGAGATATTGGTTTTGAATCTATTGTGTTCCTTGGATGCTTTAGAACATGATTAGGCAAAAAATACCAATTGTAATATTTTTCTTCCTTAAAGTTGACCGAGAGGTTAGTGTCTGGTTGAATCCCCTTCCCTACAGCATGTTTTAGATAAATGCATAGGTCGATAGTGAATTTGTGTGCCTCATATTATCTTATTTTAAGCCCAATTTCCTTTCTTTAGCTTGTTTATATAAGGAATAGGTGTTGAATCCCACACCCTTACCATCTCTTATATCCCATGGAACAAACTCATTAGAATCTCACATTAGTCCTTAGTTAGATTTAAACTATTCCTTGCCTTAATTTGAGCTAGCTTGTACTTGAATTACTAAAGTTTGGTAACTATTAAAAGCCTTTCCTTGTGGATTCGACCCTACTTGCCCATTACTTGTAATAGGTGAAGTTGAGGTATTGTTGATAGTTGGTGTCGTGACGACCAATTTCTAGCCCAATCAAATGGCACCATTTATGGGGATTGGCAATTAGAATAAAGTCTTTAGTGGTTTTTACGAGTCTAGTTCATTTATTTTATTTTATTTCATTTACTTTCTTTCTTTTTATTGCTTTTTCATTGTGATCATCAATGTTAATCTTCTATTTAGCTTTGATTTTTTTATGCCATCAAGTAGGAGTAGTAGAGCACAACCATTAGCTCCATTGAATCTTGAGATAGATCATACAATTCGAGCTATAAGAAGAGGATTGAGAACAAGAAGTAGCTCATTTCAAGTAGAGGGAGAAGAAGTTGATTTAGATTCATCTAGCCCTATTCTTATAGAAGCAGAGTTTAGTCAAGACCTATTTTTCACTCTTTTAAATCCACTATTTACTATAATAGATGGTACAAATAGACCGTTGAGGCAGTATGGAGCTCCTAGAGATTACCAAGTCTAGAGTGGTATAGGGTAGCCCACTATAGAGGCTAATAACTTTGAGTTGAAGCCAACACTAATCACTTTGGTGGAGAGCCATCCATTCAAAGTAGACAAACATGAGTCACCACATGGTTATCTTAAGTAGTTCATAAGATAATGTGATACAGTCAAGGAAAATGGTGTGACTCAAGACTACATAAGGTTGAGTTTATTCTAGTTCTCCTTTATGGGCAAAGTTAGTGAATGGCTTGAGAAGATAGAGCCCAATTCTTTGAGGACATGGGAAGAAGTGACTAGAGCATTCTTACATAAGTTCTTCCCACCATCAAATATAGATGAATTGAGGACCAAGATTTCCACATTCCGTGAAAAAGGAGATGAAACTCTATTTGAAACATGGGAATAATTCAAACGGTTGATAGAGGCATGTCCAAATCATGGAATGGAGAAGTGGTTACTTTATAGCTTCTATAATAGAATATCTTACCAAAATAAGACTAGCCTTGATATAAGAGCCGGTGGAGCCATAATGAGATTGAACCCAACCCATGCATTCAAAGTGATTGAGAAGGAATTCGATAATGCTAATTGGATCAAAGGTGAGAGAGTACAACCCAAAAAAGGAGGAAGGTAGGAAGTAGATCATATTAGTGTACTTTCTTCTAAGTTGGATGCACTTACTAACAAGCTCAATGAAGTTGTTTTTATTAGTTCAATAAATGGCATGTAATCCCCATATGAATCTAGTTCTAAAGCTCCTATGCAGGTGTTGATTTGTGATATTTATGGTGATTATGACCATAACCCTTTGTAATGTCATT
This sequence comes from Dysphania ambrosioides, assembly GCA_026401315.1. Taxonomy (NCBI): domain Eukaryota; kingdom Viridiplantae; phylum Streptophyta; class Magnoliopsida; order Caryophyllales; family Amaranthaceae; genus Dysphania; species Dysphania ambrosioides. The sequence continues at coordinate 6,249,855 of CM048668.1, read as the reverse complement.
TACTAACCTCAAATTTGATCATTACTCAAACACATTCAATTCAGGGTGGAGAGCTCACCCTAACATTGGTTGGAGAAATAGGCAAAACTAGGGGTAAGGAAACTTTAATAGGCAAGGGAATTTCCAAGGTAATAGGAACAATAAAAACCAAAGTCAAGGTAACTTTAGAGGACAGGGATATAGGAACTATAGGCCAAATCAGAATCACAATAGGTTTTAGAACCCAAATCAAGGCCGATTCCAAAATCCTAACCAACAAAACCAACTTGGTTTTAATTTACGACCTAGGCCTAATGTCCCTTCAACTCAACCTCTAACTCAAAAGTCTAACTTAAATTCTTTGATTGAGATATTTATGGCCACTCAAACCAAGAAGACCAATGACATTGAGGAAAGCCTAAGACAAATACAAATCCATAATAAAATTCTTGAGAATCAGATTGCCTAGCTTTCCAATTCCCATCAGGATGGCCCGAGACCTTCAATCCTTAGCCAAGGAATAGATCCCACTGAGCTTTCTAATGCCATTATTACTAGGAGTGGAAAGGCTCTAAGTGAAGCACCAAAAGGAGTGGTTGAGAAGGTGAGTGAAAGTCAACCCGAGAGTTCTAAGGATAAAAATATGGATGAGACTAAAGGAAGTAAGGGTAAGACAGAGGAGAGCAAGGAAGAGGATAAAGCAATGAGTGTGGCCCCCTCTTATGAGAAGCTTCCCTATCTTGCTAGGTTTGCACAATCTAGGATTGATGAGTAGTTTTTCAAATTCCTAGAGGTCATTAGGAAGCTCTACATTAGCATCCCTTTCACTAATGGAATCAAGAAAATGCCTGCCTATGCCAAGTTCCTTAACGATATTCTGAGCAATAAGTGTAAGGTAGGTGTAATGGAGACTATTAGCTTGCCAAAGGCTTGTAGTGCCATCATCTAAAATAATTTACATACTAAGTGAAAGAATCATGATAGTTTTTCCATACCTTGTGTGATAGGCAAGATGTTGATAGACAAAACACTTAGTGATCTGGGGGCTAACATAAGTTTCATGTCATATTCCTTATATAAGAAGCTGAACTTAGGGAAGTTTAGATCCACCAACATCTCTCTTCATTTGACAAACCGGTAGGTGAAGTTTCTTCTAGGGAAGGTATAAGATTTGACTCTTAGAGTAGGCAAATTCTATATCCTAGTTGACTTTGTGGTTTTAGATATATAGGAAGATCCCGATGTGCCTATCATCTTAGGAAGACTTTTCCTAGCAATTACAAGAGCTGTGATTGATGTAAAGACCAATAAGTTGACTCTTAAGTTTTCTAATGATATGGTTGAATTTAGCTTGGCATAGATAATAAAATTCCTATCTAACATGGATGATTAAATGCGAATTTATCTTATTAAGAATACCATACTTGACCCTTTGTATGAACATTTGCATATAATTGGTATTCCTTGTGAGTGTGTTTTGTTGAATGAAGACATAAAATGCAGGGATGAAGAAGAGATGAAAAAGGTGAGGAAGCACTTAAATTATATCCCTCTCTATCATTGCAAGAAGACCTACATCTCATGGTTGAAGATGATGAGGTAAAGAAGGAGTTAGTTGATACCAAGGCAACCCCAAAAAGGGGGATGAAGCCCCTACCATCAAACCTTAGGTTTGAATTTCTTGGTCCTTTTTCCACTTACCCGGTCAAAGTGAGTTCTTCCTTAGGAAAAGAGGAAACATGAAGCTTACTTGATGTATTGAAATTACATAAAAAGGCGTTAGGTTACACTATTGATGATATCAAGGGAATATGCCCCACTATATGCATGAACCACATATCATTGGAGGATGTAGGTAAGCCTTTCATTGAAAGGCAAAGAAAACTCAATCCCCTAATGATGGAGGTGGTAAAGAAAGAAATTCTTAAACTCCTCACTATGAGTGTCATCTACCCTATCTCTAATAGTAAGTGGGTGGCACTAGTGCATATTATTCCTAAGAAAGGAGGAATGACTCTGGTTTTGAATGATAAAGGTGAAAAGATCTCCATAAGAACTGTAACTAATTGGAAGATGTACATAGATTATAGAAAATTGACTTATTTTTGAGTCACTAATTATAACCACAAGTGTACGACTATTGTAAAACAATCACGGGATGTCCTCTAGGAAGCTAATAAAGGGTCAACTTAACTTAATTTAACTAGATTACGCTAGAAATGAGTTGTTTAATGAAATTAATGGCTAGAATTGCAAAGATTAAAATGTGATATCAATAAGAAAAAGACCTAGGATATTAAATGCACTAACCATCATCAAATACACCAACATCAATGATCAAATCAAACAACCCTTCAATTATCCTAACCTCAGCTTTTGCTTTTTGATTAATCGAATTGTATTAGGCGTAGGCCTCTTAATCTTAGCTCTTGCTTCTTGATTAATTAGCGAATATCATTAAGACAAAAGAAATAATTAATCTTTGTCGTCGCTTCTTGACTAATTAAACCAATGAATTTAACCTAATTATTAATATTAACAACCTAATAAACCAACCATAATTTAGCATTGAGTTGATATCAGAATCCACTTAACACATGCTAGGGTTCATATATTAACATCCTAGAGAGAAAAATACGCACTACTCATAAGTAAAGCCATAGAAATAACAATAAAATTAAGCATGAACATAAAAATCATAAGACTATAAGAAAATTTAAATTAAATGACCAAGAAGCATGACTAAATAAGAAAAAATATAATCAACTAAAGAAAAAAGAGAGAAAACTTTTTTGGGATTTAAATTAATGATGAAACTAGGAATAAAACTAGAATATTCAAGAGTAAATAATAATTTTGAGAGAGAAAAATCTAAGCAAGAACCATAAACTAAACCCTAGAAAAAAGAGAGAAGAGAGGAAGAAGAAGAAAAGAGAAGAAGAGAGTAGTGAATAGAAAATGGAGAATACTCTAAAAGAAAAAAAATAGAAAACTAAAAATCCCCCAAATAATCAGAAAAATAAAAAAATAAAAATACTAAAACCTTTCCCAACTTCCTTCAAATGCCCATGAAGATCTTTTGTGCCCCTTGGACTCTTGCTTCTCTTTTTTTTTTCCTTTGTGCCGTGACTTTCTTCCCTTTTTTTTGAAACTAATTTCTTCTTTGTCTTTTCTTGGCCCAATTTCCACCATTAAATTTAATACTAGTCTATCATATTTTTGCCACCAATATGCATTGATACTAAAAGCCTTAAAAATTAGCAATAATCGATATGATTAAAGCCAAAATATAATTATGGACTTTTAGCATAAATTTGGTTAAATAAATATGGAATTACTTGAAACTCATCCAAAAGGAGTTTGAATCAATACCAAAAAGTATAAATAAATGCACTTATCAAACTCCCCCATGCTTAACCCTTGCTCATCCTCGAGCAAGCCTAAGGTGACTAGATGGAAATATAGGGTTAAACATGGTATCCATAGCAATAATTACTCCTTATGTCTCCCTTACTAATCTTCACTAATCCCGGTGTAAGCTACGTAGTCCAATGAACCAAATCACTTACTCCCCCATGCTTAGCTTATACAACAACACACAATAAATACAACCAAAATCCAACAAAATCAACAAGATCAACAAGATATGATCTTGTTAACAACATAAATAATATGAGCATTGTGTTGTTAAACTCCCTTGGCTATAAAATTTCCTTATAACTCCAAGAAACAAGAATTGCATAGAGAATGCTATTTATCCCTCCAAATGATGAAGAATTTCCGAATTTCTTCCTTATTGCTCCATCTCCTTATGACATCAACTCCAATACAATTGAGATGCAAAACTAGATTTCTCTCTTTTCTTTTATCTCTTATTTTTCCTAGGAGCCCTTTTGGGTTTTCATCGTAGCCTCTCCTTTTTTTTCCATGCCTCACAACTCACCCACTCATGATAAGCCACTCTTTTGCCTAAGTTGCCCTTTTGGGTTTTCAACCTAGCCGGGCCCCAAATTCTTGCTTATGTCGCCCTTTCGGGTTTTCGACATAGCTGGGTTTGTTGTTTTCATTCTTTTTTTTCATTTTTCACTAGTGGAAAAAACCACATATGCTCCGGTTTTTTGAAGGCTTTATGCTCCGATTTTGGCCCGAAGTAGATTTAACTGGAGCATATTGCAAATGGCTTTATGCTCCGGTTCATGGAAAATCGGAGCATATAGTTTCCTTTTTAAAAAAAAATTAGACTTTATGCTCCGGTTCTTGGAAAACCGGAGCATATCATAGCATTTTATGCTCCAGTTTTCCAAGAACCCGAGCATAAAGTTTAAGTTTTTTTTTTTTGTTTTTTTTTTTTTTGCAAATGCGAATTATTGTTATTGGAAATATCATTCAATGCAAATATTAAAACAAAGTAAGCTCAAAGGCTTTCAATACTCTTTATATAAAACTAAGTTTCAAATATAATTGTACATGATTTGAGTTACAAACTAAATTAAACATAACAACTACATATCTATATATAAAGATATAAATACAGAAATTTGCTACAATGTACGACGGCTATATATAGGGATCGAATACAAGAATCTAACTACGTACTAAATGCATTTCCTTGTATGATCCTTAAACATCTCCTCGGCTAACTATAAGAAAAAGATCCAACAATATCAAAAATAATTAATTTCATTCAACCGTAAATCATATCTAATACAATGCTATACAGAAAATACCACTGGTTTGCAGTCATCAACTATCGTCTGAAATTTCAGACCTCTTGCCTTGACCACTAAGTGATCTAAAATGGTTACAAAAGTCTGAAGCGACTGTCACTGGTTACTATTTATTAGCTTAAGCTTAGTGTGGTATTGATAAGCCTTGTTGGAAGGATAGCTTATAAAATTTCAAAAGTTACTTCCATGGAAAAAATCACTAAAAAACAGACTTGTGACCTATATGATTACGACCAGGAATAATAATAGTAGTTAAGAGTAGAGTAACATATGTGGAAAAACATACATATGAAAATTCAATAATTATAGCATTTTCACCTGCAAAGTAATGATTTTCAAGAGCATTGAAAGAAATTGATTCATCCTCCTAGAGGACAACATAAGTAATAGTATGAAGTACTAAGAAGTTGTTTCAACTGTAACAGAAATAGGCTAAACAAGTATAATCAACATTAGGAAAGGCAATATGTACAGCTATCACCTCCATATTATAGAGCAGATATTTCTTTATATTTTTTTCCTTAGCTCTAATCATTCTCTCAAATAGACATTCTTTCCTTAATGCTAGCATGAATTATTTAGATGAAAAAATTCAAGCATGCAGTATACACAGGTCAGGGATGCCTATAATCCTATGCCTTAGATTTCACCATAAACTTTAAGGGAAGAGGAATAAAAGAATAATAGAAATCATAAGAAGAGAGGCCGATCAATTCATTACCACTGTTGAATCTAAAAATCTCAGCGTCTGCAAGAGAGGTAAATACATTAGAAACTTAAAATAATGAGCAGAAACCTATTTTCCCTTAAGATATATCAAGAGCTTGGAAACCCATATATTTTTTCAATGTACAGGTCATAGTTAGTTAATTCATATGAAACAGAACCTAGTGTTTAAGTGAATCATGAGGAAAAGAAAACGTGGACTGACAAATAGTTAATGAATACAGTTGAATTGATCGAGGGAAGACATTTCAAAAAATAAGTTGACCATGATAATACAGAAAATTCTTTTTCACATAAACATTATTGGCAACCTAGTTTTGATCCAGTAAGGTGCCTAAAGTGAAGCATATAGAGAGTTTGTTTTCAAAAAGGAACTAATAAACATTAACAACTACAGACATACAATAGGTCGGAGTAAACAAGCCCAAGAAAAAGATAACTTGAAAAGTGTACAGCAGCTAGCAGCACTTACCGCTGTATACATTAATCCCAAAAGGACAAGGTAAGAACTTCATGCCATCAAATGTTGCACATAGCTCATAGGTGCCAGTATCATTTGCCTGATAATGGCTCGTATATAACCTATTTTGCTAATCCTGTTATCCAACCAAAAAAAATACGAATATTAGGGGTTGCTAATCCTTTCTTAAAGTAAGAACCTAGACGATAAATCCTAATTCAATCCAATCAAGACATAGACAAAATTTAACAATTATTTTTATAAATTAAAGCAAGATTTTAACAAAGTATCAATCTTTATAATTCATATCATATAGATTATAATCTAATATTTGCTAAAAATGGCTTTACAAGAAATCTATTTCAATTGAATAGTTCACCCCGCAAAAACTTCGCAAATATAACTATGCTTGTTAAGCAAATACAACAAACAAATCAGGAAATACTAAAACAAATTATAGGGATCAGTTTTAACCTACCTTTCACTAACTTGTGGTTTGAATTCATTAATGGTCTTGAAATTCCATGGTCCGAATTCACACAATTGTTGACATTCCCAAAAAATACAATTTGCTTACTCTTGAACAAATGCAATACCAAAAAATTAGGGTGGATCTAACAGTTAGAATGAATCAAATTCGTGCACTAAAGTAAAATCCTAGAAAATTTACTTTTCATTAGTCCTATTTTCCAATTCGTGCATGTAAATTCTTTAAATTCCCAAAAAAATCGCAAAGTTGCTAAAATTCCCGTAAATATTCACCAAAATTCGCTGAGATATTTTGGATGAGAGTGTGAGAGTGGGGAATTAGTTTTCTGTTTATCAACACCCTTTCATTGGCTTCTGCGTTTTCGCTGTGATTGGATGAGAGTGGGAAGTTGCCATTTAGGGAGAGGGTGAGAATAGATCAAGGAAACAAATTGAAGAGCGAATTTGATTATGCTCCGGTTAGTAGACGAAGTATATTTGTATCCATATGCTCCGGTTCTTAAAAAACCGGAGCATTTAGTCTATTAAATGGGATTCCAAAACTTTATGCTTCGTTATTTAAGATAACCAGAGCATATGACATGTAGTAGATATCGTTTTTTCCACTAGTGTTTTTTTGGAAATAACCGAAGAAATCTTGAAAGCAATAAACAAATATGTAAAAACACCATGATATACTCCCCCCATGCTTATATGAAGCACTGTCCCTAGTGCTTAAAGCAAATAGGAAGTGAAGCAGGGTTGAGAGTATTCACGTAGCTCTACTGCAGAGAAGTAGGAGATGATACCGACGATTCTTTTGGGCGCACCCATGTGTGAATGTCCTTTAGCATGGAAATCATGGAACTCATTTGGGCTTTTAATTCTTATTGCTCCATCTTAATGTCATCAATTTGCTCTTGAAATAGAGCGACAACATTAGTGGCGGTTGAATGTGAAGAAGAAGATGATGCTTTTATTGGAGCAGGCTCTAGAAGCAAGGGAGTAGGAGCGAGGGCCTCAATGCCAACCAATCTCCAATTCCCAGATACACGTAAATCTAACCTCTCAAGGGGAAGTAGTTCAATCTCCACGGCTCTAATTTTCCACAACAAAGTTCCATCTCTCTTAGAATACTAACCCATTACCTTATAAGCAACGTAATCCAAACTATTGCTCCCTAATATGTGTCCTTCGTCAAGGAGGTAATCTTTGTAACCCAAGTGAAGAGAAATATGGGTGATAAAGGCACCTTAGACAATGAAAAAGCTACTAGTTTTTCTGTTCGCCGAACATTCCATTTGTTTGACCAAGAAGGCACCAGTATCGATATCCTTAGCTTGTAGCATATGGTGCAAAAAGTATAGATCGTCCTTTTGTACCAACCCACAACTAGATATCCCGAGAACAGTGCTAGCTAATAGACGATGGACATAGCGGATGGTAAGACGATGAATAAGATTAGCTGCACTACTCTTGGGATCGTAGGAAGGTTGATGGCGAGTTAAAGATTTTCAAACGGGATCACCCAACCAATATGCAGAGGTATATCTTGGGCCACGATTCGATAAACCAAGTGCAGCATTAAGTGTGGCTAGATCCCATCTATACTCCACATTATATAACTTAAAGGAAATCAACCCATGCTCACAACCCTCACCGATACACGTGTTTGTTATAAAGGTACTAAAAAATTCTAGCGTGGCTCTTTTGTAAGTGGGGGTCTTTTGAGTAAAGTGAGGACTCTAACCTACATTGGAGAAGATTCAAGTAACATCCCTTTCAATATTAAGGGTTTTTAAAACATCGTCATCACAAAACCGAGTAGGCACCACTCCACGCACAAACAATCGATCATATTTGTCTCTATGGGTCGAGTCTCGAAAGACTATGTCATAGTAATCAATTATTACTCTAGGTTTATTCACAAGCCTAGATGTCGGTTTTGTTTTGGCCTTTAAGGAGGAGGGCTTCTTTGCACTATTATTACTCTTTCCCTTTTCACGAGGCATTAATGTGATGAAGGATACTTTTGAATTCAGCCTAAATAATTCACAAATTGTAATCACCTAGTCAATAAATCACCAAATCAAAGATTTTCTCTATATTAATCTACCAAGATAGTGAAATGCCACTACTCCAACTCCTTGATATAGCAATACCAATCACCAAAGTAGAGAACTACTACAACATCAATCCACCCAAAACACCAATATATCACAAAACCAATTCACCAAACTTAATTCACCAATTTACCTTCAATATTAAGTCAAGGTACTAAATCAAATCACCCAAAACAACAAAGTCACTAATCCACCAATTCAAAGTACCAATTCATAAAATCAACAAATCACCAAAAATAATGAATTCATTAACAAATTCAACTTCAATGCAATTCAAACCATTAAGACATGGGGTTTTATAAGGTTAATGATAAGAAATTAGTGGGATGAAGAAATTATGGTGCTAATAAGGATTTAGGGTTTGTGTTTTTTTTCTTTTACATATATATAGGAAGAGAGGGGAGGGTGTGGTTGTAGCTGGTGGCACTGGCGGGTTTGGTGATGCGGTGGAGGAGCGTCGGTGGCTGGGGTTGTGGAGGAGAGGGCTGCAAAGGGAGAAAGAGGAGGAGGTGTAGGTGAGGTGTGGGCTAGGCATGGCGTGAAGGGAGAAAGAGGAGGAGGTACGGGTGAGGTGTGGGCTGCGGTGGTCGGCGGCTCGGGTTAGTGGGCTGGGTTGTCACCGATGGGTGAGCGCCGGTGGTTCTCGGGGTTGGGGCTGCTGGATGTTGCGGAGAGTATAGAGGGAGGGTGAGGGTTTTGAAGTTAGGGTTTAGGGTAATGAGAAGTTAGGAGTATTAGTGTTTAGAGAATAAATTTCAGCTTGCTTCTAGAGCTCCTCTAGAAACTTAAGGATTTTCTAAAGTGTCTCTAGAATTATTCTGATCTATACCCAACATTCATGACCAAACATGCTAGCTTATTTCTTGACATGCTCTAGAAATTTTAGCACTATTCTAGACCTTCTCTATAAGTATTCTGCCCCATAATTCCAATACTCACAAATCAGCCTATTTCTAGACATGCTCTAGAAATTCTCCTTAAAAATTGACCGTCTATAGAAAGAGGTTGTTTGATACATAATTTATACTCCAAATTACTCCAAAACACTCAAGTTGCCTCGTTAATTTGGTGAAGATAGTTGACTTCAATCTCCAAATGCTTTGTACTCAAACAACCTGCAAGAAAAACAAAGAAAAAAAATCCAAGCATAAAATTCGCAAGAAAAATAAACTTAATAAAAAAAAACATAAAATGATGGGTTGCCTTCCACCAAGAGCTCATTTAATGTCAATGAGCTCGACCTCTTACCAAAAATTAATTTGGAGAGTCAATAGCAACGTAAAGAACTTCCTTGCTTTCAATGGATACTCCCGAATCATACTTTTTCAGTCTTCTTTCATTCACTTTAAATGATCCCTAATTTGAACTAACCTCAAATGAGCCATATGGAAAAACCTTTGTAATGGTGAATGACCCCAACCATCTCGAACGAAGTTTACCAGGAAAGAACTTCAAGCAAGTATTATACACAAACACATTGTCTCCAACTTTAAGATGACGCTTCTCAATGTGCTTGTCATGCCAAATCTTCATCTTTTCCTTGTAAATTCTCAAGCTCTCGTAAGCATTCAATCGAATCTCTTCAAGTTCATTGAAATCTAATAAACGCTTCTCACCGGCAGTTTTTAAATCAAAATTCAATGCCTTTACCACCCAATGAGCTCTATGCTCCAACTCCACTAGAAGATGACATGCTTTTCCATAGACAAGCTTGTACGGTGTGGTACCAATAGGAGTCTTAAAAGCCATTCGATAGGCCCAAGGAGCATCATTCAATTTTTGAGACCAATATTTTCGAGAACGATCAACATTTTTCTCTAGAATAGCCTTAATCTCTCAATTCAAGACTTCAACTTGCCCACTTGTATGTGGATGGTAAGGTAGAGCAAATCGATTATAAACACCATACTTCTTCAAGAGGGCTTCAAACTTATGCTCAATGAAATGAGTGCCATTATCACTAATCAACACCCAAGGCACCCCCAAATCGAGGAAATATGACATTCTTGAAGTATTTACTCACCACCCTAGCATCGTTAGTTAGAGTAGCAATTACTTCCACCCATTTTGACACATAATCATAAGCCACTAAGATGTATCTGTTTTCATATGAAGATAGGTAAGGCCCTTGAAAGTTAATTCCCCAAACATCAAAAATCTTATTTTCAAGAATGAAATTGAGTGGCATTTTATTGCGTTTAGAGATATTCCATGTTCGTTGACAACAATCACAACTCTTATAAAAGGCATGAGCATCCTTGTGTAATGTAGGCCAATAGAATCCACTCTCTAAAACCTTAGCACCTGTTTTAGAGGCCGCTGCATGACCACCACATTGCAAAGTATGATAGTGTTGTAGAATGGATTTCACTTGTTCTTTTGGTACACATCTCCTGACAATCCCATCAAAACACTCCTTAAAAAGGAATGGATCATCCCAAAAGTAGAACTTAACCACATAAAAGAATTTCTTCTTTGCATAAGGCTCAAGATTATCAGGCTTTACCCCACTTGCCTTGGCCTTAACCTTGGCCTTATCAACCTTAATGCCTCAATGTGATACCACATGGCCAAGTGCAACGCCTTCTTGTACCATAAAATGACATTTCTCCTAATTAAGAACCAAATTGACCTCTAAGAAATATTTAAACACCTTTTTAAGATTACCTAGGCAAAGCTCAAAGGTGCTTTCGTATACTAAAAAGTCTTCCATAAATACTTCCATTGATGTCTCAATCAAATCTGAAAAAATAGCCATCATTCATCGTTGAAAAGTAGCTAGAGCATTGCATAAGCCAAATGGCATTCTTTGATAGGCAAATGATCCATATGGACATGTGAAAGTGGTCTTATCTCTGTCATCAGGATGGATAGGGATTTAAAAAAAACTAGAGTATTTATCCAAATAACAGAAATAAGCATGATTAGCCAAACTCTCCAACATTTGGTCAATAAAGGGAAGGGGGAAATGATCTTTTTGGGTTGCTTTATTTAACTTATGATAATCAATGCACATTCACCACCCAGTAACAGTTCTAGTAGAAATTGACTCACTTTTATCATTATGCACAATAATCATACCTTCTTTCTTAGGTATGACTTGAACTAGACTAACCCATTTGCTATCAAAAATGGGGTAGATGATTCGAGCATCCAACAACTTAAGCACTTCCTTCTTCATAACCTCCTTCATGTTAGGATTGAGATGCCTTTGAGATTCAATTTTTGGCTTAGCCTCTTCTTCTAAATATATCTTGTGAGTATAAATAGAAGGGATTATACCCTTTATATCATCAATTGTGTACCCAATGGCTTTTTGGTACTTACATACGAGGTTCAAGAGTTGAGTTAACTCATTTTCATTGACTGCACTATTGATGTTAATGGGATATGTGGAATTCTCACCTAAATAAACATATTTTAAAGAAGAAGGTAAAGGTTTAAGTTCTACCTCAAGAGGCTTAGATCTCTCTTGCATAACATCATTGATGCACATCATCTTAAAGGGGGAAGAAGAATCATTTGAGGGGGCTTCATTGAGTAGGCATTCAACTTCAAGAGCTTCAACACTACTCTCTGCTTCAACAATTATCTAAGGATGATGGGTTAGTCATTTCTTTATGGAGTTCAAAATCCACCTTGTCATCTCCTACATCCATAGATAACTTGCCTCTTTTTACAATAATTAATGCACCATTAGTAGCAAGACAAGGTCTACCCAAAATAATAGGACTTTGAGTATCTTCAGGGATGTCCATGACCACAAAATCACTGAGAAAAACCAATTTCCCAACAAACATAGGAACATCCATGAGGATACCCATAGGGTGTCTAATACTCTTGTCAGCAAGCTATAGTGTCATTCCAGTTAGAGAGAAAGATCGTACATTACATAGTTTCTTATAAACAGATAAAGGCATAAGACTAACACTAGCTCCCAAATCACACAATGTACGATCAATAGATAAATGACCTACTGTAATAGGGATGGAAAAACTACCTGGATCACCCATTTTGGGTGGAAGTTGGTTCAGAATAACTGCACTGCATTGTTTTGACAAATTAAGAATTCCCTTAGTTTTCTTCCTATTCGTAACCAAATCCTACAAAAATCGAGCAAAAGATGGAATTTTAGACACAACATCAATGAATGGTATGTGAAGCTGAACATCCTTCACCATCTGCAAAAAAATTCTGTATCTCTTTTCAAGCCTTGGTTGTGCCAACCTCTAAGGGAAAGGAGCAAGTTGAATATAAGGTTGAGGAGGTGATGATTGCTTGTTAGCATCTTCTTTAGGGTTTTCAACTGTTACACGCTTGTCTTTCTCAGCAATCTCATCTCTTACTTTAACCAGGGGAACTGGATCCTCCAAAGTCTTACCACTCCTAGTGGTAATTGCATTTACTTCACTAGGACCCTTTTCATTAGGCTCAGGTTGAGATGGAAACTGATTCGGACCCCTTTGTTAAGATGACATCTATTGTCCCAATTGAACTTGTTGATTCTCTAACATCTTAAATTGGGTATGCATTTGAGTCATGGATGACTCAAGTTTAGAGATATTATTCCTCACATTAGCATTAGCTTGAGATTGAGTAGACATAAATTGCTCCATCATCAATTCTAAAGATGTCTTTTGGGGAGGATCTTGTTGCTGCATTAGAGGTCTGAATATAGGTTGCTGGTATTATGTTGGTTTAGGTTTGAAGCCAGGATGATTGAGTTGTGGTTGTGGAGGAAGCTGTGGATTTAACATATTTTGTCTCTTGTGTGAGAGGTTTGGATGCCTATGACTAGGATTATAAGTATTACCATACAAAGCATTAACCTCCTCTAGTTGTTGGGTCACCATGAAACATGTCTCAGATTCATGGCCCTTACCTCCATATATCTCACAAACTTGTACCATATGGGAAGGAGAAGCAACAGTAGGTAAAATAGTAGAGAGCTTCTCAACCTTCAAAGTGAGCACAGTAATCTGTTGTGTGAGAGCTCCTATGATGTCCTTATTGGCTCCTACACGTGACTTGGTTAGTGCTTCCCTTTCATTACACCGAGAGGATTCATTTTGTGCAACTATCTCAAAGAGTTGAAGAAGTTACACATCATTTTTTGAACTCATATCCCCTCCACATGTTGCATTGATTGAAGACTTGTGCTCATTAGAAATGCTTGAGTAAAAGGATTGTACCAATAGCCAATCGGGTATCCCATGATGAGGACATTTCCTTTGAAGGTCCTTAAACCTTTCCCATGCCTCATAATATGATGCAAATGGTTTCTTCTTGAAAGTTTGAATCTTTGTTCTAAGATGTGAAGTTTTACGTGGTGGGAAAATTTTTATCAGAAAACCTGTAGCTAGATCATTCTAAGTGGCATAGTTGTTTGGTGGTACTGACTTCAACCAAACTTTAGCTTTGTCTCTCAAACTAAATGGGAACAATCTCATCTTGATTGCATCTTCTAAAACGGTACCAATGGAAATTGTATCACACTTTTCCAGAAAATCTGATAAATGATCATGAGGACTTTCAGTAGCATTTCCTCCAAATTAATTTCTCTCGATGAGCTGGATCAAGTGTTTTCAACTCAAAATTGCTAGCTTCTATCACAGGTTTTACAATACAGGATGTGAAAGAGTGCATTGGAGATGCTCCCCCCATTTCACCAAAAGGTCTAGCCATTGGAGGTGGTATAGATTACTCTCTTACACGCTCTTCCTGTGATGTTCTCCTTCTTTCTGCTTTAAGTCTACGTGCAATTGCTTTTATCTCAGGATCAAACTTAACCTTATCAAGATGTTCAAGGGTTAATCCATCTCATGTGCATAAAAAACAAAGACAACCCAAGCGCAAACTACAAAAAAAAGAGAAGTAAAGAACAAAAGGAACTAAAATTAAAGAACGTAATCAACTAAATTAAATCAAACTAACACTAAAACTTCCCCAGAAATGACGCCAAAAAACTTGATGACTTATTTTTGAGTCACTAATTATAACTGCAAGTCCACGTCTATTGCAGTATAATCACGGGTCATCCTCTAGGAAGCTAATAAAGGGTCAACTTAGCTCAATTTAACTAGATTATGCTAGAAACGAGTTATTTAATGAAACTAATGGCTAGAATTGCAAAGATTAAAATGTGATATCAATAAAAAAAAGACCTAGGATATTAATAAATCCCCACTAACATGCATTAACCATCATCAAATACACCAACATCAATGATCAAATCAAACAACCCTTCAATTATCCTAACCTCAGCTTTCGCTTCTTGATTATTTTAATTGTATTAGGCATAGCCCTCTTAATCTCAGTTGTCGCTTCTTAATTAATTAGAAAATATCATTAAGACAAAGGAAATAATGAATGTCAGCCGTCACTTCGTGACTAATTAAACCAATGAATTTAACCTAATGATCAATTTTATCAACCTAATAAACCAACCTTAATTTGACATTAAGTTAGCATTAGAATCCACTTAACACATGCTAGGGTTCATATATTAACATCCTAGAAAGAAAATTACTCACTACTCATAATTAAAGGCATATAAATGACAATAAAATTAAGCATAAACATAAAAATCATAAGACTATAAGGAAGTTTAAATTAAATAACAAAGAAGCATGAATAAATAAGCAAATATATAATCAAATGAAGAAAAAATAGAGAAAACTTACTTGGGATTTAAATTGATGATGAAACTAGGAATAAAACTAGAATATTCAAGAGTAAACAGTAATTTTGAGAGAGAAACATCTAAAGAAGAACCATAAACAAAGCCCTAGAAAAAGAGAGAAGATAGGAAGAAGAAAAGAGAAGAAGATAGTAGTTAATAGAGAATGGAGAATACCCTAAAAAAAATTAGAATACTAAAAATCCCCCAAAAATTAGAAAAATAAAAAATTAAAAAATACTAAAACCTTTCCCAACTTCCTTTAAATGCCCATGAAGATCTTTTTTCCCCCTAGACTCTTGCTTCCCTTTTTTTTCCTTTGTGCCATGACTTTCTTCCCTTTTTCTTTTGAAACTAATTTCTTCTTTGTCTCTTCTTGGCCCAATTTCCACCATCAAATTTAATACTAGTCCATCATCTTTTTTCCACCAATATGCATTTATACTAAAAGCCATAAAAATTAGCAATAATCGATATGATTAAAGCCAACATATAATTATGGACTTTTAGCATAAATTTGGTTAAATAAACCCAAAATTACCTAAAACTCATCTAAAAGGAGTTTGAATCAATACCGAAAAGTATAAATAAATGAACTTATCAAAGGTGGTAAAGAGAGAAATTCTTAAACTCCTCACTACAAGTGTCATTTATCCTAACTCTAAAAATATGTGGGTGGCACCAGTCCATGTTATTCCTAGGAAAGGAGGAATGACTCTAGTTGTGAACGATAAAGGTGAACAGATCTCCATGAGAACTGCAACTAATTGGATGATGTACATAGATTATAGAAAATTTAACACCTTCACCAAAAAGGACCATTTTCCCATCCCCTTTATTGATCATATCTTAGAAATGTTGGTAAGGCATAAATATTATTGTTTTCTTGATTAGTTCTCAAGATTATTTCAAATCCCTATTCACCCTAAAGACAAAGAGAAGACAAAATTTACTTGCCCCTATGGTACCTATGCTTATTATAGGACACCGTTTAGGTTATGCAATGCCCCAACCACTTTATAGCATTGTACAATGTTTATTTTCATAGATATGATTGAAAAGGAAATGGAGGTTTTCATAGATAACTTTTCTATAAGTGGTAGTAATTTTCATAAATGGATTATGAACTTAGCTTGATTTCTAAAAAGGTGTCAGGATGCCAACCTAATTCGTAACTAGGAGAAGTACCACTTTATGGTGCAAGAAGGGATCGTTCTTGGCTATAAGGTGTCATATCGAGGCATTAAAGTGGACCCAGCCAAGGTTGAAGTCATCCTTGGGCTTCTCCCTCCCACTATGGTGAAGGGGTTACATCTTTCTTAGGCCACACAGGCTTCTATCATCAATTCATTAAATTATTTGTTATGATAGTTAAGCCTCTCACCACACTGCTTCAGAAAGAGAGCAAATTCATATTTTATGAATCTTACTTAAGTGCTTTTAATAGGGTGAAAGGGGCACTAGCTTTATCTCTGGTAGTGCATCCAATAGATTAGAGTTTACCAATCGAGCTCATGTGTGATGCCAGTGATATAGTTGTGGGAGCTGAATTGGGGTAGAGGAAAAATGGAAAGTCGCATGTCATCTACTATGCAAGCAAGACATTGAATGATGCACGAAGGAACTACACCACTACTGAAAAGGAGTTCCTAGGTATAGTGTATGCTTTTAAGAAGTCTTGCACATACTTGGTAGGATTAAGGACAGTTGTGTATACTAATTATTCAGCAATCAAGTACCTAATATCTTAGAAGGATGCCAAACCAAGGTTGATCAGGCAAATTTTACTACTTTAAGAGTTTGATATTGAGATCAAGGATAAAAAGGGATATGAGAACTTAGTTGTAGATCATTTATCCCATTTAGAGAAGAAGGATGATAATCTTAGAGATCTGTCCATTGATGATTGCCATAAGGACAACATTCTCTATGCATTAAAGTCTAAGAGCTTGCCTTAGTATTGGGTCAAAAACAAGGTAGTGAAGGTTTATATTGGGTTAATGGCTATCCATTGATAATTTATGGAGAAATATAGGCTCAAGAAGATAACAATTTATAGCTAAGAAAAAATGTACAAGAAAAGGGGAAATGCCAGAGGCTCGGGAAAAAAGGAAATGGGTTCAAGAGTACCTTTGTCTTCACCTAAGAAGTTTGATCGCGGTCTTGGGTAGGTATAAGTCAAGTTCTTGATCAAAGCATAAAAAATTAAGGATCCTTACCACTCAATGCAAATCATGTTGACGGCTTCAAAAGATTATCTCACCATTGGGTTTGTAAATACTAATCCTAAGGATTTCACTTAGCTAAGAAAAAGTTAGGGTGCTTAGCAAAGGGTCATAATCACAATAGTTTCATCTACCTTAACAAAAGTCCATCCTAAACTCGTTCAAATGCAATTTGAAGTCTAAACTATGTAAGCTATTAAGGTTTAGGAAGGAAAACATTCAACAAGATGAGTGTTCTATTAGTGCCCAACTCAATGCAAGAAAAATAATTCAAAAGAAATATACTTTCCTTGTCAAATAAAACTCAGAATCTTTATGGATTTTTTAAATTTTGTAAAAGAAAAGCAAAAGTAAAGAAAAATAGGAAGAATCATGCACGGAAGTATGATATGGGAAAGGTAAACTAATGAATTCAACAAAAACAACTAACCATGGTTATCAAAACCTATGGTACCAGTGAACTAATCCTCAAAAATAGGTTAAATGCCTTTCACGATAAAGTGCTATACATTCTCAAACAATCAACTTCCCTAGACTAAAAAGAAACAAAAACATACTAAAGAAAACTATAAATAGGGGGGTAAGAGAGATTATACCTTGGGCTCTTGCTTTGTATTTCCACTAATACTCATAAACAAATAATTATTAGCAAAATAAGTGATCATAAAAATAATAGTTTCTACTCTAGCTAAAAATAAAACATAAATAAAAACAAAGAAAACAAAACCATACATGGACTTAACCAAGGAAGAGGAGAAAGGAAGCTAAAGGCCAACTCTTTTGGGAACAACCCTCCCCCACCCCAAGCTTAAGTGAAGCACAGTCCTCGGCTTGAAAACCAAAAAATAAAAGGGGAGGGTCGATCAATCACGGTAGGACCAGCTAGTACTTGGGTCATTGCCCTTCCAATGCCTCTCCTCATCGTTATAGGAAAAGTTGTAGGTTGGGTCAAAATTGGAGCCTAATGCAACAATAAAGGGAGGTAAGTCATATTTCAATTTATTGGGATAGTTCTCGAAGGATGGCATACTAGCTGGGCCATCCCACCCAATTATATAACCCGGGGGCTAGCCTGGTCATCATACGGGTAGACGGGATCACCACGATAATCACTCCCCCCCCCCCCCCCCCCCCTATCTGGGTATAATCATAAGGGGAAAAAAGGGGGAACTGAAACTAAGGACAGTAGGATCCATCCAATAGGGGTAAATGGGGTTGCCATCCCTGGACCAAGAAGGGATAGGGCTGAGCTGAAGGGGATCATAAGGATAGTAAACATAGGGTGCAAATTCCCCATGTTGGACATGGTAGTCATAGATTTGATTCTCACAAATCATTTTACCCCTCTAGGCCTCAATTTGGCTCTGCATCATCATAGTCATCTTCCTGAATTCCTCTTCTAAGATAAAATAGGGAGAGAGGAGATAGGATGAAGAGGTATCTCCCGAGATTTGAAGCAGATGCCTTCCACCCAAATACCTCAAGGTTAGGGGTGAACTGGATGAAATCCATCCTCTTCATCACATCAATGTCGATATAGATATCGTGTGCATTGATAGGGGCAAGCATCTTACATTGCTATAGAAAACCTAGAGTAAGCGCTATAATAATTACCATTCCCCCCATGTGAATGTCACCAACCAACCTATTCCTTTTACGCTAAATGCACCAGGCTAAGAACTGACCCCTAAAGTTTAACATATCCCCTAGTTGCTCTTTCCCTTATGTTGCTATCTAGAGAAACTCTATCTCACCCCTAGCGGTCTTTCCCAAATCTTTCTTATCAAAAATATTATCTTTGACAGGGGTGAATGATGTGGGAGGCATGACAAGTGTTGGATTGGTATTCTTGGTCATTAGTGATCTGACTCCACCATCGCATCTCATTTTACTCCATAAATCTACCCATGTCTAGTGCATGAATTGTATTAGAGGGGTCCCATCTAAAGATTTAGTTCAACCTCTCTAAGGTGATGGTTTGGGGCTTGTTGAACAATTGAAAGGTGATTTGATAGTCATTTTTACCTATTAAAGTATGTTCTAAAGAAGCTAGGAATTTTAGGATGAGCCTCTCATAGGTAAAGTTTTAAGCTAAGAAAATTTACCCTAACCTATGACATTAAGTAACCCATAAAGGTCCTCCTCTATTACTAGTTTCTCTAAGGAGTTGGGCTCAAAGAATCTGGTGCTAAGGATTTTTCTATTTTTTAATTTTTTCGTAGAATGGTTTGTGGTTTGCGTTGACAAGTTTAAACACGGGAATGGTAGGTTGTAAAGGTTGGGAGGATTGGGAAGCACTAAGAGTCTTAGAGGTCTTAGATTTCTTCCTTGAAAACATATTCCTCAAGTTATGATATACCCAAATATCAACAACCTAATTCCTCAAGATTTAATAAACAACCAACTATGACAACCCAAACTTCTAACCCAAAACTAGAAACCAAATCTCCTAAATATGGTGACTATCCTATAATTTCTGAGTTCAACCTAAATCACTATGTTCACCCTAAAAAGATACTCCAAAACATATTAATTAAGTATAAAATCACAATAATATACTAAATATCACAAATTACCAACAAAATTTTTGAAAATCTTTAATAAGCAAGAAAATTTGAAACAAAAATTGAAAGAGAAGAAGGATGTAAGACATACCAAAGTTTCTAAGAAAAACTTCCTCCAAATCCCTCTTTGTGTGCCAAATCCAAGCCTAAAAGCAAGAAACATTGAAAATTCAATCAAATTTTTTAAGAGTATGAATTTAGGTTTTTTCTTAAATGTTGATGATTGTGAAAGATTTTGGTATCAAAGTGTAGATCGGGAAGAGAGGAGTATAATGCTAATGATTTGGAGTAAAAGGATGAGAATTAAATTTATTTATAGGGGAAATAAGGTGGGAGGAAAAATGGTGTTTTATAGAGAGAAAGTAAATTTGAGAGGTTGAAGATGAGTGAAGTGGAAGAATATGGCCAAAATTGTATTTAACAAAGCCAGAATTTGCACGTACAATAGCTTAAACGGGCATCTAGAAGGAAGTTGAGCGCCCGCTTATAGCCCCAAATCTCCTGGTTTTTCTCTTTTGAGCGGCCGCTCAGTTAAAATATGAGCGCCTGCTCAGTTTAATTATGGGCCCTATTTTTTCTTCTAAGCAAGCGCTTGCTCCACGCTTGGTGCCCTCTTAAACGCCTTTGACTCTCCCCTTTTTTCTTCGAAGCGGCCGCTCAAAAGAAATTTGAGCATCCACTTAGGTCGAAATTCCCTTGCTTTTTCCTTTTAAGCGGGCGTTTGTTAACCGCTTGTTGCCTACTCAAAGGTCTATGTTTGGTCCTTATTTTTTACTTGAGCGGGCGCTTGTGATAGGTTAAGTGCCCGCTTAGTTTTGACAGTTTAGTATCTTTTTTTGAGTTTTCTGTTGAGCTTTTTGTTATGTACTATTTTTGACCTAGACTTTCACCATTCCTCTTGAACATTTCTAACTCACCATTTCCATATTCAAGGCTTCTTTTACCCCGGTGCATTGTACCTGAAATGCAGAAATCCATGAAAAGTTATTTCTAAGGCTAAAATCATAGATCTAAAGAAAAGAAAATGAAAAGAAAGGATAAAAAACTAAGGTTGCCTCTCACAAGCGCTCTTTTAATATTACTAGCTTGACATTATTCATTATTGTTAGATTTTTGAGATTGGATCAAGCTCAAGCACTGTAGAAAAGATGTTCTTGTCCTTGAATCATGTATTACAAAACACTATGGGATCTCCCACTATGATGCCACACTTCTCTATGAGTTCATAATTTTTACACTTTTGGTCCAGTTCCTCTACTCTACATGACATGTAAGAACACAAAGAGGAGCTTATCCCCTTTACATCATCAATTATATACCCAATGGTCCTCAAATATTCATGAGAAAGGTTCATGAGTTGAATTGGGTACATAGAATTTTCACCCAAAATAACATCGTTAGGAGATAAGAGTTTCAGTTTTACCTCATAAGGTGTAGATCTCCCCTGTGCTTCCTCTTTAGCTCTCATGGGTTCTTCGTGAGAGATAGGAGAACCAAAAGGATCTCAATAGATTATGAGCTCTTCTTTAGGGATTTTAACTTTATTTTCCACTCCTCCTTCTAAGCTCATTTTAAGGCATCAACTTTAGCTTTCCAAGAAGAATTCAAAGCCTTATTCTCTATGATGCCAACATTGAAACAATCAGCTTGGGCTGACAAGAACGTCATTGCCTTTAAGAGCTCAAATTCCACCTTATCCTTTCTTATTTCAAAAGATAACTTGCCTTTCTTTACATCAATAAATGCACATAAAGTAGCAAGACAAGGTCTACCTAAAATAATAGGGGTTTGGGTGTCTTCAAGAATATCCATAACAATAAATTCACATGGGAAAATCAAATTCCCCACTAAAGTAGGCATATCCATGAGCAAACCAACTAGGTGTTTGGTACTCTTATTAGCAAGCTGTAATGTTATCTCAGTCTTAGACAAGGGTCCTATATTACACAACCTCTTATAAACAGAAAAAGGCATGAGACTAATGTTATCTTTGAATTCACACAATGCATTATAAAGAGAGAGGCTACAAACCTTAACCAAGATAGAAAAACTACCTAGGTCACCTAATTTAGGTGGAAGTCAGTTTCAGATGACTACACTACACTGGTGAGATAAGCTGATTACCCCTTCAGTTTTTCTTTAACTGGTGGCTAAATATTTTAGGAACCAAGGAAATGAAGGTATTTCTTCTATGGCATCTACAAATGGAATATGGAGTTGAATATCCTTAAACATTTACAAAAACTTCTTATATCTCTCCTCAAGCTTACCCTATACTACACTCTAAGGGTATGGAATGGGTGGTACGTAAGGTTGGGGAGGTGATATGGGCTTACTACTCTCTTTCACAGGATCCTTATCTTTACTTTCTTCCCTCTCAGGTGTTCTCTTGCTCATCCTAGTGACAAGTGTAGGGTCTTTTAGAGTTTTTCCACTCTTAGTTACTATGGCATTAATGTGCTTGATGGGGTCTATTTCTTGGCTAGGGATTAAAGGTCTCAGGATATCCTTTAGGGCCTTGGTAAGTTGGGCAATATGATTCTTAAGTATTTTGTTATGGGTTTGCATTTGCCTCAGGCTTTCCTCAATGTTGCAGTTCTTTTTAGTTTAGGCAACTACAAAACTCTCCATCAAATACTCTATGTTAGACTTTTGATGAGATCGTTAGGTTGTGGGGACATTAGGTCTAGGTCCTACACTGAAACCAGGTGGGTCATGTTTGTGGGGATTTTGGAATTGGCCTTGATTCGGATTTTGAAACCTATTTTAATTCTGATTTGGCCCATAAGTCCCATATCATCTAAAAATACCCTGACCATAGTTCTCGTAGTTCCTATTGCCTTGGAAATTCCCTTGGTTTTGACCACTAAAATTCCCAACCCCCTGGTTTTGAAAGTTTCCTTGGTTATGCCCATTGAGAGTTCCCATTCCCCTAGTTTTTCCTATTTCTTCAACAAAAATTTGGGTGAGTTATCCACCCTAAGTTCAAGATGTTAGAGTATGGATCAAATTTAGGGTTAGGGGCCATATTATTTACGGAATAAACCTATTTCATTCTAGAAGGTGCATTCCCTATAGAGGTTAGTAAATGACATTTCATATGGTTATGATCATAATCACCACAAACATCATAAAATAACATCTACGTAGGAGCATTAGATCGAACTGGATCCTTATGGGGATTGCATGCCATGCATAGGAAGGTTCAAAAAAACTTTATTAAATTTATTAGTTAGTGAATCTAACTTGGAAAAAAGTACATTAATAGAATCCACTTCATACCTTCTTCCTTGTTTAGTTTGTACTCTCTCACCTTCATTCCAATCAACAAAATTTTTTACCGCCTACTCAATAACTTTGAATGCTTTAGTTAGGCTCAATCTCATTATGGCTCCACCAGCTCCTATATCAAGGCTAATCTTATTCTACTGAGACAATCAATTGTAAAATCTATGAGAAGTAACCTTTTCTCCATTCCACGGCGTAGGCATGCCTCTATCAAATCCTTGAATCATTCCCATGCTTTAAATAGAGTTTTATCTCCTTTTTTGTGGACCGTTAAAATATTAATCCTCATTTTAGTAGTCTTTGAAGGTGGGAGATACATATGTAGGAATTCTCTAGTTACTTCTTCCCTTGTCCTTAAAAAATTGGGCTCCATCTTATCAAGCCATTCACTAGCTTTGCCCGTCAGAGTGAACTTGAATAGACTTAATCTAATGTAATCTTGAGTCACGCTATTTACCTTTGTAATATCACATTATCTTATCAACTACTTAAGATGGGCATGAGGTGACTCGTGTTTATCTCCTCCAAAAGGACTTCTCTCTAAAAAAGTGAATAGTACTGGCTTCAACTCAAAGTTGCTGGCCTCTATAGTGGGTTGCACTATACCACTAGACTTGGTAAGCTTCAGGAGCTCTACACTGCCTCAAGGGTCTAAATGTACACTTTCTAATTCTACAAGAATAGGGCTAGATGAATCTAAATCAGCTTCTTCACCCTCTATTTGTAATGAATTATTTCCTGCTCTTATCCCTTTTCTTATAGCTCTAATTGTATGCTCGATTTCAAGATTTAATTGAGCTAAAGGTTGTGCTTTGCTGCTCCTACTTGATGGCATTAAAATCAAAGCTTAGCAAAGGGTTAGCACTAACAATCACAACAAAAATCATCAAAAATAAGAAGGGAAAAGAAATCAAGTAAAGAAAAATGAACTAGACTCGTAAAAACTACTAGAAACCCGATACTGAATGTCATTCGCTTAAAATAATGCCATTTAGTAGGTTTTCATATTGGTCGTCATGACATTTACTATCAACAAAACCACAACTTCACCTATTACAAGTAATGGGCAAGTAAGGGTCAAATCCACAAAGAATGGCTTCAAATAGCTATCGAACTCGAGCAGTTCAACTACAATCTAGATAAAACAAAAGCAAAGATTAACGCTAAATAAACTAGAATTTATTGTGAGATTCTAAGGAACTTTTTCTATGAGGGTAAAAGCGCTAGGGGTTCAAGATTCAACACTGATTCCTAACACTAATGAGCAAAAACTAGGAATTGGACTCAAAATGAGATAATATAAAACTCACTAACTTACTAACAACCTTTGAATCAAACCTAAACATGATGTAAGGAAGGGGATTCAACTAGGAACCAACCTCTCGTCCATCTTCAAGGAAGGGAATTACAATTGGGATTTATTGCTTAATCATGTTCTAAAGCATCCAACCAACTCAATATATTTAAATAAACAATTAATATCATATAAGTTAACAACACTTAACGTCGGGTCACTACCTAAATCTACATTTCAAAATGTCTTCAATCTCGGAAAGCAATGGAAGAAATCTATATGGCCAATCTTGACCTCAAACAAAACTCGACCTTAACTCACACATAAATTATGAAGAAAGCAAATCTATACTTCAAACATCATCTATACTTGAGATTGGGTTTTCACCATATCCCCTAACTAATCTAACTACTCATGACTAATAGAAAACATCACATAACCAAAATAATGAGACATACTAACAAATTACCAAATTACAAAGATCAAACCTATACGAGAAACTAATAATAATCAAACATAAATTAACAAAAATAGAAAATAAATCGATGTGTGGCAACTAAAATTTGTAAATCAGATGAAAGTACAAAAAACTGATGAAAAAACTATTAGTAATCTAAGGTTTTATGAATGAATAATAAAGAAACCCTAAGCTATCTCTCTAGTTCTAAAAACTAATGCCTAATAAATCCCCCAAAAATGTAGTCCTTTGTGCCTTTTTAGCCATCCTTGTTTCCTATAGAGGAGTTGGAGCATGCTATGGAACTGCCAAAAAATAACTGAGTGGGCGCTTAGTACAAAGTCAAGCGCCCGCTCATAAGACCAATTTCCTAGTTCCAATGAACTGAGTGACCGCTAAGGCCAATAAGCGACCTGTTGGAGACTGCTTGACATCCGCTTGTAGCTATTTGCCTGTCCACTCCCATTGAATTGAGTAGTGGCTTATGACAGAGTGAGCACCCGCTCATGTCCTTTACTCTTAAGAGGTCTCTTGGTTCAAATTGTGAGCGACCTCTTGGCTTCTCTTCTCGGCCTTTCTACTATACATCTCCATTCTTTGGTTCTCATGCTTGAGCTTGTTAGATACCTATAATAAGCCATGAAAATAGGGAGCCTGTCAAGAAATGATCCTAAGCCTAGAATATGCACAAAGTGATGAAAAAAAGGATAAAATAGGATGAACGCATGCCAAAAAGAGTAAAAAACTCTACTAAGAAGATACAAATGAGTGACATAAATGTCACTCATCAAGCTCTGATATAAAGGAATTAAGGGGCCTGTCTCATGACCTAAGCAGCAGCTCAAAATCCTTCAAAATGGTCGCTCAAAAGAAAATTATAGGAATCACAAAATCATAAGCGGGCACTGAGCAGGGAGCAAGTGCCCGCTCTGAAGGAATTTAGGGGGCGTGTAATTGAACTAAGAAGCCGCTCAAAATCCTTCTTAGCAACCGCCTAGAAGAAAAAATTGGGGGACCTTAGCCGTATGAGCAGGCGCTCATAATCGTTTTGAGCGCCTACTTAAGGTTCTTTTTGTGAGAGTACAACTTTCCTTTTAACGCATGACTAGCCCCTTTCTCCTTCATTTCTCACATTTTATCTTCTTCAACCTTCAAACTCTTACTTTCTCTCTCTAAAAACCCCATTACTCCTCAACTTATTTCCTCCATAACTCACTTACTTCTCCTTCTTTTTTACTCTAAACTACCACCATTCTCGTCTTCTCCCGATCTACAACTTAACTTCTTTTTTTTTCATAAATAACCCACATTCACAAAAGCCCTAAATTCAAAAACTTAGTTTTTGTTGAAGTTTTTGGTGATTTTAGGTTCTTACTTGGGGATTTTGGACTAAGGGACAATTTGGAGCAATTTTCGTTGAAGATTTTCGAAAATCTCTACATTTTTACTCCTTTTTTATTTCTTGGTTTATTTTCCATGATTTTTAGTTAATTTTTCTAAAAATTATTATTATATTGTTATTTTTATTGAATTGTGGTACTTTTATTGCTTAATTGTTGAATTATTTTAGAGATTTGCTTAGGAGAACTTGGTGAACTTAAGTTGAATAAAGAAAACCATAGGATAGTCATCGTAGTTAAGTGATTTGGTTACTAGATTTAGTGTTGTGGTATTAGTTTGTTGTAGTTGGTTTGTGAATTGAGATTTTAAGGTATTAGGTTGTTGATTGATTTTGGAGTATACACACATTGATAAAATATGTTCCTAAAAGAAATTTAAAACCCCTAGCTCCTCGAAATCTTCACACCATTTGATAATTGTTCTTTTAGGTCGTTTAACTAAAAGAATAGTTATGGAAACAAAATTTGTAAACACCCTAATACTACTACAACTAGTGTAGTGGTAAGTCGGGGATCGAACCACAAGGACAAGGGGCAATAGTTTCTAGACTTGATGCAAAGGGTTTATATGGGCATTTGATAGAACTATACTAATAACAAAAAAGTAAAGCAAGAATTAAAATGATGATATGCTATGAAAGGAAAACTGGATAGATCAGTTCCACCCTAGGAAGCACAATCAAACTATCAATACGCTAAATTAGGAGAAATCAGTCAACAATAAATCATGACACTCAAGATGAGGAGAGAAAGTTTGTGACGCTATAAATCACATAAACAACCTATAATTGCCCTATGTCTCCAAAGGAGTGGCAGTACAAGATTCGCATCGAATATCAATCAATCAATCATTAACAATCTCAAACCCTAACTCTACGCATGAAAAACGAGCCAACCTAGGGTTTCACCAATCAAACCCCTAAGAAAACTACTCACACATAGTAATAAAGAATAGGGCATAAACAATGAAAAAGAACATGATTGAAAGGACGAACGAATTGAATGTAATGAATAAGAGAATGAAAAACGAAGACCTATAACAAAACTGACAACTACTTTATCAAAACCATAAAAGAAGCAACGATGATAGCAAAAGGAATGAAATTCAGAAAAACAATACTTGAAAACATTAAACAAAATAAAACAGAAAAGAATCGATACCTTGCATAAATGAAATTGCATGAACGAAAGAGAATCCAAATCCGAAATACAAAGCTTGAAAACGAGAACAATGAAAGATGTAAATCTAAACTAATGCATGAATGAAATGAAAAGCTTTAAAGTGATGTTATAGGTTGAGGCACAAAAGCTCTCAAAGTAGGCATGAGGGCTATTTACAGAGTAAGAGGGTATTTATACCCTAGGGACATAAGGGGTAAAACCCAAGGAAAAACCCTCGAGCACCAACCTAACAAAGAACCAGGAAACTCGGAAATAGGCTCCATTCGGCCAAATGGAAGGGGTATTTGGCCGAATGGGTGGTCATTCGGCGGAATGGGGTCGTCATTCGCCTAAAACAGAAGCTTGACGTTTGTGCACCCTGTCCACCATTTGGCTGAATGAGTGCAACCATTCGGCTGAATGGGCATTGATTTGGCCGAATGAGTGTTCCTTCGGCTATTCGCGAGAGCTTGATTTATGTGCTTGAATCCCTATCTTCCATTCGACCGAATGGATGCAAGATTCGGTTGAATCTGAACCTGAACCTTGCTGAACAACTCCTTTGAAGTGTCTAATCGCTTCTAGAGTTTATGGGATCTTCGAGAGTAACTTGGAACGTATGACCAAGCTGTGATACGTGCATCCAAACTCTTGATAAAAGTGTCAAAGCCTTGAACACGTCTCATTTTACCTCAAAATCATCGAAAGTACATGAAATAACCTAATAACAGCTCGAGGACAAGATCAAGGTCAAACTGGATGTAATGTGCATAAAACCAATACAAAATAGCGAGACTCGACACTAAAATGGGATTGTAAATGTGCTCTAAAATGAGCACATCACCAAACTGTTCCGGCTTTAAAATTAATCACCCTTGTCATAAACCATATTACAAGAAAAAAAAACTGCAAGATCTTAAGTACTCGATTTTATGAGCCTAATTCTTTAGAAAAATTAGGAATATATGAAGACCTCTTTAAGATGCTTACTTCTTTGGGGTGGGCCCAATTCTCTGAGCTCCATCACTACACATATGAGAGAGGACTTCTAAATAGGGTAAATAACTTCCAAATCACCTTTCAGTTGTTCAATCAACCCCAATCCATCACCCGAGAGAGGTTGAACCAAACCTTCAAATGGGACCCATCTTATGATATCCATGCACTAGACATGGAGAGATTTATGGAGTATAGTGAGATACATTGGTTTGAGCATAATAATTGATGACATAGAATATCAATCAAACACCTTCCACACCTCTCATATCATTCACCCATATGTGAGGATCTTACATAGGGTATTTGGGTACACCATTTTTTATAAGAAGGATTTGGGTGAGGCAACTAGGGATGAGATTTAGCTACTATGGATGGCATTTTTTAGGAAGAAGATATTGGGGGAGATACTTAACTTCGGGCACTAGTTTCTAGCATAAGAGGGGTTGGCTCACAGGAGACATCAACATGGGGGAATAGTAACTATTATCGCACATGTTTTAGGTTTTGTAGAGTAGTGCAAGCTTTTGACCTCATTGATGTAAATGATATTTCTATTAATATTTATGTAATGAAGAGGATGGATTTCTTCCAATTCACACCCAACCCCAAGGTTTATGGCTAGAAGGTAAGGAGGGTAGGGCACTACTACCTTCCAAACCCCTAGCTTATTGATATTAAGTAGGAAGAAGTTAACATTTAGAAGATTCTCTCTCATCAAGGGCCACAACCACATGCCTTTAGTGCCCTAGCTCAACAGCCTAGAGCCTTGCAAGGTACCTCTTCCTCTCAAGTCCCCTCCCCTCTTTTAACTTGGAAGAGGAATTTAGGAAGCTCACTATGATGATGTAGGGCCAAGATGAGCCCCAAAGGGTAGTATGCTTCACGAGAATCAAGTCTATGACTACCTTGTCCAACATGGGGACTTTGCACCCTATAATAACTATCCCTACAATCCACCTTATCTCGACCCTATCCCGTCTTGGTCTAGGGATGGCAACCCCACTTACCTATATTAGACAGGCCCTATCGTCCCTAGTGTCACTCCCCTTTATTTTTCCCTTTATGATTATTCCCAGATGGGGGGTGTGATTACTAAAGTGATCTTGCCTATCCAAATGACGGACCAGGTGGGCCTCCAGGTTATAAAGGTGGGTGGGATGGCCTAGCAAGAATGCCATCCTTTAGGAACTACCCCTTTCATCTATGGTATGACTTACCACCTTACAATGATGCATCGGGTCCCAATGTCAACCCAACCTATAACTTCTCCTCTCATAATAATGAGGAGATGCATAGAAAGGGCAAGGGCCCTACTACGAGCTAGTCATACCCTGATTAATTGGTCCTCCCCTTTTCTTTCTTAGTTTTCTCACTGAGGACTGCACTTCACTTAAGGTTAGGGGAGTTTGTCCCAAAAGTGTCAGGCTCTAGCTTCCTTCATTCCTCATCCTTTGTAGAATTCATGTTCATTTTTCTTTTCTTTGATTTTGTGTGTTTTTAGCTAGAGTAGGAACTATATTCTCAGGTTTCACTTGTTTTTCTAATTATTGTTTGTTCATGAGTATTAGCGAAAATTCAAAGCAAGAGTCTAAGGTATAATATTTCCGACTCCCTTTTTTATTGCTTTCCTTGGTGTGTTTTTCTTTCTTTTTAGTCTAGGGAAGTTGATTGTTCAAGTATGTATAGCACTTTATTATTGAAGGTATTAAGACCTTTTTTTAGGATTGGTTTGGTAGAAACCATTGGTTTTGATAACCATGGTTAATTGTTTTTGTTGAATTGCTTAGATGACCTTTCCTATATCATACTCCCGTGCATGCTTCTTCTTATTTTTCTTTCTATTTATTTTTCTGTTATAAAATCAGAAAATCTAAAAAGATTTTGAGTTTTATTTTGCAAGGCAAGTAGCTTATTTTCTTTTGATTTGTTTTGCATTGAGATGGGCATGAATATAATACTCATCCAGGTTAATACTTTCCTTTATAAACCTTAAGAGCTTATATGGTTTAGACTTAAACTGCATTGGAAAGAGTTTAGGATGGACTTTTGTTAAGGTAGATGAAACTATTTTGATTATAACCCTTAGATAAGCATCCCACCTTTTCCTTAGCTGAGTTAAATCCTTAGGATTAGTTGCAAACCCCATGGTGAAGAAATCTTTTGAAGCCCTCCATATGATTTTCTAAGACCGCGACCAAACTTCTAAGGGAAAGACAAAGGTACTCTTGAACCCATTTAATTTTTCCTTAGCCATTGATATTTCCCCATTTCATGTACATTCTATCTTTCCTATAAATTGTTACCTTCTTGAACTTATATATCTCCAAAAACTACCAATTGATAGCCATTAACCCAATGTGAAACTTCACCACCTTATTTTTTATGGAATTCTTGGTGAAGAAGTTTTATGGGTGTATTGATGGTGAATTAGGAGTTTTGATGCTTCAAAGGGTAGCAAAAGTTTCTTTTTAAATAACATCTCTTAAGAGCTACTTATATGTTGTAGACTCTTTTAGTAATCAAAAGATTTAAAAAATAAGAAGAAAAATAAAAGAAAAATAAAAAATTAGAAAAAGATGTATAGAAAAAGAAAAAGGGGTAGGGGAATAAATAATGAAGAGAGGAAATGAGTTGAGAAGAATTTAGTTGGTTTATGGGAATTTGATAACCAAAAAATTCGTATATGTCCTTTACTAAGCTTGGGGGAGAAGACTAGTTAATTTTTCTTTGAATATGAGGGCGCAAGGCCTTGAAATGAGGTGAACATTAAGATCATAAGAATTATATTGTTCATAAAGCTAACCCTTACACCATTACCCAAGCCTTTCCTTGTTTTGTTGTAGTCCCTCCCTTATTTTACCTATATTCTATACCGAAGTCCTTTCAACTCTAGGAAGTGGAGTCATTGTCGGTGTTGAGAGGTAAAGGCCAAGCATATTGAGTGTGCATGGTAATTAAGATGTCGAGTCTTAAATCATAACCCATGTTTTCTTTTTTATTCAACTTACTCAAGGAGTAATAAGAAACTAATTCTTTAAGGATGGGAATGAAGCTTTGGAAGAGTGTGGTTGTGTTTCAGTTTAGGTGCATGAAAGATATATTTTTCTACACTTTATTGGTTATTTTTCTTTGATTCCTATGCATTAATTAGCATGCCTTCTCTTATTATTTAAAAAGTTAAATATCCATCATGAAGATGACCTATGAATGCCCACTTGTTGCATCTTCTTTTTACTTCTTTTCATTTCTTTTAGTCTTTCTCTTTTTAGTCTTTAGAGTTCTTGCCTTTATTTATTTTGTTTTGAGAGTAATGGGTTACCTCTTAGGAAATCCTTATGAGAACACACTCGTCCTCCTAAGCAATTAGGGGGTTTAAAGGGCTTGTTAATTGTTGCTAAAATCAACTATGATTCCTACAAAAGTGAGTTAGGTTTATTTGTTTTCCTTCGATAGTATAGTTAGTGCTTTAATGTTTTGCCAAGCTTAGGAGAATTTGATGAGGGACATTTATGTCGCTCATTTGTGTCTTCCTAACAGAGTTTCGTACTTTTTTGGCCCAAGTTTGACCCATTTTGTTTCATTTTGCATCATTTTATGCATGGTCTAGGCTTAGGATCATTCTTCGTGTTTTTTACTTGTTTTACTTGGTTTCTCATACATTTACTACTTTATGCATGTTTTCGTGGCTTAATGCAGGAATCCAGTTAGCATGAGCATAAGAACCGAGGAATATAAGTGCATAGTACAAAAGTCAAGAAGAGAAGCCAAGAGGTTGCTCAAGAATTAAACCAAGACAAAAAGGTTTGAGCAGTCGCTTAAAAGAACCCAAGTGGCTGCTCAATTCAATGGAAATTAACAAGCAGAGAATCACGAATGGGCATCGGGTGATTTCCAAGAGGTCACTTTAAGGCATGAGCGGGAACTCATGGGTTGAACTGAGTGGCCGCTTAGCTCATTGGAATTCTAGATTTTTGGCATATGAATGAATGTTTGCCTTTGTATTGAGCGCCCACTCAGTTCTTTTTTGGTGACTTCCATATTTTTTTGAAACTCTTCTACGGGAAAAAGAGCAGCAATAAAAGGCATGAGGACATGAAGCATTGGATATAGAGTAATATAGCATAGTTTTAGACTCAGAGAGCATAGCTTAGGGTTTATTATTTCTATTCACAAAACTCTTAGATTATTGGAAGATTTGTTATTGGTTTTTGCTACTTACCACGGATTTGCAATCAACGATTATCAGACATTGATCTACATTAATATATCAGAATATCTACTACTTCCCCTTTCTTTATATTTCATAGTTCCCATTTATTCTCTATTTTTGTTAATTTATAATTGATTATTTTTAGTTTTTTGCATAGTTTTGTTAATCGTTATTCGAGAATTTGTTAGTATGTCTCATTATTTTAATTTTGCACTGTTTTCTAGTATTATTTATGAGTAGTTAGATTAGTTAAAGGATAGGGGGAAAACCCAATCCAGAGCATCGATGATGTTTAAAGTTTGGTGTTGGTTTTTTGATGAATAATGTGTGATTTGTTGTCAAGTTTTGTTGGAGCCTAGATTAGCCATAGAGATTTCTTCCATTTGCATTCCTAGGTTAAGGACATTGAGAAATGTTGATTTAGGTAGTGACCCGGTGTTAAATGTTGTTGACTTTTGAGCTATTGGTTGATGTTTTGAATCTATTATGTTTCTTAGATGCTTTAGAATATGAGTAGGCGAGAAATTCAAATTGTAATGCTTGCTTCCTTGAAGATGACGGAGAGGTTGGTTCATAGTTGATTCCTCTTCCCTGCATCATGTTTTCAATTCAATGTATAGGTCGATAATAAATCTGTGAGCCTCATATTATCTCATTTTGAACCCAATTTCCATGCTTTAGGTCGTTTATGTTAGGAATTGGTGTTGAATCCCATACCCCTAGTGCTTTTATCCCGTAGAATAAACTCCTTAGAACCTCGTATTAGTCCTTAGTTAGATTTAAACTATTCCTTGCCTTGGTTTGAGCTAACTTGTAGTTGAACTGCTAGTGTTCGGTAACTATTGGAAGCCTTTCCTTGTGGATTTGACCCTTACTTACCCATTACTTGTAATAGGTAAAGTCGAGGTTTTGTTGATAGAAGGTGTCATGACGACCAATATCTAGCCCTATCACAAACCAATTTGTTGTCAGAATGCTAGATATTGCAAACCCAAACTTCAATGTAAATCTAAGAGCAAACCAGAAATCTAGAGAGAATTTGAGAGTTTTATGAAAACATAATTAAAAACTAAGTAAAACTAATGAATATTTTTTCTTAATGGTATCTAGCCCTAGAATCACCATACTAAACTACGTAGAAAAGCCTAAGATATATTTATAAAGAGTTTGGGCTTGAACAAAACACGAGCAGAAAATCAATAAAGAACTTAAGCACTCGATTGAGTGTGAGGGTCACTTGATCGAGTACGAGGGTCACTCGATCAACTCTATGCTCTTTCTTTAGATTTTGAATTAGGTCAGAATCGGTTGCTCGAGAAGTAACATAATTGATTGCTCTGCACACTTGATTGAGATTTCTTATTTTCTTCAATTTTTCATCTAGAAGCTATAGTTTGCCTATTTTGACACTTTCACTAGGTAGAGTCCTCTACACACTCAACCGAGTCCTCTTGATTTTGACTCTAATTATGTCCCTTTGCTTCATCCTATGTTTGGGTTCCTGTGACTTCGTGTTCTTCATTCGATATGAGCCTCATAGTTCCTTTCCTTTCGTCTTGAACTCGTCCCATGACACTAAGTCCATAGGAATCCTGAAAGATGACACAAACACTACAAAAACTCGTAAACGCATCATATGATAATAAATGAACATAATTCACTTAAAACCGAACTACAGTTAAAATAACTACACGCAAAATGACTTAAAATACCATATATTTATAAATATAATTGGTACTTATCAATCATCATCCGATAGGCCATACTTTAAGAAGTTGTGGTATATTGATAACCGACTTTTAGCGTCATTTACTAAAAGACTAGTTACACAAACAATATTTGTAATCACCCTAATACTACTACAACTAGCGTAATGGTAAGTCGGGGGTCGAACCTCAAGGACAAGGCATGCTAGGTTCTAGGCTTGATGTAGAGAATTTATATAAGATGTGGATTGTTTAAACTACACTAATAACACGTAAGTAAAGCAAGAATAAAAACGATAATAAGCAATGAAAGACAAACGGGGATAGATTAGTTCCACCTTAGGAAGGGCAATAAAACTAGGAGATAAGCTAGGTCAAGGGAAATCAATCAACAGTCGATCAAGACACTCTAGATGACGAGAGAAAGTTTGTGACCCTATAAATCACATGAACAACCTATAATCGCCCTATGTCTCCAAAGAAGTAGCAAGACAAGATTCGCATCGAAAATCAAACAACAATCATCAATAATCTCAAACCCTAACCCTACTGATGAAGAACAAGCCAAACCTAGTGTTTCACTAATCACACCCCTAGGAAAACTACTCACTCATACTAGTAAAAGATTAGGCATAAGCAATTAACAAAACCATGATTGAAAGCATAAACAACTTGAGTGTAAATACCAAGAGGACGAAAGGCAAAATAATAAAGAAATCAAAACCAACAACTACTCAATCAAAGCCATGAATTGAGCGAAAACAAGAGCAAGAGCAATGAAATCAACAAAAGCAATAACTAAAAGCATTAAATGACATAGATCAATAAAGGAAACGAGAACTTACATAAATGAGAATACTTGAATCCGAAATACAGTACTTGAAAAGGAGAACAATAGAAGCTTTAAATCTAAACTAGGGCATAAATGAAATAGAAAGCAATAAATGGTGTTCCAAGTTGAGGCACAAGAGCTCTCAAAGTAGGAATAAAGGATTTACATAGAAAAAGGGGTATTTATAACCTAATAACATAAGGGGGTAAAAGCCCTAAAAGAACCCTCGATGAAAGGCTTGCAAAGAAATCAATTCCGCGGAAATTGGAGACCATTCGACCGAATGGACAACAGACTTAGCCGAATGGAAGATGATTCTGCCAAATTAGAAAGTCTAAGCAAAGAAATGTAAGTTTGGGCTCCCATTCAACCTAATGCTTTAGGGATTCGGCCAAATGATAGCTCATTCGCCCGAATGCAATGCCCTTCGCCCTTTCCAATGAGATTGGAGCATAGGCTTTAGTATTGGTCTTCCATTTGACCGAATGGAGCTCAGAATCGGTCGAATCTGACCCTAAATCATG
Organism: Dysphania ambrosioides; assembly: GCA_026401315.1. Taxonomy (NCBI): domain Eukaryota; kingdom Viridiplantae; phylum Streptophyta; class Magnoliopsida; order Caryophyllales; family Amaranthaceae; genus Dysphania; species Dysphania ambrosioides. The sequence goes on along the minus strand of CM048668.1, from coordinate 6,214,033 downwards.
CTTTACAACTTCTTCAAAGTGTCTAATGGCTTTCAAACATTGTAGGATCTTCAGGAATGACTTGGAACGCATGCCCAAGCTACGATACGTGCATCTAACCTCTTCATAAGAGTGTCAAAGCCTCGAATACGTTGAACTTCACCTTGAAATCATCGAAAATACCTGAAATGACCTAAAACAACTCGAAGACAAAATCAAGGTAAAATCAAGTGTAATGTGTATAAAATCAATCTAAAACCGCGAGACTTGACACTACAACGGAGTTGTAAACGTGCTCTAAAACGAGCACATCAACTTCCCCCAAGCCAAATCTTTGCTAGTCCCTAGCAAATGAACTAGCAAGGCAACGTGAAAGCATAGGGCAAAACAATGACTGAAGCAAATGAAAAGCAAGGTGAGCGGAAAACAAGACAATGCAAGCCGTATATGCGCAAAACTCTTCCCTAGCCATGGGTGTGCAAGTACAATAGGCTCAGGAGAGAATAATAACAAGAAGGACAATGCTTTCCACAGACTCGGGATCACTAAAAAATCTACAACACAGGTCATGCCACCTACTACCTAAGGAGGGAAATTTCTAATATGCTCATGTGTTTGATAAGGTATGTGTTTCTCTCAGAATCATCTGACTAAAGATGAGCCGAGAATTAAACACCTAAATAGGGAGAAGTCTTGGTGATTGTATCTTATCTACTCTCAAGCACAAAATGTACTAATCAGACCAAGTCAAATAGGTTTGGAAAGGGGTGCAACGTAGGCTAGGGTTAAGGTGGGGTAAATTTGGGAATATGGCGCTAAAGTAGAGGATATCAAGCGATCCAAGATAATGAAATCAACAACTACCACTTCCAATAATAATACCAACCCAAAAGCCTCAAATAAAGCATATATGAACTCTAACATATTATGCTGACTCTATTCTCACAATTTTAATTTTTATCACATTTTCTTCTTTTTGTGCTTTTCATGCTCATATCTCTTTTTACATGCATTCACTTTTCTTTTATTGATTTTTTTCCTCACTCAATGATTATGTATAAACCTCTTAGGAGAGCACAAGAGGAAAAAGGGAGAAACAACTGAGAAAAATATGAGGAAAATATGAGGAAAAGAGTCATATCCAACCAACAACCACTATGCTAACCAAAACCCCACAACATAATGCAACACACACAGACGCCACCATAATCGCTTAATTATCCTCTAGGTAAAGAGAGGGAACATTTGGCTCATGTGAAGTTAAATAGTGTGGCTATAAAGAAAAAGATAAAGGCAATGAATTGGATTAACCTAAAGTCAATAGATGTAAAAGGTAAGCAATGTGGTTGTGTAGATGATACTAACAAACGTGTTATCATCCCTTGCCTTTAGAAAAGTAGACTATGATGGAGGAGAACAGACACAATACTTAGATTCTCTAACTAGCACTCGATGACATATGACTCACAATGGAGTCCAAGAAGGCTCAATCCTCACTTGGCTAGTCGAAATGTGTCTCAATAGGTAGTCGTCCAAGCCATAAACCAAGCAAGTCAAGATCCCCAAGTCAGGTGGAAAGCAGTCAATCATTCGGTCCTAAAACAGGCATAAGGCTAGGAAATCATGAGTATGCATAGGACCACTAGAATGTACACATCAAAAGCTTGCATGCCACTTTCACAACTCAAGCATATCAATAAAACAAAACTAAACATGCAAAAACTATAACAAAAACTAAGGCAATAGTGACAATTGTCCCAAATTGGCCAAATAACAGCTGATTTTGGTCCATAAGGTGTTGTAGGAGGGTTAGGAGTGATTGGTTGTAACTAAGTTTGGAATAGAGATCGCCGTTCAATACGTTGGATCTCATGGTCGTATGGTACTAGCTGCTAATTTGATCTACATGTGCTATAGTACATGCAAACAACACTAGGAACCAAGCATAAGCACTGCCAAGCAAGATTAAAGGACAATAAACAAAAATGAATTACATAAAGAACATAATCTAAACATAACGCCTTGTCCCCTGTATTTTGATTGCTCTGCACACTTGATTGAGATTCCTTGTTTTCTTCAGTTTTTCATCTAGAAGCTATATTTTTCCTGTTTTGACACTTTCACTGGGTCGAGTCCTCTATACACTCAACCGAGTCCTCTTGATTTTGACTCTAATTATGTCCCTTTGCTTCGTCCTATGTTTGGGTTCCTATGACTTCATGTTCTTCATTCTATATGAGCCTCACAGGACCTTTCCTTTGATCTTGAACTCATCCCATGACACTAAGTCCTTAGGAATCCTGAAAAATGACACAAACACTACAAAAACTCGTAAATGCATCATATGATAACAAATGAACATAATTCACTTAAAACCGAACTAAAGTTAAAATAACTACACGGAAAATGACCTAAAATACCATATTTATAAATATAATTGGTACTTATTCATCAAGTAGGCCATACTTCTTAGGGAAGAAGTTATGATATATTGATAACCGACTTTTAGCATCATTTACTAAAAGACTAGTTACACAAACAATATTTGTAATTGATGTGCTCGTTTTAGAGCACATTTATTAACTCATTTTAGTGTCAAGACACGTAGTTTCGTAATGGTTTTATGTGTATTATGCTTGATTTTACCTTGATCTTGTTTTCCAGTTGTCTTAAGTTTATTTCAGGCAATTTTGATGATTTCAAGGTGAAAGGCGATATATTCGAGCCTTTGACACACATATCTTAGCTTGGGCAAGCGTTTGAAGTCATACATGAAGATTTCACGGAGTTCAGAAAAGAGGAAGTGAAAAGAGGAAAGAATGCTCTCAGATTCGGCCGAATCTGAGAGACATTCGACCGAATGGCTGCAGATTCGACCGAATCTGAGACTCATTCGGTCGAATGAGAGGCAGTTTCAGAGTTCTCGAGCCTTGCTACTGGAAAGGCCGAATGGAACTCATTCGGGCGAATGAGCTTCCATTCGGCCGAATCAGACTATACATTCGGGCGAATGCTTGACAGAGATCGATTCCCCGAAGCCTCTGGAATGGGCGAATGGAAGACAATTCGGGCGAATGGGATTACATTCGGCCGAATGAGACATAGATTCGGGCGAATGACAGTGTTTTCCTCCGGATCAACTACTTCTTTTTAGGGCCGGCTCCTATGCACTTTAGGGTTTTTCGTAGGTTTTTCTTATTTTGTTATAAATACCCCCTTCCTCTGATGAGGAGAGGGGGAGCTAGGTTAAATACTTTTATACACTTTTAGATTTCTTAGCCTCCAAATTCTTTTAGTTTTAGCTTTCAATTTTCAGTTTTTCTTCAACGCTTTGTAGTTCGGATTCTTTTCGTGGATTTCAATTTGAAGCTTTTGTAAGTTTAATTCCTTCCTTTAATCTTAATCCATTACTTTATTTCATAGCATGTTTAGTTCTAAGTTTATCGTTTATTAATTCTGATTTTGTTTTCATTCTCGATTTCATTCCACGTTCGTTTCTGCTGTATCTTTTAATATCTTTATGTTTTTAAGCATGAATATGAGTGAGTAATTCTTTTAGGGGTTTTGATTGGTGAAACCCTAGGAAAGCTATGATCTTTATTGCTTAAGATTGTAGAAACGATGTTAATAAATAGTTTCGGATTCCGATGCGAATCTTGTCCTGCCACTCCTTTGGAGACATAGGGCGATTATAGGTTGTTCGTGTGATCTATAGGGTCACCAACTTCCTCTCGTATTCTCGGGTATCCATGCTAGTTATTAACAGATTTTCTGTAATCTATCATGTTCGGTTTGAAGCTTCATTCCTAGGGTGAATCCAATCTTGTCCCCGTTTTTCTCTACTTGATTTACTTCGTGAATTGTCGTCATTTATTTTCCGCCTGTTAGTTTTAACTGAATTTTCAACCCCAATTAGTCCGGTTGTGTTAAAAGTCTAAGTCTTGATATACCTTGTCTTCGTGGTTCGACCCCCTACTCCGCTATACTCGTATAGTTTGTAGGTTGGAATAAATATAGTTTGCATAACCTGTCTTTTAGTTAACGACCTAGAAAACCGGTTATCAAAATGGCGCCGTTGCCGGGGACAAGGCGTAATATTTAGACTTAACTTGTTTTAGCATAACCTTATTTATTTTATTTCCATTTTTTTTTTGTTTTCATTTCTGTGTGTGGTTGTCTTTGACTTAGGTGTTTGCATGCCCCATAGCACGCGTAGGTCAAACCAGCCAATTACACCCTTAAATCCTGAAATCCAACGTGTTACTAGACAACGCTCTTCAAAGTATACCTCACAATCTGTCCAAAACCCTACCATATCCATAATGGCCGAAGAACATCAATTGTTTGGCCAATTCGGAACTCCTGGCTCACAAGAGTTCCAAGGGGGTGTAGTACTTCTTGTTGCTACTACACCTTACCAAATTCATCCTCAGTTCACAAGAATGGTTAAGGAAACACCATTCAGTGGCTTAAGAAATGAATGTCCTCTTCAACACCTAGAGGCATTCTCAGATATTTGTGGACTTATCCCTCCTTGTCCTAATAGCCCTGATTATGTGCGAATGCACCTTTTCCATTTGAGTCTAGCGGGAGATGCCAAGGATTGGTATAAATGCTTAGAACCCAATTCAATTGTCAATTGGGCTCAACTAAAAACCGCATTTCTAGAAAGGTTCTATCCTACGGTTCGAACGCAGGATTGGCGTAAGAAAATTGCGTCATTCACCCAAGAGGATGATGAGAACCTTAGTGCTACATGGAGTAGGTTTAAAAGAATGATTAGAGCATGTCCCCACCATGAGTACGGGGAGAACCATCTCAACACATTCTTTTACGATGGTCTTAATGACTCCACCAAAGCACTTCTAGACTCAGCTGTAGGTGGCCAGCTTTCCAAAATTCCTTGCACCCAGGTAAAGGCCAGAATAGAGGAAGTTGCTAAGAATAGTGCCTGGGGAGGAACTAGGAGTCAGGGATTACCTAGAGGGATGCTAGACACAACTAACTTGGACAACATTAGCGCCAAAATAGAAGCCGTTATTGATAAAAAGTTGTCCAAACTAAGCCTAGCCGGTAGTTCGAACAACCCCCCAATGCGTGAAAAGCACTTTGCATGTGCCATATGTGGGGGTACTAACCATGATACATCTTATTGTGGTGGTTCGCACTCCGAGCATGTAGCTGCAGTTGACTATGGGGGGTATAATCCAGAACCGCAGGTGATGAACTATGACGGTTATGGGTATAACCCTGATCATGTGGCAGCCCTTAACTATAGTGGACAGGGCCAAGGAGTAGGGTATGGGCAGCAACCTTTCCCAAACAACCAACAGTACAAACCTCCCTTTAACCCCAACCAAAACCAGGGAAATTTCCACCCGGGATACAACAGAAATGGTCAAGGTGGATTTAATAACCAAAGTTTCCAGGGGAACCAGACTAATGGGAACGTACCTAGGGCCAATGTGTATAGACCCCCAGGGTTTCACCAAGGACCTAGAAATAGTTCAAACCTGCCTTTTCCCCCTAGTCAGCCTCATCATGTGGCTCCTCAACCACAACATGGTCACACTTCAACCAATGACCATTTAGCCTCCCAAGTAACAACTCTTGCTCAACAGAACCAGAGTCTGACGCAAATTAATCAGACCCTCATCCAACAAATGCAGCAACTTCAAGCTCAGCAAAAGTTGTTTGAAACTCAACTGGCCCAAATGGCTAATCCTCCTGCACCACCGCTATTCCCATCTCACCCTCAACCTAACCCCTCTATACAACCTCCACCTCAGCAAACGAACCCAAACCAACACACTGCTAAGGCTATCCACCTGAGATCAGGGACTCAGTATAACAGTCCCTCATATCCGGTTGATATCCCTTTGGTGCGGGTGAGTGATGAGACGAGAGTACACAATGATGAAAAAGAGGAGGAACATGGTAAAATGCCAGAGGTTGAAGATGAAAGTGGTAGGGAGGACATCAATGCTAAGGCAGGGAGTGAGAAGCCAGTAGAGAGTGAGGAGGAGAGGAGGAAGAACGCTGAGGAAAGAAAGAGGTTAAACCGGTTATATGCACCACCGCTTCCTTTTCCCTATAGGAAAGTTGAGAAGCAACTTGATGATAAGTTCAAGAAGTTTCTTGAGCATCTTCAGAAGATGGAGATGAAAATCCCATTCCTCGATGCTATGGCACAAATGCCAAAGTATGCTAAGTTCTTGAAAGACTTACTGTCCAACAAGAAAAAGCTTGAGGAAGAGGTAATCAATCTCCCTCATCAAGTTAGCTCTATACTGCAAGGGAAAATGCCTATGAAAGAGCGAGATCCCGGTCCTTATAACCTCCCTGTGAAGTTGGGAAACCTTGATCCTAAAGGGGCGCTCGCCGATTTAGGGGCTTCGATTAGTCTTATGCCCCTATCGATCGCCAAAAAGCTCCCCTTTGCCCTCCGACCTTCAAGGAAAACAATCCAACTGGCTGATAGGAGCATTAAAGTGCCATGTGGAGAGCTCGACGACATACCTATACAAGTAGGAGAACTAGTGGTCCCTTGTGATTTTGTGGTAATGGAAATGGAAGAGGACCCTTATACTCCACTTATCTTGGGCAGAGCCGTTCTGAAAACGCTTCGGGCAGTTATTAATTGCCATGATGATACCATAACGGTAGAAGTTGCCCAAGTAAAGGTAGTTTTCAAAATCTCTCCCCTTTTAAAGAAGCCTATGGTTGAGCAGATCTGTCGCCTTGAAGAAGGTGAAAGGGAGAGTGAGGTTAGTTATGAGGATAAGGAAGTAGAGGTTGGGTGTCAAATGATTGATGAGGATACCCCTACTATAAATGAGCTGTTGGAAGGCCGGTTAGATACGGCCCAGGATTCTGAAAAAGAAGCAGAATATGAGCATCTTTACGAGGTAGAGGAAAGTATAACGCATAAAAGGGAAGGTCCTAAATCTTTCCCCAAAGTGACTTTAAAACCTCTACCTCCCAGCTTAAAGTATGCCTATCTCGATGACGATGAAGGAAGCCCAGTCATAGTGAATTCTGAACTCGATGACATTTCTTTGGAAAAATTACTTGTTTTATTAAGGAAATATCGAGATGTCATAGGGTATTCACTAAGTGATTTAAAAGGGATTAGTCCATCCCTTGTTATGCACCGGATTCATCTTGATGATGAACAATTTTCCTCCATTGAGCCTCAAAGACGGCTCAATCCCAACATGAAAGAGGTTGTTAAGGATGAAATCCTCAAACTCCTCCAGGCCGGCATCATCTACTCAATTTCAGATAGTAGATGGGTTAGCCCAGTTCATGTTGTTCCTAAAAAGGGAGGAATAACCATCGTCGAAAATGACCGAGGAGAGATGATCCCAACAAGAGCCACCACGGGATGGCGAGTTTGCATTGACTATCGCAAACTCAATAAAGCAACCAGAAAAGATCACTTTCCCTTACCCTTCATCGATGAGATGCTTGAAAGACTTGCCAGGCACAGGTACTATTGTTTTCTAGATGGTTACTCGGGTTTCTTTCAAATCCCGATCCACCCCGAGGACCAACAGAAAACAACTTTCACCTGCCCTTTTGGGACTTTTGCCTACAGGAGAATGCCCTTCGGTTTATGCAATGCTCCATCCACCTTCCAGAGGTGCATGTCGGCTATATTCGCCGATATGTTAGAGGACTTTATGGAAGTGTTCATGGATGATTTTTCTGTTGGAGGGTCCTCTCTTGACACGTGCTTGACACATCTTGAGAAAGTACTATTAAGGTGTCAAGAAACGAATCTTGTACTAAATTGGGAGAAATGTCACTTTTTAGTTCAAGAAGGCATCGTCCTAGGCCACAAAGTGTCTTACAAAGGCATAGAGGTGGATCCTGCCAAAATTGACGTGATAAGGAATCTTCCTGTACCTACCTCAGTTACAGGAGTACGATCCTTTCTTGGACACGCAGGATTCTATAGGCGCCTCATCCTAGGATTTTCGACTCTAGCAAAACCCTTGAATGAACTTCTTCAGAAAGATGTTGAATTTCACTTTGATGAGAGGTGTATGAATGCCTTTAACAGGCTAAAAGAGGCTCTAATTTCTGCGCCCATCGTGCAAGCTCCGGATTGGAGTTTGCCATTTGAATTGATGTGCGATGCCAGTGATATTTCTGTTGGTGCTGTCCTTGGGCAGAAAAAGGAGGGAAAGCACCATGTTATATGTTATATCAGTAAAACACTGGACCATGCACAACGCAACTACACTATAACTGAAAAAGAAATGCTAGCAGTCGTTTATGCTTTTGAGAGACTGCGCCAATATCTCATCTGTTCAAAAGTTGTAGTATTCACTGATCACTCGGCTCTGAAGTTTTTAATGACCAAGAGAGATGCTAAGCCGAGGTTGATCCGTTGGGTGCTCCTATTACAGGAGTTTGACTTTGAGTTGAGGGATAGGAAAGGCAGCGAAAATGTGGTAGCTGACCATTTGTCTAGGCTACCCGAGCTTAATAACGACGCCGTACCTATCCATGACGAAATGGTCGAAGAAACCCTAATGACAGCAATAGTAGTTGGGAAAGCCCCTTGGTTCGCAGATATTGCGAATTATTTAGCTTGTGGAGAACTTCCAGAGTTCGAATCAAGGGCTATGAAAAAGGCTTTCTTTGGTAAAGTCGGGAACTTCTTTTGGGACGATCCCTACTTATTTCATGCTTGCGCAGACGGCATAATCCGCCGCTGCGTCACTGAAGAAGAAGTTCCAAAAATCCTAACTCATTGTCATTCCTACGCGTGTGGCGGCCACCATGGTATAATGAACACTGCTGCTAAGGTTGCCACCGCAGGTTTCTATTGGCCAACATTACACAAGGATGTTGAAACGTTTGTGAAAAGCTGTGAGAGGTGCCAAAAAGTTGGCAACATCTCGATGCGAAATGAGATGCCTCAAAACTACATCCTTGAGTGTGAAGTGTTCGACTGTTGGGGAATCGACTTTATGGGCCCATTTGTTTTATCTCATGGGAACCAATATATTTTAGTAGGAATTGATTATGTGTCTAAGTGGGTGGAAGCCATCGCTTCACCTACGAATGATCACAAAGTGGTTATTAAGCTTTTTAAAAGCATAATCTTTCCTCGATTCGGTGTTCCCAAAATAGTCATAAGTGATGGGGGATCACACTTTGCTAAGCACGAACTAAATAAATTATTGAAAAATTATGGAGTCGTGCACAAAGTTGGATCACCCTACCATCCCCAAACTCAAGGACAGGTGGAAGTAGCTAATAGGGAAATCAAGAGGATTCTCGAGAAGGTGGTAAACCCAAATAGGAAAGATTGGTCTCTAAAGCTAGATGACGCTCTTTGGGCCCACCGGACGTGTTACAAAACCCCTATTGGTACCACCCCGTTCCGGCTTTTATATGGGAAATCCTGTCACCTACCGGTGGAACTGGAATGCAAATCTTGGTGGGCGATCCAAACTCTAAATTTGGACCCCACCTTATTCTGCGAGAAGCGAGCCGCCCAATTACGAGAATTGGAAGAACTACGGCTCGATGCATTCCATAACATGCACATCTACAAGGAACGTACTAAGCGTTGGCACGACCAACGTATCATCCAACGAGAGTTCCTTGTAGGAGATAAAGTGCTGCTCTTTAATTCAAGGGCTAAGCTATTCCCCGGAAAGTTAAAATCACGGTGGTCTGGGCCATTCGAGATTTCACAAGTTTTCCCGTATGGAACGGTAGAGCTGAAAGACCATCATGGAGGACGTTTCGTTGTTAATGGACATCGGCTAAAACTCTTCCATGAGAGCAGCCTTCACAATGTCAACACCGTTGAGCTTATAAAGTTAGATGATGTCAAAGTCGAATGATTGGTATAATCATTGACCCTTATCGAGTATCCCTACTTTGAATCATCGTCCTTTACCGTTTTTTTTTTTTTTAGATTTTAATTGCTTAGCCTCCCTTTTGTCTTTGTTTAATTACCCGAGCTACGTCGAGCTAAACGACGTTAAACAAAGCACTTACGGGAGGTAACCCGGTTTATTTGGATTTTCAAACAACTTAATCATAGTATATTGATTGATTTTGAGAGGGCACAAGTGTTTTGATGAAATCGCTGCCCATTCGGCCGAATGATAGGTCCATTCGGCCGAATGAATTCGAAGATGGAGCTAAACCCAATTTTGGCCAAGTTCCTGATAATGCCGAATGCAGTTTCAATTCGGCCGAATAAATCTCATTCGACCGAATGTAGTGATCCATTCGGTCGAATAGATCTTATGGGAGTATTTTACAAGGTTGCTGATAATGCCGAATGAAGCCAACATTCGGTCGAATGAAGTTACATTCGACCGAATGTAGAGACCTATTCGGTCGAATGGGAGCGAAGATTCTTCGTAACAATTATCCATTCGACCGAACAGGTTATATATTCGGTCGAATAAGACACCATTCGACCGAATGGAAGCCCCATTCGACCGAATGGATGTCAGTTCTATAAATATCAGCTCATTCCACGAAAAATCACACCGAACATTTCACTCCTCTCATTCGGCCGACTCTCCCCAACACTCTTGCTCTCTCTCAAATCCTTCTACTCCCCTCCAAATCATCTTCAATTATCATGGGTCCAAGGAGAACTTTAAGGAACCCCTTCAAAAGATCCAAGAAGCATGGAGAGGGTTCCTCTTCGGGTGCAGCTCAGGAAGCACAACATACCGGTTCTCAACAACCGAAGGGTCCACAAAGGCTTCCTGGCCAGGAACTATGGTTCGATGAGGACCACCCTACGGTTATTTTCGTATCTTTGGAGCAATATGAGCGTTTCCAACGACTTAAGGTACGAAAAATCAACTCTACTCGTTATTTAGACCTATCAATTTTGCAAAGAATGGGTATATACGAGCAATTTGTTGCATTATTAACTGCATGTGGGTTAGAAAATTGGATAAACATGTGGCACCCAACTCATAAGCTCTTAACTTATGAGTTTCTTAGTTCCCTAACCCCGTGCCAAAGAGATGGTAGGTTGCATTTATCTTTTAGGCTAAGGAATGCAACCTATTTTCTTGATTATGCTGCATTTTGTGCCGTATTTGGTTTCAATAACGAGCCTATTCCGGATAAACAACCGGACAACTCTCGGGTTTCCGAGCTATGGCCTAAAATAGCTGGCCGGCTTGTTTATCCGAATAGGAACATATATGCCTCTGATGTGCAACACCCAGTTTTGCGCATGTTCTTTAAATTTGCTAGGGAGACTCTATTCCCTTCCCCTAGCCCTCACCTAGTACGAACGCACGAGGTGCACATCTTGCACCGCACGACGACACTGCACTAAGCTTGCCAATGACGCTGTGGAAGTTTCTAAACAACACAGCCACCCTAAACGCTACTACTGACTTATGTTTAGGGGGACACGTATTCCGCATTGCTGAATTCCTGAATGTCATGAATCCTGTGGAATTCAGCGAAAGATATGCCAGTTCCACTACCCTTCACGAGCAATGCCTCGTACGGGCTGGCTTCATCTTTGCGGACCCCATGCGATGGCGGTACTTGAAAGACCGCACCATCCCCCTCCCCTGCCCTCATTTACCTCCCCTAGTCCAGTTTGGGGCTTCGTATCTCTTAGAAGGCGACGTGCCGAGATACGCTGTCGAGCCCCCACTTGTACCACCTCCTCGCCCTCACACCCTCTCTATGCGTGACCGACCTAGAGCCTCTACCTCGGTCTTGCCGGACCATGACGATTCAGACGATGAGTCTGAATCTGACATTATGTCCTCCCTAGGACGCATAGAGAGAAGGCTTGATCAGGTCCTCACCACCCAAGCCCATCACACCGCCCGGCTCGAACACCTTGAACAAAACTTCGAGCGGGCGAACTACCCATGGTATGATATGGCCTACCGCTCCCACATGGTCGGCGAAAGCATGGCCACCCCTTCCTGGTACCCTCGCCATGACAACTATAACGAGATATCTCTAAGTCATGGGTTTGACCGGTTGAGGGTGGGTAGGCGTAGGTTCAATAACTTCACTCCGCCGGCTCCTAGAAGAGCCTCGGACGACTATGGGATGGACTACACGGGTGGGGAAGAGGAGGTTAATGAGGAGGATGACCAGGGGGATGATGAGGAATTTATGGGGGATGAGTAGTGGTGGACCTGATGGCCTCCCTTAGCGCCGAGGACGGCTTCATCCTAGCTTGGGGGGGATATCCATAGTCCACTACTCATTCTTTCGCGTGTCCTTTGGTCTTGGTTGTCAGTTTAGTGTTGTGTAGCATTTCGTTGCTTCGTGTTTTATTTCTAGGTGTTATTTTGTGTTTTGCGCTTTGCTTTTTGGTGTTGTTTTCAGGGATATATACAAGAAGTTCCATATGCCGCTGCACCCAGTACTGGTATGATCTCCTAGGTGAAAATCCAAATTTATGTATTTTAGTTATTTTTATATTTGTTTTTTACCCTTCTTTGCATCGCATGCCCCCCTTCCCCATCCTATATCCCAAACAAACATGCAAGCCTCTGTTGTGCACTGACTTTATACAAACTCGTATTCCCGTAGCCCTGTGCCTGTTTTGGGTATGAGTTTATCAACTGTTTTTCACTTAGCTTGGGGGGATCTGAGCTTGCTTGGTATGTGGTTTGGATGACTACCTATTGAGGCGCATTTCGACTAACCTAGTAAGGATTGAGCCTTTAGGACTCTATTATGAGTCCTATATTGATGAGTGTTAGTCAGGGAATCTTAAGAATTGTGTCTGTTCTCCTCCAGCATGGTCTACTTTTCTAAAGGTTAGGGATGATAACACGTTTGTAGTTAAAAGCTACATAGCCAAAGTGCCTACCATGAAAATCAATTTACTCTAGGTTGAGCCAAATTTGTGCCTTTACCTTCTTTTGTAGCCACGCTATCTAACTCCACATGAACCAAATACTCCCTCTTTTTACCTAGAGGATAGTCATGTGATCATAGTGAAGTTGATGTTTGTAGCATTGTAATATAGGATTTCGGTTTGGGGAAATGATCATTAGATGATTTGACTACATACACTAGTCTTAGTGCATTTCAAAGAAGTATGCACATAGAAAGCTCAGAAAAAGCTTGAAAAGCACAAAAGAAAAAAAAAAGAAAAAAAGAAAAAAAAGAAAAAAAAAAAAGAAAAAAAAAAACAAAAGAAAACAAACAAAAGAAATTAGAGAAGAAGTTGAGAATAAAGTTGACATAGTGTATTAGTCTACTATTGGGAATTTTGGGATTGACATGGTTGTCGGAAGGCATAATCTTCCTCGGTTTTACTTCCTTGGATCACTTACTATCCTCTATTTCAACTCCACATTCCCAAATTCTACCATACCTCGATCCTGACCTACATTACAACCCTTTTTCAAACCTGTTCGACTTAACCTGATTAGTAAGATCAGTGCTGGAGAGCAGATAAGACACGATTTACGAGATTTCTCCCTGCTTAGGTGTTTAATTCCCGACTCACCTTTAGTCGGATGACTTCGAGTGAAACACATACCCCATAAACACATGAGCGTAATGGAAATTTCCCTCACCTCGTGGGAAATAACCTTGGGAGCGTAGACTTGCGACCTCATTAGGTAGTGGGCGGAATGAATTATGATGTGGCTCGCTCGGCAATCCCGAGTAAGTGTAAAAAGTTGATTATGCTTTTTAAATCCCATTGTACTTGCACACCCATGGCTAGGGAAGAGTTTTGCACGTGCACGGCTTGCATCGACTTGAACTTCACTTCTCATGTTTTTCATTAGTCTCTTCATTCATTTCTTCATTCATATTGCCTTTAGCTGTCATTTCACCTTTCTAATTCGTTTGCTAGGGACTAGCAACGGTCTAGCTTGGGGGAAGTTGATGTGCTCGTTTTAGAGCACATTTATTAACTCATTTTAGTGTCAAGACTCGTAGTTTCGTAATGGTTTTATGTGTATTATGCTTGATTTTACCTTGATCTTGTTTTCCAGTTGTCTTAAGTTTATTTTAGGCAATTTTGATGATTTCAAGGTGAAAGGCGATATATTCGAGCCTTTGACACACATATCTTAGCTTGGGCAAGCGTTTGAAGTCATACATGAAGATTTCACGGAGTTCAGAAAAGAGGAAGTGAAAAGAGGAAAGAATGCTCTCAGATTCGGCCGAATCTGAGAGACATTCAACCGAATGGCTGCAGATTCGACCGAATCTGAGACTCATTCGGTCGAATGAGAGGCAGTTTCAGAGTTCTCGAGCCTTGCTACTGGAAAGGCCGAATGGAACTCATTCGGGCGAATGAGCTTCCATTCGGCCGAATCAGACTATACATTCGGGCGAATGCTTGACAGAGATAGATTCCCCGAAGCCTCTGGAATGGGCGAATGGAAGACAATTCGGGCGAATGGGATTACATTCGGCCGAATGAGACATAGATTCGGGCGAATGACAGTGTTTTCCTCCGGATCAACTACTTCTTTTTAGGGCCGGCTCCTATGCACTTTAGGGTTTTTCGTAGGTTTTTCTTATTTTGTTATAAATACCCCCTTCCTCTGATGAGGAGAGGGGGAGCTAGGTTAAATACTTTTATGCACTTTTAGATTTCTTAGCCTCCAAATTCTTTTAGTTTTAGCTTTCAATTTTCAGTTTTTCTTCAACGCTTTGTAGTTCGGATTCTTTTCGTGGATTTCAATTTGAAGCTTTTGTAAGTTTAATTCCTTCCTTTAATCTTAATCCATTACTTTATTTCATAGCATGTTTAGTTCTAAGTTTATCGTTTATTAATTCTGATTTTGTTTTCATTCTCGATTTCATTCCACGTTCGTTTCTGCTGTATCTTTTAATATCTTTATGTTTTTAAGCATGAATATGAGTGAGTAATTCTTTTAGGGGTTTTGATTGGTGAAACCCTAGGAAAGCTATGATCTTTATTGCTTAAGATTGTAGAAACGATGTTAATAAATAGTTTCGGATTCCGATGCGAATCTTGTCCTGCCACTCCTTTGGAGACATAGGGCGATTATAGGTTGTTCGTGTGATCTATAGGGTCACCAACTTCCTCTCGTATTCTCGGGTATCCATGCTAGTTATTAACAGATTTTCTGTAATCTATCATGTTCGGTTTGAAGCTTCATTCCTAGGGTGAATCCAATCTTGTCCCCGTTTTTCTCTACTTGATTTACTTCGTGAATTGTCGTCATTTATTTTCCGCCTGTTAGTTTTAACTGAATTTTCAACCCCAATTAGTCCGGTTGTGTTAAAAGTCTAAGTCTTGATATACCTTGTCTTCGTGGTTCGACCCCCTACTCCGCTATACTCGTATAGTTTGTAGGTTGGAATAAATATAGTTTGCATAACCTGTCTTTTAGTTAACGACCTAGAAAACCGGTTATCAGTAATCACCCTAATACTACTACAACTAGCGTAATGGTAAGTCGGGGGTCGAACCTCAAGGACAAGGCATGCTAGGTTCTAGGCTTGATGTAGAGAATTTATATTAAATACGGATTGTTTAAACTACACTAATAACAAGTAAGTAAAGAAAGAATAAAAACGATAATAAGAAATGAAAGACAAATGGGGATAGATTAGTTCCACCTTAGGAAGGGCAATGAAACTAAGAGATAAGCTAGGTCAAGGGAAATCAATCAACAATCGATCAAGATACTTTAGATGACGAGAGGAAGTTTGTGACCCTATAAATAACACGAACAACCTATAATCGCCCTATGTCTCCTAAGGAGTGGCATGACAAGATTCGCATTAAATATCAATCAAACAATCATCAATAATCTCAAACCCTAACCCTACTCATGAAGAACAAACCAAACCTATGGTTTTACTAATCACACCCCTAAGAGAACTACTCACTCATACTAGTAAAAGCTAGGGCATAAGCAATGAAAAAAAACATGATTGAAAGTATAAACAACTTGAGTGTAAATGACTAGAGGACGAAAGGCAAAATAATGAAGAAATCAAAACCAACAACTACTCAATCAAAGCCATGAATGGAGAAAAAATAATAGCAAGAGCAATGAAATCAACAAAAGTAATAACTGAAAACATTAAATGACATAGATCAATAAAGGAAAGAGAACTTACATAAATGAGAATGATTGAATGAAAGAAATCTTGAATACAAAATACAGTACTTGAAAAGGAGAGCAATAGAAGCTTTAAATCTAAACTAGGGCATAAATGAAATGGAAAGCAATAAATGTTGTTCCAAGTTGAGGCACAAGAGCTCTAAAAGGGGTATTTATAACCTAAGAACATAAGGGGGTAAAAGACCTAAAAGATCCCTCGAGGAAAGGCTTGCTAAGAAATCAATTCCACGAAAACTAGAGACCATTTGACCAAATGGACAACAGACTTGGCCGAATGGAAGTTGATTCGGCCAAATCATAAAGTCTAAGCAAGGCAATGAAAGTTTGGGCTCCTATTCTCCCTTTCAAGTGAGATTGGAGCACAAGCTTTAATATTGGTCTTCCATTCACCGGAATAGTGCTCAGATTCAATTGAATCTAAGCCTGAATCATGCTTTACAACTTCTTCGAAGTGTCTAATGGCCTCCGAACTTTTGGGATCTTCGGAAATGACTTGGAACGCATGCCCAAGCTATGATACGCATGTCAACCTCTTCATAAAAGTGTCAAAGCCACGAATAGGTTGCTGATATCAAGATTTTCACAGTCGTTTATGCTAAATCTTGAACCAAACATTACTTATAACAACCTACAGACCACACAAGTATAATGGTGTAGGGGGTTGAACCACAAGGACAAACGATATCAATACACTCCGCTTCTTAACATAACTGAACTTTTTGGTTTGAAAAGCAACTAAAACTACTGACAAAAATATAAATCATGATGAACTAAAGAGGAAAATCTAAGGGAGAAAAATGGGAAAGAGATTAGATTCACCCTAAGAAGGTGATTTCAAAAGAGAACATGATAGGTTAGAGGAAATAAAACAATAACTAGTATGGACAACCAAATATGCGAGAGGAATTTGGTAATTCCACAAATCACATCGAACGACCTATAATCGCCCTATATCTCCAAAGGAGTTGCAGGACAAGATTCGCATTGGGTTTTGAGGGCTACTTATTATCCTTATTCTTGTAACCTTAGACAATGAAGAACATAGCCTTTCCTAGGGTTACACTAATCAATCCCCAAAAAGAACTACTCACACATGTTTAAGATGTATGGCATAATGATAATCAATAAAACAAATGCAATAGATAATAATCATCAAAACAAACTAACGAGAATAAAAATAAAGCAGAAACTATTCTAGATAAGCAATAAAAATTAGGCTAAACATTGACTGTAATAAAACGAACTTAAAAGTAAAGAGGAAATTAATACTTACAACCTAAAGAAGATTGAATGCAGTATCCATGATTAGAATCCAAACAATAAAGTCAAAATCTTGGAATACATATGTAGAGAAAACAAAAAATGGAAAACTAGGGCTTAATGAACTAAGAGAGGCTTAGAGGCTAATCAAAGCTAAAACTAATGAAATTAGGGTTCCCTCTTTCTTAGAAAGTGGGGTATTTATAACTTAAAATAAATGAAGTTTGAATGCCCGAAATACCCTTGGGTTGGCCTAGAGAAGAAATAAAATTCCCGGACAAAAATAGGTCCATTCGCCCAAATGGGGGACACATTCGCCCGAATGCAACACCATTTGCCCGAACGTTTCTCCATTCGCCTATTCCAGTAGCTCTGGTGATTTCTTCTTTGTGCGCGATTCGCCCGAATGGAACCTTATTCGCCCGAATGTCTCACATTCGGCCTTCCTAGTAATAATGAAGCGCATGCTTCGAAGTTGGACTACCATTCAACCGAATGGTTGTCAGATTTGATCGAATCTCAGTCTGAATCTTGCTTTTCAACTTCTTCAAAGTGTCTAATGGCTTTTGGACTTTGTGGGATCTTCAAGAATGACTTGGATTGTGTTCCCAAGCTATGATATGTCGCACTTCACCTTGAAATCATCGAAAACACATGAAATAACCTTAAAACAACTCGAAGACAAGATCAAGGTAAAATCAAGTGTAATGTGTATAAAATCAATCTAAAACTGTGAGATTTAACACTACAATGGGGTAGTAAATGTGCTCTAAAGTGAGAACATCAACTTCCCCTAAGCTAAACCTTTGCTAGTCCCTAGCAAATGAACTAGCAAGGCGACGTGGAAGCATAGGGAAAAACAGTTACTGAAGCAAATGAAAAACAAGGAGAGTGGAAAAATAAGACAATACAAGTCGTGTATGTGCAAAACTCTTCCTTAGCCATGGGTGTGCAAGTACAATGGGATTAGGAGAGCATAACACCAAGAGGAACAACATTTTCCATAGACTTGGGATCACCAAGCGAGCTACAACATAGGTCATTCTACCAACTACCTAATGAGGTTGCAAGTCTACGCTCCCGAGGTTATTTCCCAAGAGATGTGGGAAGTTTCTAATACGCTAATGTGTTTGATAGGGTATGTGTTTCGCTCAAAATCATCTGACTAAAGATGAGTCATGAATTAAACACCTAAACAGGGAGAAATCTCGGGGATTGTGTCTTATCTACTCTCCAGCACGGATCTTACTAATCAGGCCAAGTCGAACAGGTTTGGAAAGGGTTGCAATGTAGGCTAGGATCAAGGTAGGGTAAAATTTAGGGAGGTAGAGTTAAAATAGAGGATAGTAAGCGATCCAAGGTAATAAAACCAAGGAAAACTACGACTTCCGACAGTAATGCCACCCCTAAAATCCTCAACATACGCATAAATGAACTCTAACACATTAAACAACCTTATTCTCAAATTTTTCTCTTCCTCTTTTTTTCTTTTCTTTTTTTTTCTTTTTTCTTTTCTCTTTTTTTCTTTTTGTTTTATTTTTTTCTTCTTTTTTTTCTATTTGTGTTTTTCATGCTTTTTTGTGCTTTTCATGCAAGTATTTCTAAAATATACTAAGAGTAATGTATAGAGTCATATCATCCAACAACCACTTATCAAACCAAAATACTACACCATAATGCAACAGACAACACGACTATAATCACTTGACTATCCTCTAGGTAAAGAGAGGGGAAATTTTTCTTATGTGGAGTTAAATAGTGTGGCTACAAAGGAAAAGGTAAAGGCACAAACTTGGCTTAACCTAAAGTTAATTAATATCCATGGTAGGCTATTTGGCGATGTAGCTATAACTACAAATGTGTTATCATCCCTAACCTTTAGAAAAGCAGACTGTGCTGGAGGAGAACAGACACAATTCTTAAGATTCCCTGACTAACACTCAATAATATAGGGCTCACAATGGAGTCCTTCAAGAATCAATCCTAACCAAGCTAGTTGAAATGCGCCTCAATAGGTAGTCATCCAAACCACAAACCAAGCAAGCTCAGATCTACGAAGTTAAGTGAAAAACAGTCGATAAACTCTTATCCACAATAGGCACAGGGCTAGGGAAACACGAGTTTGCATATAGTTCTGTTAGCCCACAAAATTTTTCTCTCTTCCTCTTTTTTTTATTTTTCTTTATATTTTTTTAGAGCATATGAAAGAAAAAGAAAAGCAAACAAAAATAAAAATAAATACGCAACTTTGGATTTTTAAGCGGGAGCAAAAGATCATACCAAGAAATAGGTGAAACAAAGCAGCACATGGAACTCATTATTAAAAGGACCTGAAAACAACACCAAGAAACAAAACCAAACAACAAAACAACGCAAAACCACACAACAGTAAAACCAGTAGCCAGACAGGGCAAAAGACCAAAAACCAAGCAATAAAATGATGAGTAGAGGACAAAGGATATACCCCCCCAAGCCAGGCTGAAGCCATCCTCATCGTTAAGGGAGGCCTGAAGGTCTAAAACTACTCATCTCTAATGAAACCCTCATCCCCGTGGTCATCACCCTCATCTTCCTCTTCCTCCCCACCCGTGTAGTCCATCCTGTAGTCATTAGAAGCTCGTCTAGGAACTGGGGGAGTGAAGTTGTTGAACCTATGCCTACCCACACGTAACTGGTCAAACCCATGAATTAAAGATATTTCATTATAGTTGTCATAACGAGGATACCAGGAGGGAGTGGACATACTATCGCTGACCATGTAGGAGCAGTAGGCTAGGTCATACCATGGGTAATTGGCCCGCTCAAAGTTTTGCTCAAGATGATCGAGCCGGGCGATGTGATGGGCCTGGGTAGTTAGGACCTAGCTAAGGCTGGCCTCTATATGACCTAGGGAGGACATAATATCAGATTCATCCTCGGAATCGTCATGGTTTGGTAAAACTGAAGTAGAGGCCCGGGGGAGGCCGTGCATGGATAGGGTGTGAGGATAAGGAGGGGGTATAAGAGGGGGCTCGACCGTGTATCTCGGCACATCACCGTCTAAAAGGTATGAGTCAGCAAACTGTAAAAGGGGAGGCAAGTTTGGAGAGGGGTGGGGAATTGCACGGTCTTTGAGGTACCGCCATTGCAGAGGGTCAGTGAAGATAAAGTCGGCCCTAACGAGACACTTCTCTTGGAGGGTGGTGGTAGTGGAAAATCTATCACTAAATTCTATTAGATTAATCACATTTAGGAATTCAGCAATGCAGTATACATGCCCCCCAACACATAAGTCAGTTTTAACATCAAGGGTGGCTGTGGTATTCAAAAACTTCCATAGTGTCATTGCAATACTAATTGTTGTGTCATTGTGTAGTGCAAGGTGTTAGTGCAATATGTGCACTTCTTGGTTTCTGACTAAGTGAGGGCTAGGGGAAGGGAACAATGTCTCCCTAGCAAATTTGAAAAGCATTCTAAGGACTAGGTGTTGCACAACATAAGCATAAATATTCTTATTCGGATAAACAAGCCGGTCAGCAATCTTAGGCCATAATTCAAAAACACAAGCATTATCCGATTGTTTATCCAGAATAGGTTCATGGGTAAAACCAAAAACAGTACAAAAGGCAGCATAATCAAGGAAATAGGTTACATTTCTTAACCAAAAAGACAAATGTAACCTATTCTCACGCTGACATGGGCTAACAGAACTGAGAAACTCATAAGTTAAAAGCTTGTGAGTTAGGTGCCACATGGTTATCCAATTCTAAAGGCCACATGATGTCAACAATTCAGCAAAGTTTTCATATATACCCATACGTTGTAGAATTGAAAGATCTAAGTATCGGATAGAATTGATTTTGCATACCTTTAACCGTTGAAAGCATTCAAATTACTCCAACGATACAAAGACCATTGTCCTATCCTCGTCATCAAACTAAAGTTCTTGGCCTGGGAGACATTGTTGATGCTCAGGCTATGGTTGAGAACCGATTGGTTGCTCATCCTGTGCAGCACCTGAAGAAGATCCTTCCCCTTGTTTCTTTGATCGTTTGAAGGGATTTAAGCTTCTACAAGGTCCCATGGTGGAATAATGTGGTGGATTGATGTTTATGAGGGGTAGAGAGTTATGGTAGTGAGAATGAGTTAGTGAGGGTGAGTGACA
This sequence comes from Dysphania ambrosioides, assembly GCA_026401315.1. Lineage (NCBI taxonomy): Eukaryota > Viridiplantae > Streptophyta > Magnoliopsida > Caryophyllales > Amaranthaceae > Dysphania > Dysphania ambrosioides. The sequence goes on along the minus strand of CM048668.1, from coordinate 6,192,541 downwards.
GTGCTTGAGCGTTTTTGAGGGTTTGAATGAATTGTGAATAAACCGTGGAAAATGAAGGGGTATTTATAGAATGGTGTTCCATTCACCTGAATAGAGCTCAATTCAGCCGAATGGACCTCTATTCACCCGAATGGATGGCCCTGTTCGGTTGAATTTCGAACGATTTCTCAGCATTCTTTACTACCATTCGCCCCGAATTGCCTAATTATTTGGCCAAATGGACCTCTATTTGCCCGAGTGGAGTATTCATTTGATGTTCTCAGAAACTCTTGCTTAGTTCCATATATACCTCTATTCGTCAGAATGGGACTTCCATTTGGCCGAATGGAATTTCCTTCGCCCGAATGGAATATCCATTCGATGTTCTTAGAAACTCCACTAATATCTAGCTTGAGTTTATAATCCAAGTCCATTTGCTTGAATGGAACGTCAATTTGACCGAATGGAATGTTTTTTCGATACGTTTAGGTGAGGAATAATCAAAGGATATGTCCTCTCCCAAACCAAAAATGTTACAATGCTTACTTAGCAAGAAAATTCAAAGAAGACTGGGTTACCTCCCATAAGTGCTTTGTTTAACGTTGTTTAGCTCGACTTAGCCGGGACCATAAATCAAAAAACAATACGAAACAAATATCAAAGCAAAACCATTTGCATCAAACTTAACAAAACTCAAAAGAATGATGATTCAAAGTTCAGATACTCGTTGTTTTCCAATGATTACACCAATCATTCAACTTCAATATTGACTAACCTTATGCGCTCGATAGTGTTGATTTCGTGAAGGCTACTTTCATGGAAGAGTTTTAGCCATTTTCCATTCACAATGACATTACCTCTATGATGATCTTTCAACTCTACCATTCCATAAGGAAATACTTGTAAGATCTCGAATGGCCCAAACCATCTCGGTTTCAGTTTCCCAAGGAATAACTTCACTCTTGAATTGAAGAGTAGTACTTTGTCTCATACAAGGAATTCTCGTTGAAGGATATGTTATTCATGCCAACGCTTAGTTTGTTCCTTGTAGATGTGCATGTTGTAGAATACGTCTAGCCTCAATTCTTCCAATTCCCTTAATTGTGCAGCTCGCTTCTCATAGAATAAGGTAGGGTCCAAATTAAGGGTTTGGATCGCCCACCAAGACCTACACTCTAATTCCACAAGTAAATGACAAGACTTCCTATATAACAGCTGGAATGGGGTGGTTCCAGTTGGGGTTTTATTGCATGTACAGTGTGCCCAAAGAGCATCTTCTAACTTGACAGACCAATCTTTCCTGTTTGGGTTAACCACCTTTTCTAGTATTCGCTTTATCTCCTATTGGCAACCTCCACCTGTCCTTGAGTTTGGGGATGGTAGGGTGAACCGACTTTATACACGACTCCATACCTCTCAATAATTTGTTCAGCTCATTTTTCGCAAAGTGGGAACCCCCATCACTTACGACTATCTTGGGAACACCAAATCGAGGAAAGATTATGCTCTTAAAAAGCTTCATAACTACTTTGTGGTCATTTGTAGGCGAGGCAATGCCCTCCACCCATTTAGACACATAATCTATCCCTACCAAAATGTATTGGTTTCCATGAGACAACACAAAAGGACCCATGAAGTCAATACCCCAAGAATCAAAGACTTCACACTCAAGGATGTAATTTTGAGGCATCTCATTCCTCATTAAAATATTTCCAACTTTTTGGCATCTCTCACATCTCTTCATGAATGCTTCAACATCTTTATGCAAGAAGGGCCAATAGAAACCCGCGGTGGCGACTTTAGTAGTAGTGTTCATTATCCCAGGATGGCCGCCACATGCGTATGAGTGACAGTGAGTTAAAACCTTGGGGACCTCCTCTTCAGTGATACAATGGCAGATTATGTCGTCGGTGTAGGCATGAAATAAATAGGGGTCATCCCAAAAGAAATTTCCGACTTTCCCAAAGAAAGCCTTTTTCATTGCTCTTGATTTAAACTCTGGTAGCTCCCCACAAGCTAAATAATTTGCAATATCTACGAATGAAGGGGCTTTCCCAATGACTAACGTTGTCATCAAAGTTTCTTCAACCATTTCATCTTGGATAGGGAAGGAGTCATTATTAAGTTTGGGTAGCCTAGACAAATGGTCAGCTACCACATTTTCACTTCCCTTCCTATCCTTCAATTCAAAATCGAACTCTTGTAATAGGAGCACCCCACTGATCAACCTTTGTTTTGCATCCCTCTTCATCATTAAAAATTTCAGGGCCGAGTGATCCATGAATACTACAACCTTAGAACATATTAGATACTGGCACAGTCTCTCAAAAGCATAGACTACTACTAGCATCTCCTTTTTTGTAGTAGAGTAGTTGCGTTGTGCTAGATCTAGTGTTTTACTGATATAGCATATGACATGGTTCTTTCCTTCCTTTTTCTATCCAAGAACTACACCTATAGAGATATCACTGGCGTCATACATTAGTTCAAACGGCAAACTCCAATCAGGAGCTTGCACAATGGGCACAGAGATCAAAGCTTGCTTTAAAAAATTAAAGGCATTGAGGCATCTCTTATGAAAGTTAAATTCAACATCTTTTTAAAGTAATTCATTTTAGGGTTTAGCTAAGGTCAAAAATCCTAAGATGAGACGCTTATAGTACCCTGCATGTCTAAGAAAGGACCATACTCCTATAATCGAGGTAGGCACAGGAAGGTTTGATGTCACATCTATCTTAGCATGGTCTACCTTGATGTCTTTGAAGGATACTTTATGGCCTAGGACAATACCTTCCTGGACTAAAAAGTGACACTTCTCCCAATTCAGCACAAGATTCATCTCTTGACACCGTAACAAAACTTTTTCAAGATGTCTCAAGAAAATGTCAAAAGACGAACCTCCAACAGGAAAATCATCCATGAACACTTCCATGAAGTCCTCCAGTATATCAGCAAATATGGCACACATGGACCTCTGGAAAATGGATGGAGCATTGCATAATCCAAAGGGCATTTTTCTATAAGCAAAAGTCCTAAAAGGACAAGTAAAATTTATTTTATGTTAATGCTTGGGGTGGATTGGAATTTGAAAGAAACCTAAGTAACCATCTAGAAAACAATAGTACTTGTGCCTTACCAATCTCTCAAGCATCTCGTCGATTAAGGGCAAAGGGAAATGATCCTTCCTTGTAGCCTTGTTGAGTTTGCGATAATCGATATAAACTCGCCATCCTATGGTGGCTCTAATTAGGATCATCTCACCTTTGTCATTCTCGATAATGGTTATTCCTCCCTTTTTCGGGACAACATGAACAGGGCTAACCCACTTGGTATCTGAAATCGAGTAGATGATGCCGGCCTTAAGGAGTTTGAGGATTTCATCCTTAACTACCTCTTTCATGTTGGGGTTTAGCCTTCTTTATGGCTCAATTAAGGAGAAATTCTCATCATCAAGATGAATCATGTGCATAACTAGAGTTGGACTAATCCCTTTTATATCACTAAGTGAGTACCCAATGACACCTCGATATTTTCTTAGTAAAACAAGTAATTTTTCCAACGAGGTGTCATTAAGCTTAGAACTCACTATGATTGGACTCCCCTCATCATCATCAAGATAAGAATATTTAAGGCTAGGAGGTAGAGGTTTCAAACATACTTGGGGAGAAGTCTTGGAACTCTCCCCCTTATAGACAATACCCTCCTTATCCTTACGTAGTGGTTCAGATTCTACTTCTTTACTCGTACATTTCTAGGCCCTGTCTATTAGGTTTTCCAACTGCTCATCTTCTTTATAAGTATCCTCATCACTCATTGAATACCCGATTTCTATTTCCCTTTTATATTTCTCAATTTCCTTGTCATCCACTTCAAGGTAGCAGATTTTTTCAACCATAGGTTTCTCAAAGAGCGTGGAAATTTTGAAGACTACCTTCACTTGGGCTACATCCACCATTATGATGTCATCATGGCAAGTAATAACCACTCGGAGTGTTTTTAGAATGTCTCTTCCCAAAGTGAGTGGAGTATAAGGGTCCTCTTCCATCTCCATCACTATAAAGTCACAGGGGACAACTAGTTCTCCTAATTGGATAGCTATATCATTAAGCTCTCCACACGGAACTTTTATGCTCCTATCCGCCAATTGGATTTTCTTTCTTGAAGGTCTGAGGCTAAAGGGTAGCTTCTTGGCGATGGATAGAGGCATAAGGCTAATTGAAGCTCCTACATCAGCGAGTGCCCCTTTGGGATCAAGATTCCCTAACTTTTTTGGAAGGTTGTATGGACCGGGATCTCGTTTTTTTATAGGCATTTTCCCTTGTAAAATGGAACTAATTGATGGGGAGACTGATTACTTCTTCCTCAAGCTTTTTCTTATTGGGTAGTAAGTCCTTCAAGAACTTAGCATACTTAAGCATCTGTGTCATTGCATCTAAAAACAAAATCTTCATCTCCATCTTTTGCAAGTGTTATAAAAATCTCTTGAACTTCTCATCTAGTTTCTTCTCCACTCTCCTATAAGGAAAAGGAAGTGGAGGGGCATACAAGCTATCTAGCCTATTTCTCTCCTCAATCCTCTTCTTTCTCTCTTCCTCATTCTCTGTCAACTTCTTACTCCTTATCTTTTCTTCCTCATCATCCTCGCTTCTTTCACTAGCAACTCTTAACCCCTTACCTTGTTCCTCTTCTTTTTCATTCAAATTCACTCTTGTCTCATCACTAACCTATACCAAAGGTACATTAACTGGATATGAAGGGTCGTCATACTGAGTCCCTGATCTTAGGTGGATAGCTTTTACAGTGTGTTGGTTTAGGTTTAGGCTCTGAGGTGGAGGTTGTGTGGAGGGGTTAGGTTGAGGGTGAGATAGTAATAGCGGTGGTGGAGGAGGACTAGCCATTTGGGCGAGTTGAGTTTCAAAAAACTTTTCTTGAGCTTGGAGTTCTTGCATCTAATGGATGAGAGTCTGATTTATCTGAGTGAGACTCTAGTTCTGCTGAGCTAGAGAAGTTACTTGGGAGGCTAAATAGTCATTTCTTGAGGTGTGAGTTAGTTGTGGTTTTGAAACCCCATGATGTGGTTGAATAGGTGGGAAAGGAAGATTTGAACCACCTCTAAGCCCTTGATTGAACCCCGGTGGTCTACATGAACTTGGCCTTGGAGCATTTCCACTCGATTGGTTCCCTTGAAAACCTTGATTGTTGAACCCACTCTGAGCATTTCTATTATATCCCAAGTGGAAGTTTCCTTGGTTTTGATTTGAATTGATAGGAAGTATATATGGTTGATTGGGGAAAGGTTGTTGCCCATACCCTGCTCCTTGTCCTTGTCCACCATAGTTAACTACTACAACATGATTAGGATTATATCCATAACTATCATAATTTATCACTTATGTCTCTAGATTATAACCACCATAGTCAACTGCAGCAACATGCTCGGAGTGCAAACCACAATAATAGGAAGTATCACGGTTGGTACCCCCACAAATCGCACATGCAAAGTGCTTTTCACGCACCGAAGGGGTGTTCAAACTACCGACTAGGCTTAACTTGGACAGCTTCTTGTCAATAACTACTTCAATCTTAGCACTGATGGTGTCCAGGTTGGTTGTGGCAATCATTCCTCTTGGTAAACCCTTACTCCTTGCTCCTCCGTAGGCACTATTCTTAGCAACTTCCTCAATTCTAGCTTTTACCTGGTTGCACGGAATCTTGGAGAGTTGTCCACCCACTGATGATTCTAGAAGAGCCTTGGTAGTATCATTGAGGCCATCATAAAATAATGTGTTTAGGTGGTTGTCCCCATATTCATGATGAGGGCATGCACGTATCATCCTCTTGAACCTATTCCAAGTTGTAGTTAAGTTCTCTTCATCTTCTTGAATGAATGAAGCAATCTTTTTACGCCAATCTTGCATTCTCACAGTAGGGTAAAACCTTTCAAAGAATGTAGTTTTTAGTTGGGCCTAAGTGATGATAGGGTTTGGCTCAAGGCATTTGTACCAGTCTCTAGCGTCCCCCGCTAAGCTTAGATGGAATAAGTGTAATCAAACATAATCAGGTTGTTGGGGCAAGGAGAGATAAGTCCACAAATATCAGAGAATGCTTCGAGATGTTGAAGAGGACATTCATTTCTTAATCCACAAAAAGGGGTTTTCTTCACCATTCTTGTGAACTCGGGATGTATTTGGTATGGCGTAGTAACAACAAGAATCACTATATCCTTTGAACTCTTAGGAGCCAAGAGTCCCGAACTGACCGAACAACTGATGTTCGTCGGCCCTTGTGGATGTGGGTGCACTTTGAACAGAATATGGGGTTTGTTTTGTTGGATGTTGTTTTCTTAAACATTGGACCTCAGGATTATACGGTACTATCAGTTGGTTTGACCTGTGCATGCTATGGAGCATGCAAACAACAAACCCAAGGGTAACTACTGACTAACAAAGATAAATAACAACAAAAACGAAATAAAATGAAGCTATATCAAGAACAGCCCAAGTCTAAATATAACGCCTTGTCCCCGACAACGGCACCATTTTGATAACAAGATTTTCACAGTCGTTTATGCTAAATCTTGAACCAAACAATACTTATAACAACCTACGAACCACACAAGTATAGTGGGGTAGGGGTCGAACCACGATGAAAAAGGATATCAATACACTCCGCTTCTTAACATAACTGGACTTTTTTGTTTGAAAAGCAACTAAAGCTAATGACAAAAATATAAATCACGATGAACTAAAGAGGAAAATCAAAGGGAGAAAAATGGGGAAGAGATTAGATTCACCCTAGGAAGGTGATTTCAAAAGAGAATATGATAGGTTAGAGGAAATCAAACAATAACTAGTACTGACACCCAAGTATGCGAGAGGAAGTTGGTGATTCCACAAATCACATCGAATGACCTATAATTGCCCTAAGTCTCCAAAGGAGTTGTAGGACAACATTCGTATTGGGTTTTGAGGGCTACTTATTGTCATCATTCCTGTAACCTTAGACAATGAAGAACATAGCCTTTCTTAGGGTTACACTAATCAATCCCCAAAGAGAACTACTCACACATGTTTAAGTTGTATGCCATGATGATAATAAATAAAACAAATGCAACAGATAATAATCATCAAAAGAAACTAACTAGAATAAAAATAAAGCAGAAACTATTCTAGATAAGCAATAAACATTAGGCTAAACATTGACTGCAATAAAACAAACTCAAAAAGTAAAGAGAAAATTGATACTTATAACCCAAAGAAGATTGAATGCAATATCCACGATTAGAATCGAAACAATAAAGTCGAAATCTTGGAGTACATATGTAGAGAAAAAAGAAAATGGAAAACTAGGGCTTAATGAACTAAGAGAGGCTTAGAGGCTAATCAAAGCTAAAACTAATGAAATTAGGGTTCCCCCTCTCTTCAGAAAGTGGGGTATTTATAACTTAAAACAAAAGAAGTTCAAATTCCCAAAAATACCCTTGGGCCGGCCTAGAGAAGAAGTAAAATTTCTAGAGAAAAACAAGTCCATTCGCCCGAATGGGGGACACAATTGCCTGAACGTTTCTCCGTTCGCCTATTCCAGCAGCTTCGGTGAATTCTTCTCTGTGCGCGATTCACCTGAATGGGGCATCCATTGGGCCAAATGGAACCTCATTCACCCAAATGTCTCCCATTCATCCTCCCTAGTGAAAATGAAGTGCAGGCTTCCAAGTTGGACTACCATTCGACCGAATGGTTGTCAGATTCGGTCGAATCTGAGTCTTAATCCTTCTTTTCAACTTCTTCAAAGTGTCTAATGGCTTTTGAACTTTATGGGATCTTCAAGAATGACTTGGAACGCATGCCTAAGCTATGATACGTGCTTATAACCTCTTGATAATAGTGTCAAAGCCTCGAATACGTCGCACTTCACCTTGAAATCATCGAAAACACCTAAAATGACTTTAAAACAACTCGAAGACAAGATCAAGGTAAAATCAAGTGTAATGTGTATAAAATCAATCTAAAACTGCGAGATTTAACACTACAACAAGGTAGTAAACGTGCTCTAAAGTGAGCACATCAGTTACACTTCACCTTGAAATCATCAAAAATACCTGAAATGACCGTAATACAACTCGAAGACAAGATCAAGATAAAATCAAGTGTAATGTGTATAGAATCAATCTAAAATCGCGAGACTTGACACTACAACGGGGTTGTAAACGTGCTAAAAAACGAGCACATCATATACCCTTTTTAGCTTGCATTTTCCTCTAAGATGATTCAATTTATCTTGTAATATTAGGGCTTCTAAACTCCTAGTCATGGGGAAACATTATCTAGTTTCTTATAGAAGCTAGGGTTTGATTGAAGTTCCTGTCAAAAATAATCAGTAAACCCCTAGATTATTTCTAGGAGCCTTTAACTCTTGCTAACCTTACTCCTTTAGCTCTTGGGGAGGAATGGGCATGACAAGAGGAAGAGATATTCAGGTCCTTAATTTTATTTAGGTTTACAGAAATAATATCATAGGGAGGGATGGAGAGGATTAAAGAGGTTGAGAAGAAAGAATCGGGGGAATCAGGGAATGTTGGTCTAGAATTAGGTGTGTTTTGAGGAGTGGCATGTTTCTTGGTAGTAGAGAAGAGTTGGAGGGTTGGAACTTAGGCTCATAAAAGTTTAGCGAGAGGGAAACATGATTTCCATGTAACAAAGGATAAGAAATGGTAGGCTTGGAAAAGAGAGGGAATCTTGAAGTGTAGACAAAATGGAAGTCCCATCATCACTTTCAAAGAATGGATTGGGGTAATTGGCAGGAGAAGTGGATGAAGAACCTAGGACCCCAGCCAGACCAAAAGGTAAATTAGTTAAGAGAGGGTCATAACTATAAAGGTTTGGCACATATAGCCTATTGTCATGCTTAACCCAAACTAGAGGATTCACTAATTCATCGTCCGAGTTTTCATGCCCCAACAACTCAACAATTAATTGGAATTTCTCCATTAGGTAAGTCCACATAGAGGGATAATTAATGCACAAACTTCTAAAGGAAGGAGACTAGGTAGGTACAAAAGGAAGAAATTCCAAGATAAGCGAGGTAGATTTCATTAGGCAAAGGTAGATTTAATGCTCTTTAGAGCTAACTCAACTTGAAATACACGGTCTAGAGTCCTAGGGATTGACAAATGAGAAGAAAGATAAGAAATATTCAGATTTTTTGAAAAAGAAATCATAGTTTATAAATGTAACGGGGGTTAGGTAGTTGAAATAGCTAGTGGGAAGGGGAAAATAGAAGTATTGAAGTAAATGAACCCAAAAAAAAAGGGTGTAAGGAAGTCTTGAGCTAACTGCCAATTAAAGAGTGAAAGACATTTACCTTCCTTTTTTCTATCATGTATAGGAAGATTGTCACTTCCTCTTCCCCAAAGTCTAACATGTGCTTCATCTTCCCAGTTAGCAGCTGAACAGGGTATTTTGATCCCCAGAAACACAATGCCTTTTACGGGGCTGATGGCTAGCATGAGATTCATCGCCAAAAGGACACCACTTGTTGGTACGCGGCTTTGTTACTCCATTGTCATGTTCTTCATCGTCTCTCTTACCTACATGTCCTTGGGGGCTATCCATACTTTCATCAAGAAAGTCCTCCTCCTGATTCTTGCACTCGACATTACTTGATTTCGCTAATAAGTCCCAATTATGCTTATAAATATAAGATATTTTAGGTCTTATGCATGTAGTAATTTGCATTATAATTTAGTTTTAATCGAATTATATTCCTTTTCTATCATATGATACATTTATGGGTTTTCGTAGTATTTGTTTTTTTCAGGATCCCTTAGGACTCAATGTCATAAGACGAGTTGAAGATCTACGAGAGGATCCTACAAGGCTTAACCCAGATGAATAACATGAAGTTACGGGAACCCAAAGAAAGGATAAAGGAAAGGACCATAATAGGAGTCCAAATTAAGGAGACTCTATCGAGTATGTAGAGGATGACTCGACTGAGTGGAAGCATCAAAATAGGCAAAAAGTGGCGTTCAGGCGAAAAACTAAAGAAAGGAAGGACACTCAATCGAGTGTGTAGAGCACTCGATCGATCAAGTCCTCTATCGCTAGGAAATTTTGATCTATATTGGAAAATTGAAGAAAAAGGAGATACTCGACTAAGTGCCATCCGCTCTTGATCAAGTGCCCTCTACTGGGCCAATTTTCTACACATCTTCTATTAAAGCCCAAATGCATTGTATATATATTTATTGCTTTCCTAGGTTATGAAAGACGATTATTCTCTAGATTTTCATCAGATTTTCTCTAGTGTTCTCTAATAATCTCTAGTTTCATTATTGTTCACTTAGTTTACATTGAAGCACTTAAACTTGCAGCACAATCTAGCCTTGTGAACATCGAAACTGGTTTGTCTTTTTATTCAATATTCTAGTATTTGTTTTCTCTATTACTTTAGTATAATTTCTATTATTCTTCATGTCTATTATTATTATTTTGTTTGTGTTTATGTTCAATATATGTGAGTAGTTTCCTAATCTAGGATCCCTAAGAACCCTAATATTGGTTAAGCATAGATGAATCCCCAAACCTGAATCTAAATGCATAAAATAATTCTTTTAATATATGATTGTCTTTAACACCATTAAAAGACTAGATGTATTTAATTAATGACTTGGATTAAGTTCAACGACAAAAATCGGTTCATAATTTGAATAAGAATCATAGGTTAAGGTGTGAGTGATGATCACAAAAGTAGACAACATGAACATTAAAACTTTGTGAATGTCGTGTATAATGTCTTTTTATTGCATGACTCCACTAGAGTAGGTATGTTTGCTCTAGGGGGAAGCTATTTATACTCGGGAGAAATCCGTAGTATCCTCAGTAGGTTCAGGATGGAAATCTATATCTAGTCATATTAGTGGGGATTTGTTGTCCTACATGCTTATCTCATAATGATATCAGTCTTAACTATAGTTCGTGTCCTATTTTAGTTTAGCTTAGTCTCTAGTTTAGCTATAGCTCCTCCTTTGTTTCGTGACATTCCTAATAGAAGTTAGAATAGTAGATAGCAATAGTTCCCTGATAGTCTCTTGGAATTTTGACCCTACTTACCAAAACTACATTAGTTTAGGTGGATAGGTTATTTTTGATAGCATAAAACAGCCATGTCATTCGCCATGACATTATTCCCATTGATCAAATAGAACCTAGGTGGACATGCCACTAAATAATTCGGCTGCCATAGAACCTCTGAGTCACTATCTCCCTACAGAGAAACCCCTTGCTCACTACGCCTTAAATTGAAACTTGAAATGTGGAGTCTCTCAACCCTCTTTAACCCAATTAGCTTATTAGTGAACAAAGGATGAGGACCCTTGTGAATTCATAATTTACTATCTAGGCCATGACATGCCCTAGCAATGGAAATGCCTACAAGATTTACAATTTTTGAGTCTTGAGCCTTATAGTGATCCTCCTTGTGACCAACTCTGCCGCATTTCTTGTAAAATACAAAGATACTTTCATATCTGAAGTCTATCTACATGAACGTGTCATGTTCAAGCTCAAAATATAATCCCAGAACTAAGGGCCTATACATCTGAATATTGACTAGAACTCTTATATACATACTCTTTAAATCTAGGACTAACATAGTCATCATCAAAATGGAGGATTGATCCATTCCCTTTAAATTCTCTAAAGACTATTTAAGGTAAGTTATATTGAACAAGAAGTCCTTCTATTCTAACACATAGAAATTGGGATATGAAATTCAGAGTACGAATGGCTTGGTAAAACTGACAGTGCTTCAGAACCATACAAGCACCCTTGAAATTAAGCATTTGCGGATTTAGTAGGTTACAGAAATCAATTTCGTTGTCACATTGGAATAAGAAGATATTTTTCAAGCTTGCTCACCCTCAGAGCTCCATGTAGCGTCCAAAAACTGGAAAATCTAGACCTCAATATCCGTCACTTGGAACATGAGATTTCTCCGGTCCACAAATTTTCCAGTGTAGAAAAGATAAAGATAAGCATGAGTTAAGATAAGTATAGGTTAATGTTTTAGATAATGTAACACATTAACAATACAAGATAAGATAAGAAAAGAAGAGTACAGGGAAAAGTCCAATACCTAACTAACGGGTTTGTATAAATACATACCCAAACTATTGTATCCATTCATTCATTATTCAATAATAAAAATACAATACAACAATACAAGTATTCAATTATTCTTGGTATCAGAGCCAACCTATAGATAGTAGTTATGTGGTGTTTTCCGGCTATAAGGGATCATCACTTACCAAGGTCCTTACCTAATAATGTCCGAAGTACAAAAAAACTCAGATGAGGCGCCTGTAACCATGGCCCAACTATTGCAACTCTTTGAAAAATTGAACAATAGGGGCTAAGAGGGTTACGGATCTACCTTGAGTGTCTCCAAAAAATTAAGCCACAAAAACTATGCAAAATGGTCCAGGCTAATGTTAATGGCGATTGAAGGGAGGGGGAGGCTTACACACATCACTGCCTAACACCGAAAAACTTAGCCAGTGGAACCAAAAAGACACAATAGTTCGAACGTGGATCATCAAAAACATCGACCCAGAATTAATTAATCAATTTCTGGATTTTAACACAGGAAGGAAATTATGGCAAGGAATCGAAGTAGTGTATGGGAGTGGGAGAGATGGGCTACAAACCTTTGACCTAGCCACCTGTGTAAATACAATCAGGCAAGGTCAGGACACAATAGAGACATACTACAGCAAATTAAACGTTCTCTGGAAAGAAATTCATCGGCGCATGCCAAACCCGATGGAGTGCCCAAATGACATAACAATTTTCAACAAACTCCAACATTAGACACCATTGTACCAATTTCTCGCGGGTTTAGATGAGTCATTTGACAAAGATCATAAAGATCTGGTCAATTTAGACCCATTACCCATGGTAGAGATGGCCTACAACATGATCCGGAGGGAAGTGATAAGAAGAGGAATAATGAAATCAAGCTTACCTCACATACCTGTAGTCGAAGGCATTGGAGGAGGACTCACCACCACGAAGAACTGGTTAGACAAAGCATCATTTTGGCGAAATAAGGTGGACAAATCAAAACTCCGGTTTACGCACTACATAAGGAGACGACACACCAAGGATGGGTGTTTCAAGTTGATAGGATACCCAGATTAGTGGTTGGAGAACAAGAGGAAGATAAATCGAGGTGATGAGAGTCAGAAGCTATCCTTGGTGGCAGAGAGAAACACCAAGCCAGAAGGGAACATAGAACCAGCGGAAGAAAAGGGAGGTAAGGAGGAGATGGGAACAAACCCTAGAGAAATAAGGGAATGCAAAGAAGTACCCAGCTGAAGGTTTTAGAGCACTCAAGAGGGGGGGTGAATTGAGTGATAAATAGCCTTGGCCTATTTTTTTTCTTTTTCGATCTGTGGGAGGAACCAGTTGTGCTGGTTCCTATTAGCAGTGGATTATATGTAAACCAATAAAGGAAGACACACAATTTAACGAGGTTCAGCCAACTCAGGCCTACATCCTCCTACCCTATGCTCTTTTATTAATCTACTTCGAAAAACAAAGAACACAGACACTCAACTGTTTCCCTACTCCGGGAACCAGTTCACCCCACACTCTACTTCGAGTGTGCATTCGACTTACACTCATAAGCCCTTTCGTGTTTGAACTCACAAACACTCTCCCAGCCTATCAACCCCTCTGTTGAAGGCTCTTTACAGAATCAAACTCTCCTTTGATCTTGCTTCTAAAAGCTAATATGAGAGAAAAATATAAGTTCTAATAATGCTCTTGTATATGACTTAATGAAAGGTTTTTGTGCTTAAGTGTTTATAATGCTCTCTAGAAATGAGCTCGGTTTTTTTTTCACGTGAGAGACTTGCGGAATTAGGTTGATTAGATGAGTTTATATATATGATTACAAAAACCCTAGCTTTCCTAAAATCACATAATCTTTTGTGCCGCCATCTTATGTGAAGTTAGGAAAGTTTTTATCTTATTTGACTTAATCATATAGATAGAATCAAATAAGATAAATACTCCTAGTTTTTAGGTAACCAATATATTCTCATCTAATCTACCCGCTGCTTAATATATTTTCCAAAATAATTCTTAGAAAATATTTTTACAAAATCTTTTCAAAAGTACGTAGCTTGATATTCCATTCAGTAAACCTGGTTCCCTGAACCTGGTTCCCTGAATTAAGTATGTTATGAATTCTGTTCCAGCTTTGTACCAGAATTCATAACATGATTTATCACACTTAAAACACTTATATCACCTACTCATATAAGTCATACTACAGAGCACATTACATGAAAAACTAGATTAACAGTAAAGTACAAATATTCTTCTTTTCATGTAATTTACAAGACTTGAATCTTCCTTGGATGCTTCATCTTGAGCAAAGTATCTTTCTTCGAATGTCTTCGAAAGGCTTCTATGCTCCAAGTCTTGGAATTAGCTTAACTACTGCACATATAACATGGTTAACATGCAATAGATAATATGTGACTGCTTTACAGCATAGCAGTCAAGGAAACAGTTCCAACTAGTTCCCCACCAGTACATAGATCATTTCATACCTAACCATTTCCTGTAAATAGACAAGTTAGTTCAATTGATAACACAAGCAAATAATAACATGTCTAGGGAAACAGTATTCTATTGTAGCTAGTTCCCTAACCAACTGTTCGCAATGCTTGTGACCTGTTTTCTGTAATTGTTTGTCATCATTCAAAATATCAACACCTAAGGGACTCAACAAAGTCCCCCTTTTTGATGATGACAAACTAATTTAAGTTCCTGCAGTCCAAGCACATTAAAAAAATAAAAACTTCAATAAAGTACTCAACTTAGGATTGAGTACATCCAACAAACTTTAAGACTAAAAACGGACACACGCTAAATGATTCTGCTAAGTTAACTTGACTCGACTCTTATTTAACTTAATCTAAAAATCCTAAGAGGCTAAGAAGATCCTAGGCTTCAACTTCAACTCTTTTCCCCCTTTTGGCATCATTAAAAAGTATACTCAAGTAATAATAAGATGAACAAATTATTAAATGTGCTCATCCATGCAGTGGCATCAACCACTATTCAAGTTAAATGTTGCAAAAATAGATTAGTCAAACCAGGCATGTCATAGCAGAAATAAAATTGTTCAAAACAAATACCAAACAAAGTTCAACAAATTAAAGACCCCAACTCCATATCAAAGGAACAGTTCATGGATTGGGGGAAAGCAAACCAACATAATTAGTCATAAGAAATAGGGTAGGCAAACAAAAACAGAAAACAGAATCAATCTTCATCATTCTCATCCTCCTCTTCTCCTTTAGCATCCTGGTCTCCATCATCAGCTGGTTCCTCATCTTCGTCCCCTTCCTCAGCATCATGCATCTCTTCTTCAGGGGGAGACTTTGGAGCAGCAGCACTCGTACCAGGTGCCTCTTGATCATGAGATCCAGCAAGCTTCTTTTCCAGATTATCAAACCTAGAACCAATAGAAGAGGATAATTCTTTGACCAGACCAATGATGTCTTCAAGCAAGGTCTCCTGGTCCTCCAACCTTTTCAGAACTAGAGCCTGACCTACTGTCTCCTCTACTTTCTTTTTCTTCTTTGTTGGATATCTCACTTCCTCCACTGGTTCCTCTATCTTAAACAGCAGCTGATCCCCACTTATATCTAAACCCTTCTGCTTTAAGATGGCCCTGGTAAACACTGTAACTGGGACAGTGGAACCACTCAAGGGTACATTGTTAGATTTAAGCAGGTGGGTTATAAAAGATCCATAAGGCAAGGAGTGATGAGATGACCCATAACAGTTCATTATATGGGCCAACATTAATGCATGAAGATTGATTTTCACCTTTTTCATCATCAGATACATCAATACCATTTCCATTATTCTCACAGTACCTCTACCCTGAGCCCTCGGTATTAGAACCTTGTTACAGAAAGAATGCAGAACCAGCATAACTAATTCCTTCAAATTAACAAACTTGAAGACCCCTGGCTTTTTGGGTATCTTCCCTCCAAATATAAAAGCATATATCTCCTCAGGTGTGACCCCAACAAGCATAGGCCACCAGTCACCCGAGTACTTATCAAACCCATCTCTTGGTATGCTTAACAAACTTGACAAAGAAGCAACCGATAAACTTACATCAACCCCATTCACACATGAACTTATGGACATATCAGGCAATTACTTGATATTAACATAAAATTCCCAAACCCCAGACACATTAGAAGTACAAACATCAAACAACATTAACCTACCTTGATAATCAAGCAACTCCTTGAACTCAGATAATGCAACAATATCAAAATACCCCTTTTCAACACAACACCCGGATAACACTAATCTAGAATTTAAATCAATAGAACCAGTAGGAATAGACTCTACAGATTTACCTTTTGAAGCACGAGAGGTTTTAGCAGGCAACCTCTTTCTCTTGGTTCCTTGCACAGAACCAGCAGACTGTTCCTCCTGGGTGTCATCAAATATCCTTCTTACAGAAGAATGCGTAAAACGACCACTTCTCCTAACCTTTTCACCAGGTGATCCTTCCTTGAACCCAGTAACCTCAACCTCTTCCTCTTCTTCATTGTGCTCCTCAGCACTACCAACCTCCATCTCTTGACTCACAGTTTGCTGTGCTTCTGTCTCTTGTTCCCCCTGAGATGGTACTGGTTCCTTGATGACAGAGTCATCAGTTTCCAGAGGATGGAAGACAGTCTTAGGTTGTTTTGATGAGGGTTTGGTCGATTGTGGTGGTGAGGAGGATTTTTGAGGGGAATCGGGGGTTGTGGTTGGAATTTTTGAAGGTGATGAAGCTACATTGGGTGATGAAGGTTCAATTAGGATTTGTTCTTGTAGAGAGGTTGGTGGAACAACGATGGTGGTTCCTTTTGATTGAGTGGAGTCACTAGCAGACCCCTTTCCTCTTCCTCTCCTAGATGAAGATGTAGTCTTTCTTCCCATTGTGTCAAAGAAAAATTGAGAATGAAGATGATGAACAGTACTCTGATTTTGAGCAGTACGCAAAAGAGAGAAGGAGAATGATGAATGAGAAGTAATGAAGCTGCATAAAGGGTTAGAATATATATATATTTGTAGCACAAAAAAGATATGGAAGTCCAAAAAAAATATGACGGTTTAACAATTTGATAAGTATGACAAGTTTTTAATTTTGAAAAGATAGCTATCATTACTTGCCATAAATATCTTAACCATCCTATAAACTAGGCATGTGATTGATTTGCCATTATCTTTATGGTAAATGACTGAAATAAGATTATTTCCTTCCAAAAGGATAATATCTTATAATAATCTTCCAAAAATATAAAAATAATATTCGAAAAACATATCAGTGCTGATCTGCTGTTTCCCTTTGCTGGTACTTGAATAGAACCACCTCATCCTGTTTCTGGCAACTTAGTTTAATTTCACCTGTTTCTTGTAACAATGATTTTTAATCCTTTTGGGATCTTAAATCATTTACATAAAACTTGAAGGATTTCGACATAGGTATGTACACATACTATACAAGAGAATACCATTCTAACCAATCATTGAGGGAAATAGATGAAGCCAAAGAATAAAATCTAACTAGACCTAGTAAGATTCTTAAATTACAAAAAGTTTCTCTACACAAGGGTTTTGTGAAGATATCAGCTATTTGATCTTCACTTTTGCAAAACAACACTTCCACTAAAACTTTTTCTACATTATCTCTCAGAAAATGATGTCTAATCTCTATATGTTTGGTTTTGGAATGTTAAACTGGATTCTTAGAAATATTAATTGCACTAGTGTTGTCACAAAATATAGGAACACTATTATAAACAACACCAAAATCCTTCAGCTGGTTCCTTATCTATAGTAGCTGGGAACAGCATGAAGCTGATGCAATGTATTCTGCCTCTACTATGGATAAAGCCACTGAGTTTTGCTTTTTAGAACCCCATGATATTAGACAAGAGCCAAGAAAGTGTGTCATACCTGATGTGCTCTTTCTATCAACAAGAAAGCCAGCATAGTCTGCATCAGTGTACCCATTAAGATCAATTGCACTCCCTTTGGGGTACCACAAGCATAAGTCTGTTGTTCCCACAAGATACCTAAGTATCCTTCTAACAGCCTTCAAGTGAGATTCCTTTGGATTACTTTGAAACCTAGCACACAATCCAACAGAGAACACAATATCAGGTCTACTAGCTGTTAGATAGAGAAGGGAACCAATCATTCCTTTAACAAGTGTGGCTTCAACATCTTTTCCCTTTAGATCAGCATCTAATTTTGTGGATGTGGGAACAGGTGTATCATAAGCCTTGCTGTTCTCCATGCCAAATTTCTTCAGCAATTCTTTCAAGTATTTTTGCTGATGTATCATGGTTCCATTCTCCGTTTACTTAATTTGAAATCCTAGAAAGAATCCTAGTTCTCCCATCATGCTCATTTCAAACTCACTCTGCATAAGATTAGCAAACTCATCACATAGTACTTGATTAGTAGCACCAAATAAGATATCATCAACATAAATTTGTACTATAATCAAGTGGTTCCCCCTGGCTTTGATAAACAGTGTCTTGTCTACTGTTCCCCTCTTGTAATCATTCTCCATCAAGAACTTAGACAATCTTTCATACCAAGCTCTTGGAGCTTGCTTCAATCCATGTAGAGCTTTGTCCAACTTGTAAACATGTTGGGGAAACAACTTGTCTTCAAAACCAGGTGGCTGCTCTACATATACCTCTTCCTTCAATTATCCATTTAGGAAGGCAATCTTTACATCCATCTGAAACAATTTCATATTCATGTGAGCAGCATAAGCAATTAAAATCCTAATTGCCTCTAACCTAGCTACTGGTGCAAAAGTCTCATCATAGTCAATCCCTTCTTGTTGATTGTAACCTTGCACCACTAGCCTAGCTTTGTTTCTGACTATTGTACCTAGGTCATCCAATTTGTTTCTGAAGACCCATTTTGTACCAATAACTGACCTATCCTTTGGTCTAGGTACAAGATGCCAAACTTGGTTCCTATGGAACTGATTTAATTCATCCTGCATTGCTAGAACCCAATCAGGATCAGTCAGTGCCATTTTATAGTCAGTTGGCTCTATATTAGACAGGAAAAAATAAAAAACACAAAAGTTTTGAAAAACATTTCTTCTTGTTTGAACTCCTTTATTAATATCACTAATGATCTGATCTGGAGGATGAGAAGATTGATATTTATAGCTTTTAAAAGAGAAATCATTTTGTGCTTCTTCATTTGATTGGGAACCAGCATGATCATGAATCTCATCTATGTCTTTGGAATCAGTAAGATTCATATTCACGCTGTTTCCATTAACATTACTTACCTCAAGTTCAGGGGAGGCATCTTCATTCATTCCTCTTGAACCCCTTACCTGTCTGTCACTTGGGGAACCATTAGGTCTTAGTTCCTCTTCTGAATTCTCGTTGTCCTTATTTTCTTCTCTAGACTCCTCATTATCATCATTTTGTGGAGTATCAAGTGAGCCTAGATCTGCTTGCACTTCATTTAGGGGACCAGCATTATGGTTCCCAGTAAACTCCATCAATCCAATCATTTCATCAGGTTGTACCTGCGTAATCTCAGAAGACATGTTAAATTCATCAAAGATGACATATACACTCTCCTCAACACACAAAGTCCTTTTATTAAAGACTCTATATGCTTTGCTTTAAGGAGAATATCCAAGAAAGATTCCCTCATCACTCCTAGGATCAAATTTATCAAGCTGGTTCTTCCCATTGTTATGAATATAACATTTGCATCCAAATACACGAAAGTATGCAATATTAGGCTTTCGACCTCTAAGGAGTTCATAGGGAGTCTTATTTAACTTTGGTCTAATGAGACCTCTATTTAAAATATAGCAAGCAGTGTCCACAGCTTCATCCCAGAAACTCTTAGGGAGACCACTCTCAATGAGCATTGTTCTGGCCATCTCCTCAAGAGTTCTATTCTTTCGTTCAACAACACCATTTTACTGTGGTGTTCTTGGGGCTGAGAAGTTGTGACTAACTCCCTATTCCCTACAATAACCAACAAAGTTAGCGTTATCAAATTCAATACCATGGTATGATCTTACCGAGACTAGCTTGTGAGAGAGATGGTACTCCACTTGCTTCACCAATGCTACCCACTCATCGAACGTTTCGTCTTTTGAATGTAGCATTATTACCTAAGTATACCTGGAATAATCATCAACCATAACACAGACATATCTATCTCTTCGACTTTGTACTCTCATGGGACCACACAAATCAATGTGTACAAGTTCGAAGGGTCTGCTGGTACTCAAAATAGTTTTAGGCTTAAAAGAGATTTTGACCTATTTCCCCTTAACACATTCTAAACAAACTTTATCTTCCTCATAAGTGATGTTAGGAAGTCCTACCACCAAATCACGAGACCTTAATTTGTTCAAAAGTGTCAAGCTAGCATGTCCAAATCTCTTATGCCAAATCCATTGGTTATTATCAGAAATAGCTCTCAAACAAACAGACTTGTCTTGAGGAATTTTTTCCAGAAAGGTGATGTAAACATCATGCTTCCTGGTTCCCTCACATACAAGTTCGCCTGTTTGAGAATTAACTATATGACAAAGATTAGCTTGAAACTCAACTCTATTACCTTTATCACATAATTGAGAAATACTCAAGAGATTATGTTGTAAGCCCTCAACATAATATACATCATTAATTGCATTTGAAAGTGTCTTACCTACCTTACCTAAACCAGTGATGGTTCCCTTGCTGTTATCTCCAAAGGTGACACTTCCACCGTCAAAGGCTACTAGTGAAAGGAATTGACTTATATCCCCGAACATGTGTCTTGAGCAACCATTGTCCAAATACCAATAGGTATCTCCCTTCACTTTAGCCTGCAAGAACAAATCAAACATTAGTTTTAGGAACCCAAACATATTTGGGTCCCTTTTCAATGACATTAGGCTCTTGTTGGTCTTTTCTTCTCCA
Source organism: Dysphania ambrosioides (assembly GCA_026401315.1). Classification (NCBI taxonomy): domain Eukaryota; kingdom Viridiplantae; phylum Streptophyta; class Magnoliopsida; order Caryophyllales; family Amaranthaceae; genus Dysphania; species Dysphania ambrosioides. The sequence continues at coordinate 6,171,504 of CM048668.1, read as the reverse complement.
GACCCACTTCACATGTTTATTATTCTTATTCTCACTGTTCTTCTTAGCAGGACACTCATGCATCTTATGCCCATTCATTCCACAATGATAACAAACATGCAACTCGTTAGTCATTACATACTTACCTCTTTTGAATTCTTTAACCCACGTGGTTTCCCTGGGGGACCAGTTAGTCCTGGTTATCTATCTAGTATATCCAAGACCAACCCTTCCTTTGTAACTTTTAGATGAAATTAAAGAATTCAAAGTCTCCTGTGCAATCAATAATTTTTCAATATGTCTATGACTATCATGAAGTTCTTTCTCTCTGGTTTCAAGATTCTTAATCAACAACTCGTTTTTATCTTTTAGAAAATCAAAATCACTTTTTAAGGATTCAAGTTGTAAATTAAGCTTTGAAACCATAGGATCAATAGTCATGTCAACAATTACTGACTGCTTATCCTTTTTCAGTTTATGAATCTCAGCATGTAAATCACAAATAATACCTTCATACTCATCTATTACATCACTAATCTTAACACTGGTACCTGTAGGGGAAACAGTGAACTGAGCAGCCTTAAGTGAAATAAATTCTTTGTGTATTTCTTCCAAGTTATGAGCCAATACTTCAAAGGCTTTCAACAAGGAAGTTCTACTACAGACATTTGCTTTACCTATAGCTACTGAAAATATAAGAGATTCACTAGCAGTTGATAAGTCTCTGGGGAGCCAGGAGGTCAGATCTTCCTCACCATCACTAGGACAGTCAGATTTAGAGAACCTTTCCCTCTCCAGTTCCACCTTACACTTGTCCAATTCAACCTCTAGTTCAGCTACTTGATTTTTCAATTCAAAGCAAACTTCTTCTAGGTGATCACAACTAGCAACAGCAATTTCACATTCAACACGTTTTTCATTAAGTTCTCTTTTGCCAGTTATGTAAGTTTCACCAAGTTTATAGCATTCATCTAATAAGGAGTCAATATATTCAAGCATATTATCTCTATCATATTCATGCATATCTTTTCTAACTTGTTCTAAGTTTACCTTGTGTTCATGTAGCACATCCTTCTTTGCCATTAAGCATTTTCTGAATGTACTGGTTCCCCCTCTGGTTCCTGAGTCAGTTATGTTTCCCTGAATGTTTGTGAAGGCAGTCAAACAAACATCAGAGTTAGGTGATTCCTCATCTTCATCAGACCCTAAATCAGAATCACCCCACATGGATGCTATCATTGCATTTTTGAAGGCCCGTTTATCTCCAGATTTGGATTGTTTGTCCTTCCACTTAGGGCAATCTCGAATAAGATGTCCCTTATCTCCACACTTGAAGCAACCTGCAGAAGAAGAGTTAGATTTCTTAAAGTTCTTACCTTTGAAATTCTTCCTTTGATCACGAAGAGTTCTTTCAAATCTTTTAGCAATCATGCCAATCTCATCTTCTTCTTCTTCTACTGTTCCCTTAAGAGCTGTTCCTCTGGCTAGTTCCTTCTCAGAATTAGAATCAATCAACATTTCATGAGTCATGAGGGAACCAATCAGTTGTTCTAGAGATAGAGTTGATAGATCCTTTGCCTCATATATTGTTGTTACCTTGGATGTCCATACATCTGTCAACTGCGCAAAACTTTTCTCACAAGATCCTCATCAGAAAAATTCTTACCAAGAGATCTAAGATCATTAACTATTGTCATAAATCTACAAAAACAGTCATTAATCTTTTCACTTTTATTCATAGCAAACAATTCATACTTAGACATAAGTAAATCAATTTTGGACCTTTTTACCTTGCTGGTTCCCTAAAAAGCAAGTTCGAGGGTATCCCAAATCTCTTTTACATTGCTGCAACCTAAGATCCGGTTTGTTTCAGTCTCACCTATAGCCTGTTGTAGAATTGACATTGCCTTGGCATTCTTCTCCAGCAGTTTGTAATCAGCAGTAACTAGTTCACTATCTTTCTTTGGAACCCTGTTTCCCTCTTCATCTATCTTGAAAATGATGTTGGGACCATTTTTAACAACTAGCCAACATTCATAATTAATTCTCATGATCACATTTTTTATCATGTTCTTCCACCAAGCATAGTTGTTACCGTTGAACTTTGGTGTCTTATTGTCGTAGCCCAAAGCGTTTAATTCATGAGTACTCATACTGGACTTCTCTAGATGTTACTCTTATGAAAAGCCTAGGCTCTGATACCAATTAAAGGTTTTAGAGCACTCAAGAGGGGGGGTAAATTGAGTGATAAATAGCCTTGGCCTATTTTTTTTCTTTTTCGATCTGTGGGAGGAACCAGTTGTGCTGGTTCCTATTAGCAGCGGATTATATGTAAAGCAATAAAGGAAGACACACAATTTAACGAGGTTCAGCCAACTCAGGCCTACGTCCTCCTACCCTATGCTCTTTTATTAATCTACTTCGAAAAACAAAGAACACAGACACTCAACTGTTTCCCTACTCTGGGAACCAGCTCACCCCACACTCTACTCCGAGTGTGCATTCGACTTATACTCATAAGCTCTTTTGTGTTTGAACTCACGAACACTCTCCCAGCCTATCAACCCCTCTGTTGAAGGCTCTTTATAGAATCAAACTCTCCTTTGATCTTGCTTCTAAAAGCTAATATGAGAGAAAAATATAAGTTCTAATAATGCTCTTGTATATAACTTAATGAAAGGTTTTTGTGCTTAAGTGTTTATAATGCTCTCTAGAAATGAGCTCGGTTTTTTTTTTCACGTGAGAGACTTGCGGAATTAGGTTGATTAGATGAGTTTATATATATGATTACAAAAACCCTAGCTTTCCTAAAATCACATAATCTTTTGTGCCGCCATCTTATGTGAAGTTAGGAAAGTTTTTATCTTATTTGACTTAATCATATAGATAGAATCAAATAAGATAAATACTCCTAGTGTTTAGGTAACCAATATATTCTCATCTAATCTACCCGCTGCTTAATATATTTTCCAAAATAATTCTTAGAAAATATTTTTACAAAATCTTTTCAAAAGTACGTAGCTTGATATCCCATTTAGTAAACCTGGTTCCCTGAACCTGGTTCCCTGAATTAAGTATGTTATGAATTCTGTTCCAGCTTTGTACTAGAATTCATAACATGATTTATCACACTTAAAACACTTATATCACCTACTCATATAAGTCATACTACAGAGCACATTACATGAAAAACTAGATTAACAGTAAAGTACAAATATTCTTCTTTTCATGTAATCTACAAGACTTGAATCTTCCTTGGATGTTTCATCTTGAGCAAAGTATCTTTCTTTGAATGTCTTCGAAAGGCTTCTATGCTCCAAGTCTTAGAATCAGCTTAACTACTGCACATATAACATGGTTAACATGCAATAGATAATATGTGACTGCTTTACAGCATAGCAGTCAAGGAAACAGTTCCAACTGGTTCCCCACCAGTACATAGATCAATTCATACCTAACCATTTCCTGTAAATAGACAAGTTAGTTCAGTTGATAACACAAGCAAATAATAACTTGTCTAGGGAAACAGTATTCTATTGTAGCTAGTTCCCTAACCAACTGTTCGCAATGCTTGTGACCTGTTTCCTGTAACTGTTTGTCATCATTCAAAACATCAAAACCTAAGGGACTCAACACCAGCTATGCCTCATCAATACCCAAAAAATCTAGGAGTAGTTGCGCCCCATTAATACCCAAAAACCCTAAAGCCAGCTGTACCCCACTACTACCTAAAAGCACTAAGCCTACTAACCCTAGGCATGTCTTCATAACACCCAAAGCAAACCCCCTTACTCCACAAATATCCCAAGCCTAATTCCCACAGAAGCCCAACTCGCAGGGTTTATTTGCCAAAAAAGAATGTGCCCCATCCTTGACCGTAAAAAAAACAAACCAAAAATAATAACTCGATTGTATTTAAGCCTAGAGTCGTGTGCCAAGTCGGTTTAAAAAGTCCATGGATATTTGACTATGGGGCAATTGATACAATGACCAATGATAGGAGTGACCTACTCAATTTTACCAAGACTCATAAAACCTTAATCCAAACCGCTAATGGGGAATATATGGAAGTCGCGGGATCCGACTCCATTAAATTTGGGGACAATTTTGTGCTGGATAATTGTCTTTTTTACCTAATCTTTCCTATAAAATTCTCTCCATTAGTCATATCACAAAAAAAATGAAATGTAATGTTAGACTTACTTCAGATACGTGTATTGTGCAGGATGCTCAAATCGGGACGACCCTTGGGCATGGTACTGAGTGGGATGGATTATATTACTTGGATGACATATCTGGGTAAGGCAGTGCTGCTGTCGTTTCTAATTCAATTGAAGCACGGATCAAATTATGGCATCGTCGTCTAGGTCATCCATCTCTAGGGTACTTGCAACATCTTTTTCCTTTAGCGTCTAAGTCTAAAATAAGTCTCGACTGTGATACATGTTTTCGTGCTAAGAGCCATAAACAGTCGTACTCTGATATAGCAAATCACCTTTTTATTTAGTTCATTCTGATGTTTGGGGACCTGCCCCCGAACTTCGTAACCACGATTTTGTGTACTATGTTTTGTTTATTGACGATTGTACTCAAATGAGTTGGGTTTATTTTATGAAGTAAAAGTCTGATGTTTTTCAGATATTTTCTGGTTTTTATTATATGATTTTAAATCAATTCAAAACTAAAATCAGCATTCTTAGATCTGATAATAGTGGAGAATATATGAACATTGATATGCATACTTTTTGTACTACACATGGACTTCTTCATCAAACTACTTGCCCAGATACTCCCCAACAAAATAGGGTCAGAGAACGAAAAAATCATATCCTTCTAGAAATGACTCAAGAAATGATGTTTGACTCTAATGTACCTAAATCTTTTTGGCCTGAATCCATTACCATAGCAAACTATTTGACTAATCGCTTACCTACAAAAAAACTTAACTATCGCACCCCTATTGCCACAATACGCAACCTTGGGATTACCCCTTCCGTCCATTTCTTACCACCTAAGGTCTTCGGGTGTACTGTCTATGTCCATCTTCCAAAACGGTATAGGCATAAATTAGAACCCCGGGATATTAAATGTGTATTTGTTGGTTATGGGGTATCACAAAAGGGATATAGGTACTTTGACCCGGTGTCAAAAAGGATGTATACCACTATGGACTGTGATTTTGTTGAACATGTATATTGGTAGTGTCAACCTAACCTTCGACTTCAGGGGGAGAGTTTGAGGGACAATCTCAGTTGGGTGACTGGAAATGTTAAAACCAGCACAGATATTGCAGGGATTCCCACTCAAGACCCAAGTGAAGCTGATATAATACATCCTTCCCTAGTACTATCTCCAAGGACTACTCCTAGGCCCGAGCATCCATCTCAATCATCTTAGGTAAGTAACACTTCCCCTATTGTGACTAATATCCATGATATAAGTAACACTGGAATATCACAAGAGGAGGCAGGTACTAGCGACCTGTCGGAAAGATACCAGCTACCTACAAGAAGTACAAGGGGGGTCCCACCAAGAAGGTATGACCCTTCCTTTGTAGCTCAAAAGATAAAATACCCAATTCAAAAGCAGTCTTTAGGGAACATGTCCCTAACAGATGTAGCCTTCAATGCTGTCGTATACTTAGAAAAAATTCCAGCAATAGTTGAAGAAGCCCTAAAAGATAGAAATTGGAGGGAAGTAATTAATGCGAAAATTGATGCTTTATCTCATAAGAAGACTTGGGAACAATGTGTCATCCCTGGGAACAAGAAAGTTGTAGGAGTCAGATGGATCTTTACTATAAAATATAGAGCTGATGGAAGTATTGAATGATACAAAGCCAGGTTAGTAGCAAAGGGCTACACTCAGGTTTATGGTATCGACTACTCATAGACTTTTTCACCTGTTGTAAAGATCGATACCATTAGAGTTCTCTTCTCAGTAGCTGCCAACAGAGAATGGCCGCTGTATCAGTTTGACGTAAAAAATGCTTTTCTTCATAGTGAAATATCTGAAGAAGTATATATGGAGGCACCTTTGGTTTTTTCACAGAATTACAGACCAGGGGAAGGGTGTAGGTTGAAAAAGGCTCTCTATGGCTTGAAACAGTCTCCGAGAGCTTGGTTTGGAAGATTCACACTAGCTATGAAGAAATTTGGTAACCGTCAAAGTAATTCTAACCATACACTGTTCTTAAAAAGAAGAGGCAAGCTGACTACATGCCTTATCATTTACGTTGATGATATGATTATTATAGGAGATAATAAGGAAGAGGTCCAGTTACTGAAGGAAAAACTTTTTCAAGAATTTGAAATGAAAGTAAAGAATCAATAGGGAGATGGAATATGATTAATTATACTCTAGAGGGGGGGTGAATAGAGTATAACCGATTTTCGCGTTCAGGATCTCAAGGTCTTGAACTGGCTTTCAAAGGCAGAATATAAGCGTTAAGGCTTATCTTTGAAACTGGATGTCAAAGCCTTGAAATTGGTTTCAAAGGCTTTTTCTCAGGCTTTGACTGTTTGCTGCTTTGATTGATGAGCGAAGCAAACATAAAACATAAGCAATGAAGACAGAAATAAGATGAGACAAAACACGGAGATTTGATACAAAGTTCGGCAACTAATTTGCCTACGTCTCCGCCTAGGATTGTCCAACCCTTAGGATTTAACTCGCTCTTTTATTACTTCCCTTAGAGACCTAAGTCACCCTAAAAGATCTTAATCCCCATCTTCTACTCCATAGCACCCCAGCTACACTTTAGCATCTCAGATCCTAGTAATAAAAAGCTCTCTCTTTTTCTATACATTTGAGTATTATGAGTATACTCTTAGTATAACACTCTCTCAAAATATTCTTTTAAACACTCAAGAGATTATACTTTGATTTTCTCTCAATCTAAATACAAGATAAAGTTTATGGAATTAGAGAGAAAATAATGAAGCTTTGTTGATGTGCTTGTGACTAAAATTCACGATTAAAGCTTCTGCTCTTTACTTTTTGTTTCGTTGTGTCTCACGTTGTCTCTACATCTTTCTTCAGCTTCAAAGCTTGGAATATATACTGAACTTGATTTCAGGCCGTTGAAAGGAGGCTCAAAATAGGCTGTTGAAAATCGGATTTGCCTTCAATACTTTCAGCAAGATTTCCTCCAATATGGTTGTAGAGAATAATTCATTTTGGCTGTTGAAGATTGATATCATTGAATATATTACAGCAAGAATATTTCCACTTTATTTGCTGCACCTTGAAGCTTCAAAACAGATTTCGTTTTCCATAACCACAATGCTTGAATTTTGGTAATAACCAAAATTAACTTGAATAATCTTCAACATATATGAGCATTACTTATTTGCTGAAATTAAGAGATATCTTTGACAGAAAAATCATGTATAAATAAGTTAGGTTAGAGCATAAAATAAGTGAAATAGGGAAAGGATAAAACACAAGATTTAGGCAATTAGAAGATTCTTATCCTTTGACAAAGTGTTTAAACTTTGCTGACTATTTTGAGACGTGGCTCAAGCTTTTGAAGACGTGGCTCAAGAGTTATTCTCGTCCTTTGACAGAATGCATAAAGCTTTTGCATTATAGCTTCCATTACTTCCAACACATTGTCAACTCTATGCATTATAAACTTGTTCAAAATAACAACAAGATATAAAACCGTAAAAACTTTGAAAGACATAAAAACAAAAAGACGTTGCTTAAAAAAATCAAACAATCAAGGCTTTGAAAGCTAAAAATAAAAGACGCGGAAAACTTTGAAAACAGCTTCAAGGCCATGAGAATCTTTAAAACGAATGGAAAAAAAAAACAATTTTTTTAAAAAAAACATTGAAAGCAAAAGCAACATATCCATCCGCAATTTATGTATCCAAAACATTTCAAAAATCATTTAATAAATATTTGATAATTATCTATAGAATAAGTACCAAACATTTTGATCCAATATTAATATTAAAAAGTGACAGTACGTCAAGGCAATGACAAGAGTGTCAAGACTTTGACATACACATGCAAAAAATAAACATATACAACTTACTCAAATAGCTCCCCCTAAGAGGATGCTTCCCCATTTAACATTCCAAGCTCAAGACGAATAAAGTTAAATTGTTCTTCGCTCAAAGGCTTGGTGAAGATGTCAGCGAGTTGCAAATTAGTAGAAATAAAAGATATAGATACGTCTCCTTTCTCCACATGATCGCGTATGAAGTGATGTCTAACATCAATATGTTTAGTGCCAGAGTGTTGAATTGGATTCTTCGTTATGGATATAACACTCGTGTTGTCACACTTGATAGGTATGCCTTTGAAGTCTAACCCAAGGTCTCTTAATTGTTGAGATATCCACAAAATTTGTGAACAACAAGCACCGGCTGCAATGTATTCGGCTTCGGCAGTAGAGAGTGCCACCGAATTTTGTTTCTTTGAATGCCAACTAATGAGAGATGAACCCAAGAATTGACAGCAACCTGAAGTACTTTTTCTATCCACTTTATAACCTGCAAAATCAGCATCTGAATATCCAACAAGTTCAAAGTTACTATTACAAGGGTACCAAAGACCGAAATCCTTTGTCCCATTGAGATAGCGTAAAATCCTCTTAACTGCACTCTAATGAGATTCTTTGGGGTTAGCTTGAAAACGAGCATACATATACACACTAAACATAATATCTGGCCTACTTGCCGTGAGATAGAGAAGAGATCCAATCATACCTCGATATTCCTTTTGATTTACTGACTTACCATTTTCATCTTGATCTAAAAGTAATGACGAACTCATAGGAGTCTTAGCCTCTTTAGATTGAGTCATATTGTACTTCTTAAGGAGATCTCTTGCGTATTTGCTTTGATTTATAAATACACCTCCTTTCTCTTGTTTAACTTGCAATCCAAGAAAGAAGTTCAACTCACCCATTAAACTCATCTCAAATTCCCTACACATAATCTCAGAAAATTCTTTGCAAAGGGAGTCGTTAGTTGCACCGAAAAGAATATCATCAACATAAACTTGAATTATTAATAAATCTTTACCTTTGGTTTTCACAAAAAGAGTTTTGTCAATCAACCCTCTTTTGAAATTATTTTCTAAAAGATATTTTGAAAGACGCTCATACCAAGCCCTTGGAGCTTGTTTCAAACCATAAAGCGCTTTGTCAAGTTTAAAAACATGATTTGGAAATTTCTCATTTTCCAAACCGGGGGGTTGAGCAACATATACTTCTTCTTGTAAATAACCATTCAAGAATGCACATTTGACATCCATTTGAAATAACTTAATTCGCATAAAGGAAGCAAAGGCAAGGAGCGTTCGAATAGCCTCCATTCTAGCCACGGGAGCGAATGTCTCTTCATAATCTATCCCTTCTTCTTGATTATAACCTTGGGCTACTAATCTTGCTTTATTCCTCACTATCTTTCCATTCTCATCAAGCTTATTTCTGAACACCCACCTTGTTCCAATAACTGAATGATCCTTTGGTCTTGGTGTGAGTGTCCACACTTTATTTCTTTCAAATTCATTTAGCTCACTTTGCATAGCTAAAATCCAATCGGGCTCTTAAAGTGCTTCATTGATATTCTTCGGTTCTACAAGAGAAACAAAAGCGTGAAATGCACACAAATTTTTAACATTAGAGCGTGTTTGTATACCAGCTTTTGGATCCGAAATTATATTGTTTGTTGGATGAGATGAGGAGTATTTGAACTTTCGTGGCAGCATCAAAGGAGCTGATGTAGTTTCCTGAAGTATCCTTTCAAGGCCTTGAGATAGGTCTGAAGGCCCTGGAGTGGCTTCTGGTATAATATTGTTCGTCTGTTCAAGACTTTGAGATGGAGTTTCAAGATCTTGAGGCTGCTGGTTAAGGCTTTGATCTAATTCATCTGCGTCTAAAATTGGCTCTTGCATATTCTGGGCAGATTTCTCCATTTCATTATCTGACGAACTATCTTCTCCTTCTGTCTCAAATGAATATCCTTCATGCTTATTCAAGTTTAAACCTGTAAAACCATCACTCAAGATACCATTCTCGATTTCATCAAAGATCACATGTATACTTTCTTCAACAACTTTAGTACGCTTATTGAAAACTCTATAAGCTTTAGAATTCACGGAGTAACCTAACAAAATTGCTTCATCACTACATGCATCAAATTTACCAAGGTTGTCTTTGCCATTATTACGAACAAAGCACATACATCCAAAAGGTTTGAAATAGGAAATATTAGGCTTTTTACCTTTAAACAATTTGTGAGGAGTTTTCTTTAAAATAGGGCGAATCAAACAACGGTTTAAAATATAGTTTATTGTATTAACAGCTTCTGCCCAAAAGTATTTTGGCAAATCATTATCCAAAAGCATTGTCCAAGACATATCCTCAAGAGTGCGGTTCTTTCGTTCCACAACTCCATTTTGTTGAGGTGTCCTAGGAGCTGAAAAATTGTGAGAAATACCATATTTAGCACAAAAGTTATCAAACTTTAGTTGATCAAACTCTCTACCATGATCGCTTCTCACAGCAATTATGGGTAGGTTTTTTAATGTTTGTAATTCTTTGCAAATTTTTGAAAACTCTAGTAAAGCCTCTGATTTTTCACGCAAAAATGAAATCCAAGTAAAACGGGAAAAATCATCAACAACAACAAGGATGTATTGTTTACCTTTAGGTGATTTAACACGCATAGGACCACATAAATCTATGTGTAGAAGCTCTATTGGGCGAGAGGTACTTACAACCTTTTTGGCTTTGAAGGATCCTTTTGTTTGTTTACCTCTTGCACATGCTTTGCAAAGCTCTTTTTCTTTGAAATCTAACTTTGGTAGTCCACATACTAAGTCCTTTGAGAAAAGCTTCTTCATGGTATGCATATTAATATGACCTAACCTTCTGTGCCAAAGCCTTGAGTCGCTGGTCAAGGCCTTAAGACATTTTAAGCTAGTACTTGCAACTTGGTTAGTATGAAAAGCATAAACATTATTGCAACGAGGAGCAATTAAAATAATTTTACCGTCCACCTTTCTTTGTACCTCGCATTTTTCTTCATCAAAGATGACTTTATTACCTTTATCGCATAACTGAGAGATGCTAAGCAAGTTGTATTTAAGACCTTCAACTAGGTACACATCATCAATGGTGTTTGATGCATTATCTCCAACTTTTCCAATACCAATTATTCTACACTTTCCTTTATCACCAAGTGTAATTGTTCCAGCAGATTGCTCTTTGATCATTGAAAATAAAGAGGACTTCCCACTCATGTGCCGTGAGCATCCACTATCTAGAATCCACTTATAATCTTTGCTCTTGGTGATTTCCTACAAAAGAACAAAACATCAAACCTTTCGACTAGACTAAATTACAAATTTAGATTCATAATCGGGATGGACCATGTTAGGTGGTCTAGTCCCTTTAGGAACCCATACTTGCTTGATCTGGTCTCGAAGAAAAATAGGAAATGAATTTTTAAGAGTTTGAGGGTCATTCCTACGAAAAGGATAAGTTAGCTTAGTATGACCCTTTTTGCAACAGTAAAAACATGTAGGTGTTCGCCAATTATCCTTTGCTTTTACAAACGTGGTCATGGTTTTATTTGGAAAATTTTTGTTGTAACCAAGACTGCTTTTATTCAAGGATGATTGGTGCTCACCTAGCATTTTTTCAAGAGTAGATTCGGAGTGAGCAAATCTAACCAAGGAATTATATAGCTCTCTACACTTCCCAGCGAGTAGCTTCTTTTCCTTCTCCAAGTTATCATTACAATAACTCAAAGAGGCGAGCTTTCGTTTTAAAACAGTGTTTTCAGTGTTCAAGGCCTTGACCTGGGTATCAAAGGATGACTCTGAGGCTTGAACCCTGAGTTTAAAAGCTGACTGAGAGGCTTTGAGATCAGTTAGTTCCTTAGCAAGACTTTCAGAAATACTTACCTGTTGGTTTAGCTTCTCCTTGAGAATCTTGGATTCAAGAATCAAACTCTCTTCATTTATAATCATATTTTGCAAGAATTCGGACAGAACATCAATTGGACTTGAGATTAAATTTTTCACCATTACCTCAAGATGTTCTTTCTTTGCATCATCATGATTAGCCATAAGACATAGGTTTGCTTGTTCATCTTCTGAGTCACTAGATGAATCTGAATCACTCCATGAAGCAACCATAGCTTTCTTCTTATAATCCTTTTTGTGGAAAGGCTTCTTCTTTCGTTGAGGGCAATCTTTCACTAAGTGATCTGTTTCACCACACTCATAGCATGTTAGTGTATTAACTTTATTCATTGAGTTGGATGACTTACCTTTATATTTATTTGAATGATAGTCTCTGCCTCTTGAGAAATTCTTCTTCATTTTCAGAATCTTGGCAAGACTTCTAGCAATGAGAGCAAATGGATCTTCATCATCACTATCATCACTATCTTCATTGGTTGAAGATGCTGGTTCACCATCTTCTTCATTAAGAGACATCTCATGTGTGATCAATTTTCCAAGAAGATCATCCAAAGGCAAAGTTCTCAAATTTTGAGCTTCTTCTATCGCGGTTACCTTCGGACCCCACTTTGATTTTGGAAGACACCGTAGAATCTTTCTCACCTTTTCTTCATTTGTGAATACCTTACCAAGAGAATCCAGATTGTTCACTATTTGGGTAAATCTTGTGAACATCTCTTTCACGGTTTCATTAGGCGTCATTTTGAACAACTCATATTGACGAAGGAAGATGCTTATCTTACTTTCTTTGACTTGACTCGTTCCTTCATATGTGACCACCAATTTATCCCATATCTCTTTAGCACTTTTGCATGCAGAGACTCTATTGAATTCATTTGCATCTAAACCATAGTAGAGAAGGTTCATGGCTTGATAGTTTTTAGCAACACTTTCCAAATCCGATTGAGTAAAATCATCATCTTCTTTAGGAACCATTGTGCCACTTTTATTAGTCTTCATTGGCACCCTAGGACCTTTCTTGATAATATCCCAGAGTTCAAAATCTTGATCAATCACAAACATTTGCATCAATGAACGCCAATGGGCAAAATTATTACCACAAAATAGACGAGGGCGATTGGTAGACCTTCCTTATGCAAAACCACCACCTATTGAATTCATTTTTCCTCACAGATGATTAAATCTTTTTCTTGTGAGTCTAGCTCTGATACTAATTGAAGAATCAATAGGGAGATGGAATATGATTAATTATACTCTAGAGGGGGGGTGAATAGATTATAACCGATTTTCGCGTTCAGGATCTCAAGGTCTTGAACTGGCTTTCAAAGGAAGAATATAAGCGTTAAGGCTTATCTTTGAAACTGGATGTCAAAGCCTTGAAATTGGTTTCAAAGGCTTTTGCTCAGGCTTTGACTGTTCGCTGCTTTGATTGATGAGCGAAGCAAACATAAAACATAAGCAATGAAGACAGAAATAAGATGAGACAAAACACGGAGATTTGATACAAAGTTCGGCAACTAATTTGCCTACGTCTCCGCCTAGGATTGTCCAACCCTTAGGATTTAACTCGCTCTTTTATTACTTCCCTTAGAGACCTAAGTCACCCTAGAAGATCTTAATCCCCATCTTCTACTCCATAGCACCCCAGCTACACTTTAGCATCTCAGATCCAAAATTAACTTGAATAATCTTCAACATATATGAGCATTACTTATTTGCTGAAATTAAGAGATATCTTTGACAGAAAAATCATGTATAAATAAGTTAGGTTAGAGCATAAAATAAGTGAAATAGGGAAAGGATAAAACACAAGATTTAGGCAATTAGAAGATTCTTATCCTTTGACAAAGTGTTTAAACTTTGCTGACTATTTTGAGACGTGACTCAAGCTTTTGAAGACGTGGCTCAAGAGTTATTCTCGTCCTTTGATAGAATGCATAAAGCTTTTGCATTATAGCTTCCATTACTTCCAACACATTGTCAACTCTATGCATTTTGGTTTCCATCATGTTTTCAACTCTATTTGACTTTGCATTTTGACTTCCATCATTAAACATAAAAACATTAGTAATCAAGGTGGAGTCTTCAGAAAGATTTGGGGAGGTTGAAATATTTCCTTGGAATTAAAGTGCTCTGGTCAAAGAAGGGCATTTTTATTTCTTAGAGAAAGTATATTCTAGACTTATTAGCAGAAACGGGTATGCTAGATTACAAACCTGCTAATACACCAATGATTATAAATCATAGGTTACAGATTGATGAGGAAGGAGAGCTGACTAATCAAGGACAATATCAAAAACTGGTGGGAAAACTTATTTACTTGTCACATACTCGACCTAATATAGCATACACAATTGGGGTGGTAAGTAGGTTCATGCATAAGCCCTAAATCTCTCATCTAAAAGCTATCTTTAGGATACTAAGGTATCTTAAGAAGACACCAGGAAGAGGAGTGATGTTTAGCAACAATGGTCATCTAAGACTTCAAGCATATACTGATGTTGATTGGGCAGGAGACCGGGATAGCAGGAAATCGACCTCCGGATATGTTACCTTAGTGAGGGGTAACTTAGTCACTTGGAAGAGTAAAAAACAGAAGGTAGTTGCAATGTCTAGTCCTGAACCTGAATTCAGAGGAATTGCAAAAGGGGTTATGGAAGTTTTGTGGTTAAAAAGGTTGTTGACAGAGGTGGGGTATGGTCTGGACAATGGTTGTGACTTGTTCAGTGACAATAAGGCAGCAATTAGCATGTCCGAAAATCTTGTTCAACATGATAGAACGAAACACATGGAAGTGAATAGGCACTTTATAAAAGATAATTTAGAGGAAGGGAATATCAGGCTTCAGTTTTGTCGATCAGGATATCAGCTAGCGGATATGTTAACAAAAGCAGTTGGAGGAGACGTGTTTGAAGATCTGTTATACAAGTTGGGTGTTGAAGATTTGACCATCCAACTTGAGGGGGAGTGTAGAAAAGATAAAGATAAGCATGAGTTAAGATAAGTATAGGTTAATGTTTTAGATAATGTAAAATATAAACAGTACAAGATAAGATAAAAAAAGAAGAGTACAGGGCAAAGTCCAATACCTAGCTGACGGGTTTGTATAAATACATACCCGAACTATTGTATCCATTCATTCAGTATCCAATAATAAAAATACACTACAAAAATACAAGTATTCAATTCTTCTTCCAGCTATGAGCCAATTATTATTTTAAACCACCAAGTCAACTTCCTCCTTCGATGGTCAGATAATTGGACTCATTCATGGTAGATTGCCGGTGTGTTAGCATATTGATTCAAATGCCAATATATCCATTAGAGCAGACCTGAAACAGGCAACCCTTGGGGGGTGGGGGGATATAGAGAGGAAGGGTAGACGAGGGTAGGGAGAAGGGAATGGGAGTAGCAAGGAGTAGGAGAAGGCTATGAGTTAGACAAACATAATAGAAGTAAAACTACACCAATCGCTTGCAGAGAAATTGAGGAAGAGCAAGAGGTAGTTTGGAAGGAAGATGAATAGTTCTTCTGATTTGCATGCTCTCAAGAATTGAGGGAAAAAAAAACTCGAATTTCTTAATACAAGCTTAGTTCATGTCAAAAATAAAAGGGAAAACTCATGTACATCAAACCATGCATTAGCCCGTGAAAAGACGTATACGATTATGGTCTAAAAATCAAACCTTATTTTATCAACTTAGAGGCATAAAAAACTGTGGAAAATTCAATCAACAAAGGTTAATGATGCTGACTGTTTGGAGGAACTCACGTGACTATGACATAACTAATGTTTTAGTGTATTCCTCCTCTGCCTACAAGACTTGTACCTTTATTTGGGTTCCAAAAGGCGCAGGACTTTTACTTTATAGGAGGAATTTCTATTAGATTTTATGTGTATCGATTACCATCATGAAGTCACAGTATAATAAACAGGGTGAATTGCGTGGGGAAAAGAGTGTTGATGGTGAGGAGGATGTGAACTGGACGTTCAATGATGAGGAGGAAGGCATGGCGCGGCTGGAATTAAGCATGATAGGAAGGTTTCTGGACCCCAAAGCAAGTGAATACGAACGCCCTAATATCCATGATGACCAAGCTTTGGAACCCAAAACATTGGATGGAGATTAACTGCATCGAAAAGAACATATTCTTCTTTCAATTTCACCATTGGAGGGACAAGGAAGCAGTCACGGGGACACAACCTTGGCATTTCAACTGGCACATTCTTGCGTTAAGTGACATCAAAGGTAAGTGTAAGCGCCCTTTGAAAATTTCCCTCCATAAAGTTCCATTCGGGTTAGAATCTATGACTTACCTTTTGGTGTCCGGCTAAATTTGGATAATATAAAAAAGAATGGAGATAAGATTGATGCGTTTATTCGATTAGATAATAGTAAAAGTGATATCTATAGCAGGAGTGTCCGGATGAGAGTGATGGTGGATATTTCCCAACCAATGACAAAATTGGTGATGGTGCGAATGAGAGGGGGTGAGAAATCCAACGTATTTGTGAAGTATGACAAGCTCCCCATTTTCCGTTATGGTTGTGGTAAGCTTGGGCATGGAAACAAGGACTGCGAGGAGATGTATGGCAAAGTAAACTTCCCTATACCTTTTGATGATTCCATTCATGCATCTCCTTGGCAAGGGAAGGGTAAGGATGATGAGATAACAAGGGGAGCAAAATCGGCAGCTAATTGAAAATTGTTTGTGAAGAAGGAATCTAGACAGGATGTGGGAAAGCAGATGAAGGAGATTGTGGAGAATATGTAGCGGTTGCATATAATAAATACCTTTGTGGAGGATGTTGCATGAAAGAATGGTGAGGTGAGGGAAGGGGTGAATGCGGAGGTATAAGGTGCGGGTGAGGGGATGATGCGGGTAAGTGTAGGAAACTTAGTGGGTGGGGCTCTGAGTCAGAAAAGGTGGGGGAGCCAAGATGGAGAAACATATGGGCACAGTATGGGGAATAAGGGGGTAAGATTGATACTTAAGGATCATGCTGAAGTACAGTTGAATGAAGATTTGCCAAATACCAAATCAATAGATAGGGTGATGGCTGTGGAACAAAGGGGTGAGATTTTGGAACCAAAGAGAAGATGCACAGGATAGCAACTCGTAGTGCAAGGAGCAGGGATACTGCTGCTATAAAACTGAATTTTGGTGTGCTGGGAATTAAAGGGGCTGGTAGAAAAAGGGAGTTTATGGATGCCATTGGTGGTAAGGATTTCCAAGAGGAGGTGAAGGGACTCAAGCAAGGGGAGGCTAAGATGATTGTCACGGTTCCAACTCAGGTAGCCTAATCCTCGAAGAGCAACGAAAATATTAAGATGGAACTGTTGAGGGCTTGGCAACCCTGTGACAATTCGAACTCTCCAATATTAGAGTTGGAGGGAAAAGCAGGGTATTGTAGATGGAAACAAAGATAGAAGGTAATGTGTTGGAAAAATTCAAAACAGGTGTGGATTTACCACAAGAATCTAGAATAGTAGCAATGGACAATTAGGAGGAATAGGGTTTTGGTGGCGTGGTAATACGATTCAAATCATCTCTTATTCCTCTCATCATTATGAAGCTGAGATTTTAGATAATGGTGGAAATGCAATTAGCAGAGCTGTGGAAATTTATGGTTGGGTCGAGACTCACAATAAGAAAAAGACCTGGGATCTTATGCATGACATCAAGATCTCAAGCTCCCTCCCTTGTGTAATGTTCAGTGATTTCAATTAAATCAATTCTTTAAAGGAAAAGAAGGGGGGTTTTCAAAGGAGTCAGAAGCTTATGGATGAGTTTAGAGGGGTCGTCGATGATTACTATTTGCGTGACCTTAGGTTCATAAGCAACGCTTTTACTTGGAAGCAAGGTAAGTCCTCTCGAACCTTGATAAGGGAGTGATTGACTGATTTGAAATGGTGCATGTTGTTCCCAAATACTAGGGTGTTAAAATTTCCTATTATATGCTTTGACCATGCACTTATTTGGCTTGGGATGAGGATGGAACCAAGACATCAGAGTAGGTAGAGAAGCTCGGGTTTAAAGCTTTTTAGCTGGGAGAGGAAGCATGTATTGAGACAATTAAGAATGAATAGATGTGCAGCCAGCAGCTCCCTATTCACACATGTATGAATAAGCTTACAAGCTCTCTCTATTTGTGGGTGGGTAAGAAGTTTGGAGACTAGAAAAGAAAGCTTAAGGAAGATGAAAAATAACTCCAATGCTTGTAGAGCAGTAGCCTTGATGATTGGGGTATTCGGCGGTGTGACGAGTTATCAAATTCGATAAACATGTGGAAAAGCATTGAGGAAACATACTAGTTTGCAAGGGCCCTGGCTAATGAGCTAAAATATGGGGATAAGAACATTGCTTATGTCCACAAAAAATCAAGCCAAATAAAGGCCTCCAACATAATTTCTAGGCTAATGGATGTCAATGGGATATAAAAGACCAAAGAAGGGGATATTGTTGGTGTGGTGAAAGTTTATTTTGAGGACTTCTCTATGGGTTCGGTAGAAATTATAGGTGACATAATAGATTGTGCAAGATTAATGGTCACGAATGAGATGAATATGTTGTTAGATGATTTACCTTTGGAAGAGAAGATAAGGGAGGCAATTTTCCAAATGCACCCAAATAAAGCCCCTAGGCCAAATGGGCTCCATGCACTGTTCTTTCATAAATGCTGGAAAATCATGGGTTCGAATGTGGTTAGATTCATTTGGAATTTGTGGGAGGTTGAACGAAACCTAGAAGTGGTTAACAAAACAAGCATTGTTCTCATCCCTAAATGAAAGGAGCCAAAGAAAGTTGCTGATTTTAGACTTATCAATTGCTGCAATGTCATATACAAAATCATCTCTAAGATATTGGAAAATAGACTAAAACTTCTACTAGGGGAGCTAATCTTGGAGAATTAGAGTGCTTTAGTTCTAAAAAGATTTATCACGGATAATGCATTGGTGGCATACAAGGTCTTTCATGCAATGAAGAAGATGGGAGATGGGTAACATAGCTAGATGGCACTTAAGTTGTATATGCGCAAAGCGTATGACAAAGTTGAGTGGCCTTTTCTTCAACATGTGATGCTCGCAATGGGTTTTAGTGAGAACTGGTGAGGCTGATAATGTATTATTTTGCATGCGTCTCATTCTCGTTCAAGATTAACGACAATGAAATAGAACACATCAAACCCTCTAGAGGATTGAGACAAGGTGATCGAATATCACCTAACCTTTTTCTCTTGTACGCTAATGTGTTTTCCTATATGATCTTGGAAGTTTCTCGAAGAAAGGAAATCCATAGGGCTCAGGTGTGCAAAGTTGGTCCTCAAATTTCTCATCTTTTTTTCCAAAGAGATACAAGAGAGTACTCGACGATTTCCAAAATTATTGGCAAATATAAGAGAGCATCTACTCAAAAAGTTAATCTCAATAAATCCAAAATTGTCTTCAACAAATATTTTAGGGGTGAAGGAAGTTGAAAGGCATGGCAAATATTTGGGCATCCCTACAATCATCGAAAAAGTTGAGAAGGATGTATTTAGTTTGTTATATGACATACTTTGGAAGATGTTGCAAGGGAGGTAGGAAAAGTTACTGTCGAGGCCGAGAAAAGAACTCCTCATCAAAGTGGTGTCACAATCAATTCCAACTTATATGATGAGCGTTTTTCGAATACCAGATTGTACTATTGATAAATTGCATTCCTTGCTGGCACGATTCTAGTGAGGTGATGGAGCCATAAGATCCACTGGGTATCATGGAAAAAGCTTAATATGCCAAAGAGTGAGGGAGGGATGGGTTTCATGTTTGGATTTTCATCCAAGCATTACTAGAAAAACAAGTATGGCGACTTCACCACAATCTAACATCCCTAGTTGCGTTGACTCTAAAGGCATAGTAATATAAATCCTGTGACATCCTTGGAGCATATAGGGGATATGATCTCAGTTTCACATGAAGGGGCATTTGAGGGTCTAAGGCATTACTACAAGAAGGTATACGCTAAAGAATACGGGATGGCACTAGGGTGGGAGCCTGGTCACACCCATGGCCTCCTATATGGACGAACTCAGGGTACACACGTCGATTAGGTTTGGTCCAGGAGAATTTGAAGGTGAATGACCTAATTGATCAGATTTCTGGGGGATGGGCAAGAACACTCGTCCACTAAATGTTTGCCAAAGAGGATGCTGATATGATTTTCCAAACACCATTGTCATCAAAGAGTGCGGGAGGATGTGATATATTGGTAGGGTATGTGTAATGGTGAGTTCTCGATCAAAACATGTTACTACTTAGGCGTGATGGGAGCTAGGGAAGCTGTGAATGACAGGAACGAAATATAGTGTTTGGAAGGACCGCCTAAGTTGCACCATTTCATTTAAAGGGCATCCAAGGGAAGTCTAAAAACAATGTGCAATCTAACGTAGAGACGAGATGTGGATGACAGTAGTTGCACAAGGTGTAAATATTGCACAAGAGACAGCTAATCACGCCATTTTAGACTTCCTGGATGGTGAAGAGTCAAGCACGCCCCAAAAGCTGATTTTAAGGAGACTTGGTTTTGGCTTTCTAAGAATTGCTTGAGTATGGATCTACTGCACATAAGCCCTCTAGCTTGGGCTACTTAGTCATACAAGAACAAAAAATCTTTTAAGATGTGTCGATAGACCCAATGAAGTTTGTTGTTGTTTTGTCAGATTTGTGAAAGGATATGAACAGCATGCATTGAAAGTGTTTGTTGATCAAGTGAATAATATATGCTATTTAGCTACTAGCTAGGCAGTCCCACCCAATGGTTTCATTTAGATCAACGTGGAGTCCCATATCTTGGAAGGTAGGAGATGTAATTTAGGGGTAGCTTTAAGGGACAACAATGGTAGGCTAGTGTTGTGTGCAACAAAGTCAGTTGGGGCTGATTGAAGTGCACATTGGGTAGAAGTTACAGCTATTGGGTACGGGCTTAAATTTGATGATAGATGGAGGTTTGAGAAGATCATTTTTGAAAGTGATACTGTAAACATGAAATCGTGTCTCCCCCCATGTAGAGGTCCTATGACAAAATAACCCTAACGAGCAGATTCACCTTGGGTCAAGAATGAACATGTGTCAACCCAAAAACACCTCAAAACTAAACCCTCTAAAGGCCTCAAACACAAACAAGAACCCAAGACCCTTACCTTGGCCCAAACACATATCTAAAGTCACAAAATTCATATCATCAAAACACCAAAAACAAACCCCTAAACCCGTGCACAACCGAGGATCGAAACAGTTTTGCTCAACCCACAGAGAAGCATAAAAGCCAACTCAAAGCGTCGAAGACAAATGGGCATCAAACATAGAGAAGGCATCAAACGCCCACCCCTAGGGCATCCAACGCCCTCTTGGGAATCCAATGCCTAAACTAGTCCTAATTTGCTCCAGCTCAGCTCCTTTCTTGCTCATTTCCTCCAAACATCTGGTGCCCTTCATCACCGTTTAATGCACAACATCTGAGCGTCATTCAAAAGCGCTCCTATCTCATTTTAAGCCTCTTATTAACTGAGTAGAAGGTTTCCTAGCGTATTGAGCGTCTGACGCACAACGCCAGCATCTGAAGCATAGACTTGGTGTCCAAAGCTCAGGAAACTGATTTCTTTTTTGCCTATAAATATCACCTCATTTGATAACTACAAGGTCAGCTTTTTAAACATTTTCAATGGTTGTCACTCTGCCAAAATACAGCCCCAAAGCACCCTGAAACACAATCAAAGCTTCTTAAACATCCTTCATATTTACCAAGGATAAATCTAAGCGGATTTTGACACAACCAAGTAAGGAATCTTACCCCTTCAATACATACTCAAGAAAAGACCCAAGGAAAAGGACTCTCCTCAACGATAAACACCGAGGACCTCTAATCTCTTTCACTTCTATTTAATGCTTTGTCTACTTCTACTCCATTCACCTTCTAGTGTTTGATCTAGTGGTTTTCATTCACTCAAGACCCTTAGATTGGACCTTTTTTGTGATGATTGTGTGAGGTTTGAACCCCTCTCACATGAGCACTTATTTCAATTTTTATGCAACTTTTGATAAGCCTTGATTAACCAAAGAGTCATCACCCTTGATGCTCTCTTGTGATAAACTCTAAAACTTTTGTTTTAATGTCTCTTTTTCCTATAATGTGAAAAGTTAGGAGCAACTCCTACTTCACTAGTTCAAGTCTCAAAATCTAACTTTGAGCATATCGTTTAAGGAACCATCTTCATAGATTGGTTTTCTCTTAATCTCTCTAGCAACCCCTCTTTCTTACATTTTACTTATTGCAAATTATTTCATGTCTCTTTTGCATTTTTTTACTTAGTCTATAATGAAGAGATTTTGACATAACCATTCTCTTTAGACTCCATCAATATTTGACTCATTTTCATGAGCAAACCCTAAGTATGTATCATACTTGAATGCATATTGAGGATTTATATTTAAAGCTCATTTCTTATTCAAGCATCATAATTCATACTTTGATCTTGTTTATATCTCTATATGTCAATGATGTTCTAAGGCTAAATCATAAATGCCTCTTAAACTAAACTCATTCCCAAGTTGGAATATATTATGAGAAAAAGTCTCTTTAGATTTCTTTCTAAGGGCTTGTTAAATGCCACCCTCTAATTACTCAAACCGCCCCTCAAATTTACTATATTACCCCTCTCAAAACACTTACTTCACTAAAACCCCAACTCACATCCATGCCGGAAATAGCCACCCGTTGGAACCGTCGTTCACCCTCTCTGGAACCACCGGAATTGTCGTCCACCCTCGACGAAACCACCGGAACCATCCTCCACCCTCGCCGAAAAACATGAGTGGTCGCCTCGAGAAGGTTAATAATTATTATCATCGCCACCAAAATCTTCTATCGGAACCTATTATAACAAAAATAATTGTTACCTAATAATTTTTTTAAAAAACTGGGTTGCCGATGGGCTAGCCGTCCAATAGAAACGGCAAGCCCCCGAGCTAGTTGTCCAAGATAGGCTTACCGTTTTTGTTGGACGACTAACCCACGAGCAGCCTTTTTTATGTTTCTGGTTAACGTACTTTACCTGCAACGTTGACGTTGACGACTCGTCCATAATTTTGATGGTTTCCAACGTCAAGAAAGGGGGTTTTTGTGTGGTGGTTTATGGGATTCCTGCAGGAATAGTGGTTGACAACTGAGCGTGGTGGTGGGAGTCGGGAATTGTAGTGAGGTTCGTATTTACGGGAGAGTGAAGTAGGAAATAAGAATTGAAGTGTAAAATGTTCGATTTTATTTAAATGTGTGAAAGGACTAAATTGATATTTTTGGGGTTTGGGCAAGTTGGGGGCGGCTTTTTAACTAACTCTTACCTCCTGACTCATCATCATGCATAATACTTACGTTGCATTTCAACTAATTCTAATCTCCTGACTCTTAACCCTTGCCTCATATTACTTGTTTTAATTGTTGTGATTTCATACATAATCTTTACTTTGTAATGCAATTGCATGACCACTTTTATCTTATGCATTACTCAAGACCTATTGAAATGCAATTACGCCTAATAAGATAAACTTGTCTAACCGGCCATAGGGACCCTTAATCTTATAGACAATTACCAAAGGAATCACCTAATTTAGAGTTGTGTACATAATGTTTAACTTGCCAACCAACAATTAGAGTGTGTTTTTCACGTGATTTTGCATGTTTGCCTAGTACTAAAACTGATTTGTTCTCATCTCAATTCCAATTATTTGCACACTTTCTCAAATTGAAATAAATTGCTCATTCCCGAACCTATTCATGGTTCATAGACCATTCGCATGAGTAATTTTTGGATTCAAACCCGGGGGTTTCCAAACAACATTTAAATGTTTGGTGACAACTCCTCGACCCATTTCTATGCCACAAAACAACATAATCAATCCTTATTGACACGCACAGTATAGTAGGGCACTAGTGGGGAATAGTCCCTTCTCTTCTTTTTTTACTAAAAAGGGAAAAATTGAGTTGTAAAAACCGAACTCTCTTGTGGCAATTCGCTCATCGAGTTGTTCACCTGAAACCCGAAACCCAGTTGGGTTCCCAACCCTTACCATATAAAAAAGCCCCTACAAATACACTCGATGCAATTGACAACATTAGGAAAGGATCGAAGGGTTTGAGTCTTATCTTCACCCTCTTTAAAGAGGTGCATGCTCTTAGGTAGAAATTTCACATTCGTAGAGTTGGTAATAATATGACTCATTTAGTTGCAGATTAGACAAGAGAGATGCTATTGAACTCATTTGTAATGACTGTTTCTCTAATGGGGTGTGTTGTCTTTGGCTGAAGCCAATTTGGCTTAATTTATTTTTATCAATAAATAAAGTTCAAGAAAGAAAGATAATAATAAAATCAAATCAAATGAAAAAAGTTAAGCTACAATGGAAAAGAAGTTTAGCCAAAGTAATTCCTATACTCCATAACACAGTTCTAAAGAAATTTCAGACAATTTAAGTTAAGAAACCATAATAACATAGGCTTAAGCTTAATTTTAAGAAGCATATAAATAGCAACATACTCCGTACTATAATACCATATATACGAAGGTAACTGCAATCACTAAACCATTGACTAAGGTACAGTAACCTCAAAAAGCATAATTTCTACACACATCAGAAATCAACTGTTCTGTCGACATGAGACTTTACAATTAACATGTCACTAACATTAGCTGATAATTCACTGCCACTTACATTTCTCCCTTGATTACCGGTTCAAAAAAACGGCAAAAGACTTGCCATGATATCAAGAGTTAGAAATATGTGGGCACAACACAATGGAGATCCAGGTGAAAGAAGCACTCAACAGTGCTGCAAATTATATCAGATCTGGAAAGAGTTCTTTCATACAGTTTCCACTATTGCATATTCCCACCAAGTTAAAATGCGTTGCGGCTACAACAGCAAAAGCGGGTTACCAAAAGATAATCACTGCCCTACATTTTTGTTCTAGTATGAGTTGGTAATGCAGCAGGATCAAGCTCCCAGAAGCCTCTAAAACTACCACCTTTCTCATCTGTGAGCCTGAAAGAAGGAATCTGGTGGGAGAATCTTAGCAATTCATTCCGGGAGATCTCTATAGCGTTCTTCAGTGGCCTGAAAACCGAATGCAAATAACTTGCACGCTCTAAACGCAAGGCTATAATATATGATTTAGTGTCATCCTGGACTTCCACAATGTCGTAATCACACTTCTGCATGTCTGAAACAATCATTGAAGTATTCCAATTCCTGTAGAGGGCCCAGACTTCACCCTTTCTTGGGTAGATTGCAAACACACTCTTTCTTAAAGTAGGATCTGCACGTAGTTGATGAGAAAAGGAACTTGTCCCTATATACGTTTGCATTTTACAACTTTTAATCTTAAACTGCCCACAAGAAATTGGCATCTCTTTATCCTTCCATAAAATCATATCAGTAGGAGAATTGCACGGTTCCAGCCATGCTATTTGCACCTTAAATTGCGGGCAAAGATCTATTTTCTTAATGATGCCATAGTATTTTGGCAAGCCATCAGTATAACTGTACAGAGCCCAAACCTGATTTAGCTGCAACTTGTTAACAGATTTCAGGTCATCAAAGTTGAAGAACTCTGGATCTGGAACATCTTGAGCATTGACATCACTAATTGAGTTTTTCCTATGCACCTGATAACCCATACCATTATCACAATAACTTGGCAATGGCTTGTTAGTCGAAAAGTCAACAGAGCTAGTGTTTCCATTTGACTGAGGAAGGGTAATTTCTTCAAGGTTCATGGTAATAGAAGCTGGGTCAAGCTCAAATGAATCCTTTGGAACATCTTTCCTCTCATTACCACTCAGTCTAAAAGAAGGTACTCTATGGGAAAACCTAAGTGCCTCAACAGGTGGAATTCGTACTTCAATTTCATCTTTACGGCAAAACAAACTAGCAAAGCCCTTTAACTTTCCCAATTGAGCAACACGTATCCCAACAGTTTCATCATAATCTGAGAGTATCTCAACAAAATCATACTCAAATTTCCTGCCAGTTTCTGGAATTAAAAACCATTTAGCATCCCAATTCTTGAAAACAGCCCATGTCTCCCCTTTTCTAGGATATATCAAGACAGAATCTTTCCCACCACCTTTGTCCCAAGAAACTTCATGGGAGAACATAAGTCGATCTTCTGTAATCTCAGATTCACCATGTTTGAATTTCCCACATGAAAACGGCAACTCGGAATCAACCCAATCAGTCCCGCACTCATCATCAGGATTTGCCTCAAGCCAGGTTATCCGCAGCTTAAACCCTTGAGGATAAATTTTCCTAACCTTGGCATAGAATCTAGGCATCGCATCAGCAACATCATAAGCAGCCCACACCTGCCCAACTTTAAAGCACTGCTCTTCCCTCAGCATGTCAAACTCACAAAATTCTGGATCTGGATATTCATAAAATGTTGGCTCTGGTGTTTTTTCAGGGCTTGAACTCAATATACAACCATTATCAGATTCATTGTTTTTCTTGGTTGACTCAACCTCACCTTTGCCCTTCTGCCTCTCTTCAAATGAAGCAGCAGAATCAAAAACCTTTGAAGGCCCAGGCTCCTGTCTCTTTTCTGAAGCATCCACTTTTTCTTCTATTGTGGGACAAGATGGACCACTCTCCTTACCTTTTTTTGAAGGGTTCATGATATGTTCATCATCGCTTCCATCTTCATTGTATGACACATGCCGTTTGTTACGGTTAGATCTTCTAGTGCAGCCATCCCCATCACTATTGAACTGTTGTCCTCTAAGGAAATTCATGTCTGTGTGTATATCCACCTCTTCAGACTCCAGGCTACTCTCTGATCCAAAACTTTCACTAGACTTCGCCTCCTGGTTTTTCCCCCTCTTACCATTTACTCTACTAGTTGGCATAGATTCCTGCTCTGGCCTTTCCACTTTATTCGGACCTTTGTTTGTCTGTCTGGCTTTCTGTGCGCGTCTTACTTCTGCATTTTTCCCACCTGGAATCCCACCGTTGGAAGCTTGCTTCTCATTCAAAGCCTCCGATCCTTCCTTACTGACATTCACACTAGGAATGTTCTGCCCAGGAAACACAGGCTGAGTAGCATCTGATCCCGGTCTTGTACCTGGAGCAGACATATCATAGGCGATGAAGGGCTTCTTGCAACTCTGACAACAAAGAGCTCTATTTAGAACTTCCTTGTAATACTGATAACGAACTAAACATATAGGACAAGAAGTCCAGAAGGTCTCTTTGCCATTTGCCCCTCCTGATTGGGCTTGCTGTTTTGCCTCTTCACGTGTACCATTGAAACCCTTGACATATGAATTAGAATTGCTAGTAACGTTTTTCTGGACCCTAGATGTCTTACCAACATTGAGGTTCCTACTTGCCTGAGGGGGCTGGTTTGGTCTCACTGGTTTACAGGATGTTTTGCATCTCATGTCAAAAAATGACCTTTTATCCTTATCCAGAAGCACTCTCTGTGCTTCACCGATTAACTTGAAAGCAGCTTCAGCGCCAGAAAATTTGTTCTTATCAGGATGGAGAAGAAGAGCAAACTTACGATATTGTCTCTTGATTAATGTGTCATCTGCCTTGTGTTCAATTTGAAGAATTCCATACCAGTTTGATTCACTTCCGAACATTTTGGTCTCGGCTGAGCAATGCACATCACACACACAAATCATCTGGGAAATATTCTCCATATCAGGATAGAGCTGCTTGGCCTTCAAAGCAAATTTACGAGCAGCTGGAAAGTCTTTTGCTTCCATTTTCTGCTGTGCAATATCCTTGGCCCTCAAGGCCTCTTCTTTGTTGCATTCCATAACTGACCAGATTTACAAAATGAGCAAAACCAATTCTCGCACCAAACATCAAACAAAAAAATAACTACCATTGCTACATTGGTACCTTTATCAAAATCCCGAGAAATGTAGACCAAAATGCATGAGCTGAATGGATCTTCTAAATATCTCAACACATCAGCAAAACTCTTGACCCTAGGTATCTACATAGAGACAAGGGCCTGAAAAAAAACAATAACTAATGTTCAATACAAACTTGTCCATAATTCATTTTAAGAGGCTAAAAATCTGAGTTGAAAGACACTAATTAGATATGAGAAAAATCACAGTGAAACAAAATAAGTTCAACACGCTACACAAATATTTACAATCTAATGTGTAATGCATAAGGACGTGTTGCACAAATTGTAAGATTTTCGTTCGTCAAAAAGCGATGCTACATTATCAGCACCCGCTACATTATCAGCACCCTTAAACTTGTCAAAAAATCCTACGCAAGATTACTCGCACACCACTATGCCTCAACCGATCTCACAAGAAATCATAAAGAAAAGGGGCAAACACTTAAGATAAAGATATTAGGAAGAGTGTTAAATATGGACAAAATAGGGCCCTAAACTTTTGAAAATTACCACCTACACGAAAAGTGAGACCCCTAACCCAGCCTAATAATCAACCCGTAACTGATTTGACCTAATATTCTAAGACCCGAACCCAATCTACATCTGACCCGAATGTGACCTAACCCATTAATGACGTGACCCGAAGACTTGACCTGTTAATGACCCAACCCTATCACAGCCCGAAAAACGACTAAACCCGACGGATATCTGTTATGACCTAATAGATATCGACCCATGACCTGATTTTACTTATGACCTAGTTTTACTAACTTGTTTTTACCTGATTTGAGATAACCTTAAAATTATACTTTCATATTAATTTCAAAATGCATATTTTAAGAAACTAAACTCATAATTTTTAACACACTTCCTAAATATTTTGAGCCCGTCTAACCCATCCAAAAGGCCAAAGTAACCCAATTAGACCAGATTTGATAAGACCTGATTCGATAATTTTCCATCAACATTTAACTGTAAACACAATTATATAGTCGTTTCTATTCAAGAAATTAAAATAATGTATTTATGATCAATCATTTCTATTTTAAGGCTTTGGAAATTCTTACAAATGAGCCTTATAGTCATAAAAGGTGAGTTGTGCATGAATTATGTTGTTCAAAGATATTCTATTTGTGCATGAATTTTTTAATGAATTATGTCTATCAAATCTCCATCATACGAAACAACCCATTTAGGAATTGATTCGAATTGACGCAAACCGATTATGACCCGAACTCAAAATCTAATTGAACAAAAAATAATCCAATATAACTCGTTTAAGAACCGATTCGAATTAAAACAAAACATGATCCAAACCCGAAACAGCCTGCTATAACCCATCTGGAACCAATCCGAATTGATTCAAACCGAATATGATCCGAACCCAAAAAAAACGTTGTAAACCGTCATGGAATTGATCCAAATGTACCCGAACTGAACATGACCTAAACCTGAATGAAACCCGACAAAGTAAATAACCGAGTTGACCTGACCCAATAACGACCTAACCTAACCCAACCCAAAAGAACAAATTTACCTGTTTTTGACTCGATGATAACTAACTAGCGATCAATCAACTCAGAACCAATTTGTGAACCATAAATTGACATCTTTACTTTTGAACCCTCTTCGTAGCTTTGCATGTCAAAAGAATAAAAAACAATAACCACCCTTTTAGAATATACATCAATAGTTAGAGAGAAGTAATTGTGCAAAAACATCCAGGATTTTCTATAGATGCCTTTGATAATTATGTTGCTCAACCAATTCATTTTGAAATTTTATAACCTTCTATAGCAATTGATTAGCTTCACCACCCCCAAGTTGAAATTAAATTACAAATTACAAATATACACCCGCAAGCACGCATAAATTAAATTTTTCCTCCGTTATACCAACATTCTTCTCATTTATAAGGTTAAAATATCAACACAGTTGCCGGCAAGTTAATATGGAGTACATCATAACATATTAACATGCCCTCAGTGAACAGGGCACTCATTTGCGCGATAAAAAAAAGTCCAGCACGCCAGCATAACAAAACAACAAAGAACAATATTTTACTTCTACAAATTTATCTTGTTCTTTTAAATTTTGAAAAGAGGCGGGACAGGACACCAAACGACATTCTTGAACAAGGAATTCTTCCATCTTTCTAAAATGCATGTAGTCTTAACAAATTCTAAACCAAAGCACCCAATTTGAGTAAACCACACTTGAACATGCAAACAAAACCAATTAAAATAAAACCAGCAACCAGAGAACTAGAAGATTCTAGAAGACGAACCACCCAAAATCAGTACACCATCTACCGGTGCAATTCACAATGTAGAACTTCTATACTATTGAATTATCAATACCTAAGGAAAATCAAAGCATTCTCAAGCAATAACTTTTGTAATAAAAATTGCATCTAAACATAAAAAATTTATAAAAAAAACGGATCAAGATTTCAACCTAACAACAAAAGGATGAGAGTATTTAAAGGAGTGGATATTAAGATTCGTATCGCACTTACAGTTGAGACCATGAAACAGAAAAGAAGACGGCTGATGGCTAACGCAAAGCTGAGTTGCCTCAGTGAATGGCGAAGAAGCAGCGACTGAGAGTGAGAGACGAATGCAGCGAGGACGCCTAGCGAGAATAGAGGTGGCAGGGAGGAGTGTCAGAGCGGGAGAGAGATTAGAGATGGGAATGTGAGAAGGGAGAGATTGAAAAGAATAGGAAACCCTAGAACTTTTTAGATGGAAGAAGAGAGAAATGAAATTGTAGTGTGAATCGGCCCACCCAGTCCGTGTGGTTTTCCAAGCCAGATGCCAGTCGCTTTGTTTTTCTTGTGTGTATTGTACGGAGCATATTTGTAGTTCAAAAAACATGGTTTACCTTTCCAAGCGTGGAGTGCTTATGTGGCTTTTTTGGAGTGGTTCATCGTAGACGGTGTGGATTGTTGACATGGAGTCGATCTAAAAGAGTCTTCCATCTAGTGATGGCCACAGGGCCGGTCCGGACAAGCTGGGTCAGCCACTAGGCCAGTCTGGGAGGGGAAGGATCGGGACCAGACCGATCTAGGGGGCAGGCCGATTTGGGCTGGGGTTGGGGGCTAGGAAATGGGATTCGTACCGAATCGAACCAAATCGAAAACTGAATTACGAATCGAATCGAAACGAATCACGGACTGAATCAAATCGAATTCACGAATGGAATCGAATCTAATTCACGGACTAGAAAAATATCCGAATACTAATTGAAAACTAATTTTTAAGAAAAATAAAATAAAGGAAAAGAAAAACTTTTTCTTTTTAATGGTGTCTTTAATCCTCCATCCTTTTGCTTCCTTCCACTTGCTGTTAAGACTTCGACTTCCTTTTTTATTTTATTTATTTAGTTTCCTTTTCTTTCTTTTCTTTGATAAATTATTTAGGCTAACTTCCTTCTCCTCTTTTCTTGGCCTATTTTTTTCCAACAAATCAATACTCCACTATACTAAATCCAAAAATCATACATTTACACCAAAAGTCATAAAAATTGCCAATAATCAAAATGATTAAAAGTAAATTAGAATCATGAACTTTTATCATATTTGTGACCAAATAGAGGTGGCTGGTGGGCCAGTTCAGTGTGGCCCAACCCTAAATCAACATGCTTTTTTTGCTTAGCCCACGAGAAGCCTGACTTAAATTCAGTTTGGCCCACTAGCTAGGTGGGCCGAATATGAATTTGGGTCTTCAAAACCTAACCCAATTCAATTCAGACCATAAGAAAATTCAATTTGGCCCCGAACCACTTCTGCCCATTGAACCGCCCTGACCCTTTTTGGCTTGCCTAAAACTTCTAAATATTGTAAAATTTAGTTAATTTAAATGTAGTTAGTTTATATGAATGTCAATTTAGTTGAATATAAATTATTTTTTTACAAATGTTAGTTGATTTGCATATAGTTTAGTTTATATAAATATTAGTTTAGTTTAATATACTTTAATTTAATTTATATGAATCAAATGATGTTAGATAGTTGAATATATTTTAGTTGATATAAATTAGTTAATGGTTTTGTTAAATTGTATATAGTTTAGTTTATACAAATAAATGAATGTTAGTTTACTTGAATATAAATTAATTTATATGAATCAATGAGTGTTAGTTTAGTTGAATATAGTTTAGTTTATATAAATCAATGAAGGTTAGTTTAGTTGAATATAATTTAGTTTATATGAATCGAATATGATTATGTCTTTTTGTGATTATATATAATTAGTGTAGTTTATGTAAATATGTAATGAATATGAGAATATCTCTCAATATTATTAAAGAATATAGAAATATCGACAAAATAAATGAAAAATGAATGTGATTAGGAGAATATAAAATATTATAACGAATGTCATTATGTGATTTGTGAATATAAACTTTTAATTACTTTCGAAACAATTCATTTATTCTAATTTTTAACATCATTATGTGAAATTCAGTTCGATTTGATTTGATTCGTGAATTCGATTTAATCTGGTTTGTGAATTCGGTTTGATTTTGTTAGTGATTTGGTTTTTGATTTGATTCGATTAGTTAAGAACCACACTTCCCCATCTTGGTCCAGGGCCAACCTGGCCCGCCCTCCAAATCGGTCTAAACACGGGCCAAGCTAGGCCAATTCCGCCCACCTTGCCCGATTTGTTGGCCACATGGAGTCTTGAAAAAAAGAATAGTGTTTGAGAGAAAAAGCTCTCGAAAAATCATGAGCAACACCTAGGAAATACAATTTGCTAGAGAAAAAGTTGCCTATGCCTTAAAACTAGAAAAGTATCCTAATACTTATTTAAACCTAATTTTTGAGAAAAAATAAAATAAAGGAAAAGAAATTTTATTTTTCTTGAACTGTGTCGTGAAGCCTCCAACCTTTTGCTTCCCTCCACTTGCTTTTTCATTTTTTTTTAAGTTTTCTTGTTTTTTTTTCTTTTCTTTGGTAAATTGTTTGGGCTTAATTCCTTCGTCTTTTGGAAAATTGAAATAAAAATACAACATTTGACCCATCTTATCCATAAAAGTTAACCTTCATTTAATTTTTGAATAATCTCCCCTTTGCATGTTTTGTATTTTAAAGGTATTATTTGTTAGTTCCGTGTATAGAGCAAACTAAAACTTTTTATCCGGTCTAAAAATAAATCTGGTTTTGTACTCAAAGAGCTTCTTGCTAAAATAATAGATTGCTTTCCCCTTTTCCTCTATCTCTTAAGCTAGCAAAGCCCGATTGCTAAGTCGGTGACTACAATATACATGAGAAGAGGAATTCTTGGAAATGTGGGAGAAAACATAAGAGGATTCAGGAGATAACTCTTAATTTAGTCAAAGGCTTTATGGTAATCTTCATCCCATTCTTTTGGGGTATTCTTTTAGTTTATGGAATACTGACTTACAAGTCATGGTGAGTGTAGAAATAAAGTGATTGATGTATTGAAGTCAACCCAAAAAGCCTCTGATTTCCTTCTCTTTCTTATGGGATGTCATAACCAAGATAATTTTGATTTTTTTGGGGTCAACATCAATTCCCCGAGAGATGATAACATACCCAAATAACTTCCCTAATGTTACCCCAAAGGCACATTTTGAAGGTTGAGTCTCATGTTGAAAATTCTAAGTTGTTCAAAGAATTTTCAAAGGGCTACAGGGTTCCCTTGATGATCTTTAGATTTTATGATCATGCCATTGATATTGACCTCCACTTCTTAGTGTATAATGTCATGGAGGAGTGTCATGGCAATTCTATGGTACTTAACACTTATGTTCTTTAAGCCAAATGGCATAATTGTGTAGTAATAGGTGCCCCTATTAAGTTATAAAGGTTGTTTTCTTTATATCCTCTTCCACCATTCTAATCATGTTGTAGCATGCATACTTGTTCATCAGCGAAAACAAGCCATGATTTTTGTATTCTCAAGCAAAATGTCAACGTAGGGTAGCAATAACCCGTCTTTTAGGCTAGCTCTTTTTGGATATAGGTATTCCATACACATTTGTACCTATCATCCTTTAAAACAAGTACTATATTTGCAGTCTAATCAAGGTAGTTCACAACTTTAATGAACCCAACTTTAAATTGTTATGTCTAGTTTCATTCTCTGTAACTTACATTTTATCGATTTTAATACCATGAGAATCGGAATGGTATATAGTGCAATATCTTGATCCCTAGCATATCTCTACAGGCTGGAACAATTAAAGACGTTGATGAATTCTTTGAGGAACTATATTAGCTCTTTACATTCTTCTGTGGTTAGTGTTAGCCCAATTTGAATAGGGTTTGGCTTCTATTCCTCACCTATGATCATCTTTTTTAGTTTCTTTGGTTATAGGTGTTTTATTTTCATATTCTTACATTACTTTAATGAATTTCATGTGAGGTTCATTAGTGTTAAATCAATCAGTGGTAAGGATTAGGGTGGATGAAGAGGAGTAAGTGGAAATGATAATTTAATTGATTTTGAAGGTAATTACATTCGGGGAGGAGTTTTATGTTTCTCCAAGTGGAACAACCGTCACTAACCTAACTTAATACAATTATACTCGAACTTTGACTTAGATGACTCAAAATCTAATTTCCTTTTTCAGTGATAATCTTTAGGTTCTTGTCATTAAGAGGAGTTATCTTTAAAGTCTTTCTCCATCCATGTACCACATTAAGATATAATTTACCAATGTTTGTAGAGAAAAGGGTCCAAACTAAATCCCTAAAGGCCATGCGAACTACTAGATGAATGTTACAAGTGATCTTAGACCGACTAGGATCATAGTTGGTTAGCCCTATGATGTCTCTCTAGAAAACATTATCTTGGTATCCTTCTAACCTAGGATAGTGAGGTGTCAAGATCCTATTAAAAGGTAGTCCTAAAGCTTAAGGAATGTCTTCTAATGTAAATTGTATTCGGGCGCCAAAAATTAATATCTTCAAAGGATTGATTTATGTTAAAAGTAGAGAGGAATCTCCATGGCTAGTTCCTATAGGTGGGTGCATGTAAATATAGAAAGGACTCCCACCTAAACCTCGAAAGCAACTCATGAACTGCTTCATCTACCACCAAGGCCCTAGTGACTAATTGGTCATAGAAATGCATAGGGATTAGATTACTTTAACTATTCCTCAAAAAGTTTATCATAAAATCCTCATTTTTGCCAAAATCAATCCCATAAATCTCTATCAACACTTAGACGAGTGCTCTACATGGCTTGTCCAAGTCTCCATAAATCCAGCTCAAAACAACTAAGGCTCCATGCATTTGCCTCATAATGGTTAAGCCATCAAGCATCAACTCCAAAGAGGCTTGCTTTGCTTCATAATAACTCTCGACACCTCATCACGATATCTCAAACTCATATCAAAACCTTGGGATTACTTTAGTGTTCTTGAAAAAGATCAAAAACTAGAAAACACCTGTAATGCATTATATGAATGTAAATAAGCTAAAACTAACTAAAACTACAGTGAAATGCACCTACTCTACATGCAAGTGTGCCTAAAACGTCCCTAAATCATACACTTAGATGAGTCTTGTCATGATCAATGAAGAAGCTTCACTAAATTGGACGTGAGTATTGAAGAGCATGGATTAACAAACCACTATTTTGATTACTTATTAAGGCTTGGATGTGATTTTAGGCTTGTCATTTTAAAAGCTATTGCAATGCATTAAAGTTCATTGAGAGAGGGATTACAACTCTTTATATTGGATCTTTACTTTGGTTAGAAATTTATATTGAAGATTTTGAGCTTTATATTGTCATCAAAAGGGTTGTTTTAAGAGAAATTAAGAAGGTTTTATGGAATTAAAAAATCCTAGTAAGAGTTTTGGAGCATAACTGGCTGAATTAAGGTGTTTTAACTACAGCATGTGTGAAGACTCCACCTTGATGATGGTGACAATATGTTCACCTTGATGATGATGACAATATGTTCACATATTTAATTTAATTTAATGTAGGTGATGAAAGTCAAAACTTAAGTAATATGTCATGCATAAAACATAGTAACATTTACGTGTATTATTTGCTTGCTTTGTGGTTTGGATTACTTGTTTATTGTCCAGATAAAGTCGAAGACTCCACCTTGTTTAATCTGCTGAAACAATGCTTAGACTTTTCCTAAAATCAAGGAAGCGGTTAATTCAAGGACTCTTGAATGTTTAAATTCAAATGGACTAAAGATAAGGATGAACTTCAAGTATTCCTAGCTTCATGGGGTTGAACAACTTCTGTTGAAGCTACTCCCTATCAAAAGAATATTGATTGTGAAAATTCAAAATAAGAAAGACTCGTTCAAAACTGCAACGGATACCTAGTCAAGGCCTTTGAAACAGACTTCAGTAACAGCCCGAGTATCACAGAACGAATTCTGAAGCGTCAGTCAAAATCCTAACATCCGATTCAAGGGCAACGACAGGATTAATATTGAAGACTATCCGTTGTGGAGACACTCTTTAAATAGAGTGAGTTGAAGTTTACAGAAGTAGAGTTCCTCACCGAGATACAATACAAGTTGCTGAAATATCAAACACTTTCCTCTCTAGAACTATATACCTTAATTGTAATTTAGATTGAGAGAAAAGAATATATAATCTCTTTGTGTGAAAAAGAAATATCAAAAGAAAAGAGAGACACACTTTGAGTAGATTTATAATACTTAAAGATTCAAAAAGAAAGAAAAAGTGAGAAGATTTTTATTTCTAGGAATTGAGATGCTAGAGTGTAGCTAGGGTAAGCTACGGTATAGAAGATTAGGTGATAATCTTTGAAGGTGGCTTTAGGTCTCTAAAGGAGGAAATAAATATCGGTTAAATCCTACGGGTAGGAAACCCTAGGCGGAGACGTAGGCACGTTGCCGAACTTCGTAACAAATCATCATCCCCTTTAAATTCGTTTTTACTTTCTTTATTCGCCTTTTATATCTTATTCATATACAAAGCAAATCCTGATAATCGGTTCAAAGCCCTTGAAACGTATCTTATTCTTTTCCGCATCTATAAACCGTTTCAAAGCCTTTGATCACCTAAATTGCGAAAATCTACCATACTCTATTCACCCCCCCTCTAGAGTATTTTGATCCTTTTTCATCCTCTATTGAATCTTCAATTGGTATCAGAGCCTTACTCACCTTTCAAAGATTTAAACATCTGTGAGGCATCATGAATTCGATAGGTGATGGTGGTTTTGCCCAAGGACGTTCCTCAAATCGTCCTCCATTGTTTTGTAGGAATAACTTTGCCCATTGGCGCTCCTTAATGCAAATGTTTCTCATAGATCAAGATATTGAATTATGGGACATCATAAAGAAAGGTCCGAAGGTACCCATGAAGAATGATGATAGCGGCATTCCAATCCCCAAGGAAGATGGTGACTTCACTCAAACCGACTGGGAGAGCATTGCAAAAAACTATCGTGCCATGAATCTGCTCTATTACAGTCTGGATGCAAATGAGTTCAATAGAGTCTCATCTTGTAGAAGTGCAAAGGAAATATGGGACAAACTAGTGGTGACTTACGAAGGAACTAGTCAAGTAAAGGAAACAAAGATAAGTATATATCTTCGACAATATGAATTGTTCTAAATGACGAACAGTGAGAACGTGAAGGAGATGTTTACAAGATTCACCCAAATAGTGAACAATCTGGATTCTCTTGGTAAATCATTTACAAATGAAGAAAAAGTCAGAAAAATCCTTCGATGTCTTCCCAAAGCAAAGTGGGGTCCTAAAGTGACGGCAATAGAAGAAGCACAAGACTTGCGAATTCTGCCGTTGGATGATCTTCTTGGAAAATTAATCACCCACGAAATGTCCCTAAATGAAGAAGATGGAGAGATAGCTTCATCAACAAAGAATCACTTAAAGCTAAGAAGGAAGAAGTCTCCAATGAAGATGGCGAAAGTGATGATGATGAGGATGATGAAGATCCTTTCGCGCTTATTGCTCGAAGTCTAGCAAAAATATTAAAGATGAAGAAGAAATTTCCAAGAGGAAGAGACAACTATCGACCTAATAATTATAAAGGTAAGGCATCTAACTCAATGAATAAAGTTAATACACTAACCTGTTATGAGTGTGGTGAAACAAACCATCTTGTTAAAGAATGCCCTCAATGAAAGAAAAAGGCCTATCCTAAGAGGGACTTTAAGAAGAAGGCTATGGTAGCCTCATGGAGTGACACAGAATCAAGTGATGAAGAAGAAGAACATGCAAACCGATGCTTAATGGCTAATCATGAAGAAAGCAAAAAAGGAGAACATCTTGAGGTAATTGTAAAAAATTTTATTTCAAGTCCTACCAATGTTCTCTCTGAATTTTTGCAAAACATGATAATGAATGAGGAAAGCCTAATTCTTGAATCAAAAATTCTCAAGGAAAGACTTAACAAACAGGTAAACATCTCAAAAAATCTCTCAAAGGAATTATGTGATCTCAAAGCTACTCAGTCAGCTTTTGAAAACAAAGCTAAGGCCATGGAGTTATCCTTTGAAACTCAGGTCAAAGCCTTAAAAACTAAAAACACGGCTTTAAAAAGAAAGCTTGCTTCTTTGAGTTATTGCAATGATAACTTAAAGAATGAGAAAAAGGTTCTGGCTGAGAAGTGTAAAGAACAGCATAAAACCTTGGTTAATTTTACTCATTCGGAAGCAACTCTAAATAAGCTGTTGGGTGTTCACCAAGCCTCCTTAAACAAAAGTGGTCTTGGATTTAATAAAAATTTTCCAAAGAAAAACTCGACCATTTTTGTCAAAGCAAAGGATACTTGGAGGACACCTACGTGTTTCTATTGTTGTAAAAAGGGTCATACCAAATTAACATGTCCTTTTAGAAGGAATGATCCTCAAATTATTAAGAATTCTTTTCCAATATATTTTCGAGACCAAATAAAGCAAATATGGGTTCAAAAAGGGACTAGACCACCTAATATGGTCCATCCCGAATATGAAACCAAATTTGTAAATTGGCCTAGAAAGGTTTGATGTCTTTTTATTGTGTAGGAAATCACCAAGAACAAATATCATAAGTGGATCCTTGATAGCGGTTGTTCTCGGCACATGAGTGGAAAATCTTCTCTATTCTACACTATCAAAGAACAAACTTCAGGGACAATAACTCTTGGTGATAAAGGAAAGTGCAGAATTATTGGCATTGGAAAGATTGGAGAATTCAAATCAAATTCCATAGACGACGTATACCTTGTTGAAGGTCTGAAATACAACTTGCTTAGCACCTCTCAATTATGTGATAAAGGTAATAAAGTTATTTTTGACAAAGATAAATGCGAAGTACTGTGCAAGGAAAACGGTAAAGTCATTCTTAGTGCTCCACATTGTAATAATGTCTATGCCTAAAATTTCGAGTGCTAGCCTAAAATGTCTTAAAGCCTCAACTTTCGATTCAAAGCTTTGGCATAGACGTCTAGGTCACATTAATGTGCATACAATGAAGAAACTTGTCTCAAAAGATCTGGTACGTGGACTTCCTAAAATGGACTTCAAAGACTTTGAGATGTGCAAAGCTTGCGCAAGAGGTAAGCAAACTAAAGGTTCCTTCAAAGCAAAAAAGGTTGTAAGTACATCTCGCCCTATAGAACTTCTTCATATTGATTTATGCGGTCCTATGCGTGTCAAATCTCCCAAAGGAAAACAATACATCCTTGTTGTAGTTGATGATTTTTCTAGATTCACTTGGGTTTCATTTTTACGTGAAAAATCTGAAGCTTTACAAGAATTTTCCAAGATTTGCAAATAATTACAAACCATGAAAAACCTACCTATTGTTGCTGTGAGAAGTGACCATGGTAGAGAGTTTGATCAACTACTCTTCAACAAATTTTGTGAAAAATACGGTTATTCTCATAATTTTTCGGCTCCTAGGACACCTCAACAAAATGGAGTTATGGAACGCAAGAACCGAACTCTTGAGGACATGTCTAGGACTATGCTTTTAGAAAATGGTTTACCTAAACATTTTTGGGCGGAAGCTGTCAATAGAGCCAATTACATTTTAAATCGTTGTCTCATAAGACCAATTTTAAAGAAAACCCCTTATGAGCTTTTCAAAGGTAAAAAGCCTAATATTTCGTATTTCAAACCCTTTGGCTGTACTTGCTTTGTTCATAATAATGGCAAAGATAACCTAGGGAAATTTGATGCTCGTAGTGATGAAGCAATCTTATTGGGTTACTCTTTGAATTCTAAAGCATATAGAGTTTTTAATAAACGCACCAAAGTTGTTGAAGAAAGTATACACGTGATCTTTGATGAATCCGAGAATGGTACCTTGAGTGACATTTTTACAGGTCTAAAGCTGAATAACCATGAAGATTTTTTATCTGATGAAGATGAAAGCTCATCTGATGAAGGTGTGTCACAAACCGTCTGAAATATGCAAGAACCAATT
Source organism: Dysphania ambrosioides (assembly GCA_026401315.1). Lineage (NCBI taxonomy): Eukaryota > Viridiplantae > Streptophyta > Magnoliopsida > Caryophyllales > Amaranthaceae > Dysphania > Dysphania ambrosioides. The sequence continues at coordinate 6,131,206 of CM048668.1, read as the reverse complement.
AAGAATGTGGACGAGTCAGATAAAGACACTGAAGAAATGTTTCAAAGACCTGAAGTGCCTTCTCAGCATCCTGAAACATTATCTCAAGACCCAGAACCTAGAATGGAAGGTCTTTCAGGACCCTCAGAACCTTCTCCAGGTCTTGAAGGAGTACTTCAGCAATCAACTTCTACCCCTTTGATGATGTGACGAAAGTTCAAACACTCCTCATCTCACCCAATTGACAATATCATCTCAAATCCAAAGTCCGGTATTCAAACTCGCTCTAGTACTAAAAATCTTTGTGCATTTCACGCGTTTGTTTCTCTTGTAGAACCAAAGACCATTAATGAAGCTCTTCAAGAACCCAATTGGATCATAGCTATGCAAAGCGAACTAAATGAGTTCGAAAGGAATAAAGTCTGGACACTTGTTCCTCGCCCCAGAGATCATTCAATCATAGGAACAAGATGGGTGTTCAGAAATAAGCTTGATGAAAACGGGAAAATTGTTAGAAATAAAGCACGTCTAGTAGCACAAGGTTACAATCAAGAAGAAGGCATTGATTATGAAGAGACGTTTGCACCTGTAGCAAGAATGGAGGCCATTCGAATGTTACTTGCTTTTGCATCATTCATGCGCGTCAAGCTCTTCCAAATGGATGTAAAATGTGCATTCCTAAATGGTTATTTACAAGAAGAGGTATATGTTGCTCAACCTCCCGGTTTTGAAAATGAACAATTTCCAAACCACATTTTCAAACTTGATAAAGCTCTCTATGGCCTTAAACAAGCTCCAAGGGCATGGTACGAGCGTCTATCAAAATATCTATTGGAAAATGATTTTAAAAGAGGTTTAATTGACAAGACTCTTTTTGTGAAAACCAAAGGCAAGGATATTTTAATCATTCAAGTCTATGTTGATGATATTCTTTTTGGTGCTACTAACGATTCTTTATGCAAGGAATTCTCTAAGATTATGTGTAGGGAATTTGAGATGAGCTTAATGGGTGAATTGAATTTCTTTCTCGGTCTTTAAGTTAAATAAGAAAAAGTGGTATATTCATAAATCAAGGAAAATATACACGAGACCTCCTTAAAAAATACAATATGACTCAATCAAAGGAAGCCAAAACATCAATGAGCTCTACCTTACTGTTAGATCAAGACGAAAATGGCAAGTCCGTAAATCAGAAAGAATATCGAGGTATGATCGGATCACTACTATATCTTACTGCAAGTCGACCTAATATTATGTTTAGTGTATGTATGTGTGCACGCTTTCAAGCTAACCCCAAGGACTCTCACTTATGCGCGGTAAAAAGAATATTAAGATATCTCAATGGGACTAAGGACCTTGGTCTTTGGTACCCTAGGGATAGTAACTTTGAGCTTGTTGGATATTCCGATGCTGATTTTGCAGGTTACAAAGTTAATCGCAAAAGCACTTCTGGTTGCTGCCAATTTTTAGGATCTTCTCTCATTAGTTGGCATTCTAAGAAGCAAAATTCAGTTGCTCTCTCTACCGCCGAGGCCGAAAACATTGCGGATGGTGCATGTTGTGCTCAGCTTATTTGGATATCCCAACAACTTCGTGATCTTGGGTTAGACTTTAAAGGCATACCCATAAGATGTGATAACACAAGTGCCATATCAATCACAAAGAATCCAGTGCAACATTCTCGTACCAAACATATTGATGTTCGACACTATTTTATACGTGATCACATTGAAAAAGGTGATGTTACCATCTCTTTCATATCTACTGAATTTCAACTAGCTGATATATTTACTAAACCTTTAAGTGAAGAACGTTTTAATTTCATTCGATTTGAGCTTGGCATGTTAAATAAAGGTGCACCAACTTAGGGGGAGCTATGGTACGTACTCTTTATCTCCATGCATGCTTAGTTAAATTAATTGCATGAGTATATTGCCTATCTTGTCTTCCCGTCCCCAGCTTTTGTTGCATGTACTTGCCCATATAATATGCCTCGTTAATAAAAATTCATGCGTGTGTGATATGTCTCAAATGGATACATAAATGGGTACTTATTATATATATAATTACTCATTTTTTCAAAATTCTATACTTTTTAAATTTTTTTAATTTGTTTAGTCTTTTAAAACTACTAAACTCTTCACTCTGATTTAAATGTATTTTACACGTTTCTGTTTTATTTGATTTCAAAATCTGATTCTAACTTCCCTGACTGCCGTGCTGTGTACCTAGACTGCACCTAGCCTCAGTCATCATTACCTTGAGCCGTCATTTCAATCTTCTAAAACTCCTCCCAACCGTCTATTTCACTCTTTGCACTCTTCCTTTTGCCTTCCCCATACTCCCTTTCTTTTATTTAAATCCGTCTCTTTCACCAAACACCTCACTGCTTGTACTTCCTTCCCCTTCAGTCATTTTCTCAATTTCTCACAATCTCCTATGGCCCCCAAACATAAATCAACCGCCCCCAAACCCGCACTTAAGAAGACTAAAACTATGCCCCGGCGCTCTACTAAGAAGGATGTGGCCTCTGTGGACTACTCTATACCATCTATTTCACCTACTCCTCCTTCATCCCCTCAACTCCCTCCTTTTCCTGAACCATCTCCTGTGCCCTCTCTTGCTCCTCAAGCTCTTGAGGTGCCTATTGAGCCTCCTCCCCAAGTACCTGAGTCTCCCTTTGTGCGTTCCCCTTCTCCTCCTGTCATCGCGGATGTTATTCCTCCCCCTGTCAGCCCTAAGGTATTATCCCCTTCCCCAATTTCCTCTATACCTAAGTCAATTTCCTCTTCAATTGATGACATTCTTGTGTCTTGGTTTAAGAATTTTCAACTCGCTGGCATTTGGGCCGACGGGTTTAAGTCTAGAAAGCTTTGTGTCTGTGAATTAGTTGACCTTGATTTACTCACCTCCTCCAAGCTTGAAGGTGTTGCTATGTTTAAAGCGTCCTCTCTGGTCCGTATGTTAAATGTTGGTGATATTTTCTATCCCTGGTTAACCCGTTTGTTCTACCTTAACATGACTTCCAAAAGATAAAATGGTATCATTTCCCTGACCACGTTGGTCAAAGGAATTCCCATTACCCTAACCCTAGGCATTTTGGCCTCTATCCTCAATGTTCCCAATGAAGACTGGTCTGATTCCTCCCCTCCATTTTTTTGAATGTGTTGCTAAAGCAAAGTCTGACTTTGTCCTTCCCAATCCCCCAAACTCCAAGCAATTGACCCATAACAGTCTTAAGATTGATCCCAAGGTCGTTAACACCCTGTTGGTTCGCTGTGTTGTCCCCAGGTCCAACTCGCGTGAGCTTTTAACAGACCATTGCCTAGCTATGACTTTTCTTATTCTTAGTGGTTTTGATGTGAACCTTCCCAACACCATTCTAACCCATATGTATCACACCATTTCATCCTCCCGAGCAAATCCCCTTCCCTATGCCAACCTTCTCCCCTTGATTTTCAAATTTTTTAAAGTTGATGTTGTGGGTGAAGGATGTGAGAGCTGTGCCTCTTCCCGAATTTCAATGGAATCGTTCAATCGCATTGGCATTTTTGCCTCCTTTGATGAGTCGTGGAAACTCCGTGAGGATCTTCCTCTCGATGAACAGTCCCGACTTCCATCTTTCAAAGGCGTTTCAAAGGAGCCAGCACCATCCCAGCTCTCAAGGTTCGTCTCAAGGCTTGACTCCGTAGACTTTGAACTTGATTGTGTGCGAAAGGATCTTGTAGATCTTCATGCTCACATTAATGATAAGTTGGACGCCTTAGTGGCTGATGTGAAGCTTCTGCTCTCGTGATTTTAAAGAATGTCTGTTTAAATTTCTATTTTGTCATGAACTATTTTCGATATGGTTGTATTAAACTTTTTATTTTTTGTTCCTATATCCATACATTACTCTCCTTCCTTGACGAAAGTCAAAAAGGGGGAGATATATTATCTTCTCTGTTTTATATAACTGTTTCTGCTTTGATATTATGTCTGTGTTGCTATTAGTTTTCGCATAATTTGTGTTGATCATCCATGCATTTTTTGACTTCCATCAAGGGGGAGATTGAAGACTCCACCTTGATGATGGTGACAATATGTTCACCTTGATGATGATGACAATATGTTCACATATTTAATTTGATTTAATGTAGGTGATGAAAGTCAAAACTTAAGTAATATGTCATGCATAAAACATAGTAACATGTACGTGTATTATTTGCTTGCTTTGTGGTTTGGATTACTTGTTTACTGTCCAGATAAAGTCAAAGACTCCACCTTGTTCAATCTGCTGAAACAATGCTTAGACTTCTCCTAAAATCAAGGAAGCGGTTAATTCAAGGACTCTTGAATGTTTAAATTCAAATAGACTAAAGATAAGGATGAACTTCAAGTATTCCTAGCTTCATGGGGTTGAACAACTTCTGTTGAAGCTACTCCCTATCAAAAGAATATTGATCGTGAAAATTCAAAATAAGAAAGACTCGTTCAAAACTACAACGGATACCTAGTCAAGGCCTTTGAAACGGACTTCAGTAACAGCTCGAGTATCACAGAACGAATTCTGAAGCGCCAGTCAAAATCCTAACATCCAATTCTAGGGCAATGACAGGATTAATATTGAAGACTATCCGTTGTGGAGACACTCTTTAAATAGAGTGAGTTGAAGTTTACAGAAGTAGAGTTCCTCACCGAGATATAATACAAGTTGCTGAAATATCAAACACTTTCCTCTCTAGAACTATATACCTTAATTGTAATTTAGATTGAGAGAAAAGAATATATAATCTCTTTGTGTGAAAAAGAAATATCAAAAGAAAAGAGAGACACACTTTGAGTAGATTTATAATACTCAAAGATTCAAAAAGAAAGAAAAAGTGAGAAGATTTTTATTTCTAGGAATTGAGACGCTAGAGTGTAGCTAGGGTAAGCTACGGTATAGAAGATTAGGTGATAATCTTCGAAGGTGGCTTTAGGTCTTTAAAGGAGGAAAGAAAGATCGGTTAAATCCTATGGGTAGGAAACCCTAGGCGGAGACGTAGGCACGTTGCCGAACTTCGTAACAAATCATCGTCCCCTTTAAATTCGTTTTTACTTTCTTTATTCGCCTTTTATATCTTATTCATATACAAAGCAAATCCTGATAATCGGTTCAAAGCCCTTGAAACGTATCTTATTCTTTTCCGCATCTATAAACCGTTTCAAAGCCTTTGATCACCTAAATTGCAAAAATCTACCATACTCTATTCACCCCCCCTCTAGAGTATTTTGATCATTTTTCATCCCCTATTGAATCTTCAATGTGGATGGCCAATGTTTTTCCTTCATTTCTAACCATCCTTGAAGACTCTCTAGCAACTTTGATTCTCTTGGATTCCAAGGCCTTTGAAGCTACCCCAAAGGCCATTAAATTATCTTCATAACTTAACTTTAGATGCTTGTTTTTATTGAATGTAATTAAAGTAGTTGCTCGTTAATTTCTTAGTAATAATTTTTTGATTCCCTTTGTCTCTTGGGATAACTTGTTCCTTTTCATTTCTTTGAGACTTAAAAGCTTCTAAGGTTGATTTATGGCCTATAAAAGGGAGCACATTTTTTAGTTTAATATATTAGAATTTTGATAAAAAAAGATTCCTTTGTTTAATTCAATTGAGAGGACTGGCTAAGTGAGTTTCCAAGTGTTTCTCTTAAAGAGTTAGAGTGGTTAAGTTAGTATTCCTTTCACAAATTTCGTAATAAATTGACTTAAGTGAGTATCCCTTGCCAACGTGTTACAAATAGTAGGTTTAAGTGAGTATTCCATGCCTACATATTCTTGTTTGTTTAAGTGAGTATTCCTTGAAAACACCATCTTTCTTTCACTAGTGGAAAAAACACTATATGCTCCGGTTTTTTGGAGGCTTTATGCTCCGGTTTAGACCCGAAGTAGATCAAACCGGAGCATATTCAAAAAGACTTTATGCTCCGGTTTGAACCGGAGCATATTTTAGACTTTATGCTCCGGTCCACTGAAAACCGGAGCATATAATGGGAGTTTTATGCTCCGGTTTTCAGTGGACCGGAGCATAAAGTCTATAATTTTTCAAAAAAAATCAGACTTTATGCTCCGGTTTTCATTGGACCGGAGCATAAAGTCTGAATTTTTTTTTAATTTCACAAAATGCTTTTACTGGCTACTAGAACAGTGCAACCTGAAATGCTAATTATAATATGCTTCGGTTTCATTACATAAGCAAATATTATAACAATGCAAGCTCAAAGGCTTTCAATACATATAACAATTACGAATATACAGAGATGACTACAATGTATATATTACAAATATAAATAGGCATTGATTGTATACAAAAATCTAACTACGTACTAAATGCAGTTATTGGAAAGGAATCGTGCAAACTTGTCTCGTATTTCTTTGATTTCGTTAATGGTGAAAGGCTCTTCTCTTGATGTGTTGAAAGCCTAAATGTAGCCACCATAATAAAATAAAATTAGATAATCGTTCAATCTCTAATACTTGTTCTTAATATGTGAATTGAAGGACCTAAGCAAAATAATAAGAAGAACAGTAGCATGCTAGTATAAACCTCAGTCAAACATCAAATTAATTAACATCTTAGATGATTGTATAACCAAGGTCAATATGCCACTGTGTAAATGTATCTAAATATCTAAATGAAATCCATAAAATAATTGAATTTGACGCATAAGTTTTTCAAAAAATTCGGCAGAGTTTCCTCTGTAAAATGAACATTTTCCCAAGTTTTAATCATTTTGACAAAACCTGTCCAACACAATTCAACAATCCCACAATTCAACATGGTACAACAATACAACGCCATACCACATCAATCTTTCGATTGATGCCGTCCATATAATCCCATCCTCCATGTATGGTCGATCATAAACATCTACTACATTATATATGCTAACAAAGTGTATTGGTGACACTATTTTGAGAAACAAAACAAATACATCTTTACTAACAAAGTGTTTGGGTCGATCTTTAAGTAATTAGAGATTCGTCAAATCGACTAGAGATATCAATAATGATAATAACAAATACATTTTAAGGGAAATATCAATAATGATAAAACTAGAGATTCATCAAGTAGACTAATTCGAACAAGTGACACAGCTGAAGTAGGAGATAATATCCTAGAAAAGACACCTCAAATCGACTAATTAATAAAGCAAAAAGCAACCAAATCTATGGATGGATAATGTTGAGAATCAAGTGAAGATCAAGATCAAAGGCATCAAATGATCTTAAGAAGACTACAAGATACCTAAGCAAAATAATAAGAAGAAGAACACTAGCATGCTAGTATAAACCTCAGTCAAACATCAAACTAATTAATATCTTAGATGATTGTATAACCATGGTCAATACGCCACTGTGTAAATGTATCTAAATATCTAAATGAAATCCATAAAATAATTGAATTTGACGCATAAGTTTTCCGAAAAATTCGGCAGAGTTTCCTCTGTAAAATGAACATTTTCCCAATTTTTAATCATTTTGACAAAACCTGTTCAATACAATTCAACAATCCCACAATTCAACATGGTACAACAATACAACGCCATACCACATCAATCTTTCGATTGATGCCGGCTATATAATCCCATCCTCCATGCATGGTCGATCATAAACTTGCCTAATATGTATATATAAACAAATGTAAGTAAAGAAATTAGATATACCTTTTCTACATCATCGACTCCCATCGTAGAAGTGACTAAGTCATACATGAATCTCATCATATAATATCCACAATCTACCCCATTTTGTTGTTGTGCGCACTAAATGGGAATGAAATAAATATTCATGTCAAATCATAGTAAATCAAAGTAAATCAAAGGTTAGGCTACCACAAAACATTGATATTATGTAAAACATATACCTTCATTGATTTCCATTTAGGAAATATAGCTCTTGAATGTAATCCAGAACTTCCACGCAATTTCTTCATTGCACTGCACTTGACAAGTTAAATACAGGCCATATTAATGTGATATTAAAGTTAATAATCAAAATAAGACGCATTTGGTCAGCTTAAAGATATATACCTAGTTAGCATGGATTTGATAAGTAAATGTCGAGGTGGTTGTAGACACACGAAATCGAATTGATATACTGTGTGAGTCAAAGGACATATGACTAGGAGCAACCAATGTTTACTACAATAGGATTTTGAAGTCAATAACGAGAAACATGATAACTTAGATAATGATGGTAAAAGACATATAAAGCATGTTGGTATTAAAACATACTCTTCAATATACGGAGCCAAAATAAATTTGTCCCCATCTTTGATTGATTTTATCAAACTTTGTTCAATGTATTCCTTCACCTCGGGTTGGCTTGTCATGCATTGTGTGTCACAAATCTGTTGTGGACATAACCACCCAACTTTTAAAGCAGACTCGCATTCACTCAAATCCTCGTGAAGTGCACTGAACTCATAACAAATAAGATATGTTAGACTTGTCCTTAAACCCAACTATGAAGTGCACAAAATTAAATATATTAGAGTATGTATATTTCACCTCATGAAAACTTGTATTATGGATACATTCAACATTTCTCCTGATAGAAATTCACGAACATCCACTTTGTATACCCATGTTATTGTGTCCTCCATGTAGTGGAACTGTTCTTTTGCCAAATCAACTTGAATTGGCTTGTCATCAGGCACATTGCTAACACATGTATCCAACCACAAACAATCTTTGCTTAGAGATTCAAGCACTTGAATACTCACAAGTGGATCTCCATTTGTTTTTATCATCGGAGTTGACCCCTTTGATGATACCACTCTCTTGTTCTTACGTTTTCCTCCTCTTCCTTGTCTTTTACTTGCAACCCCTCTTTGGTTGCCTCATCCTTTTTCTTTTTTGAAGCATTATTTATTTTTCGCAAAACCTAAATAGAAATTTAAACTCATTTATTAATTACAAAAAACAGTTCTGACATTAATAAAATAAAAAAGAAATCTCATAAACTTTACCTCCTCTGAAAATCGAATCCAGCACATGGCCATGTCACGAAACTACCTTGCGCATCTGACATTTTATTGAGGTTCCATTCTGGCCTTGGAACCGGGAGTGAGAAATCTTCAAATCCATTAACAATAGTCTCTATGGACACACTTAATTGACCACTAGAAATAGTCAACAAATGCACCTTTTGGCCAGTTATTGATGGTTGCGCCCGTCCATATGCAACCTCGATTAACTCATCACCATCGGCCACACCAAATTGGGGTAGTAACAGACAACAAGGTGTCTCTTCCTAAAAACATTATTGGACATAATTAACATCACAAGTACGCATCATCCAATTAACAAATGCAATATATTCAAAGTATTTACCTCTAAAATAGGCATAGGTGGATCTACAGGAGGTCTCGGTTGGTCTTCAACTCTCTCAACTGGAGTTTTTGGGTCTTGTTGGCTTAATTTGTCCCCATGATTAACATCCAAGAAGTCAACAACAGGTAATCCCATTCGCTCTAAGATGGTAGCAAATTTCTTGTTCATCTTCTCCATAACTTGCTCTTCTATCTTAGAAGTTATGGCCTCCAAATCTTGTGGTGTCATTATGTTTGTAGTTGATTGTGATGCAACACACTCTATTCCAAAGGCCTTCTTCTTCCCTAATCGCAAGCCTCCTTTTCCTTTCACGCGTTCGTTATGGTCTTTTCCTAGCACCATGTGTAAGGCATCAACATTGCCTTTAGGAGTGAACTCGCCTGTAGCCTCCTTGGCCTTCCATCCCATCTGCTTAAAGAAAATGAGGAATTGCTTAGTTGATATTCTAATAAAGTGTATGTATTATAGGTCACAATGTTAAGAACTCACCACTACATCAGCTATCTTCTTTATTCCCGGCTCAGAAATGGTTCTTCTACCGCTTGAATCTCGAACATGAAGCGAACAATACCAATCAAAAACTCGATCTCCCTTATTTGTAACTAAAGAACTAGTTCCCGCTGATGAGGATGAGCTTGGAGTAGGGTAAAACCCAGAACCAATCCACTCCTTTCGGGACTCATCATAAGTTCTACGACCCATGTGATGGTAAAACTTCTTTTGGCTCGAACATTGTGATGCTTTACTACACTTTTCCTGATGAATCAATAGCAATCAAAGTAATAAAAGTTAAATACTAATTTATTGAATTTTAACGTGAGTAAATATCATTTTAGACACTACTGCTTAGACTTATAACTTCTTTCGGAGTCGTTTTTTTGCGACAAATGCTTCCCATTCATCCTTAGTAATGTGACCCCATATTTCATAAGGCATTGATTGTGGGGCTTCCTTACTACTCGGATCTCCCTCTTCATTTTCCATTCCTGTCTTCATCTTCTTACTTGACAGAGATCTATCTCTCTTCTTAGAAATCCATCCACTCACTAACTTGGACTTGAAATCTCTAAATCTCTTTGCAACAGCCGAATAGAAAATATCCTTCTTGCTTTGATCGGGTTGAATATGAAAAAAATTCTAAAAAAAGGAAAATTTAGATAGTTAGCATTTAACTATGCACACAAAAACTTGAATTCAATTAATCTAGCAACAATGCAAATGTTAACATTAAGTACTTGCTTACCACTGTATCTTCCCATATTGATTTCTTTAAACCCTCTGGCACCTCACTCCATGTATACAAGATGGAAATTTTGCGCATACAAATTCCAAGTTGTGTTCCATATTGTCTACGCCACTTTCCACATGGTTGACCCAAGCTATTGTACTCAAGGTGCATTAGTTCTGTCACTTTTAGATTCTTTGTTGGACCTCTCCCTTTTCTCTTCTTAGAACCCTCTTTACTAGTGGTGGCAACTTGATCACAAACTTGTGTTTATTGAGGTGTCACCATCAAATCATGCTCCTTTGTGGTGGTGTCAAGTACACCGTCAATTATTAGGGCTTGGTCCGCCATCAACTCATGCTGATCAAACCTAGAAGAGACCTCATCGTAAGCCCTATCTTCAGAGTCTCCTTTATCTTCCTCCATATCTACATTATATTCCTTATCATCATTGCTATGCCTATCCTCAACATCTTCCTCCTCAGGGAGTATGCCATCTCTAAAAAGATTCATTGTAGAAGAGATCTCAGTGTGAGTGACAGCAAAAAAACTGCATCAAAAATTGCAATAGAATCCCAGTGTGAGTAACAGCAGAAATTTATGTTTAATGCATCAATTAATCATAAAGGAAGATAATTGAATATCCAAACAAATAACGCAATCACAAAATAAAGTATGTAACAAGTGGACACTCTTCTAAGCTTAAAACCAGGCCAATTTTGACAAAACCCAATTCAGTTTATCATACCTTGTACACTACTTATCAAAATTCAAATGTATTCCTTCTTTATGATCTACACGCATGTAACCAATGTCAGCATCTCCATTATCTTCCACACTAGATTTTGGATTAGTAAAAGGTGGGGAGTCCTCAAAGGCATCGTACTCTTCTTCATCATCAACATCACCTATACCGAGGATACTCCTTTTTTCCGATATAACAATAGACCAATTTGCGTCATTGGGGTCTATAATGTAGAATACTTGCTTAGCATGTGTGGCAAGTATAAATGGTTCTTCACTATCACGCAAACGACTCAAGTCTACAAGAGTAAATCCACAAGGGTCATCATTTTTAATACATCTGCGGTTGTTATCTACCCACTTGCATTTGAAAAGACCAACTGTGAAACTAGAGTAGTCAAGCTCCCATATTTCCTGTACTCTCCCATAGTATAATAACTTGGCATCTACTGGTGAATGATCCTTGGCACTTGCGTAAAATGTAGATGACGCCAAAACAGAAACACCACTATTCTGCAAGAAAGAGGACTTATGATCTTGACCCTCAGTCCAAAAGGTGTACCCATTGACATCATAACCCTCATATTTGTTGACATCTTCACGAGGACCAAAAGCTAACCACTTCACAGTGTTAGACACATCCTCGAGCTGTTCACATACTACTCGATTATGAAATCAATCAATAAATGTCTTATTATGTAACTGCATCAAGGCTCTATTTAGAAGGATTTTTGACACGTAATTCCTCATAATGCTCATTCAAAAAGGGATGGACTTCTGGAACATGGTGTAAGACATACAAGTGTGCTTGCAGGCGCTGGTCTCTAGGAGGTGTGATCAATTTTGAGCCAATTGTTCCCTTTCCCTCAAGTCTCCCTACATGTCGAGAGGTAGGAAGTCCAATAGGCTCTGCACTGGCCATATACTCAGCTATAAAATTACCAATCTCATCGCTCACAGTGCCTTGAATCATACTGGCCTCGGGTTGTGCCGGATTCCTCACTTTGTTTTGTAAAACACCCATATGTCTTTCAAAAGGATAACACCACCTCAAATAAACGGTACCTAAAAGCTTGATTTCACGAACAAGATGGACAATTAGGTGAACCATAATGTCAAAAAATAAAGGTGGAAAATACATCTCAAACTTGCATAAAGTTTCAATCACATCTGCTTAAAGGGCATCGAGTTTCAAGGGATCAAGCACTTTACTGCATATTGTGTTGAAGAACGAACATAGTTCGGTAATAGCATATCTCACATGTTTTGGAAGTATCCCCCGGATTGCAATTGGTAAGAACACTTGCATCATGACATGGCAATTGTGAGATTTCATGCTTCCTAAATTCAACTCACCATTTAGGGACACAAATCTTTTCATGTTAGATGAGTATCCCGATGGAACCTTAATGCCATACAAAGACTCACAAAAGAACCACTTCTCTTCTTTGGACAATGTATAACAAGCTGGAGGTAAATAAATCTTTTCAGCATTTTTACCCATCTTCTTTTCAACACTCTGTTTCTTATCACCTGTCACCTTTTCTTTACCCTTTCCCTTGTTCTTGTCACCTCCTTCCTTGGTTCTATACCTTTTCTTTACCTCCTTAACCTGTGGCCATAACTCTGGGTGAAGTATATGCTCCCTGAGGATGTCAATGCCCTCGACCTTTGATACATTACCACACTTGACACATGGGCAATATAATCCAATTTCCCCTGCCCTAGCTTGATGTTTGACAGCATTACTACAAAATTCTAAGACCCCATCCACATATTCTGATGATTCAATGCTACCATACATCCATGAACGTTCTTTTTCCATGCTTTGTCTAATCAAGACTTACAAGTAATCAGTAAGTCTTGAATGAGTTCCTTGAAAATAAAGAGAATTTAGAAATGAATATCGAAATGATTATCGTAATTTGCTAAAATGACAGTGACAATGAGTGCACCTATACCAAATTAGACTCAGTACTACAAAAAGATCCCCTTCTGCAAAATATAATGGTAGGATAATGACTACCAAAAAAGAGCTAAACCCTACTTGAACCCTTTGCATCTTTAACACAAAAAAAAGGTAGGGTCTTTTTATTTTTATTTTTTTACATAACCTTAAAATTTTGTTTAAAAATCGTCATGTCAATTTATTCAACAAAAGAAAAACAATATTCATCATAATTTCTGCAAAATTTAGAAGGTAGGGTCTACCTTCTAAATTTGTGAACGTATTAATTACCTATTTGGTTGTGCGATTTCAGCCATCATAATCTCTGAATAAATAGCTAAACTTTTCAAATTCTAATGGATGACATGAGAATACATCACCCTTTAAAACTGTATGGTTAACGTGATGGGAAAGAGTATAAACTATGCATTACACCATTTCATATCATCGTATGAAATTTTAAATTGAATGAAGTATATACTAAATGTCCTTGATTAATCTTGCAGGGATGTAATAAATTGAAGGAGAATCACAAAAAGTGTAAACAAGATTTAAGAAGCAGAGGGCTATGTCTAGTACCCATATCAATCACCTACCCAGTTGCCCAAGAGACCCCTGTTGATTTTTGGACTCCTACATTTGGAGGAACAACATTCAGGTAGCTTAAAGCAGGGTACGATGGAACTTGATGCCTTCGCAACCCACAATTGTCCAAAAACAAATACTATCGTGACTACTGTCAATATATATCTACGTCGTATTTATTAACCCCATTTCGAATCAATTTTCACATTAGTAATTCAAATTACACAGCCAAACGTGACTAATTAATTTCAGATAAAAAGACTACGTACAAAAACTTATATGTTAATAATTTATTATATTGTTTGGTTTTTATATGTTAATAATCCCTTGCCTTGGTTTTTATCTTCGAATCATGACATATGCAAGATCGTGCGAAAGTAAGGGATCTAATTTAGCAAATGTTTTTAGTCCTTGTCTATGGAATCATTGCCTAATTCTCTGTTCAATGATACATGTCCCTCTAATTACAATAACCCCGGCCACTTGAAACAACCCCACTTCGATAATTGTTTTCTAACTTGCATCATTCACCAATCGAAACACCCAATTTTCCGGAATAACACACACCCATAATCTAAAACTTAAACACGCAACCAGAATTTTCAGCAACAACACTACATAATTTCTGCAACAACACGCATACAGATGTATATTCCAATTCACGAAGAGATTCACTAAGAGATTCAACAACACGCATAATTTCAGCAACTTAAATACGAGAATTGAATAATCAAACTAACCTTTCAGATGTCTATTCCAATTCACGAAGAGATTCTGAGTTCTTTCGCTGTTGGAATGATGGGGAATGCAGTTGAGAGTGTAATGTGTGGGGATTGAGATGTAGGATGAGAGTAGTGGTTGCTGTTTTGAGGGAAGGCGGTTGAGAGTCGTGGGTATGGAAGGGCTGCTGTGTGAATGCCTCCGGTTTGAGTGTGTGTATTTGAGCGCGAGCGAATGAATTGAAGACCTAATAAACTTATGCGGGAGAATTACTTATGCTGCAGTTACAAAGCCCGGAGTATATTACGTTTTATGCTCCGGTTTGATGGCAACCGGAGTATATACCGGTTTTATGCTTCGGTTATTATAAGACCGAAGCATAAAGTGAGTTAAATGTAATATTCCGTAAACTTTATGCTTCGTTTCTACAAGAACCGGAGCATATATAATGTAGTATATGCCATTTTTTCCACTAGTGTTTCTTCTCAAATACATCCACTCTTCTAAAAAACATCCTACACTCTGCCCATACATTTCTTATCATTTCTAAACCTTTTACCATGAAAGAAAACATTCCTAATACATACCCTAATCTCCACAACACATTTTCCCCTTCATTCCCATCCTCAAAGGCCTACCCTTTTGAAACCTAAAACTATTATAAGCCTAAAACACCTATCTTAAATAAGAAAACACATTCCTAGCTTTCTGAAGATCCATTTGAGAACTTGTAATTTCTAGTGTCGTTCACTAGTTTTTACATCATTTACACAATAATAGTCGAGCTCTAGTTGCTGTATTATGAGCCTTACACTCTTGATCTATTCCTACTTTGGTAATAAAAAAATATAAGAAACAAAAGGCCCATTTCTTTGATTTTTCAAATGGTATTTGCAATTTCCAACGTTCGTGTATGAGTAATTTCCACCTCCCCTCCAACAACATTTCTAATTAAAAACATAAAAAGCCAGGAGGGACATGGTTTACGACTCTTGAAAGTCATCCATGCAATGAAATAACTAGATTTAAAAAGGGAGACAATTTGGGAAAGATTGACTGTCATTGAAATTCTAGTGAGCTGAGTTGCCTCTTAGTACAACCATGAGCGGCCGCTTAGGCCATTGAGGGCCCTCTTGGAAACTGCTTGACGCCCAATTGTAACTCTCTAACTGTCCACTTCCATTGAATTAGGCGGTCTCTTAGGATAGATTAAGCGCCCACTCAAGTCTTTTTCTCTTTAGAGGCCTCTTAGTTCAATTCTTAAGCGACCTCTTAGGTTCTCTTCTCGGCTTTTCTACTATGTACTCCTATTCCTTGGTTCTCGTGCTCTCACTAACTGAATACATGCATCGAGTCGCAAAAACACACATAAAAGTAGAAAAGAAAGCATGAAATCAAGGAAAACACGACAAGAACATGAAGAAAACTTCTAAGCCTAGACCATACACAAAGTGATGCAAAATGGGATAAAACGAGATGAACAGGGCCCAAAAAGAGTACAAAACTCTACTAGGAAGATGTAAATAAGTGCCATAAATGTCACTCATCACCATACCTATAGGAAGTTGAACAACTTCCCTTTAACCCAGTGAACCCAAGCCCCTTGATGTTTAGCCTAAAGAAATTTAGTTATAAGGGAATCTATTTTGAATGGCACCAACATTGTTATTTCAAAGGAAGAGAGAACTATGCTAGTTATGGAAATCAACACTTAATTAATTAGGATCAATCTCTAAGGCATAAAAAGGAATACTAAGTTCCCTAAAGTTATCTCAGCTAAAATATCATCAATAATATACTGGAAGTGGATTTTCCTACTACTAGATATGCCATTTGGGAACCCCAAGTGGCGATCCAAAGAAAAAACTAGTTCTATCAATAGGATGGATTTATAAAGTAATTTGTCCTCTCCCATAACATTAGGACTAAACTTTGCTGAAGATTTATGAAGGTTAAGCTATTTCCCACAAATTCTACAAAATCAATCAATGACTAAAGAAATCACCAAGCACAAAGGCTTGGATAATTTAAAAAAAAAAGTAAGATGTCATCTACAAAAAACATATGGTTAAACTTATGGGCTCAACGTCAAACTTGAGTACCCTAAAACTAACCTAAATCCTCCTTGAGGTGTATTATTCTTTCTAAAATATCCATACCAAAAATAAAGAGAAAAGGCAATAATGGTTCCCCTTAGCAAAGGCCACATATAAATTTGGAAACTTCATGTACCCTACTATTCACTAAAGCTCTCATGGATATTATAGAGATGCACTGATTAATAAAAAAAACCCATTGAGAAGAAAAACCACATCTTTTAAAAACTTTTAACCTAAAGTTTCAATTTACCCCATCATAGGCCTTACACATATCTAGTTTCATCACTATAAGGTGAGCATGCCCCTTCTTTTTATTATTAATAGCATCCATCAACTCTTGACTTAGGATAACATTATCACACATATAATAGCCCAACATAAAAGGAATTAAGTAATAATCTGGGTAACAACTCTTTCATCCTATTAACTAAACATTTTGAGACACATTTATATACTACACTACATAAACTAATAAGATAAAGGTAACCTACCTCTTCCAAACAACCCAATTTTAGGATCATCATGAAAATAGGCTGATTTTATTCCCGAAGCATATATCCCATTGTAAAGAAATGAGGAAAAATGATTAGGCCTAGAGTTGAGGCACCATTAATGTTGAACATTGCATTTTCTACCTTATCAAACTGCATTGGTCTCAATAAATTTAGATCCTCCATATTTGAAAGACACAGATCCATTTCCTTAAGGACTAGGTTCACCTCAGATGTTGTCCAAGAGTTAGAAAACTGAGACTTCACCTTATAAACCGATTTCAACAAGTCAAGTACTAAAGATTGAATCACCTCCTTCCGTGACTACCACTATGTCCTTCAAAATTTTACAAGCAAGTAATTTCTTTCCTATTTTGGAGACTTTAACCATCAAAAACATTAATTTTATGGGAAAATCTCCTTAAACATTCTAAGAAGACTTTAGCCATTCACACTAATCATGGTACTAATGATTTATTTTCTCTCACGAAGATAACACTTGCTCTATGTATTCCTCCCTATGAGAAATAGATTCCAACCTAGATCCAAAGTCACCAAAACACCGAGAGAAGCAATTCACCCCTAACTTTTTCTATATTCTAAACACCAGAATTTGACTTACATCTTATATAATCTAGACTATAGGACAAGGAAAAAGCCAAAGATCCTATTACTTCGAGGCTCTAACAAGAATGGGTAGTAGTCAACTTTTGAGAGAAATAAACACAAATATTCAACTTAATAAGGCTGAAATAATTCAGACTCTAGATCCTTTATATCCAAAACAATCACTACATGATCAAAAATAAAAATTGGATTATGTTTCACTCTACTATTATGAAACAAGTCAAACCAATCCACTAACATATAAACTCTATATTACCTTTATAAAATTAGGCTTGATCCTTTTCTCAAGTTTGTCCATATAAATTTTGGCAGTGTAAAAGGAACATCCATCAACAAAATTGGACCAACCTGGAATGTTATGCAAACTTCCCAATTTGTTAGAATGGAACTCTAATTGATTAAAGGTCACTATTAGGAAATAAATGAGGTACAAAGCTAAAATTTTATGGGATCTATTTCTAAACCAAGGATGTACTTATAGGAGCTTTTTTTATGGTCGCGAATTGATTTTAAGTGTCTAAGAAACCAAATAGGTTTCAAGTGGGCAAGTCGATGAGTGAATTGCCACTAGAAAGCTTGATTTTTGCAACCTAACCTTCTTTTTTTATGAACAAAAAAGGGAGGAGCTCTCACCCACTAGTGCCGTACCGGTTTATGCATTGATAAGGATCGGCTATGCGGCTTGACATTGATTGGGTCAAGGAGTCACCACCAAATATTTAATGGATTCTTTGGAAACCCTGGGGCTGGAATTCTCATATGACTCACGTAAGTGATCTATGAACCATGAAAAGGTTTGGGAATGAGTGGCTTATTTTAATTAGAGAGTGTGTGTAAAACAATTGGCATGAAGATGGAAGACCAAATTAGATTTAGTTCTTAGGAAAACATCCATATACAAGAGATGACACATATGTGGGTTGAGCAATTTAAGATTTATGCACATAATCTAACTTAGGTGATCACTTGAATTAAATGTCCGTAGTTTAGGGTTCTTATGGCCGGTTGTCTAAAATTATCTTATTAGGCATGATTATAAACAATAGGTCTTGTTTATAAACATAAGATAAAGGGTGGACATGTTATTACAAGATAAGAATAATGTAATAAAGGGTACACAATTAAAAAGGGGTAAAGAGACATAAGACAAGAGATAAGCAAATATTAAGGTTAGGGTTAGAGACATTACAAAGTAAGAGTAATGTATGATGAATTAGAGATAATTTCTTGACCAAATAAAGAGATGAGTCTAGAGAAACTATTCTCCATGATAATGCTCGAACTTTAGGAAATAGGTCTAGTTTAAATGACAAGTATGATTTAGTCATAGAACATCATTAACATTGATAATGAAAATAGAAATAAAAATAAGGATTATACACTCTAAATAAGGAAATGATCTTTAAGTTTAACACCCAAACATGTATTTGAGGATGATACTTATTTAGGGGTTACTCATGAAAATGGGTCACAAGTGATAAGTTTAGCTAGATTGGAGATGTCCAAGTCTAGGCATCATAGACTAAGAACAAAAGGGAGAGACAAAGAGAAATAACTTGTAATAATTGAAAGATGTAAGGGAAAGGGGTTTTGCTTAAATGATTAAAAGAGACCATTCTATGGAGATGGTTACTTGATTAAGGTTCTCAAGGTTAGAATCTTGAGGCTTAAATTAGTGAAGATGGAGTTGCTTCTTGATCTTCATATCATAGGTAGGATAAGATACTGAAAATAGAGTGTGTAAGGCCTCTTTTCTAGATCATAGCTCATCAAAGGATTGCAAGAATATTGAAATATGTGTTCATGTTAGAGGGATTTTCACCTCATATAGTCATCAAAAAGTAAACCTAATCAAAGGTCCTTGAGTAGATAGAAACCACTAAATCCAAAGACTAGGAAGTGAAGGGGGCAGAAGTATACAAAGAAAAGAAATAAAGTAGTAGATTAAGAGGGGTCCTTGGTGTTTATAGTTGAGGATAATTCCTTTTCTTGGTTCTTGATTGAGTGCTTAAGGAAAGAGGTATGGTTGCTCCTTAGATTGATGCTTATGAGTTACTTAGAAGAGTAGTAATTGTGTTTGATTTGTGTTTGTAAGTTGTGATGATTTGAGAGTGAATTCTAGCAGAGCAATAGTGCTCTAGGACTTTAAAATTGCGGACTTCTTGGGTTTAGGAAATAAGGGGATATTTATAGGCCAAAAGCCAGATTCTTAGGCATCTGATTCCAAGATTGAGCGTTAGGCACACAACTCGTGCGTCAAGCACTTAACGTGGGCATCAAGTACTGGAGAGGGAATATTTTGCTCAAATGGTCAAAACCTTTAAGCGAGCTAGGAGCTCTTTTAAAATGGCACACAAAGCCTAAGCATTTAGCACTAGGTTGTGTGTTGAGTGTTGGGACTAGAAGCAAGTCATTAACTGTTATACTTCAAGCACTAGAAGTAAAGAAAGACACAGGCTTTAGGCGCTAAGCGTCGGCTCTGGGCATTTGACGCTTAATGTGCGTCAAGCGCTGGAAGTGTGCACTTGGTGCCGAGATTCAAGCGTCGACCAAAACCACTCTAATTTTTAGGTTTTGCACCATTTTAGGCTTGGTTTATGGATGGGATTTGGGTCATATGTTTGGACCTTTTCAAAGTTTATCTTTTGAGGTGTTTTTAGGGTTACATGCACTTAATTCAACCCAAGCAAAGTCCTACCTGCAAGGGTTGGTTCCTCATAGGACCGCTAAACAAGGAGACACAGTTTTGTGTCTATAGAAGCCCCCACTTTGACTAATCTTGGGCAAATATAATGGTCAAAGTACGAATTGGGACGGAGGATGATCCAAGACATTTTCAACCTTATATCCTCTTGTAGCACCGATACATGTAAATTGAACAAGTGATAGTCCACAAATACTTGCCTTCGGGTGCCTCTTAGTCAGTTCCATTGAGTGTGGGAGGTTGCGTTGATTGGGTTGAACGCTAAGAGTTAGAATCTCGGGTTGTAGCTGGGGATTCTCTAGCGGCCATGACTTTAAGGCACTCTATTCTAATAGCGGCTCCTCATTAGTGTAACATACCATGTCTCCAAGCCGCTATTAAAGTAGAGTGCCTTAAAGTCATGGCCGCTAGAGACATGACCTATTGTGCTAGAGACGTGACTTGTTGTGTTAGAGAGATAGGCTACTATGCCAGATGGAAGTCGCCGCAATGACATATAATTGAGAAGGGACTGAGTCTAGTGCTCCTTACGCCCATGTAATTTACTAACGAGGCTCTAGTGCTTTAAGAGGGTACTACCCTGCTTTATTGGGGAGGTTGCATTTTTACTGGTCCTTGAACTCATGTTGATTAACAACTCAGGGCGATTTAGCTTACTTTGTAATTGATCCGGCCCTTGCTCGTCAATTTGAAGGGTTTATTACCTTCGGCCCTTGCTGGGGTTTGATGAACCCCGTTGGGAAAATTTTTAATTTATATTTCCATTGTAGAGATCCCACTAGAGGCATTTTACCACTCTTATCCTGGCCAAGGATGCTTCTTTGCTGGGGAATGTTGATATGTTGAAATTTTATTCACTATGGAGGAATTTTGTCAGGGCAAGTCTGTGAGGAGAAAGACTTTATTTTGTTTTTCTGGGGATTTAAACCCTTAGATGACCCGCGGGGGATTTTTGGTTTGGCCCAAGTTTGCTTAACGTATTCTAGGGATGTCTCTCAAGACATGGTGTATCTAAGGGACGCCTCTTAGGCCAATATCTATTTTAGGGATGCCACTCAGGCCATTATGTATTTTATAGACATCTCTCGAGCCAACGAGTCAATATACGTATTATAAGAATGCCTCCCAAGCTGTAAAGCTAATATGTGTATTATAGGGATGTCTCCCAAGCCATCATGTATCTAGTGATGTCTGATAACCGGCTTTTAGGTCGTTAACTAAAAGACTAGTTATGCAAACAAAATTTATACCAACCTACGAACTATATGAGTATAGTGGAGTAGGGGGTCGAACCACGAGGACAAAGGATATCAAGACTTCAATTCTTAACACAAACGAACTATTTGGGGTTGAAAACAACTAAAACTAATAACAAGAATATAGATAACGATAAATTACGAGGTAAATCAAATAGAGAAAAACGGGGACAAGATTAGATTCACCCTAGGAATGAAGCTTTCAAAACCGAACATGATAGGTTATAGAAAATCAAACAATACTAGCATGGACATCCAAGAATACGAGAGGAAGTTGGTGATTCCACAAATCACAACGAACGACATATAATCGCCCTATGTCTCCAAAGGAGTGGCAGGACAAGATTTGCATCGGATTTCGAAACTACTTATTATCATCATTCCTACAACCTTAGGCAATAAAGATCATAGCTTTTCCTAGGGTTTCACCAATCAAAACCCCTAAAAGAACTACTCACACATATTCATGCTCAACGACATAATGATATTCAATAAAGCAAGTAAAACGATCATGAAAAGAAAAAAAAAAGAATGAAAGCAAATTAGAAAATATTCTAGTAAATGATAAACATAGAACTAAACATGCAATGAAATAAAGGGAATGAATTCAAAAGTAGAAGATTAGATTAATACTCACAAACGCTTCAGATTAATATCCTTGATCAGAATTTGAATAGCAAAATCCAAAACTCGAGTACAAATGTAGAGAAAACTGAGAACCAAAAGCTAAAACTAAAAGAATTTAGAGGCTAAACAAAACTAAAAGTTCATAAAAATATAAAAACCTAGCTGCCCCTCCTCTCATCAGAGGAAGGGGTATTTATAACAAAGCATGAAAGAACTACGAAAACCCTAAAATGCCTATGGGCCGGCCCTAAAAAGAAGTAGTTGTTCCGGAGAAAACACTGTCATTCGACCGAATTCAAGTCCCATTCGGCCGAATACAGCTCCATTCGCCCGAATGCACTTTCATTTGCCCATTTTAGAGGCTCCAAAGAATCGATCTCTGTCCACCATTCGCCCGAATATATGGTCTGATTCGACCGAATGGAACTCATTCGGGCTAATGAGCTTCCATTTGGCCTTCCAAGTGACCAAGGATTAAATGCTCTGAAGTCTGCCTCTCATTCGATCGAATGTGTCTCAGATTCAGTCGAATCTGCACCATTCGAATTAGTTCAGTTCGTGCTTAGCAAAGTGTGAACCCCCATCACTTATGACTATTTTGGGAACACCAAATCGAGGGAAGATTATGCTTTTAAAAAGTTTAATAACTACTTTGTGATCATTCGTAGGCGAGACGATGGCCTCCAACCACTTAGACACATAATCAATCCTTACCAAAATATATTGGTTCCCATGAGATGAAACAAATGGGCCCATAAAGTCAATACCCCAACAGTCAAACACTTTACACTCAAGGATGTAGTTTTGAGGCATCTCATTCCGTATTGAGATATTGCCAACTTTTTGGCATCTCTCATAGCTCTTCACAAAAGTTTCAACATCCTTATGTAATGTTGGCCAATAGAAACCCGCGGTGGCGACCTTAGCAGCAGTGTTCATTATACTATGGTGGCCGCGACACTCGTATGAATGACAGTGAGTTAGAATCTTGGGAACTTCCTCTTTAGTGACACAACGAAGGATTATGCCATCGGTGCAGGCATGAAATTAATAGGGGTCATCCCAAAAGAAATTCCCGAATTTACCAAAGAAAGCCTTTTTCATAGCCCTTGATTCAAACTCTGGAAGTTCTCTACAAGCTAAATAATTCACAATATCCACGAACCTAGGGGCTTTCCCAACTACTATTGTTGTCATCAGGGTTTCTTCAGCCATTTCATCTTGGATAGGTAAGGAGTCAGTATTAAGCTCGAGTAACCTAGATAAATGGTCAGCTACCACATTTACACTACCCTTCCTATCTTTCAACTCAAAATCAAACTCCTGTAATAGGAGCACCCAATGAATTAACCTTGGCTTTGCATCTCTCTTTGTCATTAAAAATTTCAAAGCCGAGTGATTAGTGAAAACTACAACTTTTGAACAAATTAGATACTGGTGCAGTCTTTCAAAAGCATAGACTACTGCCAGCATTTCCTTTTCAGTTGTAGAGTAATTATGCTGTGCTGGATCTAGTGTTTTACTGATATAACATATGACATGGTGCCTTCCTTCCTTTTTTTGCCCAAGGACAGCACCTACAGAGATATTACTAGCATCGCACATCAATTCAAATGGCAAACTCCAATTAGGAGCTTGCACAATAGGTGCAGATATCAGAGCTTCCTTTAGCCTATTAAAGGCATTAAGACATCTCTCATCAAAGTTAAAATCGATATCTTTCTGAAGTAATTCATTCAAAGGTTTTGCTAAAGTCGTAAATCCTAAGATGAGGCGCCTATAGAATCCTGCATGTCCTAGAAAAGATCGTACTCCTGTAACTGAGGTAGATACATGAAGATTCCTTATCACATTAATTTTAGTAGGATCTACCTCTATGCCTTTGAAAGACACTTTGTGGCCTAGGACAATACATCTTGAACTAAAAAGTGACATTTCTCCCAACTTAGTACAAGATTCGTTTCTTGACACCTTAATAAAACTTTCTCGAGATGTGCCAAGCAAGTGTCAAGAAACTTCTTGAACTTATCAAGTTGCTTCTCAACTTTCCTATAGGGAAAAGGAAGTGGGGGTGCATATAAGCGTTCTAACCTCTTTCTCTCCTAAATCCTCTTCCTCCTCTCTTCCTCACTCTACTAGCTTCTCAGTCCTTGTCTTATCATTTTCGTCCTCCCCACCTCTTTCACTTTTAACCACTGACCCCTTAACTTATTCCTCCTCTTTTCCATTTTTATTCTCTCTCATCTCATCACTCACCCGTTCTAAAGGTGCATCAACCGAATATGAAGGACCATCATATTGAGTCCCTGATCTCAGGTGGATAGCTTTAGCAGTGTGTTGGTTTGGGTTGGGTGCTGAGGTGGAAGTTGTGTAGAGGGGTTAGGTTGAGGGTGAGATGGGAATAGCGGTGGTTGAGGAGGATTAGCCATTTGGGCAAGTTGAGTTTCAAACAACTTTTGCTGAGCTTGAAGTTGTTGCATTTTTTGGATGAGAGTCTAATTAATCTGAGTTAGACTCTAGTTATGCTAAGCAAGAGTTGTTACTTGGGAGGCTAAATGGTCATTGGTTGAGGTATGACCTTGTTGTGGTTGATAAGCCACATGATAAGGTTAATTAGGCGGGAAGGGCAGGTTTGAACCATTTCTAGGTCCTTGGTTAAACCCTGGGGGTCTATACACATTAAGCCTCGGTACATTCCCATTAGTTTGGTTCCCTTGGAAACCTTGGTTGTTAAACCCACCTTAAGCATTTCTGTTGTATCTCGAGTGGAAGTTTCCCTGGTTTTGGTTTGAGTTAAAGGGAGGTTTGTAGGGTTAATTCGGGAAAGGTTATTGTCCATACCCTACTCCTTGTCCCTGTCCAGCATAGTTAAGGGCTGCTACATGATCAGGGTTATACCCATAATCGTCATCATTCATCACCTGCGGTTCTGGGTTATACCCTCCATAGTAACTGTATCAACGTGCTCGGAGTGTGAACCACCACAATAAGATGTATCAGGGTTAGTACCCCCACATATGGCACATGCAAAGTGCTTTTCACGCACTGGAGGGGTGTTCGAACTACCTGCTAGGATTAATTTGGACAACTTTTTATCGATAACTACTTCTATTTTAGCGCTAATAGTGTCCAAGTTAGTTGTGTCTATCATCCCTCTAGGTAAAACCTTGACTCCTAGTTCCTCCCCATGCACTATTCTTAGCAACTTCCTCAATTTTGGCTTTTACCTGGGTGCAAGGAATTTTGGAAAGTTGGCCACCTACTGTTGAGTCTAGAAGTGCTTTGGTTGAGTCATTAAGACCATCGTAAAAGAATGTGTTGTGATGGTTTTCCCCGTACTCATGGTGGGGGCATGCTCTAATCATTCTCTTAAAATGACTCCAAGTAGCACTAAGGTTCTCATCATCCTCTTGGGTGAATGGCGTAATTTTCTTACGCTAATCTTGAGTTTGAACCGTAGGATAGAACCTCTCTAGAAAAGCAATTTTTAGTTGAGCCCAATTAACAATTGACTTGGGTTCTAAGCATTTGTACCAATCTTTGGCATCTCCTACTAGACTCAAATGGAATAGGTGCATTCGTACATAATCTGGGCTATTAGGGAAAGGAGGGATAAGTCCACAAATATCAGAAAATGCCTCTAAATATTGTAGAGGACATTAATTTATTAAGCCACTAAAAGGTGTTTCTTTACCCATTCTTGTGAACTGAGGGTGTATTTGGTATGGTGTAGTAGCAACAGGGAGCACTACACCTCCTTGGAACTCTTGTGAGCCAGGAGTTTCGAATTGAACAAACAATTGATGTTCGTCGGCCATTGTGAATATGGATGGGTTTTGGACAGAATGTAAGGTTTGTTTTGATGGGCGTTGTCTATTCAAGCATTGGATTTCAGGATTATAAGGTGTTATTGGCTGGGTTGACCTACGGTGCTATGGGGCATGCAAACAGCAAAGTCAAAGACAACCACTAACAAAAAGAAAAACAAAAAAAAGCAAGTTGAAATGAAATGAAATAAAGTTATATTAAGAACAGAAAAAGTCTAAATATTACGCCTTGTCCCCGGCAACAGTGCCATTTTGATAACCAGCTTTTAGGTCGTTAACTAAAAGACTAGTTATGCAAACAAAATTTATACCAACCTACGAACTATAAGAGTATAGTGGAGTAGGGGGTCGAACCACGAGGACAAAGGATATCAAGACTTCAATTCTTAACACAACCGGACTATTTGGGGTTGGAAACAACTAAAACTAATAACAAGAATACAGGTAACGATAAATTATGAGGTAAATCAAATACAGAAAAATGGGGACAAGATTAGATTCACCCTAGGAATGAAGCTTTCAAAACCGAACACGATAGTTTAGAAAAAATCAAACAATAACTAGCATGGACATCCAAGAATACGAGAGGAAGTTGGTGATTCTACAAATCACAACGAACGACCTATAATCGCCCTCTGTCTCTAAAGGAGTGGCAGAACAAGATTTGCATCGGATTCCGAAACTACTTATTATCATCATTCCTACAACCTTAGGCAATAAAGATCATAGCTTTTCCTAGGGTTTCACCAATTAAAACCCCTAAAAGAACTACTCACACATATTCATGCTCAACGACATAACGGTATTCAATAAAGCAAGTAAAATGATCATGAAAAGAAATTAACGAGAATAAAAGCGAATCAGAAACTATTCTAGTAAACGATAAACATAGAACTAAATATGCAATGAAATAAAGTGAATGAATTAAAAAGTAGAAGATTAGATTGATACTCACAAACGCTTCAATGTAATATCCTTGATCAGAATTTGAATAGCAAAATCCAAAACTCGAGTACAAATGTAGAGAACTGAAAACCAAAAGCTAAAACTAAAATATTTGGAGGCTAAACAAAACTAAAAGTTCATAAAAATATAAAAACCTGGCTGCCCCTCCTCTCATCAGAGGGAGGGGTATTTATAACAAAGCATGAAAGAACTACGAAAACCCTAAAATGCCTATGGGCCGGCCTTGTTCTGGAGAAAACACTGTCATTCGACCAAATTCAAGTCCCATTCGGCCGAATACAACTCCATTCGCCCGAATGCACTTCCATTCGCTCATTCTAGAGGCTCCAAAGAATCGATCTCTGTCCACCATTCGCCCGAATGTATGGTCTGATTCGACCGAATGGAACTCATTCGGGCAAATGAGCTTCCATTCAGCCTTCCCAGTGACCAAGGATTAAATGCTCTGAAGTCTGCCTCTCATTCGACCAAATGTGTCTCAGATTCGGTCGAATCTGAGACCATGCATTCCTCTTTTCACTTCTATCCTTTCTGCACTCCATGGGATCTTCATGAGTGACTTGAAACGTTTGCCCAAGCTATGATACATGTGTTAATGGCTCGAATGCATCATAGTTCACCTCGAAATCATCAAAAATACCTGAAATGAACTTAAGACAACCCGAAGACAAGATCAAGGTGAAATCAAGCATAATATGCATAAAACCAATATAAAACTACAAGACTTGACACTAAAACGAGGTAGTAAACATGCTCTAAAATGAGCACATCAATGTCTCCCAAGCTAATGCATATTTTAGGGATGTTTCCCAAGCCTTGAGACATAGATGTTGAGTAGCTAAAGTGCTTATTTGTCATTTGTAATGTTGCGGTGTCATGCTAGGTTGATTTGGCTTCTCTGGTTTTGAAAACCAAGCATCTGGAATGCTTTTTTGGGTGATAGGGGCATTTTAGTCTTTGTACCCCATGTTTGAAGTATAGTTAATCACGCTACGTGATTTTGGGAGCCAAATACCTAGTTTTCTTAACTTAATGATGCGAATAATGGTAACATGGAGTTGTTCCAAGTCCGCATTGAAGGAGTCATCCAGGCGCTAGGCGCTTGGGTTGAGCGCTCGACACTGGAGGTCTACATGCTTGGCCCTGGAAGAGAGCGCTTAACACACGTTTATATGAGATCAGTGCACGCGCTTAGAGTTTTTATGTTTGTCATTTCAACCCCGTCAAACCCATTTCGGTGTACAAGATCTTAAGCTTCACCCATTGCATAAATGAAGTAAATTTACTCTAATTTCTCTTTGTTAAAGTATGATTTTCAATTTTTTATAAACCCTAAATCGAATTAAGGGTTTTTAATTTTGTGGTGAATTGTTATAATTATTAGTTGTAATTGCTTAGTATATGCGAGTATATGATCTACAAGTTAGTTTTTACACAAAATGTGATAAATTTGAGAGATTTTGTGGTAATTTTCAGTAGTGTTTGGGTGTATGACTGAAAATTAGTGGGAAATATCAATGGGTATGTTTTGGCTTGGTTTTGTTGTTGGATTATGCTTAATTATGCTTAAGGATATGGCTTATGAGTCATGAATTCTTGTTTTGATGGACTTTAATAAAGGTGGTTGGTTTTTAAGCCCCCGATTTGATCATGTTAGTAGGTTAGTGATGGCTTGATTTTTTGGTGCCAAATTGGTTGTTCGATGATGCTAGGTTATGGATCCAGGCTTTGATGTATGTTTGTAGAGAAGCGGGGTTCTTCGGCTATTTAGGGCAATGTAGGACTTATAGGGTTTTGATTAGGATTAGAATTGGTGTTAGGCTATGTCATGAGGGTTGTAGCCAGATTTAGATTCAAAATCTGAGAATTTTGGTGATATAGTGAAAATATATGAATTTCCTCTGTTACTTTGCTTGGATAAGCTATTATGTTGGTATGGAAGTCTTTAAACTACCTACTAATCTTTGTTGGTGTTTGAAAATGCATATACTAGTTTGTGAACTTCGGATGAGCCCTCTTTGTTGTTAAAATTTGTTGTAAAGGAATTTGTGAATTCTAAGGTTTGTTGTTTTTCAATGGAGTTTGTGAACTCCATGGTGTATGGAATTTGATAATTCCTTAGTTTGTTATGTTTTAGGGGAGTTTGTAAACTCTTAAGATTGTATTTTTTTTAATGGAATATGAGAATTCCTAATACAGCTGTATTTTGATGGAATTTGAGAATTTATGTCTTTTTGTTGTTTTTCAATGGAGTATGTGAACTCCTAGGATTGATGCCTTTTTAGAGGAGTCTATGAACTCTAGGGTCTATAGTATTTCAATGGAATATGAGAATTCTTAAGACTATTGTGTTTCATAGGGAGTCTGTGAACTCTTAAGACTGTTGTATTATGCTAGAATTAGAAAATTCCTAAGACTTTGATATTTTGATAGAATATGAGAATTCTTATGTATGTTTGTTTTTTAGTGAAGTATGTGCGCTCTTGGAGTTGTTGCCTTTTTAGAGGCTTTTGTGAACTCTCAAGTACATAGTATTTCAGTGGAATATGAGAATTCTTGTGACTGGGACCTTTTAGTGGAATTTGAGAATTCCTGAGAGATGAAATTTCTGTGGAATATGAGAATTCCTAAGACTGTTGCTTGTGTATTGTTTTTTAATATGTAAAGTCATTATTGTGATGCCTTTAGGCCCGTAACCCTTGTATTTTTGCTGACATTTGTTGCTTTTGTTAGGATGGATCCACATAATAAACATTGAGCCGCGGCGGAAGCGGTGGAGTCCTTGGAGGGTGAGGGAGCCCCCGGGGAATAGGCAATTTAACAAAGTCGCCATATTTATTAGCGTCGTATGGGGTGGACGCCCGACCAGCTGGTGTACAGGCCTACGGAGCACTTCTCGTACCACACTTTGATGGGCATGGTAAGTTACTTCCTATAAGTTTGAGAATTTATCGATTTAACTAATCCTAAGATGAGTTTGATATTCTTTCAAGATAATATGTGCGGACTTTTAGTTCCGCTAGGAGCTTCCCTTCATTTCTAAAGAAGGTGGAGAGAAGTTAATGACAACGGGGGTTATTTGCTAGCACCCAACTGGGTGACTTTTGGTTAGTTGCCTAGTCTATTTATTCAGCAGAGTGGGTCTTGTATTTTAATCCATGGAGTTCTTGAGTGGTGGTAAGACACCATCAACACGTTTCACTTTCTATGGGAGGAATTGACCATTTCCCCACAAATTTTGCTATAATTATGGGATTGCGCTTTATTGATAAGCCTATAGTCCTTGACTTTAACCTCTTCTCTTACTTATAGTGACGCGGCTTATTTGTCCAGATAAGAGTAGCCAGGACTCATTTCATTTCTTTCCTTCTTTGCGGGACATACGCCCATCTCTTGTACGAGATAAAGGAGGCAGTGCGAGGCCGTATTGAGGGCTAGGTCTCCGTTGGAGGCATGTGGAGGGTCATCGAGGTACTTTGATTTTTTTCTCTTTTGTTTGGCTATGCTTTCAGTTTTCTCAGCCTTTGCATTAACCCATTTGCTTTTACATGTTAGCGCTTCATGGACTGGGCGAGAGAAGAAAAGGGTGACCCTAGGATATATTCGGAAGATTCTCTTCCGTTCCACCCCTAAATCGGTAAGTATCATTATGTGACATTGTATATTGCATTTGTTGTATGCTTTTGACCTGTAATATTATTTTGCTAAGGAGTGCAGATCAACTTTTGGCCTTGGGCCGACATAGGGTTGAGGACACCCATATGGGTTTGTTAAATCCCATGTGGTATCCGGGAGAGTGAGTGGCTTGGCAGGACTTAACCATGGAGTTTCTTACTCTAGTGGACCCTCCTACGACCATGCTAAACCTAGTGAGCTTAGATAAGCTCATGTAGTCAGCCTCGACCGTTACTTTGCACACGTCTTGGGGATCATTAGTGAGTGCTGGGATGGACTATTTGGCGTTAGTTGCTATGTTGGCTCGCCCGGTGAGGCGAATCCGTCTAGAGGTCCTGGTTTCCCTTATGCGGACTTGGTGCTCCACTACGTGAACTGTCAAGGAGAGCGAGTTAGTAAACCCGTTGAGGAGGCCTTAGAGGCTGAGTCGTATGCATACAAAAGCATGCCTAAAGATTTCCCACCTGTAAGTTATTTGATGGATATGATTTTTACCATCTTTGCCTTACCAAGTTACAATGATTTTGCTGTTTTCTAATTTACAGCTGGGTTGGTAGAAAGTTGACCGGTTCATAAGGTAATTGAAAACTTGAAGAAAAAGTACATCCAACTGATGTGCTCGTTTTAGAGCACATTTATTAACTCATTTTAGTGTCAAGTCTCATAGTTTTGTATTGGTTTTATGTACATTATGCTTTATTTTACCTTGATCTTGTTTTCGAGTTGTCTTAAGTTCATTTCAGGCACTTTTGATGATTTCAAGGTGAAAGGCGATACATTCGAGCCTTTGACACACGTATCTTAGCTTGGGCAAGTGTTTGAAGTCACTCATGAAGATTTCACGGAGTTCAGAAAAGAGGGAAGTGAAAAGAGGAAAGAATGCTCTCAGATTCGACCGAATCTGAGAGACATTCGACCGAATGCTTGCAGATTCGACCGAATCTGAGACTCATTCGGTCGAATGAGAGGCAGTCTTCAGAATTCTCGAGCCTTGCTACTGGAAAGGCCGAATGGAACTCATTCGGGCGAATGATATTCCATTCGGCCGAATCAACCTGTACATTCGGGCGAATGCTTAACAGAGATCGATTCCCCGAAGCCTCTAGAATAGGCGAATGGAAGACCATTCGGGCGAATGGATCACATTCGGCCGAATGAGACCTATATTCGGGCGAATGACAGTGTTTTCCTCCGGATCAACTACTTCTTTTTAGGGCCGGCTCCTATGCATTTTAGGGTTTTTCGTAGGTTTTTCTTATTTTGTTATAAATACCCCCTTCCTCTGATGAGGAGGAGGGAGAGCTAGGTTTAATACTTTTATGCACTTTTAGATTTCTTGGCCTCCAAATTCTTTTAGTTTTAGCTTTCGATTTTCAGTTTTTCTTCAACGCTTTGTAGTTCGAATTCTTTTCGTGGATATCAATTTGAAGCTTTTGTAAGTTTAATTCCTTCCTTTAATCTTAATCCATTGCTTTATTTCATTGCATGTTTAGTTCTAAGTTTATCGTTTATTAATTCTGATTTTGTTTTCATTCTCGCGATTTCACTCCATGTTCGTTTCTGCTGAATCTTTTAATATCTTTATGTCTTTACGCATGAATATGAGTGAGTAATTCTTTTAGGGGTTTTGATTGGTGAAACCCTAGGAAAGCTATGATCTTTATTGCTTAAGATTGTAGAAACGATGTTAATAAATAGTTTCGGATTCCGATGCGAATCTTGTCCTGCCACTCCTTTGGAGACATAGGGCGATTATAGGTTGTTCGTGTGATCTATAGGGTCACCAACTTCCTCTCGTATTCTCAGATGTCCATGCTAGTTATTAACAGATTTTCTGTAATCTAGCATGTTCGGTTTAAAGCTTCATTCCTAGGGTGAATCCAATCTTGTCCCCGTTTTTCTCTACTTGCTTTACTTCGTGATTTGTCGTCATCTATTTTTCACCTATTAGTTTTAACTGAATTTCCAACCCCAAATAGTCCGGTTGTGTTAAAAGTCAAAGTCTTGATATACCTTGTCTTCGTGGTTCGACCCCCTACTCCGCTATACTCGTATAGTTTGTAGGTTGGAATAAATATTGTTTGCATAACCTGTCTTTTAGTTAACAACCTAGAAAACCAGTTATCACCAACTAACCTAGAAGCTGGCGGGTCACCCTACTAAGGTAAGTATCTCAGTTTATGCTTGATTGCTTTTTGTTGTTTTTGGCTTGATGTGTATGGGATATAGGATAGATCCCAACCTCATATGTTGAGGTCGTACTCTCAGGCTCCACCTCGGCTTGAGGGAGGGGCACAGACTACACAGGCTAGTATGGAGATTGTGGGTTAGGCCAGACCTCTATTAGAGCTAGGTCGACACTCTATAGGAGGTTTTGAAGGCACCACCATGGCGAGGAGAAGCGAGACGCTCGCTATAGACTCATATTTCTTTCAGCATATGCAGATGTAGAGAAGAGAGGTGTTGGAGCAGGTTTCTTGGGGAGGTGTTGAAGCAGGTTTCTTTGTTGGTGGAGCTACAGGATGGTCTCCTTCTCCAAAGATAATTGTTGAGGAGCCTAGAGAAAAGAGGATACCTGTGTCTCAGATGATCAATGAGTTGAGTCAAGGGTTGTTTGGTCCTAACCCTTTGCTCTCGTACAGTTCTACGGCTAGCTCTAGTTTGCAAATAAGTATCCTTGTAAAGTCAGAGGAGGAAGAGTAGCTCTAGAATTGCTTATGGATTTTTGGTTGTATGATGTATTATGTCAGATTTTACATACATTCATGTATTTTAGATTGCATTGTATTGTATATGAAACCTTATACTAAACATGTTGTATGATTGTGAGTATGACTCTTGTTTATGCATGTGTGTGTGCTTGTGCTTGCATTGCTTGGTAGCGCAGATGATGCATAGGTCTACTATGTGACTGCTAGGAATAACGCATACGATGCATGGCTTGCTAGATCAATGCAATTTGTAAATAAGCAGGGATAATGATTTGCAAAAATATTCCTTATTTTTTTTAGCCACGGAAAGGTTCCGACTTTCTCCCAAAAAAAAAAGCAATTTTGAGGGAAGGGCTTGCAAAATTTTTGATTTGTTTGAGATAATTGGTTTAATCAGGTTAGGTTTTGATTTTGACTGTGTGTAGGGATTGGTGTGGGTCAAACGTAATTGAGAGTAATGAGTTAGGCTGCGAGTGACAGTTGGATTAGCTTATTAGTCTGGGTTAGGGTCAAAAATTAGATTGGGGTTTAAATTTCCTTTTCCGAGAGGCTTTGGAATTTGGGTTTTGCAAAAAAGAGTTGAAAAAAGTCCGAATGTGCCATGTGCCTAATTAGGATGACAATTGTGAATAAATTGGCTAGCTTGGCCAAGGTTTGGGGACCATGAAGGGTGTGAGATGTCAAGGTGAATACGCATTGAGTTGTGTCAGGAACACAGGCTAAACATCCAACACCGGGTTTGGGCGTTGAATGCTTGGCCATCGATTAGCGCCAGGTTTTGGCGTCAGACACTGAAAGTCGGTGCTTAGCGCTTGACGAGCGTTTAGCGCTGGAACTTTGCGTCTTGTGCTCGAGCCTTTACTAGGTAATTTTTGGCTATTTAAATGCCTTGATGGGATTGCTCAGTTTTTTTCCACTAAACATAACTTGTTTTTGTTTGCCATGATTTGCTTTTCTCACTTGAAATGGCTTCTAAATTTGAGCTAGCTTTGAATGTATGGGTGAGCTCTTTCAGAAAAAGTAAGAAACTCGATGTTGGTAATATGTGCCTTAGAGTTCTTTCATCCTTAAGATTTGTGAAAGTGGACACAAATTTTCATGTGGCAACTTATAAGTGTTTGGATCTGGTTTCCCACACTTTTAAGTTCAAGAATGACAAGATAGTGCATACTCCCAAGGATCTTAGGGCCATTGGCTGTCCTATCAACGGGCCGCCTTGTTTTCCGTCCACGCAAGAGTATTACTACAAAGGACTTTGAGAGGTACTTGGGCCTTAAGGGTAAGTCCCTCGGTGACATTGTTTTTGGCGCTAGAGTAGACTTAGAGTGAATGGTTTCTCTTTTCTCCACTCCCACATGTGAACTAAGAGCTTAAGAATTTTGCAAGAGATCCTTGCCTTTTTGTTTGTTTTCTTGGTTCCTCTTTACCAATGAGGGGATTGAGGAAGGTTATTCTTCTTAAATCGGTATTGTGGAGCAAAGTGATGGTGGAAAGGACCCAATGCCAATCGTTCTAGGCGAGCTGAAGGTTGTCCTAGATCTTCCTGAGGGTGTCCTACCCTTCTTCAAGTAAGCTTTGATTTATAATTGATTTGATTGAGTTTTGGTTTTTGATTTTTCTTGTGATGGCATGTTCATTGAGTTGTGCTCATTTGCTTCTTGCTTTTCTTCTTGAAAGATTTGGTTAATGGAGAGACTCATGCTAGTGGCTCCTCCTAAAAACCTTGCCACTTATAATAATAAGGGTTTCACAATGCATAAGAAACTCCCTGACCACACATCCTTGGATGCTTGGAAAGCCTAATTCGCCATGGGAGAGTTCATTATAAAGTGGATTTTCCCGTGATGGAATGGCTTTGCAATGACCGGTATCGAGAAGGTTTGCGTTATGAGAATTCCAAGTCTCTCGATGTTGACTTTTTATACTCTAGTCCGGATTTTGAGGCAATTTGGGCGGAAGCAAGTGGTTTTGGACCACGAGATGAAACTGCCCAAGAGCATACCTCTTAAGGAAGAGCGGGTCAAGGTGTGGGAGTTATATTGGAGAGCCAAACTAGTGTGACATTTGCTAGATCTTCCTCAAACGATTATGCTCTCCGAGAGCTATTTCACTTGGATGTGGGAGAATAGTGGCGAAGTCAAAGTATATGAATCTTCCTTACCTATCTAAGACCAAATGTTGAAACCTAAGCCCCCAATGGTTCAGACCACTTGGGTGTGCAAGTTGTGCCACCAAAGGATCAATTGGGCAAGAGAGTGAAATCGATTCATGGATAGGTTAGGCGAGTAAATAAGCTTAGGGGTGAAGCATGTCTTTTATAAAGAAATAAAAAGAAAGGCTTTGTGTTTAGGTCATAAAAGTCACTTCTTGCTTTGTCTTATTTAAATTAAACTTTTTCTTTATTTAAGCTTTTAAGAAAGAGTTTAGGGTATAAATTTAGGATCTTATGTAACCTTTGCTTCTTTTAAATGGAATCAAGTTTGTTTTGGAAATTCATTGTGCTAATTTAAATGCTTTACACAATATTCATGAACTTAAAACTGATCATTAAGAGTGAATGAAACAAAATGATCTTGGAAGAACATACTAAACATATTATAAAGTTTAGATACACTTCTAAGAGCTAAATAAGTTGAGTATTAAGTCCTTTAAACAGGTGCCATTATTCTGGATGCTGAAACATCGAATCCGAATTCAAGAGCACTTTTTCTTGGCGCTCGACATGAACTAGGCGATGTCGGAGGTGATTTGGCTGGCGCCCAAGGCTTGGCGCCAAACGCATTGCTTGGGAATCAACCTCTAGGTTAAGAACTTAACACTTAAGACCTTGTGCTTGGAAATTGCACAACTATAAGAAAAGAGACTAAAACCATTTTGGCTAGCACCCAAGGCTTGAGCACTAAACTTTTAGGTGCCTGGCACCTAACTTTGACGTTCAATGCTTTAGTCCAGGCTCGGGATAATTTCTTAGAATATAGAGTTTTGTGATTTGTATTACGATTAGGCCTCATAAGAGGTTGCCTACATATCCTCATGAAGGAACCAGATTGAGACGTAACTCTAGTATTAGTGAGACTGATACAGTTGCATTTCAAAAGTTTCTTACTTATTAGAAACTCAAGTTAGGTTATTTAGAGGTTTCTCTTTAGTTTACAACCTTGATGAACCCGACTTCTAGTTGCTTTTCGACTTCTTCTTAGATTTTCAGAGTTACAACTGGTTTCATTCTCCGTAACTTCTTCTTTACTAGATTTGACCCTAGGAGGATCGGACTAGTGTGCTATGCAATGTCTCTGTCTATCCTTGGCATATCTTTGTAAGACCAAGCAAATACATCAATGAACTCTTTGAGCAACTATGTAAGCACTTTTCGTCTTTTAGGGATAGCTTTAGCCCAATTTGCACAAATTTTTGCTCCTGCTCTGCACCTATATTGATAATTTATTTTTTTCAATTATAGGTGTTTTATTTTTGTGTTCTTCCATTTCTTTAATAATTTAAAAATCAGATTCATTTGAGACAAAGCAATTAGCGGTAGGGATTGGGGTAGAAGAAGAGGAGTAGCGGAAGTAAAAATGCTATTCAATTTAGGATTGGTTACATCAAGGGATTTTTTATTGTTTTCCTTTGATGGCGTAAGCATTAGGGGCCTAAACTCTATACATTCAGACTCAATAGACCTAGACTCAAACTCAAACCCTAACTCTAACGATTTAGCCTCATCCATTTTTTGACCTTCACCGGTGAAAATCTTTAGCTTGTGATGAATGACATTTATGTCACTCATTTATGTCTTCCTAGCAGAGTTTTGTACTCTCTTTGGCCTAAGTTTATCACATTTTGTTTCATTTTACATCATTTTGTGCATGGTCTAGGCTTAGGAGAATTCTTTGTGTTATTGCCTTATTTTACTTAATTTCCTATATCTTATCTACTTTTATGCGTATTTTTGTGGCTTGATGCAGGTATATAGTGAGCTTGAGCACGAGAACCCAAAAATAAAGATGCATAGTAGAAAAGCAGAGAAGAGAAGCCAATAGGTCGTCCTAGAATTGAACCAAGAGGCCTCTTAAGAGAAAAAGGTCTAAGCGGTCCCTTAGAAGAATCTTAAGCGGCCACTTAGTTCAATGGAAGTTGAAAGAAAGAGAATCATATGTAGGTATTGAGCGGTTTCTAAGAGGTCGCTTTAAGGCCTGAGAAGGCGCTAATGGTTGAACTAAACCGATGCTAAGTTTACTAAAATTTCTAATTTTGGCCTTATGAGCTGGCCCTTACCCTTGAAGTGAGCACCCGCTCAGTTTTATTTTTGCGAGTTGCGTATTATAATCAAACTCTTCTATGGGAAAAAGGGAGGCAGATAAGTCATGAAGGTTATTCATTCATCAATAGAGATTAGTATAGCATTGTTTAGACCTAGAGATCATAGCTTAGGGTTCTTTATTTTCTTTCATAAAACTATTAGATTATTAGTATATTTGTTAGTGGATTTTTGTAATTACTTTCAATGGATTTGTAATCAACATATGTCAGAAATCAATTCTTCATTAATTTATTAATATTTCTTTCACTTTCATTTTCATTATATTTTGTAGTTTCCATTTATTTACTGTTTTGTTGGTTTATACTTAATTATTTTTCAATTTACGCATAGAATTGTTAATCATAAATCCTGAATTTGGTAATATGTTTTATTTATTCAATTATTCAATGTATTTTAGTATTAGTCATGACTAGTTATATTAGTTAGGGGATCAAGTGAAAACCCAATCCCGAGTATGGATGATGTTTAAAGTTTGGAGTTGGTTTCTTGATGAATAATGTTTGATTCGATGTCAAACAGTGACCCAATGTTAAAGGTTTCTGACTTTTTGAGCTATTGGTTGTTGGTTTGAGTCTATTTTATTTCTTGGA
Source organism: Dysphania ambrosioides (assembly GCA_026401315.1). NCBI lineage: Eukaryota > Viridiplantae > Streptophyta > Magnoliopsida > Caryophyllales > Amaranthaceae > Dysphania > Dysphania ambrosioides. The sequence goes on along the minus strand of CM048668.1, from coordinate 6,092,751 downwards.
TTCTTTAGAATAAAATTAGGCGAGAAATCTAAATTTGAATGCTCATTCCTTGAAGATGATTGAGAGGTTGATTCCTACTTGAATCCTCTTCCCTAAAACATATTTTAGATTCAATGTATAAGTCGGTAGTGAGTTTGTGAGGCTCATATTATCTTATTTAAAACCCAATTTCCAATTTTAGCTCGTTTAGGTTAGGAATCGGTGTTGAATCCCGCACCCCTAGAGCTTTTACCTTTATAGAACAAGTCCTTTAGAACCTCGCTTTAGCTTTTAGTTAGATTTAAATTATTCCTTACATTAGTTAGAGCTAGCTTGTAGTTGAACTGCTAGAGTTCGGTAACTATTAAAAGCCTTTCCCTACAGATTCGACCCTTACTTGCCCATTACTTGCAATAGGTTAAGGCGAGGGTTTTTGGTAGTAGGTGTCATGATGACCGATATCTAGACCTATCAAAAGGCGCTCTCTTAAGAGGAAAATTGAGGCTGGATCACAAAACCTATGCAATGGGTCAGGTTAGGGCTGGGATGGTTTACATGTAAAATGGCCGGGCTAGGCAAAAGGAGATGCTAAACGGGCAGGGCTGGCCGAGTTAAAGGAGATACATAACGGGCCGAGTGAGGTCGGACCTTCCAAAGAGAGTATAATTTTTATCTATAGAGGGTGATAATTTACGTGTATCACCTTTAATCTTTGGTAGAGGATTATCGGTAAGTATATGGAAATAACTCATTACCGTAGTTTTTAAAATTCTTGAAAACTATAGGCCCATTATTGACCTGACTTGACCCATAAAGACCCAATAAAACATGACCCTTTAAGAGACTGACTCATTAGACCCATTATTGATTAGGCCCTTTATACAAATGGACTGGTCAAGGGCCCTTCATGATGCCCCTCCCATTGGAACACCTCTACCAATCACATAGCCTAAGAGGCCGCTCCAAATCATTCTTAGCGGTCGCTCAAACGAAAAATCATGGGAGTTAAAGAATCATGAGCAGGTACTAAGTGGGGAGCAAGTGCCCGATCAGAAGAAATTTGGGAAGCCTATTATTGAATTAAGTGGCTGCTTGAAATCCTTTTGAGTGGTCGCTCAGAAGAAAAAAAATGGGGTCCTAGAAGCTTATAAGCGAGCACTCATAACCCTTCTAAGCGCCTGCTTAATCCGCATTTTGTGAGAATACGAGTTTCTTTAAACACAAATTCTGCTCCTTCCACCCTTTCATCCTCATTTTCATCTTCTTTAACCTTCAAACTCTTACTTTTTCTCTCTAAAAACCCCATTAATCCCTCACTTTATTTCCTCCATAACTCACTAATTTCTCCTCCTTTTTACTTTAAATTACCACACCATTCTCTTCCTCTTCTCCCAATCTACAACTTGACATAATTTTTTCCAGAAATAATCCATATCCACAAAAACCCTAATATTTAAACTTAAGTTTTTTTTTAAGTTTTTGGTGATTTTGGGTTCTTGCTTTGGGACTTCGGACTAAGGGACGATTTAGAGAAATTTTCATTGAAGATTTTTGATAATCGCTATCTTTTTAATATTTTGGTTGACTTTCCATGATTTTTAGTTTCTTTTTTCTGAAAAGTATTATTATCTTGTTGTTTTTAGTGAGTTATAGTAGTTTAATTGCTTAATTTTTGAATTATTTTGGAGTTGTGCTTAGGAGAACTTAGTGAAATAGGTTGAACATAGAAAACCATAGGATAGTCATTATAGTTGAGTGATTTGGTTATTAGCTTTAGTGGTATGGTGTTGGTTTGTGAATTGAGATTATGATGAAAAAGGCAGTTGATTGATTTGGGTTTTACACATATTGTGAAAATATTTTCAAAGAATAAATTCCAAACCAATAGCTCCTCCTAATCTTTGCGGTAAGCTGTTCCAGCTTAAAATTCATCACCCCTAGTCATAAACCATATTACGAGAAAATCAAAAGACGCAACATCTTAAGTACCTAATTTTATGAGCCTCATTCTTTAGAGAATTTATGAATATAAGAAGACCTCTTTATGATGCTTACTTCTTTGGGGTGGGCTAATTCTCTAAGCTCCTTAACTACACATATGAGAGGCTCACCCTAGAATTCCTAGCTTCCTTGTAGTAGACTCTAATTAAGGATAATGGTTTCTAAATCACCTTTTAGATGTTCGGGAATGAGATTGAGTTGCTATGGATGATAGTGTTTGGGAATGAGGGATTGGGGGATATGCTTAACTTTAAGCATCATTTTCTAGCCCAGTGCGTTCAACACAAGAGAGGTGGATTCACTGAAGACATCCACATAGAGGAATGGTCACTATTATCTCACATACTTTGGGTTTTATAGAGTAGTGCAAGCTTCTGACCCCCATCGATGTAAATGATATTTACATTGATATTGATGCAATAAAGAGGATGAATTTCATCTAATTCACACCCAATCCCGAGGTTTACGAGTGGAAGATGAGGAGGGTAGTGCACTACTACCTTCCAAACCCCCATATTGATATTGAGTGGGAAAGAATCAACATTTGGAAGATTCCTGCGCACCAAGGCCGAACTGCGTACCCTTGGCACCCAAGCAACACCATCTCTTACCTCAGGAGGGTCTCTTCCTCTCAAGTCCCCTCGCCGTCTTTTAACTTACAAGAGGAATTAAGGAAGCTTACTTTGATGATGCAGGTCCAGGTTGAGGGCCAAAGGCATAGTATGATTTGTGAGAATCAAATCTATAACTACCAAATCCAATGTGGGGGCTTTGGACCCTACGTTAACTTTCTCTATGATCCAACTTATCTTGATCCTATCCTCTCTTGGTCCGAGGATGGCAACCCCACTTAACCATATTGGACAAGCAGTATTGTCTTTGTTATTACTCCCCCATATTGAGGCCAACCTGCCTATCCATTTGACGGACTAGGTTGGCCCCCAGGTCATACAAGTTGGTGGGATGGCCTTGTAGGTATTCCATCCTTCTGTAATTACCCCGATCAACCACGGTATGACTGTTTACCCCACACTGATGCATTGGGTCCTAATATCGACCTAACCTATAACTTCTCCTCCCATAAAAATAAGGAGAGGCGTAGGAAGGACAAGGGCCCTAGTAATAGCCAGTCCTACCGTGATTGATTGACCCTCCTCTTTTCTTTCTAGATTTTCGTGCCAAGGACTGCACTTCACTTAAGCTTAGGGGGTTTGTTCTAAAAAGGGTCGGGCCTTAGCTACCTTTCTCTTCTTCCTTTATAGAATCCATGTATATTTTTCTTTTCTTTGTTTTTGTGTGTTTTTAGCTAGAATAGAAACTGTTATTCTAATGTTTCATTTGTTTTTATAATCAATGTTTGTTCATGAGTACTAGCAAAAATGCAAAGTAAGAGGCAAAGGCATAATCTTTCTTACTCTTCTTTTTTTTACTTTCCTTGGTGTATTTTTTTAGTCTAGGAAAGTTGACTGTTCGAGGATGTATGACACTTTATTGTTGAAGGCGTTTAGCCTATCTTTGAGGATTGGCTCATTGGAAACCATTGGTTTTGATAACCATGGTTAGTTGTTTGTATTGAATTGCTTAGATAACCTTTCCCATACCATACACCCGTGCATGCTTCCTCATTTTTTTCTTACGATTTGTTATTCTTTTACAAAATTAGAAAATCCAAAAAGATTTTGAATTTTACAAGGCAAGTATCTTGTTTTCTTTTGATTTGGTTTGCATTGAGTTGGGCATGAATAGAATACTCATATTGTTGAATGTTTTCCTTCCTAAACCTTTAGAGCTTATATGGTTTAGACTTAAATTTCATTCGAAAGAGTTTAGGATGGAATTTTATTAAGGTAGATGGAACTATTGCGATTATGACCCTTAGCTAAGCACCCCACCTTTTTTTCTTAGTTGAGTGAAATCTCTAGGATTATTATTTTTAAACCCTGTGGTGAGGAAATCTTTTGAAGCCTTCAACTTTATTTTCATTTAGTGGCAAGGATCCTTAATTTTTCATGCTTTGATCAAGAACTTGACTTATACATACTCGAGACCATGACCGAACTTCTTAAGGAAAGACAAAGGCAGTCTTGAACCCATTTTCTTTTTCCTTAGGCTTTGACATTTTTCCATTTCTTGTACATTTTATCTTTCCTATAAATAGTTACCATCTTGAGCTTATATTTCTCCTAAAATTACCAATTGATAGCCATTGACCTAATATGAACCTTCACCACCTCCTTTTATATGGGATTCTTTAGCAAGAAAGTTATATGGATGTATTGATGGTGATTTAGGAATTATGAAGCTTCAAAGGGTAGCAGTATTTTCTTTTCAAATAACATCTCTTAAGAGGTATTCATCTATTATAGCCTCTTTTAGTAATCAAAGAAAAAGAAAAGAAGAAAAAAACATAAAAAGAAATAAGAAATAAGAAAAAGTTGTATAGAAAAGGAAAAAAAAAGGGGAAGAAATAATGAAGAGAGGAAATCAGTTTAGAAAAAATTATTTGGTTTATGGGTTTCAGAGAACCAAAGAACTCATATATGTTCTTAACTAAGCTTGGGAAATGAAACTAGTTGGTGTTCCATTAAATATGATGGCTCAAGGCCTTGAAATGAGGTGAAGGTCAATATCATAAGAATTCCATTGTTCATGAATCTCAGACACTAATAACAAATCTTTTCCCTATTTTACTCTAGTTCTTTTCCTATTTTGCCTATATCTTAACCCAAAGTCTTTTTGACTCAAGGAAGTTGAGTCAATGTCGGTGTAAGGAGGTAAAGGTCAAGCATATTGAGCGAGCATGGAAATTAAGATGTCGAGTCATAGGTCATTAGCAATGTTTTTTTATTTGTTCAAATCCCTAAAGAAGTAATGAGAAGCTAATTCTTAAAGGATGAATGAAGCTTTGGAAGAGTGTGGTTGTGTTTCAGTTTAGGTGCATGAAAGCTATAGTTTCCTATTCTTTCTTGGTTATCCTTTATTCATTCATATGCATTATTTATCATGTCTTCTCTTATTGTTTAGAAAGTTGAATATCCATCATGATGATTTCCCATAAATTCCCACTCGTTGCATCTTCTTTTTACTTTTTTTTTTCATTTCCTTTAGTCTTTCCCTTTTTTAGTCTTTAGAATGCTTGACTTGATTTATTTTGTTTTGAGAGTTATGGATTACCTCCTAGGAAACCCTTACAAGAACACACTCATCCTCCTAAAAGATTAGGGGTTTTAAAGGGCATGTTGAATGTTGTTAAAATCAACCGTGGTTCCTACGAAAGTGAGTTAGCTTTATTTGTTTTCCTTAGATAATATAGTTAGTGCTTTGATGTCTTCTATCCTTTGTGCTAGATTCTTTCTCGAGGAGGAGTAAGAGCCAAGCTTGGGAGAATTTGATGAGTGTGTCTTCCTAGTAGAGTTTCGTACTCTTTTTTGCCCAAGTTCGTCTCATTTTGTTTCATTTTGCATCATTTTGTGTATGGTCTAGGCTTAGGAGTATTCTTTACATTTTTGCCTTATTTTACTTGATTTCTCGTATCTTTTCTACTTTTATGCTTGTTTCTGTGGCTTGATGTAGGTACCTAGTGAGCTTGAGCACGAGAATTGAAGAACATAAATGCATAGTAGAAAAGCCGAGAAGAGAAACTAAGAGGTCGTCCTTGAATTAAACTAAGTCGTCCTCGAATTAAACTAAGAGCCCTCTCAAGAGAAAAAGTTCTGAGTGGTTTCTTAGAAGAATCCCAAGCGGTTGCTTAGTTCAATGGAAGTTGATAGGAAGAGAATCATAATCGGGTGTCGAACGATTTTGAAGAGGTCCCTTTAAGGCCTAAGTGGGCGCTCGTGGTTTAAATGAGCGGCCCCTTAATTAACAAAGATTCTAGATTTTTACCTTATGAGAGGGCGCTTGCCCTTGAAGAGAGCGCCTAATCAGTTCTATTTTGGCAAGTTGCATATTAGGATCAAACTCTTCTACTGGAGAAAGGTAGGCCAAAAAGGCACAAAGGCTATTGATTCATCAATAGAGAGTAGTATAACATAGTTTTAACCTAGAGAGCATATTTTCTTTCACAAAACCTCTTAGATTATTAGCAGATTTGTTATCAGTTTTTTTTTTTTACTTTCAATGGATTTGTGATCAACCTTTGTTAGACATTAATTCTTCATTAATATATCAGTATTTCTTTCACTTCCTCTTGCATTATATTTTGTAATATCCTTATATTTTTTGTTTTGGTGGTTTATACTTAATTATTTTAAGGTTTTGCATGGAATTATTAATCGTAACTCATGAATTTAATAGTATGTTTTGTTTATTCAATTATTTGATGTTTTCTAGTATTAGTCATGAGTAGTTTAGTGTTGGTTTCTTTAAGAATAATGTGTGATTTGATATCGGGTTTTTGTTGGAGCCTAGATTGGCTATACAGGTTACTTCCATTTGGGATCCTAGTAGGTCAAAGACATTAAAAATTATTGATTTAGGTAAAGACCCAATGTTAAAGGTTGCTCACTTTTGAGGTATTGGTTACTATTTTGAGTCTATTGTGTTGCTTAAATGCTTTAAAATATAATTAGGAAAGAAATCCCAATTGTAATGCTCCTTCCTTGAAGATGACCGAGAGGTTATTTCCTAGTTGAATCCACTCCCTTGCAGCATGTTTTAGATTCAATGCATAAGTCGGTAATGAGTTTGTGAGCCTCATATTATCTCATTTTGAACCCAACTTCCAGCTTTAGCTTATTTTTGTTAAGAATCGGTGTTGAATCTTGTATCCCTAGATCTTTTACCTTTATAGAACGAGTCCTTTAGAACCTTGATTTAGCTTTTAGTTAGATTTAAACTATTCCATACCTTAGTTAGAGCTAGCTTGTAGTTAAACTGCTAGAGTTAGGTAACTATTAGAAGCCTCTCCCTATGTATTCGACCCATACTTGCCCATTACTTGTAAGGTGTCAAAAGGTGCCTGTTCAAGAGGGAAATTAGGACCTTGTCGCATGGCCTAAGTGGCTGCTCAAAATCGTTCAGAGTGGCCTCTTAGAGGAAAATTCATGGGAGGAAGAGAATCAAAACAAGGCACTGAGCGAGGAGCAAGGGCCCACTTAAAAGTGATTTGGGGGCATGTTATTGAATTAAGCGGCCACTCAAAAGAAAACAATAAGGGCTTAGAATCTTATGAGCGGGAGCTTATAACCCTTTAAGCACCCTCTTAAGCAGATTTTGTGAGAGCATGGGTTTCTTTCAACACGATATCTAGACTTAGTAGCTTTGTGCCATCAGGGGTTGCTATTTCCTAGGACTTTCTCCATCCTTATGCCATGTTTGGAACTGGCACTATTAGCTTAGAGGGGTCAAAGTCGTAGCTTTGGAGAGTAGCTTAGACTCTTTGCTTGACCTTTTCGTAACCAAAAAGCAAGGATAGAGATGATAGATCGATGCATTTAGGGGACTTTGATGACTTTTTGGGCTCGTCATCATCCAGGAAGCAACAATCATGAAAATTTTCAATGCTAGGGTAGAACTTTCCATGACCATGACTAGAGAGTAGCTTAGGGAAGTCATTGTAGATGCCTTCTTCACCCTCTATAATGTAGTCCCCGTTTAGGGTTGGGAAGTATGGCTTCAATGCGTGCTTAGTTTGGCCTTGTTCCTTAGCCATTTTGGGAGCAACTTCTTCGAGAACGTATTCTCGGAGCTCCTGTGTTATTGGCTCGTAGCCCAACCTAAAGAGGTTATGCTCTCCTTTTGGATCCTTGAATAGTGCGACAAGAGTTGGCTTGTGACCCTGAGTAATGCTAGGTAAGTACCCCTGGTTCTTCATCATAGTGTGAACTATAGGGCGGAGGATAAAAGGGAATTTGCTGTCAGTTCAAGCATTTCAACTTCGCCACTAAAGCCAAAGGTGTCCTCATTTTCCTCATCGTTCTCAATGTAGATGAGGGATTTCTCTATAATTTTCACTTTGATAGTGGAGGCTTCAAATGCTATGGAAGTACCTTTGAAGGGTAGCTTAACCTTTAGGAGAAGAGATAAGGAGACAACCCCCAAATAAGAGGAGGTTAAAGCTCGCCTTGATGTTGAGCACTTGAAAGGTGACTTTATTTCCTTTCTAATGGTCCCAAGATGAGGGACAAGAAAATGGTCTTGAGCGATTGATGACGTGAATTATCATAAGCTTGGATCCCTTGCCCTAAAGGTGTAAAGTCCTTCTTTGAGAAACCCAACATTTCTGGTATGAGGAGAGGACATACGTTGATTGCTGAACCATTGTCAATTAAGGTCATTGGTATGTTTCATTTGCATGCGACAATGGTTAGATAAAGTGCCTTGTTGTGAGAAGTCCCTTCAATTAGAAAATCATCATTTGGAAATAAGCTCTACGACTTCTCATTTTTTAAGGTAAGGAAGGTGACCAAGGCATTGAGAGATGACCCCAAAGGAACATTGATTTTATTAATGCATTCAAGAGCACATTTCTACGCTCATAGGAAGTAGTGATTAATTCCTAGGTATTGACCTCGGCTCGGGTCTTTTTGAGCTATTTGATTAGGGTATTTTCATGTGGAGGAAGGTTGATTTGGAATAGAGAATTAGGAATTGGATTTTGAACTAGATTATGAATCCTTCTAAACCAAGTCATTGCATTAATATCCTCATCCCATTTTCGTACCATTTAGGGTTGATACTAGGTGTTGGGGCCATGACATGAGCAAATGGTCATCGTTTTCCCAAATGCCTTTCACTAAGCCTTTTGGCAATAGGACTGTGATTTTAGAGGATGGAACCCTAACTAGAGTGCTCAGTGATGATAGATCTAAGGAGGGCCCATCTTCATAGATGAACAAGATGGCTAGAGGACGTGTCTAATTGTTAGGCTCTACCCGAGGAGGGAGTGATAGCCTTTTATTTTCCACCTTATCATGAAGAAGGTACTTGAGTCTGATGCACTCTTCAATGTAATGTGAATCTAGGTATAAGAACCTTAATTCACACAAATGGATAGAACTAGATTTGAAACCTTCTAAAGTAATGCACCAAAGGCTCACATTTTAGGGCGAAAGTTTGTATAATTGATTAAAGAAACACCCTTAATTCTTCACACTTCCTCACATGAACTTAAAGAAACACCAGTTCATAATCTTTTCTACGCACAAAGAATAATAAACTATTCAAAGTTTATTGCGTAAAACAAATAAGCAAGTACAAAATCTGATTTTTCCAAGCTTGGGTGCACATCTATTTATACCCATAGCTTGAGAGTTTCAATCATATTAAGACTAGGACTCCTAATAACCACCTAATAACAAATAGGATAATGCCACTTATTTATTACATAATCCTACCAAAACTCTAACACTATCTTATGTTAATTAGAATTCTGTCCTACCTGAAAAGATAAAATTATAAATTAACTACTCTTAACCTATTTTATTTGAAGTAAAACGCTAAATATCCAATCAAACGTGTGTAGCCACATCCATGCCAATCCCATGTCACTTGCCATGTCACTAATGTTGTAATAAAGCGCCAATAAGATGAAATAAGCATCGTCTAATGTAATAAACACCTCCCCTTGTCTTAAAATTTTTCCTCCTTGGTCAAAATTTTCAATCTTTAAGAAACTCTTTAAGATTGATTCTTTAATAAAAAAAAAACTTCCCCAATGCTATGTTTCATGGCTTCCACATACAACACGATGAATAAGACTCCTACCGAAAATAAAAGAAACAAATCCTAATCCAAGTAGGATTAGTAAAGATATGATGAATCCTAGAAGGAATATCATTCAATTTGCTTGTAAGAATTCCATGCATGCATTAACATCATTCCCTCCCTCTTAAGAATAACTTGACCTCAATTTTTCCTATGTCTAGGAGATCATCCAAATCTTTCTAACTAAACATGGAGATATTATAACACATAAAATATCGATGGTACTCTCTTTCCCTTGATCTTTAGTGTTGCCATCCATGAAGCATAAGATGAGAGATAACCATACCAAGATTTCGTCCAAATTGCAAGATTTTGATTGCAACATTGATAATCCTTTTAATTTCCTCATAGAAAATGTATGATTACCATGTTAGTTATTGGAAATTAGAATCACTTGATTATAACAATACGAAGATTCAATATTTCCCTCTTCATCACCAAGAACATTGAAAGATGGATAGTTACCAATATTTAAAGAGAAAACTGGCCAAATTAGTGTAGAATCAATAATAGTATCAAGCTTTTTCTTCTAACACTTCTTTTTCATGCTCTAGCATAGCATAAAATAAAAGAACACTCATACCATTTGACTCTTGTGATGGTTCTTTATCAAACATTGGTGGTAGTCTCGGTGGTAGATCATTAAGAAGTACATCCTTGACTTCATCTAATTAATGATTCAAAATATTAGGTTGTTCTTCATCATCATCATCATCATTTAAAGCAACCATCAGATATCCTTGTCCTTCTTATTCCATCTTATGCAAAATCTTCTTTTTATTCACCAACAACACTTCTTTCTCTACTAATTCACAAGTCATGATGGGGTTTCCGAATTCCACAATATAATCTTTAATAAATTTTCTTTCTTTTTTTCAATGTATGTATCTTAATAAAGTTATATTGCTCGAATTATTTTGGAACAAAGCATTTTCTCATGTACCTCTTTAAGTTGCTCCAAGGTGAAATCTTGGATCTTCCTTCCTTTTTCCTCTTCTTTTGAAAATCTTTAAGCCATAAGCTTGCAGAAGAAGTGAGCTTTAGTTTGGCCACCTTAAAGGATCTATAACCATCATAGTCCTTGTACTCTCTACTCTTCTAACCCAATCTAAGAACTTATCTGGATCCATCCTATCATTAAACTTAGGAATCTCAAGTCTTAAGCTTTGATCCTCTTGCCCCCTTGAACTCCTCCTTCTACACCCTTCATTGGACTCCTTGTCACTTGAAGAGGATGGGTCTCTTTTGCTAGGTCTCCTTGAACTCCTAACACTTAATTCACCATCATAATAACTAGAGTTAGATTAATAAAGAGAATTTTTACTTTTGCTTGAGGACTTTTCCTTCTTCCCCATGATTTGTAGCAAATCCTCTATTCATTCCTTCAACTCACATTACATGCTTAAGGCTTTGGCCTCTTGCAAGGTCAAACCTTTTCTAAAGCTTGGTGGCATCTTGTTTGCACCATCACTACTAGAATCCATCTTGCTTAAGTATGCTTCGAATTCTCTCAATGAAAGCATCAAAAGTTGATGTGAATCTAGATATAAGAACCTTAATTCACACAAAGGGATAGAACTAGATTTGAAATCTTCTAAAGCATTGCACCAAAGGCTCACAATCTAACGAAAAAGTTTAGAGAATTGATTAAATAAACACCCTCAATTCTTCTCACTTCCTCACATGAACTTAAAGAATCACTAGTTTCACAATCTTTTCTATGTACAAAGAATAATAAACTATTCGAAGTTTATTGCATAAAATAAATATGCAAGTACAAAATCTTATTTTTCTAAGCTTGGGTGCACATCTATTTATACCCATAGCTTGAGAGTTTCAATCAAATTAAGACTAGAAATTCTACTTCTAAAAGGACTCCTAATAACCACCTAATAACCAATAGGATAATGCCACCTATTTATTACATAATCCTACCAAAACTCTAACATTATCTTATGTTATTTAGAATTCTATCCTACCTAAAAAGATTAAATTACAAACTAACTACTCTCAACCTATTTTATTTAAAGTAAAACACTAAATATCCAATCAAATGTGTGTAGCCACGTCTATGCCCATGGCAAGTCACTTATTATGTCACTGAAGTTCTAATAAAGCACTAATAAGATGTAATAAGCACCGTCTAATGTAATAAGCACTTTCCCATGTCTTAAAAATTTTCCTCCTTGGTCAAAATTTTCAATCTTCAAGAAACTCTTCAAGATTGAATCTTTTAACGAAAAAAACTTCCCTAATGCTCTTTTCCATGGCTTCCACATACAATACGATGAATAAGACTCTTGCCGAAAATAAAATAAATAAATCCTAATCCAAGTAGGATTAGTAAAGATATGGTGAATCCTAGAGGGAGTATGATTCACCTAGCTTGTAAGAATTAAATGAATGCAGTCTATTCACAATGTCATGGCCCTTACCTCGATGATATTTGCAATATTAGTTGAGGTCACATTTCAAACTACTCTTGTCTTCTAGAGGGTCCTCTATTGAACTAATGGGTTCAATTTGACAACCACTAGTAAGACGGTAAAAAACACTTAAGTAGGTTATCCTAAGATTAGAAAAGACCTTATGAGGACGCTTCTAGAAACCGCCTCTCTTGCCATTGTTGTTACGAGAGTTTCGTTAAGACCTTAGAGCCTTAGGGGAGTTAACTTCATTGGTGGATTTAAAGTTAGAATAATTCTTAGGTTTCTTACCCTTCCATCTATTAATGTTATGAGGAGTCAGATTATTCATCAAGTCATCCTCGATGTTCGTGCCAACGCTATAGACACGCTCAAAAAGACACAAGGCCCAAGTACTTCATATGACTATTGTACTTGGGGAGGAGATGAAAATTGTGACAAGCTCTTTCTTAGGTGGCCTCGAGACCATATGGGAAGCCATTTATCACTAATAATTGAGGTAGGTCTTAGTTTGGCCTTCTTTGAGGACCTCCAATTCCCTCTGAATTGTTTGAAGCTGGACATTAGGTGATGTTGGTTCATAAATGTGTTGGTCACGTCCTCCCAAGTTTTGGTCTCCTTGTCTTTGAGAGCATAGATCCATTTCTAGCTAATTTGTTCTAGAGACATTGGAAAGATGACAATGAATAATTCTTGTTATACTCCCTTAATATCCATGGTGGCCCTAAAGTTGCATAAATGATAGTAGGGTTCATCCATGGACTTAAACTTTGGGATGTCATTATGAAAAAAAAATTCTGGTGGGCTAACCTTTCCCTTTAGCTTATCGTTATTCGCTGTATCAGAGTATTGTCCACTGTTGGTGAACTAGTGGACCATCCCTTTGATTTTTCATGCCAAGTTATCAGGAGCATTGTCACTTTAAGCTTGTTTAAGATGAGCATTCATCCCCTAGAGGGACTTTGTGTTGTCATTGACCGTAGCGAGAAGCTAGGCCATCTGTTCTAGAGCGGACATGCTTTGGTGAGGAGTAATGGGAGAATCCGATGCTGGAGTGGATTTCACCTTAGAAACTGGCATTAGAAGCGGTGGAGATTTCCTTCTAAACCTTCGGCCAAACCTTCTAACCCAAACAGACAATCTCCTGAAAAAAAAGTAGAATTTTCAAGACTTTGCATATAGGACACTAGGACTCGACTTAGTTAAGGGATAAGTGTTTTGAGGGACAACATCACGAGAGATGATACATGCATGATGCAATTACAAGCATGATCTAATTACACGATCACCTATAATGCATGGCCGGTTTAGGGAGTCAGCCTCTGTTGCAAGATGATTCCAGATACATGAGACAGATTCGATATACATGAACTCAATACACAATGCCCATGTAGGGTTTATGCTTTTTGTGGTGCTTAAGGTAATTTTGGATTTTACCCACTGAGCAATTTCAGGCTTTTGGTGCTAAGTGGCAGTTTCGAGATTCTACCCAAATGAGGTTTCGATGAAAAGGTTAGATTTTTACCAATTGGATGGGGAAATATTGGATTTTCATCCTAAAAGGACTTCGGTGGGAAGGTAAAGACCTTACTAGTTAATGGGGGAATTTCAGGCTTTTACCCCAATAGGGTTTTAGCGGGGAGATAAGAGTCTTACCGGCTAATGGGGCTATTTTAGGTTTTTACCCTAATATGGTTGCGGTGGGAAGGTGAAAACCTTACTGTTGCGGCAGTTTTGGGGTAAATTCATGTTTTTAATGATCGATAGTTCAGAGGTAAATTCATATTTTTACCAAATTCATGAGGCATTTCAAAGGTAACTCGGGGTATTATCAGGGACGTGGGTCATTTCAGAGATAAACTTAGGGTATTGTCAAGAATTCGGGTCATTTTAGAGGTAAACTCGGGGTTTTACAAGGGATAAGAATTATTTCATAGGTAAAATCAAGGTTTTACTAGGGACATGGGTCATTTCGGAGGAAAGGTAAGATTTTTACGAGACGCATGGGACTTTCAAGAGGTAAGGTAGGCTTTTTATATTTGCTTGGGGCATTGCAGAGGTAAGGTAAGATTTTTACTGATTACTTGAGGCATTTTGATGGTAAGGTACGCTTTTTACCGTTGCTAGAGACATTTTTATGGGAGAGGTAGGATTTTCTTTGGGGGTATGGGTCATTTTAGAGGAGAGGTATGATTTTCCCCGGTGCTTGAGGCATAAGGCTTTTGAATTAAATTTCCATAGTTTAGGGTTCCTATGGTCGATTGTATAAAACTATCCTATTAGGTGTGATTACAAACAATAGGTCTTGTTTATAAACATAAAATAAAGGGTGGACATGTAATTACAAGATAATAATCAAGTAATAAAGGGTAAACAATTTAAAAGGGGCAAAGAGGCATGAGATAAGAGACTAGAGAAAAGAAATTGTTAGGGGTTAGGGTTAAAGATATTACAAAGTAAGAGTAATGCATGATGAATTGGAGGAGATTTCTTAATCAAATTAAGAAATGAGTCTAGAGAGATTATTCTCCATGATAATGTTCCAACTTGAGGAATGGGTCCAGTTCAAATGATAACTATGAATTAGTCATAGAACATCATTGACATTGATAATACAAATAGAAATCAAAATAAGGATTATGAAGTCTAACGCAATAAATGAGCTTTAAGTTTAACTCCAAAACATATATTTAAGGATAACACATATTTATGGTTTGCTCAATAAAATGTATCAAATGTGAAAAGTCTAGCTAGATTGGAGATGTCCAAATCTAGGTATCATAGACTAAGTGCAAATGAGAGAGACAAAGAGACATAACTTGCAATAAATATAAGATGCAAGGGAAAGGAGGTTTGTTTGAATAATTGAAAAGAGACCATTATATAAACATGGTTCCTTGATTAAGGTGCTCAATGTTATAATCTTGAGGCTTGACCTAGTGAAAAAGGATTTCTCCTTGGTCTTCACAAGGGTAGATGAGACATTAAAATAGAGTGTGTAATTTGATCAAAAGAGGATATCATAGGTGATCCCTCTTTACTATATCAAATCTCATTAAAGGATTGTAAGAATATTAAAATATATGTTCATATAAAAATGGTTTGTACCTCACACAATCATTAAAAAATAAACCAAATCAAAGGACCTTGAGTAGATGAAAATCACTAAATCCAAAGACTAGGGAGTCAAGGGGGGTAAAAGTAGACAAATAAAATAAATAAAGGAGTAGATTGATAAAGTTCCTTGGTATTTACTGTTAATTGTATTTCCTTTCCTTGAGTCTTTATTGAGTGCTTGAGGAAGCAGGTATGGTTGCTCCTTGGGTTAATGCTTGAGGGTTGCTTAGAAGTGTAGTGATTGTGTTTGATTTGTGTTTATAAGTGTTCATGAGGATTTGAGTGAATTCTAGCAGAGTAATAATATTCTAGGAATTAAGAATTGCCGACCTCCTGTGTTTGGGAAACGAGGGAAGATTTTGTAGGCAAAAATGCCAGATTCTTTAACATTGGATGCCAAGACTGAGCGTTAGGCACATAGCTCGTGCGTTAAGAGCTGGACATAGGCATCGAAGGCTTGAGAGGGAACCATTTGCTAGAATGCTCAAAAGCTTGAGGCGAGCTAGGATCTCTTTTGAAATGGAGCACAAAGCCTAAGCGTTTGACCCTAAACTATGCGTTAAGAGATGGGACTAGAATTAGGTCAAGTTCGATTACAATTCGAGCGCTAGAAGTAGAGAAATTGTTGGATGCTGGCTTAAGGCGCTAAGTGCTAACTTTGGGCATCTAGCGCCTGATGTGCGTCGAGCGCTAGAAGCATGTGCTTGGCGCTTGATGGATGGGTTTTGGGTCATGTATTTGGGCCAATATGTGTTCGAGATCGGGGTTCAGTGTTTGAGGACTTTTTGGGGTTACACGCACTCAACTCAACCCAAGCAAAGTCCTATCTACAAGGGATGGTTCATCATAAGACCACTACATGGGGAGACATGTTTTTGTATCTACAGTACTTTCCAAGTATTAGGCACCATACACAAACAAAACGTGCCAAACTACTCCTAATTAATCGTTTACTTGACATACTATAATATTAAGAGAAATGAAAACATAAAATACATTCAGAGTGGAACAACTAAAAGATTTTAAGCTTCGATTAAACCCTCTTGGCTACACCACAAAGGAAAGAGGGTTTTAAAGCACTAAACTATTGTTTAACATCCAAGGAAGACATTTTAGTTTTAGACAAAAAATAAACATTAGGGCTAAAGACCTAACTAAAAAAAAGTACATGAGGTATTGCCCAGAAGTCGGAATTATTTAGATCTCAATAATTCTAAGAGACACACTTTATAAACCTATGAGAAGCTATGAAGGGTCAGTCGCCAAATGCAATCTATCCCCCAAGCTAGCCGTATCCATCCCCCTCACTAGCCTCCACCCAAAGAAGCCTCTAATGAACCAAACTCTAATTTTGGATAACTATCTTCTAAAATATGTTATGTCTTATTATTAGATGACTCCTAGCACTCAAACCATTTTCTATTACGCAACCTTATCTCTAATATATGCATCCATTTATCAATAAGCTCACCATTACTCAACCAAAACACGCTATAGAAAGATTTATCATAAACTTTAAATTCTCCATTATAAACTTAGCTCATTTCTCCTTCCTTATTCTACCATGTTTATCAAACTAATTAACATATTTGTAGACACAATCCTTGCTTTATATACAAGAATCTTGAAAGTAAGGTCGATAGGGGTGATTAGAACTCCTACACTTCCTTTGCATTTCTGCATTATCATGTTCTGTACTATGTGAATCATGCTACTTATGTGCGTCAAGTCCCTACAAGTCATTCTTTCCTAGTTTTGAGTCCATAACCAAATCAAACACAATGTTGTTAATGTTATCTTTTACACTATTATCCATGACTAAAATACCATCCTTTGTGCATTCCTTTGAAGGTTCACTCTCCATTTGCATCTGAAAACCATCTAGCCTATAAATTGGTTGCAAAAAAATATGAGGGTCATGCATTTGTTCTAGATCTCTATCAGTGAAGAATTCTTTTTTCTAAGCTTTTTTTAAAAAAATTGCAAAAATAAGCCACTTTCGAAACTATTTTGAAACATAAGCCGATTTTGGTTAGGACTAAAATCGTTGCTTAAGGCAATGATTTAGGTAAGGCAAAATAGTTGCCCCAGACAACGATTTATAGTAAGCTAGATTATGGGAGAAAGTTGGGCTAAGATAAATTATTGCCTAGGGCAACGATTTTTAGCTCAAAGAAAATAGTTTCAACCAACTTTAATGCTAGCTTCATGTAGGTAAATCGTTGCCTCAAACAACGATTTTTGTCCAAACCAAAAGTGACTTATTTTTTTAAAAAGTTTGGGAACCAGCTTAGTTTTTCAAATATTTTTAAAAAAAGCTTATAAATGAAAAAAAATTCATCAGTGAAAGGGGGATCTTATTCTCTTAGGCCTAGTATCACCCCAATAGCTAGATGTCACACTTAGGAACTACCTAATTCATTTCTTTTGGTAGTGACCTCCTTATTTCTACCTTATATCATCAAATTTACCACATCTTCCATGACTGCTTCTTTTTCATGAGCATGATCTACATCATTTCTTGGATAAAATTTTTCATATGGGTTAGTCTCGAGCTCGAACCTAGTCCTACCCCCTCGATGAACTTGAATACGAACCTTTGCTCCTCTTTTCTTATCTCTTTCAATGTAAACATGTATTCTATTTGAATTATCTTTTAAATATTTCTCCAACAAAGTTGTCAGTCATTTAGCTGATCTCACTTGGACCTATGTAATCTCGTGCACAACTTTCTTCACACTAGGACTAATGTCTCTAATATGTCAATGTCTTTATGGATACATAATCAACTCATAGTTGTGTTTACACCCTATTTCAAAGCAGCAACAATGTGCCAACTACAAAAAATCTTAATCTTAAATAAGCAGCCACAACCTTTCCTCTTTGTGTCGAACCTCACGATCGTTGTCATATCTCGATCAACTTTTTTTGAAGAATGATCACATTTCATCCATCTCTTTGTGTTTTCCATGTTGAAGTCGTCAAACAAAAACCAGATTGAATTACAACATTTTTAGCCCATTTAATTGCCAATTCCGATGTTGTAAAATCATCATGTCCAAAAATACCACTATAGTCAATCCCATCTCCATAATAATCTTCATTATTATCCTAAAAGAATAAGAATTTCAATTTTAGAAACCAAAAAATATAATTTTGAGGTGTCTTCAGAAGTTGCTCCACCATGGTGGGAGGAGCCTTCAGAAGAGGCCCCACCATGGTGGGTGGCGTCTCCTAAAGATGCCCCACCATTGGGGGTAGCGTCTACTAAAGATGCCCTACCATGGTTAGTAGCGCCTCCTGAAAATGCCCCACCATAGTCTGTGGCGACATTTGAAGACGCCCCAGTAACATATCCATAAAACGACCAATTATTCAACTATAATCCAAAATTCTACATAATTTTCATGAGAAGGCGTTCTCGATTGGTTTGATATTATCAATTTGTCACATATATTGTCAAATATGAGTTTCGTACACCTTAATCGTGAGTTTTGAATGTTTTGGTATAGTGAAAATAATTTTACAGAATTACAAATGTTATAGTAACTAGTCAAAATGTATATGTATTTGAAAAAGAAAAGGGAAAAAATGTCATTTAGGGTAAAACTGCGAGGGATCCCAAGTAATTCGCGGCTGATGAATAGTAACTCCTTTTTTTGCTTTTTTATTGCACGACTCTGACTCATATAATGCAACACTGGCCTATGAGATAGGAAGTAGAGGGTAAGAACTAACCTTTTTAACAAGCCACTAGTTCTTAAAACAAGGGAGCCTACCTTTGAACTCAAATTCCACTGCACCAACAAGGTGGAGGTTGGACAGAGGCTACCTTTTATTTAATTTTGCACATAATATCCTGCTGCAATTCATCGAAAAACTGACACCCAAAGACATCAGACATTATACTGTGTTAGAAATCTTGTTGTCAAATTTTAACCATTATACTAGATTGATACAAAGGCTTGCAAATGACATGGGACAATCTCTTGAGGAGCTGCAAGTGCTGCTATCTGGGAAATAAATATACTAATAAAAAGAGCGCCTACAAGAGTTCTTAGAAATGCAGACATACTTTCAAGATATCTTATTTATAAGAAGTTGATGACCAGCTTTTTTTTATCGCCAATGGAAAAAGAAAACCCAATTAATTAGCAATTATATTTGTGAAGCAAAGTAAGTTTCTTGGTAACACTCTAGGATTCATTTATAAACATTTCTTAGATATTTTCTCCTAGATTAGGTTGCGCTTGTTTGGTTTTATCCGTATCTTATGCCAAGATGATATATTAATTATTTTATTCCTGTAATTGATTGCAAAAGAGCATATTTTTGTAGGAAAAGGGAAACAAAACTATGAAGTTGATTTACAACGATACCCTTGTTAATTCCACATTATGTGTCAAGTGGGTGACTCGCTAATCTTTTGTTTCTAATTAACCAAATCATACTTATTAATTTATATTATACCCAATAACATAAATGCACATATAGTCATGTTGAATCAATATTGTATAATAGATAAGTGTTCTTTGATGAATTGGGCTACTTAGCCGATTAATTATTTATTTATAAATAATTTATAAAAGGGGTTAAGGAGTTCATCTTATTCAAGGTCAACCAAGCAAACTTCAATCATGGCTTCAAGTCCATCAAATGGTATGTAATATATCAAACAATCTTGGCTTAAGATTTATTTCCGCAATAAAGTTCATAAATCTTTTTAACATTTGGTATCAGAGCTTGTTTTGATACATGCATTAAAGGATTTGTTGTATTGAGCTTGTTCATGAACTTGCCGAAAATTGTTCAAGCATGCCTTTATTTTAGATTATGAAAGGTTAATATTATGCATGATTAACTTAAGGTTTTGTTCATCATGTTAATATAAGTGTATGGTATGAATTAAAAGCTTTTTAATCAACTACATGATGAGTATTTATGCATGTATTTTTTTTGCATTTTGGTTGCATGCACAAGAGAATTTTGCAATTTAGGGTTCGTTTTTACCATTTTCCTATAAAGCTCAAGTTGGATTTTTTTGGGCATGAAAATGATGGTATATAACACAATTGATTATGGGGAATTGATAGAATCATATTATGGGCAACATATATGTTTTTATTGTATTTTAACATGCTTCCTTGATGAATTATGAATTGATTTTGCATGAAGAATGAAGAACACTAAATTTTTGGTTAAAGATTTCCCAAATTGAGTGAAATTTATGTACGGTTATTACAAATTATTTTGGGGCTTTTGACTATTACATGATTATGGATATTCATGTACCTTCAAATCAGATTTTCATGTTCTAGATTTTCTGGGCTAATTGATTTATTATTTTGGTAATGGTTTATTGGTATAATGACCATAATAAAATGAAAAAAGTTGGGGCTTTTCTCATATTTTTGTTTTAAATAATTATTATGATATTATGAAAATTTTTATTTAGACTTTATGGAATGCTTAAATATTGGGTTGTTCACTAATTTAATTTTAAGCTTAAAAATTCATGTTATAGTTAATTATGAATTACTCTTCTAAGAGTATGGCATATGTAAACTTAATGGGTGTATGAATCACTAATTTAGATTGTCATCAAAGTGGCCTAAAGAAGTGAAATATGCCCTTATTAATTTAAATAAAGGATTAAGGAAGTTTTATTAAGGATAAAAGTGTGTTTGTGATTAGGGATTGATACTAGCCCAAAGGTGAGTATTGATTTTCTAACCATAATATAAAAGTCAATTATTTGTGTTATTTATATAGGTATAATGGAAACCCAAACATTATATTTAAATAACACTAGTAATTGAATATTTAATCTTCCATGGAGTGAACAATAGATATGCTTAAATTTTCCCAAAGGAAATTTTTTCTGTGATATCAATGATTAATCCTAATATAAAGATATGAGGTTTAATTGTGAGCTTTATTTTTATTGAACAGTTTCTACTTCATTGCATAACATGGCATTTAGAACAATTGTATTTGATGGGTTTAATTTTGCAGAATGGCAAGAAAGTGTTCAATTCTCATTAGGAGTATTAGATCTTGACATGGCTTTAATTATAGAAAAACCTAAGGAAATAACGAATATAAGTACTCCGGCATAGGTTGAAAGTTATAAAGCATGGACAAGGTCTAATAGACTCATTATGATGTTTATGAGAATGACAACTGCTAGAAACATTTAAACCTCTTTTCTAGCTACTAAGTCTACCTCATAATTTCTAAAGAATGTTAAGGAGTGTTTTAAAAGAGCTCATAAGTCCCTAGCAGACACACTAATGGCTGAATTGACCACTATGAAATATAATGGTTAGAAAGGTATTCAGCGACATATTATAATCATGTCTAAAAAGGCTACAATACATAAAAACTTTGGGCATAGGTATTGATGAGTCCTTCTTAGTACAGTTTATTCTTAACTCACTTCCATCATAGTTTGGACCATTCAAAATTCATTATAATACTAATAGTGAGAAATGAAATTTGAATGAGTTATCAAGTAATTGTGTTCAGGAGGAAATGAGGTTAAGAAAAGAAGGAAAAATCATTGCTCTTAATGTATCTCAAGTAAGCATAAAAAGAAAAGAAAGTTTCAGAATGATAAGAAAATCTCACTAAAGAACAGTAGACCTAGGGAAACTAACCAGAGTCATGATAGAAAATTCACTATCAAATGCTACTTTTGTGGCAAGAAGGGACATGTGAAAAAGGAATGAAGCAATCGTAAGGCTTGGTTTAAAAAGAAAGGTATAAATCTTTCTTTTGTATGTCATGAATTAAATCTTACTGATGTTCCTTCAAAGACTTGGTGGATTGATTCTGGAGCTACTACTCATGTAACTAACTTGATGCAGGAGATCCTTACCACCAGGAAACAAAAGGAAAGTGAAAGGTTCCTTTTTATGGCTAACCGTCTCAAAGTTGAAGTGCATGCTATTGGCACTTATTGTTTATTGCTAAAGACTAGTTATGTGATGGATCTTTTAAATACTTTTTATGTACCTTCAATTTCTAGAAATTTAGTGTCATTGTCTAGATTAGATTATGCTGGTTATAATTTTATAACTGGTTCTAGACATATGGACTTGTTGTTAAATTATGTCATTGTTGATTTTGCAATTTTATATGATGATTTGTATAAATTAACTTTGGACCAAGAATTTGCACAAGCTTTAAAATCCCTGCATTCTTTTATTGGTTCAAAACGTAGTATGATTGATCACAATTCTTCTTTTATGTGACATAAAAGACTAGGGCATATCTTTAGGGAAAGAATTGAGAGATTAGTAAAGGATGGAATTTTAAAAAATCTCAATTTTAGTGACTTTTATGTATGTGTAGTTTGCATTAAAGGAAAGCAAACTAAACATACAAAGAAGGGTGTCACAAGAAGTACTAAGCTTCTTGAGATAATACACACTGATATTTATGGACAACTCTCTATATCATGTTTTACAAGAGAAAAGTATTTCATCCCCTTTATAAATGATCTATCTCGTTATGGTGATGTTTATCTAATGCATGAAAAGTCTTAGGCCATAGACATCTTTGAGATGTTCATTACGGAGGTTGAAAAACAATTAGATAAAAATATTAAAATTGTGAGATCGGATCGAGGTGGTGAATACGATGGTAGATATGATGAGTCGGAATAAAATCCCAGACCTTTTGCCAAATTCCTTTAAAAAGCATGTCATTTATGCACAGTATACAATGCCAGGAACGCCTCAGTAGAACGATGTTACCGTAAGGCATTTTCGTACATTAATGGAAATGGTTAGGAGTATGATGAGTTACTCTTTTGTACCTATTTCTTTATAGGGTGAAGCCTTAAACACCGCCATGTATATCTTTAATTGAGTTCCTAGTAAGGGTGTTCCAAAGACTCCTTTTGAGTTATGGACTACTAGGAAACCAAGTTTAAGACATATGCATATATGGGGTTGTCCTACGGAAGCTAGAATATATAACCCTCATGAAAAGAAACTTGATTCAAGAACGTTATCTAGGTATTTTTTTAGTTATCATGATAAATCAAAAGGTTATAGATTTTATTGTCCTAGCCATAGTACGAGAATTGTTGAAACTTGTAATGCTAGATTCTTAGAGAATGGCGAGAATAGTAGGAGTAATGAACTAAGAAAAGTTGAAATTGAGGAGATAAAATTAGATATCCCACCACTCTTTCTACCTATTGAAATTGTTTCTCCCCAACCTTATGTTCTTGTTGAGGATCATGAGCAACATGATGTAGATAGTTCATTACCACTAGAAAATGTTTCCATTAAAAAAGAAGTAGAAGCACCACAAATAAAAACTTTAAGGAGATCTCAAAGGGAAAGAAAATCTGCCATTTCTGATGATTGTGTGGTGTATCTATAAGAACTTGACTTTGATATTAGGATAATAAATGATCAAGTTTTGTTTTCACAAGCCATGGAAAGTATTGATTATGATAAATGCTTAGAAGCTATGAAAGATGAGTTGAAATCTATGGCCCAAATAATGTTTGGGATCTCATTAAATTGCCTATTAAATGTAAACCCGTCGTTTATAAGTGGGTCTTCAATACCAATTGTAATGCTAAAGGATATGTCAAACTATTTAAAGCTAGACTTTTGGCCAAATGTTTCACTCAAAAGGAAGGTATCGGTTATAACGATACTTTTTCCCCAGGTTCCAAGAAGGATTAACTTAGAATCATCATGGCACTTGTAGCTCATTTTGATTTGGAGCTTTATCAAATGGATGTGAAAACTAATTTTTTGAATGGGAATTTGGATGAGGATATCTATATGGTACAACCTGAGAGGTTCACAAGGATAGTGCACATCTAGTTTGTAAATTAAATAAATCCATTTATGGTCTTAAGTAAGTGAGGATAGTGCACATCCTAATTATGATAAGGTGGTAATCTTGAGTGTTGTTAGTGCTGCTAGTTGATAGAAGTTAATGTTCTCCATTAGTATTAAGAAGTTTTTTTTTTGTTCTTAGGAGCAAAGAGTTTTGTGAGGAACTGTGAGTGATAGTATACAATTTGTCTTTAATCAACTCTGTGAGTAATTTAGGGTCATTTTGGGTCATTTTTGTATGCAGAACGAATAGATGGCCGGTAGTAAAATATATCATGCTTTTACAATTGGGTTGATTTTTAATAGTAGGATTTAAACTTGAGAAATAGTTAAATAATCCACTGGAAACACTCTTTTATTTGGATGGCAATAGGTCAATTCTCACCCTTTCTCCCCATTTCTAGAAGGAGGCCTTTTATCAACTTCCCTCTAGGTAAAATGAAAGAAATCTTGGCAGCCTGACCTCTAAGTTGAAGCCTTGGCTTCGTTCTAACTATATAGGGCTTTTGGCTCCTATAACATCTGTAACCATGATTGGACCTTAGGATCTTAATTTTTCTCAAAGTATTAAGTTTAGTCTCCTGTTGTCTACTTCTCTGATCTCAGCGTTACTAGATTTCATTTGTTTAGATGAAGTCATGAATTGCGTTGTGAAAATAGTTTTCTATTACTAGACTTTGTAAATAAGATAACAAGTGATTATTGAAAGTAACAATGTTTTTCTCATCTTCATATTCGATATGCTTGACGCTTCTGTAGCTAGGTATTCTTATATTGGGGCACCAGGACACCCCCTTTATATCTTTCTATAGAGCTGTCAAATTGAGAATATAGGTGCCAGATAAGGTCTGTTAAAACTGTAACGCCTTTCCTTTCATTTCGTCTCCTATAAAGAAAAAGAGATATATTGAAAAATATGGAAAGAATAAAGTCAAGCAAAATAAAATATTAGATAGATAAAGAAATTAAAATATCATACTAAAAGGTAATGACTGATACCCTGAAAATGGGTGAAAGTGATCGGACCCCAAAATAACCCATACCAAAAGTGATCCGATCAATTAGGACAATTTGTATAATTTCTAATTGAGATTATACAATAGAATTACACCATAAAGGTGTCAAACGTGTATCGATTGTAGGCTAGAACCTAATCTTTCATGCCCTTGGGCCATCATAGAAATTTATCCAAGAACTCCTTAAATTCTCCTATAACAACATCTTCACAAGGAGAACTGATACAAACAAGCTTTCTTCCTCAAAAGTCTATTGGATTCTTTCCTTTGATTTCATTACCATATAACCAAACAAGCCAAATTATGTACTCCAGCTATCCAAGAATTACTCATCCTAACTTTTTCAATATACTTAATATTTAGCTGAATGAGAATGCACCTACTCATCCAAACAATGATTTCTGGGACCAATTTATGATTTTTGCATGTGATAGTTCTAGAAATGTCAAGCCATGTATCTTTTTGTTTCTTAAGAGTCCATTTTTTTCTCTCTTAGTAGTTATTACTTGTCAAATTTCCTACCAATATCAGCAAATTTGAAATAAGGTCACCTTAGAGGGAAGCTTGAGTAGCAACTAGTAATGTTATATTTTCATGTATTTCTTTATCTATTGATACTTTTTCACACTTTCATAGGTTTATTTTTTCATTCAGAATAGGTAGCCTTTCTGTAGTACAAAAATCATGGGGGAACCTTAAGAGACAAGTTGTTGTAGGAAAGGTAAAAGGATGCAAGATGATTGATTCTTTATTGCTAGTTTGGTTCACAAGTACATAGCGCCCTTTCTCCATGCTAGATTTATTAAGAAACCATCTAGACATAGGCACCATAAATCTCTCGCTAATCCTCTGCCCTGTCATCCTCACCACCACCATTATCCCTCCATTGACACCTAATGTTGCCACCATTACCTCCATTAATCACGATACTACTAGCATCAGCTTCAATAGCCCCTCTATAACTCATAATGTTATAGGGATGGAACTTACAAGAAGGGGGGGTTTAATTAGAAGATAAATTTTTAGCTCTTAACTGCGGAATTTAAAACTGGAATAATGAAAGAAAAAGGAACACACAAAAGGAACATAGGAATTATTATGTGGAAAACTTAAAGTCTAAATCAAAGCAAAACCACGACCCAGCTCTAGGTGTTTAAACTCTTTAGTAATGGGAAAATACTAATAAGGACTATTAGGAACTATATCTTCCTCTTCTTTGCTTATGTTCCATTTAGAACACTTTTACTCTCACAATCTTTCTCCTTACTCTCCTTTCCTGGACTTTACTCCAAGTCCTTATAATTACTCAACCCTTCCTTTAGTACTAAACTCTCAAGAATATAAGTTAAAAGTGATGTACAAGAGGATTAAAAATTTGATATAAGGATATCAGCACAAATTGAGAGAACTCTGACTTAATAGAATTAAAGCTTTATAGAACTGAGTCAGGTTAAATAACTAAGTGATTAATTATGTCTTTTATACTTGACTAAGCAGCCTGGTTTCCATCAAAACTATAAGAAGTATAATACACTTGTGTGTCTAAATGACTTGTGTGTATAATCAACTAAGCATGCTTGTATGAGAATTTGTTTAAACCATTATTCCTCACTTGGATTTGCTGCAAAAACATAATCTATACAATAGATTTATTATAAAAAAAATGAGTTATTTGTGAGATCTTTTGTCCATTGTTTTAACTATTTTACTCAAGATAATATCCTTTTATCTTATGGTTATTAACCAAGGTTTCAACATATGTTTAGATTATACCAATTTTGCGGACCCTACTTGTACTTGCATTAGCAGCATAGAAAAACCCATTCTACGGTCTCACCCTTTGCTTCTGACCCGAACCTTTAATACAGAAGTTCCACTTAGAAACTTCTACCATTTCTTGTGGAACAAGCACTTAGACAAAGATTGGAACTTGATCTTTGGATCAAAATTTCCAACTTGCAATTTTTCCTTCAACTTTTGCTTGACTTCATGAATTATGATACGCTTAACACTTCCATGCTTTAGGACCCATTTCTCCTTACACCTATACATTCCGTCTCTAGAACTTATCTTTGAACCTTCATACATCTTAAAACATAAAAATCTATTAATCTTGTTTGCAATTTCATCTCCAAAATACTAGGTGGAACAATAATTTCCTCCTTTTTGGTGTTGATAAAACATGAAAACTTGACCACCATTAATGAAGTTAAACAAGACTCAAAATGCGTATGAGTTTCGAACTAGCAAAGCCAAAAATATTAACATAACATTTTTAATCAAAATAAAGCAATGTTAAAAATTTACTTTGAAATATAGATACCTAGATGACAACATTGAAAAAAAAATGTGGAGATTAAAACCTAATAAACATATAGATTAGCAAGTTATTTAAGTTCGGAACTCGAAACATGATCTTTAAAGTTTTTACCAATTTTCCCCCTTTTTGGCATTAGCGTAAAAGGACAAGAATAATGGATCGTGGACAGTATCTCATTAAGAAAATAAGATTTATCGAGGTACAATACCATATAGAGCACCAAACATGCTAAGTCCCGAACAAGACAGATATGTACACATAGACATACTAATATATATACAACACAAAGATTAGTAGTAGTTAATACAACATAAAGATTCCAAATTGTTCACACACGAAGCAAAATTAGAAATATGAATAGTTCAATAAAAATAATAAAAATCTAGTGAGAATTTCAAAGCAGTACTTTATTGCATATAATGTAATCATAAGGAGGGTAAGGGACTAGGTTTAGGAGGATTCATGTTGGGATTCCACATCAACAACTTCAACCACAATCTCTTCAATCTTCTGGAGCATCACTCTATGGTCTAAAGTGATGCAGAGGAGAGATTACGCATAATATTCTCAAGATGACTGATCTTGACATTCATCTCTCCCACTATGGTTGAGAGTGCTCTAATGGTGTTGTGTAGTTGGTTGAAGCGAGCATTGAGATTTTTGACCCGAATCAGCACATGTTACATTAAGTCATATTACCCACCTTCTTGTTCAAGCTAAGCCAATCACATCAAAGTTTAATTAAGGAGAAGAGCCAATATGAATTGTTTGAGAGCTAGGTGGAACTTCTTTGGACAGAGTGATTGAGTGGTTAGGAACTTCAGTGTCACCAGGCAGTGATTGTTCCTACATAGCATCAAAAAAATATATCCTAAATTTCAGAACAATTCTCTTTACTCTTGTTGGATTAAAGATAGGCTATGTTGTTTTATTCTTTTATTTTTCAGTTTGTTCCACTTTAGTATCATCCTAAGCTTGTTTCTTTACCACTTCCCAACCTTATTCCTTCTCCACCTGAGATTATATCTCAACAATGATCTCTTTTAGTCTCTTAACTTCAATGTCATTCTGTTCCTTCTCCTCTACTTCTCCCTTTGGTTGTTTGGAGATTATCACATCCTCCACCCATTCCTTAGCATCTTCTTGCTCTTTTTCTTTTTCTATTTCTTTCTCCTCCACAACTGGTGGAGGTTGCATCACCACTTGTTCTATCTCTTCTTCTTTAGTAGTCATGTCAAGAAAGACTACTTTAAAAGTTTTAGAGAATTCCTTAGAGGCAACTCTCACGCTTCTCCTTTTCATAGGAAGTGCCTTTTCCTTTTCAACCTTCCTGTTTCCCTTGCCTTTCGTCTTTAACTCGACCAACGTTTCTTCCTTCTCATCATCCTTTTCTTTTTCTTCTTTTCCTCATCATCACTATCAAAATCATTTTCATCTTTCTAATTAGTCTCACTTACTTTATCAGACATAAAGTAAGTTACACCTTGTCTTACCTTGAGTTTCCAACTCACCAATGATGATTCTTACAACACTTGATCCATCTTAATTAGGATTGGATCATACTTACTCAAACCAACATCAAAACTCTTAAACACAATAGTCATCAATGATCCATACCCAATAATCAACTTAGGTATGCAATGATCCAAATGTTGAATCATTAAAGATGGGAAATTAATCTTAATCTTGTTTTCTAAGTAGTAAATTAACATCGAGTCCATCAAATTTGCCTTATTTCTCTTTTGAGTTATAAGCACTATTCTCCTCCTCACTAAATTAAATAGAACTTTCACTATGGGTGGGAACAATCCCATTTTTGTTGTTATTGAACCCTTAGCATGTACTCCTATGAAACTAATAATAGTTTCAGTAGACACTTCACCCACGCTCATAGCAGACTTGTGTTTTAAATATACATCAAAACCCTAGTTTGAAACCTCAAATACTTTTCCCAAATAATTTGCATCAATTATCAGTTTGACACCATTAACAATGCTTGCCCAAACACCATAACATAATCAAAATTTTCAATGAATTCATACATTGCTTTAAGATAAAGTGGTTCACATGCATCTATACTCCATAATTTCTCCCAGTCTTGAAATTTAAGAATGTTAAGAAGTTTAGTGTACTTATATTTTTGCACCATTGGAGGTTAATTGCGAAGCTTAGAACCGACCGTTTCAATATTGCATCCCAGTCACGAGTAGTGGTAGATCCTTTGCAAGCATTTCTAGTTTATGAATTTTTGGAGGATTTAAGGGTTGTGATGCGATGGTTTTGGTTTTAGGGTTGATGGGTTCCATTTCTATGGAAGCGATGGGTTCCACTGGCGGTAGAGAATGAATGGCAGAAACTTCCAAAGGATTTGTGATGGAGTATTTTGGTAAGTCATGACGAAGATGTGGGAGGGTGGTGTTGAGGCTAGTTTTCACCATTTTGGTTTTGGGAGAGTTTTGGGGTTGAGAGGAAGTTTGAAGTTTGAAATGAATTTTAGAGAGAGTGAGTTTCAGATGTTTTGAAATAGGGAGAGGAGGTGACGGTTGAGTGTAAGGTGCATTGAAGGGAGGAAAAGGTGTGTTTTGATGGTTAGAGGTTTTATGGCAGTTTTCAATGGAGTAGAGCAAGTGACGGTTGTGATTAGGCTTAGGTGACAGTTTTCAGTAATCAATTTATGCACTAAGTTGATACTTATTACTTCACAAAAGATTTCAAATACTTTGAAGGATTTTGGTACATTAAATCATAATAATCTATATTTACATTAGATAGAACATAAACATTTGTATGTATTATCCAAAGGAAAATTAAATAACAAGGAGAAATGTACATGTACATACATGTGCAATCATAAACACAACTAGAATATTATATATATAAGAATTCCTTACTGAATTTTCAAGAATTTAGTAAGTAAAAATGCTTTGTTTATATTAAGCACTTAATGCATGTACATAGTCCAATAAAAAAATGCATTCACGTAATCTTATAAGGCAAGACCCAAATTATGTTTTCACAAAAGATTTTGTCCATATTCAATTGCACACTTGTCTTTTACGTATTACCTTAGGGGAAATTGAGCGCATTCATTGAATTCGTATCATACCAAATTCCAACCTAGATTTTTCATGCCTTTTCTTGTTCAAAGGCTTTGTCAAAATATCAACAAGTTGATTTTCGGTTTGACAAAATTTTAATTTAACAAAAACTTTTTCAACATAATCTTTCAAGAGGTGATGTCTAAAGTGAATATGCTTAACTCTTGAGTGATGCACTAGATCTTTGGAGATACATATTGCACTTGTGTTATCACATTTGAGAATAGTAGGCTGTAACTACAACATATTCAGCTTCGGCAACAGTGTTTTGCTTCTTAGAACTCCAAGAAACTAGACATGGACTAAGGAATTGAGTTATACTTGAAGTACTTTTTTGATTTACCAAATCACCTGCATAGTCAGCATCAGCATATCCTCTAAGTTCAAATGTTTCACTCCTTGGATAATAGAGGCATATATCGTCTGTTCCATTGATATACCTAATTATTTTTTTGTAGCAATTAGATGTGATTCCTTGGGATTTGATTAGAACCTAACACACATACCTACACTAAAAGAAATGTCAAGTCTACTAGTAGTTAGGTAAAGCAAGAAACTAATCATTCCTCTATATTTGGTTTGGTCAACAATTTTCCCTTTAGGATCTTCATCCAATCGTGTAGTAGTTCCCATGGGTATGTGATTCACTTTTGTGGTTTCTAACACATATTTCTTCAAAAGTTACTTTACATAATTTTGTTGGTGAATCATTGTTCCTGTCTCAGTTTTATTGATTTGCAATCCAAGAAAGAAATTAAGCTCTCCCATCATCGTAATTTCAAATTCTCTTCCCATGAGATCAACATAGTACTTGTACAATGAATCATTAGTAGCACAAAAAATAATATCATTTACATAAACCTATAGAATTTAGAAGATGAGTTGCTTTTGATTTTAAAAACAAGGTTTTGTCAACTTTACCCCGTTTAAAGTCATTTTGCAATAAGAATTTTAATAATCTTTTATACCAAGCTCTAGGTGCTTACTTTAGTCCATAAAGGGCTTTGTTAATCTTAAAACATGGTTTGGAAATTTATGATTTTCAAATCTTGGGGGTTATTCCACATAAACATCTTCATTTAGAAAACCATTTAGAAAGGCAAACTTCACATCCATTATTTGATATAATTAAAATTCATATAAGCAGCAAAAGCTATTAATATTCTAATGGCTTCTAGTTTAGCAATAGGATCAAATGTTTCTTTGAAATCTATACCTTCTTGTTGATTGTAACCCTTTAAAACCAATCGTGCCTTGTTTTTTATGATTGTTCCATACTCGTCCAACTTGTTCCTAAAGACCCACTTGAGAAGAATCAATTTTTGGTGGAAGGTCTTAGGTTCTAGATAACATATTTTGTTTCCTTCGAATTCATTTAGTTCAAGCTATATGGCTATAGTTAAGGGTTTAGGCTGAAAGTTTCCAACTGGAACTTTTTGAGCATCTCCTTGACTAGAACTAGCTTCATTGATAGGAACTTTAGAGTTTTGAGCTTCTACATCATCTTGGTTGAGTGGAACTTCATTATTTCCATGATTATCTGGTCCTTCTTCATTATGATTGTTTGCTAAATTCTGCTTGTAAGGTGTCTCATCCTCATCTTAATATGTGGAATGAACCATTCCCTATCTCAAATTTTTCTTATTCCTGTAAAGGGATTAATGTTGATGATTCATAAAAATAACATGGATAGACTCTTTAACACTCATAGTTCTCTTATTATGCACTCTAAAATCTTTACTATCCTAGGCATAGCCTAAAAATATTGCTTCATCACTCCTTTCATGAAATTTCCTAAGTTCCTTTTATCGTAGTTATGAACAAAACACTTACACTCAAATGCTCAAAATAGGAAATGTTAGGTTTTCTGCCTTTCAACAACTCATATGAAGTTTTATTCACAATAAGTCTAACCATAACTCCATTTATAGCATAACAAGCTATGTTAACTACTTCTGTCCAAAAGTTCTATGGTAGAATTACTAGTAATTAACATTGTTCATGCCATGTCTTCAAGGGTTCTTTTCTTTCTTTTAACAACCCCATTTTGTTGTGGTGTACAAGAAGCTGAAAAGTTATGACTTATGCCTTGATTCCTGCAATATTTATCAAATTTGAAATTTTGGAACTTCATTCCATGGTCAGTTCTTATGTGAAAAATCTGAGTTCCTAAAGACTTTAAGAGTTTGTTATCCCATGCAATAAATTCATCAAATGTTTTATCCTTACTAATTAGAAAGATAACCCAAGTAAAACGTGAAAAATCATCTATAATGACTAACGCATAACGATTACCACTTCTACTCTAGATTCGCATAGGATCACACAAGTCAATATGTATAAGTTCCAGAGGCTTTATTATACTTACTATGGTTTTGGCCTTAAAGGAACTTCGGACATGCTTTCCTTTCACACATGCTTCACATACCTTGTTTATTTGGAACTTAATAATAGGTAATCCTATAACTAGTTCCTTTGTTTTGAGTTTGTTGATGAGTGATAGACTAGCATGTACAAAACGTCTGTGTTAGAGTAGTAGATCATCTTTTAAAAACACTTAGACAAGTTAGATTATTCCTAGGAATTTCATCAAGGTTTGCATTGTATGTATTCCGCTTTCAAATTCCTTCCAAAATAACTTCTCCACTATCTTATTTGATGACTTTACAACATTTATAAGTAAAGTTTATAGAGTTACCTTTATCACAAAACTAAGATATACTTAAAAATTATGCATAAAACCATCGACCAAAAACACATTGTCAATGGAGTGGTAACTTGACCTTCCAACCTTTCTTACACCAATAATTTTTCCATTTTTTTTTATCTTCGAAAGTCATTGTTCCTTCATTGTAAGCTACTAGTGAGAGAAACTTAGACTTGTCTCCAGTTATGTGTTTGGAACACCCGCTGTCGAGATACCATAAGTTATTCCCACTGACTAGCTAGTACCTGCACAAAATTCAGTTGTTAGGAATAGGAACCTAGTCTAGCTAGAGTTCCTTTTCATTTACATAGACACTAGACTCTTTTATTGAAACATATTTTATATTAATACTAATCCAGCATTCCTTGTTAACACAAATTCCAGACAAATGCCCAGTATGACCACAAAAGGTATATACTTTACTACTAGGTAGATCCACATACTTGTTCTTTTTAATCGTCTTTGTCTTCTATTAGAATCCTAATACCTCCACTCTCTTCATTTGAGCATTCTCTATCCATTTTAAAACTTGTAAAAACTTTTCACTTTTACCTTTCCTATACATCTCAAGTTCCTCTTTTAACATTTCATTTATCCTTTTGGTAGTCTGTAGTTATGTTTTTCATGGCTTCAAATTTCTCGTTGAAACTTTTCATCTAAACATGTGTGGAACATCCGGTGATAGCAAAGTGGACAAGTTTGTACTAAGTTAGTTCTACATTAAGCAATATATTTTCACTTTTGAGTCTTTCACGTTCTTCCTTTAAAGAGATGTTCCTATCTAATAACTCAAAAGGGAGTTCTTATACATTTGTACTTATATTAAATATATAGGATATATGATCTTTACAAATGCATACTGCTTTGTCAGTTTACATCATCCATTAAGTCATTAACCAAAAAATCTAAGTTACTTTTAGACATAGTCGTAAGTGAGTTGGAACTTACTTCATCTTGTGTTGCCATCTGACACAGATTGGTACATTCTTCTTTCGGTTGTTCCTCTTCATCTTCTAAGTCAGATTCTCCCCAAGCTGTTATCATAGCTTTCCTAGCATCTATCTTTGAATAAGTATTTTTGCTAGTCTTTATCTTTAAATTTTTCCTTACCTTTACCTTTATCATGTTCCCACCATGGACATTCTCTGATGAAGTGTTCCAAACTACCATAGTTGTGGCAACTTGAGTCCACTTTGGAACCCCGGTTCCTTTTTCCAAAGTTTTGATTCTTTTGATCACCAGTCTTGATTTTTTTTACATCTTTCTAAATCTTCTCACGAGTAGAGCCTCTTCATTCTCATCAGACTCTAACTAAGATTCCTCATTTGCCTTTAATGCAAGACCTTGTTGTTTAGAACTCTTAGAGTTATGAGTTCCTAAGTGAAGCTCATGAGTCATAAGTGATCTAGCAAGTTATTCAATGTTGAACTGAATGAAATCCTTTGTTTCTTGTAATGCTATAACTTTGAATCACTACTTTTCATCTTGTGGAAAACTTCTCAAGATTTTTCTCACTTGCTCATTAGTAGGAATATTTCTACCAAGAGAGACTAATTCATTAGTTATGTTAGTAAATCTAGTAAACATGTCTTGAATTGTTTCTCTGGGTAGCATTTTAAATCTTTCATATTTTGACATTAATAAGTCTATCTTAGAACGCTTGACTTCACTAGCTCCCTCATGTGTGATTTGTAGAAGATCCCACATTTGTTTAGCAGTTTTACAACCCATGATTCTGTTATGTTCATGGGGACCCAAACCACAATGAAGCAATTTTACAATCCTAGTATTTATTTCCATTTTTTAAAGTCTTCTTTATCAAACTTAAACATAGGTTTAGGAACTACCTCATTATTTGTGTTTAATTTTTTGTGGTCACCTTAAAGTCACCAACTTCTATCACACGCCATACTTGATACTTTTTAGCTTTTATGAATATCTCCGTACAATTCATCCAATATGTGTAAAACTTACCATTAAACATACGAAGATGTTGCGTAGAGTATCCTTCTTTGAGTTTCTCGTATGTGTTCATCCTAGATAGGAACTTATCTCTTCAAAGTTACTTGAAATTTGTGAGAACCTACTATGATACCAATTGTTATATGGATGGAACTTACAAGAGGGGGGGGGTTGAATTAGAACTTAAATTCTTAGCTCTTGATTGCGAAATTTAAACCTGTAGTAGTGAAAGCAAAAGGAATACACGAAAAGAACACAAGAATTTTTATGTGAAAAACTTTGTACCCAAATCAAAAAAAAAACCACGACCTAGCTCTGGGATTTTAAACTATTCACTAATGAGAAAATCATAATACAGACTATTAGGAACTCTCTTCCTCTCCTTCGCTCATGTTCCACACAGAATATTTCACCCCTTTACTCTCATAATTTTTCTCCTTACTCTCCTTCCCTGTACTTTACTCCAAGTCCTTACAATTTTTACTCAACCCTTCCCTTAGTACTACTTAGTACTAAAATCACAAGAATACAAGTTAAAAATAATATACAAGAGGATTACAAATTTGATACAAGAATATAAGCACACGTTGAGAGAACTCTGACTTAATAGAATCAAAGCTTTGTAGAACTGAGTCAGTTTAAATAACTAAGTGATGAATGATGTCTTTTATACTCAAACAAGCTGCCTGGTTGCCATCAAAACTATAAGAAGTACAATACACTTGAGTGTCTAGATGACCTGTGTGTACAACCAACTAAGCATGCTTATATGGGAATTTGTTTAAACCTTCATTCCTCACTTGGATTTGGTGCAAAAACACAATCTATACAATAGATTTATTGTAATAAAGATGAGTTATTTGTGAGATCTTTTGTCCTTTGTTTTAACTATTTTACTCAAAATGATATCCTTTTATCTTATGGTTATTAATCGAGGTATCAACATATGTTTAGATTATACCAATTTTGCATACCCTACTTGTACTTGCATTAGCACCATAGAAAAACTCATTCTACAGTCTCACCCTTTGCTTCTCCTCTGAACCTTTAATACAACAGTTCCATACAGAAACTTCTGCCACTTCTTCTGGAATAGGCACTTGGATAGAGATTGGAACTTGATTTTATAGATCACAATTTCCAACTTGCGATTTTGGCTTCATCTTTTTCTTTACTTCATGAATTGTGATATCCTTAACACTTCCATGCTTTAGGACCCATTTCTCCTTTGACCTATATGTTCCGACTCTGGAACTTGTTTTTGGACCTTCACACATCTTAAAACAGCAGACTACGTTAAGCTTGTTTGTAATGTCATCTCCAAAATACTAGGTGGAACTACACATAAGTTCTATCCATGAGCCCTATTGAAACCAAGAGTCATGAACCCTCCATCTTCAACCCCATTGTCGTACCCTTGGGTTGAAACAGATGAAGATGGTTTCCCTTAATTTATGAGCAAAACCAAACAACTTGAAACCAAATTTTTACAATTAAAAGAATAGTCCTGTTTTGGATTCCTTCCCTTTTCCTTGTTTGAACCCTGGCACCTCTACACTTGCCCTTCTACATGAAGGAGCATGCAGCTGATGAAATCCCAACTGCTGTGTGTGATTTCATTCTCAATCAGAGGTGCTTCTTAATAATATGTTGGGGTTATAGAAGTACTACCAAAGAGTAAATGACAATGTAACTCGCTGCATTGTCCTCCTTGTAGGTATTTGTATATTCTACTTTTACTTGTTGAAAAGGCTGGATGCTTGAAATGAGCATTGGTAATTGAAATGATTTACGAAATCTCTCTCCATTTTTCAGTTACTTGCTTATTCACAAGCATAGGACTGTGCTTGCAAGATTCTAGATTGTAGTGGTGATTTATCAACTGGCTGAACAAAATATTCAGTTACTTGCTCATTCACATGCATAGGACTGTGCTTGCAAGATTCTAGATTGTATTGTGGGTGATTTATAAACTGGCTGAACAAAATATATACGAATGATTTTTTTATCAGGTTGTATTTGATGAATTTACAAAGCTTATGTTATTCCCTCAGAGTCCTAATGGTTCCGTTTTTCTACTGATGTACTAGTGTGGGAGCCAAGTCGATAGTAGATAAATATAGTGCATAGTACGTGTTTCATTATTTATGCCTAAAATAAACGTGTATAAGTAAAGTTTTTTGGTCTAGTAGTTTGTATGTTTAGAAGTTAGCTTTCCCCATTGTTTTGCATTCTAAGTCCTGTTATTGTGCGTTTGTAGAACAGTTTTAGAATAGTAGAATGATCAGATTTATTTAATGTTCTTGCAGGTTAATGTCACCTAGATAACAATGCTAAATACATTGTGGTGAAACCTGAAGTCCACATTAATGTCAATCAAAATATTTATGGCCGGACTGAATTCGGACACACCATGTCTGTTAGCCAGTACTCATCTAGCGCTCCCATTCAGTCCCCATCTCGATCAGGAGTCTCTGCAATTCGTAAGCGATTATAGATTTCTGATGCTACGTTGTCACACGAGAAGATCAAAGTTTTCCCTTGCTTACCCAATATGACACAACCTACTGGATCCAGTATCATGCATTGGGATGAGAAATGGGTTCTGTATCTATGGATTCAACCCATGGAAATGTTTGAATGATGTTTATGTAGTTGATTAGGCTATCCACCCCTCATTAATAATGTGGGCGGAAAGATGAATTAATGTACTGACGTTGTACTAGATCCATTGTAAATATATATTCAAGCTCCTGCACATATGTAGTAGGCTTGGTTTGTCTCCACTGTATGTAAAGGAAACGTAGTATACATAACCTGAGGATTATAGTCATGGTAAGTTGGGAACTTTCAATACATGCTTACCTCTACTTTCTATAAACCGGCTGTGGCTAAAATTTGCTACTTTGTATCTTGTTTCAATGTAGTTTGCAATGTCTAGAAGAGAACATATTTGACCAAGAAATGACAGCCCCTTTTGGCCTTGACAATAGGGAATTAAGGATAAATTACTGGTGAGACTTTGAAAAAAAAAAAAAACTTATTGGTGAGAGATGATAACAAGTTGGTGAAGATGAACGCTATTGTCCTCTAATTGTGAGACTGTCTTTTTTCTTATATGTTTTAAGTGTTGGATACGTCAGTTATTAATTTTATGGTCTTTGACTCGCAATGATTTAAAACTCATTTTAATTTTTGTAGAGTAGCCAAAATTCAAGAAGCCAACTATGGTCACTTGATTTTTACTGATTAAAGTTGATTTTTACAGTTATTTTTTGAAAATAAGAGTTTTATTGATTTACGAATTTATCCTAATTAGACTAAAAAAGAAAATGAAATGACATAAAATGAAGAGGAAATAAGATGTACCAAAGACCCAAAAAAAAGGTATTTAAGGTATCAAGATAATGTAAGGATCAAAGGTTGAATTACACCGATGACACCTTTTTTTGGTAACAATTGAATGAAGCAACAAGATCAACTCTATAAAGTGAATTTCACTAGGCAAGACAATCTTCAAGATATTATAATTAGTATACGCACATGAAACTACTATCTAATTAATAGGTTACAGGTTTAGGGGTTTCCTTCTCACTAGATCCCATTGACATGTCAACATATCTCTACTATTTTTGTTTTGGGATTTGATGTACAATCAAGTGTCACACAATTTCAGGCCTAAGTATGGGCTTCGCTAGGGAGATCCACTATCATGTTTCTCTTCCCTTTTTGTATAGATATTTTGGGAAGGATGTCACAACATTGTGAGAATATAGGGAGATAGGGTATTTAGGTGTTATGCAGGTCACCAAAGATAAATAATTTATTCTTTGAAAATGATGCTTTATTGTTTTTAAAATTGACTAAATCTTCTTATGTGTCCGTTTCTTCTATTGCCAATTGCTTATGTAGGAATTCGGGTCAACAACTGAGCCTTTGTAAATCGTTCTTGAAGTTCAACCCAAATATCTCGAGAGGAAGACAAGCATGTGTATAAGTCCATCCTCTTGATAGACTATGTTGACTATTTATGTACACACGAGGGTGCTTTGATATATATGACCAGTAGTAGGAAGATTCACTTTTAGTATATCGTACATAAAATTTTGGCAAAATTCTCTATTTGGAATTCTTTTTTCCTTAAGA
Organism: Dysphania ambrosioides; assembly: GCA_026401315.1. NCBI lineage: Eukaryota > Viridiplantae > Streptophyta > Magnoliopsida > Caryophyllales > Amaranthaceae > Dysphania > Dysphania ambrosioides. The sequence continues at coordinate 6,053,405 of CM048668.1, read as the reverse complement.
CAAGAAGGGTGTTAATGATCAATTTTGTGTTGGTTTCGATTGCAAGTTGTAGATACGAAATCGTGTTTCCACACCTAGCTAGCGGTGCAATGACGAACCCACCCTTGTAGGTGGACTTAGCTTGGGTCAAGTTTGAATATGTGTAAACTCGAAATCACCTTAATGTTGAACCCCGAAAAGGCCCAAAGTTAAACGTGAGCCCAAAACACATTTAACCAAACACATAACCCAAAATCTCCAAAAAATCATCCAAAAATAAACCTTCACACCATACAAAAGCAGGATGCTCAGAGCACAAATTTCTAACACTTAAAGTTAGTGTTAAGCGCATGAACTAAATTTCAGCCTGCTTCCGGCGTCCAACCCCAGTTAATGCATTAAGTGCTAGCCAAGTATTTGACGCTATGCCTTGGCATCAAGAACACAATCTATTCTAAATGCTTGAACTGAAATAGAATCATATTAGTTGTCAGTTCGAGCTACCAATGCCCAGCCTTGGCGTCTAGGGCCCAACCTTATGCGCCATCCCAAAAGCACTCTTGTCTACTTTCAATCCTCTTTTTAATTAAGAAAAGGATTCCTTTCTTGAGCGTCTAACGCCCAATGTTGGCGTCCAATGCTCAGGATACCAACTCTTTTTGCTTATAAATACCCCCTCATTTTATAAGCAAAGGGCCAACATTTTTGACAATTTTAGAGCATCGTTACTCTGTCAAAATACCCTCTTAAGCACCCTCAAATAATCTTAAACACTCTTATAAACAAATCAAATCATTTAAGATAAAATTTTTGTCTTTAAACAACAAGCAACCATAACTCCTTCAACAAGTACTCAAGCAAGGGAACTATCCTCAACGACAACATCGAGGACCCCCTTAAATTCAATCTTTACTTATTGCTTTGTCTGTTTCTACTCCATTCACTCTCTAATCTTTGGTCTTGATTATTATACATCCATTTAAGGTCTTATATTATTCTTTTTTATGATTGTGGGAGATTTAAACCATTCCCATATAAACCCTAATTTTGATTTTTAAGCACTTGTTTGTGAGCCTTGATCAACCAAAGAATAATCACTCTTGATGAACTTTTATGATAACCTCCTACACTCTTATTTCAATGTATCTTTTTCATATGTTGTAAAGAGCTAGGAGCAATTTCTATTCTACTAGGTTAAGTCTCAAAACCCTATTATTAAGCATTCTATTAAAGGAACCATCTTCATAGAGTGGTCTCCTCTTAACATGTTATCAATCTCTTCCCCTTGCATTTTATTTATTGTAAGTTATTTTATGTCTTTTTTGCCTCTTTTATTTATTCTATGATGAAAAGATTTGGACATCTCCTAGCATTTTAGACTCAAATTTTGACCCATTTTCATGAGCAAACCCTAGGTATGAGCAAACCCATTTTAGGCTCATTTTATGCTTAAATTTCATAAAGCATATTTTGATTTCTACTAGGCATATTCAAGTCAATGATTTTCTAATTCTAAATCACACAAGTCTTCATGAATAGGACTCAATCCCAAGTTGAAGTTCGTCATAGGGAAGAGTTTTCTTAGGCTCCTTTCTCCATTTGATTATCAAAACCTTCAAAACTTATCTAGCATTATCCTTCTTTTCCATAACACTAATTTTGCCTCTTGTTTCATGTCTCTTCTTATGATTATTACACTTTATTTCACAATTTTTACCTTGTAAGAGTGTGTATGATCACCATTTATTTATGCTCTAAATTAAGACCTATTACCTGAAAGCCACACCTAATAAGATTATCATTAAACAATAGGCCATAGGTACCCATTAATCTTGTTAACAATTAACAAAGTGGTTACCTAATCTAGATTTATCTACATAATTCTTAACTTTCCAAATCGACTCAATCTAGAGTGTTCTCCTTACTCGTTTTTACATGTTTTCCTATAACTAAAACTGATTTGTTCTCCATATCTATGACAATTACCTTGTACACATTCTTACATTGAAATAAGTTTCTCATTCCTAAACCTTCTCATGGTTTGAAGACCACTTACACGAGTCATTTTGGGATTCAAGCCCAAGGGTGTCCGAATAGCCAATAAATGCTTGGTGGCGGCTCCTTGACCCATACAATTTTGCAAAGCCATAAAGCTGATACTTAATGACGCATAAATTTTGCTGAAGGTCAAGAAACCCAATTAGGTTTTAGGTGGGCGATTCGATGAGTTAATCGCCACTGAGAGCCTGATTTTTTACAACCCCACCTTCCTTTTCAGTGAATAACAAAGGAAGGGACTTTCCCCCCATAGTGGCCTTGCACGCTAATAAGGATCGACTATGCAACTTTGTGACATAAAATGGGTCAAGGAGTCGCCACCAACATTTTGGGGCTATTTGGTCACCCTTGGGTTTGAATCCCAAATTTGACTCAAGTAAGTGGTCTTTAAACATTGAGAAAGTCCAGGAATGAGAAAGTTATCTCAATTTAAGAATGTGTACAAGCAATTGTCATAGAGATGGAGAATAAATTAGTTATAGTTCTTAGGCAAACATGTAAAAACAAAGGTAAATCACACTCTGGATTTAATTGGTTTGGCAAATTAAGAATTATACACATTAATCTAGATTAGATTGCCACTTTGTTAAATTTCCACAAGATTAATCGTTACCTATGTCAAATAGTCCATTATTTATCTTATTAGGCGTGTCATTTAATTAATAGGTCACTATTATAAGCATAAGTAAAGGTGATCATTAAATTTGAATATAAGATAAGAATTATGTATATAAATTACAACAATCACAATGAGCAATCAATGTCAAGAGGTTTGGTTAGTTAGAATGCAATATAAGTATTATGCATGATGATTTAGAGATTTACTAATCAAATGACATACTATAACTAATTAAAAAAGATATAGTTTATGAAAACTTATGTGTTTTAGTCTTAGAACATCATTGACATACAGAGGAAAAATTAGAGATTAAAATATTCTTCATGATTCTTAAATAAGAAATGACCCTTAAGGATAACTCTTAAATGTACATTCAAGTATGACATATATCTAGGGTTTGCTCATGAAAAGTGTCAAAGTTTGATCGAGTCTAGACTCTAGAGGGAATGGAGACGTCCAAATCTCATCATCATATACCAAAGACAAATAAACTTGCATAATGTAAATGGATTACAATAAATAAAATATAAGGGGAAGGGGCCATTTAAGAGATTAAGTGGAGACTAATCTATGAAGATTGTTACTTGAATAATGAAGCTCAAAGTTAGGGTTTTCATACTTAATTTAGTAAAGCAAGAGTTGCTCCTAGCTCTTTACATCATAGGTAAAAAAGACAATGAATAAAGTTATTAGAGTTCATCATAAGAGATCATCAAGGGTGATGACTCTTTAGTTGATCAAGGCTCATCAAAATTTGCATAATGATTGAAATAGATATCCATGTGGAAAGGGGTTTGCACCTCTTACAATCATCTTAAAAATCCTCTAATCTAAAACCTTCGATGGATATCAAACCACTAAGATTTAGGAGTAGCAAGTGAAGAAAGTATAAGTAGACAAAGCATTTAAAAGAATTGAAAATAGAGAGGGATCTTCGGTGTTAACTATTAAGGAGAGTACTTTTACTTGAGCCTTGATTGAATATATATGCTGAAGGGGTAAAGGTTCCTTGCTTAATTATGTCAAAATGTGCTTTGATTGATCTTTGGTTAGTATGAAGGATGTTTGAGAGGCTTTTATTGTGTTTGAGGGTGCTTTAGCAGTATATTTTGGCAGAGTGAAGACCCTTAAGATTGTGAGAAAATCTTACCCTTTTTTCATGAAATAAGGAGGTATTAATAGGCAAAAAAGAGTTAGTGTTAGACGCTAAGTCTGTGCGTCAAACGCTTACTTTTAGTGTTAAACGCATGACTTGTGCGTTAGGCGCTCATAAATTGAATTTTTTTCTTGTATTAAAAGAAGCTTGAAACGAGACAGGAGCGCTTTTCGGGTGTGCACAAAGTTGAGTGTCAAATGTTAAGGCTAGGCGTCAAACGCTTGTAGGAGGATGAGCTGGAAAGGAGTAGTAATAGAGTAAAAGATTGTTGACATTGAGCATCAGACGCCTACTGTGCGTTGGATGCCTATGCTGGGTGATTTAGCATTTGACGCCAAATGTGGTGATCCAATGCACTTCTTGCGTTTGATGCTTGCTTCGTGCGTCCCGTATAAGAGTTCGAGCTTTGGTTTTACACAGTTTATGGGTTTGTTTTTGGTGTTTTGATAATGTGATTTTGTGACTTGGGTTATGTATTTATGCTAAAGTAAGTGTCTTGGGCTCAGGTTTGTGTCTGAGGACTTTCACGGGATTAGCTTTGAGGTGATTTCTGGTTTACACAAACTCAGCCACAGCCCAAGCTAAGTCCACTCATGATAACTGTTCTTTTAGGTCGTTTAACTAAAAGAATATTTATACAAACTAAATTTGTAAACACCCTAATACTACTACAACTAGTGTAGTGGTAAGTCGGGGATCGAACCACAAGGACAAGGAGCGATAGCTTTTAGACTTGATGCAAAGGGTTTATTTGGAATGTGATTAGATGAATCTAATGACAGAAAAATAAAGCAAGAACTAAAACGATGTTATGCTATAAAGGGAAAAACGGGGATGGATTAGTTCCACCCTAGGAAGGACAATCAAATTATCAATACGCTAAATTAGGAGAAATTAGTCAACAATGAAACATGACACTCAAGATAACGAGAGGAAGTTTGTGACCCTATAAATCACATGAACAACCTATAATCGCCTTATGTCTCCAAAGGAGTGGCAGGATAAGATTCGCATCGAATATCAATCAATCGATCATCAACAATCTCAAACCCTGACTCTAAGCATGAAGAACGAGCCAACCTAGGGTTTCACTAATCAAACCCTAAGGGAAACTACTCACACATAGTAACAAAAACTAGCGCATAAATGACGAAAAGGAGCATGATTGAAAGGACGAACGAATTGAATGTAATGAACAAGAGAATGAAAAATGAAGACCTATAACAAAACCAACAACTACTCTATCTAAACTGTAAATGAAACAACGATAATAGAAAGAGGAATAAAATTCAGAAAAACAATACTTGAAAGCATTAAATGAAATAAAACAGAAAAGAATCAATACCTTGCATAAATGAAATTGCGTGAACGAAAGAGTAACCGAATCCGAAATACAAAGCTTGAAAACGAGAACAACGAAAGCTGTAAATCTAAACTAATGCATGAAGGAAATGAAAAGCTTTAAAGTGATGTTCTAGGTTGGGGCACAAAAGCTCTCAAAGTAGGCATAAAGGTTATTTACAGATCAAGAGGGTATTTATACCCTAAGGACATAAGGGGTAAAACCCTAGGAAAAACCCTCGAGCGCCGGCCTAAGAAAGAACCAAGAAAGTCGGAAATAGGCTCCATTCGGCCGAATGTAAGGGGTATTCGGCCGAATAAGATACCATTCGGCCGAATGGTTGCCTCTTTCACCTATATTAGAAACTTGACGTTTTTGCACCTTGTCCACCATTCGATCAAATGAGTTCAACCATTCAGCCAAATGGGCCTTGATTCGGCCGAATGAGTGTTCATTCGGCTCTTCCTGAGAGCTTGATTTATGTGCTTGAATCCCTGTCTTTCATTCGACCGAATGGATGTCAGATTCGGTCGAATCTGAACCTGAACCTTGTTGAACAGCTCCTTTGAAGTGTCTAATGGCTTCTAAAGTTTATGGGATCTTCGAGAATGACTTGGAACGCATGCCCAAACTATGATACGCGCATCCAAACTCTTGATAAAAGTGTCAAAGCCTCAAACACATCTCATTTTACCTCGAAATCACCTGAAATGACCTAAAAACAGCTCGAGGACAAGAACAAGGTAAAATTGAATGTAATGTGCATAAAACCAATATAAAAGCACGAGAATCGACACTAAAAAGGGGTTGTAAACATGCTCTAAAACGAGCATATCAACTTCCCCCAAGCCAAACCTTTGCTAGTCCCTACTAAATGAACTAGCAAGGCAACACCATGAGCAAAGCTCATGAAAAGCAAGGTGAGCGGAAAACAAGACAACGCCAGCCGTGTACGCGCAAAACTCTTCCCTAGCCATGGGTGTACAAGTACAATGGGCTCAAAAAAGGCATAATACCAAGATAATCAACGTTTTATTACTGGAAAAGCTACAACACAGGCCATGCCAACCACTACCTAATGAGGTCACAAGTCCACGCTCCCCATGCTATTTCCCAAAAGATGTGGGAAATTTCTAGTACGCTCGTGTGTTTAATATGGTATGTGTTTCACTCAGAATCATCCGACTTAAGATGAGTCGGGCATTAAAAACTCAATCAGGGAGAAATCTTAGGGATTGTATCCTATCTACTCTCCAGCACAGAACTTGCTAATTAGGCCAAGTCGAACAGGTTTGGAAACGGTTGCAATGTAGGCTTGGATCAAGGTAGGGTAAAATTTAGGGATGTGGAGTTCAAATACAGGATAGTAAGCAATCCAAGGTAATCAAACCAAGGATGACTACGACTTTTGACGACAATGCCACTTCCCAAAATTCTCTAGATACGCATAAATGAACTCATTACACCAACTTTATTCTCGAATTTTTCTTTTATATTTTTTTCTGTTTCTTTTCTTTTTCTTTTCTTTTTCTTTCTTCTTTTTTTTTTCTTTTTTTTTTGTTTTCATGCTAATGTATATTAAATAAACTAAGAGTAATGTAAAGATTCATATCATATGACAACAATTTTTCAAACAAAATCTTTGACCACAATGCAACGGGCACCACATCACTGTGATCACTTGACTATCCTCTAGGTAAAAAGAGGGAATATTTGGCTCACTGTGATGTAGCTACGAAGAAAAATTAATGGCACAAAATTGGCTTACCCTAATGTCAATCGATATTCATGGTAGGCAATTTGGACATGTAGCTGTAACTACAAACGTGTTATCATCCCTAACCTTTAGAAAAGAAGACTATGCTGGAGGAGAACATACACAATACATAGACTCTCTAACTAGCACTCAATAACATAGGACTCATAATGGAGTCCTAGAAGGCTCAATCCTCACTAGGCTAGTCGAAATGTGCCTTAATAGATAGTCATCCAAGCCACAAACCAAGCAGGACCAGATCCTCCAAGTCAGGTGGAAAACAGTCAATCATTCGATCCCAAAACAAGCACAAAGCTAGGAAACCATGAGTACGCATAAGACCACTATAATGTACACGTTAGGAGCTAGCATGTCAGTTTCACAACTCAAGCACATTAATCTTGACACACCTAGACATGCAAAGAAAAACTAAAACAAAAACCAAGGTAATAGTTTCATTAATGCTGATCTTTCAAAGCTTTGAAAACACAAGGACCCTCCCCCAAGCCAGCTCAAGAGCCATCTCGGCACTTGGGAGGGGAGAAATAAAAGGAAGAAAGATCAGCATTATGGAAGCTATTTCTATACAAACAAAGAAAACAAACACCGGGTTATCTCCCGTAAGTACTTTTGTTTAACGTTGGTAAGTTCAACACATTTAGGCACAAGTTTATACAGAAAAAGAAAACAACAAAATCGTACCTGCCGTCGGAGTGGATTCACTCCTAGCATCACCATCACCTCTAGTGTGGGGAGTCAAAACTCTCCACCGAGCCGCAGTGGCGGAAGTAAGCAATGGGAAACCAGGGTCATCTGGAGGTGGGTTATAATGCGGGGCTCCCCCAAGCTAGGGTGGAGCCATCGGTCTCTTTTTAGATTTTCTTTTTCTAGCCCTTTTTCTTTTGCGGGCTGGCTCGTCAGTTCCCTCAGATTTATAATACATCTCCGTTGGCGGAGCAATTCCCTTCGTTGCCCCAAAAACAATACAATCTTGTGCGTCCTCCTCATCTGACACCTCAACTATCATTGGGGCAGAAAAAGCATTACACCTCTTAACCTCTTTCGCAACTTCATTCTCGACCACTCCAAAGAAACAAATCCGCTCGACCATGGGTTCCGTTGAAGACTTAGAAAAGGCAAACACGACCTTCTCTTGGGCTACCCTGACGGTTATAGTTTCTCATTCACAATCGATGAGGGCACCCAAAGTTTTCAAAGCATCCCTCCCTAAGATGAGGGGAGTATAAGGATACTCGGCCATATCAAGCACTACAAAGTCATATGGTACCACGATGTTCCCTACTTGGATTGGAAGGTTCTCAAACTCCCCACATGGCACTTTTATACTATGTTCAGCCAACTGAATTGTTTTCTTTGAAGGCTTAAGCTCACAGGTTAGCTATTTGGCAATGGACATTGGCATTAGGCTAATGGAGGCCCCAAGGTCAGCAAGTGCTCCCTTAGAATTGAGTTTTCCAAGGGTGACTGGGAGCACAAAGGGTCCTCTAGCTTTTTCTTTCTTTTCCCATGTGCCCTGAATGATGGCACTTACTTGCTCTGGTAAATTGATAACCTCGCCCTCAAGATTTCTCTTATTCCTTAAGAGGGTTTTCAGATACTGAGCATATTGTGGCATTTGCTCCATGGCCTCTAAGAATGGTATTTTTATTTCAAGTTGCCTCATATGCTCGAGGAATTTAAGGAACTTTTCTTATAATTGCTTTTCTTCCTTCTTGTAAGGAAAAGGTAGAGGCAGAGCATGTTGACGCTCAAGTTTCCTCCATTCCTGTATCTCCCTCCATTTCTCATCTTCATCTTTCTTCTCCCTCTCATGCCCAATGACTTCAACATTGTGCCCCTCATCTTCTTCACCACCCTCCTTTTCTTCTCTCACCCCAAGGTTCTCCTTGTGCTCATTTTCTCTTAGTCAAACACTACCCTTCAAGGAATCTTCCCCTAAATCATCTCCATTAGCTACAACTGGAGCAGGATATAAGGTTCCAGATCTTAGGAAGATCGCCTTACAGGTGTGATGCTTAGGGTTGGAGTCAGGAAGGTTTTGTGGTGGAGGTTGGGTGGATGGGTTTTGTTGAGGGTGAGAAGGAAGTAGAAATGGTAGGGGTGGACTAGCCATCTACGCAAGCTGTGATTCAAACAACTTCTGCTGCGCTTGAAGTTATTGCATTTGATTTATCAAAGTTTGATTAATTTGTAAGAAGGTTTGATTTTGATGCACAAGGGAGTTCACTTGCGTGGAAAGGAATTCATTAGTTGGAGATGGGTTTGGTTGAGGCTGTGTAGATGGATAGGGTAGGTTGGTGTTGGGTCTTGGCATTTGAGGGTACAGCCTATTCCCTTCGGCCTAGGAAAACTCCCATTCGCTTGATTGGTGGAGTTGTACCCTTGGTAGGAGTTTCTTTGGTTAGAATTCAGATTAAAGGGAGTTTTAAAGGGTTGATTATTGTAAGGACCTTGTTGAGCAAACCCTTGGTTTTGACCACCATACCCTACAGCTGCCACATAATCGGGATTATACCCGTATCCATCATATTTCGTGACTGGGGTTCCTTCTTGGTTATACCCCCTGTAGTTAATAGCCGATATGTGCTCAAAATTTGTACCCCCACAATATGATGTATCATGATTGGTGCCCCCACAGATTCTACATGAAAAGGGTGTCTCTTTAACCGATGATACATTAGAGCTTCTTATCCATGATAGCCTCGATTTTTGAACTAATCGTGTCCAAGTTACTTAAATCCATCCCTCCTCTTGGTTATCCACTACCCCTTGCTCCTCCCCAATTGCTATTTTTAGCAACCACCTCAATCTTAGCCTTCACTTGATTACATGGGACTTTTGAGAGTTGGCCACCAACAGTCGAGTCTAGGAGTGCCTTGGTGGAGTCATCTAGACCATCATAGAAGAATGTATTGAGATGGTTCTCCCCGTACTCATAATGGGGGCATGCTCTTATCATTCTCTTAAACCGACTCCAAGTGGCACTAAGGTTTTCATCATCCTCTTGAGTGAATGACGCAATTTTCTTACGCCAATCCTGCGTTCGAACTGTGGGATAGAACCTTTCTAGAAATGTTGTCTTTAATTGAGCCCAATTAATGATTGAGTTAGGCTCTAGGCATTTATACCAATCTCGAGCATCACCAGATAAACTTAAGTGAAATAAATGCATTCGTATATAATCCGGGCTATTGGGGCATGGAGGTATGAGACCGCAAATATCTGAGAATGCCTCCAAATGTTGGAGAGGGAATTCATTTCTCAAACCGCAAAAAGGGGTCTCCTTCACCATCCGGGTGAATTGAGGATATATGTGATAAGGGTTCAGGGCTATGGGTAACACTACACCTCCTTGAAATTCTTGGGACCCAGGTGTCCCAAATTGACCAAATAGATGTTGGTGGTTTTCGTCCATTGGTGGTGTAGGGGGGTGGGAAGTATTTTATTGCGACGAGGTTTGGGTTGGAATTCTCCGTTTGCTGCATTGAACCTCAGGGTCGTATGGTTCTAGTTGTTGATTTGATCTACGTGTGCTATATGATATGCAAACAACACTAGAGACCAAGCGTAAGTACTGACAAGCAAATTAATGGACATTAAAATAAATAAAACATAAATGAATTACACCAAGACTATAATCTAAACACAACGCCTTATCCCCGACAACGGTGCCATTTTGATAACCGTTCTTTTAGGTCGTTTAACTAAAAGAATAGTTATACAAACTAAATTTGTAAACACCCTAATACTACTACAACTAGTGTAGTGGTAAGTCGGGGATCGAACCAGAAGGACAAGGGGCGATAGCTTTTAGACTTGATGCAAAGGGTTTATTTGGAGATGTGATTAGATGAATCTAATGATAGAAAAATAAAGCAAGAACTAAAACGATGTTATGCTATGAAGGGAAAACAAGGATGGATTAGTTCCACCCTAGGAAGGACAATCAAATTATCAATACGCTAAATTAGGAGAAATCAGTCAACAATGAATCATGACACTCGAGATAACGAGAGGAAGTTTGTAACCCTATAAATCACACGAACAACCTATAATCGCCTTATGTCTCCAAAGGAGTGGCAGGACAAGATTCACATCAAATATCAATCAATCGATCATCAACAATCTCAAATCCTAACTCTATGCGTAAAGAACGAGCCAACCTAGGGTTTCACCAATCAAACCCCTAGGGAAACTACTCACACATAGTAACAAAAACTAGCGTATAAACGGCAAAAAGTAACATGATTGAAAGGATGAACGAATTGAATGTAATGAACAAGAGAATGAAAAACAAAGACCTATAACAAAACTGACAACTACTCTATCTAAACAGTAAATGAAACAACAATAATAGAAAGAGGAATGAAATTTAGAAAAACAATACTTGAAAGCATTTAATGAAATAAAACAGAAAAGAATCCGAAATTGCGTGAATGAAAGAGAAACCGAATCCGAAATACAAAGCTTGAAAACAAGAACAACGAAAGCTGTAAATCTAAACTAATGCATGAAGGAAATGAAAAGCTTTAAAGTGATGTTCTATGTTGAGGCACAAAAGCTCTCAAAGTAGGCATGAGGATTATTTAAAGAGCAATAGGGTATTTATACCCTAGGGACATAAGGGGTAAAACCCTAGAAAAAACCCTCGAGCGCTGGCTAAAGAAAGAACCGAAAATTGTGGTAAAGAAGACCATTCCGCCGAATGGAGTATGGATTCGGCCGAATGAGTGGCCATTCGGCCGAATGAGTATGTCATTCGCCTAAAACAAGAGCAATGAGTTTCTAGGCTCTGTCCACCATTCGGCCAAATGAGTGCAACCATTCGGCCGAATAAGTGTTCATTCGGCTATTCCCGAGAGCTTGATTTATGTGCTTGAATCCCCGTCTTCCATTCGACCAAATGGATGTCAGATTCGGTCGAATCTGAACCTGAACCTTGCTGAACAACTCCTTTGAAGTGTCTAATGGCTTCTAGTGTTTATGAGATCTTCGAGAATGACTTGGAACACATGCCCAAACTATGATACGCGTATCCAAACTCTTGATAAAAGTGTCAAAGCCTCGAACACGTCTCATTTTACCTCGAAATCATCGAAATCACCTGAAATGACCTAAAAATTGCTCGAGGACAAGATCAACGTAAAATTGAATGTAATGTGCATAAAACCAATATAAAAGCACGATACTCGACACTAAAATTGGGTTGTAAACGTGCTCTAAAACGAGCACATCAACTCACCAATGTTGTTTTGTCATCAGACCGCTATATAGGGAGACACGATTTTGTGTCTATAGAAGCCCCCACTTTCACCGAGTTTTGGATAAGACAAAGGTCTAAGTATGACTTAAGATGGAGAAAGACCTAAGATGCTCTATAATATCAAACCCTTCTTCTAATGAAAGTACTTACAAAATAAATAAGTTTTAATCCGCAAGAAACTTGTCCATAGGGTGTCACTAAGCCAATTCCGTTGAGGATTAGAACTTATATTGATTGGCCCGAACGCCTAAGTTCAGAGTCTTGAGATACTCTACTTTGGAGACAGGTACTAAATAGGAGCCACTATCAGGATTGTACATCTTATATATTAACTTGATGTCTCAATGGGGAGCCGCTATTAAAGTGATGCAGCTCATAAGTTAGCCTGATATGTCAACGCAAAAGTCATTATTAGGGTGGCACGGCTTAGAGACATGACCTACTATGCTAGAGGAAAGATGCTATCAGGGTGATGCGACTTAGAGATATGGCTTATTTTTAGAGACATAGTCTTTTATGCCAAAGAGACATGGCCTATTGTGCTAGAGACATAGCCTACTAAGCTAGAGACATGGCCTTTTGTGCAAGAGAGTGGCCGCTGTTGAGATGATGCGGCATAAGTTTCAAGAGGGACTAAGTTCCTTACACCCAACACTTTAAGAGGGTACTACCCTACTCCACTAGGGAGTTTTCTTCTTACTAATCCCTTTACTCGAGCTGATTTCATAGCTTCCGGCGATCTAGCTTGGTTTCTGTTTAACTCGACTCAAAAAATTGCAAATCTTTTGAAGGGTCTACTACCTTCTACCTCGTTGAGCATAAAAAAAACTCTATTGGGGAATTTTTCTATTTGTGCTTTTGCTAAGGAGGTCCCTTTTGTTAATTTTTAAATGATTTTCGAGGGTATGCTTCCCTTTTTATCCTTGATGGGGATATTTATCCGCTAAGGGTTTTTTATTTGTTGGGGAATAATTTTTCTTGTTGGGTAAATCTGTGGGGAGAAAGATTTTAGCTTATTCCATTCGGAATTAATCCCTTAAATGTACCTATTGGGCATTTATGTCGGGTTATGGTTGTCTTGATTTTCTTAGCGTATTCTTGAGATGCCTCTTGAGCTAAAGTGTAAGATGTGCTAAGTCATTGAGGTGTTTAGGAGTCATGCAGGGTCAACCTAGCTTTTTGATCGACATCAGGAATATCACTTTTTATTTTAAGGGAAAAATGGTTATTTTCTTATTAATTTGGAAGAGGACAGGTATGAGTGATGAGCCCCTGGTTTTGATGTGTTTGAGAAACAAATTTGAGTGGTAAGCCCCCGATTTTGATTGAGGTTGAGGGTGTCAAAGTCTGTAAACTTTTTATTATTTGAATAAGTCATGAGGATTGCCTTTTGGTTATTTTGGAGGTACCACCTTCTTGAGGATTAGATTTTCTGGCTATATGCATTTGGTTTTGAGACCCACCAATATCTTTCTTCAGTTGGAAAACTGTTAAATGAAGTTTTCATTAGGGAAAGTAGAAGATGTCCCTCTTAGAGTAGACAAACTCTATATTCCAGTTGACTTTGTTGTTCTATATATAGAGGAAGAACCCAATGTGCCTATTATCCTGCAAAGACTTTTCCTAGCAACTATAGGAACTATGATTGATGTGAAGAATGGTAAGTTAATTTTTAAGTTTTCTAATGATAAGGTTGAATTTAGTCTGGCACAAACAATGAAATGCCCATCTAACATGGATGATTGCATGTGAATTGATCTTTTTGAGAATGCTATACTTGACATTTTGCATGAACATTTGCATATAACTGATGATCCCTCCGAGTGTGTTTTGCTGAATGAAGATAAGATATATAGGGCTTAAGAAGAGATGAATAAGGTGAGGAAGCACTTTGATTCTATCCCCTCACTATCATTGCAGGAAGACCTACATCTCGTGGTTGTAAATGATGAGGTCAAGAAGGAGCTAGATGAGAACAAGGTAGCCCCAAAAGTGGATATAAAGCCTCTACCATCAAACCTCAGGTATGATTTTCTTGGTCCCTCATCCACTTACCCAATCATAGTGAGTTCTTCCTTAGGGAAAGAGTAAACATCAAGTTTACTTTATGTATTGAGACTATATAAAAAGGTGTTGGGGTACATTATTGATGATATAAAGGGAATAAGCCCCACCCTATTCATACACCATATATCATTTGAGAATGGAGCTAAGCCTTCCATTAAAAGACGATGAAAACTAAATCCCCCAATGATGGAGGTGTTAAAGAAAAAAATTATCAAACTCCTCGATGTAGGTGTCATCTACCCTATCTCTAACACTAATTAGGTGGCCCCAGTGCATATTGTTCCTAATAAAGGAGGAATGACTATGGTTATGAACAATAAAGGTGAATAGATCTCTACAAGAACTTTAACTAGTTGGAGGATGTGCATAGATTATAGGAAATTGAACACCTCCGCCAAAAAGGACCATTTCCCCCTCCCCATTATTGATCAGATCTTAGATATGTTAGAAAGGCACAAGTATTGGGTTCTCGGGATTCTTTCAAATCCCTATCTACCTCAAGGACTAGGAAAAGATGACATTCACATGCCCCTATGGTACCTATGCTTATTTTAGGATTCCGTTTGGGTTATGTAATACCCTAGCTACCTTTAAGCATTGCATGATGTCTATTTTCATAGATATGATTAAAAAAAGAAATGGAGGTTTTTATACAAGACTTTTTGCAGGTGGTAGCACTTTTGATGAATGTCTTGTGAACTTAGCTCGATGTCTGAAATGGTGTGAGGATGCCGACCTAGTTCTCAACTGGGAGAAGTGCCACTTTATGGTATAAGAATGGATTGTTCGTGGAAATAATGTGTCACATCAAGGCATAGAAGTGAACCTAGACAAGGTTTATGTCATCCTTAGTCTTCTCCCTCCCACTACGGTGAAGGGGGTGAGGTATTTCTAGGGCCATGCAAGATTCTATTGTCGATTGATTGAATCATTCTCAATGATAGTTAAGCCTCTCACCACACTACTTTAGAAGGAGAGCGAGTAAATATTTGATGAATCTTGCTTGAGTGCTTTTAACAGGGTGAAATAGGTGCTTACTTTAGCTCTGATAGCGTAACCATAGGATTAGAGTTTACCATTTGAACTCATGTGTGATGCTAGTGACATAGCTATGGGAGATGTGTTGGGGCAAAGGAATAATGGAAAGTCTCATATCATTTACTATGCAAGAAAGACATTGAATAAGGCACAGAGGAACTACACCACTACTAAAAAGGAGTTCCTAAATATGGTGTATGCTTTTGAGAAGTTTCGGGCATACCTAGTATGATTAAGGACAGTTCTGTATATTGATCATTCAGCAATCAAGTACCTAATGTCTAAGAAGGATTGAAAATCAAGGTTAATTAGGTGGATTTTACTTCTTTAAGACTTTGATATTAAGATTAAGGACAAAAAGGGGTCCCATTAAGAGAGAAAGAATGATAATCTTGGAGATCTGCCCATTAATGATTGCCTTAGGGACGACATTCTTTATGCATTAGAGACTAAGAACTTGTCGTGGTATGCTAATTTGGTGAATTATTTTCCTAGAACCATGGTTCCACTTTATTTCACACCATAGGAATGTCGGAGGTTGATGCATGAAGCTAAGAGGTACATTTGGGATGAGTCAATTCTATTCAAGAGGCATGTTGATGGTCTAATTAGATGTTGTGTTCCTAATGAAGAAGTTCCTAGTATCCTAAGTATGTGTCATTCCTCACCTTGTGGAGGACACATGAGTGCAAGGAAAACAACGGTTGCAATCTAGCTTGTATTCGCCGACCTTGTTTAAGGATGCATGGGACTTTGTGCGGAAATATGACCAATGCTAGAGAATGGAAATTATCTCAAAAAGGGATGAAATGTCAAAAAACTAGATCTTAGAATTAGAAATCTTTAACGTGTGGGTTGTTGACTTCATGAAACCATTCCCATCCTCTTTTGGGAATAAGTATATCTTGGTGGTGGTTGACTAAGTGAGTAGGTGGGTAGAAGAAATTACATCCTCTATAAATGATCATAAGGTAATTGTTCGACTTTTCAAGATAGTGATTTTCTCGAGGTTTGGAGTCCCTCGAGCCATCATAAGTGATATTGGTTTGCATTTTTCCAAGGATGTCCTTCAAAGACCCCTTAAGAAGTATTTGAGTTCACCGCAAGGTAGGGTTGGCATATCATCCTCAAACAAGTGGCCAAGTACAAATTTCTAACTGGGAAATAAAGCTTATACTAGAAAAGAGCATTGAGAGAAACAAAAAAAATTGGTCGCTTAAGCTTGATGATCCTTTGTGGGCCTACAAGATACCTTTCAAGACCCCTATAGGCACCGCTCACTCTAAACTTGTTTATGGAAAAAGTTATCATCACCTAGTGGAAATGGAACATAAAGCAATATGGGCTACTAAGAACATCAACTTCGATCTTAAAAGTACAGGTGAAAAGAGACTCCTTAACCTTCACGAGCTAGAGGAACTCCACATGAACTCATATGATAGTGCAAGCATCTACTTCACTCCTATTTACACTTTCATTAAAAATGTAACTCAAAATGTAACTGTCACTGTAATTGTCACTTCATAAAATTCATTTGAATCCATTTATTCTATTTGGATTTTCTTTACCGACAAAAACCCGTACCCAAAAAGAAATGAATTTCTTTTTGGGTACATGTTTTTTTGAGGGCAATTACTTAGAAGCACAATTTGTGCAACACACATTCGGCTGGATCTTACTGAGCCCGGGATCATGGGTAGAAACAGGTGATATTTTGGTAGGTAAATTAACGCCTCAGATGGCAAAAGAATCTTCGCGTTCCATCTGTTCTTGAATAGCTTCTTTTAAAAGGGCCTCCGCTAATCCGCGCTAGAAAAGAAAGTTCCGATCAATCTAGAGATCGTTCGGATTCCATTAGTAATGCGGATTCTTGTTAGAAGAAGGATAGCTATACTGATTTGGTATACTCTAAAGATTTCTTTTTTGATTCATCCCTAGAGTTGAATACCTCATTCAAGAATTGTTTTTGATCCAATTCGCAGGCAAGCAAGAGCTAAAGAGTGGCATGCTAAGCATATATTGAAAAAGGAGTTCAAGGCGGGTGATAAGGTGTTATTGTACAATTTAAGGTTGAAGTTGTTCCCTGGGAAGCTGAAAATGAGATGGATGGCCCGTTTGAGGTATTAAAGGTACTTCCTTATGGTTAAGTGGAAATATGAAGTGAATTATCTAGAGCATTCAAGGTAAATAGCCAGAGGCTCATGATTTACTACTAAGGTGATAAAATCAGAAATATCTCATCAATAAGGGTGCCAGAGTTTAAAGCCACCTCAAACAACTGACAATCATAAATAAAGTCAAGCTAGTGACATTTAAAGAGTGGCTTTCAAGCTTTCAATTGACTTTCCATGGATTTCCGTGTTTCAAGTATAGTGCATCAAGAAAACAAAGCCTTGAATGAGAAAATGTTAGGGTAAAAGTGCTCAAGAGGAATGAAGAAAGACGGGGTAGAAAACACTGCCAAAAATCATTCAGCAGAAAATGAATAAAAGAGCATAAAGTCTGAAATTTATGCCTAAGCGGCTTTGTGACCTTGTGTTGAGCGCCCACTCAGGTCAAAAAAATGGAGTGGGCAGTGAATTAAGAGTGGGCATCAAGCAACCACTCAAGAGGAAAAATGACCCTATCGAATAGCTTGAGTTGCCGCTCAGTTCAAAAATAGAGGGAGGTAGAGAATCATGAGTGGACATTAAGTAAGGAGTGAGCACCCGCTGATGTGCTCATTTTAGAGCAAGTTTACAATCTCGTTGTACTGTTAAGTCTTGCAGTTTTAGATTGATTTTATACACATTACACTTGATCTTGTCTTCGAGTTGTTTTAAGGTCATTTCAGGTATTTTCGATGATTTCAAGGTGAAGTGCGACGTATTCGAGGCTTTGACACTATTATCAAGAGGTGAAAAGCACGTATCATAGCTTGGGCATGCATTCCAAGTCATTCTCGAAGATCCCATGATAACCGGTATTTTAGGTCATTAACTAAAAGACAAGTTATGGAAACAATATTTGTAAACACCCTAATACTACTACAACTACTGTAGTGGTAAGTCAGGGATCGAACCATAAGGACAAGGGGCGATAGTTTCTAGACTTGGTGCAAAGGGTTTATTTGGGGTTTAAATGAAAGAATCTAATGACAAAAAAGTAAAGAAAGAATTAAAACGAAGATATGCTATGAAAGGAAAACGGGGATAGATCAGTTCCACCCTAGGAAGGCTAATCGAACTATTAATACGCTAAATTAGGAGAAATCAATCAACAATAAATCATAACATTTAAGATGACGAGAGGAAGTTTGTGACCCTATAAACCATGAACAACCCATAATCGCCCTATGTCTCCAAAGGAGTGACACGAAAAGATTCGCATTGAATATCAATTAATCAATCATCAACAATCTCAAATTCTAACTCTACACATGAAGAATGAGCCTACCTAGGGTTTCACCAATCAAACCCCTAAGAAAACTACTCACACATAGTAATAAAGACTAGGGCATAAACAATGAAAAAGAACATGATTGAAAGGACGAACGAATTGAATGTAATGAACAAGAGAACGAAAAACGAAGACCTATAACAAAACTGAAAACTACTCTATCAAAACCATAAAAGAAGCTACGATAATAGCAAGAGGAATGAAATTCAGAAAAACAATACTTGAAAGCATTAAACGAAATAAAACATAAAAGAATCGATACCTTGCATAAATGAAAAAGCGTGAACGAAAGAGAATTCGAATCCGAAATACAAAGCTTGAAAATGAGAACAACGAAAGCTGTAAATCTAAACTAAAGCATGAATGAAATAAAAAGCTTTAAAGTGATGTTCTAGGTTGAGGCACAAAAGCTCTCAAAGTAGGCATGAAGGTTATTTACAGAAAAGAGGGTATTTATACCCTAAGGACATAAGGGGTAAAACCCTAGGAAAAACCCTCGAGCGCCGGCCTAAGAAAGAACCAAGAAAGTCAGAAATAGGCTCCATTCGGCCAAATGTAAGGGGTATTCGGCCGAATGAGATACCATTCGGCCGAATGGTTGGCTCTTTCGCCTATATCAGAAACTAAACGTTTTTGCACCCTGTCCACCATTCGATCGAATGAGTTCAACCATTCGGCCGAATGGGCCTTGATTCGGCTGAATGAGTGTTCATTCGGCTATTCCCGAGAGCTTCAGTTATGTGCTTGAATATCTGTCTTCCATTCGACCAAATGGATGTCAGATTCAGTCGAATCTGAACCTGAACCTTGCTGAACAACTCCTTTGAAGTGTCTAATGGCTTCTAGAGTTTATGGGATCTTTCAGAGTGACTTAGAACGCATGCCCAAGCTATGATAAAGTGTCAAGCCTTGAACACGTCTCATTTTACCTCAAAATCATCGAAAGTATCTGAAATAACCTAAAAGCAGCTTGAGAACAAGATCAAGGTAAAACCGGATGTAATGTGCATAAAACCAATATAAAATAGCGAGACTCGACACTAAAATGGGGTTGTAAACGTGCTCTAAAATGAGCACATCAACTTCCCCCAAGACAAACCTTTGCTAGTCCCTAGCAAATGAACTAGCAAGACAACACCGTGAGTAAAGCATATGAAAAGCAAGGTGAGCGGAAAACAAGACAATGGCAGCCGTGTACGCGCAAAACTCTTCGCTAGCCATGGGTGTGCAAGTACAATGGGCTCAAACAAGTGTAATACCAAGATGAACAACATCTTCCACAGTCTCAGGATTAATAGAAAAGCTACAACACGGCCATGCCACCCACTACCTAATGAGGTCACAAGTCCACGCTCCCCATGCTATTTCCCAAAAGATATGGGAAATTTCCAATACGCTCGTGTGTTTAATACGGTATGTGTTTCGCTCAGAATCATCCGACTTAAGATGAGTCGGGAATTAAACACTCAATCAGGGAGAAATCTTAGGGATTGTATCCTATCTACTCTCCAGCACAGAACTTGCTAATTAGGCCAAGTCGAACAGGTTTGGAAACGGTTGCAATGTAGGCTAGGATCAAGGTAGGGTAAAATTTGGGGATGTGGAGTTCAAATACAGAATAGTAAGAAATCCAAGGTAATCAAACCAAGGACGACTACGACTTTTGACGACAATGCCACTTCCCAAAATTCTCTATATACGCATAAATGAACTCATTACACCAACTTTATTCTCGAATTTTTCTTTTTATATTTTTTTCTGTTTCTTTTCTTTTTCATTTCTTTTTCTTTCTTCTTTTTTTTTCTTTTTGTTTTTGTTTTCATGCTAATGTTTATTAAATAAACTAAGAGTAATGTAAAGAGTCATATCATACGACAACGATTTTTCAAACGAAATCTTTGACCACAATGCAACGGGCACCACATCACTGTGATCACTTGACTATCCTCTAGGTAAAAAGAGGGAATATTTGGCTTATGTGGAGTTAGGTGATGTAGCTATAAATAAAAATTAAAGGCACAAAATTGGCTTACCCTAAAGTCAATCGATATTCATGGTAGGCAATTTGGCCATGTAGCTGTAACTACAAACGTGTTATCATCCCTGACCTTTAGAAAAGAAGACTATATTGGAGGAAAACAGACACAATACATAGACTCTCTAACTTGCACTCAATAACATAGGACTCATAATGGAGTCCTAGAAGGCTCAATCCTCACTAGGATAGTCGAAATACACCTCAATAGGTAGTCATCCAAGCCACAAACCAAGCAGGACCAGATCCCCCAAGTCAGGTGGAAAACAATCAATCATTCGGTCCCAAAATAGGCACAAGGCTAGGAAAACATGAGTATGCATAGGACTACTATAATGTACACGTAAGGAGCTCGCATGTCGGTTTCACAACTCAAGCACATCAACTTGACACACCTAGACATGCAAAGAAAAACTAAAACAAAAACCAAGGCAATAGTTTTAATAATGCTGATCTTTCAAAGCTTTGAAAACACAAGGACCCTCCCCCAAGCCAGCTCAAGAGCTGTCTCGTCACTTGGTAGAAGAGAGCCAAAAGGGAGAAAGATTAGCATTATGGAAGCTCTTACTATACAAACACATAAACAAAACAAACACCGGGTTATCTCCCGTAAGTACTTTTGTTTAACCTCGGTAAGTTCGACACAATTAGGCACAAGTTTATACAGAAAAACAACAAAATCATACCTGCAGGAGTGGATTCACTCCTAGCATCTCCATCACCTCCAGCGTGGGGAAACAAAACTCTCCACCGAGCCGCACTAGCAGAAGTAAGCAACGGAGAACCAGGGTCATTTGGAGGTGGGATATAATACGAGGCTCCCCCAAGCCAGGGTGGGCCCATCGATCTCTTTTTGTTTTTTCTTTTTCTAGCCCTCTTCCTTTTGCAAGCTAGCTTGTCAGTTCCCTTAGATATATAATACATCTCCGCTGGCGGAGCAATTCCTTTTACAACCTTAAAAACAAGATGCTCTTGTGCGTCCTCCTCATCCGACACCTCAACCATCATTGGGGCGGAAAAAAAATTACACCTCTCAACCTCTTTCACAGCTGCATTCTCAACAACCCCAAAGGAGCAAATCTACTTGAACATGGGTTCCTTTAAAGACTTAGAAAAGGCAAACACAACCTTCTCTTGGGCTACCCTCACGGTTATAGTTTTTGTTTCACAATCGATCAAGGCACCCAAAGTCTTCAAAGTAAACCTCCCTAAGATGAGGGGAGTATAAGGGTCCTCAACCATATTAAGCACCACGTGGTCACATGGTACCACTATGTTCCCTACTTAGATCGGAAGGTCCTCACACTCTCTACATGGCACTTTTATACTACGGTCGAGCAGCTGGATGGTTTTCTTCGAAGGCTTGAGTTCAAAGGTTATTTGCTTGGCGATGGACATCGGCATTAGGCTAATAGAGGCCCCAAGGTCAGCAAGTGCTCCCTTAGAATTGAGTTTTCTAAGGGTGACTGGGAGCACAAAGGGTCCTCTCACTTTTTCTTTCTTTGCCCATTTACCTTGTATGATGGCACTCACCTGCTCTGGCAAACTAATCACTTTGCCCTCAAGCTTTCTCTTATTCCCTAAGAGGGTTTTCAGATACTTAGCATACTGCGGCATTTGCTCCATGGCCACTGAGAATGGTATTTTCATTTCAAGCTGCCACATATGCTCTAGGAATTTAAGAAACTTTTCTTGAAGTTGTTTCTCTACCTTTTCGTAAGGAAAAGGTAGAGGTGGAGCATGTTGACGCTCAAGTTTCCTCCGTTCCTGTATCTTCCTCCATCTCTCATCTTCATCCTTCTTCTTCCTCTCATGCCCATTTACTTTGACATTGTTTCCCTCATTCTCTTCACCACCCTCCTTGTCTTCTCTCTCCTCAAGGTTCTCCTTGTGCTTATTTTCTCTTAGAAAACCACTACCCTATGAGGAATCTGCTCCTAAATCATCTCCATTGGCTATAACTGGAGCATGATATGAGGTTCCAGATCTTAGGAAGATCGCCTTACAGGTGTGATTCTTAAGGTTGGAGTCAGGAGGGTTTTGTGGTGGAGGTTGGGTGGATGGGTTTTGTTGAGGGTGAGAAGGAAGTTGCAATGGTGGGGGTGGACTAGCCATCTGCGCAAGCTGTGATTCAAACAACTTCTGCTACACTTGAAGCTATTGTATTTGATCTATCAAAGTTTGATTGATTTGCAAGAGGGTTTGATTTTGCTACGCAAGGGAGTTCACTTGGGTGGAAAGGAATTCATTAGTTGGAGGCGGGTTTGGCTGTGGCTATGTAGATGGATAGGGTAGGTTGGGGTTGGGTCTTGGCATTTGAGGGTACGGCCTATTCCCATTCGGCTTAGGAAAACTCCCATTCGCTTGATTGGTGGAGTTGTACCCTTGGTAGGAGTTTCCTTGGTTAGAATTCGGATTAAAGGGAGGTCTAAAGGGTTGATTGTTGTAAGGACCTTGCTGAGAAAACCCTTGGTTTTGACCACCATACCCTACAACTACCACATAATCGAGATTATACCCGTATCCATCATAGTCCATGATTGGGGTTCTTCTTGGTTATACCCCCCGTAGTTAACAGCCGCTATGTGTTCAGAATTTGCACCCCCACAATATGATGTATCATGATTGGTGCCCCCACAGATTCTACAAGAAAAGGGCGTCTCTTTAACCGATGATACATTGGAGCTACCTTGGGCGTATTTGAACTTGGACAGCTTCTTATCCATAATAGCCTCGATTTTTGAACTAATCGTGTTCAAGTTACTTGAATCCATCCCTCCTCTCGGTAATCCACTACCCCTTGCTCGTCCCTAAGAGCTAATTTTAGCAACCTCCTCAATCTTAGCCTTCACCTGATTGCATGGGACGTACGAGAGTTGGCCACCAACAGCCGAGTCTAGGAGTGCCTTGGTGGAGTCATTTAGACCATCATAGAAGAATGTATTGAGATGGTTCTCCCCGTACTCATGATGGGAGCATCTTCTTATCATTCTCTTAAACCGACTCCAAGAAGCACTAAGGTTCTCATCATCATCTTGAGTGAATGACGCAATTTTCTTATGCCAATCCTGCATTCGAACTGTGGGATAGAACCTTTCTAGAAATGTTGTCTTTAATTGAGCCCAATTAATGATTGAGTTTGGCTCTAGGCATTTATACCAATTCCGAGCATCACCAGATAAACTCAAGTGAAATAAATGCATCCGTACATAATCCGGGCTATTGGGACATGGAGGTATGAGACCGCAAATACCTGAGAATGCCTCCAAGTGTTGGAGAGGGCATTCATTTTTCAAAACGCAAAAAGGGGTCTCCTTCACCATCCGGGTGAATTGAGGATGTATGTGATAAGGGTTCGGGGCTATGGGTAACACTACACCTCCTTGAAATTCTTGGAACCTAGGTGTCCCAAATTGACCAAATAGTTGTTGGTTTTCGTCCATTGGTGGTGTAGGGGGGTTGGAAGTATTTGGTTGTGACGAGGTTTGGGTTGGAATTCTCCGCTTGCTGCGTTAAACCTCAAGGTCGTATGGTTCTAGTTGTTGATTTGATTTACGTGTGCTATATGGCATGCAAACAACAATAGAAACCAAGCATAAGTACTGACAAGCAAACTAATAGACAATAATATAAATAAAACAAAAATGACTTACACCAAGACTATAATCTAAACACAACGCCTTGTCCCCGGCAACGGCGCCAATTCGATAACCGGTATTTTAGGTCATTAACTAAAAGACAAGTTATGTAAACAATATTTGTAAACACCCTAATACTACTACAACTAGTGTAGTGGTAAGTCGGGGATCGAACCATAAGGACAAGGGGCGATAGTTTCTAGACTTGGTGCAAAGGGTTTATTTGGGGTTTAAATGATCAAATCTAATGACAGAAAAGTAAAGCAAGAATTAAAATGAAGATATGCTATGAAAGGAAAACGGGGATAGATCAGTTCCACCCTAGGAAGGATAATCAAACTATCAATACTCTAAATTAGGAGAAATCAGTCAACAATAAATCATGACCCTCAAGATGACAAGAGGAAGTTTTTGACCCTATAAACCACATGAACAACCTATAATCGCCCTATGTCTCCAAAGGAGTGGCAGGAAAAGATTTGCATCGAATATCAATCAATCAATCATCAACAATCTCAAATCCTAACTCTACGCATGAAGAATGAGCCTACCTAGGGTTTCACCAATCAAACCCCTAAGAAAAATACTCACACATAGTAATAAAGACTAGGGCATAAACAATGAAAAAGAACATGATTGAAAGGATGAATGCATTGAATGTAATGAACAAGAGAATGAAAAATGAAGACCAATAACAAAACCGACAATTACTCTATCAAAACTGTAAATGAAACAACGATAATAGCAAGAGGAATGAAATTTAGAAAAACAATACTTAAAAGCATTAAACGAAATAAAACAGAAAAGAATCAATACCTTGCATAAATGAAATAGCGTGAACGAAAGAGAATCCAAATCCGAAATACAAAGCTTGAAAATGAGAACAAGAAAAGATTCAAATCTAAACTAAAGCATGAATGAAATGAAAAGCTTTAAAGTGATGTTCTAGGTTGAGGCACAAAAGCTCTCAAAGTAGGAATGAAGTTTATTTACTGAACAAGAGGGTATTTATACCCTAAGGACATAAGGGGTAAAACCCTAGGAAAAACCCTCGAGCGCCGGCCTAAGAAAAAACCAAGAAAGTCGGAAATAGGCTTTATTCAGCCGAATGTAAGGGGTATTCAGCTGAATGAGATACCATTCGGCCGAATGGTTGCCTCATTTGCCTATATCAAAAACTTGACATTTTTGCAACATGTCCACCATTCGACCGAATGAGTTCAACCATTCGGCCGAATGGGCCTTGATTCAGCCAAATGAGTGATCATTCGGCTATTCCCGAGAGCTTGAGTTATGTGCTTGAATCTCTGTCTTCCATTTGAACGAATGGATGTCAGATTCAGTCGAATCTGAACCTGAACCTTGTTGAACAGCTCCTTTGAAGTGTCTAATGGCTTTTGGAGTTTATGGGATCTTCGAGAGTGACTTAGAACGCATGCCCATGCTATGATACGTGCATCCAAACGCTTGATAAAAGTGTCAAAGCCTCGAACATGTCTCATTTTACCTTAAAATCATTGAAAGTACCTGAAATAACCTAAAAACCGCTCAAGGACAAGATCAAGGTAAAACCGGATGTAATGTGCATAAAACCAATATAAAATAGTGAGACTTGACACTAAAATGGGGTTATAAACGTGCTCTAAAACGAGCACAGCATCTCAGAAAGTTCAAAAGCCATTAGACACTTCGAAGAAGTTGTAAAGAAAGATTCAAACTCATATTCAACCGAATCTGACAACCATTCAGTCGAATGGTAGTCCAACATAGAAGCATGTGCTACATTCTCACTGGGAAGGCTGAATGGCAAACATTTGGGCGAATGAGGTACCATTCGGTCGAATGGAAGTCCTATTCAGGCAAATCGCGCACAGAGAAGAAAACGTAGATAATCACCAAAGGCTTCTGGAATGGGAGAATGGAGCAACGTTCGGGCGAATGGTGTTACATTTAGGCGAATGAGTCTTCCATTCGGGCGAATTGATCTGTTTTTCTGCGGAAATTTTACTTCTTCTCTAGGCAGGCCCAAGGGCATTTTTGGGCATTCGAATTTCTTTTGTTTTAAGTTATAAATACCCCACTTTTTGTAGAGAGGGGGAACCCTAATTTTCATTAGTTTAGCTTTGATTAGCCTTTAAGCCTCTCTTAGTTCATTAAGCCCTAGTTTTTAGTTTTTTTGTTTTCTCAAACTTTTATACTCCAAGATTTTGACTTTATAGTTTGGATTCTAATCGTGGATATTGCATTTAATCTTCATTGGTTTGTAAGTATCAATTTTCTCTTTACTTTTGAGTTTGTTTTATTGCATTCAATGTCTAGCCTAATATTTATTGCTTATCTAGAATAATTTCTGCTTTATCTTTATTCTTGTTGGTTTCTTTTGATGATTATTATCTGTGGTGTTTGATTTATTGATTATCATCATTTCTTACATCTCAAACATGTATGAGTAGTTCTCTTTGGGGATTGATTAGTGAAACCCTAGGAAAGGCTATGTTCTTCATTGTCTAAGATTAGAGGAATGATGACAATAAGTAGCCCTTGAAACCCAATGTGAATCTTGTCCTGCAACTCCTTTGGAGACATAGGGCGATTATAGGTCGTTTGATGTGATTTGTGGAATCACCAACTCCCTCTCGCATACTTGGGTGTCTATTCTAGTTATTGTTTGATTTCCTCTAACCTATCATGTTCTCTTTTAAAATCACCTTCCTAGGGTGAATCTAATCTCGTCCTCGTTTTCTCCCTTTGACTTTCATCTTTAGTTCATCTTGCTTTATATTTTTGTCATTAGTTTTAGTTGCTTTTCAAACCAAAAAGTCCCGTTATGTTAAGAAGTGGGGTGTATTGTTAACCTTTGTCCTCGTGGTTCGACCCCCTACCCCACTATACTTGTGTGGTTTGTAGGTTGTTATAAGTATTGTTTGGTTCAAGGTTTAGCATAAAAGACTATGAAAACCTTGTGATCACCCGCTCACAAGAAAATGGGGGCCAATAACTAAACTAAGAGAAAGCTCAAAATCCTTCTGAGGCGCCGCTTAAAAGAAACAAATGAGGGACCTAAGGCTTATGAGCGGTCGCACATAATCCTTCTGAGCACCCTCTTATACCGCGTATTATGAGAGCACGACTTTTCTTTTAATGAAAGTGCGGCCCCTTTCTCCCTCATTTCTCACATTTCATCTTCTTCAACTCTCAAACCCTTACTTTCTCTCTCTAAAACCCAATTATTCTTCCATTCTATATCCTCCATAACTCACTTATTTCTCCTCCTTTTCGCTCCAAATTACCACCATTCTCTTCCATTTCTCTTAATCTATATTTTGACATAATTTTTTTTAAAAAAATACCCACCTTCACCAAAAAAAACCCTAATTCAAACTTTTGGTTTTGTTGATGCTTTTGGTGATTTTGGGATTTTTCTTGAGGATTTCTTACGAAGGAAGGATTTGGAGAAATTTTCATTGAAGATCTTTGTTTACCTTTACACTTTTACTCCTTGTCAATTTCTTAGTAGATTATCCATGATCTTTAGTTGATTTCTCTAAAAATCATTATAATCTTGTCGTTTGGTGAATTGTGGTAGTTTACTGGTTACTTATTGAATTATTTTGGAGTTTTGATTTAGGAGAACATAGTGAAATTAGGTTGAACATAGAAAAATATAGGATAGTCATTGTAGTTAAGTGATTTGATTACTAGCTTTAGAATTACGTTATTGACTTATTGTATTTGGTTTATAATTTGAAAATTTTGAGAAATTAGGTTGTTGATTGATTTGGATTAGTGAGAAAATGTTTTCCAAGAAGAAGTCTAAGACCATTAGCACCTCCCAACCCTCATAACCAACTATTCCTGCATTGAAATTCATCAACCCCAATCACAAATCATATTACAAAAAAATAAAAAACTGCAAAATCTTAAGTACCCAATTCTAAGAGCCTAGTTCTATAGAAAAATTAGGAATTGAGGAAGACCTCTTTAAGATGCTTACTTATTTGGGGTGGGTCTAATTTTGTGAGCTCCATAACTACACATACGAGAGGCTCACCATAGAATTCCTAGCTTCCTTGGAGAGGACTGTAATTAGGGACAATGATTCTAAATCATTTTCAGCTGTTCAACCAACCCCAATCTATTACCCTAGAGAGGTTGAACCAAATATTTAAATGGGACCCCTCTAATGACATTCATACACTAGACATAGGGCAATTTATGGAGTATAGTGATATGCATTAGTGAAGTGAAATAGCTGATGATGTAGAATACTAGTCAAACACCTGCCAAGCTTCCCATATCATTCACCCATGCCTTAGGATCCTCCATAAACTATTTGGGGTATACCATATTTGACAAAAAATAATTGGGTAAAACTGCTAGGGATGAGATTGAGCTACTATGGATGGCAGTGTTTGGGAAGGATTAAAGGATATTTGGGCATTAGTTTATAGCTCGGTGCATTCAGCTTAAGAGGGATGGGCTCACAAGAGATATCCACATGGGGGAATGATTACTATTATCACACATGCTTTGGGTTTTGCAGAACATTGCAAGCGTTTAATCCCCATTGATGTAAATAATATTTACAATAACATTGAAGCGATAAAGAGGATGGATTTCATCCAATTCACACCCAACCCCAAGGTTTTTCGATGGAAGCTGAGGAGGGTAGTGCAGTGTGGGGACTTTGTCCACCATGGGGACTTTGCTCCCTATGTTACCTATGATCCACCTCAGCTCGGACATATTCCCTCTTGGTCTGGGGATGGCAACCCCACTTACCCGTATTAGATGGGCCCCACTATCTCAAGTGTCACTCCCACTTCTTTTCCTACTTATGATTATACCCAAATAGGGGGGAGTGATTACTAAGGAGATCCTGCCTATTTGTATGAAAGACTGGGTTGGCCCAACAGGTATGAAATCCTTTGGGAATTACCCCGATCAATCGTGGATGATTGGTCGCCCTACACTAATGCATCAGGTCCAGATGTCGACCCAACCTAAAACTTCTCCTCCCATAATGATGAGGAGAGGTGTAGGAAGGGCAAGGACCCTAGTACTAGCTAGTCCTATTGTGATTGATCGACCCTCCCCTTTTCTTTCTCGATTTTTGCGTTAAGGACTACGCTTCACTTAAGCTTGGGGGGGGGTGGGGGGGGAGAGGGGGTTGTTCTAAAAAGGGTTGGGTCTTAGCTTCCTTTCTCCTCTTCCTTTGTAGAATCCATATATAATTTTCTTTTCTTTGTTTTTGTGTATTTTTAGCTAGAGTAGGAACTATTATACTCATGTTTCACTTGTTTTGCTAATCATTATTTGTTTATAAGTATTACCAAAAATACAAAGCAAGAGGCCAAGGTATAATCTTTCCTACTCCCTTTTTTATTGCTTTATTTGGTCTGTTATTTCTTTCTTTTTATCTAGGGAAATTGATTTTTCAAGGATGTATTCCACTTTATTGTTAAAGGCGTTTAGCCTGTTTTTGAAGATTTGTTCGCTATAATCCATTGGTTTTTGATAACCATGGGTAGTTATTTGTGTTTAATTGCTTAGATAAACTTTTCCAATACCATACTCTTGTGCATGCTTCTTCCTATTTTTCTTTCTCTTTGTTTTCCTTTTACAAAATCAAAAAATCCAAAGAGATTTTGAGTTTTACAAGGCTTATTTACGTTTGAATTTTTTGCATTGAGTTAGGCATGAATAGAACATTCGTCTTGTTGAATGTTTTCCTTTCTAAACCTTAAGAGCTTAAATGATTTAGACTTAAATTTCATTTGAAAGAGTGTAGGATGGACTTTTGTTAAGGAATATGGAACTATTATGATTATGACCCTTAGCTAAGCACACCACATTTTTCCTAGTTGAGTGGAGTCCTTAGAATTAGTATTTGTAAATCCCATGGTGAGGAAATATTTTGAAGCCTTCAAAATGATTTTCACTGAGTGGCAAGGATCCTTAATTTAGCATGCTTTGATCAAGAACTTGACTTATACCTACCGAGACCACAACTGAACTTCTTAGGGTAAGACAAAGGCACTCTTGAACCCATTTCCTTTTTTCTTATCCATTGGCATTTCCCCATTTCTTATATATTCTATATTTTCTATAAATTCTTACCTTTTTGAGCTTATATTTCTCCTAAAATTACCAATTTCTAGCCATTGACCCAATATGAACCTTCACCACCTCATTTTGATAAATTCTTTGGCAAGAAGTTATATGGATGTATTGAAGGTGAGTTAGGTGTTATTATTATTTAAAGGGGAGAAATTATTTCTTTTTAAATAAAATCTCTTAAAACATCTCTTAAGAGCTCCTCACCTATAGTAGATTCTTTTAGTATTCAAAAGAAAAGAAAAAGAAAAAAATCAAAAAAAGTTATATAGAAAAAATGGAAAAAAAATGGAAGGTGAAGAAATAATACAAAAAGGAATTGAGTTGGGAAATATTTTGTGGGTTTATGGGAATCTGAGAACCAAAAAAGCTCAGATATGTTTTTAACTAAGCTTAGGAGAGAAGACTAGTTTTTATTCAATTGAATATGAGGGCTTAAGGCCTTGAAATGAATTGTTGGCCAAAATCAAAAGAATTCCATTTTTTATAAATTTATGCTTCACACCATTACCAAAGCTTTATCCTATTTTGTTCTATTCCTTTTCCTACGTTGCCTATATCTTAACCCAAAGTCCTTTAGACTCTAGGAAGTTGAGTCATTGTTAGTTTAGAAAGGTAAAGGTCAAACATATTGAGCTAGCATGGCAATTAAGATGTCGAGTCATAAATCATTATCGATATTATTTTTCTTGTTCAACTCCCTCAAAGAGTAATGAGAAGCTAATTCTTTAAGGATGGAAATGAGGTTTTAGAGGAGTGTGATTATGTTTCAGTTTAGGTGCATGAAAGCTATAGTTTCCTACTCTTTCTTGGTTATCCTTTATTCATTCTTATGCATTCTATAGCATGTTTTCTCTTATTGTTTAGAAAGTTGAATATCCATCGTAATGTTATCCCATGAATGGCCACTCGTTTCATCTTTTCACTTCTTTTCATTTATTTTAGTTTTTCTATTTTTAGTCTTTAAAATGCTTGCCTTGTTTTTATTTGTCTTGATAGTTATGGGTTAACTCCTAGGAAACCCTTACGAGAGCACACTCATCCTCCTAAGTGATTAGTGGGTTTGAAGAGCTTGTTGATTGTTGCAAAAATCAACCGTGATTCCTATGAAAGTGAGTTAGATTTTATTGTTCTCCTTAGTGTTATTCGTATTTGATGTCTTCTATCCTTTGTCTTAGAGTCTTGCTCGAGGACGAGTAATGTCACCCACTTGAATCTTTCTAGTAGAGTTTTGCATTCTTTTTGGCCCATGTTTGTCCCCTTTTATCCTATTTTGGATCACTTTGTGATAGTCTATGCTTAGGAGCATTCTTTGTGTTTTTGTCTTGTCTTCCTTGATTCCCATTATCATTTTTAATTTTATTTATGTATTTATGGTTTGATGCAGGTACCTAGTAAGCTTGAGCATGAGAATCTAGGAATCAATATACATAGTAGAAGAGTCAAGAAGAGAAGCTAAGAGGTTGCTAGAGAATTGAACCAAGAGGCCTCTCCTATGAAAAAGATATAAGTAATAGCTCAAAAAAATCCCAAGTGGTTTCTCAGTTCAATGGAAGTTGACAGAAAGAGAATTATGAGCGGGCATCAAGTGGTTTCTAAGAGTTCGCTTTATGGCCTGAGCGAACGCTCATGGTTGAACTGAGCGGCCATTCAGTTCACTGAAATTCTAGATGCTGGCCTTATGAGCGGGTTTGTGACCCTAAAATGAGTGCCTGCACAGCTCTATTTTGGCAGGTTTATGATTTGTTCCAACTCTTCTACGGGAAATAAAGAGGCATAAAAAGGCACGAAGCAAGGGGGCATAGGAGAGTCATTAGAGAATTGAATAGCTTTGTTTTAAAATAGAGAGCATAGATTAATGTTTGTTATTCTTCTTCAAAAAACTCTTAGATTTTGGTAGATTCAATTATCGGTTTTTGCTACTTTTAACGGATTTTCGATTTGTTAGACATTGATTCTTAATCAATATATTAGTATTTCTTTTCCTTCTCTTTTTTTATATTTTGTAATTTTATTTTATTTTCTGTTTTCAATATTTTATGTTTGATTACTTTCAGTTTTTTACATAGTTTTGTTCATTTTTATTCGTGAATTTGTTAGTATGTCTCGTTGTTTTAATTATGCGATGTTTCCTAGTATTAGTCATGAGTAATTAGAATAGTTAAGGGATAGGTGATGTGCTTGTTTTAGAGCACGTTTCTACCCCATTTTAGTGTTAAGTCTCGTAGTTTTATTTTGATTTTATACATATTACGCTTAATTTCACCTTGATCTTGTCATTGAGTTGTCTTAAGGTTATTACATGTGTTTTTAGTGATTTTGAGGTGAAATGTGACATATTCGAGTCTTTGACACTCTACGCATATCGTAGCTTTGGCAGACATTTCAAGTCATTCATGAAGATCCCACGAACTTAAGAAGACATCAGTCACTTGAAGAAGCTAAAAAGTGGAATGTAGCTTCAGATTCAACCGAATATGCCTGTTATTCAATTGAATGGCACTTCAGTTTAGGATCCTATGTTCCATGGTAACTAGGAAGGCCGAATAGCACTCATTCGGGCGAATAAGCTTCCATTCGGCCGAATCATGGTCTCCGTTCAGGCGAATGATGTAAAGAGAGGAATTTTGAGGAGCTCCTAGAATGGGCGAATGGAAGAGGATTCGGGCGAATGATGAAGCATTCGGTCGAATGGGCCTTGCATTCGATCGAATAACAATGTTTTCTCCAGAAATTTCACTTGTTTTAAGGCCGGCCCATAGATATTTTAGGGTTTCCAGACTTCTTTAATCCTTTGTTATAAATACCCCTCTCTCTGAAGAGAGGGAGGACAGCTAGGTTTTATTAGTTTTATAAGTTTTAGCTTTGTTTAGCCTCCAAAATTCTCTTAGTACTAGTTTTCCGTTTTCAGTTTTCTCAACATATGTACTCCGAGTTTTGGATTCTATCGTTTGAATTCTGATCGTGGATATTGCGTTGAAGCTTTTGTGAGTATCAATCTATTGTTTACTTTCAAATTCGTTCTTTATATTTCATTCCATGTTTAGCCTAATGTTTATCGTTTACTAGCATAGTTTCTGATTTTCTTTTGTTCTCGCTAATTTCTTTTCATGTTTATTGCGTTTGTTTTATTGAATATCATAATCCTTGCTATCTTAAATATGTGTGAGTAGTTCTCTTAGGGGTTTTGATTAGTGAAACCCTAGGAAAAGCTATGTTCTTTATTGTCTAAGGTTGTAGGAATGATGACAATAAGTAGTTCTCGGAACCCGATGCGAATCTTCTCCTGCAACTCCTTTGGAGACATAAGGCGATTATAGGTCGTTCAATGTGATTTGTGGAATCACCAACTTCCTCTCGCATGCTTGGGTGTCCATGCTAGTTATTGTTTGATTTTCTCTAACCTATCATGTTCTATTTTGAAAGCATCATTCCTAGGGTGAATCTAATCTCGTCCCCATTTTTCTCCATTTGATTGCCTAGTAATTCATTGTGATCTATATTTTCGTTATTAGTTTTAGTTGTTTTTAAACCCAAAAAGTTCAGTTGTGTTAAGAATTGAGTGTCTTGATATACTTTGTCCTCATGGTTCGATCCCCTACTCCGCTATACTCATATAGTTTGTAGGTTATTATTGTTTGCATAACTAGTCTTTTAGTAACGATGCTAAAAGTCAGTTATCAAAATGGTGTCGTTGCCGGGGACAAGGCGTTATATTTAGACTTTTTCTATTCTTGATATAACTTTGTTTTATTTCATTTTTGCTTACTGCTTGCTTGTTGTTTTTAATGTTAGTGGTTACCTTTGAGTTTTCCATTTTCATGTGCCACAGCACGCGTAGGTCAAACCAACCAATAACACCTTATAATCCTGAGATCCAACGCTTGAGTAGACAATGCCCATCAAAACAAACCTCACATTATGTTCAAAACCCACCCATATCTAAAATGGCCGACGAACATCAGTTGTTTGGTCAGTTCGGGACTCCTGGCTCATAAGAGTTCCAAGGAGGTGTAGTGCTTCCTGTTGCTACTACACCATACCAAATACACCTTTAGTTCACAAGAATGGTTAAGGAAACCCCTTTTAGTGGTTTAAGAAATGAATGTCCTCTTCAACATCTTGAGGCATTCTCTGATATTTGTGTACTTATACCTCCTTGCCCCAATAGCCTAGACTATGTGCGAATGCACCTATTTCACTTGAGTCTAGCTGGAGATGCCAAAGATTGGTATAAATGCTTAGAACTCAACTCAATTGTTAATTAGGCTAAATTGAAAACTGCTTTTCTAGAGAGGTTCTATCCTACGGTTCGAACGCAAGATTGGCGTAAGAAAATTGTGTCCTTTACTAAAGAGGATGATGAGAACCTTAGTGCTACTTGGAGTCGATTTAAGAGAATGATTAGAGCATGCCCCCACCATGAGTATGGGGAGAACCATCTCAACACATTTTTCTATGATGGTCTCAATGACTCTACCAAAGCACTCCTAGACTCAGCAATAGGTGGCCAACTTTCTAAAATTCCATGCACCCAGGTAAAAGCTAAAATTGAGGAAGTTGCTAAGAACAGTGCCTGGGGAGGAACAAGGAGTCAAGGTTTACCAAGAGGGATTATTGACACAATAAACTTGAACACCATTAGTGCTAAAATTAAAGCAGTTATCGATAAGAAACTGTCCAAATTAAGCCTAGTTGGTAGTTTGAACACCCCTTCAATGCGTGAAAAGCATTTCACATGTGCCATATGTAGGGGTACTAACCATGATACTTCCTAGTGTGGTGGTTCGCACTCCGAACACATTGCTGCAGTTGATTATGGAGGTTACAACCCAGAACCGCAGATAATGAATTATGATGGTTATGGGTATAATCTTGATCATGTTACCGCCTTTAACTACGGTGGACAAGGACAAGGAGTAGGGTATGGACATCAACCTTTCCCAAATTAACCATACAAACCTCCTTTTAATTAGAATCAAAACCAAGGAAACTTCCACCCGAGATATAATAGAAATGCTCAAAGTGGGTTTAACAACCAAAGTTTTCAAGGAAACCGTTCGAGCGGGAATGCACCAAGGCCAAATGTATATAGACCACCAGGGTTTAATCAAGGGCCTAGAAATGGTTCAAATCTTCCTTTCCCGACTAGTCAACCTCATCGTGTATCTTCTCAACCACAATAGAGTCACACCGCAACCAATGACCATTTAGCCTCCCAAGTAACATCTCATGCTCAGCAAAACCAGAGTATCACTTAGATAAATCAAACTCTCATCCAGCAGATGCAACAACTCTAAGCTCGGAAAAAGTTATTTAAAACTCAACTCGCCCAAATGGATAGTCCTCCTGCACCACCGCTATTCCCATCTCACCCTCAACCTAACCCCTATACACAAGCTCCACCTCAGCACCCAAACCTAAACCAACACACTATGAAAGCTATCCACCTGAGATCAGGGACTCCGTATGATGGCCCTTCATATCCGGTTAATACACCTTTGGTACGGGTGGGTGATGAGACGAGAGTGGATGAAAATGAAAAAGAAGAGGAACAAGGTAAGGGGTCAAGAGTTGAAAGTGAACAAAGTGGGAACGATGAGGAAGATACGAGAAAGAGTGAGAAGTTGGTAGAGAGTGAGGAAGAGAGGAAGAAGAAGATTTAGGAGAGAAAGAGGTTAGATCGCTTATATTCACCCCCACTTCCTTTTCCCTATAGGAAAGTTGAGAAGCATCTTGATGATAAGTTCAAGAAGTTTCTAGAACACTTACAAAAGATGGAGATAAAGATTCCATTCCTTGTTGTTATGGCACAGATGCCTAAATATGCCACGTTCTTGAAGGACTTATTGTCCAACAAGAAAAATCTTGAGGAAGAAGTAAATAGTCTCCCCCATCAAGTTAGCTCCATTTTACAAGGGAAAATGCCTATGAAAGAGTGAGATCCTGGTCCATATAACCTCCTAGTAAAGTTGAGAAATCTTGATCCCAAAGGAGCGCTCGCCAATCTAGGGGCTTTGATTAGTCTTATACCTCTATCCATCGCCAAGAAGCTACCCTTTAGCCTCAGACCTTCAAGGAAAACGATCTAACTAGCAGATAGGAGTATAAAAGTGCCATGTGGAGAACTTGATGTTATACCTATCCAAGTGGGAGAACTAGTGGTCCCTTGCGATTTTATAGTGATGGAAATTAAAGAGGACCCTTATACTCCACTTATCTTGGGAAGAGTCATTCTAAAAACACTTTGGGCAGTTAATAATTGACATGATGACACCATAACGGTAGAAGTAGCCCAAGTGAAGGTAGTCTTCAAAATTTCACCGCTTTTAAAGAAACCTATGGTTGAATAAGTCTGCCACTTTGAAGTGAATGATAAGGAAATTGAGGATTTTCAAAGGGAGAGAGAAATAGAGGTTGGGTATTCAATGAATGATGAGGATACCTATACAGGAGATGAGTAGTTGGAGAGCTGATTGGATAGGGCTCAGGAATATAAGAGCGAAGAAGCAGAATATGAGAAACTATGTGAGGTTGAGGAAGGTATTATCTATAAGGGGGAGAATCCTAAACCTTCTCCCCAAGTAAGTTTGAAACCTTTATCTCCTAGCCTTAAATATGCCTATCTTAATGATGATGAGGGTAGTCCAGTCATAGTGAATTCTGAGCTTGATAACACCTCGTTGGAAAACTTACTTGTTTTATTAAGGAAATATCGAGATGTCATCAGTTACTCACTTAGTAATTTAAAAGGGATTAGTCCAACCCTTGTTATGCACTAAATTCATCTTGACGATGAGCATTTTTCCTCTATTGAACCGCAAAGAAGGCTGAACCCCAACATGAAAGAGGTAGTTAAGGATGAAATCCTCAAACTCCTCAAGGTCGATATCATTTACTCAATTTCAGATAGTAGGTGGGTTAGCCTTGTTCATGTTGTTCCAAAAAAGGGAGGAATGACCATTGTCAAGAATGATAAAGGTGAGATGATCCCTACTAGAGCCACAACAGGATGGCGAGTTTGCATTGATTATCGCAAACTCAACAAAGCTACAAGAAAGGATCACTTCCCTTTACCCTTCATTGACGAGATGCTTGACAGATTGGAAAGGCACAAGTACTATTGTTTTCTGGATGGTTACTCGGGTTTCTATCAAATCCCAATCCACCCCGAGGACCAATAGAAAACAACGTTCATTTATCCTTTTGAGACTTTTGCCTATAGGAGAATGTCCTTTGATTTATGAAATGCTACATCCACTTTCCATAGGTACATGTCTGCTATATTTTCTTATATGTTGGATGACTTCATAGAAGTGTTCCTGGATGATTTTTCTGTTGGAGGGTCTTCTTTTGACACTTGCTTGACACATCTCAAGAAAGTTTTATTACAGTATCAAGAAATGAATCTTGTGTTGAATTGGGAGAAGTGTCACTTTTTAATTCAAGAAGGCATTGTCCTAGGCCACAAAGTGTCTTTCAAAGGCATAGAGGTAGACCCCGCTAAGATTGATGTGATAAGGAACCTTCCTGTACCTACCTCAGTTACAGGAGTAAGATCCTTCCTTGGACATGCAGGGTTCTATAGGCATCTCATCTTAGGATTTTCAGCTTTAGCTAAACCCTAGAATGAATTGCTTCATAAGGATGTCGATTTTAACTTTGATGAGAGATGCCTCAATGCCTTTAACCGGCTAAAGCAAGATCTGATATCTGTGCCCATTGTGCAAGCTCCTGATTGGAGTTTGCCGTTTGAATTAATGTGTGATGCCAGTGATATCTCTGTAGGTGTTGTCCTTGGGCAAAAAAAGGAAGGAAAGCACCACGTCATATGTTATATCATTAAAATACTGGATCCAACACAGCGCAACTACTCTTTAACGAAAAAGGAAATGCTGGCGGTAGTTTATGCTTTTGAGAGACTGCGCTAGTATCTGATATGTTCAAAAGTTGTAGTTTTCACGGATCACTCGGCCTTGAAATTCTTAATGACGAAGAGAGATGCAAAACCTAGGTTGATCTGTTAGGTGCTCCTATTACAAGAGTTTGATTTTGAATTAAAGGATTGGAAGGGAAGTGAAAATGTGGTAGCTGACCATTTTCTAGGTTACCTGAGCTTAATTATGACTCCTTACCTATCAAAGATGACATGGTTGAAGAAGCCTTAATGACAGCGTTAATTGTTGGGAAAGCCCCTTGGTTCACCGATATTGCAAATTATTTAGCTTGTGGAGAACTTCTAGAGTTCGAATCAAGGGCTATGAAAAAGGCTTTCTTTGGTAAAGTCGGAAATTTCTTTTGGGATGACCCCTATTTGTTTCATGCTAGCACCAACGGCATAATCCATCCTTGTATCACTGAAGAGGAGGTCCCCAAGATCCTAACTCACTGTCACTCATACGCATGTGCCGGCCACCATGGTATAATGAACACTACTGCTAAGGTCGCCACCGCGGGTTTTTACTGGCCAACCTTGCACAAAGATGTTGAAACATTCATGAAGAGCTGTGAGAGATGCCAAAAAGTTGGCAATATCTCAATGGGGAATGAGATGCCTCAAAGATACATCCTTGAGTACAAAGTTTTTTATTGTTGGGGTATTGACTTCATGGGCTCATTTGTGTCATCTCATGGGAACCAATATACTTTGATAGGGATCGATTATGTATCTAAGTGGGTTGAGGCCATCGCCTCGCCTACAAATGATCACAAAGTAGTCATGAAGCTTTTTAAAAACATAGTCTTCTCTCGATTTGGTGTTCCTAAAATAGTTATAAGTGATGGGGGTTCCCACTTTACGAAGCATGAACTGAACAAATTGTTAAAGAAATATGGAGTCGTACACAAAGTCGGTTCACCCTACCACCCCCAAACTCAAGGACATGTGGAAATAGCTAATAGGGAGATTAAAAGAATACTAGAGAAGGTGGTTAACCCAAGCAGGAAAGATTGGTCTATCAAGTTAGACGATGCTCTTTCGGGCCACAGTACATGTTATAAAACCCCAATTGGCACCACCCCGTTCCGGCTATTGTATGGGAAGTCTTGTCATTTACCGGTGGAATTGGAATGTAGGTCTTGGTGGGCGATCCAAACCCTTAATTTGGACCCTAATTTATTCTACGAGAAGCGAGTCGCCCAATTAAGGGAATTGGAAGAACTACGGCTCGACGTATTCCATAACATGCATATCTACAAAGAACGAACTAAGCGTTGGTACGACCAACGTGTCATTCAATGAGAATTCCTTGTAGGAGATAAATTGCTGCTCTTCAATTCAAGAACAAAGTTATTCCCGGGTAAATTGAAATCGAGGTGGTCCGGACCATTCGAGATTTTGGAAGTATTTCCTTATGGAACGGTGGAATTGTAAGACTATCATGGAGGTAGTTTCATTGTGAATGGACATCGGTTAAAACTTTTCCATGAGAGTAGCCTTCACGAAGTCAACACCGTCGAGCGAATAAGGTTAGATGATGTCGAAGTCGAATGATTGGTGTAATCATTGGCATGTAACGAGTATCTTAACTTTGAATCGTCAATCTTTTGAGTTTTGTTAAGTTTTGAGTAGTTAGTTTAACTCCGGTTTTTGTTTTGTGTTATTTTTGATTGATTACCCTAGCTACGTCGAGCTAAACGACGTTAAACAAAGCACTTATGGGAGGTAACCCGGTTTTATTTGGATTTTCTTGCAAAATAATCACAGTGCCATTTTTTATTTGGAAAAGCACAAGTCATTTGATTATTCCAAGCTTAGAAATTTTAAATTAACATTCCATTCAGCCGAATGAGCTTGGTCTATGAACTTAATTAAAGTTTAGAGGAGTTTCTGAAAGTGTCAAATGAGTAGTCAAATTCGGGCGAATGGGACTCATTCGACCGAATGGATGCCCCATTCGTTCGAATAGATTTACAGACGAAATTATAGGGTGCCCCTGGGAACACCAAATGGACACTCCATTCGAGCGAATAGAGGTCCATTCGACCGAATACATAAGTGATTTGGTCAAATGGCAACGAAGAATTCTTCAAAGTTCTTTGAAATTCAACCGAACAAGGCCTTCCATTCGAGCGAATGGAGGTTCATTCGGCCGAATGAATGCTCCATTCGGGTGAATGGAGCGTCAGTTCTATATATACCCCTTTATTTCCATGGTTTCTCTTCATGAAATTACTCAACCCTAAAATACGCACTAGCTCTACCCTCACTCACTCATACTCACCAAAACTCCTCATTTTCCTTCTTAAACTTTAAATCAATCATCATGGGACCAAGGAAGAGCTTGAAAAATCCATTCAAAAGATCCAAGAAACATGGTGAAGGATCTTCTTCGAGTGCGGCACGGGAAGAATAACAAACCGGCTCCCAACACAACCGGAGCGTCAACAACGTCTTCCCGGTCAAAAGTTATGGTTTGACGAAGAGCATCCATCAGTGGTGTTCGTATCGTTGGAGCAATTTGAACGCTTCCAACGATTAAAGGTACAAAAAATTAACTCTACCCGCTATTTAGATATTTCGATTCTTCAACGAATGGGTATTTATAATCAATTTGTTGCATTGTTAATGGCATGTGGCCTTGAGAACTGGATTAACATGTGGTACCCAACTCATAAGCTAATAATTTATGAGTTTCTTAGTTCCTTAACCCCATGTCAACGTAAAAATAGGTTGCATTTGTCTTTTCGGTTAAGGAATGCAACCTATTTCCTATACTATGTTGCATTTTGTGCCATTTTTGGTTTTGCTAACGAACCTATTTGGGATAAACAACCAAATAACTCTCGAGTTTCTGAATTATGGCCCAAAATTGTCGGCCGGCTTGTTTATCCGAATAGGAATATATATGCATCTGATGTACAGCATCCTGTTCTTCGTATGTTTTTCAAGTTTTCTAGGGAGATATTATTCCCTTCCCCTAGACCTTACCTAGTTAGAACACATGAAGTGCACATTCTGCACCGTTACATTGCACCGCACAATGACACGGCATTAAGCATTCCAATGACGCTGTGGAAGTTTTTAAACAACACGGCTACCATAGATGTAAAAACTGACCTATGTCTTGGGGGGTATGTGTATTGCATCCCT
The DNA here is from genome assembly GCA_026401315.1 of Dysphania ambrosioides. Lineage (NCBI taxonomy): Eukaryota > Viridiplantae > Streptophyta > Magnoliopsida > Caryophyllales > Amaranthaceae > Dysphania > Dysphania ambrosioides. The sequence continues at coordinate 6,011,786 of CM048668.1, read as the reverse complement.
GAGTTCCTTAATGTTATGAACCCTATAGAATTTAGTGATAGATTTGCCACTTCCACCACCCTTCACAAGCAATGTCTCGTACGGGCCGGCTTTATCTTCACTGACCCTCTGTGATGGCAGTACCTTAAAGACCGCACTATTCCCTTTCTCTGTCCTCACTTCCCTCCCCTCTTGCAGTTTGGGGACTCGTATCTCTTAGACGGCGATGTGCCGAGATACGCTGTCGAGCCCCCACTTGTACCCCCTCCTCGTCCTCACACCCTATCCATACGGGACTAACCTAGGGCTTCCACTTCGGTTTTACCAGACTATGACGACTCAGAGGATGAATCTAAATATAATATTATGTCCTCCCTAGGTCACATAGAGAGAAGGCTTGACCAAGTTCTTACCACCCAGGCCCATCACACCGCCCCGCTCGATCACCTCGAGCAAAACTTCAAGCGGGCCAACTACCCATGGTATGACATGGCCTACCGCTCCCATATGGTCAACAAAAGCATGGCCACCCCTTCCTGGTACCCCCGCCATGACAACTATAACAAAATATCCTTAAGTCATGGGTTTGACCAGTTACGGGTAGGTAGGCGTAGGTTTAACAATTTCACCCCACCGGCTCCTAGAAGAGCCTAAGATAACTAGGGGATGGATTATACAGGTGGGGAGGAAGAGGACAATGAGGAGGATGACCAAGGGGATTAGGGTTTCATAGGGGATGAGTAGTGGTAGACCTAAAGGCCTCCCTTAGCGCTGAGGACGGCTTTAGCCTGGCTTGGGGGGTATCCATTATCCACTACTCATTATTTTGTTGCATGTCTTTTGGTCTTGGCTGTTAGTTTTAGTGTTGTGTATTTTTGTGTTGTTTTGTGTTTTTGTGTTCTGTTTCTTGGTGTTGTTTTGTTTTGTGTTTTGGTTTTGCTTTTTGGTGTTGTTTTCAGGAGCTTGTAATAAGTTCCATGTGTTACTTCACCTACGTACTGGTATGATTGCTCTCGCTTGAAAATCCAAATTTATTTATTTATTTATATTTGTGTTTGTTTTCCTTTTTTCCATCATATGCTCCACCCTTTTTTCCATCATATGCTTCCTTTTTTTCCATCATATGATCCAACCCCTTTTTTCCATCCTATGCTCCAAACCCTCCTTTTTTCCATCATATGCTACAAATCCTGTTTTCCATCATATGCTATAAACAAGCATGTAAGCTTCTGTCATGCACTTTACATTGATTATATGCAAACTCGTATTCCCCTAGCCTTGTGCCTATTTTGGATCTGAGTTTATCAACTGTTTTCCACTTAACTTGGGGGATCTGAGCTTGCTTGGTATGAGGTTTAGATGACTACCTATTGAGGCGCATTTCGACTAGCCTAGTGAGGATTGAGCCTTCTAGGACTTTATTATGAGTCCTATATTATTGAGTGTTTATCAAGGAATCTTAAGAATTGTGTCTGTTCTCCTCAAGCATAGTCTGCTTTTCTAAAGGTTAGGGATGATAATACGTTTGTAGTAAAAGCTACATAGCCAAAATGCCTACCATGAATATGAATTTACTTTAGGTTAAGCCAAGTTGTGCCTTTACCCTCTTCTTTGTAGCCACACTATTTAACTCCACATGAGCCAAATGTCCACTCTTTGTACCTAGAGGATAGTCATGTGATCATAGGATTTCGGTTTGGAAAAGTGATTATTGGATGATATGACTATATACATTACTCTTAGTATATGTCAAAACTGCTTACATGAAAAGTTCAAAAAAAAAGAAAAAAAGAACAAAAAAAAGAGCATGAAAAGCGCAAAAAGAGAAAAAGAAAAAATAAGAAGAAAAAAAGAAGAAAAGAAAAAAATAATAGAAAAATTTAAGAATAAGGTTGACATAATGTATTAGAGTTCATTATCGCAGATTTTGGGAGTGGCATGGTTGTCGGAAGTCGTAGCTCTCCTCGGTTTTATTACCTTGGATCGCTTACTATCCTTTATTTTAACTCCACATCCCCAAAATTTTACCCTACCTTGATCCTAGCCTACATTGCAACCCTTCCAAACCTGTTTGACTTAACCTGATTAGTAAGATATGTGTTGGATAGTAGATAAGAAATAATCCCCTAGATTTCTCCCTGTTTAGGTGTTTAATTCCCGACTCATCTTTAGTCGGATGATTTTGAGTGAAACACATACCCTATAAACACATGAGCGTATTAGAAATTTCCCACATCTCTTGGGAAATAAGCTCGGTAGCGTAGACTTGCGACCTCATTAGGTAGTGGGTGGAATGAACTATGATGTAGCTTGCTTGGTGATCCCGAGTATGTGTAAAACATTGTTATGCTTTTCTAATCCCATTGTACTTGCACACCCATGGCTAGGGAAGAGTTTTGCACTTACACGGCTTGCATTGTCTTGATTTTCACTCTCCTTGTTCTTCATTCGCCTCTATGACTGTTTTGCCCTAAGCTTTCATATCACCTTCCTATTTCATTTACTAGGGATTAGCAAAGGTTTAGCTTAGGGGAAGTTGATGTGCTCGTTTTAGAGCACGTTTACTACCCCATTTTAGTGTCAAGTCTCGTAGTTTTATTTTGATTTTATACAGATTACGCTTGATTTCACCTTGATCTTATCTTTGAGTTGTCTTAAGGTCATTTCATGTGTTTTTAGTGATTTCGAGGTAAAATGCGATGTATTCAAGTCTTTGAAACTCTTAGACACGCGTATCGTAGCTTTGGCAGACATTTCAAGTCATTCATGAAGATCCCACGAACTTAAGAACACAGCAGTCACTTGAAGAAGCTGAAAAGTGGAATGTAGCTTTAGATTCGACCGAATCTGCCTGTCATTCGGTCGAATGGCACTTCAATTTGGGGGCCTGTGTTCCATGGTCACTGGGAAGGCCGAATGGCACTCATTCGGGCGAATGAGCTTCCATTCGGCCGAATCATGGTCTCCATTCAAGCAAATGATGTACAGAGAGGAATTCTGAGGATTTGCTAGAATGGGCGAATGGAAGAGGATTCAGGAGAATGATGAAGCATTCGGCCAAATGGGCCTTGCATTCGGTCGAATGACAGTGTTTTCTCTAGAAATTTCACTTCTTTTTAAGGTCGGCCATAGACATTTTAGGGTTTATGGACTTCTATTATGCTTTGTTATAAATACCCCTCTCTCTGAAGAGAGGGAAGACAGCTAGGTTTTATTAGTTTTATAAGTTTTAGCTTTGTTTAGCCTCCAAAATTCTCTTAGTACTAGTTTTCCGTTTTCGGTTTTCTCAACATATGTACTCCGAGTTTTGGATTCTATCGTTTGAATTCTGATCGTGGATATTGCATTGAAGCTTTTGTGAGTATCAATCTATTGTTTACTTTCAAATTCGTTCTTTATATTTCATTCCATGTTTAGCCTAATGTTTATCGTTTACTAGCATAGTTTCTGATTTTCTTTTGTTCTCGCTAATTTCTTTTCATGTTTATTGCGTTTGTTTTATTGAATATCATAATGCTTGCTATCTTAAATATGTGTGAGTAGTTCTCTTAGGGGTTTTGATTAGTTAAACCCTAGGAAAAGCTATGTTCTTTATTGTCTAAGGTTGTAGGAATGATGACAATAAGTAGTTCTCGGAACCCGATGCGAATCTTCTCCTGCAACTCCTTTGGAGACATAAGGCGATTATAGGTCGTTCAATGTGATTTGTGGAATCACCAACTTCCTCTCGCATGCTTGGGTGTCCATGCTAGTTATTGTTTGATTTTCTCTAACCTATCATGTTCTATTTTGAAAGCATCATTCCTAGGGTGAATCTAATCTCGTCCCCATTTTTCTCCATTTGATTGCCTAGTAATTCATTGTGATCTATATTTTCGTTATTAGTTTTAGTTGTTTTTAAACCCAAAAAGTTCAGTTGTGTTCAGAATTGAGTTTCTTGATATCCTTTGTCCTCGTGGTTCGATCCCCTACTCCGCTATACTCATATAGTTCGTAGGTTGTTATAAATATTGTTTGCATAACTAGTCTTTTAGTAACGACGCTAAAAGCCAGTTATCAATAGGGAAAAAACTCGATCCCGAGCAAGGATGATGTATAAAATATGGAGTTGGTTTCTTAATGATTAATGTGTGATTTGATGATGGGTTTTGGTTAGAGTCTAGATTGGCCATATATATTTCTTCCATCTGCATTTCTATATCAAAGACATTGAGAAATGCAGATTTAGGTAGTGACCCGATGTTAAATGTTGTTGACTTGCAAGCTATTGGTTGTTAATTTGAATCTATTGTGGTGCTTGGATGCTTTAGAATAGGATTAGGAAAGAAATCCCAATTGTAAAGATCCTTCCTCTAAGGTGACTAAGAGGTTAGTTCCTGGTTGAAACCCTTTCCTTGTAACATGTTTAGGTTTGATTCATAAGTTTATAGTGAGTTAAAGAGCCTCATATTATCTCATTTTGAGTCCAATTCCTAGTTTTAGCTCATTCGTGTTAGGAATCGATGTTGAATCCCGAACCCCTAATGCTTTTCCCTTTATAAAACAAATCCTTTAAAACCTACTTTTAGCTTTTAGTTAGATTTAAACTATTCCTTGCCTTAGTTTGAGCTAGTATGTAGTTGAACTCCTAGAGTTCGGTAACTCTTAGAAGTCTTTCCTAGTGGATTCAACCCTTAATTTCCCATTACTTATAATAGATTAAGTCAAGGTTTTGTTAATATTAGGTGTCGTGATGATCGATATCTACCCCTATCAAATAGCACTCCATACCAACACAAATATGACTCCAACGCATATAAAGAATACGACAACAACATGAATCAAGATCAACAAATTAAAAACTGGATAGCATAAAAGTCCCTTTTCTAACGCCAAAACCATGCATGATCACCTAAAAACATTATAACCATCTTAATAACTTGATAAAAACCTTAAGAAAATTCAACTAAGAAGTTTTCAAATACTTTTTAACAGGAGTGTTTTAAGGATATTTTAAAGTAAATTATATGCATTTAGTGTGATCTCAAATGATTTTAGTTTAATTTCCTTTATCTGGTATGTTCACTAGTTTTTATATTATTTTTTATGGATTTTAGGAATATTAGAGCAATCCTTGAGTTTTAGCACGAGCTCGAGTTGTTGTGGAGCTATCTACAAGACTTTGAGAGTGGCTATGATAAAACTCAAGTCTCTAGAGCAAGAAAGTTGAAGGCTTGATAGTGTAAGAATAGAGATGCATTACAATGATGGAAACAAGTGCTAAAATGGAGACTCAAATGTGCTTTCAGAGTACATGCCCGAGTCCAAACACTATGAAGAATAGAAAGAGATCAGAAAATTCTTGTTTCAAGAAATAGTGGAGATTTAAAGGAGTGTGTAGGCCACTCGTACGAGTCCATATCAGAAAGTGAATTTAGATTAGAAATAGTTTTTTAGCCTTTTGGGAGCAGACTCATCCGAGTCTACTATAAAGTCGTCCGAGTCTATCTCCTTGGGCTTATTTTTAATGGCTTTCCTTAATTAGACCCACACTTTATAGGCTAATATAAATAACTCTATCATTGCTAATTTAAGAAGGGAGACGACTTAGATTCGGAATTTACCCTCCCAACACTCTCTAGTTTTGTATTCCTTCCAGATCCAATCTTTCGTTTACAAATTCAATTCAAGTATTATTTTTTATTCTCTTTTTCTTTTGTTTATTTTTTTTCCTTTAATTATGCTAGAGTAATTTTATTATTCTAGAATTATGTTGAACCCTAGTATGTATTGATGTTGTGAATTAATTGCAATCCCCAATTTATTTATTTTTTTCTTCTTATTTTAGGGTTGGTTTTATACTCATTATTTTACTAGACGTAGTATGTTTAATGAATGTAATTCGGTTTGCAACAACAGTTGTCTCTTAATTGACTTTAGAATCATAATTTAAAGAAAGAGAAGTCATCATGATAGTAGTTGAAAAAATATGTTAGGATTTTTAGGGTGTTATGATTATTGTATTTAAGTTGTATGACTCCAAAATGATAGGCATGATTGCATTATTAAAGAAGCTATCGATTGCTCGAAAGAAATCCTTCATATTGATATAGGGTGCATTTATTATATTGAACATAATATGATTAGTTAGGGAAGGATTAAGGATTTCATTGATTTATATTAGTGGGGATACTTAATTCTAGACTCTTTGTTCATTAATTAGTTTATTAGAGCATAGTTCACTCAGCGCCTTGTTCAATTTGACTTAGCTTATTAGATTCATAGTGATTAAATACATTGTCTCACCTACTCTATGGAATTCAATACTTACTTGCACAGCTACACAGTAGTTGGAATAGTTAGGTGTTTTTAATAGGTTTGCGACAGCCTCATCAGCTACATACATAGATTTTTCATCTAGAATAACTTCAACTTTGGTGAGTCTTGGGTCTTTAAACTTGTCTCTAAAAGTTCCTAAGCCTTAGTACCATAAAGAGGATGATGTTAGTGTGGGCTAATGAAGAAATAAGGAAGAGAAAGTAAAGCAATATGTAAAGGGAAAGGAGAGAGTTATGGTGGGGAAATGGAAATGTCAAACAAGAAGAGGGAAAACAAAGAAAAGAAAATAAAGGAGGAAGGGAAAGTGGATGAATAAAGGTGGAGAAAGGGATTTATACATATAAGGCAGGAAATAGGTTTCACGTATGTGGAGGTGAAGGGATTTTTAAGAGTCGGGAACCCAATTAGTTTTCGGGTGGAAAATTCAATGAGTGTATTGCCGCTAGAAGGCTTGATTTTTTACCACCCAACCTTCCCTTCTCTGTGAAGAGAAAGGAAAGGAACTTTTTTATGAGTGACATTTATGTCACTCATTTATATCTTCCTAGCAGAGTTTCTTACTCTTTTTTTCCTGAGTTCGTCCTATTTTATCCTATTTTTCATCATTTTGTGCATGGTGTAGGATTAGGAGTATTTCTCATGTTTTTGTCTTCTTTTCCTTGATTTCCCTTTATCTTTTCGACTTTTATGTGTGTTCTCATGGCTTGATGTAGGTATCTAATGAGCACGATAACCAAAGAATGGAGATGTAAGGTAGAAAAGCCGGGAAGATAAGCCAAGAGGCCGCTCAAAATTTGAACCAAGAGGCATCTATAGAGAAAAAGACCTGAGTGGGCGCTCACTCTGTCACAAGAGACCGCTTAATTCAATGGGAGTGGACAAGCAAAGAGCTACGAGCGAACGTCAAGCGGTCTCGAAGAGGTCGCTTATTGGCCTAAGCGACCGCTCAAGGTTGTATTGAGCAGCCGCTTAGTTCACTGGAACCAGGAATTTGGCCTTTTGAGTGGGCGCTTGACTTTGAACTAAGCGCCCGCTTACTTGTTTTTTGACAGTTTTGTAGCTTGCTCCAACTCTTTTACGGGAATCAAGGATGTCTAATAAGCCTCGAAGGAAGGCATTATGATGGGACATTGATTAGAAGTAGTTTTAGACCTAGAGAGATAGATTAGGGTTTCATTATTGTTCTTTCACAAAACCTTAGATTACTAATAGATTTTTCGTCATTTTTTTCATACTTTCATCGGATTTACAATCATAATTTGTCAGACATCAATTCCTTACCAACATATTAGTATTTTCTTTCACTTTCTCTTGCTTTATATTTCATAGTTTCAATTTATTTTCTGTTTTCGTTAATTTATGTTCAATTAATATTAGTTTCTTACACATTCTTGTTCATTGTTATTCATGAATTTGCTAGTAGACTTGTTGTTTTAATTATTTGATGTTATCTATTACTAGCCATGAGTAGTCAGATTAGTTAGGGATAGGGTGAAAACTCGATCTTGAGCATCGATGATATTTAAAGCATGGAGTTAGTTTCTTGATGATTTGTGTGTGATTTAATGCCGGCTTTTGGTTGGAGTACATCTAGATTGGCCATATAGATTTCTTCCATTGCTTTCCTAGGTCAAAGTCATTGAGAAATGAAGATTTAGGTAGTGACCCGATGTTAAGAGTTGTTAACTTGCATACTATTAATTGTTGATTTGAATCTAATGTTGCTTGGATACTTTAAAATACGATTAGGTGAGAAATCCCAATTGTAATTCCCTTCCTTAAAGATGACCAAAAGGTTGGTTCCTAGTTCAAATCCCTTCTATGTATCATGTTTAGGTTTGATTCATATGTTTATACCAAGTTAGTGAGCCTTATATTATCTTATTTTGAGTCCAATGCCTAGCTATAGCTCATTCATTTGTGGAATCGGTATTGAAACCCAAACCCTTAGCGTATTTACCTTTATAGAACATGTCTTCTAGAACCTTACCCTAGATTTTAGTTAGATTTAATCTAAATTCTTTCTTTAGTTTAGCTAGCTTATAGCTGAACTGCTAGAGTTCGGTAGCTATTTAAAGTCATTCTTATGGATTCGACCCTTACTTTCCCATTACTCGTAATAGGTGAAGTTGAGGTTTAGTTGACAATAGGTGTTGTGATGACCAATATCTAACCCTATCAAATGGCGTCGTTGTTGGAGAATGACATTTAGTATCGAGTCTTTAGTAGTTTTTACGAGTCTAGTTCTCTTTTATTTAGTTTGAGTCTATAAATATGATTTTCTTTTGTTTGTGTCTTCCTTTTGAATTTTATTCGGATTTCATAGACCATATTATCATAATGGGAATATTCATATGATTATCATGGAGAATATGCTTATTCTAATGGGTATTATCATGCGAACAATTTTGGTACGTCTTCATATCGGGATTATTCTAACAAGTTTTGCATGGATTCCTATGACGTTTCACATGTTCCCTATGATCAGTTTAATGATTATGAATGTTACCCTCCTCCTGAGTTTTATTCACAAAATCCTTTTACACCTGAATGGTGTAATTCTAGATTGGAGTTTTTTATGGAACAACCTATTAAAGAAACAAATTAGGAAAGCCAAAGGATTAAGGAAAGTTGACAAGAGATGTAGGTTGATTTTAAAAGGATGAATGCTCATATTGATTCTAATATGTGTGATCTTGATGCTTATGAGACCCACACGAATACTAATATTGCTTTTAGCAACATAGATGATGATGATGATGGTTTAGGGTATGTTGAGAATCAAACCCAATTTGAAAAAGAAGATGAATGTGTTGAGAATTCAGATGTAGGGGAGGAAGAAGATTGTAAGGCTGAAGATGAGGAGCCATTTGCTAAGGAATGTATAGTAGAGAGAGAGAGTTGAGTAGTGAGGATTTGACTTTTAAAGCCTTAATTTTTGAGTCTCACGCTCCATTCTCAATGAGACTTAATATAATTCCTTCTTCTCCACCTTTGCATCTCCTATCCTAACTTCATTCATTTCTAATACTCCATAAATATTTTGAACCCATTTGGAAGTAATTGATGTAAATTGTGAGGTTCCTTTTTCCAATGGTTTGTATAGAGTCGTAAATAATCTTTCTTTTTCTTTTGAGTCTTGCTTTTATTTTGATTTTTTATTTTGTGTGTAAAAGAATCCTTTCCTTTTGTACATTCTTTAACTATTAATTTTCTATTTGATCTTTTGTGAGATGAACCCCTACTAGTTCTCTACTAATGTTGCGGGTTGTTTAGGGTTTGTTATGCAACATTTTAGATATCCTCTAATGGATTAGGTCCAATGATTTGAGAGGAGTAACCACTAAAATATTATGGTGGTTTGGACACCAAATTTGGTTTGAATCTCAAAATTGACTCATGTGAGTGGTCTTCAAACCGAAGTAGGGTTTAAGAATGAGCAATCTACGTCAATTTATGAATGATGTGCAAGTAATTCTCATTAAGGTAAAATAATTTAAGTAATGCAGTTCCTAAGGAGCAAAAAGATAAATATGATCAAATGATTTACAAAAAAGTAAGGATTAGGCATAAAGAAAAGGTGTGGAACTTAAAGTACAAAATCTAAATAAAGAAAGTAAAGATCAAATATTTAAGTATGTTAGGTATGATTTATGCATTTAATAAGTTGAAAGTTGAATCATGAAATATAGAGATGAACATAAAGAGGATACTCTTCATGATATATTTCAACTAAGGAAAGGGTCTAGTTAAGTGGACTCATGTGGTTTAGCCCTAAACCATCATGGACTTGGACATTGAAATAAATATCAAGATATGATTTATTATACTAAAAATAAGATTTAGAACAACTCTTAAGCATTCATTTAAGTATGACGAACACCTAAGTTTATTCTCATGTAAAGTGTTACATTTGAGGGAGTCTAGAGAGGTTGAAGGTTGCTTATTCTTATTCATCACAGATTAAAGAAAATAAAGTAATACAGAAATAAGAGCATAAAGTAAGTGTATTGCAAGGCTCAAAATGCAAGGGGAATGGGAGCTACAATTAAAGTTATGAGGAAACCATGTTGTATGAATGGATCTTTGAATATGAGTGCTTAAGATAAGATTTTTGAGGTGTGAACCTAGCCAAGAAATGAGGTTTCTCCTAGTTAATTAAATCAAACCTCATTCAAGTATCATGGAGGGACTCATCATACAACTGTTGAAAGTTGTTTATCTTGACCCTCGGCTTAGTCATTTTATCCTGGTCTAAAAACTTCATGAGAAATCCTTTAGCACACTTATCCCATGTAACATATGTGCCCGAACCTTCACTTCTCAACCATTCACACGCTCTATCTCTCATGGAGAAAGGAAATAACCTCAGTTTCACTTCATAATTTGAGCAATCCTTCATCTTCATGGTATCTTACTTTTCATGGAAGATCTCGATATGTGAAATGGGACATTCGGTGGGGAGCCCTACAATCGAATCACTAAATATAAACTGAATAAAAGAGGGCTTCAGTTCAAATTGGGTAGCAGTAACCTGCGGCCTATATATTCTTGACAACGTATAAGAATTAGGGATGTCATACTTAAACAACGTCTTCCGAGGAGGATTCTCATTTATATTGTTCGCCTTATTTTCTTTGTTATTCTATTTTCTCTACTTCTTTGCGATATTCTCTATCTAAGTATCTAAAGTTATTAGCTCTTCATAACTTGTATTTTGACTGTGCAAACACAAAGAAAAACTAGAAAATAAATGATCTAATAGACAAATAGAATAGCCTAAGCTACCTAAAACGAAATATCCTAATAGAAACTAAAACTAAAATAACAAAATCAAATCATTAGTCCCCGGCTACGGCACCAAATTTGACGGGGGTGTCGCTACCTTATCAAAAGTACCTATCCACCTAAGCTATGTAATTTGGGAAAGTAGGGTCAAAATCCCAAGAGACAATTGGAGATTTGGCTATCTATGTTCCATGCTTCTATTAGGCAAGGTCACGAATAATAAAGAGGGTTCTAAACTAATCTATGACCTAAGCTAAGCTAATTATGAATTATGGCTAAGACAGATATCAATATAATAACAAACATTTAGGACAACAAATCCCCACTAATATGAGTATATATAGAATCCATACCTAATTCCTCGAATTCAATTTATAATGCAATTCCTAAGACGAATGCGCCCTCACCAATACTTAAGATCTTTCTTGAGTATCAATAGCTTCTCCCTAAAGCAATCAACCCTACTTTTTTTGGAATCATTCAGTAAGAAGATATTAAACATAGCATTCAAACAGTCTTAATAATCTTGACGTCTACTTTCATGATCTACACTCACACCTTAACCTATAATTCTAATTCAGATTATAAACTGACTTTCACCGTTGAACTTAATCCATGCCATTATTTAAAAATGTCTAGTCTTTAAATGGTGTTAAAGCCAACCATAGATTATAGGAATTCATTCATGCATTAAGATTTGAGTTTTGGGGTTCATCTATACCTAACCTATATTAGGAGACTAGACACACATATCTAACATGAAAACAAAGAAGATAATAAAAAGAGACATGATTAATAACAAAGAATAGACTAAAAACAATGAAGAGAACAAAGTACTGAAAACTATATAAAAGAAACCAAAATTCTACTTTCACGAGGCTAGAGTATGATGGAAATCTAAATGCTTCAAGAGAAATTAAGAGAACTAAGGGAAACTCAAGAGAAAACTAATGGAAAAGTGAAGAAAAAATGATAAAAACCTATTGTAATTCGTCCTTTTTACTTAGGAAAACATCTAGTATATAAACAAAACAACCGGGCTTGAATAAGAAAAGAGCAAAAAGGACTCTATTGAGTGCTCTACACACTCGATTGAGTGGCTCAAAACTGGCATTTCTAACAAGGACTCGATGAGCACTCGATCGAGTGTCCTCTTGTTCTTCACTTTTTTGTCTGAAGGATATGTTCAGTCTATTTATATGCTTGCTTTCAGTCAATTCTTCTACTATACTCTATTGAGTCTCCTTGTTTTAGATTGGTGCATATTCTATTCAACTCCTTTTCTTCATTTGTGAATTAGCTATTGATTAACCACTTCTCGTAGCTTTGTGTTTCTTTATCTTGGCTCCCAAGACTCCATAAAATCCCTCCATGAGATCTTTAACTCGTCTTAGAAGATCTTGAACTCGTCTCACTCCTCGAAATCTCAAAAATCATGACAAGGACAACAAACACTATAAAAATACGTAAACGCATCATATGAAAGCAAATGAGTACAGTTTTAGTATAATTAACCTAAAATACATGAAAATGGTTCTAATATATATATATATATATATATATATATAAATGAGACTTATCATTATTCTTGGTATTTCCATGCTTTTGAGGGAAATAATGGGTACAATAAAGAGATAAACAAAGAAATTAACCCAAAATAGCTCATTGTTACATTTTAAGAACCAAACATTGTAAAACAAAAAACTACCAAAACAAGCCTCGATTTTCTCATCAAAGCTCTATTCCAACACATTTCATCCTAAAGTAAGAGTTAAAACATAGATATAACATCCTTGAAAGTGGGAGCCCAAAATCATCAATAACTCAAAGGGATAAATGAAAAAAATGTGAAAGAATGGTAAAACTCATGGTTGAAATGAACTTGATACTTGTAATACTTCTGTATAAAAATCAGAAACACAATCACCTTAGGGATGCTGCATGTTGGTTCAAACATCCAAGACTAACATCAAGAATAAGCTCCCTGCAAAGTCCACCTAATGACATAATTACAAGAAATAAAAATCTATCAACAAAACCACAACGTCAAAACTTCACAACAAATATATGATGTTCCTTGAATCCACTTCATTCCATCCACTGCAGAAGAATCATCTAATCAATCCAATACCCCACAAAACACACAACTCAACACGGTAGAATTATTTAAACACATATCGTGAGTGAATGGTAGCAATTATAATTGGGTCCAAAAGGCTTGAGGGGCTAACTACCTAACAAAACCAGACGTAAGTTTTACCCATAGGTTTAGCCTAGCAAAATGGAACAAATAAACCTAAGTTTCAGCTACTCAAAGTCCAAATGCAGGTTATACCCAAGGGTTAAGCTTGAAAAAATTACAGTATCTGCATGCAAACTTAAAGGCTAGAGAAATTCAATACTTCATTTAAAACTGGGGATTAAACCTGATCTAAGATTATTCTTATACAAAATTGAAAGAAAGCAAAGTTGAATTAAGTCTTAAGGACTTAAAAGGGTAACTATGCTCAAGTTGGTGCAAAATCAAAGCAACACCAATAACCTAATTTGTGGTACCAAGTCTACATGCTTGAACTTGCACCCACAATACCAACATAGCAAAGAAATACAATATTTTCTTTCAAAAGAAAAATGAAAAGTAAAGGGAAAATGGCATAAGAAGTTAAAGAAAATGTGATTTCATTTAAGGAAAATGGAGTACAAAGTATGTTACAGAATCCTTACAACTAATGGGAAGGTGGTTATTTGCAAAATACAATCTGGCCAAGCCTTCATTCTACGAGTTGAGATAGAAAAATCTCAACTCCTAGATCCTACAAAATGTTTTAAAGGTAACAAATATATATACACAAAGAGACCTAAATCTAAGAAGACCTAGTAGAAGATTGGGTGGATCCAGATTGTCACTAAATTCCCTATTTGCCTTGGTTTGACTAGGTGGAAGCTTGGCCTTCATCTTCCTTGAGGCTAAGGAGATGTGATGGAAGAAGACTGAACCTAAGCCTATATTCTTAGCCAAGCTTCCTCAGCATTCGGAGCCTCGATCCAACGTGTGGCATCCAAGTTGCTATGAACAGGAACCCAGCTTGGGAAGGCATGTCATGTACGTCGCCTGACAACAAGCAACATTCCTCCTAGTACTTGGTCTTGAACTTCTTAAGGATGTTATTCATGGTGGTCTTGTGTGCAACCTCCAATTAATCCTTAAGCTTATGGGATGCCTCCGACAGGGTTGTCGCTCCAATCAAAAATAACCTATCCACCTAAACCAATATAGCTCGAGTAAGTAGAGTCAAAATCTCAAGAGACTATTGGGCTCAAATGTTATTTATGCTAGTTCTAATCTCTACTATGAGTGTTAGAAACAAAGAAGGTTTATATTCTAACTAATGACTATACTAAACTAAACTTGGACATAAATAATAGCTAAACTGGATACCAGTATAAGACAAATATCTAGGACAACGAATCCCCTTTAATATGACTTAGATATAGATTTTTATCCCAATCCCATAAATTCAACACAAAGTAATTCCTAGGACGAATGCACCCTAAACAATACTAAGGATCTCTCTCGAGTATTAATAGTTTCCTCCTAAAGCAATCCTACCTACTTTCGTGGATTTATGTGATAGCAAGACATTAACACAACATCTTATAAGTCCTAATGGTCATAACGTTTACTTTTGTGATCATCAATGACACCTTAATCAGTGATTTTAATATAGATTATGAACCGACTCTCGCCGGGAACCTAATCCATGTCATTAATCAACTACGTCTAGCCCTTTAATGGAATTAAAGTCAATCAAAGATTAAAAGAATTATTTTTATGCACTTATATTTGGGTTTTGGGATATATCAATACCTAATCCATACTAAGGTTCATCATGATCCTAGATTAAATAACTACTCATGCATGCATATTAACTATAACATCAACACAAGCAACAAAAGTAATCATGATCTATACTAGAAACGATATTAAAAAATTAAGAAATAATATTAAAGAAATTAAAGAGAATAGAATAATAAAGTACTAAATATAAACAAACCAACTGTTGTCCACAAGGCTAGATTTGCAATCCAAAAGATTCAATGAAATCTAAGAAGAAAACACGAATCTAGAGAGAATTTGAGATAGTTTTGTTATAACTAATGAAAACCTAAGCAAAACCTAATGACTACTGCTACTTAATACTAATTAACTTAATGATGGTCATCCTTAATAACCTAGAAAAGCATAAGATATATATATAAAGAGATTGGGCTTGATTAAAACACGCGCAGAAAATCAGCCCAAAACTAAGGCACTCGAATACGAGTAGCACTCGATTGAGTCTAGTCTTTTTCTTCAGATTTTGAATAAGGTCAGAATTGGCTACTAGTGTCTTCATTTTCTTCACTTTTTTATCTAAAGGCTACAATCTTCCTATTTTTGCACTTCCACTCGGTCGAGTCCTCTACATACTCGATCAAGTCTTCTTGCTTTTGACTCTAATTCTGCTCCTTTGCTTCATCCTATGTTCAGGTTCTCTTAGGTTCATGTTCTTCATTTGGTGTGAGCTTTATTTCTTGGATCTTGAACTTGTCCTATGACAATGAGTCTTTAGAAATCCTGAAAAGCAACACAAACACTACAAAAACCCGTGAACGCATCATATGATAACAAATGAACAAAATTTACTTAAAACTAAACTAAAATGCAAATAAATACATGCAAAAAGACCTAAAATACCATAGATTTATAAGTATAATTGGGACTTATTAGCGTCAATGTGTTCAGTCTACAATTCTAGCTTCTGACTAGACAAAGTACTCTTATGCTCAGCCTCCACCTTCTTTGCCAAATCCTTGAAGGTCTTCACCTAGGCATCATGGGACATCTAGTGTACATCAGTGAAGCCTTCAACCTTCTTCTTCAGCTTGGATTCGTTTGCTTGGCTAGTCTCCAACTTAGATTCATTAATTGGCCTTGGGGGTATGTTCCGAGAAAATCTATTCCGATACTTAAGTTAATATGCCTAGAATCTTGTGTTTGAGTGTTTGAATGATTGGAATTAAATGCAAGATAATGGGTTACTGTTTTGCGTGAGAATTCTTCTTGTATCCCCTCTCTTAAACCTTCAATATTGTATTTATAGACCGATCAATTAAGGTTTGTAAGCTTATATGAATCATAGTGCTAAACTTGGCCTGCCACATAAATTAGGCTTGGTCTAGATAGATGGAGAGGCTTGGATTAGATGCTCGAGATCCGGTTAGTTAGTTAGCGGACAGAATTGGCCCATATATAAAGGAATAAAATACTCTTAAGACTTGCAATTGATGTATGTGTAACTTATCCATGTACAGAGATTCAAATGGTATTTACATAGAACTACAAAATGCTTCTAAAGATGTTGGTCTACTCGACAAATAAAACTTGCCCTTACAAAACAAACATCATTGCGATTCCAACTATTTTACCACCACATTTCAATTCAATTCAAACCTCATCATTTCTCAAATCTAGTCAACACTCAACTTATGCAATCATGCACACTACACGAGCAACGCAACACGAACGAAAGGATAACTTGTGAAGTATCTTTACGTACATAACGGCAGCAATGATGATTCATCCACTATTCCACACCAAGACATGGAATTGCTTTTACGTTCAGCATCATTATTAATCCAATGGACAGTGATGACATGTACTAAATAGATTACTTCCTCCAGTCCAAAATAACATTTACGGAGTACAAAAGAAACCGTTCACACACATTACTGCCGTTTCTATTTCCTTTCTCATCATTGAATGTTGGTTTTATTCAAGTTATATTTCCTTCTTTGAAATTAAGTAACCATCTTTTTTATATTGATTAGT
Organism: Dysphania ambrosioides; assembly: GCA_026401315.1. Classification (NCBI taxonomy): domain Eukaryota; kingdom Viridiplantae; phylum Streptophyta; class Magnoliopsida; order Caryophyllales; family Amaranthaceae; genus Dysphania; species Dysphania ambrosioides. Next base: position 5,994,829 of record CM048668.1, on the reverse strand, counting down.
ATGAACTTACTTCTTACTACTTATGTTCCTTTTGTTTTCAACTTATGTTACCTGCAAGAGTTTGACTTTTTGTTTTAAATTCTGTAATTTAAGGGAATTATTTTATCCTATAATTATTTTGTCTAATTTTATCTAACCTGAATAGTTAAATTGACCACACTTCCCCACCACAATAAACATGAATGTATGGAAGTTTAATAATAAAGTAGAAAAATGCAACAATATTTATAATATTTTATATTATATTTTTAATATCCATAAATACTTATTAATATATATATTTCAATGAAAATCATATTTTAAATTTCTTACTTTTTAAATAAAATATTTTGAATACCGCAAATATAAAGATGAAGAAACATTCGAATAAAAAGTAAGTGAAGAAAATTAACTAAGTATAATCAATAAAAATATAAGCTAGAGGGAAAGTCCTAACTAATCCAGACAATTAAAACCTAAAAGTAGATCCAAGTTGAAGTATTCATGGGAGAATCTCTCATATCTTGCTCTTTCTATATGTAATCAGAGAATGTCTGCCACCTTTGAGGAAAGCATAAGATAAAAAAATTTAAAAAAAAAAAATCCAAAGTAAAGATGGGAGCATATTTTGCAATAATAGTGTAATACTGATTGAGGAATACACAGTTGAAGAAGAAGAAGAAATGATTTGGTCAAAGTTTAGTGACCAACCTTTAGTTTTGCATTATTGACAAACTTAAGACAATGAGGTGGAGTTTTGTACTTAAGCTAGTGACCCATAATATATAATTTTTCAAAAAGTTTCCTAAAGTAGATCCAATAATATGAGGTGGGAATCGAGTGGGGGTCATACCATATTATTAATTGGAAACATCATGCCATAGAATATCAATCATTAGAAGTTCTTCCTCCTTTTTCTTCCCTCCATTTTTGGCTAAAAAAAAAATATCTTATTGTATTTCACAAGAGGAGCCAAAAAGTTTGCATTAAGTTTGACAAGGTTTCCAGCATTTTGTTTACAGCCAGATAAATGGACCCCATTTTTGTCCCTGATTAAGTCTAATCACACCCCGTCTCTGATTTTCTTCCACTAAACACTCCTTTGTTCCCCACAAAATAAGATTTCCCCCTCTTTTTTTCAACCCACCCATATTCCTACTTTTTAGCTTTCATCTTTTGCCTTTTATCATTTTTTTCTCATGCAAAAAAACCTGCTCCAATTTTCTACAGGAAAACTGCTAAGCATGTTAAGCATCATTCCATGCAGCAAAAACAGGGAAATGAGCCACAGGAATGGCCGCGGTTTCAGCAACATGTCTTAACTGCCCGGCTGATGCAATCCAAGGGGAGACCAACGAGTTCGAGGTTGTTGATGACGTGTTCTCATCTGGACTACCTTCCCTAGAGCTGTTCAAGCTCGTTACTAGCGACGATGCACTCGAAAAATGGGCAGCTGAGCCTAACTTTTGAGTCGGACTAGCCATCGGAAAACTAACTAGGTCCTGTAAGGCAAGTGAGAACGACGGGTTAGGGTCAATTCTTCGCACCATCTTCCACTCTCCAGGAGAAACATTGTCATTGCTAGCTACAGGCTGACTGCCATGAGCAACACTCTCAGCTGATTTAGGACTCTCCTCGAAGGCCTCGATCAATTCTACGTTGTTCCTTCTAGCCTGCTCCCCTGCTAGTAGACTATTGCTAGCCATAATTTTTTCCACATGGTACTTGCTAATGTCAAAATTTGTGACAGCATTAGTTCCTCGAAATTTGATCGCAGCTACATCATAAGCTTCTGCCGCCTCCTCTTGGGTGCCTAAGAACATTGTATTCAAATATGCTTAATTAAACTTCTAGTGTAACATCTTTCTTCTTTATATTTATGCGAAATACTTGACAAAGCAATATGTATAAGCATATGAATTTATACCAAGTAAAATATCGTAAACTGGCTTTTACATTATATTCATGAAAAGATGGAAATTTGTACACCCTTATTGCGTTGATAAATTCTTGTGAAAACCATTATCAGAGATTACCAGAACTTAAGATCTTAAAATAGTCGTTAATAAAACGTTTATTGTCTCTTGTAAAAACTAATCTGAACCAATTTTCCCCAAAACTAAGTTTTGTAGGTTAATAGACAGAGCCATAACCTTACAAAAGTTAATTGGTTAAAGTATTGGAGGGTAGTATGCAAGACATGGATCAAATCTCGTTTACATCGGTAAAAGAAAAACAAACAAACAAAGGTCAGCCTTTGAAAAGCTAGACTAGTAGTGGCTAAAAAGGGAAAGGGAGCAGATGTTGACATAAAAATGACAGACCAACTTGAAAGCTTCTTTAAACATTACTAACCAGAGCCTCATAAACCACTGCTACAAGATTGACTTGATCAATTATTTTTTCGTTTCTTTTTAAATATTAGAGCCAAAATGAAAATAAATTTGAAAGAACATGTGTTTGAATGTGAAAAGTTAAGGGGAAGTTAGCTCACTAAATGTTCCAAGATAGAGGTCTTTGTTCCCTGCAACTCTGCCTATCCTAGCTTGCCATCTACCATGTTGATGATGCCTGCATTTCATACAAATCAACCCAAACATTTAATATGGTAGGAAATGCTATATTTATGACAATTTCAAATGTCAAAAAATCATTCAAATGACATGATGTTCCATCAACATTTCCCCCTAAGTTTCAGACTTTGTACTATGCAACTTCATGCAACAGTATTTTTCAAATTCATCTTATGATCAATAGAAATAAGAATTCAAGGAAAATAAAGGAAACCTTGTGACTCCTCTGTACATTGAAGCGCCCCTGGAAAACCCACTACTCTTCCTGCACATTGTGATTAAGAATATCTTTTTTTAAGTACGATTATACTTGGTTATCTTTACAGTTATGCCATATTTTATTTTAACTACCTCCTTAGATGAGCAACAAATTCTTGACGCGTCATGTTCTTCATCTGTTCTATCTCTTCTTTGTAGTTCTCTATCTGGCAATAGAGGAAGATTTTATTGAGATTAACATTAGCTGAGCTCCAATTTCATCCAATTTTAAGGAACAAGTGATAGGCATTGAAAAGGTTATATATTAACGTACAGGGAAGTTAGTATGCGTTGAAAGCCCCCAGTATTTCAAGGCAGCAAGATCGTAAGATCTGGCAGCTTTCTCTTCCATATCATAGCCTCCTGAAATCAATCCCGAAAAAGGGAATGGAGTGTTAAACTTTGCCCATAAAAATTGTTACACATATATGTTAAAAAGACCGGAATAATTAATTAAAAAATCCAAACACATTATAATCAATCAGTTTTTTTTATTTTTATCCCATTTTTATTTATAGAGTATGAATTAAATAAATTTGACCATGAATTCTCATACTATTATTAAAATAATAAATTCAGATAAAATCTTATTAAATGCATAACCGTATAAATTTTCAAAATATCAATTTTTCACAATTTTTGCCTAATTAGAGATAAAAATATTTTAAGTCAAATCTAAAAAACCGTAAAAAATTAAATAAGGAAAAAAATTAGAAGGGAGGAGTACCATTCATCTTATTTATAGAGTCTAAATTAAAAAATTTTGACCATAACTCTTACTATAAAAAATAATAAATTCAAATAAAATCTTATTAAACACGTAACCGTGCAAATTTTTAAATTTTCATAATTTTTTGTCTAATCAAATTAATTTAAATGTAAAAATGTTTAAAGTCGTATATTAAAAACCTTAAAAAACCTAAATCAGCCAAAAACCTAGAAGCAAGGAGAACCATTCATTACCTTAGAACACAAAGTGCATAAAATGTTTAATTAACTCTTATAAATCATGTAAGAAACAAACAAGGGTGAGTAGAGGCGTTGGATTGAGCATTGTGATAATTTATTCCGTATGGAGTATTTTAAAATAAAGTACACCACATTACTAATCAGAAAATTTGTCTTACCAAGATAAACTGAGCAGGCAGCATCCCAGCAAGGCGTGACAAACACAAACAAAAAAAAAAAAAAAAATTGATAATCAATTAGTCAGAAAACTTTCAGTGCTGACCAAAATGGTCCATAAATCTCAATACTACACTTCCAAGCAAATATTGGAAAAACAAGCAAATTTTTGGTTTCTTATTGACTAACCTTGTCTCCCTTTCCTTGTTTGCTCTTCTTTCTTGCAACTATTGTCCCAAAGATGAGCTTCATATCTACCAGTCCATCTATGCCTTAATAAAATTATAAAAAAAAAAAATGACATTTTGCATATCACTATAAACACAATAAAACAAACTTTAATAAACTTTTACAAAAAAAAAAAAATTTAATTAACAAAAAAAAAAAAGGAAAACATACTTGGTGACACCTCTATACTGAGAGGTTCTTTGGCCAAAAGTGTCAATGGACTTCCTATGAACAGTCTGCTTGTTTTGAACCACTTTACCATAACCTCTCTTCTTTGTTTCCACAGTAACAACTGCAACACACTCATTCCCACTGGCTGTTGTTGCGGGAGCAGTAACGCTACTCGACTGCGAACCCGGACTCATTGACAAGGATAGTGACTGTAAATCATCAACATTCACGGTTGGTGCAGCGACAGCGACAGCAAGAGCATTTGCAGTAGAAGCACTTCCATTGTTATCAACTAACTCACCATTACTTATATTATCTACTGTTGTAGACCAGTTCTTTAGCAAGTCATCCTCAGAAAATCCTTGGTATGATAAAGCGGAAATGTAGGACTCGAACTGTTGTTGGTGGTGGTGCTGTTGTCTGTAGATGCTGTCCAAGCTTATACCAAGAAAATTCTCCAACTTTGGTGCTGAAACTTTTATGAGAATATTGTTAAACATAGTTCTTAATTACTTAAGAAGCTTTCATGCTAGCAGAATTAATTACAAAAACAACTACACATGGTGACACGAACGTGTGACTTTCATTAATATATTTAATGTTTATCTGATGAACCCGAGAATCATCAGATCACCACACCACCAAAAAAAAGAAAAAATCCGTATTTTAGACCAATAAAATAAAATTAAATAATAACCTTTAAAAGTAAATAAATTAAAGTGGAGTGTATCTAAGTATATAAGAGGGGGAGCATAAAATAAATGAGAACCTTCCGGTGGTTGAGATCTGTTGAAAGCATCCATAATGCAGAGAGATCCATCTGACTTAAGCGGCAAAGGAGTGTGAAAATACCCGCTTTCACCAACACCACCTCCTCCTACACCATTATCAAAGCGGTTCAGGAGCTGCTGCGGTAGCGGCGACAGCGGAGGAGGGGACAGAAACATACCCACAGTTGTAGCAGAAATCTGCTGCTGCTGAGGCTGAGCTTGATGATGGTGAACGTAATGATGAAGATAATCATTATGCCTGACATCTTGTTCATGAGCAGAAGATGAATTAGTAGCCTCCATTTTCATACAAGGGGAAAGAGAAAAACCTAGCCAGTTGCTACTATTACTACTGCTACCGTCTCTGCCTTTGCTATTGTGATTTTCACAAGTAGACTTCATATTATTTTTTTATGCAAGTTTTTTTTTCTCAGTAGGTTTTACTAGTAATATCTTACAGAAGGAAGCAAAACTCAGTGATTGGCTAGAAAATAATTTACAGAGCATATACTAAGTTTATGTTAATAAAGAAAAATATTGTAAAAATAGTATATTTTTGTTTTTTGGTTAGCTTGTTCCATCTTCTATAGAGAACAAAATGAGAATCCTCGAGAATTAGCAAAGAGAATGAAGCAAAGGGAAAAATGCTTGTAAATTATTCATGGGGATCTGTGCTATATATTGAGAAAGTCTACTCCTTTTACTTTTTTATCCTCTTTTATCTCTTTGAAAGGGTTGGGATTTTGGGGTTCATACACCCTCTAATAGAGATAGGCCGGTTAAGCTCCTATGATATAAATGTTAGTTTAATTAAATATAAATTAATTTATATAAATATTAGTTGATTTATATATAGTTAAATTTATATGAATAATAGTTTATTATAATATACTTTAGTTTAATTCTTATAAATCAATAAATGTTAATTTAGTTGAATATAGTTAAGTTTATAAGAATGTTACTTTAGTTTATATGAATCAATAAATGTTAGTATAGTTAAATTTAGTTTAGCTTATATGACTCATTTAATATTAGTTTAGTTATATGAATGTTAGTTTAATTGAATACAGTTTAGTTTATATAAATGTTAATTTAGTTGAATATAGTTTAGTTTATATGAATCAATGAATATCAGTTTAGTTGAATTATATATAATTTAGTTTATATTAATTAATAAATGTTAGTTTAGTTGAAAATAGTTTATATGAACAAATAAATGTTAATTTAGTTAAATATAGTTTAGTTTACATAAATGTTAATTTCGTTGAAAATAATTTAGTTTATATGAATCAATAAATGTTAATTTAGTTGAATTGTATATAGTTTAATTTATAAAAATCAATGAATGTTAGTTTCGTTAAATATAGTTTAGTTAATATGAATTAGTGAATGTTATTTAGTTTAATATAGTTAATTTAACATAATTTAGTTTATATGAATGTTAGTTTAGTTGAATATAGTTTAATTTAGATAAATCAATAAATTTTAGTTTAGTTGAATCTTGGTTAAATTGAATCTTAGTTTAGTTTATATGAGTGTTAGTTTAGTTGAACATAATTTGGTTTACAAAAACCAATGAATGTTAGTTTAGTTGAATATAATTTTGTTTATTCATTATATAGATCAATAAATGTTAATTTAGTTGAATATAATTTAGTTTATATGAATAATGTAAGTTTAGATGAATACAATTTAGTTTATATGAAACAATGAATGTTAGTTTACCTGAATATAATTTAGTTTATATGAATCAAATATGATTATGTCTTTTTGTGATTATATGTAATATATGTAATTTATGTAAATATGTAATGAAAAATGAAAATATCGACAAAAAAATGAAAAATAAATGAGATTAGTCGAATATAAAAGTTTACAACGAATGTCACTATGTAATTCGTGAATATAAACATTTTATTATTTTCGAAACAATTCATTTCTTCTAATTTCAAATGTCATTATGTGAAATTCGGTTTGATTCGGTTCATGAATTCGGTTTGATTCGGTTCGTGAATTCGGTTTGATTCGGTTTGTGAATTCGGTTCGATTCGTGAATTCGATTCGTTAACTCGGTTCGATTTGGTTCGCTATTTGACTTTCGATTCGATTCAATTCGGTATGAATCAACCCAGCCCAGCCTGGAACCGGACCGGCCTACCCCCAAGACAGTTCCAATCCTGGTTCCGAATTTCCGAGAACGTCCACAAAGTAATTACTTGAATATAGAATATATGTTGTGGGAGAGGATTAGAGGTGACAATTGGATTATTCAAGTAAGAGTCTATATATCTCAATTGTTAAATAGGCTGACTTTAATGAATTAAACCTGACTAAGTTAATAATTTTGATCGAGTAAAGTTAATAATACAATGAACTGGTTTAAAAAATAAGTTTTTTTTATTTTTATGTAAGGCAGTATTTATTAATTTGAAAAAGTTACAACCATACAAATTCTAGACCATTAGCATTATCGATCTACATCTTTCTGCAAATTGTACAGTGAATACGTGCACTTCCCTTTAAATATAGTATGTTCATTTAAAGTCTTTTTTTTATTATTTTTTTACGGTCTTTGAACCTTTATTTTTCTCTCCTCATTTATATTATATATTCAAAGTTTAAAGAGTTAAATAATTAATTATCAACATACTGTAATAAATAATATATTATTATCATACTGTAATAAATAATATATTATTATCATACTTAATATAAACTTTTAGTATATTTGTTTTACGGATATAAAAAAAACATTTGGACTAATAGTTAAAAATAGAAATAGTAGTCAGCTATTTCATGTAATAAAAAGCGAATTAGTATAACCCATGTAATTAAAAAAAAGGTAAAACGCAATCATGTCCATCAGTAATTAATTACCCACTAATTGACAAGAAAGTATTTTCAACTTTTTCTCGATATTATGTTTTTCCAATTTCTCTCTTTAGTTTATATTTTAAATATTTGTTGAAGAATTTAGTAGATGAAGAGGTGGCCAGTGAGAAATGAACTGGGGAGTTCTAATGTAGATTTGACGGTCAGGACATCTTGCGCTCATCCAGTCATTTCGTACAGTAACTCTACTACGAATGCTGACACCCACTCTGTACAGCCTGTATCCGCCCTCTGCATACCTGCAAAAGCATGTTTATTTTATTTTTTACTCCGTATTACTTGTGCATTTACTCCAATTGCTAGTTTCATATGCAAATAATTCTGGCCACATAATTAATTGATAAGAATAATTTAATTTTTGTCTGATTTGCTTTGATTAATCCATTTTTTATTTATTTCTAAAGATATATCTTTTGTCACTCTTTGCTTGATAAGAAATTAAGAATAATCTAATTTTTGTCCGATTTGCTTTAATTAATCCAATTTTTTATTTATTTCTAAATATATACCTTTTGTCACTCTTTGCTTTCACTGAGCAACCCCCAAATATGACCTGTAATTGTAGGTCAAGAACCGATAATTGCTATAATTAAATAATTTTCGGTATTATATTACATCCATTGCACTCATCAACTAAAATGATCAAACAATAAGCGCAACAATTTAATTTACCTAAAAAAGGCGAAGTTTGGCAATTGAACTCGGAAAATCCTGAAGAAGACCCAGAATTAGAAGACCCTAGAGACAACGATGGAGGCACAACCCATCCTTTGAACTTTTTCACCAACTTCATAACTCCTAATATTCTCCACCCACCTCCGCTTTGCCTCACGGAGGCAAAGCATCTAAATCTCTCTTCACTTCATAGACTCCTCTTCTGCTTCCATCGGAAGCGTGCAAGTCCGAGCCAATGGTACTCCTCCCCATGATAAAGCCTGAAGACTCCACCTTGATTACTAAATTTTTATGTCTAATGATGGAAGCCAAAATGCAAAGTCAAATAGAGTTGAAAACATGATGGAAACCAAAATGCATAGAGTTGACAATGTGTTGGAAGTAATGGAAGCTATAATGCAAAGCTTTATGCATTATGTCAAAGGACGAGAATAACTCTTGAGCCACGTCCTCAAAGTTTGAGCCACGTCTTTAAAAGTTTGAGCCACGTCTTCAAAAGCTTGAGCCACGTCTCAAAGCAGTCAGCAAAGTTCAAACACTTTGTCAAAGGATAAGAATTTTCTAATTGCCTAAATCTTGTGTTTTTATCCTTTTCTTGTTTCACTTATTCTATTCTCTAACCTAACTTATTTAGACATGATTTTACTGTCAAAGATATCTCTTAATGTCAGCAAATAAGTGATGCTCATATATGTTGAAGATTGTTCAAGTTAGTTTCGGTAATTACCAAAATTCAAGCATTGTGGTTATGGAAAAAGAAATCTGTTTTGAAGCTTCAAGGTGCAGCAAATAAAGTGGAAATATTCTTGTTGTAAAATATTCAATAATATCAATCTTCAACAGCCAAAATGAATGATTCTCTACAACCATATTGGAGGAAATCTTGCTGAAAGTATTGAAGGCAAATCAGATTTTCAGCAGCCTATTTTGAGCCTCCTTTCAACGGCCTGAAATCAAGTTCAGTATATATTCCAAGCATTGAAGTTGAAGAAAGGTAGAGACAACGTGAGACACAACGAGACAAAAAGTAAGACAAAAGCAGAAGCTTTAATCGTGAATTTTAGTCACAAGCACATCAACAAAGCTTCATTATTTTCTCTCTAGTTCCATAAACTTTATCTTGTATTTACATTGAGAGAAAATCAAAGTATAATATCTTGAGTGTTTAAAAGAATATTTTAAGAGAGTGTTATACTAAGAGTATACCCATAATACTCAAATGTATAGAAAAAGAGAGAGAGCCTTTTTATTACTAGGATCTGAGATGCTAAAGTGTAGCTGGGGTGCTATGGAGTAGAAGATGGGGATTAAGATCTTCTAGGGTGCTTTAGGTCTCTAAAGGAAGTAATAAAAGAGCGAGTTAAATCCTAAGGGTTGGACAACCCTAGGCGGAGACGTAGGCAAATTAGTTGCCGAACTTCGTATCAAATCTTCGTGTTTTGTCTCATCTTATTTCTGTCTTCATTGCTTACGTTTTATGTTTGCTTCGCCCATTAATCAAAGCAGCGAACAGTCAAAGCCTGAGCAAAAGTCCTTGAAACCAATTTCAAGACTTTGACATCCAGATTCAAAGATAAGCCTAGCATCAGGCTTGACCCTCCAGTCTTCTCATCCATAAGCGTCTCGAGGGTTAGAGATCCTTTCTAGGATCTGCAGGTTTGTTTACTCATGTTTTGTAATCTACTAATCGCATATGAAATTCGTATAATTCAAATGTATGAGATACTCACATCTTTGGCACTTTATTGTAGGGGCAAGTTTCCTGTCAGGTGTTGCACATATTGAACGAAAATGAAGCAATTGTTATTGCTTTAGGAACTGTGCATCCAGCTTTGACTCGAGACCACCATTCTGACATCCTTCTTGATCATGTAAAGGTCAGCATCGATGACTATGATTAGGTATATAAGGATGTCCCTATTCTTGCCCCTTCTGCTTTCATCAAAAGGCTTGGGCAAGCCCATAGGACCTTTATACAGTGGCCAAAGCACTTAGTTTCGCTCCTGACGACCGAGGGAAATGCATTCCACCTTACTAAATTCTTGAATTTTTATTCTACTAATGTATTTACTAAATTCTTGAATTCTTGAATTTGTTTGAATTAGCCACGGGGTACGGGTGGAAAGAAGGATGCAGTTGAAGGTGTTGTTGGTCCTAGCGATCTAGAGACAAATGAGTCCGTGAAGAAGGATGTCGCCCAGACCAATCTCACCAAGATGACCTTGAGTCATTTTGGTGACAATTGCAGAGAAATAAGGGCTCAGTTGTCGAGGCTTCTGTCAGACAACATCGTCTCCATTCGTTGTGGGAAGAAGACATTCGGGTATGTAGAGGACTAGGATTTTATGATCATAGAAGAGGATGTCACTCAGCTTCTCATAGGAGACGAGTTAAACGTATCTGTGATCCAAGTCTTTATGATGTAAGATACCTAACTATTGAATATAATTCCTACTATATTATGTGTTTTATATTCATTCTTGTAACTAATTGGGTGTTGTTATTTGATAAAATAATTACAGGGCTTGTTATGATTTGGTCCATGAAGAAGGACTAGGATCCTTCGGTTTCATGTGCCCTTCTAGGATCTCTGCTACCTTGATCGGCAATAACCAGGATTTTGTCACTTCTTACTTGGTTCAATGGCCATATACCATATCAAGCGTTTCATCTTCTGCTCGTACCATGAAAGGTATGAACTTCTAAACGTAAGCTTTTTCATGTATGAATATGTTTGTATTTTAACTATTTACCAATCATTTTGTACGCGTCACTGGATACTGCTTGTTTTGTCCTTAGACAAAAGGACAATATACGTTTTTTATCTTTTCCAAAGAAAATATAATTTAGCAATTAGGGATGTGTTAAATACGTAAGTATTCGTTATATACATCTTTTATTTCATTTACAAGAGTAAGAATTAGAGTATAGTTATTGACTACTATTTTTTGTTTCAAATGTAGTGCTTTCAAGAGCTATAAAGTTTAGTCTGGTCACCATAACGAACTGAAGTTAAACTTGATTCCAGCTTAGGTATCCCTATTTTGAATCATATGATTATTTTATTGCCTTAGAATTGGATTAGATATGTTTGATTTACATTTTATCTTCTTTTCAAATGTAGTGTCCTTAGCAAAAAGGAACACACAGTGTGGCTACTTATGCATTTTGTGTTTGACATCCTCCACAACCATGATACTTGTGAGGATCTTTCAACGGTACATATTATTCCTTTTTCGTAATTTATTTTTGAGATCTAGGCTATAGATAACTAAGTCGAGAACGGATGGATGGATGGAGTTGTGAATGGTGAATTGTGTTGTGAATGGATGGATGGATGGAGTTGTAATTATGTTGTGAATGATGAATTGTGTTGTGAATGAATGGTGAGTTGTGTTGGACTATAATGATTGTGAAAACAGGTACTTCTAAAAATTGAAAATAGGGCTAATTACAGAAGAAACTCTGCCACAATTTACACTTGAAATTAAAGTTCCAGTTTTGTAGATATATTTTTTTTAATTGTAATACTAAACCTATCTTTTCTCACCCTCTCAGCCAATTCAAAGAACAATGTCATACTCACCTGAAGAGCTGATGGAGATTAAGGAAATATGGGCATAATACTTTATTGGGGCCGGACAATATGTATAATTAGGTAGCTAGCTCAAAACTCTCATTTGTTTTTACATACATTAGGGTTAAATCTAATTATATAGCATTAGATTAGGCTATTCTTTTTTGTATATAGCATTAGGTTAGACCATTCTTTTCTGTATATATTATAGCATTGGATTATGTTAGTCCTTTTCTTGTAGATGTAAATTTAGTTTATAAGACCAATTCAAGTAGCTTAGATTAGATTTGTAAATTTCATAAAAATTTTGTGATAATTTAAATAAATATTTTATAAGCACATTTCCATAAATGTTTTGGCAGCAATGTTCTCATATTAGCATCAATTCCCTAAAGTGTAGAGTAGTGGGTAACCAAAATCCAAGAAAAAAAAGGAATATATGCTGCGATTTATTAATAAAACTGCATCATTTGACATATAAATTATGTGGTTTTCTAAGAAAACCGCAGCATTTGATTAATATGTGTTGCGATCTATTTATAAAACTGCAGCATATATAAAATATAGAATTTAAAAAAATTCAAAAAAAGAATAAATGTTACGGGTTTTTTTAAAAACCGCAGCATTTATTAATAAATTTTTTTGGGAAATTCTACAATATACCCCTATACTATTGTGTTTTCTACATTGTGTCCAGTGAATTTTGAAAAGTCTATAATGTACTCCTGAAGAATGTTTAGTAAACACATTATACCCTTTGCTGGATGACATAACTGACATAGTGAAGCTCTATTAACGGACGTTTCACTTTATTCTACAATATACCCTTGTACTATTGCGTTTTCTACATTGTGTCCAGTAATTTTGAAAAAGTCTACACTGTACCCCTGAGGTACGTTTAGTAAACACATTGTACCCTTTATGACCAATCTTTAGCAGAAATCACACAACTAGTTAAATAAATTAATCAAAAACCCTGATCAAAACATAATTCAACAGAAAAAGATCACAAATTTCAAATGAACAAGAAATGGGCAACCTCAATTCAATCAATTTTATTTTTCAATTCAATTTAAGAAGTTCTTTGAAAAGACGTAAAATTTTAGAAGTGATAGCGTGAAGTGGGAATTTCTTTTCAAAAGTATGAGTTGGATTTGGGGTGATTGATGAAATGGGATGTTGGAAAAAAGTGGAACACTCCTCGTCCTGATTCAGAAGACATTTGCACGAAGCTTGTACTCCTGGAGGAAAAGGCCTCGTAGAATTTGAAATTGTGATTGACAAGGATGATGCACTTAACAATGTGTTTATTAAACATACCTCAGGGGTACGTTATAAACTTTTAAAAATTACTAGACACAATGTAGAAAACGCAATAGTATAGAGGTATATTATAGAATAAAGTGAAACATTGGTTAACAGAGTTTACTCCGTCAGTTAAGTCATCCATTAAAGGGTACAATGTGTTTACTAAACATACCTCAGGGGTACAGTTTAGACTTTTTAAAATCACTGGACACAATATAGAAAACGCAATAGTATAAGGGTATATTGTAGAATTTCCCAAATTTTTTTTATTTTTTAAAATATATATGGTATTATATGTTGTGGTTTTTTCACATAACTGCAACACTTATTGATAAAAAAAATTTTAAAAATATTTATGGTAATAAATGCTGCAGTTTTTTGGAAAACCCACAACATTTATTAATAAAAAAAAATTATTTTTAAATTATTAATGATGGGATTTTTTGAAAAAACCACAACATTTATAAGTTATATGTGATGCAGTTTTTTGGAAAAACCGCATCATTTGTTGTTTTTCCATGTGCTTCGCCTATATGTGCTTCGTATCAATAACTGCAGCATTTAACGTGACAAAATACTAATAATTACACACGATTAACGTTACAAAATACTAATAACAATTGCAGTATTTAGACATTTTTCTACTAGAGAATCGTTACAAAATACTTTCTACCGTAACCGTTGACTGTTAATATTAACGGTTCGATAACCGTAACCGTTAATTCTTAATGGTTTGGTAAAATAATCGTTAACATGACCCAATTACACACGGTTAACAGTTTTGGTTAATGGCTACGGTTTTTTTTCCATACTCCTAATTAGGACAGTGGGTTAGGGTAGGAGAGCCATCCGATTTGGACGGTGGGTTGGGGTGGGAATCATCCGAGTTGGGCGGTGGGTTAGGATGGGATGATGTGCTCATTTTAGAGCACGTTTACAACCTCATTTTAGTGTCGAGTCTCGTGCTTTTATATTGGTTTTATGCACGTTACATTCAATTTTACCTTGATCTTGTCCTCGAGCTGCTTTTAGGTCATTTCAGGTGATTTCTATGATTTAGAGGTAAAATGAGACGTGTTTGAGGCTTTGACACTTCTATCAAGAGTGTGGATGCGCGTATCATAGCTTGGGCATGCGTTCCAAGTCACTCTCGAAGATCCCATAAACTCTAGAAGCCACTAGGCACTTTAAAGGAACTGTTCAGCAAGGTTTAGGTTCAGATTCGACCGAATCTAACATCCATTCGGTCGAATGGAAGACAGGGATTCAAGTGCATAAATCAAGCTCTCGGGAATAGCCGAATGAAGACTCATTCGGCCGAATCAAGACCCATTCAGCCGAATGGTTCCACTCATTCGGCCGAATGGTGGACAGGGTGCGAAATCATCAAGCTTCTGTTTTGGGCGAATGGCCACACCATTCGGCCGAAGCCACTATGCATTCGGCCGAATGGCCTTCTTTCCCGCATATTTTGGTTCTTTCTTTAGTCGGCGCTCGAGGGTTTTTCCTAGGGTTTTACTCCTTTTGTCCCTAGGGTATAAATACCCTCTTTCTCTGTACATATCCTTATGCCTACTTTGAGAGCTCTTGTGCCTCAACCTAGAACATCACTTTAAAGCTTTTCATTTCTTTCATGCATTAGTTTAGATTTATAGCTTTCGTTGTTCTCGTTTTCAAGCTTTGTATTTCAGATTCGGTTCCTATTTCGTTCATACAATTTCGTTTATGCAAGGTATTATTTCTTTTCTGTTTTAGTTCGTTTAATGCTTTCAAGTATTGTTTTTCTTAATTTCATTCCTCTAGATAGTATCGTTGTTTCATTTACAGTTTTGATAGAGTATTTGTCGGTTCGGTTATAGTTCTTAGTTTTCATTCTCTTGTTCATTTCCATTCAGTCTATTCATGCTTTCAATCATGTCTTTTATTACTATGTGTGAGTAGTCTTCTTAGGGGTTTGATTGGTGAAACCCTAGGTTGGCTCGTTCTTCATGCGTTTAGATAGGATTTGAGATTGTTAATGATTGACTGACTGATATTCGATGCGAATCTTGTCCTGCCACTCCTTTGGAGACATAGGGCGATTATAGGTTGTTCGTGTGATTTATAGGGTCACAAACTTCCTCTCGTCATCTTGAGTGTCATGATTCATTGTTGACTGGTTTCTCCTAATTTAGCGTATTGATAGTTCGATTGTCCTTCCTAGAGTGGAACTGATCTGTCCCCGTTTTTCCTTCCATAGCATATTATTGTTTTAGTTCCTGCTTTAGTTTTCTGTTATTAGTATAATTCTTTCAAATTCCATATAAACCCTTTGCACCAAGTCTAGAAACTATCGCCCCTTGTCCTTGTGGTTCGATCCCCGACTTACCACTACACTAGTTGTAGTAGTATTAGGGTGTTTATAAATTTAGTTTGCATAACTATTCTTTTAGTTAAACGACCTAAAAGAACGGTTATCAAAATGGCGCCGTTGCCGGGGACAAGGCGTTGTGTTTAGATTATATTCTTGGTGTAATTCATTTTAGTTTTATTTATTTTATTGTCTAATAATCTGCTTGTCAGTACTTATGCTTGGTCTCTAGTTTTGTTTGCATGCCATATAGCATACGTCAATCAAATTAACAACTAGAACCATTCGACCCTGAGGTTCAACGCAGCAAACGGAGAATTCCAACCCAAACCTCATCACAACCAAATACCTCCAACCACCCTACACCACCAATGGACGAAAACCACCAACAACTATTTGGTCAATTTGGGACGCCTGGTTCCCAAGAATTTCAAGGAGGTGTAGTGCTACCCATAGCCCCGAACCCCTATCATATACATCCTCGATTCACCCGGATGGTGAAAGAGACCCCTTTTTGCGGTTTGAGAAATGAATGCCCTCTCCAACACTTGGAGGCATTCTCAGATATTTGCGGTCTCATACCTCCATGCCCCAATAGCCCGGATTATGTACGGATGCATCTATTTCACTTGAGTTTATCTGGTGATGCTCGGGACTGGTATAAATGCTTAGAGCCCAACTCAATCATTAATTGGGCTCAATTAAAGGCAGCGTTTCTAGAAAGGTTCTATCCCACAGTTCGAACGCAGGATTGGCGTAAGAAAATTGCGTCATTCACTCAAGAGGATGATGAGAACCTTAGTGCCACTTGGAGTCGGTTTAAGAGAATGATAAGAGCATGCCCCCATCATGAGTACGGGGAGAACCATCTTAATACATTCTTCTATGATGGTCTAAACGACTCCACCAAGGCACTCCTAGACTCGGCTGTTGGTGGCCAACTTTCGAAAGTCCCATGCAATCAAGTGAGGGCTAGGATTGAGGAGGTTGCTAAAAATAGTTCTTGGGGAGGAGCAAGGGGTAGTGGATTACCGAGAGGAGGGATGGATTCAAGCAACTTGGACACGATTACTTCAAAAATTGAGGCTATCATGGATAAGAAGCTGTTCAAGTTCAAATACGCCCAAGGTAGCTCTAATGTATCATCGGTTAAAGAGACGCCCTTTTCATGTAGAATCTGTGGGGGCACCAATCATGATACATCATATTGTGGAGGTGCAAATTCTGAGCA
Organism: Dysphania ambrosioides; assembly: GCA_026401315.1. Lineage (NCBI taxonomy): Eukaryota > Viridiplantae > Streptophyta > Magnoliopsida > Caryophyllales > Amaranthaceae > Dysphania > Dysphania ambrosioides. The sequence goes on along the minus strand of CM048668.1, from coordinate 5,977,692 downwards.
CATAGCGGCTGTTAACTACGGGGGGTATAACCAAGAAGGAACCCCAATCATGAACTATGATGGATACGGGTACAATCCCGACTATGTGGCAGTTGTAGGATATGATGGTCAAAACCAAGGGTTTTCTCAGCAAGGTCCTTACAATAACCAACCCTTTAGACCTACCTTCAATCCAAATTCTAGCCAAGGAAACTCCTCCAAAGGGTATAATTCCAACAATCAAGCAAATAGGAGTTTTCCTAGGCCGAATGGGAATAGGCCATACCCTCCAATGCCAAGACCCAACACCAACCTACCCTATCCATCTATACAGCCTCAACCAAACCCGCCTCCAACTAATGAATTCCTTTCCACCCAAGTGAACTCCCTTGCGCAGCAAAACCAAACCCTCTCACACATCAACCAAACTCTGATGAATCAAATGCAACAACTTCAGGCGCAACAGAAGTTGTTTGAATCGCAGCTTGCGCAGATGGCTAGTCCACCCCCACCATTGACATTTCCTTCTCACCCCAACAAAACCCATCTTCCCAGCCTCCACCACAAAACTCTCCTGACTCTAACCCTAAGCATCACACCTGTAAGGCGATCTTCCTAGGATCTGGAACCTCATATTCTTCTCCAGCTGTAGCCAGTGGAGAAGATTTAGGGGAAGATCCCTCGAAGGGTAGTGATTTTCTGAGAGAAAATGAGCACAAGGAGAACCTTGAGGGTGGTAAAGAAAAGGAGGGGCACAATGTCAAAATCAAGGGGTATGAGGGGAAGAAGAAAGACGAAGATGAGAGATGGAGGGAGATACAGGAAAGGAGGAAACTCGAGCGTCAACATGCTCCGCCTCTACCTTTTCCTTACAAAAAGGTAGAGAAGCAACTTCAAGAAAAGTTTCTTACATTCCTAGAGCATATGCGGCAGCTTGAAATGAAAATACCATTCCTAGAGGCCATGGAGCAAATGCCGCAATATGCTACGTATCTGAAAACCCTCCTAAGGAACAAGAGAAAGCTTGAAGGCGAAGTGATTAGTTTGCCAGAGCAAGTAAGTGCCATCATTCAGGACACGTGGGCAAAGAAAGAAAAAGCTAGAGGTCCCTTTGTGCTCCTAGTCACCCTTGGAAAACTCAATTCTAAGGGAGCACTCGCTGACCTTGGGGCCTCCATTAGCCTAATGCCGATGTCAATCGCCAAGAAACTAACTTTCGACCTCAAGCCATCACAGAAAACAATCCAGCTGGCCGACCGTAGTATAAAAGTGCCATGTGGGGAGTTTGAGGACCTTCCGATCCAAGTAGGGAACATAGTAGTACCATGTGACTTCGTGGTGCTTGATATGGCCGAGGATCCTTATACTCCTCTCATCTTAGGGAGGGATGCTTTGAAAACTTTGGGTGCCCTGATCGACTGTGAATCAGAAACTATAACCGTTAGGGTAGCCCGAGAAAAGGTCGTGTTTGCCTTTTCTAAGTCTTCAATGGAACCCATGGTTGAGCGGATTTGTTCCTTTGGGGTGGTCGAGAAAGACGCTGCGAAAGAAGTCGAGAGGTGTAGTGCTTCTGTTGCTCCAATAACAGTTGAGGTGTCTGATGAGGAAGACGCGCAAAAACGTCTTATTTTTGGGGTTGCGAAGGGAATTGCTCCACCGATAGAGATGTGTTATAAATCTGAGGGAACTGACGAGCCAGCCCGTAAACGGAAAAGGGCTAGAAAAAGAAAATCTAAAAAGAGACCAACGGCTCCACCCTGGCTTGGGGGAGCCCCGCATTATAACCCACCTCCAGATGACCCTGGTTCTCCATTGCTTACTTCCGCCACTGCGGCTCGGTGGAGAGTTTTGACTCCCCACGCTGGAGGTGATGGTGATGCTAGGTGTGAATCCACTCCTACGGCAGGTATAATTTCTTTGTTTTCTTTTTCTGTATAAATTTGTGCCTAAATGTGTCGAACTTACCGACGTTAAACAAAAGTACTTACGGGAGATAACCCGGTGTTTGTTCTGTTTGTTTATTTGTATAGCAACAGCCTCCATAATGCTGATCTTTCTCCCTTTTGTTTCTTCTCTCCCAAGTGCCGGGACGGCTCTTGAGCTAGCTTGGGGGAGGGTCCTTGTGTTTTCAAAGCTTTGAAAGATTCGCATTATGGAAACTATTGCCCTTTTTTTAGTTTGCATGTCTAGGTATGTTAAGATTAATGTGCTTGAGTTGTGAAACTGACATGCTAGCTCCTGACGTGTACATTATAGTGGTCTTATGCATACTCATGCTTTTCCTAGCCTTGTGCCTGTTTTGGGACCGAATAATTGATTGTTTTCCGCCTGACTTGGGGGATCTGATCCTGCTTGGTTTGCGGCTTGGATGACTACCTTTTGAGGCACATTTCGACTAGCCTAGTGAGGATTGAGCCTTCTAGGACTCCATTATGAGTCCTATGTTATTAAGTGCTAGTTAGAGAGTCTAAGTATTGTGTCTGTTCTCCTCCAGCATAGTCTTCTTTTCTAAAGGCCAGGGATGATAACACGTTTGTAGTTACAGCTACATGGCCAAATTGCCTACCATGAATATTGATTGACTTTAGGGTAAGCCAATTTTGTGCCTTTACCTTTTCTTCATAGCTGCATCACCTAACTCCACATGAGCCAAATATTTCCTCTTCTTACCTAGAGGATAGTCAAGTGATTACAGTGAAGTGGTGCCCGTTGCATTGTGGTGAAAGATTTTGGTTGGAAAAATCGTTGTCGTATGATATGACTCTTTACATTACTCTTAGTTTATTTCAGAAGCATTTTCTTGAAAACAAAAAGAAAAAAAAGAGAAAACAAAAAAAAAAGAAAGAAAAAAGAAAAAGAAAAGGAAAAATAGAAAAAGAAAAATTCGAGTAAAAAGTTGGTGTAATGAGCTCATTTATGCGTATCCGAAGAATTTTGGGAAGTGGCATGGTTTTCGGAAGTCGTGGCCATCCTTGGTTTGATTACCTTGGATTGCTTACTATCCTCTATTTGAACTCCACATCCCCAAATTTTACCCTACCTTGATCCCAGCCTATATTGCAACCGTTTCCAAACCTGTTCGACTTGGCCTGATTAGCAAGTTCTATGCTGGAGAGTAGATAGGATGCAATCCCTAAGATTTCTCCTTGATTGAGTGTTTAATTCCCGACTCATCTTAAGTCGGATGATTATGAACGAAATACGTACCATATTAAACACACGAGCGTACTAGAAATTTCCCACATCTTTTGGGAAATAGCATGGGGAGCGTGGACTTGTGACCTCATTAGGTAGTGGGTGGCATGGCCTGTGTTGTAGCTTTTCCAGTGATCCCGAGTCTGTGGAAAACGTTTTTTTATCTTGGTATTACGCTCTTTTGAGCCCATTATACTTGCACACCCATGGCTAGGGAAGAGTTTTGCGCATACACGGCTGGCATTGTCCTGTTTTCCGCTCACCTTGCTTTTCATGAGTTTTGCTCACGTTGTGCCTTGCTAGTTCATTTGCTAGGGACTAGCAAAGGTTTGGCTTGGGGGAAGTTGATGTGCTCATTTTAGAGCACGTTTACAACCTCATTTTAGTGTCGAGTCTCATGCTTTTATATTGGTTTTATGCATGTTACATTCAATTTTACCTTGATCTTGTCCTCGAGTTGCTTTTAGGTCATTTCAGGTGATCTCGATGATTTCGAGGTAAAATGAGACATGTTTGAGGCTTTGACACTTCTATCAAGAGTGTGGATGCGCGTGTCATAGCTTGGGCATGCGTTCCAAGTCACTCTCGAAGATCCCATAAACTCTAGAAGCCACTAGGCACTTTAAAGGAACTGTTCAGCAAGGTTTAGGTTCAGATTCGACCGAATCTGACATCCATTCGGTCGAATGGAAGATAGGGATTCAAGTGCATAAATCAAGCTCTCGGGAATAGCCGAATGAAGACTCATTCGGCCGAATCAAGACCCATTCGGCCGAATGGTTCCACTCATTCGGCCGAATGGTGGACAGGGTGCGAAATCATCAAGCTTCTGTTTTGGGTGAATGGCCACACCATTCGCCCGAATGGCCACCCATTCGGCCGAATCCACTATGCATTCGGCCGAATGGCCTTCTTTCCCGCATATTTTGGTTCTTTCTTTAGTCGGCGCTCGAGGGTTTTTCCTAGGGTTTTACTCCTTTTGTCCCTAGGGTATAAATACCCTCTTTCTCTGTGCATATCCTTATGCCTACTTTGAGAGCTCTTGTGCCTCAACCTAGAACATCACTTTAAAGCTTTTCATTTCTTTCATGCATTAGTTTAGATTTACAGCTTTCGTTGTTCTCGTTTTCATGCTTTGTATTTCAGATTCGGTTCCTATTTCGTTCATACAATTTCGTTTATGCAAGGTATTATTTCTTTTCTGTTTTAGTTCGTTTAATGCTTTCAAGTATTTTTTTTCTTAATTTCATTCCTCTAGATAGTATCGCTGTTTCATTTACAGTTTTGATAGAGTATTTGTCAGTTCGGTTATAGTTCTTAGTTTTCATTCTCTTGTTCATTTCCATTCAATCTATTCATGCTTTCAATCATGTCTTTTATTACTATGTGTGAGTAGTCTTCTTAGGGGTTTGATTGGTGAAACCCTAGGTTGGCTCGTTCTTCATGCATTTAGTTAGGATTTGAGATTGTTAATGATTGACTGACTGATATTCGATGTGAATCTTGTCCTGCCACTCCTTTGGAGACATAGGGCGATTATAGGTTGTTCGTGTGATTTATAGGGTCACAAACTTCCTCTCGTCATCTTGAGTGTCATGATTCATTGTTGACTGGTTTCTCCTAATTTAGCGTATTGATAGTTTGATTGTCCTTCTTAGGGTGGAACTGATCTATCCCCGTTTTTCCTTCCATAGCATATTATTATTTTAGTTCCTGCTTTAGTTTTCTGTTATTAGTATAATTCTTTCAAATTCCATATAAACCCTTTGCACCAAGTCTAGAAACTATCGCCCCTTGTCCTTGTGGTTCGATCCCCGACTTACCACTACACTAGTTGTAGTAGTATTAGGGTGTTTATAAATTTAGTTTGCATAACTATTCTTTTAGTTAAACGACCTAAAAGAACGGTTATCAAAATGGCGCCGTTGCCGGGGACAAGGCGTTGTGTTTAGATTATATTCTTGGTGTAATTCATTTTAGTTTTATTTATTTTATTGTCTAATAATCTGCTTGTCAGTACTTACGCTTGGTCTCTAGTTTTGTTTGCATGCCATATAGCACACGTCAATCAAATCAACAACTAGAACCATTCGACCCTGAGGTTCAACGCAGCAAACGGAGAATTCCAACCCAAACCTCATCACAACCAAATACCTCCAACCACCCTACACCACCAATGGACGAAAACCACCAATAACTATTTGGTCAATTTGGGACGCCTGGTTCCCAAGAATTTCAAGGAGGTGTAGTGCTACCCATAGCCCCGAACCCCTATCATATACATCCTCAATTCACCCGGATGGTGAAAGAGACCCCTTTTTGCGGTTTGAGAAATGAATGCCCTACTTGTATTGAGATTATGAGATATTATTTTCATTATTAATTAATTGTTAGTAATTTGTGAATATTGTTAAGTATTATATTTAGTTTGATTGATTCAAACTCCAAATTACAAATTCAAATGAAATTAGGTACCCAAAAGGTACAATGAGGAAGACTATGGTCCGAGACATCCACGCACCTGTGATATGTCTGCTTTAATACGGAGGGAGAGAGATGGTGCACGTTCACAACAATTACTTCATGATGAGAATGATAAGAACTCCGATGACGATTTAGAGAATTACATAATGGACGAGGAGGCACTAGTAGAAAATCTTTTATTTACTTTGCTACAATTGCTTCGATTTTATGTACATTGAAGCAATTAAACAACAAATGCTTCAGTTAAGCCCAAACCCGCAACATTCATAGAATTAATCTAGGGGATTAGAATAAGTTCTTCGGTTTAACTTATAACTAAAGCACTTGTAATGTTTAATGATTAGGTTTAAAAAGGAACCAAAGCAATTGTAATATGCTTATAGCTTGTAATGTAGCTTTTAAATGCTTCAGTTTATGACAATACTTGGCCTATCCAACTGTTTATTCGCCTCCAACCATAATTACAACTAACATACCCCATGAGAGGATGACAAAACCACCTAATATATGATTTTCAATATAGCTTATTGCATTATTTGGTTTTCCTTTGGTCTTGTGTAATTTACGTTTAGTGGATACTTATCCAAGGGTTGGTGATGGATGGATACTAAGGTCTAATAGTAGTGAGGCAATGGAGATAATGTTGGGTCAGGAAAAGTGTCCGAAAGAATTGAGAAACCTTATGGAAAAACATTAGGAGTGATGCTGAATCTCTTTCTTTCTTCTCTTGTTTTAAAGTTTGCAAGAACCTCATTAGTAAAGCTCATAATCAAGCTGTTACAACTAGAAAAAGGTAGTGTGTTTTTCTTTTTATGTCATTACCAAAAAAAAAATCTAATTGTTGATAGCATACTAGCCTACAAACCTGCCAAAAAACTAAAAACGTACAATATTGAATTTGTGAATTTAACGGTACCACATAAATCACACCATTATTTGTAAGTGAAATGTGATGGAGGACTACAAATCTCGATTTAGACAAACATGGTGGAAAATGATATAAAATGTGCACATTCATACCTTGCATACGTTTTACTAGAAATCGCCACATTACCCCAATGGCAAATTCCAGATATTAAGCATATCTTTGCTACAATATAAAGAAGAAAAATGTGTACAGATATTAAGTATGAGGGTCGTGACCATCTAAATAAATAGTGAATCCAAAGGAATTATAAAAGAAGACACTAATTTCTCATCTAAATAGTGTGATGGTTTCACCCAACAAACTATTTGTAGGATAAAATATATAAAAGCTATAGTACACTGATCCCTTGACTATTATAATATTGGGAAATTCTATAATATACCCCTATAATATTGCGTTTTTTACATTGTGTCCATTGATTTTGAAAATCTACACTGTACCCCTCGGGTATGTTTAGTAAACACATTATATCTTTTGCAGGATGACTTAATTGACGGAGTGAAGCTCCGTTAACAAACGTTTCACTTATTTTACTTTCCAAACCCTAAATTCCCAATCTTTAACAAAATTCGACAATTTTCAACAGACCTAGGGTTTGGATTTACCTTCACTGATGCCTTTATCCTTCAACAGAAACTTGTCGTTGGTGTTCTCAAACTTATCGCCGGTAATTCTTGCCTTGAATTTTGCTTAGAAATTGATCGTCCTTGGTAGTTGCATGAAACATAGTGTCAGAGAGAAAGAGTGTTTAATGGGTATTAACAGTGAAACAGTGAAAGGAAGGAAAAGTGAAATAAGTGAAACGTCCGTTATCATAGCTTCACTCCGTCAGTTAAGTCATCTTACAAAGGGCACAATATGTTTACTAAACGTACCTAGGGGTACAGTGAAGACTTTTCAAAATCACTGGATGCAATGTAAAAAACGCAATAGTATAGGGGTATATTGTAGAATTTTCCTATAATATTTGTAGGATAAATAATGTACTGTGTACATGCCGATTTTATGAAGGGTATTTCCTAATGCTTCGTTTTAGGGATAAACTGCAACACCTAAACAAGACCAATTAAAGGACCTAAATAATGTATTGTATACGTCCCTTAATATTCCATTATTTGAATAGCAGCACAGCTAAACACGTCCCTCAATTCTTCTTATTCTTCTCCTACTTCTCCTTCCACATATTACAGAATTAGGGCATAATTATTCGTCCTTCAACCCCCAATTTCATTTGCATTAGATTATTGATAGAAATTCAAAGTATTTCCTTTAATCCTCATCAATTTCATTCCTTCAACACAAGCAATTCGAAGTCTCCTTCAACTCCCACACATTTGCATTTGAATTGGGAATATAATGCATATGGATTGAAGCAAGCTAGCACCGTGCATTGGAATGTCTTTCAAGATTGCATGTTTTGGCCCTAATTCTCAATCTCATCTTCTAGGTAGGCTTTCAAATTCGAGTGAGAATAATTTCCTATAATTCGTGCAATTTGCTGTAATTTTGATATAATTCGTGCTATTTGCTGTAATTTTACTGTACTTCGTGCAATTTGCTGTAATTTTGCACCAATAATTTGGTATTTTGGGTGGAATAATTTGCTCTTACTGATGTATATCTAAGTGATTCGAGTGGGATTTGTATTTTGCGTAGAATTTATTCAAGTGTCGCACTTAATTTTTCTTGTAATTTGGGTGAGATTTATAGAAGAGTCAATATATCAATCCAGCATTTTTGGAAACAATATCAAAGGATCAGTAATGGGATCAGCTTAGAATATTATTGATAGTGTTAGCCATAATTGAACTTATATAAAGTAGGAAGGTTTACATGTATATATTCTGTGTATCAAGCTCCTTAATGAATACAAAAATATAAATCATTCTTACCTTTATGGTATCAGAGCCAACATCTAAATCCTAAGATTTCTGCCATTAAAATGGTGAGGGACGAAATTATAAGGGCCCAAGAAAATGTGGCCCAAACTTATACCTTAGCAAAATAAAAACCACAAAACTAGGTCAGTGCAAAACCTGAAAATCGAAGCTAAAAGTGGATATTCGATTGCAGAGCAATCGATACTATAACATTTCATATTTTTGACTTTGTAACAATTGATAAAAAATTCTAGGCCCACATACAAACTACAAATGGTGATTTATCAACAGTTAATGAAGTCGGAAAATTATTAGTTTTTCCTAACATCTCTCTGTCAAAATGTTTAAATGTTCCTTAATTGTCCCATAAGTTTCTCTCTATTAGTCATTTAACCAATGAATTAAATTGTTCAATACTTATTTTTCCAAATTTTTGTTTGGTAAAAGATATCCAGATAGGGAAGATGATTTAGCATGGCACTGAATGTAACAGGTTATACTATATCGATGATTTGACTCAACAAGATAAAGCAATGCTTGTTCGAGGGATGGTGGATCCGAAAGTCTAGCTTTGGCATAGGAGACTAGGACATCCCTCACCCGGGTAATTAGACTATATATTTTCATTTTTTTCTAAGTATAATAAACATTTCTCTTAGAAGACTTGTATCCAAGCCAAGAGTCATAGACATTCGTTTAAACCTAGTAGTACAAAGTCTAATGTACCGTTTCATTTAGTACATTCTAACCTATGGGGACCGGCTCCTGAAATTGGAACTCATGGTGTTTTGTATTTCCTATCTTTTATTAATGACTATACTCGTATGACTTGGTTTTATTATTTGAAAAAGAAATCAGAAGTCTTTGATAAATTTATGGCATTCTATAATCTAATCAAAACTAAATACCAAAAAATAGTTCAAATTCATAGCGAAGGAGAGTATGTGAATGCCAAGATGACATCTCTTTTATCTAAACATGTGGTAATTCATCAAACCACTTGTCCTCATACACCCCAATAAAACGTCATTGCCAAAAGACGGAAGAGAACTCTTTTAAACATAACTCAGGCTATAATGATTGAGGCACATGTCCTAAAGAGTTTTTGGCCTAAAGCAATAACAACATCAACTTATCTTCTTAATCGTTTACCTACCTGAACTCTTTACTTTAAAACTCCTCTTGATTTTCTGACCTTAACTTACCCAATGCCCCATAGTCTATCTCTAGCTCCTAGAGTATTTGGGTGTACTGTTTATGTTGATGTTCAGAAACAACAAGGAACTAAACTTGATTCGTGTGCTATAAAATGTGTCTTCTTAGGGTATGGAATAAACCATGAAGGATATCATTTCTTCGACCCTCTAACACTAGTGGAAAAAACGACATATGCTCCGGGATTTTTAGGCTTTTATGCTCTACTTTTGTCCCGAAGCAAATGCTAGAGGAGCATATTATAATTATTTTATGCTCCGGTTCAAACCGGAGTATAAAATTGGACTTAATGCTCCGGTTTTTGGAAAATCGGAGCTTATAATGCTCTACTATATGCTCTACTTTTCCAAGAACCGGACCATAAAGTCCTATTTTCTAAAAAAAATAAAAATAAAGAGACTTTATGCTCTGGTTCATGAGTGGGTATAAATGTATTGTATTAATTGTGGGTATAATGCAATAGTTGCCTTCATAGACCCTAATATATGGCGTAAAGCTGCCCCTTATTTTAGAATTAAAAAGTCAACTATATTAATCTTAATCCGTCGTACACTTGACTTGCATAGTTGTCACTCATATATCATAATCAATATATAATCATACCAATATACGATGCACATCGGAGGAATACATAATAAAGGGGCAAAGAAAATTGTTTATACGCAGCTATATGTTCATATAATCTTAGTGGGTTACATATATATACAATCATACTGATATAGTATGCACAATGAAGGAATACAAAAATAAAGGGGACAAAGAATAATATTCATCTCAAGCTATGGAGTTGATGGGTCAGCTTGCTCAAAGCTTTCAAAAACGACTCCCATTTACTTGGATTGATATCTAATCAAAAGAGACATAATAATTGGTTAGTAAAAACAATTTATATCAAGAATGATCAAAACTCTCAAGTAGATCGTTCAGTTCACAGCGCAGCAAGTGCCTCAACTTTAAACCAAAGTTTCACTTTGTTTTCTTTTCTACAAGATTTTTTCATGAAGGATCCTTGTTGCTGTAACTTCATCATTAGAGAAGAACCTGATTCTTGATTGAGGAGAAGCCTTCCTGTGTTACTGCAAGTACCATCTCTTAAGATTGTGTAGCCGGCTACAAGGACAAAATGAATATCGGTTTAGCTGGGATTTGTTTGAAGTAGCTAAAGGGTTTTTGCTACACTTTTTCCCCCCTACCCCAAATATTCATTCAACCTCTGGGCAATGGTGCATCATTGATCTGTCTATGTAATACCTGAAGTGGTGAAATGAGAAAAGATGTGATAATTATTGCAAGCCCATCCATTGGGAAGCAAATATTCCATTATCATCAATCCGATATGATCCCCTCTGCTCTAAGGAAACATTCCAATTCATCAAGGACTCAGTTCATTCCATACATGTCAAGGACACTGCCTTTTAGACTTACACTACAGGTGTCATGACAGGTTTCAGGGAATAATGCAATGAATAGTTAGGGTTGGGCTGTTGTCTTATAGATAAGAAAAATGAGAAAAGATTCATGTTTTTAAATTATTAACTACGTTACATAAAGACTAATCTAAATTTTTTTGACATTTATTTCAGAATGGATGGAGTTCTTTTGCCCAACGATAAATTTTATTTTCAGGTGAGGAAAACACATGGATTAAGAGGACAGTGAAGTGAGAAACATCCTGAAACAGTTGAGTTATATTCCTATGGCGTCTGTGCCTCAGTGAGTCAGAGATGATACCAGCTATATAAAAGGGCTAATTGCTACGATCTTATGCGTACATGTTGTGAACTTGATAGAATTGCTAATTAGATTAGCAAAAATCTGAACAACATGAGCAGAATCTCCTCGAAGCAACTTAGGCGTGTCATCTAAAAAGCAAGAGGTTGCCAAAGTATCCTTTAGAAACAGCAGTCTTCCATTGTCCCTGATATCTAATACATAAGATCAGGAATACAGTCAAATAACAACAATGAAGAATTGAAGTATGGACTTTTACACTCAGGCCTAAACTAGTGTCGCCATGCCTAAATAGAAGAAAAAAAAAACCAATGTTCTATGTTAGAGCCAAAAATAAGTCAATTCTTTTAACAATTTGTATTCATAGTCTAATAAATTATAAAATATTAATGGGTGATTACTCTTAGAAGATCCAAGAGTATTGCTTCTTGTTTCAACCAAAAAGAATATTTTCTCATGAACAGCTTCAAGTTTGAATACCAAACTACACAATTTTAGGTACCCAATCTTACTTCTAATTAAAGCTGAATTAGAATATGTGCATCAGACGAGCACAAAACAAGTACACATATTAGGACTAGTGGTGTTGTGCTTGCTAATTAAGAAACTCAAAGATATGAAAATTGTTTAAACCACCTAATGCCACATGATCATAAAAAAAAGCTCCAAGCTGAAACGAATCAACTCAAATAGAAGTCAGGATTCAAGAAGGTCTAAAAAAGACTTAAACTCATATTTCTATCAAGTTGAAGGGGAAAATTCCAAACATCCTTTACCTGCCCATTCAACCAAATAAGCTTTTTATCCTCGCAAAAATGCAGATGGAAGATTCATTCATTCTCATAAGAAATAAAGAGAATACAACATTGACTGATTAAAATAACCATTAACCTTTCCCACAGGGTAAAGGGAGCCTCATAGTAATATAATGCCTGACAAATAAAACTTAATTATTCAGATAGACAACTGGATGCAGTGTCTCCTCCTCTCTGCTAACCCCTTGACATAAGACATTTAATTGAGAATTAATAATTTTAAAAGCAAATACAAGATGTAATTCATTAGTTAAAATAGTAGCAAAGACCCTCTCTATTTGGTACTCTTGCTCAAACCTAATGCATCTATTTCCTAAATTAAGGCCTAGAGATTAGAAACTAGAGTATCTAAATGATAGGTTGTTGTTGAGGGTAAAATAGAGGTTGCATGCTTTGCAAGGGCAAGGCCAGCCTTTAAAACTGCAAAGAATCGCTGAATTTCCCAGAAAAATTCTCCAAACATCAATGATATTTGAGAGTTCGTGAGAAACTAGAGATTTAGGTTTCGGTTAGATGTACAATGTGAACTAAGCTTCTGCGGTTTAATGTACAATGCAAACTAAGATTCTTCGGTTTGATGTACAATGCAAACTAAGCTTCTGCAGTTTGATTTATCATGCGAAATTTGATGTTTGTAATTTGAGATTTTGGGTGAGAGTGGGAAAGTTGCGATTATGGGTGTGAGATTTTTGGTGAGAGTGTGCAATTTTTTGCAAATTGAAATAAGCTTCTACACTGCGCTTTCAACCTCAAATTGATTTGTACTGCTATTTTATGCCCCGGTTCATAATCTTTATATGCTTCGGTTCTTAGAGAACCAGAGTACATTGTCAGCATATGCTTCGGTTCTCTACAAACTAGAGCATCTTAACCTCTTGAGTGTATTTCCAAATGCAGATGTTGTTTTTTCCACTAGTGTAACTAAACGAATGTATGTAACCATAGACTGTGACTTCCTTGAGACTCTATAACCAGGATAGTCGTCAGGGGAAGATATCCAGTAGTGACTCATTATCATGGCAATATAATTTAGGCGTACGAGATCTTGTCCCTAACAGGCGGCATCATCAAGTCTAGATCAAAATATATTATACAACCCAAAACTTTAGGGTCACATAGGTTATCAACTCCATCTGGTAATCCTGAGGTAAGTACTCTTCCATATTGGGTTATATGTGAGACTAATAATGTTGATCAAGAAGAACCAAAGGTCCTAGTCGAAGCAACTCACAAATATGAATTGCCTCCGAGAAAAAACTGTGGTATACCTCTAAAGAGGTACGAACCAGAGCATGAGTCAAGACAATCAAAACAATCGGTGAATAAATGGGTACAAAAAGGAAACTTGACTAAAAGATCAAAAGCCTATAACACAACACTTTAATCTGAGAAGATCCCAAGAACTGTAGAGGAAGCTTTATAGAGTAGAATTTGGAAAAAGGAAATGGAAGATGAAATTCGGGCCTTGAATAAGAATGAAAATTGGGAGAAATGCAGTCTTCCCCATGGAAAAAGACCTATAGGGTGTAGGTGGGTCTTCACTATCAAACACAAAGCTGACGCGTCGATTGAGAGGTACAAAGCGAGATTAGTTGCTAAAGGATACACTCAAACATATGGTATAGACTACTCTGAAATTTTCTCACCAGTTGCAAAAATTGATACCATAAGAGTCTTATTCTCCAAAGCAACAAATGAAAAATGACCTCTACATCAGTTTAACTTCAAAAATGCATTTCTTAATGGTGAATTATAGGAAGAGGTATATATGAAGGCCCCAAAAGGTTTTTCATTTGATTTGGGAGTAGGGGAAAGATCCAAACTGAAAAAGGCACTATATGGGCTCAAGTAATCTGCAAGGGCATGATTTGGAAGGTTTACTCTAACTATGAAGAAATATGGCTATAAGCATAGTAATGCAGATCATACACTAATTTTGAAGAAATGAGGTAATCTTATAACATGCCGAATAATCTATGTAGATGGCGTGATTTTAATAGGGAGTGATACAGATGAGATCAATACTATCAAAGATCAGTTATTCAAGGAATTTGAAATGAAGATCTAGGAAACCTGAAATACTTCTTAGGGATAGAAGTTCTACGTTCCAAGAATAAAATTATATTCTCGATCTTCTTGCTGAAACAGGTATGGTGGACTATAAACCAGCAAATACTCTTATGATGGTAAATCATGGTTTTCAGTTTGATGAAGAAGGAGAGCTCATAGATTATGGTCAATATCAAAGGCTAGTAGGAAAACTTATCTACTTGTCTCATACAAGACCAGACATTACATATGAAGCAAGTGTCGTAAGGCAGTTCATGCATAGACCACAAGAAGATCATATGGATGCAATCCTCATAATCATCAAGTACCTTAAGGGGATAGTAAACAGGGGTATCGTGTTTCAAAAAATGTCACTTGGAATTGGAAGCATACACAGACGCCGATTAGGGAGGAAATCAAACTAATAAAAGATCCACTTCAGTATATTTTACACTGGTAGGAGGAATCCTAGTCATCTAGAGAAGTAAGAAACAAAAGGTTGTAGCCTTATCTAGTGCCGAAGTAGAATTCAGAGGAATTGCTAAAGGTGTAGTGAGGTTTTATGGATAAGAAAACTCTTTACATAACTCAGTTTCCCACCTAGCAAAGAATGTAAGCTCATGTGTGATAATAAGGCCGCCATTAGCATCTCCAAAAATTCAGTTCAGCATAATAGAACTAAACATGTGGAGATAAACTGGCATTTTATTAGGAGAATCTTGAGGCAAAGATTATAAGCCTTCCGCATGTGATATAAGAAGATCAACTAGCTGGTATCTTGACAAAGGCAGTACAAGCCCAAATGTTCAATGACGTATTATTCAAGTTAGGTATTAGAACACCTAATACTTAACTTGAGGGGGAGTATAGAAGAGTCAAGATATCAATCCTGCACTTATGGAAACAGTATCAAAGGATCAGTAATGGGATCAGCTTAGAATATTATTGATAGTGTTAGCCATAATTGAACTTATGTAAAGTAGAAAGGTTTACATGTATATAATGTGTGTATCAAGCTCCTTAATGAATACAGAAAACATAAATCATTTTTACCTTCAGGATTTGTATGTATATCCAAGTTTGTTAATTCGGGTGGGATTCGCTTATATTTTTTGTTGTTAATTGTTTATTACCAAAGCTAATGTCCTCTGTACAATATCAAAGCTGATTTCCTCTGTACAATACACGATAAAGCTGATGTCCTCTGTACAATATCTAGTATTCCATATTACAAACAATCTGTACATAGTTCCATGTTACATACAATCTGTACAATATCATCTAGTTTTCCATATTACATACAATCTTTACAATGCATGAGAAAGTTGATGTCCTCTGTACAATAACTAGTATTCCATATTACATACAATCTGTACAGAGTTCTAAGTTACATACTTTGTGCAGATTGCTTTAATTTACTTGGTTTATCATAGTAGTACAGGGAAACTAGACAAGGAGTAAAATATACTTAACATTATGTATATGACCTAAATATTTGCACGACCTGTTGGGTGCTTTGGATAATCCGTGGAATTTTAGTGCTTTTGAGAAAACTATTTATAAATAGGCATTTGGTGTTGACTTCATTTATCTTCAAGAATAAATTTCGCTTGTATGATTGCCTAGTTACCATGATTTCTTAACAAATTAGTTAATTACAAAAACAGATATAAATATGCACCAAAAATGATGTATACCTAAAAACCAAACTACAACCCTTTTTGAGTTATAGGTTTTGATTATAGAATTAGTTAGCATTTCTTGGGTCTAGGAAAGGTTAGCCATAGTTGTTAACTATTCCAATTCTTGCTTAGCCTACTGATGTTGGTGAGTTTACAGTTTAAGCAATAAGATATCTCCTATTATTGTGCAAATGTATATTAGGGATGTCAATAGGTCAATAGCAGGCCTCATAATGCTCGATTGAGCTGGGTTTTGCACTTTTGCCCCGAGGGCATGCATCCTGCTGTAATGCCTACAGTTTTACACATAGTGGAGTGACATTTTACCAAAATAATCATAAACTAACTTTGAAAAATTCTATGACTTATACAAGAAGGGAGCAGTATTTTTCTCGTGCCTTATTAAGTGTTGTACCATCTAAGGTCTTTGTCAAGGTTTGTCAATTTCTTCGGTTTATTCTAAACATGTTGAATTTATAAAATATATTCTAATGTAACTAATGCAAAAAGTTAAAAAAAATTGGCCAACACTAAGTTAATGTAGTTTAAGACATCTTATTATGGAGGAATTAAAGAGTTTGTTGGTCTATATTTGTTGATTGTTGGATTATGAATTGTTTGTTGGTTGTTGATGTGTATTCAATGATTACTTAATATCTAAAAGAGGTTCACAAATGATTTTGAAATTTTATAGGAAATGTTCAATTATTGCTAATTGTCCAAGAACTTCATATACGGAACTGATTTAGTATAGGGAGGTCATTGAGCCTTACATGCCACAACGTTGCGTACGTCAGCTCGGTTTTCTCCAGTTTGTCCCACCTCCTCCAATGTGGCTAGTGAAAGCTTTTTCGACCTGCTAAGTCCAAGGAATATAAGGTTGAATGGCAAAAGACTATGGTGAGTTCATTTTGGGACTGAGTCCCTGCCACGAGCTACCTTGATTTGAGTACCTTAATTCGAACAAGTGTCGACAACTATGGGGCCCTCGACCTCAAGCACTACCTTGATTGGTACCACATGCACTCGCACCCAATGTTCTAAATTTGGGTGACCAACAGATAGGAGACGGGTGGCCGCCACGGACAACTTCTGAAGCGATATTGTTTTTTATCCGTTTGTTATTGAGTTTCATAAATATCTTTTTTAACTCTACATTTACTTGGCGTGGTTTTGTAGTGGATGAACTTATTAGTGCAAGATTTGAAGGTGTCTTGGTAGATAAGGATGCTTTGTTGACCGAGTGGTTAATGTTTTCAGCACGACAAATGTTGGATATCATTCACAAGTGTAATAATATCTTGTAAATCTTAGTATTTGTACTTATGTATTAGACTTGTAGTTGACTTCACTTGTAGTTGGCTTGGGATTTTATGATGTTTGAATCATAAATATTTATTAGCAGGTGTGAATTAATTCTTATTATCAATAATTTGGTCGTCTAATTTACAGTGGAAACACTGTCGAAATTTCCAATCAAATTACATTACATTAGTTGTTTAAAAGTTTGTGAATGGAACAAACTTAAATATAGAGGTTGAAAACATTGAATATATTAAAAAATTCATCAAAGTAGCTAACTTGTTCCAACTAGCTATCCTTTGAGTATATAGTTGGTCCCAACCTTCAACAGTCTCATTGCGCATGTTTTTCCATAACAAATTTATAGGAGGTATTGGAAAACCAAGTGACATCTCTAAATTTCATTAGGGGTGAAGTCTATGTCGACGAAGAATTCCAAGGTGGTACAGTAGTGCATGGATAAAATATACGTTCGTGCACTCCAACTCCAAATAGCATGATAACACACTTGTATAGGTTAGTGGTTGTGAATAAGTGTGCACTAACCTCCATCTAATGTTCTCCTTCCCAATTGATACGTTGTAGAGCTCCTTCTACATTGTTGAAGTATACAACACTATATCTGTTACTATGCGTCGTCACTTTATTATAGATAAGTCTACATGCTAAAAGGAAGTTATCTTGTCCATTATGAAATGCATCAACAACACATCGAAATCTAAAGTTACTGTTAAGTCTGAAACCATTTCATCCTTCAATGTAGTTCATTATAATGCTTGAAACTCTGCCTTTATAGGAAAATTAATCCATATCCGTTTTTCCTACATTATGTATAAAAGCACATTCATAATGTGAACAATTATGTATTGTAAGAAACACAAAATTAAATACTTAAAGGGAAATATTGGTAATACCACTGGATGGTATGTTCGTACGGATGATGAAGAGAGACGAGAGGATTGACCTTAATACTATCTGGACAAGGTTTTGGACAGTCTCACAACCATAGATGTACTCTCATGCACATTGGTTACTCGTGAAGGTTGACCTTTAGTTCTAGCAAGCGATTCCTGTTCTTTCAAGTATAATCCTTGAGGTTCCAACATGTCGTACAGGTAACATGAGGCATCACGTAATATTAAAGGGTGTGTAAATGTTACTCTTTTAGAAAGTCTCTGAAATTGTTCCAACTCTTACTTGGATCGGTCGATGTAATTTGGGTCTATTTGCGGCCCTCCAGTTGGGAGCATTTTCCAAAAATTATGAATCTAATCGAGGTACAATGATGAGTTCTCCCGATAAGTGTTGGATAGAATACAAGCACATGGGAGACCATGAGTGGCAACCAGAGCACACCCACATCTAGGATCAACTTCATTCCCTAACTCCCTCATCCGCTTTGTTTCTTCTAAAATTAAGTGCAAGCAATAATGTGAAACCCGACCATGACACTAGTTAAATATGAACTCTTGATATAGTGCCATGACAACCTCTTGATTGCTCGAGGTGGTACTTTATTTTTTGTCGCTGAGTTTGAAGATTTTTATCAAAACGGTAAAAAAGCATGTCAAGGGAACTCGTGGAAGAATCTAACTAGTCCTTTAAGGCATTATGCGAGTCCTCGACTCTGCAAGTTGTTGTATTCCCTAAGTTAAAGACTTTGTTGGTCTCGTACTTAATAAATCTATCGGCATAAAGGCAACCATTAATTCTCCACATAATGCACTATTGCAGGGCACCGTGCATATGATCCTTGAATCGTGTCACAGCATAAGCTTCCTCAGTTGTTCCCTTAGCATGCACAATTTTGCTCCATTTACCCATTTCAAATGCAGCTCTACCCTTATCTTTAAATAAGTCGTATGCATTCTTTTCCACACATTTCTTGATGTGCCATGTGTAAAGTAAATGGTGAGACTCAGGAACCAACTCTGCATTAGGGTGAAAGAGACCTCCCTCATAAACACTGACAAACACTTTGGGGTGGATGTCGAAACCAATGAGATGCTTAAGCTTATCCAGCACCCAATAAGACATTCCACTTTCTCATCCTTTAAGATTGCAAAACCAATCAAGAAATTTGTATTTGTTGGAGTCATTGCAATTATCTCAACCATGGGATACCTATGCTTGTTTGTTTTATATTTGAATATGTGATAATCACATACAGCCACATTCGTAACATCAATCTTGATATAGGGTGCACCATGAACACTTGAGTCAGTCAAAATGTCTTAGTGTCGATATCTTACCAAAATTCATAGTTATGTTTTTGCTAAATCACGTTCCTTCCTTTAGAATTTTCAATCCTCATCGTAAATCTATCATTATAAATATATCTCACATTTGGGTTATCTTCTGTGAATTTGTCCAAGAATGATGCTAATATCTTTTTCGGTTTCACATGGGCCTCTCTCATTTCTCTAACATCTTCTTTCGGGCTAGGACTTAGCCCACTAACCTATTAATGCCCCGACTAGATACATCATCAACTCATGGTTGTGAAACCCCCATTTAGAAACACCCTTTAAATACTAACTATCACGGTTAGGATGCTCCATTGCCTTTATCCTAAACTTGCACTCGCAACCCTTTCTTTTGGTGTCAAATCTCTGAGCATTCAAAAAGTCTTGTTGTTTTTTTTTTTTGCCATAACGGTCGCAGAACAACACTTTATGGACTTGACCATCAGACTATGGTTTATCAGTTGCTGAAACCAACATGAAACTATAATTGATTGCTTCTTCTTGAACCCATAACTTTGCTTCATTGAACGTGGCAAAATCATTTTCGTGAACAAAAATCACAATATAATCGATTCTGTCTACACCAAAAATTTGAAAATTATGAATTAAAATTACAATTATTTGTAAATATCAAAAGTAACATTAAATTTCAATAACTGAAACTTACGACTACTAACTAATAACTAACATAAATAAAAAAATATCATGTGCTACCACTAACTGTCCAAAACGTACGAGTAAAGTCTTTTCATCAACCGTCGTATTCAAACGGTGAACTCTACCATTGATCGTTCAAGATGGACCTGTGAGTCTTTATATCAACCGTCTATTTCGGGCGATGGTATCTCAAATATTAAGTATCTATTTCGGACGGTGGTATTTCTTAATATCAACAGTTCATTTTAGACGGTGATATCTCTTAATATCAACCATATATATCTCTTAATATCAATCGTCTATTTTGGAAGGTGGTATCTATAATATCAATTATCTATTTCGGACGATGGTTTCTAAAAATAGATGTCCAAAATAGACGGTTCAATATTACACCGTGCATATCCATTTCGAACGGTGGAGCATATTAACTGCAAATCTAACCGTCTAGTATTTTTCCTCTATTAATTAAACTAATAATTAACAAAAGTAATGAAAAATTAACACAAAATTGACTACAAATAACAACATAACTACCATAAAACTAAGAATACAGGTAAAATGAGAACCCAAATAAAATAGATTTACCTCATTCTCAACCGGTGTTAATAGTTCTTCATTGGATATTCCAAACAATTGCTAGAATTGCCTTTCTATGCTCACATACACAATATAGAAATTGATTAAAGATAGGAAAATATGAAGGTAAAAAAAGGACAATAATAGAAGTGGGGATATGAATATATGAATATATAATATATAAACATAGATACGAGTGAATAAAAAGTGAGTCGAGAGAGTGAAAGAAAGTTAGAAAGGTAAAAGTGATTGAAAGTCAGTTAAAATGAGGAAAAATGAGTGAAACTAAAATAAATAAAGGTTACATGCAATTAAGGGTATTCATAATCTGGTATTTGGGATTTCGGGTACTCAATAGATCGGGTACCCTCTTTTTCGAGTAGTTTAAAAATCGGCCCATGACCCAACCCGATCTAAACGGGTACCCGCTTAAACCGGGTCGGATCACAGTATACCCGATTATAAATTTGGTTTTTTTAAAAAAATGTTATTCAAAAGGACAAATGATCTAAAGTGAGTACTATGTAGGAAGGATTTGGCTATTTGTAGGATTATAAGAGGATTGGAGCAGTGGAAATCTAGCAAAAATTTCAATCATAATCTAATCTAAAATAGTAGCGACTGAAACAAAAAGATAGAGTGATGATCACTCCTATCATGGCTAAGATATAGATGGTAGGGGGGGGGGGGGGGGAGGTGAGAAGGGGGAAGTGATAAAACGCTCAAGCAAAAGAAATAGTACTTGCCTTTTTAGAACAGTTGTATAAAAACTAGGCCCGCCTAGCGTTATATGAAACTATCTCTTAAACATTGTGCATGGTTTATGATTTATTGGTTTTCCGTCAAACGAGTTTGGTTTTAAAAATTATCAGGTTGGTTTGATTTGGTTTTTTTTTTTATTGCAGTTTCTATTTGATTCGGGTCCTGATCAGGTTGAGTTGTAATCGGTTTGGGTTATTATCGACTCTGGTTATAATCGGTCGGTTTAAAAACGGGTTGTGCGGGTTTAAAGCGGTTTTCGGGTCAAAGCAGTTCGGATACTAGACGGTTTTGGTTGTAATCGGTTCGGGTCATAATCAGTTCAACTCATAATCAATTCGGGGTCATAATCGGTTCGGGGCATAATCAATTCGGGTCATGATCTGTTTGGGTATTATTCGGGTCAGGTTGTAATCGGTTCGGGTTGTTATCGCTCGGTTTGAAAGCGAGGTTGGGTTTAAAAAAATTGGTAGTTGAGAGCTTGAGACTTGATAGTTGAGAGCTTGAGACAAACAAAAACTATATATTGTGTTGTCATTCTAAAACTATTAGTCAATTGTGCTTTAATACATTATACAATCAAGGATGTCACACAAGCCAACTCAAAGTCAATTGTATTTGATTCTTAATATTCTATATGTTAAACTGTTAATGTATAATTAATAATATATTTGATAAAGCACCTATACATAAGTGTTAAAAACCGCACAAATATTGTTATAAAGTTGATTAACAATATTATTGTGTTATACTTATTATAACTATTATTTAAATATGTAATGAGAATTAGGAGATTATTATATATGTATATCCTTTTATTGGGTTACCCTTAAGGCTTGAGCCACCGATAAGACTAATAACATAGAGTAACTTTTAACTTAAGTCTCATAGATCAAATGTTATTACCGAGTAGTCTAGTACACTGTTATGCAACTACACTCATATTAGTCACATACTCATATGAGTCATATCTAATTAATCAACACAAAATGTAGAGTGGAGGTAACAATTTTTAAACAATTTGGTCATAACGAGTTACGAGTTATAAACGATTCGGTCATAATGGTTTATGTGTTGTAAACAGTTCAGTCATAACGATTTACGGGTTATAAACGATCTGGTCATAACTGTTTACGGGTTGTTAACGGTTCGATCATAACGATTTACGGGTTGTAAACGATTCGATCATAAAGGTTTATGGTTTTAAATGGTTCGATCATAACGGTTTAGGGGTTGTAAACGGTTCTGGTTTATCGGGTTTTTGTCGAGTTTTAACGGTTTCGATTTATATCGGTTCGGGTTACTATCGAGTTCGGACGTTCTCGGTCCGAGTTGTTCTCGGTTCGGGTTGTAACGGTTCGACTTGATAACAATTACGGGTCATTAACGATTTTCTGAAATACCGGTTCTATTCAGTTTCAGATTTCATTTAATCAGGTCGGTTTAGTTTTCGGTTTGCAACAGACGAATTCTCAACGGTTCGGTGCTTTTCGAAACTATTCTATTTCACCAATTCGGATCGGTTTTTAACAGATCATTAGTATATCTGAGAATATCTCTTAAATAAAAGCCACAATACTCCGTACTTTTTAGATCATCACCTTGTACTGTAATTCTCTCGTTATTCAACAACACTCACGTGACTCTATTCCTCAAGCATTGAATTTATATATTTAAGTGTTTTTTTTTAAACTCAAAACCACATCATTTTTTGGTGATGCATTTCGACATAATAGTAATATTAATTGATCAGTTGAAATAATTTTAGCATAGTAGGATCATATAAAATAGCAAATAACTATATAAAATGACCCTTATATGTGGAGTACCTCTGACTTCGAACTAATAATGCTGTATCTAGCTTAATGTATTTTTTTAGCTTAATAAAATCTTTGTGCCTAACGACGAAAGTTCCAGAATCCTTCTCTTTCCTTTTTTGTTTGGTTCCCTATGCCAGAACACTAGAGCAAGAGTTCTGCTCCTAGTGTTAGCTGAACAAAACTAGTACGGAGTACACCAGTTTTGATGGCTTCTACTTTAAACTCTACCTTAAAAAAGACGGTCTCCAGTTCTCCACTCTTCAAGCGTCATCGAGTAAAAGTTAACCAAAAAACCAACAACAATTTTATTTTGGGTATGGAGTAACCGATTATATTTTTATACTGTCCATGACCCGACTCGAGTGCCAAAAATTCAAATTTTTTTTGAAAACGGTTGTCGGATTGGATAGTTTTGAGCGTACCAATAAGTGTAAATTTAGTAATATTCGTTCAAAATATTTAACAGAACCCACCATAAAATGTGTCATTATTACACTTGGAAACTTACGCGGTAAGTTTC
This sequence comes from Dysphania ambrosioides, assembly GCA_026401315.1. NCBI lineage: Eukaryota > Viridiplantae > Streptophyta > Magnoliopsida > Caryophyllales > Amaranthaceae > Dysphania > Dysphania ambrosioides. The sequence continues at coordinate 5,953,854 of CM048668.1, read as the reverse complement.
AGAACTATAGCAAGGATATCAACTTCCTGACTTGTCACATCAAACTACTTACTCAGTGCACTCATTACACTCCTTACCCATTTCTTGTTCGCTGTCACTCCTTCAATCTTTTCGTCAACTGAACACAATTTATTTAATTTTTTTTTTTGTATATGCTTGAATGCTTGATTGTGAAATTTGATCAAGCATACAGCAACACCATGCAAACAAGCAGAGCAGTGGAGAACATGAGTAAGAGTAAACTCACCATCAGGTTATGCAGCCAAAAACTCGCTGCCGCTGCTGCGGCCGAGTTCGCTGCTAGAGAGCATGTAACAGAACTGAGGGAAAAGAAGTTCTCAATTGGTTCAATAAAGCCAAACCCTCTTACTCAAGACTTACACCATGCTGTTACTTGTCTCTCTGCTGAACTATACACTAAAGATGTCCAATTTTTAATGGAACTCATCCAGGTACTGTAACATTACGTTAAAGTAAATGATATTGAAATTCACAGGTTTGTTAATGATGAGAAGTTCTGTAATGGCTGACGAGTTTTGAGTATTTTTAACTATGGCAGAATGCTGAGGATAATCAATATGATGATAATGTTGAACCGACCCTTGAATTTGTGCTGACGACCCAAGATATTACTGGATGTGGAGCTAAAGAGACTCTTCTAGTTTTCAACAATGAAGTAGGCTTTTCGAGGCAAAACATGGAGTCCATATGTAGTGTGGGTAGATCAACGAAGAAAGGCAAGAGAAACAAGGGGTTCATCGGTGAAAAAGGTAACAAACATGTCAAGTTAACTAATTTTCCTTGAAGAACTTCTGACAATGCAATGTACGAAATATGAATAGTCCATACCTACGATTTGAATTTTATTGATGCCAGAAAAAGAGATGGGTTATGTATAATGGATTGTAATGTCGTTTGTATAAGGAGAAATCGTAAATAATTTACGATTTTGTAACCGATGGTCTAGCATTTTGAAGAAGAATTCAAATGATGATAGGTCATTGGTTTATTGAGTCCCTTATTCTGTCCATTGATCCACTCTATATTTTTATATGTTAGTATCCTTTATGCTATGCTTGCTTTTGAGGTCTCGAAAATGGTAAAAAATTAAAACTGGAATCTGTGTGTGTTTACCGGACACTCTTTGTCTGTCATACAAATGAACAGGTCTTTGTAGTGTACTGTATTTTGAAATCATTGTCCACTTATTGCATAAGGCCAGAAGAACGTTATAAACCTAAAAACCTGAACCTGGTTATCGGAAAGGACTATATATTGGTATGTCTAGTATTAGATGTAAATATAATTTTTTTTAAGTGCTTAATTCTAGCCATGAATAGATTAACATATTATCAAACAAATTGTCAATTGTAGCATAACCTGACATTGGATTGGATTCACTGCAGGAATTGGGTTCAAGAGTGTTTTTCTAGTGAGTAAACTGCCTCACATATGTAGCAATGGCTACAAGGTCAAGTTTAGTGAGGAACATGACAAGGACTGTGGTATTGGATATATTGTTCCTGTATGGATTGTTGATGAATCTTTTGTTACTAAGATACAAACTGTGTATGGATCTAAAAATCTGCCTACGACTACAATTGTCCTTCCATTGAAGACTGATAAGGTGAATTCTGTAAAAAAGGAATTGTCTTCACTTCACCCTGAGCTACTTCTGTTTTTGTCAAAATTGAGAAGGTTGTATGTTCATGAGGAGAGCAATTGTCCAAAAACAGCAGATAATGTGACGGCAATATCTATAGTCAGTGAAACCAATCATGTCCTTTCAAGAGAGAAAGCTGCAGATTCACGTGTTATTCATCTTTCAGTGAAGGAGAAACCAGATGCTCCGGAAGAGAAATGTAAGTATTACTTGTGGAGACGAGCATTTCCTGTGACACCTCAAGCCAAAGTCAATGGAAGAGAAAATGTTGAAGAATGGATTATATCACTTGCTTTCCCATTTGGCCAGAGACTGAAAAGGGGGACGTCTCTGGTTGGTGTCTTTGTGTTCCTCCCAACTTCTATGGTGACAAATTTTCCCTTTGTGATTCAGGCTGATTTCATCCTTAATTCCTCACGAGAATCTATAGTCTTTGACAGTAAATGGAATCTTGGGATTCTTGATTGTGTACCTGTGGCGTTTTTTAATGGGTTTATGTCGTGTGTCAAACAAGGCTCACCGATGTTCCGCATCGCAGAGGCCTTTAAGTTTTTGCCATCAACAACTTCATCATTTTCAGAGTTCAATAAAATCAGAGAAACAATCCGAAAGATGCTTTGTGATGCTGTGATAGTGCCCTGTGAGACGTTCAACAATCAGAAAACTTTTTGCAAACCTACGTTTGCAATTACAATTTTCCCTAGTTTTCGGGAGATTTTGATCAAGATGAAGGAAGCTGGGGTCAATTTATCTGGCCTTTCTACTATGAAATTGTGTATAGATGCTTCTCTGGATCAAGATATGTATAGGCAAAATCTCAAGTTTCTTGGTGTCTATCAACGACTTGAGTGGTATGAAAAATGCTTTACCTCTTGTAATCTTGTGTCTCAAGCTTCTGATGACATGTATATTGATCTGTTGTATTTTGTAAGACGATACATTCCTCAGTATTCAAGGAGCTGTCCTATATTGAAGTTCATAAATGAGAAGAGTGAGATTGGAATATGTAGTGTTCTTTCAAAAATGAATGAGAAATTGGATATTCGATACTGTGTACAGGCAGAACTTCATGCCTGGCTGCAGATTTGCAATATTCAGTTTGGCTGCCCAATCTTTTTCTTACCCAATTCCACGCAGGTTGCTCTGACAAGGCACCTAAAGGGTAAAAACGTTTCTGAATGGCTATTGTCTTATTTAGGGGTTAAAACTTGCTCCGCCTTTGAGTATAGCTCCATGCTTTGTACTTACATACAGAAAAAAGGGGACTCAAAAGATGTGCTTATGTTGTCTCACTATCTCTATCACTGTATGCATAAAATGTTCCTGACTGACTCTGATATTTCTTCAATCTCGCGAGTGATGCCTATCATTGATGGCTCTGGATCTATAAGAGTGCATATAGCTGACACTATTGTGACTGCATCAGGAAGTAAATGGGCTAAGTTATTCGGACCAAATAATCTGTTCAGACAAGAAAACCTTGTAGACATATCTGAAACATATGCTGCTAATGGTGAGTTTGCTGCTGAATATACTCCTGGTGAAATGCTTCTCAGTTTTCTGTCTCTCCATACCGGAGCCCGTGATCTTCCTGAGATATCACTTCCAAATTCGCCTCTTCAAGTAGCTTCCTCGCAGATGACTAGTGAACAAGCTTTCTTACTGTTAGACTGGATCAGATTTCACAGAACCAGGGGTGCAAGCATACCCAAAAGGTTTATTGATAGCATTCGTTCTGGCAAGTGGATGAAGACAAAATCTGGAGTTGGTTGTCCAAGCAGTTGCACAATTCCAACTGCAAATGGAAAAGCAATACTTGATCTTGTGAATAACATTAGTGCTGGATTGTCCATCATGGATGAGGATTTTTATGGCGATCAGATTAGTTTCTATGTAGACGAACTTACATATCTTGGTGTTCAATATGGGATAAATGGTGTTCAGCATATTATCATGGATCGTTTCAAGCTTCTGGGTTCTTCTACCATGAAAAGAGATGAAGCATTTTCACTTTTTCTATTTATTGGCTTCTTGAAGGAAAGAAATATGCTAGATGAAAAATGGTTACACTCTATGAGTAGTGCAAAATGGCTAAATACTTATAAAGGCTATGCTGCTCCTTTGGACTCTGTGTTCTTCAAATCAGATTCAGAAGCTGAAGCTGCACATTTCATAACAAGTCTAAAAGTTGTTGATTTTAAGTTCTATGGAGGCAAACTTCATTCTTATCTTGATGAACTCAGGCTCCTACGTGTCAAATTTGAATTAGAGGTGTATTCACTGGCTGCAGAGAATCTTCATTTTCCAATAAATCCTTTATCCCTGACTTGTGATTGTGGTTTATTCATTCTTAACTGCTTAAGAAACGTGAAGTCTTCAACTACATCTTTTAAGGAGAAGGTCAGCTGTACTCCTTGGTTGAAAACTAGCATTGGTTTCAGATGCCCCTCACTTGCAATCCTTGATAATCCAGATTGGGCCTGTTTGCTAAAAATTGTTAGCGTTCCAATAGTAGATACGACTTTCTATGGGGAAGGAATCCAATTATATTTGGATGAACTTAAAGCAATCGGAGTCTCTGTTGAGCTTGGAGATATATTGAAGATAGTTGTTCGTGAATTGACAATTCTTTTGTCATCACCTGTGGCTTCATACCATTTGATTAAGCTATTGCATTGCATAAGAGAGTTGAAGGAAACTGAGTCTTCTGTTTTAGCTGATTTGTGTGAATGCTTGACCAAGGTGGAAATTTTGCGAACCCGTCATGGACATATGAAACCTGGAGAGTCCATACTTTTCAACTCATAGTGGGCGTCTATTTCATTCTTCGTTGATCTTCCTCTCATTGATGATTCTTTCTACGGAATCAAAATATATAGTTTTCGGGATGAGCTGAAGATGCTGGGTGTATTGAGTAGCTTGGAAAAAGGTGCTATATTCGTTGCTAAAGGGCTGAACAAGCCAATAGAAAATGGACTTTTGACAGCTGAAGGCACACTTTCATTGCTACAAAGCCTGAAAGTTTTGATGGCTGATGAGAATGCTCTTCCTTTTCTTAACAGTTTCATTGAAAATATGATCAGAAGTGAGCTACTTATGACAAGCAGTGGATATAAATTTCCAAAGGATTCAATCCTTTTCCAGTTTTCTTGGACGGAGATGCTTGAGCTGACAGATGCACCTTTCATCAATGATGCATACTATGGAACTGATATGTCTACTTATATCCATCAACTGAAAAAAATTGGTGTCAAGGTTGACCTTGAAGAAGTCTGCTCAGCTCTATCACTCTGTCTTCCATTATTTTCTGAAACTCCACTCATCAACCGGATTTATTGTTTTCTTAAGGCATTCAATTGGAAACCCATTTCACCAGAATCTGTCAATCAAGTCTGGATTCCTTCCAAGGGGGAGTCATCCAGTGAGGGAATGTGGGTGGAGTCTAGCCTGTGTGTTCTTTCTGACAAGGCTCATCATTTTACCCCTATACTGTATTCTTTGGAAAGATATTACGATAAAGAATTGCTTCCATTTTTCAGTACTGCTTTTCAAGTCATAGAATGTCCTTCAGCAAGTCACTTCTTGCAAATTTGGAGCCTTTGGGAGTCTAGGGAGACCCATGAAATCTTGGAAGCTGAATGTTGCTTCTTTTGGGGTTATGTTCTCAAGAATGGGAATCCGGAATTTGAGGATGCTCTTAAGAAGAGGTTGAGCAAGGTACCTGCAGCTTTGCCTGATGGGAGAATCATCCTAGTTAGCAAGGAAAATGCAGTTGTTCCAGATGATCTTTGGCTCAAAAAACTGTTTATAGGTTCTGAAGATTCTCCTTTCTTTGTTTGGTTACCTACAAGTAGAGTGTTTGTTTCTGTTTCCCCGTCTAGATTATGTGCAGTTTATTCTGCTCTTGGAGTAAGAAAGATTTCTGAGTGCGTGAAATGTACTGTGAAAATTATGCCATCTTCAGATCAATCTATTGAAGTTGATCTGAAGAAGAAGCTCGTTGTGAAAGGCCTGATCAAAATAATACTGGGCTTCCTTGCCTGTAAGATTCACATGTCCACCAAGGGTAGACATGAAGCAGTAAATTCCTTGTTAAGTCTCTCTGTAATTCGAAGTGATGATAACATACGGGTTGCATATAAATTGCATCTGAGAGCTGAGGGATTCCTTGAGAGAGAAGTGGTGAAATTGGTTCATTGGGACAAAAAATCAAAACAACTATTCATCGATGGGGCATTTGCTGAATATCAGAAGGCCAGTGCAGAGTTTGTAAATTCCTTTGCTGCAGAAATTGCTGAAGGATTGCTTCTAGAAGAGAAACCTTCCAACATTAATGATCTGCAGAATCTTATCCAGATGGGTTTCCTGTTTGGGTTTCAGGAGAATTCAGTTCAGTTTTTGCTTACTAAAGGAAATGTAGAGGTTTTAGTGGAAGATGAAGAGTTTCTTGCTGCTTCCTTTTCTGGATTTGAATGTTCATATGTCTCAGGTCTTGTGAAGCGAGCATTAACTCAACAGGAGTTATTGACTCCCCCGACTCTAAGTGTTTCCCATCGTGTAAAGAGAAGAAGATTGGATGACATAGGTATGTGACATCTCCATTGGAAATTTATCTTTGTCTATGAAATCATATTATGAATATAAGTAATTCGTAAATTACTAGGGTTGATTGTCCTGCTATTGGTCCTCTGTATTTTCAAGGATAACTGACATATTAAGACCTTCGTGATGGATGTTCAGTCAGTTTATTGAATAGACAGTTTTTGGTTCTGGAAAGGCAATGTTTTTCCGTAGTTGTAGCATCTAGCAAAGGGAAGAACTTGTCCCGAGAGAGAAGAAACTCTTGTATTTCATATTTTAAACGAACTGCCTTACTAATCAATCTCCTTCTGCAGTATCACCTGGAAATGAAGGGAGACCAAAATCTAACTTCAAAATGGTTGATTTCAAGTATGTACTTCATCTTCAAGTTTTTTTGGCATGTTACGTGACTCGTGATTTTAATTTCATTTAGAGCTGTGTGACATACTTTACCTATTATAGCCACCTTTTTTTAACAAAAGTTTGATGATTTTGTTCAGTAAATGCTTTCATCACCTGTTAGTTTTGGTTCTTTCTATCTGATTCTTCACTTTTTTCCTTACTGGAATCCTTGATTGTACAGGTTGTCATCTAAGATAAAAGTGGAAGCTGAGGATCCTTTTCCCTTCAAACCAAAGAAGCCTCTTTCATCCTTCTTCACGTTCATGTATGCATTTATCTTTTAAATTCTTTTTGTAATCCTTTCAGAGATATATGCAAAGGAAACCATAGTTTTTTTCTATGTTATATATGATGGCAAGTTATTGCGTGAAAATTAAACCTCAGTCACAATGCTAGTATAAATATAGGTGACAGTGTACACGGTTATATCGACTGCATAAAATATTTTTAGAGGGTGAGGCCACCTTAGTGGCAAATCAAGTTCTTCCCTGCACTTGAATGAATATATTTTGAAAATGTTGCTCAGGACAGTTGCAAAAGTAACCAGTTGCAAAAGGACCATGGAGGAGCTCGAAATTGCTTTTGTTAGGGATTTCAATAATGATACAGAACCTGAGCTTTTATTAATGGACTGTGGGAGCCTTTCTGTTAAGATTGTATTGCTATATGTGGTGCTTGGTTCTTGTTTTCCCTCTTTTTTGGTTTTGTCATGACACTCATGTCGGTCACATTAATCAAACATGTCCTCTTTTGTGGCCAAAGGCAGGAGTTTAGGAAGCAATACAAACTGGAGCACCCTCAAAATAAGTTACTTGGTGAAGTAAGCATTCTCTTTAGAAATTTATCTTCTTGGATCTAGGTAAACCTGGTTTTCTCAGTTGCCTAATTACTGTTGCTCTGTGTCTGATTTTACTACAAGGTTTCAAAAGCTGCTTCCGAGAAGTGGAGAGCTATGTCTGACCTTGTAAGTTGCATCAGGATACATCTTACACTGAACTTGTTTGATATGGATTTTGTGGCATTTATGTATAGCTTGGCAGAATCTGGTTCTGATAGAAAATGTGAAAAATGATACAGGAAAAGGTTCATTACATTGAAGTTGCGGAGAATAAGAAGGCAGAATATGAAAAGGAACTAAAAGAGTATTACATGAAAATGGTATTATTGGCTCACTTGCGGCATTTCCTTTAAGACAATATTATTAATACTACTAATATTATTCATTGAAAGGATGATTGTCAGAGGCCATTTATGAAGGAGTCGCAGTCTGATCGTGGTGTAAATGAGGAAGATGGCAGTAATAAGGAGTAGCTTAACGCCTCAGTCGTTGAAGGTTTGTTTCAATTAAGAATTTAGGATCAACTCTATGCTTTCTTTGCCTCCATTCTGTTTCATGTGAGTGTGAACTGCGTGGAGGTTTTGTGAACTTTGGAGATGCTTGCAACATTTAACATTACATTAGGAAATCAACCTTTCTAAGTTATTGGTGTGCACCAAGTACCAATATCTGTTGTCTTTTGAAGATTGCCATAATTTTGGGAGCTCTTTTGTTTTGCTGGAAGAGTGGGGTTGGAATTAGTCATGGAGTTTGTTGATCTACACTGAAGAAAGGTACAGATTTTACAGTGCTTAACGAGTTAGGAAGTCTCTATTAGCTAATTTGGTCTACGCTCTGGTACATGGACCGGGTACGTGAACCTAATTCGGTACTTATATTTGTCGTAGTTTAGGGGGGATCAAAGAATTAGGATATAACTTTTATTGAATTTTAACTCTAGAAATATCTTAAGAATAATGTCATATATTGTCGTAGACAGGGGCATTCAACGTTTTTCAAGTAAAGATTGCTGATAATAGTTGGTAACATTCTTCAAATCTGTTTGACTTATTTTTGTTATGATGCTTTTAAGTATTGGTATTATCCCATGGGTACTATCTGCCTATGAAAGATCCTCCTATTAGGCTGCTATCTAAATAGCTAATACGATTCTCAGGATTACGATTAAGAGCATAGAAGAATTTTTTTCAATCCTATTTTATTCACAAAGTAAAGCGGGATACGGTTAATAAGGCTCATGAAATAGTTGCTTTAGCCCGACACAGTATACTACACTTGTGTATTTTAGTTCATTCTTGATATGTCAAAAAAAAATTTATCCCATGGATATCTTGAGGTATTGAGATCATGCCCATGTTTTGTAAATGGCTTTTGGACTGATTTTATTTTTTATTGGTTTTTGACTTTTCTATTTGAACAAACAACCCAAAAATATGTTTGGTTGTTAAGCCAAAGATAAAATTTTTCACACTAGCTTTTTTAAGTGACTTTTGACTTTTAATACTTCATATTACTCTTATATTCCTAGCTTTTCTCATTCTTTACCTAACACAATATATTATAAAATATTACATTGTTCAAAAATTTCATTTCATATTTTAGTCAACAGCCATTAATTGGTTTTATCAAACATATTTATTAGAAGTCAATAGTCAAACAGCCGAATAAGTCAATATCCAGCACCCAATTGCCAAACAAGGCTCATATCCTATCGTCTTACTCCTAAAGGGAGTACGTAATATTTATTTAGCTTGGTTTATTTTCATTCTCATTCTATGTCCCATGTTGGCATGTTATTATTTTGTAATTTGTGCGCATGATATTCTAATTTTAATCTATTGTTTTTGTAGTGCCAGTTTACTAGACTTTTGAAGCAGTTTTTTAATGACCCGTGAAAGACCTTGCAACGGAGTATCGATCTGGAGTCGCTTTTGGGCAATTAAGGATATACCACCTTTTATGGTTTGGTATATATATTTTGGTGTTTTAACTAAGGAGCCAAGGATGATGTAAAAAATCACCCCATGAATATTTACAGTGGACTCTGTAATATATATTTTGGATTAGATGTATGTGGTCAGTGTCTTGGTGTGTGTTTGGAGTGCATTTCAAATCTTTTGGCTAATGCAAGTCTCTATGTGAAGCTCGACAAGCTTGCTAATTTATGCTTGAGCTCAAGTTGAGCCTAATACTATGGTTTTACTGAGCCTATTACTACTCGGGTTTGACTCAAAGGTTTAGCACCCTTATAGTATTGTACAATTTTTGAAGGATTATATGGTAAATTTTGTGTTTTAGTAGAAGAGTTGATTCTAAATATACTTAATACGTAATTAGCCTAAGATCTCCAATTTGTTTTTTTTACATCCCTTAAACAATTGTAAATAAAAAATACATAAAGAAATAAATTTATGAAAAAACGGGATAGAGCTCTCGTTGCGCAAAAATGTGCTTGGTGGACCTTGATCGCTTTACCTTGTGAAGGCAACATATAATATATAATGAACCTAGATCTTTTATTCGCTTGATTGCATTGGAAACTTTCAAAATGTAGAGGAGTCCGTTTAAATCTAAATCAAAGTAAATCCCTCTGAGAAGCTCCATTGTAATGCATGTTGAAATGCCAAAGCCTCGGAGTATAAGCAGATGAAGCGTAGCCCGTCGTAGATCCGCCTGATCCAATGAGTTCTTCATCCGACACTAAACAAATTTCCTAGCCTCGTCCTAATCTTCAAGAATCCCTTTTCCATGAACCATCTATTTGAACAAGTAGAGTAGCATTGGACTAGTCAAAGATCCCGAGAGAGACAAAATTGAAACTTGGAGGAGGAATATTTAATTCTTTTAAAGAGGATGCAAGAACCTAATTAAGGCTATTCTGGCACCCTTCTAGGAATGTGGAATGATATTGGAGATATGATTCAATCTTGTTATTACAAGACGCAACATCGCATATAATTTATGAAGACCATGTCATTCGGTCTATTCCATAATGCTCAGAGTGTTGCAATAAAATGAGGTAACCTTATACTGCTGCATTCATCCATGCTATCAAACAACTAGACATATGAAGAAAACCAATCTAAGATAGATTGATCCTCATTATGATCTGAATGAATTGCCAAAGAACTCGTACCCCAGACTTGAACCGCAAAGGGGCATAAAATGAAAACGTAATTAACATCTTCCGGCGTGAAACTACATCGACTGTATTTTAATTGTTAGGAGGTTGTCGCAAACCTATCAAGTATACCCCAAATTCCCATCATGCTAGTGCCTGACTCTTTTAACCACCCCATCCCTAAAATTTTCCAAAGGTTTTCGGGGACCTGCTTTCTAGCTTGCCAAAAGCCTTATAACACCCAAACCAATGAACTAGCCATCCTAGGGCATTATGTATATGGGTTAGGGAGATTGAGCATTTCCAAATACACCATTTCCCATTTGAGTAGGCACGCCACTGCTTGTGGCGACTTTGCTAGAACCCCTATTTGTTTTGGTGGCCTAATTACTAGGGTAGCACTTAAAAAGGCGAGGTTAGTAGAGTCTAGATACAAGGGGTTGACCAACTGTTGGGGAGGGACTCTCAGGAACCTAAATTATATTTAGAGCCTAGATTGGATAAAGCCAAATAGCCAATAGATTTTTAGGTGGAATGTCACCCCTTTGGCCATCTTTCCTCTTCCAAACCCCGAACTGATCGCTTTTCCCTTTGGGAAAGATTCTTACACTTATGATATACTAATTGCCCATGCCCAAGGCATGGCACATCCTCAGTAGCATGAACCATCACCACCTTACCAACCCCCTAGACCTAACTTTGAATCTATTTAGGACTTTCAGAGGATATGTCAAGCTCTAGGTCATATAGAGTATACCCTAGGAGACCTTATTAGGATGGTTGGCTCCCTTGACCAGAGGCTAGGGTATGTTGAGAGGAATAGGGTAGGGCCCTTTACCCAATGTACGATGATTATGCTCATCGTGGTGTTATTCTCGACGATGCTATCCAAACTGATTGGTACGAACCACAACCTCTGGGTTATGTAGTTCACACCTCCCGAGGTATTTACACTGACTACTCCTGATTCACTGGCTACGACCAAGACTTTCCTTTTTAGGGGATGGGAGGGGCATAATATTGAACCTAACTACTTTGGTGGGAGTTCCTCTGGTGGTGCAAGTGGTAGCAGAGGAAGATTTGGGCAGATGAATGAGGATGCTGGTGATTAGCCATGTTGTGGCTAATTCCTGAGTCAATGAGGACATTGTCTAATTTTGGCTTGGGGGAGATTCTTAGTCTGAGGTATCATATCCCTTCTCTCTCTTTTACTTAGTTTAGTTTTATTTCTATTTAGAGTAGTTTTAGTGCTTTAAAAAGAAAATTCCCAAAAATACGTTCTAATGAATGATTAATCATGCTTCCTTATGCCCCATACATGAAAATTATTTTGATTCTTGGTATATGTTGATGAGTATTGTAGATAACTTAATCATGATTTGATGTTTGATTGCTTGGATTTCCTAACATGAGTTAAGATTGTCCAACTACTAGTGGATTTGGTGCTTGGCTAGTTGGTTTGGTTAGGAATCGTCTGTTAGTTCCTGGTATATCGATGAAGTTGAGTATTGGTTTTCAACTTTAAGTAATGGTTATATGACTCATTATTATGCACATTGAGGAAGACAAAGGCATTTGTTCTTTTAGGTGGCCTTCAAACAAAATTAGATACATTTATTCTCTTCTTGCCACCCATGTTGTTGCCTTGACTTTTGTTGATTACTAGCCACACCATAAGCCGATTTTTCCCTATTGGTTACTAGTCCATCTTGTCTTGGGGGAGCTATTAGTAAGTGAGGTGAGAAAGTTTGTAGTGTGCTTGTTATTTGCACTATTTTGGTGGTGTTGAGAAGTTATTGTTGTTCTTATTTTGAAAAAAATGAGAAAAGTGTTGTTTCGATTTTCAAGCGTTCTAATTAAAGGTTGTTCAAAAGAAATAAAAAATATTAATGTTCAAGATTTGTTGTTTACTTAAGTTCTAGAATGCTATAATTTGTATGAGTGAAGTTGTAAGTGTTGGAAAATATGCGATATTATTGAATGAGTTGTTTGGTGAATTTTTGTAGAGTCCAGTTGTGTTGGGGATGATTTGGTCATTATTGATTTTTAACTTAGGTTTTCTTTATTAGGTTTTTAGCTCCCTTAAGCATAGCTTTATTCTCACATTTTCCCAAACTTATCCCACCTTTTACCCTAAGCCTTACATTACAAGCCTTGAAGACCTTCTGACCTTTGTGCATAGAGTTTTATGAATGTGAAATTAGTTGTTTATCAATGCAAAGAATGAATTGATATATTTTGAGTTGACTACTTAGTTGAGTGCTTGTTTTCTCAAACACACGAGTATTGTGAGTTGGGAGGGCATTGTTCACATCAAAGGGGTCGGATGGACAGTAATAAGATACATTTTATATCAGCCACATAAAGGGTGAGGAGTGCGTGAGCACTAGTCTTGAATTCCATATCCACTTGTGATTTGCTCTACTTAACAATTGTTAAGGAGGATGAGTAGTTGGATGGATTTAATTGGTTGACTTTGATGCATATTTTTTGGATTTTTCTTGAACCAGTTATGCTTGATTTTATTTCATTCTTGGGGTGAAGTATGTTTTATTTGTTCATTGATGAGCTCTTTGCTTCGGGACAAGCAAAGGTTTGGCTTGGGGGAGTTTGATATGTTCATTTTATATGGTATTCTACCCCCGTTCCTTGGTCATATTTAGGAGTACTTTTGTCTCTACGGAGCCACTTTTATTACTAATATGGGTTTTCTAGTGTGTAGATTTGGTATTGTTTCACAGGAAATTCAGGTTTGGAGCATTTTCCAGATTTGTTTAAGCCACTACGAGCATTGAAATAAGATCACATTATTACGGAAATAGTTCATCGCCCAAGACCGGTTGGAGTTATCAAATAGGTGATCAAAGGGTTCGGTGAAGACGAAGAGTTTAGGACATTGGATCGATTATTATAGATCCAAGAGAAACTCAAATTGGGCCAGCTACGAGCCAACATCATTTGGTTCGGAAGGATGCCCAACTAAGCAGCCCTCGCCCTGACACGCGCTCGGCAAAGTGAGGCTAAACATTAACGTAACTCTTTCCCAGGAGACGTGCCCAGCCAAGGGAGCATCTACCCTACCGGGCGCATGTGTTTTTCATCTCGTATGTTTAGTTTTAGAATTTGGGTTTGGACAGGAGTTTTAGTTTTTTCTTCTTTTTATTCGGACTTTTTATGTTAGTTTTGTTTTTCTCTAGTTCTTTAGCTTTCGTCAAATACTCTAATAAATCGCTTTACACTTTTCGGATTTTATGCAATTCATTATTTCGTGTAATTTGGTAACGATTCCTTCTCTTTTTATTTTCAAAAATTTAACTGTTTTGATTTATATCATGTCGTATTTAATTGCTTTGCTTAGTTTAAATTCCATTATGTGTGAGTAATTCTATTTCTAGGGTTTTAGGGATCCATAAATAATATGAAGGGGTAGTTTATTATAGTTGATTGTCAATGTTTGATTGGTATCTATTGATTTATTAGATGCTATGCAATTAGATTTGGCCAGGTTACATTGTATGAGTCAAGTAATATTGATTCAAGATTCGAGAGATGACAATCAATGTTTAGGCTTAGTTTCAATAGGCAGGTCAATCTATAAATGGTTAGATCAAGATTCGAGAGATGCGATTTAATACAGGTAGATTAATTTTGTGATTGTAATACGTAGCGAAGGCCCTTTATGATTTTATTGGTTGATACACTAATGATTGATTATTATATTTTACCCTAAAATATTATTTATTGGTGAACTTATACCCTAGGCTTTGATTCCTTAAATTCCTCCTTAGTTAATTCGCTTTAGTTCATTTAATTCCTTTAGTTTAATTCTTATTTTCAAATTAATTTGGCTACTTGATAATTTAGACTATTTAGGTTGCCTAGGGATAGAGAAACTTGTTTCTCTGTGGATTCGACCCTACTTCCATATCTATTTTAGTTAGTGGTTTTAGGAATTACTTTTGATTGGGTGATATGACTTTTGCATGTCACTTTGCTAACTGTATTATTCTATCAAAGATATCCATATAAAATAGAAAAGGAAAAGAGACAATGGGTCCCCCTAATTAAGTCCACATTTAAGCTTGAAGGATTTCAAAAGTTAATTGTTCACTAGAGTTTTAAAAGGGACCATTGGGATGTGTTGGCTTATTAGCTAGATGAAGAGAGATGGAAGACCATACGCTCAAAGGGTTGCAATAAGAAATTCCCTAGAAACTAGATCATAAGACTTGCTAATATTAAATTTGAGCAAAGCTAGGTGAACATTTCCTTTCTTCTTCTTGGTAATTGCATCTAGCATTTCATGATATAGAAAGACAATATCACTTAGGTGTTGACCTAGGATAGAAGCGAATTGGTTTTCCAAGAGACTTAGACGCAACTAACTAACATCTTTTAGAAATTATTAATAGCCTAAAAAATATTCTGACCCATCACATGCCTATATCATTTGAAAATTGACAAAGGTAACCCATCCAAACCTAAAGCTAAGATATTCCTAATTCCAAACATTAATCTTTCAACTTCCAAAAAAAGCATATAGGACGAATTAAGTCTTGTGCTTGTACAATTGACAATTGAGGGATTGTCATTTCCTATAATACTATGGCTATCTCCGAAGATGGTCTGAAGGTAGATTTTAGCGAGGATCCAATAATTTCTTAAACCTTGATCTGGCCATCTTGCCAAATCCCATCCTCGACATCCTCGTCCTTTAGTGAGAAAAGCTTCTTTCATACAAAGCATTGTCTAACCTTTAAGAACATTAACCGAGATGCTAATTTTCCTTCCATCACCTACTTGGATTTCATACATTGTTGCCAATATTGATATTGAACCCTGAGCTTTTTCCTTGTTGACAAAACATCACCCACATAAGCATGACTAAAGGAGAGCAAATCTATCAATAATCCAACTTGTAAGAGGGTAAGAGAAAAAGAACGCTAATTTACTCCCTAGATCTTTCTATGATCTAGGCACCATGATTTAAGGCAAGGTCTTACGAAGTTTAGCTTAATTACTATGGAGAAAGGAGGAGACCCACTAACAATAAAACTCCAACTCTCTTGGATAATTTGGTAGGGGCGATGTAAAGATGAACTAGGGATCTCTATATCTAGTACTATAGTAGCATGGTAAGAAACTAAAATTGGTTGATTCACTAATCTAGTGTGAGAAAACAACTCAAACTAATATGTAGATATGTCTGCTCTATTAATATGTTCCATAATAATATCATTTATAGCTCCTAAAATTCGACCACGGGAACTATGGTCCTGAGTAAGGCACGTCCAACAAAGTCTAACTCATTTTCCAATCAATAAAATCCCCCCATCCTAAGAGAATAAAGATCCTCCTAATGTATCTAAAAAATATTCTAATTGATTAAAGTCTCCTGACACTAAACTAGGACAATAAACATCCAAAAGATACTTCATTATGTTCCAAATTGTCAATATAAACAAACATCACAAACCAACTTCCTAATATAGGGTCTATAACTTTACAAATTAGGAGAATTAAAAACACAACTAATTACCTAAGGGAATCCATTCAAAAACAACCGAGCCACCTCTTGACCCAACCGAGTCAACACCACAGCAAAATGATGGGTTATGCTTGGCAAATTTACTAACTATATTAGCTATAAATAACTTTGTTTCAGACAAAAAAAGGAAAGAGGGTAAGGAATTAAGGACCTATAGTCCTATAAACCTTGACAATTCCATGATACTAACTCATTTCAGATGCGAGGCCTGATGTGGTTCAGCCACCAAACCCGAGCAAGTGTCCACGTCTTCTCCATTCTCATTCCTTGTGCAAAACCTCTTGCTCACTTAAGAAGATGAGTCTTCACTATTCGCTGCTAAGTCTTGCCTCCTTTTTGTTGTAGTTGCAACCACAGGTTTGTGCCACTCAAAATACGAAGGTTTAGACCTAAACTAAGAAGCTTCCATGGACAATCAGTGATACACTTTGATCATTCACTACCCATGAAGACCAAACTTTTATTTTGAATCGTCCTCCTTTTAGCAAAGCAATCAACATGTTTGTTGGTAGATGTACCACTTGAAACCCTATAGTCAAGAAAGTGGGAACGATAAAATTGATTTGTCTTCTTCCTTTTGTTAGTTAATATATGTTGAAGCCAAGATGGATTACCCAAAACAAGCCGTGGGCAGCCTTCATAAAAGGCTAGGCCACTACTTAGTAGCCCTAGGGGCAGGTTGGTCCGGTTTGGGGTTGGACTTAGGGATGTTGATTCGTACCGAACCGAACTGAAAAGAGAACTAAATAGAACTGAATTAGAAAATCAAATCGAATTGACGATTCGAATCCGAACAAATTTGGTATCAAATCGAAACGAATTCCCAAATCAAATCGAATTGAAACGAATTATATAGTAACACATTTACAAATTAGAATAAATAAACTGTTTCCAATGTAATTAAACGTTTTTATTACACTCATAATGACATTTTTTTTTGTAAACTTTTAAATAACATGAATTTTTTATTTATTTTCTTGATAATTATGTATTACTAAACTAATTAAGCTTGTATAGTATTATTAAACTAAATAAACTAAATAAACTAATTAACCTATTATTAAACTAATTCACGTAATTAGCTAATTACATATTTACTTATAATCCATTATCATATTAATTTATTTTAATTAAACATATTTTGGGTGTGAGGAAAAAAGAAAGGGCTTGCACTTAATTTTAAAAATCAAAATTTAATTATATAGTTAAATCTTAATTTTCAAATTAAGTTGCCTACGTATCCGGAAGGAATCAAAGCCCACGTAGTTCTCTTACGTACCTCGAGGGGTGTCTAGCCTAGCCCGGGACAGTCCCCAAACCTCCTTCACTAGCTGCATTACTGCTTGATTCTCTTATGTCCATCATCATCCAAGGATCGTCTTCGTCGTTGTTGTCCTCCCTCAATCCTTGGGTCCTACGCTCCGCCTGATCCCAATCTTTCTTACAAACGCATATTTCTATGCTCTTTTGAGATAAGTGGGATATCTTATCTTCTAGTACTCTACTCGGAAGCAATATAGGAGGCGGGCATTACAAGGATATCTTTTGCAATTCTCGCTAGTATGAGAAATTGTCGTTTGTGATTGCGCCACCACTTAATAATTGAAATTTTTTAATAATTGAAATTTTTTTATCGGTTTCATGTTGGTAAGAAAGATATTTGTTAATAACATAAAGTGAAGAAGAATAAAAAGTCGATGTTTTTGAATTTTTTAAAGTCACTAAGTGATGGTACGAATCACATATCGAAACTTCCACTTGACGACAACATATATTTTGGAAGGTGCATAAATAAAAGCATAATAGTCATACTAACTAGATAAAATATTTTATATTTTATAGTATAGGCATTGACGTCGTATTCTAGACCTAGAGTGTTATAGAAAAATTATAACACGTTTTCTAAACCCGAAGCCTTACACCCAGGATCAAGAATAGCAGTTATACCATATATGATGGGAAATTCACTAAAATAAGAGTACCACTTACTTAGCATACTTGTAAGTACATAACTAATTTGGGTGACATTCAAATGCTTTCTAAGAGTATTAACAATTCTAACACACTCTAATATAACTAAATGAATGTTAGGGTCATAAATATATGAGAAAATTTTGGTTGCATGGTCAAATGCTGCTAAAATATCACAAATAAAAATAGCGGTAGTCCACTGGAAATCAGTAATAATTCATCAAGAGTCGTTCGAATTTTGTTAAAAAGAATGGTCAAAACCTCACGGTATTTGATGGCATCATTTAACAACCTATATGTTGAGTTCCAACGAGTCGGTATATTGAGACACCATTGTCACTTCTTAAGGCCTTTTTCCTTATATAAGGTCATATACTTTCTTCTAATCAAGGCTGTAATCCTAATACATTTAATTACACTCCTAGTGGAGTTAACCAAGTCACTTAACTCAGCCAAACCTTCTTGAATTGAGAGGTTCATAATATGAGCACAAAACGTACATGTAAAAGCTCTCCACTGTTCAACAATTTTAAGCTAGGTTCGGATATTAAATAATCTATACATTTTTGTTTGCTGAAACATTATCTAAGGAAAGGGAAAAAACTTTATCAAGCAAGTGAAAGATCTTAAGGCATTCTATTATACTTACCTTAAGGTTATAAATAGTATGTCTCTCCTCTATAGCCTGAAAACAAATGATATGTTTTTGAATGTACCACTCATCATCTATCTAATGGGCAGTTATACAAAGAAAGGTTTACTAAAAGTAGAGGTCCATGTATCACTAGTAAGGCTAATACGAATGTTAAAAGTGGGAAAAATTTCTATTAACCTACTTTTATATTTGTAATAAGCAGTTTGGGTATGTCGTTTAAGTGTGTTTCTAGGGACATGTCTATAAGCGGGTTATAAGGAGGTTCTAACAAAATGTTTGAAGTTCGGGTTCTCACTATGGCTAAACAGTAATTTGTTGACAATTACAAAGTTAGTTAATTCATCAATCATTCTATCTCTATTATACATAAAAGGAATACCTTCTCCGGGCATGGTACCCATATACCCGTGTATTTGCGTTCGACTTGATGATTCTGCTACGCCTGCGGATTCAGCTGCTTCTAGATCGATTCTGTGTATTCTGGTCAAGTGATGGGATAATGTCTCCATCCCATAACTTGTCTTTCATGCATACATCGCTATCAGCTTCTTCCCTTGTTGCTTACACATCAAGCAATTACACATGAACTTCTTCCCTTTGGAAGAAGCGTCGGTCATTGGTTCGAAATATGGCCAAATCGATGAAGATTTCTTTCTATAGTGAGTGGAATCGGGTACTCCACCTTCACCATCACCTTCACCTTCATTTCATATCAATTTATAAACATTAAGACAAAAACTAACATTACTAGTTCATTAACTAACTAATTAACATCATAAATCTAATTAAACCAATCAACTTAATATAACATAATCAGTTTCATAAAACAAAAAATAATTATCAAGTTAAACATTATCAACTAATTAAACATCATCAACTTAATATAACATAATCAACTAATCTAACTAATCTAACTAAACTAATCAATTTAAGTTAAACAATATCAACTAATTAAACATCATCAACTTAATATAACATAATCAACTAATCTAACTAAACTAATCAATTTAACTTAAATATATATTATCAACTAATTAAACATCATCAACTTAATTTAACATCATCAACTAATTCAATATTATCAACATAATCTACTTAATTACCATAATCAACTAATTAAACTATTTAAGATAATCAATTCAATTAAACTAATTAAACTAATCTAACTTAATCTACTTAATTATCATCATTAACATAATCCACATAATTAAACATCATTAGTAATTAAGCATAATTACATAATCAACATATCAACTTAATCTACATATTATTATCAACTAATCAAATATCATCAACTAACTAAACATTATAAACTTAATTAAGCTATCTAATTAAACTAACTAGTTTGCATATTAACATTAATTAATTAGAACTTTAAGAGTTACCTTGACCAGTAGAAGGAGGCGGACGCATCACTGAAGTTGGAGTTTGCGGAACTTGACCAGTAGGAGTACCAAAAATTTGTTGCTCTAAGTTTTGAGCAAAATCTGCGGTATCTTCGTACGAGCTACTAAAGCTGAGTCTACTTCTTGAAGCCATTTCTTTTATAAATTGTACTAGTAAATAAGTAAATTAAGAATAATAAATCAACAAAATTAAGATAACTAATGATGATTAAGAGAGTAATTCAAATAAGATTAGTACTAATAAGTAAGCAAATTGTATTTAGTAGTAATTGAGAGATTGAGAGATTGAGAGACTCAGAGTTTGAGAGATTGAGAGAATGAGAGTTTGTAAGGAGTGAAAAACCGAATTGCTCGGTTTATATAGGCATCATCAATGGCTACTTCCAACGGCTAATTAACGGCTACTTTCAGGCAAATTTATAAGATCCGGGCCGGGCCGGTTCAAATAGTGGGTTGAGTCAAATTTTTTCATGAACCCAATTGAATAGGGTCAGGGTTAGGGAACTTGGATTCGTATTCATCCCACTAAAATGACGGGCCAAACCAAGCTTGGCCTGGTTTGTGGGTGGGGCGGTCTAGGTCGGGCTTTGAACGGGCCGGGTTAGGGCCGGGCCGGGCTGACCGGCCTAGTGGCCATCTCTACCACTACTAGTTAGGAGGACCCCTTCATATATGTTGGGACGTACCAATTGCACTACTTCTTCCCTCATAAACATCGGGCTTGAATCATGTGAGACATGTACGTTGAGGAAGGAGAATGAACATTTGGTTTAGACTCGTCCCTATCTAAATTAGTACCTTCTTCCACCCATATTGTAGGAAAACGAGACACTAAGGATGAATAATGTTGGGTAGATAAGTCAGATTGTCCCATGAAGTCCTCACTAGAACTAATCATAGACCATTTGTTTTTTTTGTCTGTTTCCACCCTACCCGATGCATAGGGATTATGCTGTAACAAAAGATCACGTTATGTGAAAGGTGAGTCAGTCTCCCGAAGATCAGGGATGACACCTGAAGCTGGATGGCGTGACGATGACCCCCCCAATATTTCCATCCTCCTACCTGGCGGCTGTTGCTCCACAACCCCTCAAAGCTCATTCCGGCTAACTATCCCCTTTAACATTGGGCTTTTGCTAGCATCGCTATCTAATTCGTTATTAGGGCGAAATTGAGCATAAGGGTCATCTCTAAGTCCAAACTGAACTCTCCCTCCTTAATACACCCTTGTATGGCCATGAGCATTCCCATTATGAAGTGATTCCTCTTTCCACCTGCATTATCATCGAAGAATTCTTGGGTGGGATAAAAATCTAGGCTTGATCCACATCCACTGCTATCTGTATTACTATCTCTCTCATCATCATACTCATCATTAAGACCCCCAAAACACCTTGGAGCAAATTGTAAACCTATATGAATAAAGTTTACTCAAGGGTTTCTATTACTAAAGAATCAACCAAACCCCAAATCATTTTTGTGTAGTAACTCAATGCAGATGAGCCATATCAGAGGCGATTTTAGGCCGGAGCAAAGTAATCGATGAAATAGGGCCCCCAAATTGGAGGGGCCTCAAAATTCAGATATATTTATATTAGTTTTGTATAATAACATAAAAATGTAGTTGAAGCAGTTGTTTAAGTACTTATACTATACATGAGAGGTCTCAAATTCAATCCTTTAATCTAAAAATTTTCTTATAATTTGGGAAATTAAGTGGATAGCTTGACATGATGTGGACAACAATGTTAACTATCCAAATTCATTGAATATATCGTAGCTTCCTCTAGAATACTCTGCCCAAATAAGATATTTCCTCTTCCAACTAATTTTTTTCCAAAATTTTTTCAATCTATCATTCTAATTCCAAAAATCTTCTCTATCTTCCAAAATTAACTTCACATTTATTTGTTAAAACTTATTATTTTTAACATTTCTGATTTAATTTCTATTACTTTCAATTATTCAATTTATCTTCACATTTTTTCATCTCCCAAAATTATTTTTAGCCATATTTATTCATAATTTCAATGATTAAATCTTCAATTTTTTGATAAAATTAATTATTAAATCAATGTTAATCTGCTGAATTTTCTTATCTATGCATTTTACTAATTCTTTTAATTTTACAGAATTTTTTTTAAGATAATCATAATCCTAAAATTCTTTGGAAGTCTTGCGAGTATACTGGAAAATTCTCATATCAAAATTTAAATTGTTACGGTATTTAGCCCTTCAATAAAATTGAATCAATACTACCAATTGTATGTGTTTCATTGTTATGAGCTATATTTTTGAATTAAAAAATTAAAAAATACTGATTATATTATACATTTAAATTTTTCTTTAAATTTTGGCAATTATTATTTATAAATCGATAAGCTTATTTTTATCTTAATACATATTATAGAGGTTGATAAATGACATTGATGGAATATTGGATTTTATATATAGGGATCCCTTATAACGAATTCAATCCGATAATTTTTCATCCATCAATTATTGGCTTGTTACAAGCTTTTCTAGGTGATAATTTTCCTCTCTAACTATTATTTTATGTTATTATGTTTAATATGTTTTAAAAGTATCCATCTGGACATGAAAAATACAATAAAAAGAAGGAAGATCATTTCATTCAATCACAAAAAATGGGCTTTAGATAAGTTTTTTTTAAAGTGGCCACAATTAAGTGAAAATCTTGTTAATTTAGAGTTGTTAGATGAAAATTATGTTTCTGATGATAATGTTAATATTGATAATGATAATATAAATATGAATAATGATAATGTTAATGTCAATGATGATAATATTAATGTTGAGTAAGAAAATGTGAATTTGAATAATGTAGATGATTTTGAACAAAATGCAGAAGAAAATTCAGACCATGATATTCATAATGTTGAAGAAAATTATTTTGTTTTTCATGATATATATGATCCAAGGATATGGGAAGCTCTTGATCAAAAGTCGATTGATATTTCGGCTCTTACTGGCCCTACAAAACAACGTATGTAGGATATTTTCTTCAAATTTATATACTAGATATTTTCCCAATGGTAAAGATTCTGATACAGATTGACTTGTTTATTTTAAAGAACTTGAGCGTATTTTTTTTTTGCTGTAAAATCTTCAAAAACGGTATTAGAAAAGGCAATTTAGTAGATGAAGGATATAATGATTGGTCACATAGTATTCATAGATTTAAAGAAAACGAAAAAGTTTTGATCACGTTTTGAACGTGCCTGCTTGATGTGAACTAAGAAATAGATTAAAAATAATGAAACAATAGACAAATTTGCCCAAGACCGATTTCAAAAAGAAGGAGTATTGGAAAAATATCATTATTAGAATTAATGCTATTGTAAAGTATCTTGGTAAAAATAACCTGGCATTTCGTGGGAAAAATGAAAGGTTTATCAAAGTAGTAATGGAAATTTTTTCTAGCAATATAGACTTTTCGTTTGTAGTTTTGTCGATTTTGTTTAGGAGTTGCTAGGCCTGTGTTTCTTTAAAAGGAAGGCATTACTCTGAGAATCCCAATCTATTCCTATTTTTATCTCCTAAAATCCTCCCTCTCTTGTTCATGTTTGGTTGGTGTTGGATCTCGGACTCAATAGTGTTTTCCTAATCCTGAAAATTCGGTGGTATACTTAGGGTTCTTAATTATTTTTTCTTAACTTAGCAATCCTTTTTCCCTCCTTCTTGGATTAGCTTGTTGACCAATTTACAAAACTCGATTACTATTTCAAGTTATTCCTTGTGACCCATGGTCACTATCCTTACTTACCCATTGCTCGTAGCAGATTAAGTTAGATTTTTTTATAGTAGAGTTTGCTTATGAACGAATTTTAAGTCTATCAACACAATTAAAAGTTCAAAACCAAATTGATGGACTTTAATCAAAGTAGAAACAACGTGGCGGAGAAGGTTTACTTAGTTGGCTTAAGGATCTCAAGTTAAGGAGATATTGTTTGTTTATTAAAATAATTAGATTCTACTTGGAGATAAGCTTCAGTTGCCTATACCCACCAGCCGACTAGCAAGCTGACGAGTTTGGGGACAAATTATATGGGTCTGCTATTGGACTACTACCCTTACTTACCCATTAGTTACCCATTACTAATAGTTGATTAAGTCAACTTTCTGACAGTGGAGTTCATTAATGATCAAATTTTCCTTCTATCAACACAATCAGATCAAACTTAACGGACCTCAATCAAGTAGAAACAACATGGGATAGAAGGTTTATTAAGTTGGCTTGAGGATCTCAAATTAAGGAGAAATTATGTGCTTATTAAAATAATTAGATTCTACTTGGATATAAGCTTCGGGTGTAGTGCATATACCCACTTGTCTACTTGTAAGTCGACGAGTACTAGTAGAGAAACATTTAAATGTTGCGGTTTTCTAGCCTTAAATGCTACAATTATTAAGGAGAAAGACATATAGGTGTAGAACATGGGATATACACAAATGCAACAGCTTTTATGATGCAACAATAAAATTAATAAGTATTGTGGGTTTTCTATAAAACCGCAGCATTAAAAAGTATAAATGTTGCGGTTTTATAGGAAAATCGCAGTACTTATGAATTATTTTTAAATTTTTTTAAAAAATCTGAGTCGAACAAGTGACTGCGGTTTTCACCGAAGAACTTATAATTTTTTTATTAATTAATACCCAATGCCAATAGAAGTACATACATATTAATGCCAATCACAATCGCCAATAGAGAGGACTTATGTTAGAGATGAATATGTGCTAAAGTATTTATTAGTAAATTCTCACACAATTATTACATTTACATTTCTAATCTACTTAGGCTAAACTAATAATATACAAATAATTACATCAACTGATCAAGCTACAAACCTAATCTAAACTAAGCTAAGAATATGTTTGAAATAATATGAAATTGAACATAATGATAATAATCTAATCGAATTTAATTAAGAAATTACCTAGTATAATCTAATCTAATATAATATAATCAATAAATGAACTAATATAATCTAATCTAGTAAAACAAATGGGAAAAGCTACCTAATTAGAGTTGTTTTTCAGACACAAGGAAGTATTCAACCCATATTTCCTTAATATCCATCAGCTCCTCAAGTGAGTGTGGCATTGTTTGTGGAAATGCCTAAAAAGTTGAGAAAAAGATAGGTTATTAGTATGAAATAAAAGAGAAATATCTTACTGACACACTTTCAAGTGTAAATTTTTATAGAGGTTCCTCTATAATTAGCTCTATTTCCATTTTTTATAATACAAAGGTACATGTTTCCAATTAACAACATATCTATATCCCGCCACAATTACATCATAAGGGTCATTCATTCCCATCTGACTCTATTCAATTCACGTCCATTCTCCATCCAGCTCCATACATCCATTCTAAATTCAAGGTATCTATAGATCTCAAAAATTTACTACGAAAATCATACATACTGTTGAAAGATCCTCACAACTAGCATGCTTGTGGAGGATGTCAAACACAAAATGCATCAAAAAGTAGCCACACTCTGTGCCACCTTTTTACTAAGACACTGCATTTGAAAAGCACATAAGGTATAAATCAAATAGATTTATTTAGACAGATTTAGGCATATTCTGAAGTCATACTTGATCTATTTTAGTTACTTTGACACAGAATGATCTATTTGGACTGATATATGCATATTTTAGGTTAAACTTGTTTATTTCTACCTAAATACTAATTTCTAAGCCAAATTCTTCCTATTTGAGTAATTTAGACTCAAAGTGATGTACTAGGATTGATTTAGGTATATTCTAAGGTCATACTTGATATATTTGAGCTACTTTGACTCAGAATGATCTATTTGGATCGATAAATGCATATTTTAGGTCAAACTTGGCCATTTCTACCCAAATATTAGTTTCTAAGCCAAAGTGATGTAATAGGACCAATTTAGGCATATTCTAAGGTCATACTTGATATACAAAAAAGATTATAAATCATACGTACCGTTGAAAGATTCTCACAACTAGCATGCTTATGGAGGGTGTCAAACACAAAATGCATCAAAAAGTAGCCACACTCTATGCCATCTTTTTGCAGAGGACACTACATTCGAAAAGCAGATAAGGTGTAAATCAAACAGATCTATTTGGACCGATTTAGGCATATACTGAAGTCATACTTGATCTATTTTAGTTACTTTGACTAAGAACGATCTATTTGGACCAATGTATTCATATTTTAGGTTAAACTTGTCATTTCTACCCCAATACTAACTTCTAAGCCAAATTTTTTCCTATTTGGATTATTTATACTTTAAGTGATGTACTAGGATGGGATTTAGGTATATTATAAGGTTATACTTGATATATTTGAGCTACTTTGACTCAAAATAATCTATTTGGATGGATAAATGCATATTTTAGGTCAGACTTAGTCATTTCTACCCAAATACTAGGTTTTAAGAAAAAGTGATGTAATAGGACCGATTTAGACCTATTCCAAGGTCATACTTTATATATTGGAGCTACTTTGACTTAGAACGATCTATTTGGACCGATAAATGCACATTTTAGGTCAAATTTGGTCATTTATATCTAAATACTATTTCTAAGCCAAAGTGATGTAATCGAACCGATTTAGGCATATTCTAAGGTCATACTTGATATAGTTGAGCTACATTGAGTCAAAACGATCTATTTAGACCGATAAATGCATATTTTAGGTCAAACTTGGTCCTTTCTACCCAAATACTACTTTCATAGCAAAAATTCTATCTAATTGAGTTATTTAGACTCAAAATGGTACAGTGGGACTCGGTTCTCGAATAAACTTTATAGCTCTTAAAAAAACTGTAGTTGAACACAAAAAGAGTGGAATCAATATCATACTATACTCTTAACGTAAATCTTAAAAAGAAAATAAAACATGTAACTCATACTTACATATTTAATAAATCCCTAATAGCTAAATTACGTTTTCTCTATAAAGGATTGAAAACTTATACTCCTACAATCTCTAATGACGCCTATGAAATCATTGGTAGAATGTTTAAAATAGGGACAAGATACAAACTATCCATTCATGAAAAAGGTTTAGACTTCTATACCTTTCATGGTACCGGTAGAAGATGAAATGATTTTTGTAGTATTGGTCATTAAAGATGTCATGTAAGAAGTGAAAAATCCCTGGTAAGTAGTCGCCATGGTGGCAAAAATGCTAGCAGGGCATAGGAAATTAATAATTAAATTGAAAACATATATATATCATAGTACAGGAACTAAGGAATATGTTAGGTATTTTACAGCATAAACACTTTGATCACATATACGTTTAACTCGTCTCCAGTGAGAAGTTGAGTGAAATCTTCATCTTCGTCCTCTTTGTACCCGAATGTCAGCTTCCCACAAAGAAAGGAGACTACGCTATCTTGGAAAAATCTAGACAACTGGGGTCTTGTTTGTTGGCACTCCTCACTGAGATGACTCAAGGCCATATTAGTTGTTTCGGCCCATGGGACATCCTTCTTCATGGACTTAGTTGTCTTGGGATCAGTGGCAACACCTTCAGCTACTTCCCTCTTCCCACTCACACCTCGTGGCTCCTACAAACAATTCCAACAACTTAGTAAGAATTCATACATTAGTAATATAATATGGTATTTACTTGAACTTAAAAGGTTTTCATGCATTTACCTCGAGCATTAGAAGCAAAACTAAGTGTTTCGGCCATTGCGTAAAGGTCTTGTGTGCT
This sequence comes from Dysphania ambrosioides, assembly GCA_026401315.1. Taxonomy (NCBI): domain Eukaryota; kingdom Viridiplantae; phylum Streptophyta; class Magnoliopsida; order Caryophyllales; family Amaranthaceae; genus Dysphania; species Dysphania ambrosioides. The sequence goes on along the minus strand of CM048668.1, from coordinate 5,925,934 downwards.
TGCTCGAGCCTTTTGATGAAGGCAAAACGGGTAGGAATGAGAACATCCTTATACATCTAATCATAGTCATCGACACTAGCCTTAACATAATCAGGAAGGATGTGAGAATGATGGTCTTGGGTTAAAGTTGTATGCACGGTTCCTAAAGCAACAAAATTTGCTTCATTTTTGTTGACAGCATAACAGCTGACCAGATACTTGCCCCAATAATAATAGTTTGAAAAGATGATAGTAAATCATTAGATACTAGTGAGATAAAGTAAAAGTTTAGAGATTTAAATGAGTAAAAAAACATATAGATCTTGAAAAGGATCTCTAGCCCCAAACACGCTACTGGATGGGAAGAGTAGATGGTCAACTTGGATGCTACACTTGGGTTCCTGAGTAGGTGGTGGTGGGATACCATACTGCACAGCAAACAACTTAAACTTTTCTTGGAAGTAAGTGTCCATATTCTCCTCTATCTCCCTCATCGTTTGCTCTTGAACTCACTGTTTTTCCTCTCACAGCATTCTCAATTTGAGCGCCCACATCCTCTACCCTCTAGAAGATCAAGCACCTCGTCTCAGAATTATACTCATCTTTATGGCCAATGTCGATCCCGTAACCAACCACTCGACCCGGGTGATCTTTCTATCCGAGAGTAAGGATAAGAGGTCGTCCTGTGTTTGAGAGACGAACTCTCTAGACTCCTCTCTTTATCTCCATTTCTCCTACGTAGTTCAACAAAATTACAAAAAATATCAAATATTAAGTGATAATTAAGTAATTAATGTAATATGGTACTGAATAAAGTTCAAGTAGCTTACAATATAGTCTTAGACAAGCGTGGTCGGCTTGTCAAACACCACGAGATATCCCTTGTTGTCAAGGATTGATCTTGCAAGAAGCCATGTCATCATCTTGTCTGGTAAGCTTGAAACAATGGATGAACAAGTAGACAATGATGAAGCAGTAGAAGGAAGGAAGCCCTTTGGATGGAAAACTTCACTCATCTCAACATATGAGTGTTGACCCATATGATGAGGATACAGGTTTTTGGCCACACTTCTCTTTTCCCTCTGGCTTCTTTGCATGTTATAGAAAACAAGTAAATGTGAGAATGTATAAAGTATAATTACTTAAATTAAGAATCCTATCATTGAACAATGTGTTTATAATTAAGATTTCCTTACCCTAAACTCTTCGGTAGAATGCATCTCTATGAACGAGTTTTAGTCCTCCTCGGAGATAAATTTGTAGAGCTCCCAAGGTTGCTTCCTGGTCTAGCTTTCCTTATTCCTCATGCAGGAGATCTAGCTAATCACATGCTCGGCCTTGAAATCTCTCCACTTGAAGTCACAAGAACTGAGCATCTCTTGCTTTTTCTGTAGATATTTTTTTATCTAGAGCTATTTATGTATGGTTAAGGAGGAAAAAAGAACACAATTATATTTTAAGATATCATGATATGAACAATACAAATAAACAATTTAATATATTTCAAACTTACTCATATTATTACTCGGACTTCCTAGGTATATAGAATCCTTCATCATGGTCATTACGTCTTAAAATATCATCAAAATCATCGATAACTAATTTGGGGATATTCCATGTGGATGGCGAGGTCTTATCGAACTGCTCATCATATTCATTTTCATCAACAACATCCCAAATGCCAAGAATACGTCTCTTCCCTACAATAACAACCAACTAACTATAATTGATAGGATTGACCATGTAAAAAACTTGCTTCACCTATGAAGCTACGATGAATGGATCTGCATGATGTCCTAGGCGATTTGGGTTCACAAGGGTTAAATATCTCTATTCGTCCTTCTTAAGACCGTGGTTATTATCAACCCAATTACAATAGAAAAGAGGAATCTTGAAATGCACATAGTCAAGCTCGTTAATATTCACAGTGACCCCATAGTATGACTTTCGTTTGTCGATTAATGTTTGATCCTTCGAACAAACAAATTATGAAGAAAAGACAATGACCATTACACCACTGTTCTGCATAGTGACTTCTTATCTTGGCGCTTTGTGTAAAAAAAAATAATCATTGATGGTGTATCCCTCATATGATATAACTTGAACTTTAGCATCATATGCCAACCATCATAATGTATTAGAAATATCATTGAGTGTGTCGGATAATTGAGCCATGACCCTTTCTTTAAACCACTAAACAAATGTGGCATTATTCTCCTTTACCAACTACAAATCCCCTTTAAGAGGATATTTACTCCTTAGAGTTTTCATGTGCTCATCTAAGTACAGAGGGACTTCACTTAGGTTTTGCAAAATATTTAATTCGGCCTTATATTTCAAATGAAAACTAAGTGAAATTCATTTCTAACCAGTAGTATCTTGACCCTCAAACCTCCCTGCATGTTTTGATTTTGGCACCCTAATTTATGTGCTTGGGCTATATACTATGGAATCCATGATGCTACTTCTTCAACAACTATTTTATTTAATATACTGGCCTTTGGTTTGGCTAGATTCATGACTCTACTCTTCAATGTACCCATCTCTCGTTTAAAGGGATACATATACCCCCCCCCCCCCCCCCCCAAACTGGCCCACATAGCTTAATCTCATGAACCAAATGAATGCCCAAGTGAGACATAATGTCAAAGAAATAAGATGGGAAATACATCTTAAATTAACACATGGTCTTAACTATATCAGCTTGTAAGTCATCTAACATTTCTAGATTTAGTACCTTACTAGAAATAGTGTTGAAGAAGATGCACAACCTTGTAATTGTGTATCTCACTTGTGTAGGAAATATCCCTCGAATAGCAATTGGAAGAAATTATTGCATTAACACATGACAATCATGGGATTTCATTCGTACTAACTTCAAATCATTCATTGAAACAAGTCTTGATAAATTCGAAGAGAACCTAGCTAGAACCTTTAGCCCATGCAAAGACTCATATAAGTTGGTCCTCTCCTTTCTTAATAGTGTGAACCAAGCTGGACAAAGATACCACCTCTTACCATGTTCTTGAGGATCCAATTTAGTTTGCCCCATAGCAGTCATGTCTGTTCTAACTTTAACCCCATCATTGGTTTTATCGGGGATATTCAAGAGCGTCCCAATAATGACATCACAATATTCTTCTTGATGTGCATGACATCAAGGCAATGTCGTACCTCCAAATAGTGCCAATAGGAAAGAGTCCAAAACATGGACCTCTCCTTATAACCACCCGCTGATATGCTCTTAGAGCTCTTTCCAAACATAGTTTAAATGCCCTTCACCTAGTCATATACTTCACTCACACGTAGAGGGAGACGAGCTTCTTAAAATTCTAAAAAGCCATTAAAATTTTTCCTCTTGCTTCGAAAGGATGATATTTAGAAAGGTACTTGTGAAAACCCATGTAAACATGACTCCCATAGTTCTATAGGCGCACAACCTCTATATCTTCTTCATATACAAGGCATGCACTCTTGCCCTTCACAACGTACCCAAAAAGATTTCCATAAGCTAGGAAATCATTGATTGTGCAAAAGATCATTGCACACAAAGTGAAATTTGATTTAGAGTAAGCATAAAAACCTAGAAATCTTTCTCACACAACAACCTTAAATCATCGATAAGAGGGGCAAGAGACACATCTATATCATTACCTGGTTATTTAGTCTAGATATAAGAAGCGTCAACATGATGTATCTACGCTTCATGCATAACTAAGGTGACAAATTATAGATAGTTAGAAGAACTAGCCAAGTGTTGTATTGGGTGCTCAAGGTCCCGAATGGATTCATTCCATCCGTGCAAAGATCTAGCCTAAGATTTTGATCTTCCCCACCAAAATCCATGAACATCTTATTGATGTTCCTCCATTATGGAGAATCAGCCGGATGCCTTAACAACCCATTTTTTTCCTCCCCTCGGCATGCGACCACAACAATTTTGCATTACTATCATCTGTGTAAAGTCACTCAAACCTTGGTATAATTGGTAGATACCATAGAACCTTGATCGATATCCCCTTCTTTCTAAACTTGCGCTTATTGTGCTTCTTCTTATGACAAAGCACTCCACATAATGGACATTTATCTAGATTTGTATACTCATTTAGATATAGAACACAATCATTTCAACACACATGGATCTTCACATAATCCATTCCCATAGGACACAGGAGTTTCTTGGCCTCGTAGGTAGAAAGTGGCAGTTTAATGCCCTCAGGAAGCATGTCTGATAAAACTTTAAACAAGTGTGTGAAACTCTTGTCAGCCTAATTGTGGTGTGCCTTCAAGTTGGAGAGTTTCATGAAAGTTGTCAATAGTGTGTGAAGTACAAGAAGGATACATAGGCTTCTCTGTAGCTCTAAAGATTTCATCAAACATATGAGGACATTTTGTGAAATGATCCTCAACATCTTGCATTATCTCATCTATTCTATCCTCTTACGCTCTATCCTCATCACTACCCTCATCGTACAACTTATTAACATTCAATTCATATTCATTGCAAGGTGTCTTCTACCTACTAGCTCACTTAAAAGCGCTTGCCCCAAAATCTAATATTTCACCATATCAATTTCACATCTTACAATCTGCTCTAAAACCTCGACGAATGAGATGATCTTAGATTTCACTAATGTCATGATAACCCCTTGAGTTATTTCAAACACAACAAGGACATAATATTTTCTTGGAATTATTTCCTACTTGGTGTCTAAGTGCAACTCTAGGAAACTCCTCAACCCCTTGTATGTATTCCATTGAGGTCCGATTAACGTAGATCTAGTCTCGATCCATTTCAAATAACTTCTAAGAAATAAACAAATAAACTTGATTAGGTAGTTCAAGGCAATGTAATTTATTATCAAAAACATTATTTTATACATTAAGCAAGTCATTTCAATTCCATTTCTAACACTTTTCACTAAAAAAAAAAATCAAATATCACAACAACTAGTGATTTCATTCCCTTAAACCTATTTTCACCATATTATTGCATCAAACCTATTTTCACCATTATATCAACTCAAACCAATATTTTAATCATCAACCATAGTTCAACAAAGAAAATATAGTGATTTCATATATTTGTCTAACTCTAACTACTTGTATATTTATTTATGCTTTATATAACTTCAAGAGAACAACTATGAACACAAAAGCACCTTGAATTAGAAGCCAATCCAAATGTTTTCAAGATGCACTTGGGAGCATGACAAATTAATGATCAAATTCTCCCAAATCCAATTTGTAAATTTCAAAACTAAGAATTAAACAATAGTAAGTGCATGTGTATTAAACAAATTTCAAAACTAAGTATTAAATTAAGTTTGAAACAAATATTATATATATACCACTACATATTCATAATATATTCCGTTTAACTTTTTTCATAATATATTAAAATAATTTGTTTTAAATACTTTTCATAATTATGAGTGAAATAATTAGCTATACACCTTGATCATCAAATATATTAAAATTATTTGGTAATATCATGTGTATCTATTTATGCTAGTGGCTAACAATCTCATCACGAAACAATGTAACACCCATCTTATAACAATAATTTGAACAAGTTAGCTAGCTAGCTCATACAAATTTTCTATTTATATAGAAAAAAGTGACAAAATCTAAACCTCATAAGATGATACACACTATAATTTTGGGAAGATCAATGATTACACATGCCACCAAATATTATTCTCCTTCCTAATCATTCCCTTAATCAAACAAGCTAGTTGACATTACATCAACCGGTGGTGTGGTATTATACACAATTACACAGCAGTGGATAGCCTCTCCCATGCTCACATATCCTAATGCTCTCATATCAACCCAAGTTCTATTCTAGAATAACTTAATATGTCACAAATACCCATCATAGGCCTAGCTTATTCACGTAATATACCCAACATACCAACCATTCTATTTCATGGACTTAGATTCACATAATATTTCCTCAAAACTTTGGGATGTCAATGGACCGGATCTAGACCGAATCCTTAAGGATCCAGATTCAGATCCATTTTTCAAGGATGGATCCAGATCCAGATCTATCGGGTATGAAAAGTAAGGATCTATATCCAGATCCAACAGATTCTGGTCCAAAACGGGTCTTTCATATTTTGCTTATTTTTTTACAACAATAATAAGTTTCAAATGTATAAGTCTATATTTTACATCTACGACAACAATCCAACTAAGGATGTAAGTTTAAAATTTGAATATAATTCATATAACTACTCAAATATTACAAAAAAAAAAACAAAGTATAAATGAACAAAATCAAATTTTTACATGTCTTTTAAATAAGAATACAAACAAGTACAAATTAGTAAATGAAAAAATAGGTAACAGATCCGGATTCGGGTACTATGGTTAGACCCCTACCGGGATCTGTTTTTCAGTCACAAGACCCAGATTCGACCCGGATCCGTCGGGTCTAAATTTTGAATGCCCGTATCCGCAAAAACAGTTATGGATCCACGGATTCGAGTCGGGTCCAATATCTATTGCATCCTTACTCAAAACCCTAGCTTATTCATGTAATATGTCACAAATACCCAGAATCAAAACACCTAAAATTCACGTAGCATCAAAACCCTAGAAAATTCACGAATCCAATTGAACCCTAAAACCATGCTAATTTTCAAAAAACTTTTTAGAAAAGGGTACAAACCTCAAATGCCAAAGTGTATAACGAATACTTCTTCAAATCAAGATGGTAGAGAGAGAGGGCAACGAAACAAAAGCTCCACTACTAGCTAAGCCATAGCCATGGAGTCACGTGTGAGTGGGAGAGAGGAAAAGGGGCTTCGACGTACTGGTATAATGGGAAAGGCAATGTAAGGGAATGGGAGTGGGTGGGTGTTTATGGGCTTCGAAATTAGGCTAGTGGGTGCTTGGAAATTTGTGGGGGATTAGGAATTAGGGTTTATGGGTTCATCAAAGAGGGTTAGAGAAGAAGATGAAAGTTCTGCTATGTGTTTTTGTGACTTATGTACTGATCTGTGTGCTCATGAAATATGAAATACAGAGTTACAAGTGCTGCGATTATTTAAAAAAGTGCAACATTTAATTTCAAGTGTTGCAGTTTATAAATAAGTGCAGCACTTATAAACCACAAGTGTTGTGGTTATTTTAAAGACCGCAGCATTTGACACTAATGATGCTGCTTTTTAAATAACCGCAACACTTGTGGTTTTAAATGTTGCGTTTATTTAGAAAATTGCAGCACTTGGAATAAACCTATATCTCATATCATTTAAGTGCTTCGAATTTTTTATTAGTTGAGTTTGGGACAAATTATATGAATCTGCTATTGGATCATGGGCCAAAAGTCATGTTGAACTTATCTAAGAAACCATAGTCGACTGCCCATTTGGGAAGTTTATCATGTACATGGACTAAAGAGACTTTGGGCCAACTCCAAGTGCCTTCGCCCTGTTGATGGGATCAATGACCAGAAACCTTAATGGGCCTATCCAAGAGTCCACTATTTGGAGTATATTGTGACGAACAACAAACATCCTAATCAGCCTAATCGTCTACTATAAGTAAGTACAACGTTTATGGCATACAAATGGTATTAGGTTCTCTCAAGTTTTATACAAACACACAGACACTTTTTCTTAGAGATGATTCTTGATCTTAAAGCAACGTACGTAACTAACTTATGTGTTGACGTGGAATTCATCGGACACCACCACCACCCTCAAGGTCATTTATCTAACTTGTGCGGTTATACAACATGCATTAAGATTCTGGCAAGCTCATCACTAGGCCATTCCAACATCTTCCAAGACATTATTTTTCTCATTAACACACAATTAATTTTCATTTTTTGAAAAGCAACATACTACATATTTCTCAAAGCTGCACATTAGCATTTTCTGTTCTAAGTTTCTTACAGATTATATGGGGTCGCAAGTGACTGCAAAAAACCAAAAACTATAATAAATGCTTGAATATTTTTTTTTTTTCGTATACAAAGTACGTATGAAACGATTTAGGTAAGCAGTCATCTAATTGGACTGTTTTCATAATATCATATAGCCTTAATTGATTACACATAACTTAAAAGAATAATATAAAGTTGATAAAGAGTAATATAAACACATACAGCCACACAGGGTTCAAATTTGAACCATGTTTTTGTAATTATCTTCTAGGCTCCTTCTGTTTCATTTTATCTTAACAAGGGATATTCTTTGTAGATTAAATGATTACACATAACTTAAAGAACTTTAATGCTTCAAAGTTGGGGAAAAAAATGTTATTTTCTTAGCTCTTTAATATTTAAGTACCAGCTATGCACTCAACCCGAAATTTGGTATCTGTACTTCGGAGTACCTATTAAATTATTTAGTTTTAAAGTTTCGACGATAAGAAAACCAAATTGGTTTTGTCCTAAAGTTTAGACTGTGACATTCTGTTCTAATACCTAGATAAAGTTGTCATCAATCGACAAATACCTTTGGAACCCATCTGGCTTATTATCGCTCTCTCTGCTCCCCATTGTGTCAACTACTTAACACACTCATGTACACCATACGTCCACTAATTTTGATTATTATGAGTTAGATCTGTGCATTGGGTCGGGTTAAGGCCGAGATATGGCCACATGCAAAACAAGTCCAGCGGGGGTAAGACAAAGAAGATGCAAAACGGGTCGAGTCGGGTGCGGCCAAAGGAGATACAAAACAGGCCGAGTTGGGCAGGGTTGTCCAAAGAGAGTATAGTTTTTATCTATAGAGGGTTGTCTAAAAAGAGTATAGTTTTTATCTGTAGAGCTCGAGGGTGATAATTTACCTATATCACTTCCAATTTTTGTTCGTAGACTATCGGCAAATAATTGGAAATAATTCATTACCTGATGGTGTTTAAAAGTCTCAAAAACTATTAGTCCATTATTGACCCGACTTGACCCATTAAGGACTCAATAAAACATAACCCTTTAAGAGACCTACCTATTAAGCCCATAATTGATTAAATCTTTTTACAAACAGGTCAGTTAAATGCCCTTAATGGGACCCCTTCCATTTGAACATGTCTATTATGAGTCATTAATAACAACCAAAACAACCGTTTAATTAATTATAACTAATTCAAGAGAATTCATGTGATGATCTTGTTAAAGATGGATCACTGCAACTGTAAAAGGGCTATAAGTAATATAAGTTGATAATTAACATAGGGTTAGTTATTATATGTCAGAAAGGGTCAATATATGTAACATTAGGTAATTTTAAAAAGCTATATAAAATAAATATGACGACAAGGATCACTCATAATCCTTCTCTAAATTTGATGGTCCTCAGTTTGACCCTAAATACATGAAGAAGATTGGTAAATATTGACCTAAATTACCTTTTGAAATTCAATGTTTTCGTAAAAGCCCCCTCTCCGCAACTCTGATGAGTATTGAGTAATATACTTATTCTTCCAATCCCTATGCTTTTCTTGCAGCTCGCTAGATTAGTTACTCCTTCTTTCGTTCTCTTTTATCTATTTATATTATTGGATCAGGTTAGGAACGTACCAATGTAATATTTAATACATATTATACTCCACTATTTTACAAGAGAGACAATATAAACCATAGATTCCGTCAAAAACAATTAAAATTAAAGATTTAAAATAAATCAGGAAACAAAAATAAAATTCTGTAAATGCATGACCAACATCAATATGAGTATTAATGAATAGTCAAAACGAAACACAGAAGGAAAATCTGGTGTTTTTAATTAATTTAGTGATAAAAATGGGTTCATTATTGTTATAAAAGGAGAGAAAAGAGGTCATAATAAAATCAAATTGTGGATACATTAGACCATAAAAGGAATGAATTCAAAGTAGATAGAAATCTATACAAAATCTCAATGAAAACCACTAAAGTTTAAGAATATTAAAAGAGAAGGAAGTAAGTAACACAAACAACAATATTGTTCAAAAGTTGACTTAACAAGCAATGCAACGAAATTGAGGTATGTCAACCACTTCTAACAAATCATGACCAGCCTCACCAGTCATATTTAACTTTGGAGTTTGGAGGCAAGAATTATCAGCATAAATTACAACTTTTCTTTGACTTAAATCTATGGTACAACTGTCAGCAACTACATCTGCATGAGCACTGGCGCTAGTCGATCTGCGACTGTACTGTCAAGTCTCTCAATGATCAAATTAATCTGTATTCAACTACAGCTAATTCGAACTGGATGTATATGTGAATATTTTGATGGTCACTTGAGTTGATACTGGCTCCTTCCTATATTGATACAAAGTGCAAAGTTCATGCTTTTGTTTATGCGTGTATCTTTCGTTCAGGAGTTTAGGTCAGTTAGTCATTCTGATTTTTGTAGATACTGGATGATGGTTACAATGCCAAGTTGCAAATTAGAATTATCAAGCACAATGGAAGTTACTATAAAAATGATAGAAGTTAATCTATGGAAAAAAAGGGTGAAACATCCAGAGGTGGACCCAGTATTTTCCGCCCGGTAAGTCACAATCGATAATCAAATGTATAATAATTTTTTTTTACCAAACAACCAAATAATAATACTAAAAAAAATCCAAATATTTAAACAGTATTCTCTTTATTCTAAAAATTGAGTAAATATTCAACTAAATCAAGCAATATTCAACAAATAAATGTTTATAACAACTAAATCAAGCAATATTCAACAAATAAATGTTAATAACAACTAAAGCAAGCAATATTCAACAATAAGTACTACGAAGACTTAGGATAATTTGAGGATTGACTTAATACTTTGTACTAATTAAATGGTATCTAGATGCTTCATAAGATTATTTGTACACTTTATTAATCAATAATTCTATTGTGTGCCTCCGAATATGTGACAATTGACATTCTCAAATCTCGATCATAATTACCTAGCTAGTAGTAATGCAGTGAAATCACATCAATCATTTTTCATTAATATGAAGTGGTAAAAGTCAATCCTTCTAAATATGTGTAACATTTTTCATACAAAAATTATTTACAAAGATCATCCAAATAGAAAATTGACAAGATCAGAATACTGACTAATAAATAACAAGCTTAGCTCTCTACCAAAAAATTTTATTTAAGGTACTATACATACAATTGATCAAACAATTACCAACTGTTGAACACAAACACTAACTACCAAATCATTATCAGTAGTCCCACTAAAAAAATATATAGCAATCTTAATAACCTTTGCAATGTAATTATGTGTTTCCGTCATAATTATCCCCATCAATTACAATATATTCACAATGTATATACATATAATTAAATTTGTTTGTGTGATGAAATCCACAATGTGTATATATTGTCACCAATACAAGCCTAATTTGACTAGGAAGACACCTAAACATAACAGAATTAGGAAGCTAATACAACTTCTTAAATACATATAGCTATTAATCTTACCACAAACAAACGAGATCCAACTCACCATTGCGCACAAGTTTCTTTATATTTGAAACAAAGTTAAGATTATTCATACGGTTAATTTGGTGGAATAAAAAGATTGGTAAGTTTATTAGTGATATTAAAAAAAACTATAGGTTAATGAGTGGAAATAGCGAAGGATTGGCGTTGGGTTGGACCATATCACCGAATAGATCGAAAATCAAGGAGGTTTGGAGGTGTGTTCGGTAGTTAGGGTATGTTCTAGCTAGTAGTATGTTGTCATTTGAGGGTTATATTGCTTATAAGCTTTGACAAGCTCTACTAATCAAGTTGCCAGTTTCCAAATTCCAATCAATTAGCCTGAAACAAAGCCATAAAAAGCTAGCACTCAACTCAAGTACTCAACTCCAATGAAATCCCAATTAAGTACTTAACTCCAAATCTCTAATGAACTCCAAATTCCAATCCCAACTCAAGTACTCAACTCTAATGAAATAATTAGAAAATAATTATTATACAAATAGTAGAAATAATTAAATAAAACCAAGAAATAACTCAATACTCAATTACTCAAATAAGAAATTACCTTGTGTCCTTGTGACTTTATGACTTTGTGAGACTATGATTGGGTATTTGGGTGAGTGACTGAGCCACTGAGGTCGGCCGGTCGGTGCATGGTTTGGGGAGGGTGTTCGGCTGTTTGGGGTGGAGCAGTGGAGGACTGTTGGTCTGCTGGACTGGAGCCGGTGTGGGCGTGCTTCCGACTAGCCATGTGCGGTGTGTAGGAGCCAAGGTCTGGAGCCGTGTGGCCTACCGGCGGGATTCGGGTGAAGACTGAAGAGTCTGAGGGAGGCTGGAAGTCCAGTTGGGAATGGGGAGGAATTTTTGAATTTTTTTTTTAAAATACTTTAAATTTTTTTTGGGCCCTGGTGAGTCATGTGACTCACCAAGCACAAAGCCCAGTCCGCCCTAGAAACATAAAAAAAGGTAACTAAAGTCTTGTAAATTTGGAATCTTTCAATCCGATGTGTTGGAATACAAATCCGAGATATGTAAAAGTGAACATCTTGATGGATAAATTAGTAATTTTTTCTTTAAATTGTAATTTTGAAAATCGAAGTTGTACTTATAAAATATAAAACTATAGTTAGAAAATTAAAAATTATACTATTTGCAAAATAAAAAAGTTTTGCATAATTTTAACTATTTTTGTTATTTTACGTTTTTTTAAGTTGTACTATTTAGATATGAATTTTCACTATTGCAATTTGCAAATGAAATCATTTTAGAAGATTCAAAAATTTCACTATTACAAATTTTATGACATGTAAGTCAGAGATATAGTTGGAATTTTCCCATATGATATTGCATTTTATTAATTGGTTAATGCAAATCAGTTTTCATTTTTGTACTACATACTAATATTTTATTATGAAAATTAAGTACTTCTTAACTTGATAGAAGATCGAGCAAATCAATAATAACTTTAGATTTCTTTTTTCCTAATGTCAATATTTATTCAATCCCTAGGATACAAGGGATGGTTTGATAAAATTTTTTTTATCAAATAAGCAATTATAAAATAATCTCTGGTTTATATAATTTACAACATTGGTTTCGTTCCTTGGTAGTCTTTTAAGTTGTTGAATGGACAAGTACTATGACCTTATAACCTACGTAAAGTGTGGATGCCAACTAGTTTGGTAGGTTAAAGTTTTGGAGGGTGATATCTAAGACCCATCTACATCAATTTTTGCCTTGCCGCTTGTGACTATCTTTACCTTAAAAAAATAATGACCTTTGCAAAGTAATTGTAATTATAGACAATCATAAGTGGAGGTAAATCTACTATAGTTGGTTTATGACAAACTTAGAAACATAAGATACAAGGATGCTATAGTTTGAACAACAAGATGGAGACTGTATAGAATAAAAGAAACTCTATTAAGTTTGGAAAGATGAAGAGAAATCAAGGCAAGAATCAGAAAAATCAGAGAGCAGAGGAAGAAGAAGAGGTAGAGCATTTGAGGATCGGAATTTCATTCTTTTATTTTTGTTCTCTATCCTTTTAAAAGTAAATCAGACATCTTGTTTATATAAATACAGATGTAACCACTTTCATGAAAACTAGAAAACCAATTGTAATCAAATCATGTGACTAATAACCTATTTTTGGGAGTACATTCCATCTGCCCCTCCCCCCCTCTCAAGATGGACTTGGATTCCAGTTCTGAATTGGTGGCTGGGACACAAGGCCAATCTTGAAGGAGAGAAATTTTATGGTGATCAGTTACTAGAGGTTTTGTCAGGATGTCAGCAAGCTGTAATGAAGACTTTACATGAGTAGTATGTATTAAGCCAGATTAAACATTTTCCCTAATGTAATGAACATCGAGGTTTATATGCTTAGCTCTTAAATGTTTAGTCCTTTTATGAACGCAGGGATTCTCTGCTATGAATTGTGCTTCCATATTATCACAAAATACAGTGATAGGATAAGGAACTAACTTTAATCCCTAATTCATTAAGTAATCGTTTAAGCCAACTAGTCTCACTTATTGTTTAACGCATACTTCGATACTCAGCTTCAGTAGAGCTCTTAGAAACAACTTTTTGTTTCTTTGTTTTCCATGAATTTAAGGAACCTCCAAGTACGACACAATACAGTTAATGATCTGCTAGTATCATTGTAATTATCCCAGTCAGCATCTGGGTATGTAGTGAGGATCATAGGAGAAGTAGTTGGGAAGAACAATCCAAGATGTAGAGTACCCTTAAGATACTTTAAGACATGATTTGTTGTTGAAAGATGAGGCTTTCTAGGAGTGTGAAAAAATTTACTCAATTGTTGCACTACATAGGATATATCAAGCCTTGTAAGATTCAGATACATAAGTTTTCCAATAATACTTCTATAAAGCTTGGGATCTTCTAAGACTTCTACATAATGCATACTAAGTTTAAGGCCCTTTTACAATGGAAAAGAAATAGGATTGCATCCTTTAATATGAGTGTCTCAAAGCATATCAAGTATATACTCCCTGTGATTCAACAAAACCCCAGAGCTAGTCCGAGATACCTCTATGCCAAGAAAGTATATTAGACTTCCTAAGTCCTTTATTGTGAATTCACTTTGTAAAGATGACTTAATGATTTGATGATATCCTAATCATTTTTGGTTACCAGCAAGTAATCAACGTATGCTACCGTAACCAAAATAGATTTTCTAGATCTTTTAAAGAACATAAATGATGTTTTTAAGATTGCTTTTATTCACTTCAAACAAAGAAGTTTGACAATTCAATGTTCCAACATCTAAAGGCTTGTCTTAACCCATAAAGAGACATTTTTAATGTGCAAACTTGCCTAGGATTTTCCTTGATATACCCTTGAGGAGGAGTCATGTTTACTTCTTCATCAATGTAGCCATAAAGAAAATCATTATTGATGTTTAGTTGTTAAATGTCCCAATTATGAGCAGCAACCAAAGCAATGATAGTCCTCACTATTGTGAATTTTTCCACTAGACTGAAATTGTGCAAGAAATATTTGCCTTTGATTTTCTTATCACCTCTAGCAACCAAAATAGACTTACACCTTTCAATAGTCCCATCAGGATTGAACTTTGTTTTATAGACCCATTTTAAGCAATTGTCTTGTTTCCAGGTGGAAGAGATGTAAGATCCCAGGTTTGATTAAACTCTAAAGTCTTGATTTTATTCTGCGATGCATTCTAGAAAATTCTTGGCTTGAGAATATGAAGATAGATCAAACTTTGACAACATGATTGATAGACTATGGGCTTGGTGCTTGTTCATAAATAAAGAGTTAGTTCTATGAAGACATTAAAGCTAGTCAAATTAGAGGATGCATGCAGATACTATAAGGGGAGCTTCTGATCAAGTATGTAGTCTAAAAACTTCTTTGGAATTGATCTCAGTCTACTAGATGATCTTGGTGGATCAAACAAATTTTAAAGCTTATTAAGATAAGCATAATGAATGTTTTTGCATATTTATATTGTAGATATCATGTCTAGTGACAACAATAGCTCATCACTTTTCAATTTGTCTTTGATCCTTGAGAAGGATAAATTGAATGGGAAAAACTTCCTTGATTGAGAACGAAAAAGAATTGTTTTTAAAGGTCCAAAGGAAGAGAGGATGTTCTTGAAACCCCTATCCCAACCCTAAGCTCAACTCCTATGGATGCTGAGATAACTTCTCATAAAGTTATCTTGGAGAGGTTGGTAATTGTTACCTGCCTCATGTTGGCCTCCATGGACTCTTTCCTCCAAATTAAAAGAAGTTTGAGAAAATGGATTCATATAGCATTATTTAGTAATTGAAAACTATGTTTGGACTGCAAGTTAGAGATAAGAGGTATGAGACTCACAAAGCTATCCTTGATTGTCAGCTAGAAATAGGCAAGCCAGTGGGAGAACATGCCTTCAAAATGATAGGTCATTTGGAAAACATGGAAAGACTATGCTTCCCTTATAGCCAAGAGTTGGCTATTAACATTATACTCCACTCACTTTATGATAGATTTAAGAACTTCAAGTAAAATTTTCATGTGAATGGAGTGGAGAAAACCCTTGCTGAGTTATATGGGATGCTCATTACCGCTGAGCAAAACATCAAATTTGAACCTAAGAAAGATGTTCTAATAGTTCAAAAAAGGAAAGGGTTTAAGAAAGTTTGGGCTGGCAAAATAAAGGGGTAAACAAGGTGTTTTTGCCAAAACCTTTGCAAAGCCAAAGGCTACAACTAAGCCAAGGGTGGTAGCTAAGAACAAATGCTTCTACTGTGATGTGGTTGGTCATTAGAATAAGAATTTCCCCAAGTACTTGAAGGACAAGAAGTCTAGTGCTTCTATTTCAGGTATCTATATTATAGAAATTACTTTAGTACCTTGTACTTCTTCTTAAGTATTTAATACAGGTTGTGTTTCTCACATTTGTTAAAATGTGTAGAGACTCAAAAGAAGTAGGAAGCTGGGAAGATGGGAGGTAGAAATGCGTGAGCTAATGGAGCAAAGGTTGTTGTCATAGTAGTTGTAACTTATTATCTACCTCTTCCTTTTAGATTAGTATGAGAACTAAATAATAGTTATTTTGTACCTAGTAGTGATAAAAACATTATTTCAATTCATGTATTAGATCATGAAGGATACTCTTTTACAATAAAAAAAATGTTGTTTCTCAATCTATAAGAATGACCTGTTTTATGTCGCCGCTAACAATACTAATGGGTTATATCTACTTAACCAAGATAAGCCCATTCTTAACATAGAAAGAAAGAAACATAAATCAAATGATATAAACCCCACCTATCTATATCATTGTCATTTGGGCTATATAAACCAAAATGTTATTTAGAAGTTACATAAAGATAGGCTTCTAACATCTTTTGATTTTGAATCATTTGATGTATGCGAGTCATGTTTGATTGGAAAAATGACAAGATCACCTTTTTCATGAAAAGGTGAAATAGTCAATTAACTATTGGGCCTAATACATACTGATGTGTGTGGACCATTGAGTACAAAATCTAGGAGAGTTTATAGCTATTTCATAACCTTTACTGATGATTTAAGTAGATATGGGTATATTTTTAATGAAACATAAGTCAGAATACTTTGAAAATTTCAACCAATTCTAAAATGAAGTAGAAAACTAACTTAGTAAGATAATAAAAGCATTATGATTAGATTATGTTGGTGAATATTTAAGCCAAGAATTTAGTGATCATTTGAAGAATTGTGGGATTCTTTCACAATGGACTCCACCTAGAACACCTCAAATGAATAATGTGTTTGAGAAGAGAAATCAAACTCTATTGAATATGGTTTGATCTATGATGAGTCTTGCTGACCTTCCAGTATCCTTTAGGGGACATGCTCTTAAAACTGCTACTTTTAAACTAAACAGGACTTCATCTAAGGCAGTTGATAAGACACGTATGAGTTATGGAACGTAAAAGTTTATAGTTTGTCTTATTTACACATTTGGGGCTATGAGGCTTACGTTAAACGTTTACAGCCTAAAAAATTTGCTCCTAAAGCCGACAAATATTTCTTTGTAGGTTATCCTAAAGAAACATGGGCTATTACTTTTACAACCATCATGAAAACAAAGTGTTTGTTGCTAAGGATGGTACCTTTATAGAAAAGGATTTTATTTCCAAAAAGGTAAGTGGGAGTAATGTATTTCTTGAAAAAGTTCAAGAAGTCTAACAAACGGATGTGGTTCAACCCATGTTAGAAGCAGAAGTACATGTGTCATTGCCTGCGGTAGAGCTAGTGCATCTAATTCATGAACCCTCTCCCATGCTTGACCTTGTGTTAGAGGAAGAGTATTCAATGGTTGAACCTCCTACTTCTTTACTCGAATCTAATTAGAGTGAAAATTCTCAAATCGTTGAGAAGGAAACTTTTCCTGTTGTTGCCCCTCGTAGATCTAGTAGACCAAGAAATCCACAAAAAAGATTTGTGGACTTCTTGTTAACTGAAAGTTCTAAAATAATGATTTTAGAACACGAGGAACCTACTAGCTACAAAGATGCCTTAACGAGTCAAGACTCCAAAAAATGGCTTGGAGCCATGAAATTTGACATGGAATCCATGTATGTGAATCAAGTATGGGACTTGGTTGATTTTCCTGATGGGGTTACACCTATTGGTTGCAAATGGATTTTCAAATTAAAAATAGATAAGGATGGAAACATTGATTTTTCAAAGCTAGATTGGTTGTGAAATGGTTCAGGCAGATTCATGGTATTGACTATGATGAAACCTTTTCACTAGTTGCGATGCTTAAATCCATTTGAATAATCCTAGAAATTATTGCCTTCCTTGATTATGAAATTATATATGCAAATGGATGTCAAAACCTCTTTCTTGAATGGGTTCTTGAAAGAGGATGTGTATATGACACAACCCGAGGGTTTTGTGGATCTAGAGAATCCTAGGAAGGTGAGTAAGCTTCAAAAGTCAGTTCATGGACTGAAGCAAGCATATCGGAGTTGGAACCTTTGATTTGATGAGGCTATCATATAGTTTGGTTTTCTTAAAAATAAATAAGAATCTTGTGTATACAAGAAGTTTAGTGGGAGTAGCATTGTCTTCTTGGTTTTATATGTAGATGGCATATTACTCATAGGAAACAATATTCCCATGCTTGACTTTGTCAAAGAATGGCTAAAGAATTTTTTCTCAATGAAAGACCTTGGAGAGGCTGAGTATATTTTGTGAATCAAGATCTGTAGAGATAGATTTAAACGATTAATTGGACTTAGTCAAAGAACTTATATTGATAAGGTTCTTACTAGGTTTAATATGGAAAACTCGAAAAGAGGTTTCCTCCCCATGCAACATGGTTTGTCACTAAAGAAGACTCATTGTCTTTCAAACATTTATGAGATTAGGTGTATGACTAATGTACCTTATGCCACGGCTATAAGGTCCATTATGTATGGCATGATTTGTACTCAACCAGATGTCTCAATGCTTTGAGTATGTGTAGCACATTCAAATCAAATCCGGGTGATGCGCACTGGAATGAAACTAAGAATGTCCTTAAGTACTTAAGAAGAACTAAGGATCATTTCTTTTAGTGTATGGAGGTGAAAGTGAGTTGGTTGTTGAAGGTTACACGGATGCGAGCTTCTAAACAGACAAAGATGAATTTCGATCTCAATCTGGGTTCATCTTTTGTCTAAATGGAGGGATAGTGAGCTGGAAGAGTTCAAAGCAAAGCACCAAGATGATTCTACAATAGAGGATGAGTAAATTGATGTAGCTAATGCAGCAAAAGAAGTAGTTTGGACGAAAAAATTCATTTGTGAACTAGGAGTAGTACCTAGTATTGGAAATGGTCACTACGATTATAATGACATCATCACTCAAAGAAAGGAACCAAGATCATACCAAAGTCCAGACATGTACTTAAAAAGTTTCACATCATTCGTGAGATAGTGGAAAGAAAGAATGTGATGGTTTGCAAGATTCACACGGACGATAACATCGCTGATCCGTTAACTAAACCATTGCCTCATCCCAAGCATGAAAGTCATACTAGGGCTTTAGGGATTAAACATATTGGAGAGTAGATTTAGTTATATACTATTTTATTTTAAAATTAGTCACAGACTTAAAACACTTAGATATGTATGTTTATGTTTATCAATAAAGTAATTATTCTTATTTAACTATGGGTTGGTGTTAAATAAAATGTCCAAAGTATTGTATAACATTCGATGGGTTTGTCAAATACGTGATTTGATGAATGAAACCCTATCTAGTGAACCAAAGTTATAAATACTATTAGTCCCTGATCCGAAACATTAAAATTGGACATAAATGATTCTTTTAAGGGCTAGTTTGTAAGTTGATTGATAGCTTAGTTTCATGGGCTATAGGGACATGGAGATGTCTAGTAATTTACATGGATATGTATATGGATACCTATTAGATAGACCTACTTGATATTCTTCAAAACGTTTCAAGAATTTCATTTGTTATATTTAATGGATTCCTTGACATAAGTGCGACGCTAGTCTTATTTACTGATTAATATGTTTTTGACAATCTCAAACGACGTGTCGTAAAAGGAGATTATAAAGGGAATGTTCAGGTCTGCTAAAAGTTAAGTGGGAGTTTTGGTTGTGCAAGATTATATAAGTCCTCCTAATTGTTAGGATTGGTGTCTTAGGTCTCTTGAAGAGTAAGAACTACAAAATGCATGGCCGTGCTCAAATGGATTAAGAGTAGTTAACAATTTATTTCGACAGTTCAAGCGCGAATTTTAAGAAATGATTTGAATATTAGTATAGATAACATTGGATGTCATTCTATTATCAAATGTGACATTAAGAGCTTAAGGAATTTGTGGTTATACACTTGATCTATGACAAGTGGGATATTGAAGGAAAATGTCCTTTGATCAAGTGTAACAAATTGAATATAAGATAGACAAATTATGGAGATAATTATAGTCGGTTATTTTAAGGGATCATAGTGTTTTGCTAGAAACCGATTATGATTTGTGAACTAATTTGATTAGTGCACGACTAATAATAAACCGTCCTATGAGGTCACATATATAAATTTATGATTGGATTAAAGTGCAAAAGAAGTTAAGAAGCTACATGGTCATGCTTATGTGAAGTATGGCCTAATGAGTTTATTTTGTAACATAAGAATGTTATTTATAAATAAATCATTGTTATGAGAAATTAAGTACTCCACTTAGCCATATTCTCTCAAAGTACTTCCATCCTCTTTGCCATCACCAAGAAAAGCAATAAGGAATTGTTTCTTATTCTGTACTAGTATACGTGGGGATTCAATCGTTGCTTGTGAACCAACACTAGAGGAGCAACATTTAGTGTTCTAAAGATCTCCATATAGAAGTGTGAAGTGTTATAGGCTTTGTGGAAATAATGCTTCAAAGATATATATTTCTAATCCTATAACTTATATTGAAATGTAGATGAGATCCTGTTGTATTCTAAGGATCTCCATATACAAGTGTGAAGTGCTTTGATCTTTGTGGAAATCACACTTTAAGGGTATGAAATTCTTTTCCTATAATTCGTATTGAAATGTGCATGAGATCCTATTGTAAAAGTAAGAAAATATTTCTTGAAATTATGTTTTATGTATTTACATTCTTACAAATTGCCACTCAAGAATTAGCTCTATCAACTAGCCCACTAACAATCATAATATAATCACATCCTTAATCATAATATAAATGCAATATGTATGAAGGAATGCTATGGGAAATTGAAATTAAACATACTTAGTTCATACGAGGACTAATATCTTAATAAACTTATGTGACCCCATGCATGACCGTGATTCTTTTTTAAAATAAGAAAATGATCTCACCAGTCATGAGACCCAAGAGTCGATAAAATGATGAAATATAAGAGATACCAAGCCGTGAAGGACAAGGAGAAAAATCCTGCCTTACATACTAGGATGATTAATCCACCTTAATTTTATAAATCCCAACTTTATAAGGCAGACCCCACCACCCCAAAAACATATTATTTTTTAATATCAACACACATGACTTTTCTCTACCCTTAGCTTAGCTTTTTCATACTATAAAAAATAAAAAAATAAAAAACCTAAGCTTTTTCACCTGTCATTTCATTATTCTTGTACCCTCTTCCTCCCCCTTTCCCCCCTTATTATCTCATTCTCCAAGTTATGCATAAAATTAAAAACTAATTGCAATAAGTTAAGTTAAATATCTCCTGCTCAGAACAAAATACCAAAGTCACAAGTAAAGCTTTAGCCAAATAATAGGCGTTGAGAAAAAATGGGTAGAGCTCCTTGTTGTGACAAAGCTAACGTGAAGAAAGGTCCATGGTCTCCTGAAGAGGATACTAAGCTCAAATCCTACATTGAAAAGAATGGCACCGGCGGTAATTGGATCGCGCTGCCTCAGAAAATCGGTAACCCTAGCAATATATATTATCTTCTTTTGCTATGAAAAGATACTTAAATTTTCTCATAATCTTGGTCATTACCTAGCTGACATAGCCTTTTCTTTCACATTCAATTCGAATGTTACCTAGCTAGTCAAAATCTCTCTATACCACTGCCTTTATGACCTATTCTATGCCAAAATTTATCTATTGAGACCGATTGAGATGAGAAAAATATATCTATAATCAGTTTTTTCCTAGTTTTTTTTATGCAAAGAAAGTCATAAACGACAAAGCAACAATCTATGTAGACGGGATTTGATCCCTCGTCTTAAATACTATCCTCTAAGACATTAACTAACTAAGTTAGTTGACATTCACATCAATTTTTTCCTAGTTAATTGTTGGTTGTACTATTTCTTATGCTATTTTGTGTGAAATTTCTAGGGCTTAAGAGATGTGGAAAGAGTTGTCGCCTTCGATGGCTAAACTATCTCCGGCCAAACATTAAGCATGGAGGATTCACTGAAGAAGAAGACAGGATTATTTTAAGCCTCTATGTGAGTATTGGTAGCAGGTATGTTATAGTTATTTTTTTTACTTAGGTTTGGCATAAATATAGACCTAGCTAGCTACCGGCTAGTCGGCTACCCTACATATTATAAGGTTAAGGAAATATTTATGATTTTGGATGAACAGGTGGTCTATAATTGCAGCTCAATTGCCAGGAAGAACAGACAATGATATAAAGAACTACTGGAATACTCGATTGAAGAAAAAGATTTTAGGGAAGCAACGGAGAGATCAACAACATGGTCGAAAATCGAGCAAATTAATAATTAAGCAAGAGGAAGATAGATTGGTTGATCATATTCCATACACCCCGAATTTTATTCATTATAACCAAAGCTCATATTGGCCACCCCACCTTACCAATTTCCCTGGGGCGAATCCCATAACTAATTACTCGAATCCTTCGTCCGAGGTTTTACACGGCCTCAGCGATGATCACGCATCCCTTCAAAAATTGTTGATGAAGGCTAATGGAGGGCATTATGATAGTTCTGATAATGATCCTCAATTCTTACAACAGTACACAAGTGGTAACAGCGCACAACCTAGTGTCTTACCTACTATCCTACCGGATTGCATGATTGGCAGAGAAATGACAGATTCAACCCTCTATAACCCTAAAGGTGAAGGTGGAGGGCTAGGATCGTTGGAAGGACAAAGCCATACTTTCCCACCGGAACTCGAGGAATTGATGAGTAGCAACCCACCCAGGTTGGAAGCTGATGGTCTTGAGCTCTATTATGGCGATTATGGCAACAATTTGGCTAACAATGATCGATCAAAGTCGGATGCTACGACTTGTGGGGAGAGCTCGGGATGGGGTGAGATGAGCTCGTTGGTTTCTCTTCCAATTTTGGAATCAGATTGTAGTGTTTTGATTCAAGGAATTGGAGAAGAAGCTCCATTTGAAGAGCAATTGAGGTACTCTGGTGATGATTAATAATATTGTATGAGTATCTCATAGTTTTGTGCAAATTCTTTTGTGTAGGAAAGTATGGGTGAATTTATCAATTAAGTTCTTGTGATATAAATTTTTTTTGTCTGTGTTTTCGATATTATTATTTTATATCGTAAATCTAATACATATCCATAATAAATTCATTATATTTCGTGTACAATAAGCTCAAAAATAAAATGAACGTGGGTGTGTTAGTTTTACTATAAAAGATTACTAGCTTCATTATTTAAGTTTTAGTTTAAATTAGTTGTTGAGATGAGTCTGAGTGTAATGCACAAGTTAGATATTGAATAATTGGATCTAGCATATCGTTTTCTCATATATGGCCTAGCTAAGTTCTTTCATAAAACCTAATTTCGTGAAACGAAAAATGTCAATCATATAAAGCCGTCTCTATCTTGCTTATACCTGCCTCGCATAAGACGTTCTTATTAGTGTATGACTAATATTTCATTTGATATGACACAAGGGTTTTCAGTAATTTTTTTTCATTTTTGAGGTTATTTTTTAGAATTGAAATTGTACTATTATTAATGAAATTGTACTATAAATTGTACATTGTTTCATTATTTTTGCATGACCCATTGTTTTACCTATATTTTTTTTTAAGTTATACTTTTGAAATAAAATATACTATTTGAAAATAAAGTTATATAAATTTTTACCATTTTAGTTATTTTGATTTACTTTTATTTTTTGAAATTATACTATCTAGATATGAAGTTGCTCAATTACAAATGAAACTATATTAATAAGAAATGAAATTGCACTATTATAAAATGAAGTTTCATATAAAAAAGTGTGAAATATGGTTACAAAAATATCTCAGAGATATATTTGGAATTTTCCATTTCATTTCCAAATATTTTTTTTTGCATAAACTTTAGCCTTTAAGTTTTTTTTTTTAAAAAAAATATATATATTTCTTGAATAACTCAAGTAGCTTAGTTGATTAACAGTGTGAATATCAAACTTTTTTCATAATATAGATATAATTGTAAACTTAGAGTACATTTGAAGAATTTTTCTTGGAGTTAGAATGAAATGTATATCAAGTTTTCAACCTATTATTGGGTTGGTGAATGCACAAGAATCCTATGAAGACTATGGAGAATATGTAGAAAACGTACTAGAAGTATTGGGTTACCTTTTTTTAAAGGTATTTGAGTATTCTTACGACTCTCAGTTGATAAATAAAATGTATTCGTTAACAGCAAGCAGTACATTACATTTAGAATACGACAAGCAGAGAAGTAGATGCCCTTAATCTGTGTAAACATTCTTACAGAATACGAATTATTATTTAACTCTATTGTCTTCTGTTAACCTGCATGTTGTTAGTTGCCAAAAACCATATAGATAATCCCTCTTTTTTTCTGTTTTAGATGTTAATTAATTATTTTGTCTCGAATACTAATGAGATCTGGCAGATTCGCCAAATTAGAATGAGCAGTACTTTGCGCATTATGCATGGAGTGTTTATAATTCAGTAAATTGCTAATTTATGTTTTTACTACTATATACAAAGTCTATAAATCAAGGAACTAAACTACTTATCTTCAATATGTTTACTAAGAGTACGTACTTATTGAGTTTTCATGAAATCATTGGCCTATTTAAATTTTTCTTTCTTATATACTATAGGATTGATGCAATCTAAAAATGGCCTAATGGACCTAATGTTTTGAGATTTTCCTAATTTATAATTGATATAAATATATCATGAGTACTTTTATAATTTTATTTCTATATCTTAAATCATAATGTATATATTTGATATTTATTTTTCTTTATTTTATATTTGTATTTATATATATATTTATATATGATGAATAATGAACGATTGTAGTGTGTTGCCCTTTGCTACCCCTGAAATCCCCATAGAAGAGTTTGATTATAATACGTAATCGCCACAGTCTTGAACAACGCTCAAAAGGAGTGTTAAGTGCCCGCTCATAAGCTGAATTTCGGTGTTTCAGTGAACTGAGTGGCCGCTCAGTTCACATAGTGAGCACCCGCTCGATCAGAAGGAAAAAATCTCTTCTGAGCGCCCTCTCGACAACCTCTTGCTACCCGTTCGTTTTCTTTTGTCTCTCAACTTGCCTTGAACAGAGCGGTCGTTCAGGTCTTTTCTCTTGAGAGGCCTCTTGGTTCTTTTTTTAAGCGATCTCTTGGCTTCTCTTCTTGGCTTTTCTACTATACATCTCTATTCCTCGGCTCTCATGTTTATGCCAACTAGATACCTACATCAAGCCAATAAAAATACATATAAAAGCAGAAAAGACACGGAAAATAAAGGGAAATAGGTCTAAAACACGACAAATACTCCTAGGTCTAGATCATGCATAAAGTGATGCAAAATGGCTCAAAACGGGACAAACTCGGGCCAAAAATAATACGAAAACTCTGCTAGGAAGGCACAAAAGAGTGAGATAAATGTCACTCATGTTCATTGTACTTGAATGAATACTTGAGAGTTATCCTAAAGTTTATTTTTCTTAGTATCATAAAGCATATTTTGATGTTAACTTTAATTTAAAAGTTCATGATGTTTTAGGGCTAAATTATATGAATCTACTTAATTTAACCCTTTTTCTTAGTTGAAGTATGTCAAACAGTAGCCTGTTTAGATTCATCTCTTCATTAAATAAGTTAATCTTCAACTTATTATATGTATAAACCATACCTTGCACATTAAAATATTGCACCTTGCTTTATTTAAATTTTACACCTTTTATTTATGCATAATCTTTTATTTAAATTGTTTGATCATATTTATCTATTTGCACCTACAAGACCTATTGAAGTGGAACCATGTCTAAATAAGATAAATTTGGATAACTAGTTTTAGGATCCTTAATTTGATTTAAACAAAGTGATCACCTAATCTAGATTTATTGGCATAATTCTTAACTTACAAACTCACCTAATGGAGAGTGTACTTCTTTTGTATTTGCGTGTGCCTTTGGAACTATTAAACTTAAGTTGTTCCACCTAAAAGGGAATTGCTTGCACATCATTCATCAATAGACGTAGCTAAAAGTCGCGTAGCAAACCCTGTACAACCCATAAATTTAATAAAGCACCAGTGGGGAAGGCTCCTTCCCTTTCTCCTTGCCAAGAAGGGAAGGTTGAGTTCTGAAAAGCCGATCCTTTAAGTGATAATTCAATCATTGAATTATCAACCCAAATACCTTTTAGGCCACCTTTATCCATTAAAAATTTTTCCCCTACAAAATTGATGACTCTGCTAATGGTTAGTCCCCCCCCTCGCCCCCTCCCCTAAACCTATATTAGCTTATAGACAGATGCATGAACTTTAGCTTTCCCCCATGCTCCCATATCCATGCCATGTAGCTCCTAGAGAGCATGGCGACCTTAGGTGGATCTTGGATTAACCACATAGTAAGTCTTATAATAGGACTCCTATAGCTTCACCCTATCTTCCTTGAGAGGCAAGGCCTTGGACCTCTCCATTTTGTGGTTCAAAACCACTTGTTTTTTTCCCAAAGTGCCTTAAAACTCTCATTAGAGCATAGAAAGTGAGCATCATGAGACTTGGGATGCACACCACATAGCCATTTTCAACCCCAATCATGGTCATAACTTGCCACCAAGGCATCAACCATCTCACTAAGAACTCTCCCTTAGCATAGCAGCCCATCCATTCCTTCTATGGAGAAATAGTTTAAGAGCTTCTACCTAAAGGTGAAGCCCTTTTTGTTATACTTCTCAAGGTTCTCCTGAGAGACCATAAGCGTCAACCTCTCCATTAACCAAACCTTCCAAAAAAGTAAAAGGGGAGAAGAAGAGCAAAAATAAATCAAATGTTCTTGACATTGTAAAGAAACTCGAACAAAAGCAACTTACTTGTAACAAGACAGGGCACCCACAATACCAAGAGAGGACTTAGCATAACGCAAATCTAGGCCAACTGTGAGTTTGCCTACAACTATGGGTATCATATTCCTACCCTCCTCACTTTGTTTCACAATCTTCAAAACCAAGGAAAAACCTTCGTTTAACTTATTGACAAAAACAAAATAGGAAACAAACAATAATGCAAAGCCCTTCTCCTAAAGACTTGAGCTCTTGGCTCTTGAGTGGGAGGATCAAAGTGGGAAATTATCCTCTCTTGGTCTATCCTACTCCTAAACACTATATCACTAAGGTACTTACCTTTGAGGCACAAGTACCTCTCAAAATTAGCATAGCATTGCTCTTTGACCTCTGGAAAACATGGTTACCTAGTAACCAACTAACTTATATTGGCTTCATACTCTTTCAATATGGAAATGACTTTTTTGTTTTTAGACTAAAAAGTGTGGGACTTGAGATCCCAACATCGAGCAATTGTGTGGAAGAAGTTAATATCAAGCTTTATAAACCTCATTGTAGAGAGGACACCTAACCATATAGTGTCTAGCCCAAACTTTTCACTTTTGGTTGAAGAAATCGTTCTTGCATTCAAAGAGTTCTCAAAGGTGGAAGCCATTTTAGGTTTACTTAAGAGCAAGAAAGTTTTAGGCAAGGTGTTTGGGCATCAAAGAATATAAGCAACCACATCCAAATGATATTTGTAGCTCAAAATCTTCAAAAACTCTAAATAATCACAAATACCTTCGTAGACAATGGAATTGATATTGTCCTTATTATTCACCATTGCAATTGGCTCCGCCATTATTATAATTAAGGTACTCTAATTTGCAAGTGGATTTTGTAAAGCATTTAATTAAATGGATGAACTCAAGATTGTAATTGGATTCACCATTAAAATCGATTTAAAATTAATGAAATGAAGAATGCAATTGTTGAATTTGATAATAAATCAAGTAGAGAGCATCAACGTGATTTCAGCTAAAGTGTGAGAAAGGTTGATGAATTTTGTAAAGAGAATCAACATGATTTGTGGGCATGATTAGTGTGAGATAGAGAGAATCACGGTAAATTTGAGCACAAGAAAGAGAGAATCAACCATAAAAAGCAAGAAATTACTATTCTACTTCCAAAAGTACCTTCTTCTACATACTCTCGAGTATAGGATAGACAACCTACAGTTACCCCAATGCGTGTTGGATCTGTAATGTTGTTTGTCTAACTAGGTACCACATATCCAAAATCAACCCATTCTGAGTTAATTTAAGCCCAATTTAATATGATCCTACATTGCCGGACTTGGAAACTTCCACGAACATAGCCCAGACTTGGCACTCCTTTTCCAAAGCCTAAAAAGTCCGCTCTTACAAATTAAGGCCAACCCACCTTATACAAACATGGTAATCAGAGAGTGAGCACTCTGAGCTACAGCCAGCAGGTGAGAACATGGCGGTGCCCCTCCTACGGTCCAATTTTTCTCCCACATTTCAGGTCAGCATCCCAGAACACCTCCTCTTTTCATTAACCAATGTGCCTTCTGTTTGTTAATTCGCGCAACATTCTAATTTCCCACTACTTTAACATTCAATTTGTAGAAATGAAAATGAAAATAAAATTAAAAATATAAGCAATATTAGCTTGTTTGATTTACTTTAATATTGGCACCTAATTTGTGGAATTGGCCGTTGTTTAATTTGACATCATTTTTTTTGGCTGTGTAGTCTATGTGTTATTTTGTTATAAATGCTTCAGTATAATGAAAATGAAGGCTATGTTTATTGAGCCATGTGAATAGCTATTTCCTGTAGCTTGGACTTGA
Organism: Dysphania ambrosioides; assembly: GCA_026401315.1. Classification (NCBI taxonomy): domain Eukaryota; kingdom Viridiplantae; phylum Streptophyta; class Magnoliopsida; order Caryophyllales; family Amaranthaceae; genus Dysphania; species Dysphania ambrosioides. The sequence continues at coordinate 5,896,877 of CM048668.1, read as the reverse complement.
ATGTTCTGCTATGCGTATCAACTTATTTGAAGATTGTCTTCCCGTGTTAACAACTGAAATTTGAAACCCTAACTCGTATAGTAGAATGAAATAACTCTTTGATTAATTGCGGAAATTAAGCTAGAAATCATACATAGTTGTGATAATTTTCGGTCTAGTGACTCACAATCTATACTTAATCGTGTGATAATTTTATTTTATCAAACAACCAAATAATAATATTAAAAAATACATCTAAATTTTTGTTGGGGGCGAACGGGGAGTCGTTTGACTTATTCATAAAGAAGGAAGAGAAAATTGTTAAACTAATCATAGCAATCGGTGGCTTTGCTTTTCGTCATTCTTTTTATGCCCTTCGAGAATTTCACGGATTTTAAGAGTCGATGTCTATGGGATTGGGTTTTATGCTATTGAATTGGGGTGCGTTTTCTTATGCATATATTTAAGAATTGATATTGGTAAAGAGCGCATTGATTTCACTATTATAAAAGCACAATTTCTGGCAAGGAAGAACACATTGTCACTGCTTGGTCACTTACACATGAAAGTAATGGTCTAATGGCATATAGCTCAGCTAAGTTTGGTTAGTTTGGCTAAGGAAACGTTGTAAAACGTTGAAAAATGATTATTGTAACCTTAACTCCTGTACTATAGTCTCCCCTAGCCATACGGACGCTTTAGTAAGATAGGATGAACTTATGTTTTGGCTAGTGCAATGTATAAAATTTGTTCAAGTACTATGGCAGATGTTTTGCTGCGCTTTGTTGTACCTCACTGAGGCAAGGGGCATTGTTAATTAATATTTCAAAAAAGAAAATAAAGTTATGTGCCTCCGGTGCGCCTCTTTGAATTAACCTTCAGTAAAAAAAGTATACAAAGTGGCACGACCCAAGGCACCTAGCATCTAAGCATGCCTTTTTGTAGATGGGCTACTGACCTGCAACATTTGGAAAATTTACCAGGAAGCATACTTATGTAAAAGCGAATCATGACAAAACTATGGATTTGTTAGTTATTGTTGAGAGTAACAAGTGTTTTTCTTTTCAAAAATGATAAATGAGTTTACAGGAGCTATCAAACTGAATTTCTAGATTTCTATTTAAAGTTTTCAAATGAACATGACGAATACATGGTCTAAATGTAAGACCATATGAAGTTCATGATGCATTTACTCCATAAACCTTTCTTTTGAATCCAGGATTTGAAAACTAGCAGTGATATTATTCAGGCTCTAAGGAACTTTCCAGGATTAATGAGTTGAAAGTGATGGAATTTTGAATAATGATTCCCATCATCACATATATTCTTCAACATAATGTCATAACCTCAAATAAGCCTGTATATGGAACCCTGAAGTATTCTTCAAATGCTAGCAGATCTATTTTTATAAAACGATTTTAAGCAAGCTAACCACACACTGTCTTATTAGGAAACACCAGAAAGGGTAAGATATGTAATTGACATAGACCTATTTGACTGTGATGATAACACTTGCTCAGCTCTTTTGTTTTGAATTATTGATTAATGCTCTCTTCAATATCTTACTCAATTCCTTGATAATGAATCTTTACCATTTGGAGTTTTGACTCCCGTATTGGACTCATTTCATTCCCTTGCCTTTTGTTATTGAAACCATTTTATGATTGATAAATTTCAAAATCACCCAGTTAGTTTTTCTCTGAAATATATTTTTTCGCTCTTCTAGCCTCTAGTTTCGTACCTTTGACTAAAAATGCTCTACCCTCAAGCCTCTTACCTTTGACTAAAAATGCTCTACCCTCAAGCCTCTTACCTTTGTCTAAAAACACATTAAATAGGGAATTTTTTTATCTTCTGACTAAGCCATGCACAGGGGCAATGAATTTTACAAGTTGCATGGGTTATGTGCAACTGTTTCAAACCCTCAGCTCTACTAATTGCAATTTAGAGGATTAAGCAAAAGGCGCCACTCTTAATGAAAAATTTTCATAAGTGCACATCATGTAGAAATCTTGCCAAATAAAAACCGTCTCATCAATACACAGATCTCTATAGAGATTGCATAAAATCTAAGAGTGAATGCCATTATACTAGCATATTGAAATGAACACAGCCTGAAGCACATATAACTCTCCATTTATTGGCAAGAAAATCAAAGTAGCTTCAACTTCAGAACAAACACTAGAATACTTTCTATACAGAATGATGAATAGGCAGAAGTGATCTGAGCCTATAAGGATCTAGCAGGTACACATTGGATTAGCAGATGTAGCCCCCTAGATTCTTGATCTTTGTTATGTTAAGTCCCTGGTCGAGACCTGGCAACTTGGCTCCATGTTGTGTCGAACTCTAGTAAAGCTTAGTGCATTGGTGCTTATGATGATTGACTTTGACGATCATGGTTCATTAATATGCTATAGGATCAGGTCAGAGGCAGGTTGTGAACAAATCATTACCAACATTAGACAGATTTACTTAAGTCCCATTGTTAGCAGCATCAAAGGAGGAAATTTGTGTAGCTAAAACTGCATCCTAATTTGCTCATCTCATGCAGATTTTACTTGGTACATAAATTCTTCCTTTCAGGTAACTTGTTGTAGTAGATTGAATATTTTGATAAATGATGATGGTCGTATGTCTCTCTTCTATCATCTTTTTCATTCATTGTTTTTATTCTTGTTGTGCGTGCTAAATTCAAATCCCAACTCAGGTAAAGGTTTTCTCATAGCATTTTTCATACTCTGACAGGTTAAAGTATTTAATACTTGTACATTTCAACCTCAAACATATAAGTTCACGTGTGCTGTACATCAAAATGTCTCTTACAATGCTTCCAAAAGGAAAGTAATTGCACAATTTGAGGTACCTGATAAGGCAAAGATGCAAATGAAAGTTGTAAAGGAGCAGTTATGGAAATCTCTGCCTGAGTCGGTTAAAAATTTTCCATGGAAGGAAGCTGAAGATCAAGTATTGCAACGACTGCTCCTTCTTGGCCAGGAAGCATTAAAGTGGTCTTTCATTGTTTGGTTCTTCTTGAGCTTTTTGTCAGATGTTGTAGTTACTATTGCTAGGAATCAGGAATTGGTGATGCCCTTGGGTCTTTTTGCTGGCTGCTTGATATCTGACTTCTTGAGACAAAAATCTGTAGAATTGTTTCAACAGCGAGAGGTATTATGCTGACGCTTTCATATTATTACACTGTTTTTCACCTTGATTAATACCGAAGTCTCAAATTTTTTTTATGATGTTCTTTCCTGCAGGTCAAGGGTATAAACTTGAATTTTCTGGGCACTGCTTGTGTGTTTGTTGCCCTTAAGTTACTCTCTACATCTTTTCCTGGCCGTATCTGGATGTTCCTGTTGTTTGTGGCAAATGGTGGCTTAATGCAGATTTTGTGGTTATGGAAAAGTTTTCAGGAAGAAAATGTAAAAGACCAAAAGTGCAATGATAATGCATAAGACTGAAAATAACATTTTCAGAAGAGAGCTCTATGAGCATAAGTTGGTAATTTGTGCATTTATTATATATGTAAGAGCTATCATAATTTTTTCCACCGTTGTATGCTTCCGTCTGGTTTCCTTTCACGAGTTTAAATTTTCGAGGCATCTTTTTTTTTTTTCTTCATTTTCTACGTTTTCCACTTCATTAAGTGTCTCCTGCTTAAAAAAATTTCAATAACTCTTACTCTGAAAAATTTGAACCCATGCCGATGGCTTTGAATATGCACCCAAAGAGTACATGATGAGCAACCTACGTCTCTACCATGGAAGGAAATCACATGATTATACATGCTGCAATAACATGTCTGCGAAGCATTGCAGGAATAATCTTTTTCTTTTTTTTTTTGACATCAACTAAAACCAGATTATGAAAAAACAGTAATGGTACATGGAATAAGTTTGTTTTGATTTGCTATCTTTTGCGTCTCCTAAACCTGTTCTCTAGCTACTTTGATTATAAGGATAACACATTATTAAAATTGCCTACCTAGAAGAATTATATGCTTTAATGTGTGTTAGATGTCCATCCGGTTGCCATTGGTACCTTTCATGATGCTAACAAGGGTTTGAGATTTCCATTTGGTTGCCAATTGTACCTTAAAGGATGCTAACAAGGGTTTGAGAATTTATAAGCAACATTATATTATGGAGGTTGGAGGTTAATGCCCATTCCATATCTTGGAGACAAGCACATACCCCTGCTTGGTGGGTCGAGGTTGTCAAACCTGATTGCCCTCCTTCGGAACCAGCACTAGGGGTTGGGGGAATGTTGACATGCCACCGTGTTTTTGTTCTTTTATTTTTCATGCTCCATGATCCATCGATTTAGATCATGACCCAACCCTCACCAGTATGTTGCTACCCAATGGAGACACTATAGAAACCTGGGGGTGTTTGTCATGGTGGTCTTGATCCTGCCCCTTGATAGCACTATCTCGTGCTGTATCTCGATTCGAATATTGTTGGTGTTGTATCATTGCATTATCAATTTGGTACTTGAAATCACTCGGTGCCGCTATAGTTCCCCATTGAAAACACAGTTATTCCTAATGTTCCAGAAGCTCCATATTCTAGTGATGAAGTATGTTAAGCCTCCTATATCGGGATAATCCGAGTTATAGAAGAACTAGATGTAAAAAAAGGTACATTCTTGTAGCTTAAGGGACCTATTTTCATTTAAAATATTTGCAAGGGGCTATTGCCCTATAACTTTTGGAACATTTTTTTGAATGTATGGTCTAGGGTTTCTTCCTCTTGATTGCATAGAGTACACTGCTGGTTGAGTTTCGAACCCCTCTTTTTGAGGTTAACTTTGGTTACCAAGCCATCATACCAGATTTTCCAAAGGAACATATTCCATTGAGGATGGATATCAAATTTCCATATTAGTTTAAAAAAAGGTTGTATCCTCTCCACTAGGATAGTCTTATGCTTTTGTTGCTGAATGAACGTGTAACCGATTTTGAAAAAGTATGTACAACTTCGCAAATAAGATCCTGCACCCGGATGCACGATGCGTATCGTGCGCCCGGGACAATTCCACTGATCATTTAGACAATTCCACTGACCATTCAAATAATTCCAATGAACATTTCATTTATTTCACTGACCATTTACTAAACCTCACTGGACATTTGCTCACTGAACATCTAATTAAATCCACTGAACATGTCCTTCATTTCAATGACCATTTACTAAATCTTAGTGAGCATTTGCTCACTAATTAAATCTAATTAAATGCGTTTTACACCGGATGCACGATGCGCATCATGCACCCGGGTGCAGGGTCCATATTTTGGTACAACTTGGCTGATTCTTCTAGTATAAAAGATCTTTTTCTTCTAGCGATGGTGGTTCCAAATCTAGGAAGGTTGTTGCATCACTTGCAATGAAGTTAGCCTTGACTTTCTCAATATTCTATCTAGAGCTAGTTGTTTGGGTAAAATACTAGAATAATCCTTTAGCAGCTGGAACACACGCCCTCCACCCATTAAGCACTTACCGCTCTGAACTTTTCTCCTGAGTTAATCTTCAATGCACAATCATGTAGGCATTTGTCCTCGACTCTTCTAATCTGGGCTATTCCAAATGAGAGACCAGTGGATTGCCGATGGTGGGAAGTTTGTGGTACTAGAGCAAAACTTCCTCGAACATAGTAGATTTTTGAAACTAAAAGTTACGAATTTAGATGTATTTGCCAAAGTTGTTTCATTAAGAGAGCGTCATTTAGGGATTAGACATCTCGTAAGCCTAGACCATCATACCCTTTGGAAGGTACATAATTTCTCGTCGAACCCAATAGATACCTTTTTGAGAAGCAACCGGGATTGAAGCAGCTGAGCGATTATGCAATTTATTTTTGATGCTACAATAGATGGGATTGAGAAGCAGCTGAGCACTTGACACACCATAAATGAAGGATTGTGCTAATAAGAACAAGTTTTGCTGGTTGGGAGATGGGAATAGAATTTCAAACTAGTATCATTTTGTGATGTTCTCCACCAAGTGTTGAAACCTAAGGCTCTTCCTATCGTCTACATTAATTGGGACACCTAGGTGGTTCCCCCATTTGTTGATCTCCTTAATCATCAGAATCTTCAAGATTATGATTTCATCCCCTTAAGAATTATTGGGATTTAATTTGATATAAAACTTCTAAAGTTGATTTGTTGACTAGATATTTCACATAATCTATCAGTGTAATCCCCCAAAATTCTACAATTATTTTTGTTATTATTTATTTTCCTAAGTAACCCGTTAAGTCTAAACTACCAAAATCCTATCCTATTCAAATTTTATAATACTTGAAGTTCTATCTTACTAAACCTAAACACATTTTACCTAAACCTAAGAATTTTACCAAAACCTAAACTCTAAAAAAAACAAAAAAAAAAACAAAACCTACCATTATTAAACCTACCCGTGGAAACCCCCCCACAAACTCAAATACTCAAAGTTAAAAGAAAGAAAAAAAAATTCCCACAACCCCCATAACCCCGTGAAACCCTTCCCCCATCACAAAACCCCCCACCCCGTAGCCTCTCCTCACCCCGCTCCCCCTCCCCTGCCGCCTGCTCCGCCGCACCACAACCCCGTCGGCCGGTGAGCACGCCACCCCCCTCCCTCTTCCTTCTCTTTTTGTTTCACTTTGGTTCTCTTGATGTTATGTATTCATATGTATATGAGATTAAATTATATAATTGTGTTGTTTATATTGTTTGGGTTGTGATTTATTGTTGTTAATTTGTGATTTGATTGTTGTTTTGGGGTTTTAATTTGATGGGTATGAATTCATGAAATTATATTGATGTGGTGATATGTTGTGTTGATTCGGTGAAGGTCGAAATATTGGGGCCTAATTTAATTAAATTTGTGAATTTGAGATTCACAGTTGTATGAGTGTATTGGGAATTAGGTTCATGGATTATGTTATGGACATGCTACTACATGGTATATGTGGAGTTTAATTTAATGAAATCCATGAATGTGATATGATGCGGCTTATGGATATGCTATTGATATGCTACTGCTTATAACATGAGGTACTTGCCAATATTTTGCTAATAATGATCATCATGAAGTTAGGAGATGCTTTACGGTTGTTCTCATGAAAATGACACTGTGAATAGTAGAATATCGTAGGTATGTATGTCGTCGATGGTTATTTTAATTACAAGTTTTGAGAATTTAGCAGTCAACATTCCAAAATTTGTTTATTTACTTAGCTCAACGATTAAGTGGGTACACTGATATATAACACAAATAATAATATTGCATTATTGACTTCAATATTGTATTGGGTGTTAGTAGATTTGAGTGAATTTCATTTAAAATGCTAACTTGTGATTTTGGGAAGTAGTTGGAATGGTTTTGAAGTCTTGAAAATTTTAGTATGGTTGTTGTAAATTTGATTGTTGGTATTGAATTAGATTATATTATTTGGTGTAGGAGAATAATTTGTAAAAGGTCCTTTAAAAATAGAGAAAGTGGATACCCGTGCTTTTTACACCAGGTACGTACAATTACGAAGAACGTTATTCGGAGCATGATTTAGGGTGAAACATAAACATAGTATCATGTTTAGGGAACCCTTTGGATGAGATTGTTTGGTTACCCATTTGAAAGAATTCAGGTTCTTTATTTTAGGGGCATGTTTTGGTGTTATTTGTGAGAAACCGCGATTTATTAATTGGTATTAATTGTTAATTAATCCATGAGTTTTTTTATTATTACTCCGTCATTACTGATAGTATGATTGGAGTAAAGGTGTATTTTATAAGTCTTAATGACGAGGTAGTTGACTTGGTTCAACAGTTTCATCAATTGAGTTTGAAATTAAAAAGTTAAAAAAATTACAGTATAACAGAGATAGATTGAATAACTGTAATATTTGTTGTTGTGTGCTACTGTAATTGTGTTTATTGAGTTTAAACAGTAAATCACTTAAAGAGAAAGAGGATAAGCAATAAAACTCTAGGCTAATGCACATCTAGAGTATTGACAATCAGGGGTTGGAGTTCACGGAGTATTATCCGTGGCTTTTCTGGGAGGCCGTGTGATCTACGAGTCTCTATTTTATAAAGTTTTAAACTTAAAATTGGGGATAGTTGAGATCTCATCTAGCTATGGTAACGGAGTCGCGCCCATTTACCATCTGGATTTTTATACTGTATTTTGATGCTCTGCGACGGGAGTGTATGGGTTATTTATTTGTTTATTTGATGTCCTAATTAGGACATGGGGGAGACAACCTAGTCAATTGCTTAATCCAAATCATTAATCAATTTATCGTGCCAGTTAGGTAAAATATTGCATGATACGTTCTTACATTTCTTATAGTTATTTAATTATCAGTTTAACTGTCGTATCTCGTAATTCGTATGTACTTAGCTTGCTGATTACGTGCCTTGTGTGTTTTGGTCATGGCTTTTGCCTATAAATGATACTATAATGATCCAATACTTACATTTGTATTATTGGGGAGCAGATTATTAACAGGTATCTAAACAAGCATTCATGCATGGGCGGGTTGGAGAGAAACGTTATTTTAATTTGGATTTCAGAATAAATTATGTTAGGTTTGATTTGGTTTTAAACTGTTGGATTTGAATTAAAGTTAAACGTTATTTGGTACATTACAGTAAGGGCCGTAGAGGTTCCAGTTTGTTACATCAGGACTTGATTTACGTTTAATGTTATTTCATAAGTCTTTTGGTTTTTCCGCTGCAAAACTCTGTTTTATAGCCTTAACGTTTGAACACGTGGCGGTAGCACACCGATAGTTCCTAAAGGTTTGGGTTTCGAGAAAACGGGAATTATCGGGGTGTTACAAAGTGGTATCTGGGAGCTTTAGGTTGAATTTTGTTATGCCACAAATGATTTTATTAGGCGCCTAAACTTTTAAACGTTTTGGAAATGATTTACGCATCAACTAGTATGAGTATTAGTTTTATTATTATCAATAAATTATATTTCTCATTACTAATAAATTATTATTAATATTATTTTAAAATTCATTTGTTTATGTATTTATTTATTTAATTATTCAAATCTGTTAAGTCTCAAATATTCGAAAATGAGTGAGATTTGGGGTAGTTAAGAAAGCATGCATATAGTTAACATTTTCTTTATGTGTGGTGCTTATGCATGAGTTCTCTTTTTTTTTGTATGTACTTGGCTTAATTGCTTTGTTTTATTGGGGTAACGTAGAGAGATGAATACCGAGTTCGTCCTTAAGACTAATTAGGGCCCGAAATCAATCAGTGGAAATCTCATAAAAGTAATGGAGGATATTATATGCCCAAAGAAGGACCAATCGAAAGAAATGTATCAGGACTGGTTCGAATTCAAAACAGCTAGAAAGAAAGATAAACTGAAAACGTATAAAAGAATTTTCCACCAGTACACCCTAGATGTTGATTCTGATGAAGATGATTTAGAAATGGATGGAGGTGGAACCAGTGGACCCTTATGCTGGAAAACGGGCCACTAGAAACAGAGAGCCTGCGTATAAGCTATTATTATTGAAGATTCGGAGGATGAGAAGGATCCCAATTTTAAAGTTGAAGATTATAATGAGAAGAAGGATCACAAGTCGAATGTAGTTCCTTAAATAGCTTAATATGTTTTAGAAAACTAGGTAGGTAGTTAGAATTTCAATAAATATTTCATTATATTAGGTTAGCGTACGATATAAACGATTGGAGGAAAGTAGCATTTTTTTAAACACTATTAGTATGTTATCCTATATTATTTCAATTATTTAATATTATTTTAGCTAGTTGTTGATCTTATATTGAATTACCTAATCGGTCTTAATTTGTTTTAAGCAATTAATGACAGTCAACCTCTAGGATTTAACTCGCATTCTTCTTATTTGAGTGAGAGCGGGGAGGGAACCAATTTTTATTATTTTGATTGCTTAATGTGTATTAAATGATTTGGTTGTCTAAATTGTTTGATTGATTGGAATGTGAATGTGATTATGGAATGAGGTGTTGCGTTAAGTAGCTGTACGTAAAAGTAGGAATTGAATCAGTTTAATATTACTCCAGGCGTAGAAGTACTATGGCAAGAAACAATGCTGTACTGGCTGAGGCCATCCGCGCTCTTGCTGAGCAATTGAATCAGAACCGTGGGGAAATGCGTGACCCTCACGCCGAAATGTTTAAGAAACTAGCTTAGGTGAAACCACCTATTTTTAAAGGGGGAGCTGACCCTACCTTTTTGGAGAACTGGGAGCGAGAATTTGATAAAATATTCATTGCAATGAATTGCGCTGAAGAAATGAGGGTAGATCAAGCTGTCATGTACTTAAAGGACGAAGTAGACAGATGGTGGAGAGACAATGCTGCTAGGTTGAAGGCGCAACCTGACTTTGGGTGGGAAGCCTTTAAATTTGCCTTAAGAGAAAAGTTTTACCCTCCTTACCTGAGAAAGCAGAAAGCTCAGGAATTCATTGACCTCTAAATGGGTAGCATGACCATTGTAGACTACTACCACAAATTCACTACTCTAGCTAGGTTTGCTCTTGAGGTAGTACCCACTGAAGAGCTGAAGGCCCAAAGGTTTGAGCAAGGGCTAACTAGGCAACTCCAGAAGGATTTGGGAGGAAAAGTGTTCAAAAATCTAGATAAGGTCTATGAGAGAGCAACTCACTTGTATGGGTTGAATGTTAGGGATTCCACTAAAGGTAGCCATGCTGGAGATAAGAAAAAAGGATTTTGGGCACCATAGGAACGACCATAATAACTCGAAGAGGCCTAGGAATGGGAATTTGGTTGAAAATAGAAACCGGGAGTTGGGTAACACCATAAGCCAAGGGAATGGAGATAGGAGGTACTATTGTAAGAGATGCAAAAGGAACCACCCTGGGAAGGACTATGATGGAAATCTGGTGACATGTCGATACTGCCACAAGAAGGGTCATAGGGAGTACGAGTGTTATTCGAAGAAGAAAGACGAAGGGAATGGTTCAGGTAATCATCAAAGGGTTAACTCCACGTTTGATCAAGGTGTGAGAAACAATAGGCTGGGTAATCAGAATGGGAAACCCTACAATGGTGGGAATGGCAACGGTAACAACTCCAACAGTTCTGGTAACAACAACAGCAACAACAACAACTTTAACAACAACAACCATGCAGGTCAGAACAGAAGCAATAATCTCGGGCGCCTGTCTGTAATGGGCAGGAAGGAGGTGGAGAGATCCTCCGATGTAGTCACTAGTACATTCTCTATTAACTCAATTGCTGTGAAAACCTTATTTGATTCTGGTGCAACCTATTCCTTTATTTCTGCATCTATAGTGAACTAGTTAAATTTATCTGAGTCGAGTCCTGTTGAGTTATCTGTTTGCTTACCTACCGATAAGGTAGTTCCTTGCACTAAAATCCATAAGAATTTATCTTTGAAGATTAAGGAAACTAATTTCCCATCTGACCTCATAGAATTTGACTTGGGAGACTTAGATGTAATATTAGGGATGGATTGGTTAAGTCTGTATAAGGCTAAGATAGATTGTGAAATGCAGAAAGTACACTTGAGGAGTCCTGTAGGAAAAATTGTGTCCTATAGACGATTTGGGAAATCTAAAGGGTATGGGTTAATTTCAGCAATGGAAATGAGGAAGTTAGTTGCCAAGGGATGCCCAGTATACCTTTGCAATGTCCAGGATTTGAGTATGGAAGAATGCAGAAGAATAGAAGACATTCCCATAGTAAATGAGTTTTCAGATGTTTTCCCAGATGAAGTTTCGGGAATGCCACCTAGTAGAGAGGTCGAGTTCACCATAGACCTAATTTCGGGAGCTGCACATATTTCTAAGGCACCTTATAGAATGGCACCAGCTGAATTAGCAGAGTTAAAGACCCAGTTGCAAGAGCTGTTAGATAAGGGGTTTATCAGACCTAGAGTATCACCCTAGGGAGCTCCTGTGCTCTTTGTGAAGAAGAAAGATGGAAGCATGAGGTTATGTATCGATTATCGGGAGCTAAATAATGTGACGGTGAAGAATAAGTACCCATTACCAAGAATTGATGACCTATTTGACCAATTGAAGGGGGCTAGCATATTCTCGAAAAATGATTTAAGGTCGGGGTACCATCAATTGAAAATCGCTGATAAGGACATCTCAAAGACTGCATTTAGAACTCGTTATGGGCACTATGAGTTTACTGTTATGCCATTTGGATTGACCAATGCACCTGCTATCTTTATGGATCTAATGAATCGAGTATTTCACAAGTACCTAGATAAATTCGTAGTAGTATTCATTGATGATATTTTAGTGTATTCGAGGAATAAGGAGGATCATGCCAAAGACCTGAGAACCATTTTGGAAACCCTTAGGAGAAATGAATTGTATGCGAAGTTTTCCAAATGTGAGTTTTGGTTAGAGCAAGTAGCATTCTTGGGGCATTACATTTCCATGGAAGGTGTTTCGGTAGACCCAGCGAAGATTAAAGCTGTTAGCGAATGGACTACTCCAAAGAATGTGACTGACATTAGGAGTTTCTTGGGTTTGGCGGGGTATTATAGGAGATTTGTCAGAGACTTTTCCAAAATAGCCCGACCTATGACCACCCTGATGAAAAAGGAGACTAAATTTGTGTGGGATGAAAGGTGCGAGTTGGCTTTTCAAACCCTCAAAGAGCGGTTGACTACCGCACCAGTGCTAACATTGCCCGACGGAAACAAAGGATTTGAGGTATACAGCGATGCCTCGAAGCATGGATTGGGATGCGTACTACAGCAGAATGGGAAGGTTATTGCTTACGCGTCACGTCAATTGAAGCCGTATGAAGCCAATTATCCTACTCATGATTTAGAACTTGCCGCAATTGTGTTTGCTTTGAAAATTTGGAGACATTACCTGTATGGCGTTACTTGTAAGATTTTCACAGATCATAAAAGCCTCAAGTACATCTTCACTCAAAAAGACTTGAACATGCGACAACGTCGGTGGTTAGAATTAATTAAAGACTATGATTTAGATATCCAGTATCATAAAGGAAAGGCAAATGTGGTTGCAGATGCTCTCAGTAGAAAATCGAGTCATGGTATTAATGCATTGGTGGTGGCCGATGAGTTGTGTGAAGAGATGAAAAAGTTGAGTCTTAAAGTTATGAACCATGGAGAGTTAGAAAACCTCTTGAATGCTTTATCCCTAGAACCATCTATTTTTGAAGAAATTAAGGAAAGGCAAAATAAAGACGAATCCTTAAAGAAGATTAGAGATAAGGTGATTACTGGGGTAGAAGCTGATTTTCAAATTCATGAAGATAATAGTTTGAGATTTAAAGGGAGATGGTGTGTACCTCAAAATTGTGAAGAGGTCAAAAGAAAAATCATGGATGAGAGTCATAATACTCCTTATTAAGTGCATCCTGGAGGCGATAAGTTGTATAAAGACTTGAAGCAGATATATTGGTGGCCGAACATGAAAAGAGAGATAACTGATTATGTGTCTAGGTGTCTGACTTGTCAGAAGGTGAAAATAGACCATAAAAGACCCATGGGGAAAATGCAACCATTGGAAATACTTGGATGGAAATGGGATTCAATTTCCATGGATTTTGTGATTGGTTTGCCAAGGACTAGAACGGGAAATGATACAATTTGGGTGATTGTGGATAGACTCACCAAATCAGCTGTATTCATAGCAATTAAGGAGACTTGGAAGAAAAAGCAACTAGCGAAAGCATATGTGAAAAATGTAGTCCGTTTGCATGGAGTTCCTAAGGATATAGTGTCGGACCAAGATTCGAGGTTCTTTTCTAAGTTTTTACAGAAGGTGCAAGATAACTTAGGGACTACCTTGAAAATGAGTACAACCTTCCACCCGGCGACTGATGGGCAGACAGAGAGGACGAATCAGACTATGGAGGATATGTTGAGAGCTTGTGCAATAGATTTTTCCGGGAACTTGGGAAGATCAATTGGATTTGATAGAATTCTCATACAATAACAGTTATCATGCTAATATTGGAATGACACCGTTTGAAGCACTATATGGAAGGAAATGTAGAAGCCCGGTGTGTTGGAATGATATTAGAGAACGCATGCCTTTGGGGACTGAATACATAGAAGACATGGTGAATAAAGTCAAAGTGATTCAATCGAGGATCAAAACAGCATAAGATAGGCAAAAGAGCTATGTCGACTCAAGAAGAAGGGAAGATGAATTCAATGTAGGTGATAGAGTCTTTTTAAAAGTCTCGCCTACTAAAGGCGTAATGAGATTTGGTAAGAAAGGAAAGATCAATGATAAATATGTAGGGCCATATGAAATTCTGCAACGAGTAGGAAATGTCGCCTATAAGCTAGCCTTACCGATGAAGTTTGAGAAAATGCACGATGTCTTCCATATCTCTCAGATGAAGAAATACGTGCCAAGCGACACCCATGTTCTACAACCGGATACTGAAATACATTAGACGAGTCCTTAACCTACGAAGAAAGACCAGTCAAGATATTGGGAAAAAAAGTGCGGAGTACCAGAAATAAAGACATACGAATGGTAAAAGTACTATGGTCTAATCATGAGTATGAAGAAGCTACCTGGGAAACTGAAGATGCAATGAAACAGAAATATCCCGAGCTATTCGAGTAGGTGAGTTACGGGGTCGTAACTCTTTTCTTTTAAGAGGGGTAGAATGCGTATAATTTCGCGTTTTTCTTCTTATTTATTGTGTTTTACAATATTTTGGGTGCAAATACGTGGAATTCGTGAAATATCTATGGTAATTATAAGAAATTTACCGCAACCTTTTAAAAAATCATTTAGTGTTGAGGATAAGTTTTGGGGACGAAACTTCTTTTAAGAGGGGTGGATTGTAATCCCCCGAAATTCTACAATTATTTTGTTATTATTTATTTTCCTAAGTAACCCGTTAAGTCTAAACTACCGAAATCCTATCCTACTCAAATTTTATAATACCCGAAGTTCTATCTTACTAAACCTAAACACATTTTACCTAAACTAAGAATTTTACCTAAACCTAAACTCTAAAAAAAAATAAAAACAAAACCTACCCTTATTAAACCTACCCGTGGAACCCCCCCCACAAACTCAAATACTCAAAGTTAAAAGAAAGAAAAACAAATTCCCACAACCCCCATAACCCCGTGAAACCCTTCCCCCATCACAAAACCCTCCACCCCGTAGCCTCTCCTCACCCCGCTCCCCCTCCCCTGCCGCCTGCTCCGCCGCACCACAACCCCGTCGGCCGGTGAGCACGCCACCCCCCTCCCTCTTCCTTCTCTTTTTGTTTCACTTTGGTTCTCTTGATGTTATGTATTCATATGTATATGAGATTAAATTATATAATTGTGTTGTTTATATTGTTTGGGTTGTGATTTATTGTTGTTAATTTGTGATTTGATTGTTGTTTTGGGGTTTTAATTTGATGGGTATGAATTCATGAAATTATATTGGTGTGGTGATATGTTGTGTTGATTCGGTGAAGGTCGAAATATTGGGGCCTAATTTAATTAAATTTGTGAATTTGAGATTCACAGTTGTATGAGTGTATTGGGAATTAGGTTCATGGATTATGTTATGGACATGCTACTACATGGTATATGGGGAGTTTAATTTAATGAAATCCATGAATGTGATATGATGCGGCTTATGGATATGCTATTGATATGCTACTGCTTATAACATGAGGTACTTGCCAATATTTTGCTAATAATGATCATCATGAAGTTAGGAGATGCTTTACGGTTGTTCTCATGAAAATGACACTGTGAATAGTAGAATATCGTAGGTATGTATGTCGTCGATGGTTATTTTAATTACAAGTTTTGAGAATTTAGCAGTCAACATTCCAAAATTTGTTTATTTACTTAGCTCAACGATTAAGTGGGTACACTGATATATAACACAAATAATAATATTGCATTGTTGACTTCAATATTGTATTGGGTGTTAGTAGATTTGAGTGAATTTCATTTAAAATGCTAACTTGTGATTTTGGGAAGTAGTTGGAATGGTTTTGAAGTCTTGAAAATTTTAGTATGGTTGTTGTAAATTTGATTGTTGGTATTGAATTAGATTATATTATTTGGTGTAGGAGAATAATTTGTAGAAGGTCCTTTAAAAATAGAGAAAGTGGAAACCCGTGCTTTTTACACCAGGTACGTACAATTACGAAGAACGTTATTAGGAGCATAATTTAGGGTGAAACATAAACATAGTATCATGTTTAGGGAACCTTTGGATGAGATTGTTTGGTTACCCATTTGGAAGTATTCATGTTCTTTATTTTAGGGGCATGTTTTGGTGTTATTTGTGAGAAACCGTGATTTATTAATTGGTATTAATTGTTAATTAATCCATGAGTTTTTTTTATTATTACTCCGTCATTACTGATAGTATGATTGGAGTAAAGGTGTATTTTATAAGTCTTAATGACGAGGTAGTTGACTTGGTTCAACAGTTTCATCAGTTGAGTTTGAAATTAAAAAGTTAAAAAAATTACAGTATAACAGAGATAGATTGAATAACTGTAATATTTGTTGTTGTGTGCTACTGTGATTGTGTTTATTGAGTTTAAACAGTAAATCACTTAAGGAGAAAGAGGATAAGCAATAAAACTCTGGGGTAGTGCACGCCTAGAGTATTGACAATCAGGGGTTGGAGTTCACGGGGTATTATCCTTGGCTTTTCTGGGAGGCCGTGTGATCTACGAGTCTCTATTTTATAAAGTTTTAAACTTAAAATTGGGGTTAGTTGAGATCTCATCTAGCTATGGTAACGGAGTCGCGCCCGTTTACCATCTGGATTTTTATACTGTATTTTGATGCTCTCCGACGGGAGTCCATGGGTTATTTATTTGTTTATTTGATGTCTTAATTAGGACATGGGGGAGACAACCTAGTCAATTGTTTAATCCAAATCATTAATCAATTTATCGTGTCAGTTAGGTAAAATTTTGCATGATACGTTCTTACATTTCTTATAGTTATTTAATTATCAGTTCAACTGTCGTATCTCGTAATTCGTATGTACTCAGCTTGCTGATTACGTGCCTTGTGTGTTTTGGTCATGGCTTTCGCCTATAAATGACACTGTAATGATCCAATACTTACATTTGTATTATTGGGGAGCAGATTATTAACAGGAATCAAAACAAGCATTCATGCATGGGTGGGTTGGAGAGAAACGTTATTTTAATTTGGATTTCAGAATAAATTATGTTAGGTTTGATTTGGTTTTAAACTGTTGGATTTGAATTAAAGTTAAACGTTATTTGGTACATTACAGTAAGGGTCATAGAGGTTCCAGTTTGTTACATCAGGACTTGATTTACGTTTAATGTTATTTCATAAGTCTTTTGGTTTTTCTCCTGCAAAACTCTGTTTTATAGCCTTAACGTTTGAACACGTGGCCGTAGCACACCGATAGTTCCTAAAGGTTTGGGTTTCGGGAAAACGGGAATTATTAGGGTGTTACAATCAATAATAAGGTGTAGTGCGTTATATGGTTTAGATGTTTCTTAGGAGAAAAAGATAGCATCATCAGGAGAGAAAAAAATGAGAAATTGATGAGGCCCTTTGATTGTGATTAATATCTTGGCTTAGGTGCACCATGTAGGAAAAGATATCCATTTAGAGAATGAAAAGATAAGGAGAGAGAGGGTCCCCTTGATGGAGGCCTGACCCAGGTCTAAAGCTTGTTGAAATTTTCCATTAACCTAGATTTTGAAGGAAACTGTTGAGATGCATGGTTAAATGTACTGAATCCAGGCGTTGGAAATCCAAAGGCCATTAGAATATTGACTATGAAAATAGAATTAATCTGATCGTATGCTTTGCACATTTCAATTTTAATTGCCATTAGGGGAGTTCCTACTCTCATTTTGTGGACCTTGTTGAGGAGCTCATGACTAAGTAGGATGTTATTCGTCATGTGTCTTCTCGAAACAAACAGATGTTGAGAGTTAGAGATGAGGGTGGGTATGATCCCTTTTAACCTATTGATGTTGTATTTGGCAAAACATTATACACTACATTACACAAACTTATTAATCTAAGTTTGGTTATCTTCCTTTGAGGAAGAAATTTTTGGAAAAGGATGGACTAGGTCTAATTTATTTTAGCAAGAAACTCAATTAGAAGAAACTTTGGATTCCTTCAACTAATAAAGCGCCAAAATTGCTCCAATGGGTGATATAGAATTTGACAGTGAACCCATTTGGTCTCAATGACTTGTCACAATTCATGGCAAACATGGCATCCTTGATTTCCTTAACAGTCATATCCTCTTCCAAACATTAGACATCATGATATGGAAGTTGAGGTAACCTATTAATGTTGTATTTGGCAAAACATTGTACACCACATTACACAAACTTATTGATCTAAATTCTTGGATAACTTTATCAATGTTGGTCATGAAATCTATGATAATGTCATAAGATTTCTTTTAAAGATCGGAGAATAATATCTGTAACACTGTCGTGCCTAGAACACCAAACACCAAATCTTAGCCAATTAGTCTTTACTCTTTGCTTCCAATAATCATGGCTAGCTGTAGTCAAATTCGCATACTCATTGACCTTGCAATATATCTTTGAGCTTGCCTAGATGTGCTCATATCCATTACGTCTTGAGCTAGTTGGGAGGTCAATTTTTTTTCCAATTAATGTCATATAACTTTTGTGGTCCATGCACCACCTTTTCATCCTAAATCATGCTACACCCATTCTTCTTGATAGAATAAACATTGGACTTCTTTTATATAGAGTGGCCCAAGTTTCCTTAATTATATTCCCAATAGCTGCATCCCCAAGGCACCAATTGTCCACTTGGTACGATTTGAATTTTCCATATTGTACTTCTTCAGTGTCGCAAACAATTAATGCACATGTTAATTGTGAAGAATGCTTGAGGGGAAGAGGTCCAAGCATTCTGGTGTTATATAAGCTCTATTTAGTCCTTCTATTACGAGATTATCATGGAGTTGTTTGTTAGACCATGTGAATCTTAGCCCTATGAATGACACCTCTAGGACATGAAATCTACCCGACACCTAATGTTAGGGGGGCCGCCTAATTTGTCCGTCGAGTGTTCAACTTGGTTAAAATCCTCTATGAGTACACAAGTTTTGTGTATAAGGAGAATATTAGAAATTTCAGGCCATAGTACATTTCATTCCATTCCTTGATTTTCAACTACATTATATAAGAACATATGCTTTGACTTAAACACGCAGAGATAGAAAAGGAGGACCAACACATGACCATTAGACCACCAGACCTTTCTACAGCATCTACTCCAAAAGTGAGGGAAGGGGAGCAACTAAAAAAGGTTAAACCGAATTATCATAGAAGCACTAAGGAAGAAAAATATATGATTTTTTGTAACCACTTAGTATAAGAAACTGTAGGGGAGATGGTACCATTTAGGCCCCAACAGGTCCATGATATATCCTTCATAATTGACCTATGGCTGTGAAGATCCAACCACCCCTCTCTTTATCTGATTCTTCGCTTTCTTGGGTTTCCAAACCTATCAAGCGTAGTGCAATCACCCAAAATTGGATGTAGCCTATGTTTCTTTCAAGCAGCAACAAAGGATTACCACTACTCCTTTTCTCTTTGACTCCCCTTGTTATCCCTTCTTTCCTCTTGAAATAGTCCTTCATCCTCCACGGCATAATCAAATCCGAGTCTGAGTTTCCTTTTGGCTCTGCATCCTATCCTAGGTTCCTCTCTAACCCATAATAACATCCCACCTTTCCTTGCCCTCCTTTGCATCTATCGTTGACTTTTCAAAACCTTGCCTTCCTGATGAGAGTCCCCACTGCTAGCATAACCCTCACTCTTGGATTGTTTAGCCCCCTAGGGTTTTCTTCCTCTTCGTGGTCATTATATAACAACCTTAAGAATCCAGCTGTTAATTAAGAATTTTAGTACTCCACTAAGCCTGGTTAACCTTAATTATAGAATCTTAAGGAAGAATCAATATTACAACGACTCCTTGAACAGCTTATACAATTTTCGAATATTCTCAAAAGGAGAGTCATTACATTTATAAAGATTTAAACTATACTTAAAGGTGAAGGCATTGTTGGGAAAGAAAATTCACACACACAGAAAAGTAGAGAGAAAAATAACATTAAAAAACGGCCACACACCAACTAGGGTTTTTTTTTATATATACTAGGTATTTACAAAATACAGAAAATGAATGAAAGAGGCCCATATTAGGGATTTAATATTAATCAGGCTCCACA
Source organism: Dysphania ambrosioides (assembly GCA_026401315.1). NCBI lineage: Eukaryota > Viridiplantae > Streptophyta > Magnoliopsida > Caryophyllales > Amaranthaceae > Dysphania > Dysphania ambrosioides. The sequence goes on along the minus strand of CM048668.1, from coordinate 5,876,654 downwards.
ACTTAACAATTCTCCCACTTGGAGGCTGATCAAGTCACCAAACATACTCATTCTCAAAATTTTCCTAGTAATATCAATATACACCTAGCAACTTTGGTAGAAAAAAAAACTACCCAAGACCAAGTAAGGTTCTGTACAACCTCAATTTCCAACATCAACACATTTTGTCACTTATGTCTACTGGATTCTTTGCACCCTCTATCTTCTCCAAACATATATCACCTTCATCCACTGCACTGCAAGAGAAATGATACTGTCTTCTAATGTGCTTAGTCTTTCATACACACTTATGTATATCAGCTATTGCTACATACTCAGCCTCTATGGATGAGAAAGCTACACACTTATGAAGTCTTGGCATCTAACTCACTATTGTTCCATCTATAATGTGGAACCAGACAAGCTCTTACTTGATTTGACATCTCCACTTATATTAGCATCCACATAACCTCGTATAACCACTTTGCCCTTGCTATAACACAGTGAAGTACTGAATGTTCCCTTCAAGTATCTCAAAATCCATTTCACAGCTTCTAAATGCTCGTTCCTAAGGTTTTCCATATACTTGCTAACAATAACTACTGTATGTGCTATATCAGGTCTAGTACAAACCATAATATACATTAAATTCCCAACTACAGAGGCATATGGGACAAATGATATGTGTTCCTACTCTTCAATTGTCTTTGGTGACTACTCCTTTAACAATTTTAGATGATTTGCCATTGGAGTTGTTTGAGGTTTAGCATCATTCATCTTAAATCTGGACAATACCTTCTCAATGACCTGCTCTTGGGATAGATTTAAGGTACCAGCATATCTATCTCAGGAAATCCTCATCCCCAAAATCTGCTTCGCTGCACCCAAGTCTTTCATCTCAAACACGAAAGACATATTTACTTTTAAATCATTTATCTCCTTTATGCTAGATCGTGCAATCAACATATCATCCACATACAAGAGTAGAAAGACGTATGAATAAGAATATTTCTTGAAGTAACAACACTGATCCTTCTTACTCCTATGAAAACCAGTCTTGCTCATGAAGAAATCAAACTTTTTATACCACTGTTTTGGTGCTTGCTTCAACTCATACAAGCTCTTGTTGATCAGGTGCTCCTTTCCCCATGTCATAAACCCTTTGGTTATTGTATGTAGAGTTCTTTGTCTAAATCTCCATGTAAAAATGTTATTTTTACATCCATCTGCTCAAGATGCAAATTCTTAGATACTACAATACTCAGCAAAATATGAATAATAGTCAATTTTACAATAGGAGAGAATATTTTAGCATACCCACTAGTGGAAAAAACCTTATATGCTCCGTCTTTTTAAGGCTTTATACTCCGGTTTTGACCCAAAGTAGATGTAATCAAAGCATATTCCAAATAACTTTATGCTCCAATTCAAACCGGAGCATATGATATACTTTATGCTCCAGTTTACTGAAAACTGGAGTATATAATGGGTATTTTATGCTCCGGTTCACTGAAACCTGATCAGATAATGGGTATGTTACGCCCGATTTTTGGTGAATTAGAGCATAATGTCTACAATTTTCTTGTTTTTTTAGAAATTCTTATATTAGTATTGGAATTATTATTCAATGTAAATATCAGAACAATGCAAGCTCAAAGGCTTTCAATACATATAAAACTAAGTTTTATACGTAAAAATTTTCTAATATATATAATGATTTGAGTTACAAACTAAATTAAACTTAACAACTATGAATATACATAAAATTTCTACAATGTATGACAAATATAAATAGGGATCTTATAAAAAAAATCAAACTACTAAATGCAATTATTGGCAAGGAATCGTGTAACCTTGTCTTTTAATTCTATGATTTCGTCAATGGTGAAAGGCTCCTCTCTTGATGCATCAAAACCTAAATGTAGTCACCATAATAAAATAAAATTAGATTACCAATCTCTATTACTTGTGCTTAGCATGAAGGATAAAAGCAAAAGCAAGCTTCTTTTAAAAGTTATACGATTGTAAAAAGCTCTTCATTTATCTCTATTACTTGTGCTTGTCCTAAGTTTGAATATATACTTACCAATTAATCAAGTGAAATTCTTACCGGTTGAAGCATAGTCATGAATATTTCCTCAAAGTCATGAACAATTTTTGATTAATTATAAAAGTTTTCCAAAAAATTCGGCAGAGTTTGCTCTGTAAAATGAACATTTTCCCAATTTTTAATCCAAAAAAGGTGTTCAACACAATTCAACAATTCCACAATTCAACACACAATAACAATACAATGCCATACCACATCAATCTTTCGATTGATGTCAACCGTATAATCCCATCCTCCATGGTCATAAACATCTACTTATATTTCATAGGATGACTTGCCTAATACATATATATAAACTAATGTAAAAAGAGGAATTAGATATACCTTTTCTACATCATCGACTTTCGCGGTAGAAGTGACTTAGTCATACATGAATCTAATCACATAATACCCACAATCTACCCCATTTTGTTGTCTTGCGCACTAAATGGGAATGAAATGAATATTCTTGTAAAAATCAAAGTAAATCAAAGATTAGGCTACCAAAAAACATTTAAATTCCAAAAACATGTACCTTCACTGATTTCCATTTAGGAAATGTAGCTCTTGAATGTAATCCAATACCTCCACGTAATTTCTTCAATGCACTGCATTCGACAAGAAAAATATAGGTTATATTAATATGATATTAAAGTTAAGAATCAAACTAAAACGCAATTAGTCAACTTAAAGATACCTAGTCAACAAGGATTTGATAAGTAAATATTGAGATGGTTGTAGACACACAGAATCGAATTGATATACTGTGTGAGTCAAAGGACATATGACTAGGAGCAACCAATGTTTACTACAAACACAAATTTTAAGTCAATAACGATGAACATGATAACAAAAGATATAGCATGTTGGGACTAAAACATACTCTTCAATCTACGGAGCCAAAATAAATTTTTCCCCATCTTTGATTGGTTTTATCAAACTTTGTTCAATTTATTCTTTCACCTTAGGTTGGCTTGTCATGCATTGCGTGTCACAAATTTGTTATGGACATAACCACCCAACTTTCAAAACAGACTCTCATTCACTCAAATCATCGTGAAATGCACTAAACTCATAACCACCCAACTATGAAGTGCACAAAATTAAATATAGTAGTGTAAGTATATTTCACCTCAAGAAGACTTGTATTATGGATACATTCAACATTTCTCCTGATAGGAATTCACAAACATCCACTTTGTATACCCATGTAAGTGTGTTCTCCATGTATTTGAACTTTTCTTTTGCCAAGTCAACTTGAATTGACTAGTCATCAAACACATTGCTAACACATGTATGCAGCCATAAACAATCTTTGCTTAGAGTTTCAAGTACTTGAATACTTACAAGTGGATCTTTCTTTGTTTTTTGAAGTGGAGTTGACCCCTTTGATGATACCAATCTCTCGTTCTTACTTTTTTCCTCTGCTTCCTTTTCTTTTACTTGTGACCCTTCTTTGTGTGGCTCATCTCTTTTCTTTTTTAAAGCCTAATTTATTTTCCACAAAACCTAAATAGAAATTTAAACTCTTTTATTAATTGCAAAAAAAATGCATACATGGAATAATAAAATGAGAAAGAAATCACATAATTTTTACCTCCTCTAAAAACCGAACCCAAGCACATGGCCACGTTACGAAACTATCTTGCGCATCCGACATTTTATTGAGGTTCTATTATGGCCTTGGAACTGGGAGTGAGAAATCTTCAAAACCATTAATAATAGTGTTTATGGACACACTAAATTAACCACCAAAAACATGTAACAAATGCACCCTTTGGCCAATTATTGGTGGTTGCGCCCATCCATATGCAACCTCAATTAAATCATCACCATTAGTCATACCTAATTGGGGTAGTAAAAGACAACAAGGGATCTCTTCCTAAAAAAACGTTGGACATGGTTAACATCACAAGGAGGCGTCGTCCAATTAACTTATTAAATATATTTAAATTATTTACCTCTAAAATAGGCATTGGTGGATCTATAGGGGGTCTCAGTCGGTCTTTAACAACTCTCTCAAACTAAGTTTTTGGGTCTTGTGGCTTAATTTTTCCCCATGATTAACATCCAAGAAGTCAACAATGGGTAATACCATTCACTCCAAGATGGTAGCAAATTTCTTGTTCATCTTCTCCATAACTAGCACTAAGGCATCGACGTTGCCTTTAGGAGTGAACTTGATTGCAATGCAGCACACTTTGTTCCAAAGGCCTTTTTCACCCCTAAACGCAAGCCTCCTTTTCCTTTCACGAGTCTATTATGGTCTTTTCCTAGCACTAAGGCATCGACGTTGCCTTTAGGAGTGAACTCGCATGTAGCCTCCTTGGCCTTCCATCCCATCTGCTCAAAGAAGATATGGAATTTCTTAGTTGACATTCTAATAAAGTGTCTTTAATATATGTCATAATGTTAAAAACTCACCACTGCATTATCTATCTTCTTTATTCCCGGCTCGAAAATGGTTCTTCTACCGCTTAAATCTCGAACATGAAGCGAACAAAACCAATCAAGAACTCGATCTCCTTTATTAACTATAGAACTTGTTGTCGCTGATGAGGATGATTTTGGAATAGGGTAAAATCCAGTATCTATCCACTCTTTTTGGGACTCATCATATGTTCTACAACCCATGTGATGGTAAAACTTCTTTTGGCTCGAACATTGTTAGGCTTTACTACGCTTTTCCTGATAAATCAATAGCAATCAAAAGAATTAAAGTTAAATGCTAATTTAATGAATTTTTAAGTGAGTAAATACATTTTAAATGCTACTGATTAGACTTACAACTTCTTTTGGAGTTATTTTTTTTGCAACAAATTCTTCCCATTCATCCTTAGTGATGTGACCCCATATTTCATAAGGCATTGATTGTGGTGCTTCCTTACTACTCGGATCTCTCTATTCATTTTCTATTCCCGTCTTCATCTTATTACATGACTGAGATCTATCTCTCTTCTTAGAAATCCATCCACTCACTAACTTGGACTTGAAATCTCTAAATCTCTCTACAAAAGCTGAAAGGAGAATATCGTTCTTGCTTTGATCGGGTTGAATATGAAATAAATTTTACAAAAAAGGAAAATTTGGATAGTTAGCATTTAAGTATGCTCTCAAAAAAATTAAATTCAATTAATCTAGCAACAATGCATACGTTAACATTAAGTACTTGCTTATCACTGTATCTTTCCATATTGATTTCTTTATACCCTCTGCCACCTCACTCCATGTGTGCAAGATGGAAATTTTACACATACCAATGCCAAGTTGTGTTCCATACTGCCTACGGCACTTTCCACATGGTTGACCTAAGCATTGTACTTAAGGTGCATTGGTTCTGTCACTTTTAGATTCTTTGTAGGACCTCTCACTTTTCTCTTCTTAAAACCCTCTTTACTAGTGGTGGAAACTTGATGGGAAACTTATGGTTGTTGAGGTGTCACCATCAAATCACGTTCCTTTGTGGTTGTGTCAAGCATACCATCAATTGATGGGGCTTGGTCTGCCATCAACTCATGCTGATCCCACCTAGAAGAAATGTCATCGTAAGCCCTATCTTAGGAGTCTCCTTTATCCTCATCCATCTCTACATCGTAGTCCTTATCATCATGGCTATGACCACCCTCAACATCTTCCTCCTTAGGAAGTATGCCATCTCTAAAGAGATTCATCATACAAGAGATCTCAGTGTGAGTGACAACAAAGAAGCTGCAAAAAAAATTGATAATAGAATCCCAGTGTGAGTAACAACAAAAATTTATGTTTAATGCATCAATTAATCATAAAGGAAGATAATTTATGTTTATATGTGAGTGCTAAGTATTGTAGGAGGATAAAGGATAGCAAACTCTAGAGCTTTGACAAGAAACTCTAGACCGTAAAATTCTAGACATTAAACCCCTAGACCTTTCACATAAAATACTTTAACTTTTTCAACAAACTCTAGACCTTTGACAGCAAACTCCAGTCCTTTCTCAAGTATGTTTTCGTCCGCTTTCAAAAGTTTAGGACTGATAAACACCTAAAAGTAAAGAAACATAATGTGCTCATTTTAGAGCACGTTTACAACCCAATTTTAGTGTCGAGTCTTGCTATTTTGTATTAGTTTTATGCATATTACATCCGGTTTTACCTTGATCTCGTCCTCGAGTTGTTTTTAGGTTATTTCAGGTACTTTCGATGATTTCGAGGTAAAATGAGACGTGTTCAAGGCTTTGACACTCTTATCAAGAGTTTAGATGCGTGTATCATAGCTTGGGCATACGTTCCAAGTCACTCTTGAAGATCCCATAAACTCCAGAAGCCATTAGACACTTCAAAGGAGCTGTTCAACAAGGTTTACGGTTCAGATTCGACCGAATCTAACATCCATTCGGTTGAATAGAAGACAGGGATTCAAGCACATAACTCAAGCTCTCGGGAATAGCCGAAGGAACATACATTCGACCGAATCAAGGCCCATTCGGCCGAATGGTTGCACTCATTCGGCCGAATGGTAGACAGGGTGCAAAAACACCAAGTTTCTGATATAGGCGAATGACATTCCCATTCGACCGAATGGCCACTCATTTGGCCGAATCCTCTCTTCATTTGGACGAATGGTCTTCTTTCTCGCAGTTTTTGGTTTTTTCTTTAGCCGGCGCTCGAAGGTTTTTCTAGGGTTTTACCCCTTATGTCCCTAGGGTATAAATACCCCCTTGTTCTATAAATAACCCTCATGCCTACTTTGAGAGCTTTTGTGCCTCAACCTAGAACATCACTTTAAAGCTTTTCGTTTCATTCATGCATTAGTTTAGATTTACAGCTTTCGTTGTTCTCATTTTCAAGCTTTGTATTTCAGATTCGGATTCTCTTTCATTCACGCTATTTCATTTATGCAAGGTATTGTTTGTTTTCTGTTTTATTTTGTTTAATGCTTTCTAGTATTGTTTTTCTGAATTTCATTCCTCTTGCTATTATCGTTGCTTCTTTTACGGCTTTGATAGAGTAGTTGTCGGTTTTGTTATAGGTCTTCGTTTTTCGTTCTCTTATTCATTACATTCAAATCGTTCGTGCTTTCAATCATGTTCTTTTTCATTGTTTATGCCCTAGTATTTATTACTATGTGTGAGTAGTTTTCTTAGGGCTTTGATTGGTGAAACCCTAGGTTGGCTCATTCTTCATGCGTAGAGTTAGGATTTGAGATTGTTGATGATTGTTTGATTGATATTCAATGTGAATCTTGTCCTGCCACTCCTTTGGAGACATAGGGCAATTATAGGTTGTTCATGTGGTTTATAGGGTCATAAACTCCCTCTCGTCATCTTGAGTGTCATGATTTATTGTTGAATGATTTCTCCTAATTTATCGTATTGATAGTTCGATTATCCTTCCTAGGGTGGAACTGATCCATCCTCGTTTTCCTTTCATAGCATATCATCGTTTTAATTCTTACTTTACTTTTCTGTTATTAGTATAGTTCTATCAAATCCCCATATAAACCCTTTGCATCAAGTCTAGAAACTATCGCCCCTTGTCCTTGTGGTTCAATCCCCGACTTACCACTACACTAGTTGTAGTAGTATTAGGGTGTTTACAAATTTTGTTTGCATAACTATTCTTTTAGTTAAACAATCTAAAAGAACGGTTACCAAAATGGTGTCGTTGCCGGGGACAAGGCGTTGTGTTTAGATTATAGTCTTGGTGTAAGTCATTTTTGTTTTATTTATATTATTGTCTATTAGTTTTCTTGTCAGTACCTACGCTTGGTCTCTAGTGTTGTTTGCATGCCATGAGCACATGTAGATCAAATCAACAACTAGAACTATACAACCTTGAGGTTCAACGCAGCAAACGGAGAATTCCAACCCAAACCTCGTCAAAACCAAATACTTATAACCCCCCTACACCACCAATGGACGAAAACCAACAACTATTTGGTCAATTTGGGATGCCTGGGTCTCAAGAATTTCAAGGAGGTGTAGTGTTACCCATAGCCCCGAATCCTTATCACATACATCCTCAATTCACCCGGATGGTGAAGGAGACCCCTTTTTGCGTTTTGAAAAATGAGTGCCCTCTCCAACACTTGGAGGCATTCTCAGATATTTGTGGTCTCACACCTCCATGCCCCAATAACCCGGATTATGTACGGATGCATTTATTTCACTTGAGTTTATCTGGTGATGCTTGGGATTGGTATAAATGCTTAGAGCCCAAATCCATCATTAATTGGGCTCAATTAAAGAAAACATTTCTAGAAAGGTTCTATCCCACAGTTCGAACATAGGATTGGCATAAGAAAATTGCGTCATTCACTCAAGAGGATGATGAAAACCTTAGTGCTACTTGGAGTCGGTTTAAGAGAATGATAAGAGCATGCCCCCATCATGAGTATGGGGAGAACCATCTCAATACATTCTTCTATGATGGTCTAAATGACTCCACCAAGGCACTCCTAGACTCGGATGTTGGTGGCCAACTCTCTAAGGTCCCATGCAATCAGGTGAAAGCTAAGATTGAGGAGGTTGCTAAAAATAGTTCTTGGGGAGGAGCAAGGGGTAATGGATTATCGAGAGGAGGAATGGATTCAAGCAACTTGGACACGATTTGTTCAAAAATCGAAGCTATCATGGATAAGAAGCTGTCCAAGTTTAAATTTGCATAAGGTAGTGTCAATGTATCATCGGTTAAAGAGACGCCCTTTTCATGTAGAATCTGCGGGGGCACCAACCATGATAAGTCCTATTGTGGGGGTTCTAATTCTGAACATATAGCGACTGTCAACTACAGAGGGTATAACCAAGAAGGAACCTCAGTCATGAACTATGATGGATACGGGTATAATCCCAATTATGTGGCAGTTGTAGGGTATGGTGATCAAAACCAAGGGTTTGCTCAGCAAGGTCCTTACAACAATCAACCCTTTAGACCTCCCTTCAATCAAAATTCTAACCAAGGGAACTCCTACCAAGGGTACAACTCTACCAATCAAGCGAATGGGAGTTTTCCTAGGCAGAATGGGAATAGGCCGTACCCTCAAATGCCAAGACCCAACCCCAACCTACCTTATCTATCTACACAGCCACAACCAAACCCGCCTCCAACTAATGAATTCCTTTCCACCCAAGTGAACTCCCTCGCGTAGCAAAATCAAACCCTCTCACAAATTAATCAAACTTTGATAAATCAAATGTAACAACTTCCAGCGTAGCAGAAGTTATTTGAATCACAGCTTGCGCAGATGGCTAGTCCACCCCCACCATTGTTACTTCCTTCTCACCCTCAACAAAACCCATTCACCCAACCTCCACCACAAAACCCTCCTGACTCCAACCCTAAGCATCACACCTATAAGGCAATCTTCCTAAGCTCTTGAACCTCATACCCTACTCCAGTTGTAGCTAATAGAGATGATTTAAGGGAAGATTTCTCGAAGGATAGTGATTGTTTAAGAGAAAATGACAAAAAAGGAGAATCTTGAGGGGAGAGATGAAAAGGAGGGTGGTGAAGAGGATGAGGGAAACAATATCGAAGTAAATGGGCACGAGAGGAAGAAGAAGGATGAAGATGAGAGATGGAGGGCGATACAGGAACGGAGGAAACTTGAGCGTCAACATGCTCCGCCTCTACCTTTTCCTTACAAAAAGGTAGAGAAACAACTTCATGAAAAGTTTCTTAAATTCCTAGAGCATATGCGGCAGCTTGAAATAAAAATACCATTCTTAGAGGTCATGGAGCAAATGCCGCAATATGCTAGGTATCTGAAAACCCTCTTAAGGAACAAGAGAAAGCTTGAGGGCGAAGTGATCAGTTTGCCAGAGCAGGTAAGTGCCATCATTCAGGGGAGGTGGGCAGAGAAAGAAAAAGCAAGAGGACCCTTTGTGCTCCCGGTCACCCTTAGAAAACTCAATTCTAAGGGAGCACTTACTGACCTTGGGGCCTCCTTTAGCCTAATGTCGATGTCCATCACCAAGCAATTCTCCTTTGAACTCAAGCCTTTGAAGAAAACCATCCAACTGGCCCACCATAGTATAAAAGTGCCATGTGGGGTGTTTGAGGACCTTTCGATCCAAGTAGGGAACATAGTGGTACCATGTGACTTCGTGGTGCTTGATATGGCCGACGATCCTTATACTCCCTTTATCTTAGGGAGGGATGCTTTGAAGACTTTGGGTGCCCTGATCGACTGTGAATCAGAAACTATAACCGTGAGGGTAGCCCAAGAGAAGGTTGTGTTTGCATTTTCTAAGTCTTTAAAGGAACCTATGGTCGAGCAGATTTGTTCTTTTGGGGTTGTTGAGAATGTAGCTGTGAAAGAGGTTGAGAGGTGTAATGTTTTTGCAGCCCCAATGTTGGTGGAGGTATCGGATGAGGAGGACGCAAAAGAGCATCTTGTTTTTGAGGTTGCAAAGGGAATTGCTCCGCCGACGGAGAAGTATCACAGATCTGAGGGAACTGACAAGCCAGCTCACAAGCAGAAAAGGGATAGAAAAAGAAAATTTAAAAAGAGACCGATGGCTCCACCCTAGCTTGGAGGAGCCCCGTATTATATCCCACTTCCAGATGACCCTGGTTCTCCGTTGCTTACTTTTGCTAGTGCGGCTCGGTGGAGAGTTTTGACCCCCTACGCTGGAGGCGATGGAGATGCTAGGAGTGAATCCACTCCTACTGCAGGTATGATTTTGTTGTTTTCTTTTTCTATATAAACTTGTTCCTAATTGTGTCAAACATGCCGACGTTAAACAAAAGTACTTACGGGAGATAACCCGATGTGTGTTTTGTTTATGTGTTTGCATAGTAATAGCTTCCATAATACTTATCTTTCCCCCTTTTGGTTCTCTTCTCCCAAGTGCTGAGACGGCTCTTGAGCTGGCTTGGAGGAGGATCCTTGTGTTTTTAAAGCTTCGAAAGATCAACATTATTGAAACTATTGCCTTAGTTTTTGTTTTAGTTTTTCTTTACATGTCTAGGTGTGTCAAGTTGATGTGCTTGAGTTGTGAAACTGACATGTGAGCTTCTGACGTGTACATTATAGTGGTCCTATGCATACTCATACTTTCCTATCCTTGTGCCTATTTTAGGACCGAATGATTTGACCGTTTTCCACCTGACTTGGGGGATCTGGTCCTGCTTGGTTTGTGGCTTGGATGACTACCTATTGAGGCGCATTTCGACTAGCCTAGTGAGGATTGAGCCTTCTAGGACTCCATTATGAGTCCTATGTTATTACATGCTAGTTAGAGAGTCTAAGTATTGTGTCTGTTCTCCTCCAGCATAGTCTTCTTTTCTAAAGGTCGGGGATGATAACATGTTTGTAGTTACAGCTACATGGCTAAATTGCCTATCATGAATATCGATTGACTTTAGGGTAAGCCAATTTTGTGCCTTTACTTTTTTTCTTCGTAGCTACATCACCTAACTCCACATGAGCCGAATATTCCCTCTTTTGTCCTAGAGGATAGTAAAGAGATCACAGTGAAGTGGTGCCCGTTGCATTATGGTGAAAGATTTTGGTTTGAAAAATCGTTGTCGTATGATATGACTCCTTACATTACTCTTAGTTTATTTTAGAAACATTAGCATGGAAAACAAAAACAAAAAGAAAAAAAAGGAGAAAAGAAAAAGAAAAGAAACAGAAAAAAATAGAAAAAAGAAAAATTCGAGAATAAAGTTGGTGTAATTAGTTCATTTATGCGTATCTAGAGAATTTTGGGAAGTGGCGTTGTCGTTGGAAGTTGCAGTCGTCCTTGGTTTGATTACCTTGGATTGCTTACTATCCTCTATTTGAACTCCACATCCCCAAATTTTACCCTACCTTGATCCTAGCCTACATTGCAACCGTTTCCAAACCTGTTCGACTTGGCCTGATTTGGAGAGTAGATAGGATACAATCCCTAAGATTTCTCCTTAATTGAGTGTTTAATTCCCGACTCATCTTAATTCGGATGATTCTGAACAAAACACATACCATATTAAACACACAAGCGTATTAGAAATTTCCCACATCTTTTGGGAAATAGCATGGGGAGCGTGGACTTGTGACCTCATTAGGTAGTGGGTGGCATGGCCTGTGTTGTAGCTTTTCCAGTAATCTCGAGTCTGTGGAAGATGTTGTTCATCTTGGTATTATGCTCTTTTGAGCCCATTGTACTTGCACACCCATGACTAGGGAAGAGTTTTGCGCGTACACGGCTAGCATTGTCTTGTTTTCCGCTCACCTTGCTTTTCATTTGCTTTACTCACGGTGTTGCCTTGCTAGTTCATTTGCTAAGGACAAGCAAAGGTTTAGCTTGGAAGAAGTTGATGTGCTCGTTTTAGAGCATGTTTACAACCCCATTTTAGTGTCGAGTCTCGCTATTTTGTATTGGTTTTATGCACATTACATCCGGTTTTACCTTGATCTTGTCCTCGAGCTGTTTTTAGGTTATTTCAGGTACTTTTAATGATTTCGAGGTAAAATGAGACGTGTTCAAGGCTTTGACACTCTTATCAAGATTTTAGATGCGTGTATCATAGCTTGGGCATGCGTTCCAAGTCACTCTCAAAGATCCCATAAACTCCAGAAGCCATTAGACACTTCAAAGGAGCTATTCAACAAGGTTCAGGTTCAGATTTGACCGAATCTGACATCCATTCGATCGAATGGAAGACAGGGATTCAAGCACATAACTCAAGCTCTCGAGAATAGCCGAAGGAACACACATTCGGCCGAATGGTAGAAAGGGTGCAAAAACATCAAGTTTCTGATATAGGCGAATGACATTCCCATTCGGCCGAATGGCCACTCATTTGGTCGAATGGTCTTCTTTCCCGCAGTTTTTGGTTTTTTCTTTAGCCGGTGCTCGAAGGTTTTTCTAGGGTTTTACCCCTGATGTCCCTAGGGTATAAATACCCCCTTGTTCTATAAATAACCCTCATACCTACTTTGAGAGCTTTTATGCCTCAACCTAGAACATCACTTTAAAGATTTTTGTTTTATTCATGCATTAGTTTAGATTTACAGCTTTCGTTGTTCTTGTTTTCAAGCTTTGTATTTCGGATTCGGATTCTCTTTCATTCACGCTATTTCATTTATGCAAGGTATTGATTTTTTTTTTGTTTTATTTTGTTTAATGCTTTCAAGTATTGTTTTTCTGAATTTCATTCCTCTTGCTATTATCGTTTCTTCTTTTACGGTTTTAATAGAGTAGTTTTCGGTTTTGTTATAGGTCTTCGTTTTTCGTTCACTTGTTCATTACATTCAAATCATTCGTGCTTTCAATCATGTTCTTTTTCATTGTTTATGCCCTAGTCTTTATTACTATGTGTGAGTAGTTTTCTTAGGGCTTGGATTGGTGAAACCCTAGGTTGGCTGGTTCTTCATGCGTAGAGTTAGGATTTGAGATTGTTGACGTTTGATTGATCGATATTCGATACGAATCTTGTCCTGCCACTCCTTTGGAGACATAGGGCGATTATAGGTTGTTCATGTGGTTTATAGGGTCACGAACTTCCTCTCGTCATCTTGAGTGTCTTGATTTATTGTTGACTGATTTCTCCTAATTTAGCGTATTGATAGTTCGATTATCCTTCCTAGGGTGGAACTAATCTATCCTCGTTTTCTTTCATAGCATATCATCGTTTTAATTCTTGCTTTACTTTTCTATTATTAGTATAGTTCTATCAAATCCCCATATAAACTCTTTGCATCAAGTCTAGAAACTATCGCCCCTTGTCCTTGTGGTTCGATGCCCGACTTACCATTACACTAGTTGTAGTAGTATGAGGGTGTTTACAAATTTTGTTTGCATAACTATTCTTTTAGTTAAACGACCTAAAAGAACGGTTATCAAAACCTCATATATATGTTTAATCCTTTAATGCTAGAAAATTCAAAAATTGTATATCTAAAGGAAAAACGCAATAACAAAAAACAAGTATAAAACAAGTGGACACAACAACTCTAAAACCAAGTCAATTTTGACTACAACTAATTAAGTTTAGCATACCTTATACATTACTTATCAAAATTCAAATGTATTCCTTCTGTGTGATCTACACGCATATAGCCTATGTCAGCATCTCCATCGTCTTCTAGATTGGATTTTGGATTAGTAAAAGGTGGGGAGTCCTCAAAAGTATCATACTCTTCCTCATAATCAACATTACCTATACTGAGGATACTCCTTTTCCCCGGTATAACAATAGACCAATTTTTATCATTAGGATCTATAATGTAGAATACTTGGTTAGCATGTGCGGCAAGTATAAATGGTTCTTCACTATCACGCAAATGACTCAAGTCTACAAGAGTAAATCCACAAGGATAATCATTTTGAACACATCGTCGATTTTTATTTACTCACTAGCATTTAAAAAGACCAATTGTGAAACTATAATAGTCAAGTTCCCATACTTCCTATACTCTCCCATAGTATAACAACTTGATATCTACCGGTGATTAATCCTTGGCACTTGTGTAAAATGTAGATGATGCCAAAACAGACTATTCTGCAAGAAAGAGGACTTCTAATCTTGACCCTCAGTCCAAAAGGTGTACCCATTGACATCATAACCCTCATATTTGTTGACATCTTCACGAGGAGCAAAAGCTAACCACTTCACAATTTTAGGCACATCCTCGAGTTGTTCACATACTACTCGATTATGAAACAAATCAATAAATGTCTTATTATGAAATTGCATCAAGGCTTTATCCCCTTTAGAAGGATTTTTGACACGGAATTCCTTGTAATGCTCATTCAATTTTAAGCCGATTATTCCTTTTCCTTCAAGTCTCCCTTCATGTCAAGAGGTAGGAAGTCCAATAGGCTTTGTACTGGCCATGTACTCAGCTATAAAATTACCAATCTCATTGTGCCTTAAATCATACTACCCTCGGGTTGTGCTGGGTTCCTCACTTTGTTTTGTAAAACCCCCATATGTCATTTAAAAGGATAACACCACCTCAAATAAATGGGATCTAAAAGATTGATCTCACAAATGAGATGGACAATTCGGTGAACTATAATGTCAAAAAATAAAGGTGGGAAATACATCTCAAACTTGCATAAATTTTCAATCACATCTGCTTGAAGGGCATTGAGTTTCAAGGGATCAAGCACTTTACTGCATATTATGGTGAAGAACGAACATAGTTCGTTAATAGCATATCTCACATGTTTTGGAAGTATCCCCCAAATTGCAATTAGTAAGAACAATTGTATCATGACATGGCAAACATGGGATTTTATGCTTCCCAACTTTAACTCACCATTCAAGGACACAAATCTTTTCATGTTAGATGAGTACCCTGATGGAACCTTAATTCCATACAAAGACTTAAAAAAACGCCTCTCTTCATTGGACAATGTGTAACAAGCCGGAGGTAAAAAAAATCTTTTTAATATTTTTACCCATCTTCTTTTCAATTATCTGTTTCTTGTCACTAGTTACCTTTTCTTTACCCTTTTCCTTTCCCTTCTTCTTATCACCTCCTTCTTTGGCTCTATTTCTTTTCTTTACCTCCTTAACCTGTGTCCATAACTCTAGGCAAAGCCCCTTGCATTCTAAGAAATGTCGCACGACCTTCACATCCTTTGTCTTACCTGAAATGTTCATGAGCGTCCCGAGTATTGCATCACATACATTTTTCTATATATGCATAACAAGGCAATGTCTAACCTGTAGATCTCTCTAATGTGGAAGCTTCTAAAAGATTGAATCTTTCTTCCATAGCCCTTCACCCATTTATCAATTTCATAATGTCTTACTACGCACGTTTAATGGAATAGTTACCTAAATCTTCACAAAGCGCCGCTAATTTAATCAATTTTAGGCATGTTAAAAAAATCAATGAATTAATTGGGGAATACTAAAACAAATTAAAGACATCAAATTTAACTTACCTTTAACTTGGAGAATGAGAATTTGGCACAAAGCTTGAATATGGGCTACAAGTTTCATGGGAAAAGTGCGATTGGGAGAAAGAGATTTCTCATTTGAATATGCTAATGGCTTTCAGAGGAGAATGGGATCCTTTGTTTGAATATGGTGATGGGGTTTAGATGCACTGCTAGTTTTGTGAGAGAAGGAGGTGTGCTGCTAGGTTTCATGGGAGAAGGGAGGAGGCTGCAAGTTATTAGGGCGGAATTGATGAAGCAAGCACTAGTTCCATTTAGCGAAAGGTATATGCTCTGGTTTCTAATAAACTGGAGCTCAAAGATAATATATACTCCGATCCATATTAAACCAGAGCATAAAGACTAATATTACACATAAAAAATTGCATCAAAATAATTCATAAACATATACTCCGGTTGTATGAAGAACCAAAGCATATATGTAGTAGTATTTGGCATTTTTTCCACTAGTGACCTTTCCTCTTTGAATACCCTTTGACTTCTAAATGAGCCTTAAGTCTCTTTTTGCCATCTGGTTTGGTTTTAATCCTAAACACCCACTTGTTCAACAAAGCTCTCTTCCCTATAGATAATTTAGTTAACACCCACATGATGTTCTTCTCAAGTGAAGTCATTTCATCATCCATGGCTTGCTCCCACTTGATTGAATGAATCCTCCACCTATAGGGCCTCGTCAAAATACTTTGATTCCCCTTCATCAGTCAACAACAAATAGTATAGAGAAGATCAATACTTATCTAGAGCCCTGGTGGTTCTAGATGATCTCCTCAACACCTGCTCAGGTGTCACTTGCGCCACCATTGGTTCTTCAGTAACTTTCTCAAGAGGAGGTTGAGTTTCTGCTATGACCCTTTAGGTGTACTTCTCTCTAAATTAACCTCAACTCCCACTTGCTTTGTATTCTCTGGACCCTAGGACTCTCTATCCTTGTATAAGGTATTTTCATCCAATGTCACATCACAATATCTCAAGATCTTTCTATTTTTTTCATCTTAAAAACTGTAGCCAAACATGTCAGCACAGTAGCCTACAAAGTAACACTTTATAGCCATAGCATCAATCTTATTTCTCTTCTCAGGATTAACATGAACATAAGTAGTGCAACCATGGGTTCTTAAGTGTGAATACTTGAACTCCTTCCCTGTCCATACCTCCTTTGGAATTTTGAACCCCAAAGGAACTGATGGGCCCTTGCTGATGAGGTAAATAGTTGTATTCATGACATCTACCTAAAATATCTTAGGCAAGCCACTATGTATCCTCATGCTTTTTGCACGTTCATTCAATGTTCTGTTCATCCTTTCAACAATTCCATTCTGCCATGCCATACTGAGAACTATTCTCACAAATCTAATTCCCTCAGTAGCACAAAATGCTTTAAATTCTAACAAGTTATACTCTCCTCCATTATCAAACATCATACATTTGACTTTTAACCCTATTTGATTCTTAAGTTTAGCCTTCCATCTCTTGAATGTGATAAACACATCTGACTTTGTGCTTCAAGAGGTAAACACATACCTTCCTACTTAAATCATCAATGAAAATGACATAGAACTTGGATCTACCAAGTGATGGGACTAGGGGATGGTCCCCAAAAATCTATATGGACCATCTCCAACCACACTTTCTTAGGCTTTCTTGCAACCTTCGTGAAGCTGAACCTTTTTTGCTTAAATAGAACACAACTCTCATAAAGACCCATATCAATATATTTTAAACCCTCTAGAGCTCCTTTTTCTGCCAGCATCTTCATTCCCTTAACACTCATGTGTCCAAGCTTATTGTGTCATAGACTTGAACTAGACATACCATCAACAACAATAGTCATGTTTATACACCCTATTGTGTTCAGTGATCTAGACTTTGTGTCCCATACTACTACCAAAGCACCCTTTACAATCTTCTAAAAACCCTATGGAATCCTAAATTGTGTTGTATAACCCATGTCATCCAACTGACCTACAAAGATCAAATTCTTCTTGAGATTAAGAATTAACCTGACATTTTCCAATGTCCATCGATTCTTACTGAAATTCTTACATATTTGATAGTGCACTTAACAAATATGCCATTGTTTTCTCCTTCATAATGTTGAATGCAAGGTTTTTGGACATTATAAATCAGATTAGCCCCAATGCTTAAGGATCCTTGAGCTTTCATTGTTCCTCAATCATGGAATCCGGCTACAACCCAAACAAGGGTCCGTGAAGGTCTTTTTGATGCAAATAGTCTTTAATATGCATTTTCCGGAAACCAAAATCAGATCCATCAAACTTCTTAATTATGTACTTCACTTTATCTATTTTCAGTGATCGTGTTGAACCAACCTTGGCTCTAATACCAGTTGATGCATATATAAAAACTCATCTATAACCATTAATTAAGTGTACTTTGATGGCTGCGATTAATTCTTCAGTATTGGTAAAATTGTAAATATAGAAAAATTTGAAATTAATTGGCAATTGAGAAAAATTTGCACCCTATAATTATTGAGTAGTTTCCAAAAACATCTCTTTATATTCTTAATGAATCAGGCTTCTAATGTCAACTTGTACAAATTATTTTTTAATAGTTTCCAAATTATTTCTATTACTGTATATTTGATTTTCATTATTTTTTCAGTAGTAATTTGAACACCAATATTAAGCTTTTTAAAATCAGTATTAGACCTTAAAACAATAGAATAAACATTTAAAACATATGTGTTAAGATTTAGAACATCACTACTCAACTTTAGAACATTAGTATTACATATTACAACAATAGATGAAATTTTTAAACATATGTGTTAACCTTTAGAATATCAATATTAAAGTATACTACATTAGTATTAGACCTTAGAACAATAGAATAAACATGTAGAACATATGTGTTAAGATTTAGAACACCAGTACTCAACTTTAAAACATCAATATTAAACCTTAGAATAATAGAATAAACATTTAAAACATATGTGTAAGCTTTAGAACACTAGTACTCAAATTTAGAACATCAATATTACACATTAGAACAATAAAATAAAATTTAAAAAGATATCTTTTAAGGTTTAGAACAGCAGTACCCCAACTTTAGAACATCAATATCAGACCTTAGAATAATAGAATAAACATTTAAAACATATGTTTTAAGATTTAGAACACTAGTAATCAAATTTAAAACATCAGTATTACACATTAGAACAATTGAATAAAATTTTAAAACATTTATGTTAAGTTTTAAAATATTTTTATTGTGTTTTAGAACATTAGTAAACAATTAAATGAATATTAACACTAGTGTTCTAAAAAGTTAGACTATTGTTCTAAATATTAATTCTATTGTTCTAAGAATGTATTATATTATTTTGAAATTTAATTCTATTATTCTGAAATTAAATTTATTCTTCTAAAATTTTGCAATGTTCTGAATATTAACTTTATTGTTCTAATTAGTAATTCTCTTGTTCTAAGGTTAAATTTTAATGTTCAACTCTATTATTCCAAAATTATTATCTATTGTTCTAAAATGACACTATAGTTCTAAATAGTAGGGCTATTGCTCAAAGGTTGTTATCACTTGTTCTAAAATTTTATTTAATTATTCTAAACTTTTGCTATGTAGTTCTAAATATTTATTGTATTATTCTAAGTAGTGATTATATATTTCAAGGTTTGATTCTATAGTTTAACTCTGTTGTTTGTATATTTATTTCTATTATTCTAAATACTAACTCTAGTATTCTAATGATTTAAATTATTGTTCTAAGAATGTATTCTATTGTTCTGAAATTCAATTCTATTGTTCCAAACTTTTGTAATGTTTTTCAGAATATTAACTATACTGTTCTAATTAGTGATTATCTTATCCTAAGGTTCAATTCTATAGTTTAACTCTATTGTTCATGAGTTTACTTCTCTTATTCTTAATATTAACTTTGATGTTTTAAAACTAACACAATTGTTCTAAATAATAAATTTATTGTTCTACGTTATTATCTATTGTTTTATACTTTTGTTACGTTGTTCTAAATATTAAAGGTATTGTTCTAAATATTAATTTTATTGTTCGAAGTAGTGATTATATATTCTATGATTCGATTCTATAGTTTAAGTTCTTTTGTTCTAAATATTAACACTAGTATTCTAAAAATTTACACTATTATTCTAAATATTAATTCTATTGTTATAAGCATGTATTCTATTATTATTTAAATTTATTGCTCTAAACTTTTGCAATGTTTAACTCTTTTGTTTTAAATATTAGCGCTAGTGTTATAATGAACATATATTCTATTGTATTATATTTATCCAATACACTAACAATATATTAATTCTAAATACGGTGATATTGTATTATATTTTTTTCCTCTACAATCCTCATTCATGTTCATGACTACAAACAATAGTGGGATATTTTAGAACATTAGAATTATAATTTAGAACAATAGGTCAATGTATTAGAATAATTAGTATAATACTTAGAATAATATAATACAATTTTAGAAAAATATATATAATATGCTAGAATAATAGTACAATATTTTAGAACAATAGTATAAAGTTTTAGAACAATAGTACAAAGTTTCAGAATAATCGCAATAAACTTTAGAACAATTCAAATAACTTTATAACATAAATTTGAATTCAAAACAATAAACCCCCTAAATTTAGAATAATATATCATAAATTTAGAATAATATATACCTAATATTTTAAAACTTCTTCCATTGTTCTAAGTAATATACCTATTGTTATAACCTGCTTACCTATTGTTCTAAATTATAATACTAATGTTCTAAAATATCATCCTATTGTTCCAAGTGTTAAACTACAGTTTCAAATATTATAACATATTATACCTATTGTTCTAAATTATAATTCTAATGTTCTAAAAATCTATTATAATGTTCTAATGAAGTCAACTAATGTTTAATGCAGTAATTCTAACATACAAGATTCGTATTAAGACGTAAATTTTTAAACTAATCTAATGTACAACATTCTAGTGTTCTAAAAATTTTACTAATACATCAAACATAATAAGACTAATTTTTCCACAGCATAATACAACCAATTTTTTCAAGAAATAAAACATAAATATTACGAAAATTATTTATCAAATCGATAGAAGTAAAAAATACAACAACCATTAAAGTTATCATCATCATAATATAACTACATCGGTAATTCAATGACGGAAAAAATTAAAATATTACCTTTTTTTTGAACCCCAAATCAATGAAAATAGTATTCGAATAACTTCTGGAAAAAATATTGCAATTTGAATAAAGAGTAACATGAATAATATGGAAACTACTGATTTTTAGGGAATATAAAAGACGTTTAGGAAACTATCCAATAATCATGGGATCGAATCTTTCTCAATTGCCAATTAATTTTTGACTTTTTGATATATACAACTTTACCATTAATGCATATTTAATCACAACTATCTAAATACACTAGACTAATGATATTAGATGAGTTCTTATATAAAAAGAGTTCTTATAATAACTAAGGGGTTCTCACATGATCCCATATATATATATATATAGAAAATGAATGAAGGAGGCCCTACCCCTCACACCCCCTAGCAACCTCACAATGGAGGTTGAAGCGCAAATTAGGTATGTAATATTAATCAGGCTCCATAACTTAACATGCATTACATTTGAATCCTCCATAGCCTGTTGCTTTGGCCTCCCTGCAAAACCTATTCACAGACTATCCCCACCAAGATAGGTTGAAGCGCAAATTAGATATGTAATATTAATCAGGCTCCACAACTTAACATGCATTACATTCGAATCCTCCATAGCCTATTGCTTTGGCCTCCCTGCAAAACCTATTCACAGACTATTCCCACTAAGATAGGTTCAAAGAACAAAATCAGCGAATGCTAAGTGCATATTCTTCAACCCGAAATACTTTCATTGGCATTTTCGAAAACATGGAGTATAGAAGAAGGAACTTTCATAAATATAAGAAACCAACACATCTTGAATGAATTAATAACTCATGCAAACCAAGTATCCAAAGAAAAATTCAAGGTATCTAGGAAATAAGCATATTTAGAAGTATCTTAAAGATTTCATAGATTATTAGTAGTTTGGGGCCTTCCATAAATTTTTATTCGTTTATGAAAGCAAAGACTATTGTCTCCAATGCTTGTCTACAAGATTTTGTTATTATAAGCTCTATTCTAAGAACCTCATCACGTTCCGCCCTAATAGACTAAAATCGGTCACATCTAGCTTGCCTAGACTTTTAAATTATTTTAGGAGTTTTAGGCGGCAAATATCACCCTACCACACCGAAAACCATCGATCACGTCTGGCTTGCCCAGACTTTTTATTTGTTCATAGAGTTTCATGTGATATCCATTGTTAGTGGTTTAGGCTATACTCTTTTGTCAAATCCATCACTTTGTTACACATGTTAATTTTTTGATTTTCAAGTTTTCCTCTTACTCGTAACTAGAGTAAGCATACTCTTCTCTAAGCACCTTTGTCGTCTTCATATTCTCTCTCTGGGAATTGGAAGAATCTTTGTTTCTTCACACAAAACTTAGTTTCTTACTACATCTTAATGGTCATTATCTTCCTATGATTCAGTTAGGTTATATATTCATATGTGTCCCTTTTGCTAGTAATTTATAGAAACAGGTCAAGCAATCACAACTACACGCCATTAGCAATTTGTAGGTTAAGTCAGCTCTCTGGTAACTATTGGATCTCCATCATGCGATGCTTAGTAAAAAGAAATTAGTTAATCAACCAAACAATATTTCATTGCGTCGTTCAATCACTCAATCACTCAATCATTCAATCATGAGCAGTGATACAAAATTAAGCACAATTTACACACTACGGATTCTAAATTTAACAGTGTTTCCTTTGTAAATTAAACGTTTTCCATTTTTTAAACTTGTTTATAAGCATATATAATCAAAACCAATCATAATCCACAATAGAATGCCATACCACATTAATCATACAGTTAACACCGCCCATAACAATCCCATGCTCCTTTAACACAACAATCCAACAAGACATTAGTGTGTACAACAAGTTCACTAGTTCTCAACAATCTAATCAACACGTTTTAACTCCAAAACATAACTATGATTTGAATTCATCATAATTATTTCCTTGTATAAAAAGAACCAAAATATAACTCGGCTTCGTTTTATAACAATTACCATACTTGTTCAAACAAGGTGGGTTAACATATGTTGGGCCAATAATCCTTTTCATGTATTTTGATGGTTCGTTCCAGTTATCTCCTAAGTTGAAGTCTCACAGAGTATGAATAAGAATTACGTATTAGCTGCTTACAGATTTTGAAAACAAGAAGTAGTACTTTGAGGAACTATTAATTTTAGAAGACTAATTCATTTCAAACAGTGTTCTATACTTTGTATCCATACTTAAGAAATTATACTTTGTTTCATAAACTTATAAGTATGCATAAAGCGCTAACTATTAGTATCTAATAGACTTTAAGAGTAAAGAAAAATATCTTTGTAATAATACTATTTTAGAAATCTAACTTATCCAAAACTGGTTAAAACCTCTTATCCATACATAATGCATTTCATAAACTCATTTAAATAAACATATAAGTACACAAGAAGCCTTAAGTATTAGGAAGTATATTCAAATTAGCAAAAAGGATCCCTTAGTTCATTGAAGCAGTCCTTATTTGAAATACAAGTTTATTTTTAATGAATTCACAAGTATTAGAAACATTTAATGAAAATAATATGGAAATTATAAATAGTATATTCTTAGAATAAGTTAGTGATAATAGCATTTATAAGTAAATATATAGTTTTATTAACTCATAAAACAATTTGTATTTTCAAAAGTGAGAAAATTATAAACGTTTGACTTGTGAAGTACATAAATTATTTAATTTCTCAAACATCATTTTTAAACGTAA
The DNA here is from genome assembly GCA_026401315.1 of Dysphania ambrosioides. Classification (NCBI taxonomy): domain Eukaryota; kingdom Viridiplantae; phylum Streptophyta; class Magnoliopsida; order Caryophyllales; family Amaranthaceae; genus Dysphania; species Dysphania ambrosioides. Next base: position 5,852,778 of record CM048668.1, on the reverse strand, counting down.
TATATTTTTATAAACTAAACTTAGGTAATTCATTTATCCTTATTTTATATATATCTCCATAAATCTATATAACATACTGACAATTTAAATAGCATGCTCTTATATCTCAAGTACATTGGGAAACAAAATTGTTAATAACACTGACTAAAGACAAATCATGATTATGTTCGATAATAATCCTAAATTTATAAACTTAGTATTTATATATTACAAAATAAGAGAAAACTTATAACAATAAATTTAGGGTTTGATGAGTAATTCTAATCAAATCAAATCAAAGGAGAGAGAAGGAAGGCTTGCGCGCATTAATGTTGGGGACAGTGGAGCAGGGGAAAAACGGTGGAGTGAACGTAGTACAAGTATGGCGGTTGGGTTGCTGATGTTTGCAAGGAGGGAGAGGGGATAATCGTGCTGACTCAGTTACACCTTAATGGTCGTCGGTGGCGGTGGTGCGAAGGGAAAATAAAAGGGAGATAGAGATGGTGGCGGTGTGATGGGGGTTGCGTGCGGAGGAGGGAGCACAATGGAGTGAGGAGGAGATGATAGCAGTAGATGGCACGAAGGGAGAAGTGAGGGAGAGCGAAGGGTGAGAGGGAGGCAGGAGGATGAACAGGGTAGAGTGAGAAGAAGGGAGATATGAGGAGCCACGTGAGGTACAAAGCAGTAAGGCAAAGAACACGGGATTAAAAAGGGAAAGGAGGGAAAGAGGAGGAAGAAGAGATACGGGGAGGGGAATTATGAGCCACTACGAAGAAGAAAAGGAAGGGGAAGGACACGTGAAAGAAGAGAAGGAAGATAGTGTTGTTCCACCTAGTATTTTGGAAATGACATTGTAAACAAGTTTAACATATTTTACTGTTTTAAGATTTGTGAAGATCCAAAGACAAAGTTTCAGAGTGGGAGCATATAGGTCTAAGGAGAAATGGGTCTAAAAGTATGGATGTGTTAAGTGTATCTCAATACATTAAGTCAAGACAAACGGTGAAGGCAAGATCACAAGTTGGAACTTGCAATCTGAAGATCAAGTTCCAAACTTTATCTATGTGCTTGTTACACCAGAGATGGTAGAAGTTCCTGCATGGAACTCCTGAATCAAAGCTTCATAGGAGAAGCTACGAATTAAACCGTGGAAAACAGGCTTTCTATGGTGCTAATGCAAGTACAAGTAGGGTTCAGAAATTTATACAATCTAAGCAAGGGTTGAGACCTCGAGTATTTTCTAAAAGACAAAAGAATGTGAATACGTACAAGAAACTCGAAGAAGGATACTCCACGCAATGTCCTCCTATGTTCAATGGTAAGTTTTACACATATTGGAAAAATCGTATGGAAATATTCATAAAAGTTGAAAACTAACAAGTATGGCGTGTGATTGAAGTTGGTGACTTTGAGGTAACCACAACAAACGCAAATAATGAGGTAGTTCCTAAGCCTATGTCTGAGTTTGATAAGGAAGATTTTGAAAAAATGGAAATAAATGTCAAGGCTATAATTGCTTCATTATGGTTTGGGTCCTCATGAACATAACAAAATTATGGGTTGTAAAACTACTAAACTAATTTGGGATCTTTTACAAATCACACATGAAGGAACTAGTGAAGTCAAGCGTTCCAAAATAGACTTGTTAATGTCAAAATATGCAACCTAGAGAAACAATTCAAGACATGTTCATTAGATTTACTAACATAACTAATGAACTAGTCTCTCTTGGAAGAAACATTCCTACTGATGAACAGGTAAGAAAGATATTGAGAAGTCTTCCACAAGATGAAAGGTGGCGATCCAAGGTCACAACATTACAAGAAACAAAGAATTTCACTCAGTTCAACATTGAATAACTAGCTAGATCACTTATGACTCATGAGCTTCACTTAGGAACATATAACTCAGAAAGTTCCAAACAACTCAGAAAGTTCCAAACAACGTGGCCTTGCCTTAAAAGCTAATGAGGAGTCTGAGTCAGAATATGATGAAAATGAAGAGGCTTTACTCGTAAGAAGGTTTAGGAAGATGTACAAAAATATCAAGATTGGTGATCAAAGGAATCGAAACTTTGGAAAAAGGAACCGGGGTTCCAAAGTAGACTCAGGTTGCCACAAGTGTAGAAGTTTGGAACACTTCATCAGAGAATGTCCATAATGGGAACATGAAAAAGATAAGGGAATAGGTAAGGAACAATTTAAAGAAAAGACTAATAAAAATCCTTACTCTAAAATAGATGCCACAAAAGCCATGATAGTAGCTTGGAGAGAATTTGATTCAGAAGGTGAAGGGGAACAACCGGAAGAAGAATGTGCCAATCTATGTTTGATGGCAACACAAGATGAAGTAAGTTCCAATTCTTTTGTGACCATGCCTAAAAATAACTTAGTTTGTTTGGTTAAGAAATTAATGGATGATAACAAGGATTTAAGTAAAAGAAAGGCACAAAGCGACAAAGTAGTAAGCATTTGTAAAGGTCATATGTCATATATATCTAATACAAGAACAAATGTACAAGAACGCCAATTTGAGTTGTTAGATAGGAACATCTCTCTAAAGGAAGAATTTGAAAGACTCAAGTGTGAAAAAATATTGCTTGATGTAGAACTAACTCAGTACAAACTTATCCACTTTACTATCACTAGAAGTTCCACAAATATTCAGATGAAAATTTTCAATGAGAAATTTGAAGATATGAAAACTAAATTACAAATCACAAAAAAGGAAAATGAAAAATTAGAGAGGAACTTGAAATTTATAGAAAAAGTAAAACTAAAAAGTTTGTGCAAGTTCCAAAATGGGTAGATGATGCTCAAATAAAGAGAACGGAGGGATTACAATTCTCATATAAGATAAAAAGGATTAAAAAGAACAAGTATATGGATATACCTAGTAGCAAAGTATTTACCTTATGTGGTCATACTTGGCATCTGTCTGGAACTTGTGTTAACAAGGAATACTGGATTAGGAAACATTTAAAGTATATTTCACTGGAAGAGTCTAGAGTATGTGAAAATGAAAAGGAACTCCAACTAGACTGGGTTCCTGTTCCTAACAACTAAACTACATGTAGGTGCTAGTGAGGGGGAACAACTCGTGGTATCTCGACAGCGGGTGTTCCAAGCACATGGTTGGAGACAAATTCAGGTTTCTCTCACTAATGGCTTACAATGGAGGAACAGTGACCTTCGGAGATAACAAAAATGGAAAAATTATCAGTATAGGAAAGGTCGGAAGGTCAAGTTCCCATTCTATTAATAATGTGCTTTTGGTTGAGGGATTAATGCGTAGCTTACTAAGTATATCTCAATTTTGTGATAAAGGTAACTCTATAAACTTTACTTCTGAATGTTGTAAAGTCATCAAATCAAGCAGTGGAGAAGTTATATTGGAAGGAGTTTGTAAAGGGAACACGTATAGTGTAAACCTTGATGAAATTTCTAGGAACAATATAACTTGTCTCAGTGTCTTAGAAGATGATCCACTTCTCTGACACGGATGTTTTTGACATGCTAGTCTATCACTCATCAACAAACTCAAAATAAAGGATCTAGTTATAGGATTACCTGTAATTAAGTTCTAAATAAATAAGGTATGTGAAGCTTGTGTGAAAGGAAAGCATGTACAAAGTTCCTTTATGGCCAAGACCATAGTAAGTACATCTAAACCTTTGGAACTCATACATATGGACTTGTGTGGTCCTATGCGAATCCAGAGTAGAACAGTAAAAGGTATGTGCTAGTCATTGTAGATGATATTTCACATTTTACATGGGTTATCTTTTTAAGTGGTAAAAATGAAACATTTGATGAATTTATTGCATGGGCTAACAAACTTCAAAAGTTGTTAGGAACTTAGATTGTTCACATAAGAACTGACCATGGAACAGAAGTTCTAGTATTTCAAATTTGATGATTTTTGCAGAAATCAAGGTATAAGTCATGACTTTTCAGCTCCATGTACACAACAACAAAATGGTGTTGTTGAAATAAAGAACATAACACTTGAAGACATGGCAAGAACAATGTTAATTGCTACTAATTTTCCACGAAACTTCTGGGCAGAAGTAATTAACACGGCTTGTTATGTTATAAATAGAGTTATGATTAGACGTATTGTGAACAAAACTCCATATGAGTTGTTGAGAGACAAAAAGCCTAACATTTCATATTTTAGAGCATTTGGTTACAGGTGCTTTGTTCACAATAATGATAAAAGGAATATAGGGAAATTTGATGAAAGGAACGATGAAGCGATATTTTTAGGTTATGCCCAAGATAGTAAAGCTTTTAGAGTGTATAATAAAAGAACTATGAGCGTTGAAGAGACGGTTCATATAATTTTTTATGAATCATCAACTTTACCCCCTATATAGGAATAAGAAAATTTTGAGATAGGAATGGTTCGCTCCACATATCAAAATGAGGATGAAACACTTCACAAGCAGAGTTTAACAAAAAAAATTGTGATGAAAAAGGACTAGAAAATCATGGAAATGATGAAGTTCCAATCAACCAAGAGAATGAAGAATCTCAAGATTCTAAAGTTCCTACCAATGAAGCGAGTAAAGGAAAAGCTCAACAAATTATAGTTGGAAACTTTCAGCCTAAACCCTAGAAACATCAGAGTTCACATCCTATAGAACTCATTATCAGTGACCTTGGTAAAGGAACTCAAACAAGATCTTAGCTAAAGAACTTCTATGTTTACCATGTGTTCCTTTCTAGTTTAGTACCACGCAATCACCTTGAAGCATTATAAGATACAGGATGGATGGTAGCCATGCAACAAGAACTAAATGAGTTTGAAAGAAATAAGGTATGGCATCTAGAATCTAAACCCTCATTTGAAAAAATGATTAGTCTCATGTGGGTTTTTAGGAACAAGCTAGATGAGTTTAGAATAATTATCAAAAATAAGGCACGATTGGTGTTAAAGGGTTATAATCAACAAGAAGGTATAGATTTCGAAGAAACCTTTGCTCCTATTTCTAGACTAGAGGCTATTAGAATATTAATAGCTTTTGCTTCCTATATGAATTTCAAGCTATATCAGATGGATGTGAAGTGTGCCTTTCTAAATGGTTTCTTAAGTGAAAATGTTTATGTGGAACAACCACCAGTATTTGAAAATCAAAAATTTCCAAATCATGTTTTTAAGCTTGAAAAAGCTCTTTATAGACTAAAGCAAGCACCCAGAGCTTGGTTTGAGAGAATATCAAAATTCCTGTTGCAAAATGTTTTTAGGCAGGGCAAAGTTAACAAAACCTTGTTTTTAAAATCAAATCTTTTCATTGTACAGGTTTACGTAGATGATATTATTTTTTATGCTACTAATGATTCATTATGCAAGTACTTTGTTGATCTTATGGGAAGCGAATTTGAAATGAGCATGATGGGAGAGCTTAATTTCTTTCTTAGATTGCAAATAAAACAAACTAAGAGAGGAACAATGATTCACCAACAAAAGTATGTAAAGGAACTTTTGAAGAAATATGAGTTAGAATTTATAAAGGTGAATCCCACACCCATGGGAACTACTACTCGATTAGATGAAGATACTAAAGGGAAAAGTGTGGACCAAACAAAATATAAAGGAATGATTGGTTCCTTGCTATACTTAACTGCTACTAGACCTAACATTTCTTTTAGTGTTGGTATCTATGCTAGGTTCCAATCAAATCCAAAGGAATCACATCCAACTGCTGTAAAAAGGATACTTAGGTATCTCAAAGGAATAGATGATCTATGCCTCTACTATCCTAGAAGTGAAACATTTGAACTCAAAGGATATGTTGATGCTGACTATGCAGGTGATTTGGTTAATCGTAAAAGCACTTCAGGTATGACCCAATTTCTTGGTGCATTTCTAGTTTCTTGGAGTTCTAAGACGCAAAATATTGTTACCCTATCCACAGCCGAAGCTGAAAATGTTGCAGCTTCATCTTACTGCACTTAAAAATTAAGGATAAAGCATCAGTTAAGAGATTTTTGTATCATTTATGATTGTGTTCCAATATTCTGTGATAACACAAGTTCCATATATATTTCCAAAGATCATGTACATCACTCAAAGGCTAAGCATATTCATATACGACATCATTTCTTGAAAGATTATGTTGAAAAAGGTTTTATTAAATTAAAATTTTGTCAAACCAAAAATCAACTGGTTGATATTTTGACTAAGCCTTGGAATAGGGAAAGGCATGAAAAATTAAGGTTGGAACTTGACATGATGCAAATTCAATGAATGAACTCAATTTTCTCCAAGGTAACACAAAAAAGACAAGTGCAATTGAATATGGACAAAATCTAGTCTGAAAACATAGTTTGGTCTTGCCATATTAGATTACGTTCATGCAATTTTCTATTAGACCATATATATGCATTATGTGTTCCATATTAACAAAGCATTATGACTTACTAAATTCTTAAAAAATTAAGTTTGTAATCATTATATATATACATATAGTTGTTTATAAATATGTTTATAAGTGAACATGTATGTATATATATCTCTCTTTGCTATTTAATTACCCTTTTGGATAATAAGTACAAATATCTATGTACTATCTAATATGATTATAAACTATTTAATGTATTGAAAATCCTTTAATCCACTAGAAATATTTTGTGAAGTGAGAATTATCAATTTAGTGTATAAATAACTCTTTGGAAACTGTCACCTAAAGCCTAGCCTAAACCGTCACTTGCCCTACCCTATTGAAAAAGCCAAAGCCCTCAACCGTCAAGTCAGAACTTTTTCTCCCTTCAATGTACCCTATTCCCAACCTTCACCTCCTCTTCCTATATCAACTCACTCGATACTCAACACTTCAAGTCATTTTCAAACCTTAAATAATAAAACAGCAAAACTCTCTCTCAAACCAAAATTCTCTCAATTAAAAATTGGTGAAGACTAGCCTAAACACAACCTTCCCACATCTTTGCTATGACATTCTAAAATCCACCATCACAAATCCCTTAGAGGTTTTTTCCATTCAATCATTGCCACCAGAGGAACCCATTGCAGCCATAGAATCAGAACCCATAAACCCTATAAGGAAAACCACCGCATCTCAACCTTCAAATTCCTACAAAACTCAAAAGATAGAATCAAGTTCAAAGACTCAGGGGGAAGGATCTTCCCCTGTTAGGGATTGGGATGAGATGGTAAGCGGTTAGTTCCAAGTTTTGCAATCAACCTCCAATGGTGCAAAGAATATAAGTACAGTAAACTTCTTGACATTCTCAAATTTCAAGATTAAGAAAAATTGTGGAGTGTAGATATGCATGATCCACTTTATCATGAAGCAATGCATGAATTTATTGAAAACTTTGAGTGTGTTGATGGTGTCTAGGCAGGTACAGTAAATGGTATTAAACTGTCTTTTGATGTAAACTATCTGGGAAAAATCTTTGAATTTTCAAACTAGGGTTTTGATATGTATCTGAAACACAAGTCTACTATGAGTGTTGGTGGGGTCTACGAAAACTATTGTTAGTTTCATAGAGGGTAATGCTAAGGGTTCAACAACCACTAAAATAGGATTGTTCTCACCCTTGGTAAAAAATCCTATTTAACCTAGTAAGGAGGGGAATAGTACTAAGAACTCAGAGGAGAAATGAGGAAAATCTGACGAACTCAGTGCTAATTTACTATTTAGCGAACAAGATCAAGATTAATTTTCCATCTTTAATGATTCAACATTTGGATCATTGCATACCAAAGTTGATTTTTGGATATGGATTATTGATGACTGCCGTATTCAAGAGTTTTAATATTGATTTGAGTAAGTATAATCCAATTCTAGTGAGAGTGGATCAAGTGTTGCAAGAATCTTCGTTAATGAGTTGGAAACTCAAGGTGAAGCGAGGAATAACTTACTTCATGTCTGATAAAGTGAGACTTATGAGGACAAAGAAAATGTTAAGGAAAGTGATGAAGAAGAAAAGGAAGAAAAAGAGAAAGATGAGGAGAAGGAAGAAACATAGGTCTAGTTAAACACTAAAGGAAAGGAAAAAGAAAGGTTGAGAAGGAGAAGGCTCCTCTAGTGAAAAGGAGAAGTGTGAAAGTTGCCTCTAAGGAACTCTCCAAACCTCCTCAAGTAATCTTTATAGATATAACTTCCAAGGAAGAAGAGGTGGAACAAGTAGTGAAGGAAGTTCCACAGATTGTGAAAGAGCCCAAAACAGAAAAAGAAATAGATCAAAATGATGCTGAGAAATGGGTGGAGAATGTGATCATATCTAAACAGCCTGAGGGTCAGGAGAACGAGCATAATGACATTGAAGTTGAGAAATTAGAAGAGATCATTGTTGAACTAGGATCTCAAGTGCAGAAGGAACATACTGGGGAAATGGAAAAGGAACAAGCTCATGGAGACACTAAAGTGGAACAACAAGTTGAAAAAGAAAAGAGTGAAACAACTGAGCCTATCTTTAATCCACCAAGAGTGAAGAGAATTGTTAGGAAATTTAGAGTAAAAAGGTCTAATTCTAGGAAAGAACAATCACTATGCGAAGACACTAAAGTTCCTACTCACTCAATCACTCCCTCCACTGAAGTTCCACCTAGTTCTCAAACAATTCCGATTGGCTATGCTCTTGGTTCTAACTTTGATGTGTGTGGGTTGAGTAGAAAAATGGGTGATATATCTGACTTGATGAATCATGTGTTAATTGGAGTCGAAAATCTTAATGCTCAGTTCAACAAACTTCATAACATCATTGGAGCACTCTCAACTATAGTGGGAGAGATAAACATCAAGATTAGTTATCTTAAGAACACAGTACATAATCTCTTCTCTTCTATAACTTCGGATCACTGAGTGATGCTCAAGAAACTTGAAGAGATTGTGGTTGAAGTTATCAAAGTGGAACCCCAACATGAATCCACCCCCACCTAGCCCTTTATCCCTCTTGTGATCATACTTTATGCACTACAGTTATTGTTTGAAACTTTGTATGATTTTTATTATCTTTATAGGACTATTTTAATCTTTTTATATATGTTTACACAACCACTGTGTTGTATTAACTACTATTTCTCTATTTTCTTTTTATATATTAGTATGTTGTGTGTGTATGTATGTCCTGTTTAGAACTCTGCATGCTTGATACTCTATTTGGTATTGCACCCGAACTAATATTATTCCTTAATAAGATATTGTCCATAGTCAGTTGTCTTTGTCCTTTTATGCTGATGCCAAAAAGGGGGAAAATTAGTGCAAACTTTGAATAAGAATGATTTTGAGTTCCGAACTTGAAATAACTTGCTGATCTACATGTTTATAAAGTTTGGATCTTCATAAGGTCTTATTGTCTTACTTTTCATCTATTTCGAAGTACATTTTGTTTTACATATGTTTTATTTTTTTATGTTTTTTGTATAATTATGGTTCTACTCTTCATTCTGAGCATTTTGAATCTTGTCTAATTTAATTAATTGAGGTCAAGTTTGCAAGTTTTTTCATCACCAAAAAGGGGGAAATTGTTGTTCCACCTAGTATTTTGGAGATGACATTGCAAACAAATTTAACATATTTTATTAATTTAATATTTATGAAGATCCAAAGACTAAGTTTCGGAGTCGGAGCGTATAGGTCTAAGGAGAAATGGGTCTTAAAGCATGGATGTGTTAAGTGTATCTCAATATATTAAGTCAAGGCAAAAGGTGAAGGTAAGATCACAAGTTGGAACTTGCTATTTAAAGATCAAGTTCCAAACTTTATCTATGTGCTTGTTACACCAAATATGGCAGAAGTTCCTATATGGAACTCTTGAATCAAAGCTTCAGAGGAGAAGCTAAGAATTAAACTGTGAAAAAGAGGCTTTCTACGGTGCTAATGCAAGTACAAGTAGGATCTGCAAGTTGATAAAATCTAAGTAAGAGTTGAGACCTCGGGTATTAACCAAAAGATAAAAGAATGTGATCTCATGTAAGAAGGTTATATCATGAGTCAAGAGTCTCTCAAATAACTCTATCCTATTTTAGTAATTCTCTTGTGAAGATCATACTTTTTATAGTAAATCCAAGTGAGGATTGACGGCTTAATCTAGTTCCCATGCAATCGTGCTTAAGTTTCTTGTACATGCAAGTCATCGATGCTCTCGAGTATATTGTACTTAGTTAATGGCATCCTTGTAGAGTTTATAAGTATAAAAGTCATCACTCCTCATTAGATTATTTAAACCTAACTAAGTTTCAAAGAGTCTTTAATCTTTAAGAGTCAATGTTCTTTCAATAGTTGCTTATTTCCTTGTATCAAAAATTTCTAATCCTCTTGTACACCACTTTACATTGTACTCATAAGAGTTTAGTACTGAGTAGTACTAAGGGAAGGGTTGAGTGAACCTTGTAAGGACTTAGCATAAATTCCAGAGAAGGAAAGTAAAGTAAAAGAGTGAGAGAGCAAAAGCTTAATTATTCTGAGTTGAACACGAGTGAAGGAAAGGAAAAGAGAGAGCTCTTGATAAGTTGTATTAGGATTTTCCCTTTAGAGAAGAGTTTAAAATCTCAGAGTTGGGTCATGCTTTTCCTTTGAGTTGGGAAAAAAGTTTTCCATGCAAAAAGTTTCTTGTGTTCTTTGCACTCACACTGCTTAAGTTTTAAATTTTGCAATCAAGTTCGAAAAACTCAACTTCCAATTAAATCCCCCCCCCCCTCTTCTTTTAAGTTCTATCTGCATAACAAGTAGGGAGAAGGAAAGAAAGAAAGAAAAGGAAAGGAAAAGAGTTTTCAGGCTTATTTTCTTGGGTTACCGACTTTTAGGTTACTAAAATAAAATAAAATAGGAGGGAAGGTGAATTTAGGGGATTTGGGATTTGATGATACAGGGGGTAACTTAGTGGGGTTTCACGGTAAGGAGTGAGATTTTTTTTTCCTTTTTTTTTAATATCGTGGAGAGTTAGGTAGGTTGGGGTATTTTAGTGGGTATGCACGGGTGAGAAGAAGAATTTTTGTTAGCTTAAGAAAGATGAGTGTTTAAGAAATATAGGAAAGCTTATCTTTTATTATCATAATTAGAGGACTCTTGAGTTGGAATAGAGGATAAAAGTTAGAGCATGTATTTAAAGCATGTTAATGTACTATACATATATATAATTAAAACAAAAAGATAGAAACTAATTTTGATGAACTTCAAGAAAAAACATAATAAAATAAAATTAAGAAATAAAATAGGAAAAAATTAAAGATCAGAAATAAATAATTAAACAAAAAAATATGAAAAATAAAAAGCTTAAGAACACGGCATGAATCGGAACAAGGCAACACGCTTGAAAAAGTTAAAATCTTTTAAGTGCAAAATTATAACTCAAAAGGAACATGGCATGAAGTTTCTTTGCACGGGAAGACTTTAGATATGCAAAAGAATAAAATATACATTGTGCCAGATTTTCTTTACGTTAGTCATATTCATCTTTACCTCAAAGGGAACTTCAGGTGCACTCACTCGATTTACATAATGCCAAGTTCCATTCTCAATTTTTCATGTCTATCCCTGTTCAAAGACTGTAAAAATATCAGCAACTTGATTTTTGGTTTGACAAAAATCTAATCGTATAAAGCCTTTTTTAACATTATCCTTTAAAAAGTGACGCCTTAGGTGAATATGCTTTACCTTTGAGTGATGATCTAGATCCTTGGAGATTCAAATGGCACTAGTATTATCACCATAGATTGGAACACAGTCAAGCAAAATGCCAAAATCTCTTATTTTGTTTTTCATCCAAAGCAATTTAGAACAACATGCAATAGCCACAACATACTCTACTTCTATTGTAGATAAAGTAATGGTATTTTGCTTCTTAGAACCCCAAGAAACCATGCATGAACCAAGAAATTAAGCCACACCTAAAGTAGTCTTGCGATTCACCAAATCTCCAGCATAATTGGCATCAGCATATCCTATCGAATCAAATGAATCACTTCTAGGATAAAATAAGCACAGATCATTTATTCCTTTTAGATACCTAAGTATCCTTTTCATTGTCATCAGATGAGTTTCTTTGGGATTTAATTAGAACCTAACACACAAACCAACACTAAAAGTAATGTCAGGTCTACTAGTAGTTAAATATAATAAGGAACCAATCATCCCTCTGTACTTTGTTTGATCAATGATTGTTCCTTTGGGATCTTCGTCAAGTCTCACAGCAGTTCCCATGGGAGTATGATTCAGCATTGCTTTTTCTAATGCATACTTCTTCAAAAGTTTCTTTACGTACTTTTGCTAGTGTATCATTGTTCCTTTCTCCATTTTCTTGATTTGTAATCTAAGAAAGAAGTTTAATTCTCCCATTATGCTTATTTCAAATTCACTGCCTATATGATCTGCAAAATACTTGCACAAAAGATAATATCATCAACATATATTTGCACAACTAGTAAATCAGTTCCTTTTGATTTTGAAAACAAAGTCATATCAATTTTACCACGTTTGAAATCATTTTGTAAAAGAAACTTGGACAACCTTTCGTTTCATGCCCTAGGAGCTTGTTTTATCCCATAAAGAGCTTTATTAAACTTGTAAACATGGTTTGGAAAGTAGGGGTTGTTATGCAAAAATGCTCTTATTTTTATAACCATTTAAAAAGGAGCATTTAACATCTATTTGATAAAGTTTAAAATCCATACAAGTAGCAAAAGCAATTAAAACTCTAATAGCTTCTAATCTAGTAATCTTCATAATAAATACCTTCTTGTTGGTTGTAGCCTTTCAAAACCAAATGAGCCTTGTTCCTAACAATAGTTCCATATTCATTAAGCTTGTTCCTAAAAACCCATTTGAGTCTAATTACCTTTAATGTTGTGGCTTGGGCTTAAGATGCCATACCTTGTTCCTTTTGAACTCATTGAGTTCATATTGAGTTCCATTGGATGAGATTTCTAATGCTTCTAAGGTTTAGGCTGAAAGACTGCTACAGTAACTTATTTCGAACCTTCATCATTTGAACTTGCCTCTACAATTGGAACTTTGGGTTCCTGAGTTCCTATCTCATTGTTTGCTTTCGAAATTTTGTCATTTCCTTGCTTTTCTAGAACTTCATCATTTGCTAGACGCTCCGTACTTAGTAAAATCTCTTCACCATGGATCAATGAAACACATTAACCCTGTCTCAAAATCTTCATGTTCCTGTTCATGGGTTAGTGTTTCGATTTCATCAAAAATAATACGTACGTATTCTTCAACACACATTGTCTTTAATTATAAACACTATAGGCTTTTCTACTAGCTACATAACCAAGAAACACAACCTTATCACTTCTAACATCAAATTTCCCTAAGTTCCTTTTTTATTATTATATATAAAACATTTACAACCAAAAGCCCAAAAATAGGATATGTTTGGCTTTCTTCCTCTAGGAGCTCATAGGGTGTCTTGTTCACCAAAGGCCTAACTAAGACATGGTTTATGATGTAGCATGCAGTATTGATAGCTTCGACCCAGAATTTCTTAGGCAATCCAGTTGCAATCATCATCGTTCTAGCCATGTCTTATAATGTCCTATTCTTCCTCTCTACAACCCCATTTTGTTGAGGAGTACGAGGGGATGAAAAGTTATGGCTTATTCCTTGTTCCCTACAAAAATCATCAAACTTTTGATTTTGGAACTCAGTTCCATGGTTAGTCCTTAATTGAATTAATTGATGACTTTTCAACTTTTGCCTTTTGTTTTCCCACACTATAAACTCATCAAAAGCCTCATATTTTCTACTCAAAACAAAACCCACAAAAATCTTGAAAAATCATCAACTATAACCAAGATACATTGCTTTCCACTTCTACTTTACACTCGTATAGGACCACACAAATCCATGTGAACAAGTTCTAATGGTTTTGTTGTGCTAAATAAGGTTTTAGATTTAAAGTAACTTTGAACGTGTTTTCCTTTCACGCATGCTTCACACACTTTATCACATTAAAACTTCACTGCCGGTAAACCAACAACAAGTTTGTTTTATCTTAGTTTGTCAAGCAATGAAAAGCTAGCATGCCCAAAGTGTTTGTGCCAAAGGAGTGGATCATTTTCAATGACACTAAAACTAGTGAGATTGTTCCTTAGAACTTGGTCAAGGTCCACAATATATGTATTCCCTGTATGAGTTCCTTCTAATATGACCTTCCAATTGTTATTTCTAGCGACTTTAAAAATTCAAAAGTGAAGTTTCCACAGTAACCTTTATCACAAAATTGTGATACGCTTAACAAGTTGTGCATTAAACCCCTCAACTAAAAACACATTGTCAATAAAATGTGAACTTTTTTTTCCTACTTTTCCTACAACAACTATGTCACCTTTCTCGTTATCACCAAAAGTCACGGTTCCTCTATTGTAACCTTCTAGTGAGAGAAACTTGGATCTATCTCCAATCATGTGTTTGGAACACCCACTGTCGAGGTACCATAAGTTGTTTCCCCTCACTAGAACCTACAAGAAAACTTATTGTTAGAATTAGGAACCCAGGTTTCCTAGGGTACTTGTGCAACATCACAGTCAATCATTTTCTTTATCCAAACTTATTTAATGTTCCTTTCAACATAGTATTCCTTTTTGACACATGTTCCATTCAAATGACCAATGTGACCACATAAGATACAGACTAGGAAGATCCACATCTTGTTCCTTTTGCCCTTATTTTTTTATATCTAAAACCTAGACCTTTTGTCCTTTTTTCTTGGGATAATTCTATCTGCTTTAGAACTTGTAGTTATTTCACATCTTATCACTTTACAACATTCTAAGTTCCTTTTCTATGGTTTCCAATAACCTTTTAGTAGTTTTAATTCCATTTTTAAATTATCAAATTCCTTGTTAAAACTACCCATAAGAACTTTAATTGAGTTATTAGTAAGATTAACATGAATAATTTTATACTATGTCAACTCAACATTAAGCGAGACATTTTAATTTTTTTTAAACGTTCACAAGTTTGTTTTAAAGACACGTTCTTATCCATTAACTCAAATAAATGATTTTGAATGTTGGCTCTAGCATTAGTTAAGTAAGTCATGTGATCCTTACATAATTTTATAGCTTTTTCACTTTGAGCATTTTCAAAACTTAAACTTTTGTTACCCTCTCTAGTTTCTTTTAACAGACATATGAGTTTTTCTTTTGATGAGACCTTAAGAGAATTAGTACTCACCTGATCTTTAGCATTTGAAGTATTGATTTAATCGTTAATTAGCATTAGACAAATGTTGGCACATTCTTCTTTGGGTTGTTCCTCTTCCTCTTCAGATTCGGAATCTCCCCATGATGCTATCATGGCTTTTTGAACATTAGATTTGGAAAATGAGTTTGTATTGTACTTCTCCTTGCTTTATTCCTTTCCTTTTCCTTTTTCCTTTTTAATATCCTATAAAGGGCATTCTCTGATGAAGTGCTCCATGCTTCCACACTTGTGACAACCCGAATCATCTTTAGAACTTCGATTTTTCTTAACAAAGTTTTTTTCCTTTCGATCGCCAGATTTGATGTTCCTATAAATCCTCTTCAACTTCCTTACTAGCAACCCTGCTACTTCATTTTTAGAGTCCGAGTCTTCATTAGCCTTAAGTTCTAGGCCATGATTTTGGAACTTTTAGTGTTTTTAGTTCCTATGTGCAACTAATGCATTATAAGTGATTAGCTAGCTATTCCACATTAAACTTTGTGAAATCCTTGGTTTCTTGAAAAGAAATAACCTTTTCTCTCCATCTTTCATCATGTGGAAGACTTCTCAAAATCTTCCTTACCTATTCAGTAGGGATATTTCTTCCAAGAAAAACAAGCTCATTCATAATGTTAGTAAAAAGAGTAAACATATATTGATTGACTTTCTTGGATTCAATTCAAAACATTCATATTTGGAGATCAACAATTTAGTTTTGGAATGCTTAACCTCATTAGTTCCTTCATGAGTGATTTGTAAAAGATGCCAAATTAGCATAGCCATTTTATATCCCATAATTCAGTTATGTTCATAAGGTCCCAAACCACAGTAATGAAGTTTTATAGCTAAAGAATTTATCTCCATTTTCTCAAAATCTTCTTTTTCAAATTCATATATTGGTTTAGAAATTACCTGATTGTTATAGTCTGTTGTAGTTACCTCATAGTCACCAACTTCAATTACACGCCAACCTTGATAGTTTTCGGCCTAGTTGAATATTTCCATGTGGTTCTTCTAGTAAGTGTAGAACTTACCATTAAACATTAAAGGCCTTTGCGTGGAGTAATATTCTTCAAGTTTCTTGTATGTGTTCATGCTAACATGAACTTTACACTTTAAGGTGACTTGAATTTGTGAGTTTTGACTCTGATATCAATTTTTGATCTAGAAGAACACTTACGGGGGTGGGATTGAATTAGAAATATAATATTATTGACACTTTTTATGGAATTTCAATTAAAACATGTAAACGAAAGGAACTTGAAAAAGGAGCACAAGAGATTTTTAGCGTGGAAACCCTTTGTACCCAACTCAAAGGAAAAACCACAACCCACTCGGGATTTAAACTCTCTTTTACTAATGGGGCAATCCTTTATTACAATCTATTATCTCTCTTCACTCGATTTCCACTCATAACTAGAGTTCATTTCTTTATCTCTCTCACTCTCTTCTCTTTATATTGTCCTTTCTCTCTCAAGACTAAACTCTAACTCTTTTAGAAGATCACTCAATCTTGTCTCCTTAGTAAAACTTGGTATTATTCTCAAAGATTATAATATAAACTAAGTTTGTGACTTTGGAACTAAGATGAAAGGAACTTGCGAGGTAAAGCCTTGATTACTGATAGAATGATTTTTCTCTTTTTAAAAAAAAAAATTGTATGTAGTTAGTTATGTTGATTTGTGAGAAATCAAATTCCTTTTACAGATTCATGCTCTTGTCCCATTATCTCATGTTCTCCTTAAAATATGATAGATTATTGTCCACTAACATAGGTAGTTAATTTGATTGAATAAACCTTCCTAATATCGTGCAAGGTGGATTGGAAGTGCATGCCTACTTTTTAACCAATCACTTAGTGGATTAAAATAAAGTAGTTTTTGACTAAGTAAACAATTCTAACTTCATGCAAATCCTATACATACATGAGTAAAATGGTTTAGAGATAAGCTTAGAAAAAGTCAATAAGTGGGAGAGTGATTTAAGAAGTCTAGAAAACTGATTTTTCAGATTCTGCTTTTAAATAAATAAATAAAATTTATTTAAATTAGAAGAGTCCTTTATTAATAAACCTTTATAAAATATGTTAGAGTAAAGATAGGAAAATTAATTTTCATAAAATCACTAAATTAGTATGCTGAAATTTTCCAATTATACGTTCAATTTCACAAAGGAACTTTGATTTAAAATACTTAGGCTTATCATTAATCGCATCTAATTGGATTTTGTTCCTAATCACTTATATAAAACCTAAGGACTACCTACTTAGCTTCTATGTCTTCTGGCCTTGAAGCTACCTCGGTGTTGCTTAAACTTAAGCTCCTATTGCGGAACTTGATGATCACCATTTTCTTCTTGATCTATGACTTGATTTTGTATTTCTTTGGCACTAGATTATTTTGAGCTTCTCTTTGATTCTACTCTGAATCATACATCAAAACCTTCACATACTAAAACACACATCAAATAAGTTTGTAAACTATGTCATCACCAAAATTGAACAACAATATTTAATCTTCAAAATTCCCTCCAAGATTTTAGCTTTTGGTTAAGGCCTTCCAACAATCATCTATGGCTTCCACACATTATAGAACCATAAAACCTAAAAAAGGAAACTTTGAAAAATACCTATGCCTAAAAATGAGAAAAACCCTATCAAGTGAAGTGGGAGAAAAACTTATAGGCAAAACCAACTTATTCCCCATGTCCACCAATCATTTTAAATTCTAAAGGGAATAGGATTTCTTTAGCTTGAAAGAATTCAATTCATTCACATCACATTTGATTGTAACAATGCAATGATTTAATATTTACCTCTACATCACCAAGAACACCGAACAATGGCTGATAAACAATCATAAAAGAATAGACTTACCAAGTTGGTATAGATTTAATAATAGTATTAAGCTTTTCTTCCAACACTTCTTTCTTATGCTCTAACACGGCACAAAATGAAAGAAAACTCATAGCATTCGACTCTCTTTTTTATCAACCAAATTTTGATTCTATTTAGTGGCCTAAAGGGCTTATTTATACAAAACATTTAGAATCGTTATTCGACTAGACTAGGACTCTTTTAGAACACTAAGGCTTATCTAGGACTCTAAATACCCGGACAAATCAACTTAGAGTGTAATCAGACTTTGGCTAACTCAAACACGGCCTTATCGAACTCTTTTAACTGTAACTAACCTCACCCTATCTGATCTAATGTTCCTAAATATTTAAAACTAAGTTATCTTTTGTTCTAATAATTTTCATATTATCTAACAACAGCCTAATAATAAAAAAATCCTAAAACATGTTCTAAAATATTTTTATGACTTATTTAAAACCCTAACACAACTTTGAAACAAAATTATGGCCCAATAAAAATTGGAACCCATTAAATTAGGCCCAAAACCGTATGGATCCATGTTACCATTGAACTTAGGAATCTCAAGTCTCAAGATTTGATCCTTTTATCCCCATGAACCTTTCCTCTTACACCCTCCATTAGACTCCTCATCACTTGAAAATGATGGGTCTCTCTTGTTAATCCTCCTTGAACTCCTAACATTTGATTCACCATCACTATTTCTAGAGTTCAATTCATAAAGAGAATTCTTACCTTTACTCAAGGACTTATCCTTTTTTCCCATGATTTGCAGCAACTCCTTCATTCGTTCCTTAATTTCCTTTAACTCATACTCCATGCATAATGCCTTGGGTTCTTGTAAAGTCAAACCCTTTTTCAACCCTGATGGAATCTTGGGTATGTCTTAACTACATGAACACATTATGCTTGAGTTTCAATAACCTCTCAATGAGAACACCAAAACTTGATGTGATTCTAGGAATTAAAATCTTAATCCACATAAGGGATAGGAAATAGAATTTAAATCCTATAAATCCACGCACCAAGGATTCAAACTCTAGGGAAAATAGTACTTAAATTGATTAAAGAAAAGCACCCTCAATTCTAGAACTATCCTCAAACGTGAGTCTAAAGCTAAACACTAACTTGCCAAACTCTTTGTAACACAACAAATAAAACTAAACTTCAAAGTTAATTGATAAACATGAAAATCTTATTTTTCATGCTTGGGGTGTATATCTATTTATACCCATAGTTCAAGTGTTTTAATCCTACTTAAATCAGGACTCCTACTACTAATATAATTTCTACCAACCAATTAGATATTTCCACCAAATTATGACATTATCCTATACTCTGACATTATCTAGTGTTAATTAGAATTCTATCTTACTCAAAAAGATAAAATTCCAAACTATTAACTACTCCTAACTGATTATATTTAATGTAAAACACTAAAATATCCAATCACATGTGTGCTTCCATGTCACTTCCCTTGCCATGTCATAGCCACGTCCATGCCCATGCCACATCACTTGCCATGTCATTGAAGATGTAATAAAGCATCGACATATGTAATAAAGCACCAAACAATGTAATAAGCATCGACCAATGTAATAAGGCACATCCCCTTGTCTTAAAATTTTCCCCCTTGATTAAAATTTTTAATCTTCAAGAAACTCTTAAAATTGAATTTTTTAATCAAGAAAACTTCCCAATTGATCTTTTCCATGGTTTCCACATACAATATGGTGGATAGGACCCAATAAAAAAAACATAGCCTAAAATGCAAAAACCCTATCAAGTGAAGTGAGAGAAAACTTATAGGCAAAACCAACTTATTTTCCATATCCACCAAAACCTCCTTATTCACATGTGCTAAGTGTTACATGTCACCATGCACACACAAATACTTCCATTTGCATCACATGATCAACTCATTATTTCTGGATTTAACCCAATCAGCTTCGGACAATTAGCTTTCAAAAAAAATCCTCAATGAAGGAATTTTGATATCAAGGGTTAGACAACCTTAATCTCGCATACCAGAGAATTTGACGTCATGCCTGTTGACATCCTGACTAACATTCTGTAACCCCGTAAAGCATAGTGTAATTTCAGTGACTAGTGTTTGTAATTTTTGGTCATTTTCTGAATTATGACCTTGATATTTTTGTTAGCTACTTCAATTACCCCATTTATCTACGGTTTGAATGGAGACGAGTGATAGTGTTTAACTTTGTATTTGGCCATCATGTTTGCACATTCACCCTAGAAGTGGACCCCTTTTCGCTCATGAGCTTGTGAGGCACACCATATCTGCATATAATGTTCTCTTCGAAGAACTAGATCACTTTCTTAGAACCTCAGGATTTATATGATTTGGCTTTGACCCACTTAGTGAAGTAGTTGATTACGAACAAGATGAGCTCATGACCCCTATATGCCTAGAGGAGCTATTTTGCCGATGACGTCAATACCCCATACTAAGAAGGGCAAGGGTGGTGAATATGGATTCAAGAATGACAGAGGGATGTGCTGAAGATTTGCATACTTCTAGCAAGTCACGCATCTTACTATGTACCGAGCATAATCACCATAGTGTTAGTTTCCAATTTACTTATGCACATGAGATGGATGCCCTCAGGGGTACGTGTGTAGAGTTAATCGCCTTGAGTGATAAACTGAGCCGCTAAGAGCCTTAAAGCACTTTGGTCTCATTTAGAGGAGTTTGGAGGGTACTTCTTTTGTTGTATGTATATTCAAGTATTGATGTACCAGGGTTCGCCATCAATTGTGTCAGCATCCAAAATGTTGACATGCACGACTTTAAACCTCTTCTCTATGACAAGGGGCATTTCAGTCAGATTTGATGGAATATTGACAATTAATGCTAACCGAGCCAATGTATCAGCGAATTGATTCTCATCTCTAGGACGATAAGTAAATTCGATTTTTGGGATTTGTCGGTCAATTGTTTGAAATAAGCCTGGTAAGAAGCAAGAATTTCACTGTAAACTTTTCATTTCTCAAATATTTGGTTGATTATTAAGGAAGAATCACCATAAACTCAAAGCTTCTGAATGTATAAGGATATTGGTGCCTGTAGAACTATAATGCATTCTTCGTACTTAGCAGCACTGTTGGTGGCCTCGAAGTCTACCTTGACTAATATGGGAGTGTGCTACTCTTTTGAAGATACCAAGAGTATCCCAGTACCACATCTCTTCTGATTGGAGACCCCATCAAAGTATAGTGACCAGTTGTCGTTTTATGTTATGAGGAGATCTTCATCTAGGAGATTGAAGTTTTCCTTGGATTCTTCTATTAGTAACTCAGCCAAGAAATCTTATATGGTGGATCCCTTGATTTCCTTCTGTGGACATATTTGAGATCTGATTTGGCTAGCAAGACTAGCCATCTCAAAAGGCTCCCATTGAGAGAAATCTTCTCAAAAAGGTATTTAAAAGGACTCATTGTTGACATGATATGTACCGTGTGTAAGTGTATATAGTGTTTGACCATCTTAGTGGCCCAGACTAGTACAACACTAAGTCTCTTGAGGTATGTGTATCTGGTTTCATACTCGATGAGCTTTTTGCTGATTTATTAGATTACATTTTCCTTTCCCTGTATCTCCTAAGCAAGCATAGCATTAATCGCTGAGTCGGTAGCTATACGGTATAGGTGAAGAGGAATTCTTGGCAATGCATGCAAAAACATGGGCAGATTTAGGAGATAACTTTTGATCTAATCAAAAGATTTCTAACAGTTTTCATCCTAATCCTTAGGAGTGTCCTTTTTTAGTTTTTGGAACATGGGCTCACATATCATTGTCAGCTTAGATATGAACCTGCTGATGCATTAGAGGTGGCCCAACAAGCCATGGATCTCCTTTTCACTCTAAGATGGTGTCATGTCTAGAATAGCTTTAATTTTTCTAGGATCGACCTTGATGCCTCGAGAACTGATTTACGGAGTGTTTTGAGCACTAGGTCACCCTCTTTGATAAATCAGGTGCAAAACTTTTTATTATAAGAATAATTTGCAAGAAACTACCACTTAAAATACCATCTTGTGAAAAACTACCACATAAAAAAAACTTGTAAAAAACTAACACATAAAAATACACTTGTGAAAAACTACCACATTAAAAATCTAATTGCACAACACCACCACAAGGTGATTTTCTGACTTTTGACCTGATTTTGCATTGTTGACTTCTCCATGGATGACATGTGTCCGACTTTACTTTTTTATATTTTTCTCCTTTAGCTATTCCACGTGGATGACACGTGGTTGCCTTTACGTCATAATTTATAAGAAACTACCATATAAAAACACAGTGAAAAACAATCACATAAAAACAATTTTGGGAAAAACTACAATATTAAAGATCTAATTGTATGATACCACCACATGGTGGTTTTCTAGGCATTGACCGGCACGTGGGAGGCACGTGTGACCAGCTTAATAATAGATTATATTTTTTTATAATTAAACCTTTGAGAGGATCTTGGATAATTTTCCCTGTATAAATCTTCAACTTTCTTATCCTATCTTCAATACAATGTGTCTTCAAGTTCCACTTATGTGACGACTATTGTAATCATCCAAGATACAAGACACTATCTAGGTGAAGAAATTTTCAATAACTTTGGACAAATGTCCTCTTGTTTTGGAAAAAAAGGGGGATCACACTAATTTCTTACCAAAACTTAAACTAGTATACATCATTTTCAGATAAGATGTATGATATAGATCACGAACATAAGAAAACTAGAAGCGGGAAAATCTATCTCAATACAACTTATGATCAAGTTCCAAGCTATGAACCCATTGAGATAGTTCTTAATACCGTAGGGTTTGGATTGGACTCTCTTATGAAGTCATCATTCGTCACATGTATTACACTGACTAAAGATTAAGAAGACTTGTGTTCTAATGAGTTAGTGTGTCCTAATGTGTTCTAATTAGGTGTTCTATTAGATGTTATATTTTAAGTGTTCTAATAAGGTGTTCTATTAGGTGTTATATTAATCTTTATCTTATCTTTAAATAGTTAATCTTTATCTTTCAAGTAGTTAAGTCCATCTCTTTATAATTCCTATATATAAAGGCCTAGCTATGTGTTTAGAAAGATATGTTTGATGAATACAAATTTTCAGATTGCTTAAGAGATTCTTAACTCTCTTTTGCGTGAGAGTAGCTTAGACTAGAGAATTAAAGTCATTGCCTTTAATTTAACCTTAAGTATCATTAAATTTAAGAATTCAACCATCTTATTGATTATCATCCAAAACCAAAGCAAGAGGGATGTTCTTTACCAATGAGTCGAATCAATTGGCCAAGAACCGCATCACGTGGTATCAAAGTGAGGAACCGTTTTAGGCGAATACGAGATATCTACTAGGAATTTTGACGTTAGTTTTTTCCATTGGACTTCTAAGATCCTGAAGTTTTACCTTGCAAATTTTCATTCATTTTGGATAAGAGACGCGTCCTGTGAAGCCTTGAACTTTGGAGGATTGCGTGCAGGTAATCAAGAAAACAAGAAACCACAACTTGGATGCAAGAATTCATAAGGTACCTTTCTTGTCACTTATTGTGTTTTTCTTAGTTTTTCATCATATAATCACCTGTTAGATTATCCCTTGGATGGATGAATAAGTTATTATAAGGGAAAGATTCTATGCAGGAAATCAAGAAAGCAAGATAATCAAGAAACACATACTTCTTTGATTGTTGCTTTCATATTTCGGTTGAGGAAGTTATGCAGCGTTCGATGGCCCTTACAATTGATGAATTTCAAGACATGATGGAAAGAATGATGCATGATTTTAACACCACAATAAAGGTCATAAATCGAATGCTAAAGCTGAGAACACAAGCCTTGATTCAAACAAACGAATCTATTACGGCTACGAATGAGAAGGTTGAAGTTTGGCTACTAGGGTGGATGGTGATCGACCTATGCCTCTACCTAGAACCTTTAAGAATGATAGGGACTTGAAGATAGCTAAATTATCTGACTTCACCAGAGATGGAGATGTTAAGGACCTCTTGTAGTGGATTAATAAGTTTGAGAAGATCATGGACTAGAAGAGGTTCGATGGTCACAAGGCATTCAAGATTACTCATTTGAAACTCACAAGATATGCTGGAATTTGGTTTGAAAGACTAAGAGGGAAAATGAGCAAAAATTTGAGACATGAAATGAGTTAAAGAGGCAATTAAAGAAGAGATTTCTACCTTAAGAATACATTTAAGATCAATTCACCAAGCTAAATCAGATTTAACAAGGTTTTAGGAGTGTGACCGATTATGCAAAGGAATTTGATAAACTATGTATGCTTTGTGACTTGAAAGAAAAGTGGGAGATGAAGATTGGTAGATTTATGAGAGGACTAAAGACAGCTATTGCACACAAGGTGAAAACTTCTAACTTTCACTTATTTAATGATGTTTTGAGGTTGGTCGAGAGATTCAAGAGGCAAGAGAAGGAATTGGCTCTTTCATCCTAATCTATAGATGGCCCTAAGGGTCCTTTCAAGGGGAATAATTCAAGAAATTTAAGGAGCAATTTGAACTAATTGTGGACAATTCAAGCACTACTTCTAAGGTTGATCCAAATAAGCCTAGAGTTACCCTTAGCTCTGCACAAGCTACACTCGCAAAGAAGCAATGCCATCAATGTCAAGGGTTTAGACACATCTCAAGAGATTATCCTCAAAAGGTGAAGATAACTCCCAAGGATCATAAATTTCTTCTTGCTTGGCTTCAACAAGAGAAGGAAGATGAAAAATGAAGAGCTCTAATGGCACAACATGGTGATAAGGAAGAGAATAAGGAAGGGGAGTTGGATTTTGAGAATGAAGAAAGATGGGAAGATCAAGTTTATTAAGAGGCAAAAGAAGATAAAGAAACCTTGATCTTGAGAAGACTCCTAAGGGAATAATCTACACCATTGCCTTAAGAAGAGAAGCCAAAGGAGAATCTATTCTACACACGAGCAAAGGTAAATGGAAGAGCTTGCAATCTAATTTTATCATCGATAGTGGTTCGTATGCCAATGTTTCACCTGCCAAAATGGTATATATACTCAAACTTCCTAATAGAGAACATTCAAAATCTTATGCGTTGAAGTGGTTATGATCATGCACCTATTAAAGCAAAGAAGTAAGCTTTAGTTGTATTTTTTTTATTAGATATTAAAAGGATGAGTTATGGTGTAACATAATTTCAATGGATGCTTATTCTATCCTATTAAGAAAACCATGGTAATGGTCAAGGGATGTAAATCATGCAGGAAAAAGAAACATCTAATCTATTTTAGTTGGTGGTATGCGATGATATAGATTGAAACTATTACCTCCTAAGATCACTCCTTCCAAAGATGATGCAAAGACTAGGTTATTTATGACTACTTCTGATTTTGAGAAAGAGATCAACAAGGGAAACATGGGCTAGGTTCTTTATATAAGAGAAGTTCAACTTGATTCTTCTCCAAATCATGATACTATGTTACTTGCCTTACTAAGGGAGTATAAAGATGTCTTTCCAAAAGAACTTTCGTAGGGATTATCTCCAATTCAAGGAATATAGCATCCAATTAACCTTGTTCCCGGGGCACCTCTACTTAACAAGGCTCTTTTCATATACAACATTGAGGATCTAAGGAGTTATAAAGGCAAGTGCAAAATAGGTTTATAGAGGTTATATAAGGGAAAGAAAGAGTCCTAGTGTCGTTCCCGCTTTTTTGGTTTATAAGAAAGATGGAACATGGAGGATGTGCATGGATACTAGAGCGGTGAATAACATTACCATTAAGTATAGGTTCCCCATGCCTAGACTTGAGATATGTTAGATGAGTTACATGGTGCCACAATATTTTCTAAGATCGATATCATCTAATGAGGATTTGAGAAGGGGATGAGTGGAAGAATTCTTTCAATACCAAACCAGGGTTATATGAGTGGATTGTTATACCCTTTGGTTTATGCAATGCCCCTAGTTCCTTCATGCAACTAATAAATGAGGTATTTCTCCTGTTCCTTAACACTTTTGTAGTCACTTATCTCAATGATATACTCATGTATAACATGTCTAAGGAGATGCATATTGAGCACTTGAGATAAGTCTTTGATGTTTAACGCGCCCAACAACTGTATAGGAAGATGGAAAAATGTTCCTTTCTTGTGCCTAGTCTTATATTTCTAGGATATATTGTATCTGGAGATAGGGTTTGGGTGGATCCTTCTAAAGTAGATGTTATTACTACTTGGCCTGAGCCTAAGAATGTATATGATGTTTGAAGCTTTCATGGGTTGTTGGCTAGTTTTTATCAAAGGTTCATCAAGAAATTTAGTGCTAAGGTTGCACCCCTTACTAAATTTTCAAAGAAAGGTGAGTTTGTTTGGTCAAAGGTTGTAAAGCTAGCATTCGAAGATATCAAGCAAAGCTTATGCAATACACTAGTTTTGGCACTTCCAGATTTTAACAAGTTATTTGAAGTTGAGGTAGATGTGAGTGGAATGGGTACTAGAGCTGTCTTATTATAAGAAAAGAAGCCTCTTACATTCTTCAGCAAAAAGCTAAGTGGAGATAAGCCTAACTATAGCACTTATGAGGAGTTCTATGCAATTATTCGAGCTTTGGAGAATTAGAGTCATTACATTTGTCCTAAGCCTTTTTTATTGCATTCAGATCATAAGAGCTTGAAGCACATTCATGGACAACAGAACTTAAATGTTAGACATGAAAAATGGGTTGAATTTCTCTAATCCTTCACTTTTTCTTTAAAGTACAAAGAAGGTAGAGAAAATGTGGTTGCAGATGCATTGTTAAGAAGAAGTTATTTGCTCACTATACTCGAAGCTAGGACACTTGGGTTTGAAATAATCAAGGAACATTACCCTAAATATAATAATTTCAAAGATTTTCTAGCTAATCCATCTAGGATGTTTTCAGTACATGATGGATTCCTCTTTAAGGCTAACAAGCTTTTCATTCCTAAGTGTAGTGTTCAAGAATTATTGGTTCATGAAGTTCATGGTGGTGGAATTATAGGTCCCTTCTATGTTTATAAAACCTATGACCTACTTTACGAGCACTTATTTTGGCCCAAGATGCTTGGTGATGTGCAAAGGGTGATTGGAAGGTGTGCTACTTATCAAAAGGTTAAGAGTTCCTTTTCACAAGGGTTGTAAACTCCACTTCCTTTTCCTACTAATCCATGGGAAAGCATTAGCATGAATTTCATTATTGGTTTGCCTCGAACCATGAGAGGAAAGGATTCAACTATGTTGGTTGTCGATCATTTCTCAAATATGTCTCATTTCATACCTTGCCATACGATTGATGATGTTATCAATGTTGCTGATCTATACTATAAGGAAATAGTTTGTTTACATGGTATTCAAAAGTCTATTGTGTTGGATTAAGATACCAAATTCCTTGGCTACTTTTAGAAGTCATTTAGAATGAAGTTGTTGTTTAGTACTTTGCTCCATCCCTAAACTGATGGTCAGAACAAAGTAACCTATAGAACGATTGGTATAGTTTTTCTTGGATTGGTTAGTAAGACTACAAAAGATTAGGAGGTGAAACTTGCTCATGCTAAGTTCGTATACAATAGAACCCCCTCTCCTACTACTAGTTTGTCTCCTTTTGAAGTGGTATATGGCATAAATCCATATATTCCAGTTGCTTTGATATATATGCCAAAGGAAGATCAAGTGCACTTTGACGCTCCAAAGAGACAAGAAGCTTTCTTCAAGATTTGTGAAGCTATCAAAGACCGCATTGCAATGATGAATAAGTGATAAAAAGAAAGAACAAACAAGAATCACAAGCAACCTATTTTCAAGGAAGGAGACTTATTATGGTTGAATTTATGTAAGGAAAGTTGATTTACTCGTTTTAGAGCACGTTTACTACCTCATTTTAGGGTCAAGTCTCGTAGTTTTATATTAGTTTTATGCATATTATGCTTGATTTCACCTTGATCTTTTCTTCGAGTTGTCTTAAGTTCATTTCAGGTATTTTTGATGATTTCGAGGTAAATGCGATGCATTCGAGCCTTTGACACATGTATCATAGTTTTGGCAAACGTTTCAAGTCACTCGTGAAGATAACACGGAGTGTAGAAAGGAAAGAAGTGAAAGAGGAATGCATAGTCTCAGATTCGACCAAATCTGAGACACATACGGCCGAATGGTGCAGATTCGACCGAATCTGAGACACATTCGGTCGAATGAAAGGAAGACTTCAGAGCATTAAAACCTTGGTCACTGGGAAGGCCGAATGGAATTCATTCGGGCGAATGAGTTTCCATTTAGCCGAATCAGACCATTCATTCGGGCGAATGGTGGGCAGAGATCGATTCTTTGGAGCCTCTGGAATGGGCGAATGGAGCTGTATTCGGCCGAATGAGACTTGAATTCGGTTGAATGACAGTGTTTTCTCCGGAACAACTACTTCCGGCTCATATGCATTTTAGGGTTTTCATAGGTTTTTCATGTTTTGTTATAAATACCCCTCCCTCTGATGAGAGGGGGGGAAAGCTAGGTTTTTATATTTTTATGCACTTTTTGTTTTGTTTAGCCTCCAAATTCTTTTAGTTTTAGCTTTCGGTTTTCAGTTTTCTCAACGTTTGTACTCCGAGTTCTGGATTTTGTCATTCAAATTCTGTTCGTGGATAATACATTGAAGCTTTTGTGAGTTTTAATCTATTCCTTTTCTTTCAATTCATTCGCTTTATTTCATTGCATGTTTAGTTCCATGTTTATTGTTTACTAGCATAATTTCTGATTTGCTTTCATTCTCGTTAATTTCCTTTCATGTTCGTTTTATTTGCTTTATTGGAAATCTTTATGTCGTATAGCATGAATATGTGTGAGTAGTTCCTTTAGGGGTTTTGATTGGTGAAACCCTAGGAAAAGCTATGATCTTTATTTCTTACGGTTGTAGGAATGATGATAATAAGTATTTTCGGAATCCGATGCGAATCTTGTCCTGCCACTCCTTTGGAGAGATAGGGCGATTATAGGTCGTTCGTTGTGATTTGTGGAATCACCAACTTCCTCTCGTATTCTTGGGTGTCCATGCTAGTTGTTATCAGATTTTCTCTAACATACCATGTTCGGTTTTGAAAGCTTCATTCCTAGGGTGAATCTAATCTTATCCCCGTTTTTCTCTATTTGATTTACTTTGTGATTTATCGTCATCTATATTCTTGTTATTAGTTTTAGTTGTTTTCCAAATCCAAATAGTCTGGTTGTGTTAAGAACTTAAGTCTTGATATCCTTTGTCCTCGTGGTTCGACCCTCTACTCCACTATACTCGTATAGTTCGTAGGTTGGTATAAATTTTGTTTGCATAACTACTCTTTTAGTTAACGACCTAAAAGACGGTTATCAAAAGGTTTCCAGAGAAGAGGGAGAACAAATTAATGCCACGGGCAGATGGTCCTTTCAAGGTTTTGAAGCGTTTCAGTGATAACGCTTATAAAATTGAGCTTCCTGATTCTTATGGACGAGTGAGTGCTATGTTCAACATAGGGTATTTGTCTCCATACATGGATGACGAGAATTTGAGATTCTTTTCAAGAAGGGGAGAATGATATGGATCACGAACATAAGAAGACTAGAAGAGGGAAAATCTATCTCAACACAACTTATGATCAAGTTCCAAGCTATGAAGTCGTTGAGATAGTTCTTGATACCTTAGGGTTTGGATTAGACTCTCTTAGGAAGGTCATCATTCGTCACATGTATTGCATGGACCGAAGATTAAGAAGATAGTCAAGATTTAATAGACTTTCTAACGTGTTGTAATGAGTTAGTGTATCCTACTGTGTTCTAATTAGGTGTTCTATTAGATGTTCTATTAGACGTGTTCTAATTAGGTGTTCTATTAGTCGTGTTCTATTAGGTGTTCAATTAATCTTTATCTTATCTTTAATAGTTAATCTTTATCTTTTTAAGTAGTTTAGTCCATCTAAGACTCGATATATGTAATGCCTATATATAAAGGCCTAGCTATGATTTGTTAGATGAGTACAAATTTTTAGATTGCTTAAGAGATTCTTAACTTTCTTTTGTGTGAGACTAGATTACACTAGAGAATTAAAGTAGTTTCCTTTAATTCAGCCTTAAGTGTCGCTGAACTTAAGGATTCAACCAAGGATCTTGTCGATTATCATCAAGAACCGAAGCAAGAGGACTGTTCTTTGCCAAAGAGTCAAAACAATTGGTCAAAAACCGCATCAATGCACTAATCCTGTTGTTATCAACATCTTCAAAGAACTTTATCAATCTCCTCGACATTTAGACATCATAACGCAGCATCACATTGAGATACACAATTTGAGCAGTATCAGGTATTCTAGTGTGTCATTGAACAGAATTATACCAAATAAATTAAAAGAGGGAAATAATTAAAAGGAAAAAGAAAAGAAAAAAAATTAAGCTGGCTACAAATGCCTCCCACGTGGAAGTGAACGACGCAAAGCCGGGTCAACGCCCTGAAAACCACCATCTGATAGTATCGTGCAATTGGATTTTTTAGTATAGTAGTATTTCACAAGATTGTTTTTATATAGTAGTTTTTTAAAATATGGTTTTTTTGCGTGGTAGTTTCTAAAAAAGAAAAAAAGTAAAGTCGGACACATATCATCCATGTGGAATAGCTAAAGGAGAAAAAAATATAAAAAAGTAAAGTCAGACACATGTCATCTACGTGAAAGTCAACGACGCAAAACCGGGTCAAAAGTTAGAAAACCACTTTGTGGTGGTATCGTGCAATTGGATTTTTTTATATGGTAGTTTTTCATAGGTTTGTTTTTAAGTGGTAGTTTTTCACAAGATGGTATTTTTGTGGTAGTTTCTTGAAAATTACCAGCTGGGTGGGGCAAATACGAATCCAAATTTTTAAACCAGGACCCTATTTAATTAGGCTAAAAAAATTCAATTCGGCCCATGAACCTATTCAGTTCGGCTCGCCAACTTGATTCAACCCAAATAAGAAATTATACCAAAAAAATTGGACAAACAAAACATGACTAATACTTAAAAAGATGAACAATCCGACATGACATGAATGAAACTTAACTTAATCTGATCCAAATCTAAACTTAACATAATATTAACTTGACTTAACATGATCTAACTCAAATACGACCTGAGACCCAAACTTGACTATAGTATCAAAATTGAAAACTCTAATAGCCTGTGGGTAAATGACTCTATTAAAAAAATATATAGTGAATCGTAACACGTACTCGTCTTTATTATCCTCCGCTTGATAACATCATTATTAGATACAATTAGAGAATTGCATGTGCTTCGAGTTCATGTCTTTGATACGTTTTTTATTCTCTTTGACTTAAACCTGAGGTATATACCCTGTTTGACATCCCTTCGCTTGGACTTGGAATGATAACCGATGAGAGAATTTGCGCTCTCTTACGTACACTATAGCTAATGTATCAGTAAGATTTACAAGAAACATGAACATTCATCCAACTTATGAATAAATGAGACGTTTCATTTGAGTTACTTTATTACAGGCCTAATGTGAAGACTAATTATCAAAATACATGCCAAAGTGCTTACAATTGCCCAGGATAAGTTCTTATACAATTGGGTGCACACAATACCCCAATTTACTACATATTCCTTAACATACAAAACTAGCCTTACAAACATACAACAGCTTAAAGTAAGCTCGAAGCAAAACAAAATCATGCCAACTTTTGCTAAGGCAATCATATTAAGCTCATTTCACCTACAATTACAAACTTATGCGCCAATGAAACCATACAGAGGACATAGGGGTAACGAGACGAGATTACAAAGCGGGAAGGCCATAGTTGAGGCTTCTCATGTTCCAAATCGGTAAGGGCCATCGCCCATGTAGTGACCATCCATGTAAAGAGCTGGATTGTGGGGATGAATGCCATCCATCACCATAAACTGCATGTCTTCAGATGGTTTCCAGTGCCTTTTCCTCTGGTTTATAAACCAATTGTTAATCTGTTTTTGGTCCAATCCTGTCGCTTCGGCCAACGCCACCTTCTCAGATTCCTGCTTTTGTTAACCTTATTAGTCAGTTTAACAGATTATGCACTAAGGTTGTCATAAAATTAAAACAAAGTTATCAAAAAATACGCAATCCAATGAATGCGTTGGATATCGTTTCACTAGCGCTCTTATGTTGTTATATACATATCTATTTCCCTAATTTTTTGTTCCATTTTACTTTTTACGATTTTCAAAACATAATTTAAAACATTTTTATATTCAAATCTATAAGACAAAAAGTTCTAAAACTTGAAATTCTAAAAATTTATATTAAAATAAATTCAACATAATCTCACATGAATATATTATTTAATACAACATGATGAGAATTTGTAATCCAACTTTTTAAACTTTCTCCATAAATAAAAATAGAGCAAGTATAAACAGACTAGAGAGAATATCACTTAACATTCCTAAAAAACCATAATCATATACGAAGTAGGTACGAAAAATGCAAGAAAAGTATGCTTTCAATAATCCTTACCAACGAGGACAATGTTCGTAATCTCAAATCTCCTTTCTTTTCAAGTCTTTAGTAGTTTTCTACTTCATTGATAGAAGCAACCTAAAATATCTTTGATGTTAAGACAAGTCACACTACACTATATTCCATGGAGATTAGTATGACGAAGCATCATTTAACAAAAACAGTTTGTAGATTAAATGGAGTTGAGTAGTACACATCAGTAACATATTGAGAAAAATATGATCGTAGATTGGAAGTGTGCCTTTTCAATTGGATGGTTTGTTATGCAATATGAGTGAGTTTTCACCGTAAATTTAGCAAGTATTATAACATGATGAGTATTACTCTGGAATGTGTTATAATGTTGACGTACTTAAGGAAGACCTGTGGCTTAGTTCATTGATCATTCATTGAGGAGAAGTTGAAGGCCTTGCAACATTCTCGGCACAATGCTTATTTGAGAAAGGATAACCTGAAAACGGGAGCGTTGGGGTTCCATTGCTCTACGGAGGTTAGGGAAAGCAGGAGGAGACGCAAATGACGTGTGAGACGGTTTATGAGAATGTGTGCGTCCGTTTTAAGGGGTATTTGATTTTAAATTTTGTTTCAGCTAAACCTTAAATAAAGTAGTTACCCAAAACTAATTTTTAAAATTTTTATATACATTTTTTTTCACACGAAATAAAAATAAATCTCCGTTTGATTTTTAAAAGGTTCACATTAACTCATACTTGTAAATAATATAATAAGATATGGGACAATTTAAAGAAAATAGAGAAAGTACAAATGTACAATCTCCTAAAAAAATAAAAAATAAAAGGTGTGACTACTGCTAGAATGTTGATAGAATTAAGACTAGAGAAAGGTTAATTCGGGTTTGCGATAAGGCTCTTTGTTTGCTGCGTGGGACCACCCTAAAGCATGTAACGGTCCCTTTCGATACCATTGTCAAATTTCCAGGGTTTTACTTAGGAATTCTAATCGTAAATTGTCATCTTTTTTTAGTGATGTAAATTTCGATTAAGAAACAAAAAAAAAAAAGAAGAAAATTCTAAACCCTATTTATATAATCATTATGTGTTTTTTGATTGGATGTGTGCGAATTAGACCTCGTGAAACTGTAGAGTTTGAAAGATGCAGCTAGCCATTGTGTTTAGTTCGGTGCATCATTCATTAGCGGTTAACATATGAGGTGAGAGTTGTGACATAACATTTCTTATCATAAAAGTTAGGTAGGTGATATTAAAGGACAAATACACTATAGGCCTGCTTAGGAACGGTCCGACAAAATTTGATTTTTTATATTACACCTAAATAAGGTAATTACTTATTAGTAATTTGCGAATATCATATTAATAATTTAAAATAATATATTTTCAAACATAAAATTTTTAGTTTATCAATTTGTTTGTTTTATTTTAAAAAATATACGTATTAAACTAATTCCGTGTTCTTTTTAAATTACATGTATATTCTTTTTAAAAGGTAATAAGCGGCCTCAAGCACCTTCTACAACATGTAAACCCTAAAAAAATTATAGTTTATTCAACTATTCATTTAAGGGACAGATTCTCATCTTGTTAGGACAGTTCTATCCAAGTTTTGTTTTGATTAAGTTCGACTAAATTTGTGTGAATCACATTTTACTAATCTTGTAAAAAAATAAGGTCCAAAATTTCTTGGCAGCTCAACATATGACAGTTGGTTTGGAACAAAGAAAGTATATGCACCAAACAAGAAATAAGAGGATCAAGGGATTGATGAACAGTTACTTACAGAAGGATAAGGCCATTTGTAGTGTAATTCCCACCAACTGAGCAGTTTTTGACGGGCTTCTTTGGGAAGCTTCCCTTTCTTTTTTTTCTTGGAGAGCTCCTGCTTCAAACTACTCAAGTAGCCACTGTACTTCTTCAGGAGGTGGTTTTTCAATTCCCGATCTTCAGCTCGAGGATCAATCTCAGATAGTTCAGTTTCACCTCCACTATTTTCTTGATCCTCTTCCGATGAACCAACCCCCTCAGACTTATCATCTGCTCCATGTTTGCACGTCAATATGTTAGCAATCATAACATATTATTTACCATCCATGTCTTCTTGTTAAGAAATTGAGGACAAAAAGTAATGCATAATAATATATTTGTTAAATATTGATTCGGTTCACGTCTGTATACAGGAGAAAATTCACATTACACCTCAAAACCATATGGCAATAAAAAGAGTTAATCTCTAACCTATATAATAATATTTTACGGACTTTTAGAGTTTCAACAATATTATCAATAAGAATGTCAAATTATAACATCTTATGTACATAATTCATGTAATACAAACGTCAACAAACTTTCCAAGATTCCCCTTTCGAAGTTAAGACTCATACTTCGTACGAATTATATCTTAGCTCAATAAGCCTCTTTCAAAAATCTTCTTATCTGCACTGTTTTCTAACACTTCACTACAAAACTAGTATGATTTGACCCATTTTTGAAACCATATACCCTTGTAGGGTGTAGATGAAGAAGTTAGTGACGTATTCAATAAAGCCACAACACGGGTTGAAACTCGTTATTGAACCCGCTTTATATATGAACATTAACCAGATTGTTATATTAAACAAGATCCAAACAGGGCATTGGGATCCTCACAGACAAACAAATGCTCCTTCCGTCCCATTTTATTTGCTACATTTGACTATTTACGGTCTTCAAGATACAACTAAAAACATTTTTTTCTTAAAATTTGTAAAACAAAAAATTATGAAAAATTAATATTGTAAAAATTTACATCGATCCAACAAGATCCCACTTGAATATACTATTTGTTATAATATAATTAGAATTTATGATCAAAGTTTTAAACTTTGACTCCCAAAATAAAAATATAACAATTAATATGAGACGCAAGGAATACACTTGAACACATAGTTACATTACTTCTATAATGATCAAATACTATAACTTCGTTCTAAAGTCTCGACAATATTTATTTCGTAAATGATAGGATTAGAGTCCCAAAACTTAAATCACAAATTCACATACTTTCACAAGTTAGGGAATTAAATTAACAAGTTAATTAAGGTAATGATCACATATATAATAATGCAATTTTACAACCTTTTGTATATGTTAGGAGTAGTGATGTCATTTCTCAATACTAGGGAATAACTTTACACCAACTTGGACATTAACATGAGGTTCTCTTTGCACTACCACCATTTTTTACAACTTACAGAACAGCCTATGACTGTTTATCCATCTCTCTTGGGATTTTTTGTGTATTCAATGTCACTTTATCAATATCAAAAATAAAAACCCCAAGAAAATAATTTTGGTAACCTTCAAATGATTGGTGGTAGAGATTTGATTCCTTTGTCTTGGATTTAGAAAATTCTATGAAATTTACTAGTATGCTTTATTTATTTTGAAAATACTTTGGTATGCTTAAAAAGCTTTAACCCTGTATTTATTTTCAAAATACTGACCAACCTATGACACTTGATAGAAGTGAATGGAGGAGGAAATTTCCGTGAGTGATCATACAAAATAGACTCTCAACTCATGCAATCTAAATACTAACCAACACGACACTCGACAGAAGTGAATGGAGGACGAAATCTTCGTGAATGATCATACAAGATAAACTCTCAATTCATGCAATCTAACTCTCTATCTTTTCGGGCATAAGGCTTGGAATTTTTATTATTGTAACTTACCTATAAGGCAGAGGTTTGGATTTATCAAGCTGTAACTAACCCAAGACAAAAATATATATATAATTAAAAATAAAAAAAATAAAAAACTAACCCATGACAAAAAAGATAGATTAAAATCATCAACATACTTGGTTTGCACTAATAAAATGAATCTAAATATTTGGTAAAAGAACGCATACTTGTGATAGTAAAGCTAACAGATGAAATTATCTATACTTGCTGATTTCCTGCTAGTATGACATACGGTGTACACAAGCTGGAAGCAATGTATTAACCTTCAATAAACTCAACTAGGCCAATTAAATTTTAGCTAGAGTTCTGATAACTAAATACAAGCGTAATGGTTGCCATATGAGTTTAAGAGCAAAGTGATATAAAACTCTCAGTTATAAGGCCCATTTGTCAGAAGAAGAAAAAAAACATGCATTTGCCCACACTGCACCACAGGACAGGAAATGACACCACAGAGTAACTTGGGCTCAGAAATGACAAATTAATTGCAAAAATATGAACATGAAAAGATATAAAATATAAATAATCCAAGTAATATAATTTTATAATTGAAGGGCTTGTCAAATGTCTTGTCTGGTGGTCTAAACTCAGCTAGCATGCCAGGAACTCTGCACCTTCAATTTCCTAGAACAAGAGTTCATCTTGTTCAGGCAACATCTACAGAGGTTTTAGACGAGGATAATGGCAAATTGGCAATCCATAATCAGCTTCTTATGAATATGTTAGGGAAGTTACTCATAAAACAGATTGAATATTACTCCTTCTGTCTCTTAATATTTGCCCTATTTGACCTTTTTTTATGAAAGTTTTTTGTTTAAATAGGGTGACTCTGCCTCACTAGGTAGCACTATATATATACATCAAAATAGTACTCCGTAATCATCATCTTAAATCTACACCTAGACTTATACGCTGCTTCAAATCACTCAAAAGAGTAAGCTTAGTAAGGTTTTGTTCCTGTGAAGTCATTTTTAATTTTATCAACTAGCTTGAATTCACTGTAGACAAGTTAAAATCAGATAAATTAGGTCAAGTATTTATATTCAAATTCTCTTATACTGTTGCGTTTTTTTTTTTTTTTTTTGTTCTTATGAAATCATTTTTATTTTTATCCAAAAAGTAGCTACAACAAGTTAACATCTTATAAATTAGGTTTAGTATTCTATTCACTTATATGTATATAAGTTAAAACATATACATGTATAATCTTGTTTGATTCATTTCAAAGTATTATTTTTCAATATGCAAATTTTATATTTTTTATAATACATATTTATAAATATTAAAATTATAATATATATTATAAATACTGAGAAAAAACAAATGTAACAAATATAAAAGAATTCTTTTAATAGAAATGATTTTTAGTTTAAAAAAAACAAATATAAAAGAATGAATGGAGAATTACATAAGTTGATAAGTTGACCTACAAAGTACGTTGGTATATCCTAAAACTTTCCATATCCCATTCTTATATTGACACTCACCGGTTGACGTGTTAAATCAAATCATTTCTTATTAATTTCAAAATGTATATTTTATGAAACTAAACTTGAAATTTTTAATAAACTTCACATATATGGTTAAACTTTAGTCATATAATCAAATGTATTACTAAACTTCACGTATATGGTTAAACTTCACATATATAAACTTGTCCTTATCCATTCAAATTATATAAATTTCAATTTCTTAACTTATATATTTACGTAAACTTAAGTACTTAACGGCTTAATACCTTATGTTATAACTTATAAGTATATATTAGCAATTATGTATATAAATATATTAATACTACTTAGTATTTTACACTTTTAGACTTTCACTATTGATTTGATAAAATATATCCTGCTTAGACAGCTCAACTGCTTATCCAATTTTCAGTTTATTTCAATTATAATATGTCCATGAGTCTATCACTCTATCTCAATCAATCTATACTCTATATATGATATTTGATACTTGTTCGATACTTAATAAAATGATTCAATTATGAAATTGTTTATATTATCAAATCTCCGTAATACGAAACACCCCTTTAGAAACCGATCCGAATTGACCCATACCGACTATGACCCGAACTCTAAATCTACCCGCACAAAAAATAACCCGCTATAACCTGTCTAAGGACAGATTCGGATTAACTGAAACTGGACATGATCTGAAACCCGTAACAACCCTTTATAACCCGTTTGAAACCGATCCGAATTGACCCGAACCGAACATGATCCGAACCCAAAAAAACTTTGTTGTAAGCCATCTGGAACCAATCCGAATTGCTCCAACCGAACATGACCCGACTTGAACCCGACAAAGTAAATAACTGATTTGACCCAACCCGAGCTGACTCAACCCAAAAGAATAAATTTACCAATTTCAACCCAACCCGATGAGAATTGACCCGCGATAGATCAACCCAGAACTGATCCATAAAACTGATTTGACATCCCTAAGAATCACTGCCCAGTCAAATCTTTACTTAAAATTCCACAGTAAGTTTTATATGCAAAACGTACGGAAGAGTAATGTCTTACAGTACAAGGAGGGGGGGGGGGGGGGGGGGGGGGGGGGGGGGCTTTCTGGTTTGTAAATTTAGCTTTGCCTAGTATCTAGATCATAATAATTCACAGCATTCATACAGCAGGAAAAAAAAATTTATCTCTTTATCATATTATATATATTGCTCTTTATTAGGAGTACCAATTAAATTTGAAGAATAAGACTACGACTTACAAAAACCTCATATAATATAATACATGCATGTGTCTTGTTAAGGCTAACTAAAATAATTATGCAACCTTGCAAGATCGTTCATAAAAAATTTGCAACCAATGCAAAACTGAAACAGTAATGGCTAGCACAGTAGCTCCATACAAACAACTTTTTCAAAGGATAGTATTGCACTGTCATAGTGCAACTAATTCTCGCTACTTTTCACGAAGTAAGTATTTTGTTGACGAAATGACACAATCCTTGTTTCTTTTTTTTTTTTTTAATTTGACATAAGCACGGTTCGACTTTAAAGGTGATAGAAATAGATAATATTTACAATTAACATATAACTACGGCATGTAAATATTTAATTTACCAAGAGTTACTGTAATTGTTACCAAATTCCATGCGATGATCGTAATAAAAATTAACATGGTAGTACATAGTATTATCAATACTTACACTTAGGGATAGCAAAAACTGACTCAACCCGCTAACCCGATCTGAACTCAATCCAATTTTCTACCCGATTAATTAAATGGGTCAATCCAACCCAACCCAACCCAATTAAATAAACAGGTTGGATCGGGTTGAAATTTCCAACCTAATTACAATCTGACCCGACCTGTTTATTATTGGGTTTGATTTTTATAAATGGGTCGTATTTAATTTATATGGGTTATAAACTCAATTCACAATTACCACCAGCCAACTTTCTATTTGCATTTTGCCACTGTCTGTTCACTCTTAGTTTTTATTTTTTCATCTCTTAATGCCTTCTTTTTTACTTCTCAGTGCTCTCTATCTCTTCCTAATATATTGTCAAACTTTTTAATTCGTTTGTATTAAGATTTGAGATTTTTATTTTGTATTGCTTAGAACGTGAAAAATTAAAAATTCAAATGACTTTTACTTTTTAAATAGATTGGGTTGGGTTAACCCACTAGTTGAAATTTTCAATCCATTTCATAAACAAGTTGGGTTCGAGTTGACATATTTCAACCCAAACTCATTGCCACCTCTAACTTACACTACTTACACTTTGTTTTAATCAATTGATTTTTACTAAACTAAAAATATTTATATGACTAAAAATGATTTTTACCAAGTAGAAGTTATTTTAATAAATTATAACTAAGTTTTACTAATTTAAACTAGTTTTGCTTTTTTATACAAGAGACTATTGATTTTTATTGATTAAAACTAATTTTTATTTATTAGAGCTTATTTTTGTCAATTAAAACTTAATTTACTAAATATTATTCTTTAAAGGTAAAGAGAATAAGGTGTTGTAGGCCAGTAGCCTTCATATAGATCATGCTCTCTTTTCCTTATTTCTTTTATTTTTAACTTATCCGAATTTTTTTTTTCTAAATTTATTTTATGTTAACTTAACTTATTTTTAAATAAGGTATTTTTCAAATTTTATTTTATCTTGACTAAACTTATTTTATTTTTACTGAAAAAGTCAAAATAAATTGAAAAACCAGAACATTAATCTTTCAACTATAATCTTGCCCTTCCATTGCCAAAAGAAAAATCTAGCCCTTAATAAATATAAATGCATGACCGCTAGACTATGTGAATGATCATGTTTTGTT
This sequence comes from Dysphania ambrosioides, assembly GCA_026401315.1. Lineage (NCBI taxonomy): Eukaryota > Viridiplantae > Streptophyta > Magnoliopsida > Caryophyllales > Amaranthaceae > Dysphania > Dysphania ambrosioides. The sequence goes on along the minus strand of CM048668.1, from coordinate 5,812,192 downwards.
TTATTTCGGACCATATTAACAGCATAATATAATCTTTCTACTTGTTACGTATGCCTTGACCTTCGTAGACTTTTATCACCCTACCTGAAGTGAACAACTAACTTTGCCACATATAGATGACTAGATATTGTTAATTTTTCATACTCAAACTAGGCCGAAATCGTCAACTATTGTACAATATTTAAGGTGAAATAAAGCATGTTAATACTCTTTCCGTCTCTCGAAAATTGCCCCAAATGTAAATTTTAACTTTTTAAGATACAACAGAAAATTTTTGGAGAAACAACTTAACCTAAAATGAAAAATATTCAAGAGAATGGGACAATCTTTGAAAAATAAATCAAAATAAAAAAAAATAATACGATCATTAAGAGATGGAGCACGGAAGGAGTAACATATAGCACACTACATTCAATTTGTTATCCAACACATACTACTGTTATATATTAAACCGGTTTGTAATAATAAACTATCAGGCTCGACGTTAAACATCTTGTAATAAAAAATTTCATTTTTAGACGTAAGTCTTTCAATTTTTCCAAGGGATGGAATACGAAAATTTATTTTGGTAGCAGAGATTATGGTCTAATTTTCTCCATTTTGACTGAGAAATTAAATACGGAACAGTAAAAATATGGTACAGCATGACATAATGACATTCAGAAAAAAATTATGGAAAATACAACAAAAGGAAAAATAAAAACGGAGTGACAGTAGAAGTTCGACTATTAGAAGAGTAGTAGTGCCATAAATATGAAAAGATATGTTCTGACAAAGCATACAGGCTACACACCTACAGGGGGCTATATACCACTGATTGTTTCAACAATTATAGCATAAGCATCCTAAGTTCAGTACTCCAATTAACAAGTTTTTTTTTTTTTTAATTATGCCGACAATTCCTAAGCCTAATCATGAAATTATATTAAAAAGAGCTTTAATAAAAGGCAGATTAAGAGAAAACTGTGGAGATTAAATAAAATATGTTAAACTGTTATAAAAAAAAAGTTCATTTAAAGCATAAACAGCAATAAAACGTGGGGTTTTCTGCTTTATTTAACACTTAAGATTGGATGGACCCTTTCATTTAAATATAATACACGAAAATAGCATAATATAATGTTATTCTTTTATTTGACACTTAAGATTTGAATCCCATTACTGCGGAATGCAAAGCAAAGCACATCTCACCATATATTTACCAGCTTAGTACGAAGGCTTAAACTAATTTTATTTTCGACAAATCGAAGGTTTTAAAGCTACTGTTAGTCATAATTTTAAAGAGAAAAAATATATTAAGTAGCACCTAATATTAAATAAACTTGGGCGTAAGTAAATATAAATGATAAATTCAGGATAAAACCCTAAACAACAACTGTTCTAATAAATTATGACAAATAAGTTAAATACAATTAAACACACGCTAGGCCCCCATTAGTATTTAACGTTATGAATTGATATTTTATTTAATATTAGTTTGGTCAAAATGAAAAAATATTGCAAGTGAAATTATGCAAGTTCATAAGAATACAGAAACCATATGTTGTACTGATGCCAACAAAAATATTTTTAGAATAACATATACTTCGTATAACCGACCAACAAACTTTGTACTCGTGAAAAAACATTTCACAAGCACACCTCTTAAACCTGTATTCAACATAATAATTGACATTTTATATTATTAATAAACCTTTTGACTATATTTCTTTACTAGAATATAGAAATAAGTATTATAATGTAATACGACTATTTATTTCTTGAAAGAAAATTCTTATTAATTTAGTCAAAAGATATAAAAATATATCAAAAATATAATTATGAAATTATGCATTGACATATTTTCTCACTCAAAATGTAACGACTATTAACAATGGGAATAGTGTTAATTATTGACGAAAATACTAATATATATATACCAAAAAATTTACTCCATACTTCATAACTTGAATAAGACATTAAGAGCCAAATAAAACCCAAATAGATAGAAGTATTTTAAAATTAAAAATAATCAAAAGTAAAGGAAATTAGAGGACAATACTAGAAAAGACCAAATAAATTAGAAAATTATTTATGATTAGCAATTCTAATTAACACGATTAGAAAACAAAATTAATGTCAACTCAAATATACAATCTCATAACAATACGAACCATGTAATATATAACCAATAGATTGGAGAATCACTTTTTTCTTAGGGCAAGAACAGGCAGGAAAACATATACGTCTCGTTACAAAAGAGACCGAGTATACGTGTCGTAGTTTTCATGTCTTTGTTCTTTGACCTTGAAAAAATTTGGCCAAAACTTTCTAAAAGGCTATTACATTAGGTCTAAATTTTCCTATTACCAAATTATTGTAGAATATTAGCATGAAGTTGCTACACTCACGAAAGCATTGAAAGATTCATAGAATGTAACTCGTCAAATATGAGAAAGTAATACAAAATGTTATAACGCCACATATTGTCATAAGTATAAGTCCAAGTATTTTGTTTTAGTTTAGCAAAGATTGTTTTATCTTCACTTATTTTATCTACTTAATCTAAAAATAATAAAACAGATTAAACATAACAGACTCTTATCAGACTTGATAAGAGATTAAGTCAAAAGGTCAAATAAGAATATAAGTCAAACATGACATAGGAGACTTTTCATGGAGATAGTCTAAGGAATTTCTTAGACCTATCCAATTGTGGGTCGGGCCAAGCCGAAGGGTTTAAATGGGAATGGGTTTTGGGAATCTTAATCTTCTGGGAACGGAATCTCCAACCCCATCCCCATCAGGATCAGTATTATTGTGATGGAGATGAGGACTGACCCTCACTTGTAATTCTTCGTTAACGCCACTAAACCCCTTCAAATCGATCAATTGATTCACTATCGAATCGGTGTAACACCAACAATTATTTGCTCAAATTATAAATATTTTTTTAACAAGTTGTACACATTATTTGCTCAAATTCAAATCATAGTTAAATAGGTCTACAATGTCTGTAAAGCCCACAAAACTCGATTTATACGGAATATAGGCATCAATTTTAGGCTCGAATAAAATCTCGGTCCAAATCCAACCCAAATAATTGGTAACAAACTAACCCTTTGACCCAGCCCAAACTCGTCTCGACCCACAATATGATCGGGTTTAATACTAACTGTAAACAGAAGGAGAATAGCAAACAAAACGGTGGAAGGAGAATAGCTAGAATTAGGAATTAGCCATTTATGGGCAGAGGAGTGCCAAAATGGGCTACTACCTTTTAAAAGTTGTAAATTTTAAGCATTTTACTTAAAATTCGATCCATTTGGGCGAAAGCTATGCGTCATTATCTAAATCCATCCCAAAAAAATCAGACTAAAGTCATCTTACCCAAACCCCAATTTCAGACTGGTTTTTGGCACCCAAACCTAGACCGGACCGGGCTTGGCTTTGTTGATCAGGTCTAGAATTTCTAGAACGCTCCAAACCAACATAAGACGTAAACACAAAGGAGAAGAAACAAGATGGAGGATGATTAAATTATTGCAAACCGTTAGAATTAATAAAGATGGACGTTCCTATTCCACTCGTGAGGAGCAATTAGGGCCTATCCAACAGGTAAACACATACAACTATTTGTAGTTCTATTCATTTAGAGTAAAAATAGGTGTAGTGCACAAATAATATGTACTCCGTGTATAATTAATTCAACTTTGATAGATGCTCATTTAGAAATCTGTAGGCGCAGAATAGAGTAGCGTAGAGTAGAGAAAACAGTAAGCTCAAAATCTAGGAAATGGTTGTCAGCTTTACTAGACATAAATTATTGTACAATTCGAGATTTGGCATTACTTCTTTTTCACTAAAAACAGATTATTAAATCAGAACCCAAAATTACCCATTCCAAATCCGACCCGACTCAATGTTCTACAGGTCTTAGAGTAGTTATGCATTAACCAAAATAGGTATCCTGCAACTTAGATTAAGCTTAACCAACAATCTGTCTCCACTAAAAAGAGAGTGAGAGTGAGAGTAAGAGTGAGAGTGAGAGTGAGAGTGAGAGTGAGAGAGAAAAGTAAAGAAAAGGGGAATACCTGTGGAAAAGACACTGACACGACCATTGCCAAGAACATTAAGCTGAGCTTCGATCCTCCTCATAAAATCCATAGCTTCTTGGACTGGCCTTGTCAATTCTTCCCTGTACTTTACCAACATATCATAATAGGCTTCCTGCCACACATTTTAATTATTATAATCCCTCTCCAAATGAACAAACTAATTTCTGAGAATAAATTAATAATTAGCCTTATTGATTTGTAATTCTAGAATGATATGCATAGTGAAATTATAATCTCGAAAATTCGAGTCACATACTTTTATAGGAGTGTCAACATTAATTTTATGATGTATTTATTAAGGATACGAAGTAGTAATTAATTAGAAACTAGATGAAGTGATTCACCATAAATTGGTCTAGTTCCGGATCTTTACAAGGTCCCCTACAGGCCGAGATGGAAGCCCTTTGCCTCGCCTCAAACTCCTGCTGCGCCGCGGCCAGTCGTGCTGCCACTTCTGGCGGAGCTCCCACCTGACCGGATTTCACAATCAACATGAGATTGATGTCAACATAGCCCATGTTTCTTTCTCTAACCACCACATGTTTGGATCAGCGTTTTAAAAAAAATAACATTTTTAATCTTCTAGACGTTGGTCTTACCAATGAGATCTCACATAAAATTCATGACTAAATTAATTGTAATAAGAAAATTACCTTTTGACAAGCAAGGTAAGCTTCCAAAAGGTTGGAATACTGAGGATGAGATATGATCTTAGCTTTAATAGCATCAACTTCATGATTATGTTGCTCACCACCACCAACATCTTGTTCTTGGTAGTGGGGATGAGGATGAAGAGTAGACGGCGTCGGAGACTCGACTCGGCCGCCGCTGCTCGTAAGTAAAGGGTAATGAAATCTTGGATAATGTTGTTGCTGGTGGTGATGGTTGTGGTTGTGGTGGTGATGAGGATGAGTACCGGCCTCCGTCTTAACAACCGGAGGTTGTTGCTGAAAACAAGACGGATGATGAAACAATGGTGTTGTTGATCTTCCAACGTATGATGATGAAGAAGGTGAAGTTGATGATGAACTATTTGTTCCCAAAATTGATGACGTTACATATGTGAAATTACCCCTTTGTTGTTGATGTGCACCACTGTTTTCGCTCAAATCATGATTATATTCTTCCATTTTATCAAATTCTTAATCAAACAAAAAATCAACCCTCCCCTAAAAACCCTAAAATTTTCGGATCGTAGACGGAAAAGAGTCCGTCATACGCAACAGTTACGAAATAAATATGGCTCCAGTGGAATTTGAGGTGGCATGGAAAACGGAATATGGTACTCCGTAATAGGGTTAAGGATATAGTGGGTGTGGAGTTGCACTGCTGTAGGATGAGCAGCCTCCTGGATTGTACGGATAATGGAAGGACGAAATGATATGCGAGTAGACAAGCAAGGGAAGTGATGATAAGAGGGCTGCGTAGGATTAGTTTAGTCGAAAAAATAGAGATGACTTTTTCTGGTGTTAGGAGATGAAGAGATTGATAAAAGATGATTCCTTTGTTTTTTTCACCAAAAAGAGAATTATGGTTGATTACTAGTCAAGTAGAAGAGGCCCATTGGTTATTAGGGAGATAATGACATGTTTAACATTAGTTTATTTTGTGGAAAATTTGATTCAACTTTTGTGGGTTTTCCATTAAATTTTATTGTTATATGATACACATTCGCACATGACCTACTGCTTTTCACAACCGTATTGGACTCATATCATTGTAACATAATTCACTAGCAATTAAATGATTTTGCTATTTATTGTATTGTATTTGTATCCCGATTCATATCTATGCAATTTTGTTTTTGACAAATCAATTGATTCTTATTTAGATACTCCGTAGTTTAAAATAGACTCATAACGCGATAAATTAAACTGACATAGACTTGACTAAATCATTAAAATAAGACATATATGTTGATCAATTTGATGTTAGAATTGCTATAGTTTTTTTTTTTTTTGAAAGAAGAATTGCTATATTAGATAATGTGCAACGTAAGGATGATACAAAGCTAAAGTGATTTTATTAATTTAACAATAATTTACAAAATAAAAAAATTTATAATGAGATTAATGACAAACTTAATAGTATAATTGTTCATGCACCTAACAAATTTTCCCTAACATGAATATCGAGTGGAACTAATCCAGTAAAATTAGGGTTAGTGCACTAATTATCAACTCATATTACCCAACTATAACTTATTCGAATGACACAAATTATCATACTCAATCCAAGTTGACCCGTTGAACCACATGAAAATTCTCAGATTAGTTTCATATTGTTTAACTTCAAGAAACTTCTTGTATATAACAAAATGTAATGTTGAACCAAAACAAAAGTTTTTGTTTTATACTTTAATACTTATTAGGATAAACTATATGCTAGATTTTGGATTATTGCGATATTATCATTTACTCTTATTTCAGTATCTTAAAAATAGTCAATTATGAACACTTTAAAAAAAAAAAAAAAAAAAAAGGTGCTTCATTTACCCACTACTGAAAATTTATGGTCAAATAAAGGCGTTCAGATATATGTTTAGCTTTAGTTCTAAATTAGTAAAAATAACCAATGAAATTAAATTAAATAGTTTTGTCAGAGTGTTTTTCGATAAAATAAGTGGAAAAAATGAAAAATTCATACATTATATAAAACTATTTTGTATGTTAGTTTGTAATCCTCCATATTCTTGCCAACCCCAGAACTCGATACTTCGTATTTAATTTTCTATTGTAGAGTAAATGTTGGAGTATGCATCAAGTAAGGAGTACTTTTTCACATTTTCACTTAAAACAATTATAAAAAAAATAAAAAAAATGAAAAACTGTAAAAAATCTCTCAAATTCTTGGTAGGCTATATTGACCTACTAACTCGTAACGGAATACTAAAGGTCACACACATTAATTTTATTTGTTATAAATGATCGAGTTTATTAATGTAATCTTATTGGAATAAGTGGGGAAGGAATTTATACAAGTTGGATATGAGCTGAGTAATGAAAGTGGAATTTCTACGTATTATTATTAATCCCTCGATTCCCTTATGTCTACACCTTTTCCATCCTCATTTTACAAGATTTCACTATGTTTAGTAAATAGTACTACATGTAGCTCATTTGCATAATTTAGCTTTTTGTATTTTTTTCTTCTAGGATCTAATATTTTTTCTTTTGTCTTTGATAATGTAGGATCAAATGCATAGGATTTGAACGAGGTTAATAGAGTCGGAATGTAAGGTGATGTCCCTAAATCCTGGAAAATTGCCCATTTTTTAGCACCAAGGCAAGCAAGAGCTTCAGCATGAAGGGCCGAGGAGGCGAGGATATATAATATTGTTGAGCCACTTTTGGTTGAGTGACCATCACAAGTCTGGTTGAGGCTTCATCCAATGCCTGCCCTTCTATTACTTTTGCACCAAGCTTTGTGGAACCAGGGGTTTGATGGTATTGGTTGTGTCTGTTTTCTCCATGCTTACTTAAGAAGGTCTGGTGTTGAACGATCGTTTGATTGTAAAATGTGTCAAACTCAGTGGGACTGCATGTACCAGCTTTGAAGACTGATTGATTTTTAACTAAACCAATGGTCTAAACCCCCTATGAAACTGGATAGATTCTCTTTTCCATGGTAATTTGGGTGAGTAAATAACTTGATGTAGTGATGTATCCATTCTATTATAGAGAGGGTTGCATGATCGTCGAAGTTAATAGTAAGTGGTCTACTCCTTGGTTCTTTCACATAGTTTAAATGTGTGCTTTAGGTCCTCGTCCTTGGAGTCGCAGAGAGAACAAATGAGATTGACTTTGCTAAATTAACATTTGGGGTAAGTCCATCATACAAGATCTTCCATATGAAGATTTTCCATGTTGGAATCAAGAAGTTTCCTGAGAGATTTGAAGAAAGTTCCTGAGAATGGGTATTGGCTTTGGTCCCATAAGCGTCTTTGGGCTGTAATTAATAACATCCATATCTCTATCTTTAATCTCCAATCACTTTCTCTCCCTCTATCTCCTCATACCTAGTTTTTATTATTGAATTCCTAATTTCTAATATCTTTCTAACAATCTTATAATTCTTTACTATCACAAGTAATTTTCTCAAAAAAAATTTGATAGAATCTCTAGAGTTTTACAGTAGAAAACCAACTATTACTATTATTTAAACCAACCTTTAAAAGTAATCAAAGCCCTATCAAAGTCTTTCAAAGTCCACAACATAAAATGAACTAAGACCTTAAATACAATCCTTATAAAACGACAAGATTCTAAAATTTACGATAATAGTTTTACAAAACAACCAAGTCCACGAAAATATTTAAAATCAAATGCATTAAAGAAAAGAATAATCCACTCAAATCCCCATGTAAATATAGCACTTCACGTCCATGGTCTTAGTGGTATATTCATAATTCATAATATATTAAATAACTCGTAAAAATGATTCAATTTCACCTCCCTAGTGTCCTACTAGTTATCTTTCCTGCACCAATCGTAGCTAGGTTTGGATGGCCCTTCGTGGAGAAACCCTAACACTAAGTTGTAGATTTAGGAATCTCTATGGAAGTTAAAAAAAATTGATACAATAGTTAAAAGATCCAACTCAATTCAAGTTACATTAAGGAGTCGTTTAGTCATTCCTTGAGAACATGGATTCAAATGGTCATACCACTTTAAAACTATTTGGTAGTATAGAAGATTTGATAGTATAGAGGAATGAGTTGTGAATCTTTAGGTTAGGTTGGGTATGGAATTCCAAGATGTTGAGTAGGAGATAAAACCCCTTGGATATGTAATTTCATTCCAAAAATGGTTAATCAAACTAGTACAACTAAGATATGGATTCAAAAGCCAATCTAAATTGTTGAACCAAACACCCCTTAATAGATTCACTATTGATAAGGGTCATAAATTGGTGACTTGAGGCATTTATTAAATGAAAACTTGACCAACATATTTTTTCACAAAGGTGATTTATGGAATCTGTTAAGTTGGATAAAAGTTGGTAATGGTCACTTAACCCTTGTCAACTTCACTTTTTGTTAAGTATTTAGCTGGAGTTTGTATTAAAAAAAATGATATTGGGATAGATAGTGGGCATCTCATGGTCAAGATTGTGGGAAAAAAATAAGGTTAGTCAAGTAACTTGTATGTCAAGTGAATGTAAAATGAGATGTAAGAAGAAGAAGGATTGAAAAAAAAAATATTTTATACTTAATTAAATGGGTATTAAGAATTCTCTTGCAACTAAGACTCCGTTTAGTAGGGCGTAAAACATTTTCAACTGAAAATGTTTTTTTATGGAAAACTTTTTACGATGGAAAACTCATTTTCATGGAACTTTTCCATTGTTTAGTTGCATGAAAAATGATTTTACATTTAAACATTTTCTGTTGTTTGGTTGAACTGAAAATCAATTACTCTTATTAACTTTTCTAATTGTATTCTCTTGTCATTTTATAACTTTTTTCCGTTGTATTTTTTAGTTGTTTGTCATTAGCTAAATTTGTTATGCTGTAACAAATATTTTTTTATATAAATTCTACAATATATTTTCCTAATCTATTAATAACATATTACATTATACAAAATATCTCCATAAAACCATAAACCCCTAAAAAATTTGGTTCAACATTATAAAAAGATTTTAAGCTAATTATAAAGGAGTATTCGCTATCGAATAACCAAATCAACCAAACAGGTAGATATATTCACAATCAAACAGGTAAACCAATCAACCGGTTGTAATGTAGTAGTTTGTACTTTTACATTTTAAATTATAACAAAAAGAAAAATTCTACTCTAATTTCAAATAAACTGTTGACTGCCCATATTTCATGAGAAACTTTCATGGTTCAATCGAATCGGGGAGAAATTTAGGTTATTTTTTTTATTTTCAACAAAAATGGATAAAATTTATTCAAATTCTTGATATAGTATGATAATTTAATAATCAAGACACGAGATTCGAAAAAAAACGTTCTTAATTGATGATATTCGAAGAAAATGAAAAGAAATTGTGGATTTTTACCTCAAATTTTAATAGAGAGAAAGTGTGGAGCAGAGAGAGAAAGAGGGGTTACCGAGACGATGAGAAATAAAGAATGCATGAATAGAGCTAAGCATGGGTCGGGCCGGCATGCAGGTCTAGCAGACACACTTTTGCCACAGTACGACATAAGCACTGTCGTGACGCGGATGACAAAAAAAATTTAGGCATTAGCACGCGAGTAGCGCGCCAATTTGGCATAAAGCACGGCCCAAAACACGCTATTATTTAGTATTATTTAATACTATTATCAGTAATAATATTATTATTACTATAATTAATATTACTATTATTTTTAATATTATTATATTCTTTTAATATAATTTATATTATCTATTTTTTTTTCAATTCTACTATATACTTTATTTTTTGTCAAAAAATTAGGCCAGTACGAGGCACGACACCGTACACCAAGAACGTAGGTCGTGCTAGGCCATTGGCCGAGTTTTAGGGAAAGGTATCACGACACACCCCGACACCACCACAATTAGGCACAACAAGACGAGAGGTTAGGCACGAGCTGGCACGGTGCATGACGGGCACGGTACGACCCGTGCCCACCTCTATGAATGAGTTGGTAATGCGTGAGTTGTTTGTTAGTTGATATTTTTTTTGGAGTGAATGAATGTAAAATTATTTTACTCCCAATTTTGAAGGAAAATATTTTCAATAGGGTGTAAAATGAATTTACATTATAAGTTTTACATCATATATTTTACTCCAAACCAAACAATGTAAAATGGAAAAACAGTTTTCAGGAAAAACGTTTTACACCTTACTAAAACGGAACCTAATAGTGTAAATGGAAACATGAAACTTGAAATCAACAAATCAAAAAAAGATGTGTAAATACTAGTTCATGGCACTACGTACAGTACAGTATACCTAATGACATGCCTCGCTTGCCCTGGTAGGTCCAAGCTAAGACTAAGCTAACTCCATTGATATTAATAGGAATTCTCAAAGATAAGATAATGGAGAATAATTTAGACTTTGATCAGTGTAACAGATCGTGGATCCCTTATATATCCACATACTTAGCTTAATAATCAACTAACTGTATCATCCTGAATGCTTTACCGTTTAATCATATTTTCACAGTAAAACAACTGTCAAAATGCTTTGTTAGGTGAGTTGTATGTAGCTTTTTTTGGTGTGTCTCTTAATGACCAAATTGAAACTATTCCGTATCATAATTAAGCAACTTTGTCAATCAAGATGGGGCCATTTTAATGAAAAAGATTATTGGAGCATTAGACAAACATTGAGCAAATAGCAGTGATCAAGTTTAGATTGATTAACATATCCCTTTCATGGTTTAGGAGGTTGATTAACAATTGTCCTTTGATTTATTTGCCAAATGTGACACTTAATCGACCGTTCATTCTAGTAATTTGTTTCTATAGTAAGAAGAATTTCACCTTTTCAACTTTATTATTTATATCAATTTTTTGTACATGCTGTATAAAATATTGTATGTTGAAATTCAATCTAGTTTATAATATATGATAAGTAATTGTATGTATAAAAAAAATACAACATTTGTTGCACAATATAAAACATGTATTTTCATTTTAATTTCAATAATGACAATATTATACAACGTTTATAATTTCAATAATTTGTAATATAATGTCTGCTCAAAAAAGTTGTAATTTAAAAGATATTGTAATTTAATGGTCCCTGAAAATTGAGGAATTTGTAGATAGTGTTAATCTATTCAACTTAATTCTTTAAAAGAAATTGCGATAAAAAAATACCCACAGGTGGTGTACGGTGCAATTAACATTAGACAAGAAGTGCGACCGCCTAGGGCCCAGGAATCGGAAGAGCCCATAAATTAATTTTAAAAGTAGTGTTTAATTATTTTTAAAAAAATTCTTAATTAAATTTTAAGTGATAATTAGTTTAAAATATTTATAACATTGAATGTTTTAATTTTTGATGAAAATGTGTACCTTTATCCCTATTTCCTAAAACTATGCTTTATAAAGTATTTACTTTATGGAGTCTTACAATGAATAAATGAATAAATTTACTCTCTTGTCAATCTAATTGTGTCATATAACTATACAATATTTTAAATTTAAGATTTTTATTTTTTAGGTTTTTGATAAAATGAAATCAAAAATTATCTTGATGGAAATTAGGTATAATGATAATGGTAGGTTTGTATGTAGTAACATCTTGGGTATTAAAATATATATTGTGTACTACATGTATACTCTTTCTGGTATTAAAGTTGGGTTTTTTGAGTTTTGCAATTTTATTATTTTCTAAATATACCTTTAGTATTCAATGGACACACCCAACTATTGGAAGTTATAAGAATTCTATTAATAATTATTTAAATATATAAAAAATATTCTACTCTACTTGATTAGTTTGCTTTTAAAAAAGTATTATTTTATTAGTAGATCTTGTGTGTACCTTTTTTCAATAAATTTTTTCAATTATTTTTACAATGGTCAAATTATTTTATGGATGAAATTAGTAATATAAAATAAAATAATATATTCTATATAACCATGTGTTTACTATCCCGAAAAGGATAAGGTGAAATTTTACATGTATAACATAAAGGGCCTATAAATATTATTATGCTGGGCCCGTAAATATTATTATGCCTAAGGCCTCTAAAATGTCAGGAACGGTGCTGAATCATTAGGTGCATTAGAATCGATAGGTAGGACATGGACCAAAATTGATAATGCATTGGGACAGTTAATGGAAAAATTAGAGTTGTCATTAATTGTTTAAATAAAGTCAAATAAATGCCTATCGGCTACCGTCACATGTCTCACGGGGTAGTATTCATCACAAAAAAAAAAAAGCAAATGGTGTACGAAAACGAGCCACGTCAGATTGAGAAGCTGACTTTTTAGCATTTCAATTTTCCCACCAAATTTTGGTGGGAATATAAAAAGCAGAATTTTAATTAGGAAATTTAAATAGGATTGGATTGGAGCCAAATGAGAACATGAAACCAATTACAAAAGCCTCCAACTTTTATTATGGAGAGAGAGAAAAAAAAAACCATCTCATTAAATGAGACTAATATTCTCTCCATAAACCATGCTCTACTAGCTCAGATTTATACTTTCGAACAAACACTATTCGGTTCCCTCACAAAATCATCATCGGAAATGGGACTAGAGTTGTCTTTTGGAATCCTCTATTCCAACATAAAGGGGCACCATATGTCAAAAGGTGAAAGTGAGGCCTTAGAATCATGTTCTTTTGGTCAAGAGTTTTCCCTTGGAGGTTTTCTTCAAGGTCACCTCATGAATTTGTCATCAGATACAAGAGACACAGAAGAAGACAGTCAACCACAACACTTTAGCACATAAGCAACATATATAAGTACACAACCAACACATATCACAACAGAGACATAGGTAATACAACAAAAGTGATCGAAGAGATGATTCAAAGGGCCAAAAGAACATATATGAATGATGAACAAAGATTGTTATACATCAACCAACTATTGCATCACAACACAAATTTGAAGTTGTCACGTGGTTATATAGAACAATTAGCAAACCAATTCAATTGTAGTAGATGGACCATTTAGAGACTATGGAAAGAAGTGAAGACAAGTGTTATGTTAAAGAAAAGAATTAAGTTGTCCAAAAATTACAAAGGTAAAGTTGGGAGAAAGGGAATTCAACTAAATACAGAAGATTTTATGGTTGTTCCTTTGAAAAATAGGACAAATATAAGGACATTGGCAAAGTCATTATAAGTAAACAAGAGCACAATGCACATATTTGTGAAGAAAGGGTTGATTAGGAGACATAGCAATGCAATGAAATCAATCTTGACTTCCAAAAATTACAAAGGCTTTAATGGTGCATGGCACATTTAATCAATGTCAATACTTTGCTTACCTTTCAATATATGTTCAACTATGTTCATGTTGACGAAAAGTGGTTTTTTATGTCAAAGACAAGCCAAACTTTCTACTTAGCACCTACTAAGATGGAACCATACATACATGCAAAATTGAAGCGTTTCATACAAAAGTTATGTTTCTTACAACAATAGCAAGACCAAGATTTTCAGAGGATGACACCTGCCTCTTTTGGTGGAAAAATAAGATGTTGGCCTTTCATACATCAAGTGCCAACACAAAGAAGAAGCATTCACAGAGAGACAAGTATAATAGAAGTCAAGCTCATTAAGAATATCACAAAGAAAGTCATAAAAGAGATGCTAATAACAATATAATTTCAGCAATCAAGTCCAAATAACCATTAGATACAAATGGAAAAGTCAAAATCCAATAAGATATTCAACCTCATCCAATTTGAATTTACGGTTTTTAGGCTTAATTGGGTTAAGGTTCTTACTTTATCCCGTCTTTTTGATATGGATCCAATCATTTTGAAACTAAATTTCAACCATATCCTATTTGGATTTTTGGCGTTCATGAGAAAGACATAGAATTCTTGAGAAAGCATATCAGAAAAATTAATATTATTTATGCATTTTCAAATTCCATACATAAGGCATTAGAAGTATTAATTTTTAAACACTCTAGCATTCCAGCTAATCTTAGATGTTTTCCATCTAAAACTAGCATGGCTACACAAGCATTCAGAAGTAAATTCACGCCCTCCTTCTAACACCTATTGCTTTAGGTGTCCAATTGAGGGTCGAACAATCTGAATGTGAGGCTCCTAAGTGAATTCATTTCACTTTTTAAAATTATATTAGAACTTAACTACCCTCAGGTGGATCAAGGAACCCCCGCAGAAGGTTAAGTTGTAATAAGACAAATGCTATGACATGAATTTAAGCTTTGACAAGTTGAATAAATGAGGTCCTTGGAGTATTTATAAATATACCTATATTTATATTTGATTTATGTACTAGTAACACTAACGTATGCTTCATATATTTGGTCATTAAGTCCGAACAAAAGTATATCCGGACATTTGGATTGGCTTCATTCTTGGATTCCTTGGGATCTACATATGATATGGGGACCTTATACACAATAGACCATGAACTAGTCAAGTAGTCATATTTTAAGAGGAAAAAAATATTAACATATTTTTATCGATCAAATTTAAACTAGCAGCCTTCTCTACTCCCCTCTATTTTTAGTTCTCTAGAATAGAATTTGATAAATCTAAAATAGTCAAATTCCTTTAGAAATTTGGCTATTTTTAACCCTTTCTCTTTGATTGTTTTCATTATTTTTCTTTGATTTCAAAAACTCTACTTCTCATGAGTATAGTTTGGTTTTGTGTCATTCTTGTCTCCTTTTTTTGTAGAGTTTTCAAATAGAGTTGACATTTGGTTTTGTTGTATTCCATGGTGAAAATCATTTAATTTTGGAAAAATTGAAATTAAAAATACAACCTTTGACCCATCTTGTTTATAAAGGCCAACCTTCAGTTTATTTCTGAAAAATTCTACCTTTTTCATGATTTGTATTTTAAAGTGATCTTTACACGTTACCTATTACAAAGGTATCTCCCAACTCCCTTCTCTCTCATTTTTTCACTGAGCTTTCGTACTCCTAAGTCTTCTCTACTCTATCTTGATCTTTCGACTAGTGTTTTAATGGCTGAAGAAGTTCAACCATTAACGGATGCAGCTAAGCAATACCTTGCTGATCGTTACAAGGATATTACCAAGTAAGTTCATGTTCTGTATGAAGAATGTATATTCTAGGTTATTCTCCCATTATTGCTGTAAAACCCATGTGTTTTTCCCTACTTGACCTTGTGTTTGCTTATTTGTTGCATGAATGGTAACCTTTGCTTAAGATTTTTTTTTGATGAATTGTCTCATGGAAGGTTTCTAGAAGAGGTCATGGCTTTTCCCATTGCTAGAATTGAAGTTATTCTTTCTAGTGATGATCTTTAGGTGGCATTTGAGGATGCAGTTTATGACTTTGTTTTAAAGCTCAATACCCTAAACTAGAAGAGCGCTGAGAAATCCTTGGCTCCTATCTTGCTCGATTTGATACAAGGCTTGCTAGAAAGTTGAGAAAGGTTCTAAGCTGTCCAAAATTTGATCATGAGACTTCATCCAAGCTTGTCCTCGAGGCTCTGCTCTTCAAGGCTGAGGCCCCACATCGACAACAGATATTGGTTGCTGAAGAATCATCCTCCACTAACCACCGATTTTTTGAACGTGCTTATAAGTATCGCCCTGTAAAGGTTGTTGAGTTTGAGCTTCCTCATCAGCAGTGTGTTCTGGGGATGGGAAGGGGATGGGAAGGCAAGGGTAGGGGATTTCCAAAATCAACGGTCATTAAGAAGCAACGGTCATTAAGAAGCAATCGCCACGTCATCATGTTTATATACCAGCCACCTGATCATTTTTTCATTTATCACTTTAAAATACAAATTGTGGAAAAGTGAGATTTTTCAGAAACAAAATGAAGGTTGGGCTTTGTAGACAAGATGGGTCAAAGGTTGTATTTTTAGTTTCAATTTTTTTTTTAATTTTTGTTATGGATACGCCTTAGATTGCTCTCAAATGTTAAGTAGTTCTAAATGCCAACACAACTATATCATTAACTAGAGATACCTTTGCTTAAAGAAAGATTATATGACATCGAATGTTGATCTTTATGGTAATGTATTTCTAATGTTTTATGGCTATATGTATTATATATCTTAGAGTTAGTCTTTAGTATATTTACGGATATATGTTCCAAAGGAGGATACTTTTTTTATTTTCAATTATTTTGTATTAGAAATACTATAATTGTAAGTGACTTAATATATATATATATATATATATATATATATATATATATATATATATATATATATATATATATATATATATATATATATATTAGTGGGAGTTTCTTTTTTAAAAAATACATATTTTTTGATTAGTTACTTACTATTTATATTGTGAAATCAAAATAGAGTTACTCATAATTTGTTTCAAAGATCATTTGATCCAAACAATTGTGTACAAGGACCGTCAAAAATACCTCCACAATAAACATTATTCATGTTATTATCAACATATACTTTAACGGAACCTTGTTTTTTCAATCTAAGGTTCATATGTTCTTACTACTCCATATGTCCATATGTTTTATTTCATCCTGGCTTCCCAAGTCTTTTATACGTAGAATTTTTAATTAGCTAGTATTGAATATATATTATATTGTAAGAATTGTATTTGAATAATCTTTTTTGTCGTATTAGGAGTTATGGTATTTATGTAACAATTATGTAATTTACTTTTAAAATTTTAATTTTAATTGGCCTTTTCTTAAATAGTCTTATCAATATTTTTGCAAAATTAAGCTAATACAACTATCTTTGTGACAAATAAAAAAATTTGAAAGATTGGTTTAGATTGAATTTAGACATGAAAAAAGTAATTAAATTGGATTGAACTAGACTTTAAAAAAGTTTAGGTTTGATTTTTGACTCACACTTACGAGTCCAAATACTATTGGATTGGATATGGACTTGGCCAACCAATCCTATTCTTCCATTACATCCCTACAGAAATGTGCATAAATTAGTTTCGGGATTAAATAGAAAATTAATTACCATTTTTTTTAGTATTATAAGAATTTAGAACCAAGTACATCAATTGTTTTGATGCATGGGTTAGTTCATTATTATCATATTATGATAGTAGCTTGAATGATAATGGTAGAGTAATCCAATAAGAAGGGTGCTTACAATAAGAAAAATAAGAAGAGATCTTGACCATTCAAATGGTAAGATCCAACGCTAGAGATTTCACGTAAAAAAATGGTTACTATAACAATAAAAAATGGTCACTATAATAATAAAAAGATTAACTATAATAATAAAAAGAACTATTATAAGTGAAAAGAATTATTTGGTCACTATGAGTTAAAAAATGGTCACTATGAGTACATAAAATATCATCCGTTGGATTTTATGTGATGAAGAGTTAAGATGTCTTCTCATCCTTCTCATTTTAAGTATCCTTCTTATTTTAATTTTTTCCTATATATATACATATATATATATATATTTACATACATACATATACATATATATATACATATATATATATATATACATACATACATATACATATATATATATATATATATATATATATATATATATATATATATATATATATATATATATATATATAATGAGAAGGGTGCTTAAAATAAGAAGAATAAGAAGAGATCTTAGCCATTCAAATGATAAGATCCAAAGTTAGATATTTTATACGAAAAAAATGATTACTATAACAATTAAAAATGATCATTATAATAATAAAAAAATAACTATAATAATAAAAAGAGTCATTATAAGTGAAAAACTTATTTGGTCACTATGAGTTAAAAAAGGGTCACTATGAGTACATAAAATATCAACTTTGGATTTAAGAGATGAAGAGCCAAGATGCCTTCTCATCCTTCTCATTTTAAGTATCCTTTTTATTTTAACTTTCACACACACACACACACACACACACATATATATATATATATATATATATATATATATATATATATATATATATATATATATATATATATATATATATATATATATATATATATATTACATCACTTCATATATTCTTTGAAACTATGTTAAATTTCATATATTCTTTGAAACCAAGTTAGACTTGGAGTAGCTCTCTTAATGTTACCATCAAAATAAAAAATAAGTGGCTCTATTATAGTTGAAGGGATTTGTAGTTAGTAATGAGATGGCATCAGTAAAACTTAGACAATCCTAGTAAAGTTGTGATCAACCTATTATTTTAGAAGCAGTCCAATTCCAACATCTGGCCAAAATGGTTAGATATTTTCTGGCAAATGTTGTATAGCTTCTCCCCTGCATAAGACCAATGAGCACTATTAGTAGCAGTGAACTATGGAACAATATAATACAAAGACAACAAAGTCCAACTGACATGAATTGAGGAGAAATAACGATGTGCAGACCTGCAGTAGAGAAATACACAAAAAAAATCAAATAATGCAACAAAACTTTATACTAAAAATAAATGAAAACAAGTACTACTTTACAATAATTGTAAGTGACACAACTTATTACTACTTGGTGTAATTTGGGCCCACTCTCTGAGTATGCATGAAGAGGTTTTGTCCTAGCTACTTTTAAGCCCTGAAACATCTATCAGAAATAGCGCGCGAAAACAGCGCGGGAGCTGTTTCCCAATGCACCTCTTCTGTTAATGCAGTACCCTACCATCATGCCCCCTATGTTTTCCTGTATAATTTAATAAAAGAAAATTGGAAAATAATTATTATATTTTTTAAAAGAAATGATATTTTCTATTGTGTGTCAGAAATTCACATCCTTAACCTTTTTAGAAAGAAAAGGATACTTGGTCCCACTTCCTATCATTTCAAATGTTAACTCTTTGACGCTGACATCCCTCCATCTTTCCATTATAATTTAGAATAAAATGGAGAAGAAGTTATGATTGGTCATTCATTTTATCGAATAATTTTTCTTAACATGTGATTTTCTTACGTGGGGTATGTAATTTTTGTGACTGTTTTCAATTTATCAGAAGAATAGAATTAACTTTTCTCTCGAAATTACTATTATTTCCCCTCCTAAAAATTATCCTATTTATATTAACAAAACATTCATAAAAAAATGGTTAACTGGGCAAACTTTAAAGGCATTTGGAGCATAACACTTTGAAATAGGTAAATTCTCATGTTTTATTTGGATAACTTGACTTTCCATGTTCTAGAGCTATTTATATTAATCATTCACTTTTTTCAATTATGTTTAGCCTATGATTTTCTTAATGACTATGGTCAAGTATTTGAGTGCAAGATTACCAACTATTCTCTGCAGTAACTTATAGTCACATCAAAATGATTTTTTTAACCTTTTAAAAGTATTTCTCGACAAGTAGGGGTTGAATTTATGTAAAAAAAGAGAGAAAAAAGCTAGTATTTTGAATGTATCTCACACAATACATATTATAATTATATTCATTTATTTAAAAATTGTACAACATTGAAAAATTTAAGACAATAACACATAAATAGTGACTAAGATACTACATCCATTTTATTGTTTTATTATTATTTGATAAATTGCACTATTTGAAATTAGAAAAGTTATTTCAAATAAATTTCAACGTATAAGAAAAATTAGTCATTTGGGTCTTCTTTGACTTATCTTAATGACACTATTTAATAATATCAAATTTTTATCAATATATACCTACATATAGTTATAGTCAAAGATTTACATTGACTTATCTTAATGACACTATTTTAATAGTTTTATGTAAACTTAGAGTAACATAGTTATCCATTCGTATTTGGGATACTTCAAGCCTATCCATATAACAAACATTATTGCATAATATAAAATATTGCCTTTTAAAGATGAAATATATATCAGAAAATCTAGATAATTAAGCTCTGTTTCTCATCAAAAAATAAAAAAAAGGCTTTGTCAAATAGACATATGTTAGTATGTTACCAAACATGTGTGAATACAAACCCTAAACAGCAGCCCATAGGACTGTTAGGAGATTACCAGTAGTCAACGGCTTCAGAATTTACATGTGCCCAAATTAATTAATTAGGTTAAGGGAGAAGCTAAGAGATGTTTGACTTTTTTTTTTGTGGCCCGTGGCCGTTTGCGCACGGTTCCAAAAAAAGCTAAGTCTACTTTTCTAATCGATTTTCGATTACTTTATTTGTTAGTTTTGTTTTGAGTTATGTAAGGGAAAGTTATAGGTAATTTGATGTAAATCAGTTTTGACCATAGTTTACCACAAAATCTTGTGCAGTCATACTTTTCTTAATAGAATACTTGCTCCAAATCCCTGTGAAGGAGTGAGAAGTGGGAGAGAAAGATAGGCTGACTAAGAGTCACGTTAACAGGCCGACAGACAGACAGACACATTAATAGAATGACAGATAATCAGATATATATATACATTATGATAGATACATTAATTGTAAGGGTAATAGACCATACCATATTGAGGATATGCAAAAGTGTGTAGCAGTTTTTCAATATGTTATCCTAAGCCATAGTGAAGATTGTCAGGAGGAACAAACCAGACCACGTAGATGATAATGAGATCAGGGTTCTTACAATCTCAATCGTTTCTTCAACACATAAATCTAAGCAGTTGAATGTACCATGGATCAATCAGAGCAAGAACTTTAACCCGTTTTAACGAAATTACACAACTTATCAAGGTCTTCTAAATGCGTAGTACTCACTCCATCCCTTAATTTTTACCCCATTTTTATTTATAGAGTTAAAGTTTAAAAAGGTTGACCATAGATTCTCATCATGCTATAAGAAGTAATATATTCAAGTGAGATTTTCTTGAATGCATTTCAACGTAATTTATTATAATATATCATGTTTTCATAATTTTTTACCTTACAGATTTGGAGATAAAAACGTTTAAAATCGTGTTTGGAGATTGCGAAAAGTCAGATGGGACAAACTTAAATTAGGGATAGGAATTAGTAGATAATCTTTACAAAATGATACAAAATATTATCATAGTAAAAAAGTCTTGCCATCAATACCAAAATTGAGACATTCATCCACCAAAGAAAGCAACACCTTTGCATCCTTAGACAACTTTTTCACAGATCCAGCGTTAGAGTCACTTGCACTTCACATGTTCATTGCTCATAAACCATAAGCTATTAGTTGTTTTTATTATAGAGCGTTGAGGCTCTCTGTTGAATTCTCCATTATTGGTAAAGAAATGTGAGGCTATTTCATTGTCTAAGACGATGTACCTTAGCGACATTCCTCTTAAGCTTTTGGTATGTGGAGTTTGAATTAAATTATAATGCCGAGCTTTCTTCTTGGTCCTTTGAAGTTGTAGACTCATCATTGCTCAATATATATACCATAGTACTTATAAGTAATGATATATAATAATGTGATGAATTACATATGTTGCTCAAAACTATACCCCTTTTCATTTAAGCTCAACAATGGCTGTATTTTCTTGTATTTTTGTCGATTTCTGATTCCTATCGCTCTACTTCGCCTATCATTATATTGAGGATGACAACATTGCTTCTAGTCCTACATCTAGAAAGATTGCCCGAGTTTCAATTGCGGCCTTACATACATTGGATATTTACATATGTTAAGTAGTTTAAGGATACCATTCTTTTTTTAGCGCAATTGCTCCTTCTTCTTCTGGCTTGGTGATGATCTAAGTAGACGTGGTAGATGCTACAGAAAAACCTGTATAAATTAACATATATATATAGGGGAGGGATCATGTGAGAATCCTCCCCTTATGTAAGAATTTTTTTTGTGTGAGAACCCATTTAAAACCATTGGGTGAGTAAAGATTTACGGCTGTAATGACATTAAAAAACAATGGCAAATCTGTAAATATTTAAATGTGGGATGTTCTGTTGCTTTTGCACTCTACTAAGCTATTGTACTTTTCATCCATCATTGTGGATTTCCTTTATATTTTCATCGTTTTTTTCATTATTATACATCAATATTTTCATCGTTTTCCCGGCAAGAGCTCTCCTCTCATTTCAGGTAAATTTTTTTTTGCACCTCGTGTTATTTTTTGATGCTTGTTAATTATTTTTATTGGTGAAAGTGCGAAAATTTTGTTGTATTAGAATTGAGTGGAAAATGTTTTAGATTCACAGTTAGTTATTCAGAATTTGGTGATGGTTGAATATGTTTTAGTTTTGGAATGTGTGAATTTATGAAATTTTATGAATCACTAGCTTAGTATATTTGAAAAAATATATAGAACATTAGCAGAAGACATTAGAACAATAGGAGCTAAGTTTAGAAAAATAAGAATATCCGTTTAGAACAATACCCCAAAAGTTTAGAACAATAAGGTATACTAGAAACATTTGAACAGAAGTTATACATGACGTTTATTTGGTGATGTTTGAATATGTTCTTATTTCTAAATGTTTGAAAATTTGAAATTTTATGAAACACTAGCTTAATACATTTGAAAAAATATAGAACATTAGAAGAAGACGTTAGAACAATAAGAGACCAATTTAGAACAATAAGCATACTTAGAACAGAAGTTATAAAATATGTAATTTGACATGTAGTTTCTAAAAATTTAGTGATGTTTGAATTTTTTTTATTTTTGGGATCTTTGGAATTTTGAAATATTATGAAATAATAGCTTAGTACGATTAAAAAAAATATAGAACATTAGAATAAGGCGTTAGAACAACAAGAGACCAATTTAGAACAATGCAAACTTTTGTTTATAACAATAACACAAAAGTTTAGAACAATAACCATACTTAGAACAAAAGTTATAAAATATGTAATTTGACATGTAGTTGTTAAAAATTTAGTGATGTTTGAATATTTTTATATTTTTGGAATCTTTGGAAATTTGAAATTTTATGAAATGCTATGTCTTATTTCATTTGAAAAAAATATAGAACATTAGAAGAAGATGTTAGAACAATAGGAGTTTTTTTTAGAATAATGAGAACATTCGTTTAGAATAATAAGACATACTTGAAATATTTGAACAAAAGTTATACTTGACGTTGTAAAATATGTAATTTGACATATAGTTGATAAAAATTTAGTGATGTTTGAATATTTTTATATTTTTGGAATCTTTGGAAATTAGAAATTTTATGAAATAATAGCTTAGTTCATTTGAAAGAAATATAGAACATTAGAAGAAGACGTTAGAACAATAGGAGTTTTATTTAGAACAATGTCAACTTACTCCTATGATAGTGCTAGGTCCTTCTATTCTATGAAAACATTCATTTAGAACAAGAACACAAAGTTTTAGAACAATAAGACATACTTGAAACATTTGAACAGAAGTTATACTTGACGTTATAAAATATGTAATTTGACATGTAGTTGTTAAAAAATTAGTGATGTTTGAATATTTTTATATTTTTGGAATCTTTGGAAATTTGAAATTTTATAAAATAATAGATTAGTTCATTTGAAAAAATATAGAACATTAGAAGAAGACTTTAGAATAATAGGAGTTTTATTTAGAACAGTGAGAACATTCGTTTAGAACAATAACACAAAGTTTTAGAACAATAAGACATACTTGAAACATTTGAATAGAAGTTATACTGAAGTTTATTTGGTGATGTTTGTTTTTATTTCCAAACATTTGAAATTTTAAAATTTTATGAAAATTTTATGAAAATTTTATGAAATATTTTTAAAAAATATAATACATTTGAAGAAGACGTAAGAACAATATGAGACCAGTTTAGAACAATGAGAACATTTGTTTAGAATAATAGCATAATTATTATGTTGTCCTAAATATAACATTTATTGTTCTAAGGAGTAGCTATTATGGTTTTTATAGGCAATGTGCAATGAAGAGAATTATAGTGTTCATAGTGAAAATAGGGGTAATACATTAGAAGTGATACCTATGTGTACGCCTGGAGGGTCCAAAGTATGGATCCCAATTTTCTCTAGCGAGTTAAAACCGTATGCGGGCATGAAATTCTCAAGTATTGATGAAGACTTTTCATTTTATGAGGCATATGCAAGTTCGGTTGGTTTTAATGTTAGAAAATCTACTACAAAAAGAAGGAAGAATGACGTTGTTAGTTTTCAATATTTTGTGTGTAATAAAGCTGGATATAAGTCTTAAGAAAAAGAGTAATTTGCAAGATATGAGAAGTGAAAATGAAGGAAAAGATAGAAGTGGAGTTGTTAGGAGAAGTTTGGCCACTCGTGTTGGATGCAAAACACGTATGGTGTTGAAGGTTTGCGTTGATGGGGGGTTATGTTATATTTAATATTGAAGAAGGACATAGCCATTCCCTTTATTCATCAAATTCTATACCTTTCAAAAAGCGAGGAGAAATTTGAACATTTTTCACATGAAGATAATTGTTGATAATTTGAAGGTAGTATATATATACAAATGTTCTAAGTTTGTATCCTATTGTTCCTAAGTATTCAATGAATTGTTCTAAATTTTTATTTCATTTTTCTAAAAGGGTTATTCTATTGTTCTAAAATTATAGTATATTTGTTTTATGTAAATTGTTGTAAAGTTATATTCTATTGTGTACACAAGTTAACGTTAGACCCGTGAGAACATTTAGAATGATGAAAGAATACGTTGGTGGTTATGAGAATGTAGGTGGCTCTAAGTGTGATTTCAAAAATTTTCATAGGGACTTGAAAGCGTACATTGAAGGGGCCGATGCACAAATGTTTGTGGATAATTTCAAAAGGAAAAAGTTGATTTGGTTTGCTTTTTTTTTTTTTTTTTTTTTCCGATTATCATATTGATGATGATGATTGCCTATGTATGGCTTTATGGGCCGATCCTACATGTAGGAAAAATTATAGTCTTTTTGGGGATATGGTTTCATTTGATACAACTTATCAAACTAACAGGTATTTTTATTGGTCTATAGTAAGAGTATTTTTATAGTAAGAGTATTGGTCTATAGTTAAGAGGATGACTTCAGATTGTATTCAGCTGTTCTAAGAGATTCTTATGATGTTCTAAATATTTTCTCTATTGTTCTAAATATATGTTCTATTGTTCTAAGCTTCAATTTTGTTATTTAACTCTAGCATTTTAATGTGATTATCAGGTATAATATGGTGTTTGGGCCTTTCATTAGGATTGATCACCATAAGAGATGTGTTACCTTTGCTGTTGGGTTTATAGCCAAAGAAGATGTAATATCTTTTGAATGGTTTTTTAGAACATTTTTAAAAGCAATGGGTCATAAGGAACCTTCGTGTTTAATTACGGATCAAGATCCTACAATGAAGATTGCGGTAAGTAATGTGTTTGAAAAGTGTGAGCATAGATTTTGTATGTGGCATATTATGAAAAAGATGCCTGATAAGATTGGGAGAAGTATTACCCAAGAAACCAATTTTCTAAAGAAAATCAGTGATTATGTATGGAACTTAGAAATTAAAGCAAAGGAATTTGAAGATAAATGGAACAAGATGCTAGTTGAGTTTCATTTAGAAAATCATGAGTGGCTTTGTTTAATGTTTGAAATGAGAGCAAAGTGGATTCCTGGGTATTTTAAAGATTTATTTATGGGCGATATTACGAGAACTAAATCAAGGTTTGAAAGTGAAAATAATTTCTTTTTATCCTTTGTTAATCCACATGTATCGCTAGTAGAGTTTTTGATGAGGTTTGAAAGTGCCATAGATGCACAAAGACATACTCAAGCACAAAATGATTATGATTCTCAACACAAGTATCCAAATGTAAGACTCCAATGGAGATTGAAAGACATGGTTCTAAGTTATATACCATTAATGTTTTCTATGAGTTTCAAGAATAAGTTCACAGTGCTTGTTATGAATGTGGTTTAGAGGAGTTAAGGAAGGAAAATGGGTTAGAGATTGCAAAAGTTAGTGAATGTAACGGTGGAAGAACTTATGAGGTTGTTATGGATAGTAGTAATTATGAAACAAGGTGTTCTTGTAAGTTGTTTTGTAGGCAAGGAATTCCATGAAGACATATGATATGGATTTAGAAGGCAAAGAAGTTGGATAGAATTCCAAATCAATATGTTTTGAACAGGTGGACAACAATGGCTATGAAATAACCAATGTTTGATGGGAATGGTAATGAGATGGAATGGTGTTCACATGGTGACAATAGGAAGTGCTTATTGAATTATTTGTGGTCCGAGATTCATAGTTGTGTGAGTTTGATTGAAGTGAATAATGAAGATATGGGTGACTTTGTTAAGTATCTACAAGAGTATAAGGTGAGTTTGGAAGAGAAAAGAAGATTTGCAGATGAGAGTGAGAATGGGCATAATAAATCCCAAGTTCTCTAGTTGCTAACTAGGTCTAGCACTCCCTGT
This sequence comes from Dysphania ambrosioides, assembly GCA_026401315.1. Classification (NCBI taxonomy): domain Eukaryota; kingdom Viridiplantae; phylum Streptophyta; class Magnoliopsida; order Caryophyllales; family Amaranthaceae; genus Dysphania; species Dysphania ambrosioides. The sequence goes on along the minus strand of CM048668.1, from coordinate 5,785,213 downwards.
GAAATAATGGTTAGACCTCCTAAAATTTCGAAAAATAAAGGGACTCGAGTACACATTGGGAGCGAAAATTGCAGTGGAACTACTTTGAAAAGATTGAAGGGCGATAAGGAGAAAGCAATTGGGCAATGTCAAAAGAGAAAATGGTTATGTCGAGGGTGTGGGAAACTTGAATATCATGATATCCAAAATTGTCCAAATAGAATATTTTGATACTAGTATTGAATTGTATATAGTATGTTGGATTCATGTTTGAAAATTATGCATTTGTGTATATAACATATTAATATAAATTTAGAACAATAGTTTAGGTATATTGAACAATAGTTTTGAAGTTTAGAATAATAGTTTCAAAGTATAAAACAATCAGTAAAAACTTTTAGAACAATATTTTAGACATTAATATAAGTTTAGAACAATAGTTTAGGTATATTGAAAAACAGTTTAGAACAATAGTTTCAAAGTATAGAACAATCAGTAAAGATGTTTAGACATTTAAATTTTTAGAACAATAGTTTCGCAGTATAGAACAATTAGTAAAGAAGTTTAGAACAATATTTTAGACGTTTAGAACATAACAATAGAGATATAGAAAAATTTAACATAAATTTAGAACATTCTACGAATATGACCAAAATATAATACTGTTAATAAATAATCACACCAAAGTAATATTTGAACAATAAAAAACTAATTGTGATTATAGTAATATAATGTTAGTACTATTGTTCATAGAGTTCATTTAAATCAAAATAATCAATCCATGTTGTAGTTCCTCCCATGCTTAATCACGATTCATCTTGTTGATTTAATTGATCCTTTGCCCACTCCTTTGATTTAGAAGTTACTTCATTTCGAACTTGATTCTCATTGCTCGTCAATATTCTTCCACAATATTTAATACGTAATTTCTTAATCATTTCAGACTGAAACAGAGAATGAAAGGAAATTAATGTGTACGATTGGAAATTTGAATAATTCAAAGGACTTAGTGTACTCTATAAACTAGGAACTTACATCGGTAGCTTCAACTACTATATCCCACTGTGATTCACTTTGGTTTTGATATGTCTCCATGTGCTTTAAGATGAACACTCCACAATCATTTGCAATTTTTTGTCCCTCCATTTCATTTCTTTCAATGATGTTTTAAAAGTAGAGACGAGTTGACCATTCCCTATCTGTTTCTCTGTTAAAAATCTTGCAAAGGCTTTGTACTGTGTTATAAACAATACATTGAAACAGAAAGTTAGAATAATGAAAGAGCAATTTAGAACACTAGAACAATACACTAATAAATATTTAGAACAATAGGATTAATTCTTAGAGCATTATAAAAGGAGATTTAGAATAATAAAACAGAAGTTGTAGTGTATAGTTAGAACAATAGACCAATAGACTAATTAAAGAATCGAGTAGATTTAATGTATAGTTACCATTTTTTTATGGTAGTTTTTGTATTTTGAGAAAATGAGATTCCCTTCTCCAAGAATTTGTTGTCAATCCCCTCAATTCTTTTTGTAATGAAATTGAAACAAAATAAGTAGTGGTGTTCGAAGGCTACTATGGGGAAGAATACCTAAAAATTTAGTAATAATAAAAATATAGAGTTTATACTGTAATTATAAAATTATTATCTTACCAAATGCAATAATAATAAAATTATTGTCTTACTGAAATTCACAAAGGTAGTGACATTGGAGTGTTTCATTTCACTCTCCATTCTTGATGGGAAGGTCAGATATAATCTTTCATCAAAAGTAGTTGACATAGGGAAATACCTATCACTGCAGAGTATAATCTGTAAGATACAAAATTTTATAATATTATAACAATAATATAGAATTGTTTAACAGAGGGGTAGAACAATGAAACAATAATTTAGAACATGAGGACAACCTATTTAGGACATCAACATGATAATTTAGAACAACATTTAGATAAACAGATTGAAAGAAGATAATTGAAGTTTATAACAAGAACAACTTTTTTAAAAAATAATTTACCCAAAGCTTAGAGGTGAAGAAAAATCTGTTCTTTGATTCATGGTTTCTCCTTCTATTCTAAAATTTCAATATATATGCCTATGAATCAATAATGTTATTCATGATCAAATTGTCATCTGTAAGTGATGTTACATCTTCCTTGCTGATCTAGGTTTGATTATCATTGTATAACTCCTCGCTTATAGTCATGGGGATAGACAAATATAAAAGTTTAGAATGGTATTTGAATGTAAGAACATCAGTGTTAAAAATTAGAACTTTAAATTAAATGTTTAGAACAATTGATCATAAATTTGGAATATCAGTATTAGTGTTGCATATTCAGCATATGTACTTCAAGGGTCCTATTGAAAGTACATATTCAGCAACCCTTCTTTGTGCTGCATCGACTCTTTTTGAAGCCGTTTCATTCTCGATCATGAATGGAGAGCGTATATACAAAGGAAGGTTTTGTGGACGTCTTTTTTCTCGTTATCTTTTTCATTTAACCCAACCACAACGTCTTCTCAGAACTTAAAGTGGTTCAGAACATTCAAATATATAGAAAAATAGATCAGATATTAAGAACAATAGGTCAGATATTTAGAGCAATAGGAACGAACATTTAGAACAATTGAACAGATATTTAGAACAACATTTAAAAAATAGAAAAAACGTGTAGAGCAGTAGAACTATAGCGTAGTAGAGAATGATTACATGTCCTTTGCAATATCTTGCACAATTGATTGTGTCAATTTGTGTATTTGCTCTTCCAATTCTTGGTTTGATGCATTTTTCTCTACTTGAGCTGGGGACTCAGTAATAGGTGGGGCAGGTGAAGCAGGAGGTGTAAAAAACAGTGCATGAGTGGGGTTGGAGGCAAGGGAAGCGGGGGAGGTTGAATAAGAGGACGGGGAGGTGACAATGTTTGTGATTCAGTAAATAGGTCAAAGGTAGGGTGAGATGAAACAACCACATCCTTATGTTGATATCTTTCCCAAGCTTTACCTATTACATCGTTGAGCTCCTGTATAAAAGCTGGCTCGTCAAAAAGATGTTGGTCCTGGCTGAGAATGGTGGGACTACTCATCAAATCTGGACGCTAAATTTTTGGTACTGAGGTATACTTGTTCCAAATGTTGGAAATTAGAGTATTCATTTCCTCTCTCATTTTGATTTCTCCAAATAAGCTACTTGCTTTGTCAATCATAGAGTACATGTCATTGACATTGGAAGCAAGTGTCTTTGCCAAATTTGCAAAGTTGTTTAAGAAAGCCTAGACGGATGGAGAAAGATAAATTAGAACAATTAGGCTAAATGTTGGAACATTAGTGTGATTATTTTGAACAATAGTACCTAATTCTGGAACATTACTGTAAGAATTATAAGTGTAATAATTTATAACAATATAATTTAGAAGAATAATAACTTATATTTATAACAATATAACACTAGTTTAGAACATTAGTGTAATCAAATGTAGGACTTAAAATAATAGCTTGATCTTTTTAGAAGAATACCATATTAATTTTAGAACATATGCCATAATATTAAGATGTTGAAAATGAACTCACAAGTACTTCTGCAGGAGCAGAAGATGTTGAAGGTAATACCCTAGATTCAGGGTTAGCATTCTCCTCTTTGATCATTCTCTCAAGAATGATCCCTTTCCCAAATCCTCTTGTTAGTTCAATCTTCATTCTTGATTGAATCAGTTCCTTCTTCTAAACTCCAATCAAAGGGACTTGTCTTGGTTGAACAACATTGCCTCTTTTGAGGCGATCAAAGTAAGAAATCTGTAGAACAATAGGGGGAACTTTAGAACAATAGCACAAATTTTTAGAACAATCTACAATATTTTTAGAACAATAGTCAGAACAATAATAAAAAGAGAGTAATCAGACGAAATTGAGCAAAAATAGACTTACAAGTAAAAATGGTAGTGGACCTGTGAAAAACGCAGACCCATTTTGCCAATCACTTATTGATTGGACCATGTGCTTGTAGGTGAATTCACACCAATCAAGTGTTTTGATAATACTTATGTCTTTGCAGTAGGATAAGAACTTAATGTTGAGTGATCGATTTGCTGTAAATTTAACACAACAATTAATAGCAGCTACGACAAAGTTCCACAAGAACACCTCACACACATCCCTTTCTTTTAGCTCCTCTATTTTAGCAATGAGGGTTGAGTTTGTAGGACTCCTAGTAGTAATGCCAAACATACTTCTCCAGCGTTGCACAAACACTTTTGCCTTTTTGTCCTGATTAATAAGTTCTTTTTCATCAATATGAGTCCTTCTAATGGGAAGACCATAAACTAGATGGACATCATCAACTGATATTGGTATGTTAATTCCATTTCCAAAAGTGAGACAAACTTATTTATTTGTTTTTCACCATATCATAGAGGTTCATCCTTTCTTGGAAAGGAATATAAAAGAATTTAATTGAAGTACCCTTCTAAAGGTAAACGAGCATTAATGCAAGAACAAAACGACATCTTTATTGATTGGTTTCATGAATAAGTTACGCATGAATTATCTGAAACGGGTAATAAAATTTCTAATACAATCAAGTGGTTAGCTTATAGCTCTTGAATAATTGTTCAATCTTTTGAGGGGTATGATATTATTGGATATACCTTTTACATCAAATGTTGGGATAAGAAATAAAAGTCTATTCAAAATAGTGATGTTTTAATAGTGGCTTCTTCTCGATAATATGCTAAGTTAAAAGATAAAGCATCAGTTGATGCGACCTTGTCTTACTATGGGATAATTCAAGAGATATAGGAATTTGAATACTATAGCTTTAAGGCGAGCAAGAGTGCCAAGATGAAAATTCATCCCCATTACCTTGGACAGTCAAGCTACAACGACGCAAGGAAAAATTGGATAGCAGAAGGTTTTCAAAGCTCAGAGAATTGATAGGATGTTCAATAAACATGAGAGGATAGCTGAAGCGGGTAACAGGTTTAAAGGATGATGAACCCATGAATGTTGACATCCCCTCGTGTTCAGGTTTAGGAAGAGGGAGGGGGAAGGGTGGTGCTCGTGGTTTAGGTCAACCTAGAGGTCCGACGAGGAGCCTTAGAGTGTTCGAGGCGATGCATTTAGAGTTTAATAATTTGCTCCAGTCAATTGGTAGGTGGCGTTTCAAGTACATTCAGCATATTGGCCTACTTATTCGGAAGTTCAACATCATTTGGGAGTGGCTGGGAGTAAATAAGGGTATACGACAGACCTTGTGGGTGGACACAATGGTACACATTACTAACTTAATCTTAATTATTTAAATATTTTTGTAAACTACCTTATTGAATGAAACTAACCCAATTTCTCTATTTCAGGCTTTATTTCACATTCCAAACAACCCACAGCTGAAGAAGCTGTTTTTATCTACAGTCGCCAATAGATATCAGGACCTCAAATAAAAGTTGGTGACTGGTTGGATTACCAAGACGAAAAAGTTATCCATGAAAGAAGCTAACAAGTTGCCTTATGAAATATAGAAACATATTAAGGAAGGTGATTCGACAACCTTTGTCAAGAATAAGACAACTAAAGCTGTAGTGGTAAGTTAAATACTTTTATGTATTCAGTTTTGAAAATGCTTTATAAGGTACTTACTACCTTTACTATTGTTAACAGGCCAAATGTAAGAAGGGGAGCAAGAGTTCCAAGATGAACATTCATCCCCATTACCTTAGGTAGTTAAGCTACAATATTGCAAGGCAAAATTAGATAGCAGAGGGTTTTTATCCCTCTTGCGCGAGAGTTTCTTCTACAAAAACAAGCACTACACAGATAAGTCATGGGGATGATTAGTTTTGTTCAAGCCATAAGGAAGACAAGAAAATTGGGGAGATAATCATTCCAAACAAGGAGACACATGGTGTCTATTTGTAAATGACCAAAATCTTTTAATATCTGACATTCATTTCTAATCTTGAACTTTTTATGTCCAATTAGAGTTTTGAGATAAGAAAATTCAAGGGGAATTCGTTCTCGTGAGGAACCACATCGCATTAGCTATGGCCATTAGGAAGTGAGATCATCTTAGACGCTACGTTGGTCTAGGAGGGACCAATATTAGGTACAAAAAAGTTTTTGGACCTCTTCCATTGAGATCAAGCCAACTAAGTCAAAGCGGAATTTCATTGGAAGATCGAGAGACTTTGAAGGCTCAACTCTGAGAAGAATTAGGACAAGATTTTGATACCACCATAAAGAACAAGATATTCTCCACACTCCAACACATTAGTGTGAGCGGTGAGCAGGTAGCATCCCAAAGTTCATGGGTGTCTACTCCTTCTGTAGAAGTGTGTTAAACGATCTTTTTAAACTTTTATGTTGAATACTAATGTTTTTATTACAAATAACTTATAATATTAACATATTATATTGAATTATCAGGGTCCTACTAGTTGTCGTCTACTCGTAAAAGATCCAAGTTCGAGAATAATCTATGATGTGGCCGATGGTGTGGTACCTAGGTTAGTCAAGTTAGTAGTTTACACGAACTCACCAAGGAACGAGGTTGGAAGGACATAAAGTTGTGAAGGTTGAGATTATTCCTGACTTCTTCACGGGAGTAACACTACTGGTCCCGATTCCACAGTATGTGTAAGACTTGGAGACATTAAATGACGCAATTGGTACTTTTGTGTAATGGTCTCTATATTTATTCAAGTTAATAATTGAGGTAGAAATTAAAGATTCAATTGCATTTTATCGATAAATATATTTTGGTATGATCAAAGTCGTCTTCTTGTGCATTTTTAGGTGACTCCATAAGCTAAGATGATGAAGGGGATGTTAGGTGATGAGGTGATTAAGAGCAATGAATCAGCCTAAAAAAATTAGTGGCAGAAAACCAGCCTCTTTTTATTGAAGATATAACAACTTCTCTTAGTCTCGAGTACAAGTAGCTACTTTAATGTGTGACCATGATGACGGAAGAGGATACCATTGATGTGCCATATTGAGCTTTTGATAACCGACTTTTAGGTTGTTAACTAAAAGACTAGTTATGCAAACAATATTTATACCAACCTACAAACTATACAAGTATAGTGGAGTAGGGGGTCGAGCCACGAGGACAAAGGATATTAAGACACTCATTTCTTGACACAACTGGACTTTTTGGATTGAAAAACACTAAAACGAACATGAAAAGAAATTAGCGAGAACGAAAGCAAATCAGAAACTATTCTAGTAAACGATAAACATAGAACTAAACATGGAATGAAATATAATGAACGAATTCAAAATTAAAGATTAGATTGATACTCACAAAAAGCTTCAATGCAATATCCACGATTAGAATTCGAATGACAAAATCCAAAACTCGGAGTACAAATGTTAAGAAAACCGAAAACTGAAAGCTAGAACTAAAAGAATTTGGAGGCTAAACAAAGCTAAAAGTGCATAGACTAATAAAAACCTAGCTTCCCCCTCTCTCATCAAAGAGAGGGGTATTTATAACAAAGCATAAAAAGAATACAAAAACCCTAAAATGCCTTTGGGCCTGCTCTAAAAAGAAGTAGTTATTTCGGAGAAAACATTGTCATTCGACCGAATTCAAGGCCTATTCGGCCGAATATATCTCCGTTCGCCCGAATGCTCTTCCATTTGCCCATTCCAGAAGCTCCTAAGAATTACTCTCTGTCCAGCATTCGCCCGAATGGATGGTCTGATTCGGCCGAATGGAAGCTCATTCGCCCGAATGAGTTCCATTCGGCCTTCCCAGTGGCCATGGACATATACTCTGAAGACTGTCCATCATTCAACAGAATCTCTCTCAGATTCGGTCGAATCTGAAACCATTCGACCGAAAGAATATCAGATTCGGTCGAATATGAGGCTCTACACTCCTCTTTTCAACTTTTCATCCTTTTCTGAACTCCGGGGGATCTTCATGAGTGATTTGAAATGTTTGCCCAAGCTATGACACACGTGTCTAAGAGAGTCAAAGACTCAAATTCATTGTAATTCACCTCAAAATCATCAAAAACACCTGAAATGACCTTAAGACAACTCGAAGACAAGATCAAGGTGAATTCAAGTATAATATGCATAAAAACAATATGAAATCATGAGACTTGACATTGAAATGAGGTAGTAAACGTCCTCTCACTAGTGGAAAAAACCTCAAATACTACTCTATATATGCTCCGGTTCTATTTACAACCGGAGTATATGCTTAATGCTTGTTTTTATGCGTTGATTTTTTGTGGAATTTTAGGGTTTATGCTCCGGTTAGTGAAGGACCGGAGCATATAAACATTTTAGGCTCCGGTTCAATAGGAACCGGAGCATATACACATTTTAGGCTCCGGTTCAATAGGAACCGGAGCATATACCTTCTTCCACGCACAGTCCTAATTAAAATAAGCTTGCAGCGCGCCTCTTCCTTCACATGCAACACCCAGCAGCAACACAACACACTTCCTTCTCCCATATTCGAACAAATAACCATATTCTCCTACGAAGCCAAAGTGCATCTCCCACAATTCTACTACGCCCTAATCCATGTATTGACACCCGAAACCACCTTGACCCTTCATCACTCTCTCCCAATATCTTCGGTAATTCGATAGAGAGGGGCAACAGTTTCAAGCGTGAATTGGAAAACTTCTTTGAATAATTTCGATTAAAAGGTACGTACCCACTTACATTCGTGTATTGACAAGTTTTTGTGAAGTTTAATTTCAATACGTGCGTGTTTTTATTTTGGTACGTATAATCTTGACAGCAATTTCGTAGATTGTCCAACATTTAATCTTGTATTGACGATGGAAATTAAGTAGTTGTTGCATAGCGGTAGAAACGAGTAAATGTATCTGTTGAATTGTGTTTTATTGAATTACTTTTCGTGTGCTTTTAGTAATACATGCCACAGAAGCAATGTATAGTCTTGGGTCCATAATGCCTTCGATTTTTCGAGGATCTTTTAGTAGAGGCCTTCCCCACTCTACTAAACTTTGCTGTTTCTTCGGGCGCTTCTTGTCCATGCATCTTCTGCCTGTCAGTAGCTCTAGTAGGACTACCCCGTAACTGTAAACATCGCTCATCGTTGTCAAGTGACCTGGTTTGTTTCATGCAAATGATTAATGTGTTATATTATGCAACTGTTTCAAAACACAGAGGCCTAGAGCTAGATGTTCAAGTAATGATTTTGGCGTGCCTAAAGTTGTTAGGCGTCATGTTCATTTCAATCTACGATATATCGTATATGTTGCTTTATGTTGATGATCGTAAAACTCTGTTTTAATGAGTCAAAAATGTTGAATCAATAGTAATCAGTACGTTTAGTAAAAATGAGGTGAAGTGAACTTCGAAAGAAAAAATTCTTTAAGTGTTCTTATAAAGCTGAGTGGATAATATAACACTCGAGAGCTAGGTAAGTGTAACCTAGCTTCACATACTTAAGCCTCACTGAATTACTTGCCATGTATTCTATTGGAATATGCCTTGTATCTCTCACTCCCTGTTTTTATTATATTTTTGGACTTTTGGAAGGAGGGGACTTAATTGAGAAGTGTTTCAAGTTTAAGTGAGAGCATATTCTCTAAGTGTGCTTCCCAAAGTGAATCTGGTCCTTTGCTAATGCCAATTAGTTGCACTCCAAAACTTGATCATCAATTGCACTAAACTTATCGATCTTATTATTAAGTGCGCAAATGAAGCATTATCAAATTTGGAACAACATTAAATAAAAAGATCACTATCAATTTAAATAAGTAAAGCGTAACCCATCTTGCTACAGATGAGGGTTTGGCTAGTTAATACACCAAACCATTACAAGGAGTTTAGGATAATAGAGGCAACAAACTAATTGATTTCATAAGGCTAATATATTCTAATACATCCATACTACCTCTGTCCCCATAACTTAAAGGGAAACTTTAGGAGTACTCTCACTAATAATAAAAATGTCATTCTTGTAGTAAATTGCAATATTAATTTCAATACTCATTTCGAAATGCTCTTTATTTTCAAGGAACTCATTCAAGACTTACACATTACTTGTACTGTCTAGATTAATCAGAGGATGGAAAAAGATCGTTCATGGATGTATGGTAGCATTGAATCATCAGAATTTGTGGATGGGGTCCTGGAATTTTGTAGTAATGCTATCGAGCACCAAACTAGACAGGGGAAACCGGATTCTATTGCCCATGTGTCAAGTGTGGAAATGTATCAAAGGTCGATGGCATTGACATCCTTAGGGAGCATATACTTCGGCGTGGATTTAGGCCTCAATATCATGTCTGGGTTTGGCATGGTGAGGAGGGAATTTACAAAGGAAACATTGTTCCTCATAATGTCTATGAAGAAGAAGATGTTGCTCATATGGTGGAGAATAATGAGTATGAGAATGAAGAGGAGGATATGAATGGGGACATAAATCATGTTGATGAGATAATGGAAGGGGTTGAGGATGAGATAGGAAAATGTCCTCGTGTTTTTGATTTGCTGAAAGAAGCATCTGAGAAGCCTCTCTACCCTGGATGTACAAAATTCACCAAACTAACAGCCGTGTTGACACTTTTCAATGTTAAGTCAAAGTTCAACTGGAGTGATACTAGTTTCACAAGTTTATTGGAAGTGTTAGGTGATATGTTTCCTGATGGAAATGAACTTCCAAAATCGACATATTATGCCAAAAAGCTCATGTGCCCTTTCGGCTTAGAGTATCAGAAGATACATGCTTGTCCGAATGATTGTGTATTATATCGAAAGGAACATGAGAGCTTAGAAGAGTGTCCGCGTTGTGGGTTATCGCGTTATAAGCGTAAAGGGGCTCGAGGTGCTAAAGGTCCTCCAGCTAAGGTGTTATGGTATCTTCCAATAATTCCAAGATTCAAGCGCCTGTTTTCTCTAAAGAAAGATGCTATGAATTTGAGGTGGCATGCAGATAGGGTGAAGAAAGGTCATCTCCTCACACATCCAGCTGATTCTCCCGATTGGAAGACTATTAATAGATTGCATAAGACATTTGGGGATGAAGATCGTAATTTGAGGCTCGGACTGTGTACTGATGGAATGAACCCATTCGGGACTCTTAGTTCTCAACACAGTACATGGCCGGTACTCTTAGTTATCTATAATTTGCCTCCTTGGTTGTGCATAAAACGTAAGTACATTATGCTTTCTCTTCTAATCTCTGGTCCTAAACAACCGGGAAATGATATTGATGTATATCTTGCACCCCTCGTTGAGGATTTGAGAAAGATGTGGGATGAAGGGGTTTCTGTGTACGATGCACATGCTAATGAAGTGTTCACATTGCGTGCAATGCTTTTATGCACTGTCAATGACTTCCCTGCATATGGTAACTTATCCGGGTATAAGAATAAAGGGAAGAAAGCATGCCCAATTTGTATCAATGACATGGAAGCTACGTGGATTCCTAAGTGCAAGCATGTCTTCATGCCACATCGGAAGTTTCTCCCACGTGATCACCCCTATCGTAAGAAAAAGAAGGCATTCGATGGAGAGGTTGAAGAGCGTGTAGCTTGTCGACCGTTAACCGGGTATGAGGTTTACGAACAGGTTAAGGGGGTTGAAACAGTTTTTGGTAAACCTGGACAAGGGGGTGAAGGGTTATGGAAGAAAAACTCAATATTTTGGAAGCTTCCATATTGGAGAGATCTACAAGTTAGACATTGCCTCGACGTTATGCACATAGAGAAAAATGTGTGCGATGCAATACTCGGGACGCTAATGAACATTCCAGGTAAGACAAAGGATGTGAAGGCCGTGCGAGATTATTTAGAATGCAAGGGGCTTCGCCCAGAGTTATGGCCACAGGATAAGGAGGTAAAGAAAAGAAATAGAGCAAAAGAAGGGGGTATTGTGAACAAGGGAAAGGGAAAGGGTAAAGAAAAGGTGGCAAGTGACAAGAAACATAACGTAGAAAAGATTTATTTACCACCGGCTTGTTACACATTGTCCAAAGAAGAGAAACGATTTTTTTGTGAGACTTTGTATGGTATTAAGGTTCCATCAGGGTACTCATCTAACATGAAAAGATTTGTGTCCCTGAATGGTGAGTTGAAGTTGGGAAGCATGAAATCCCACGATTGCCATCTCATGATGCAAGTGTTCCTACCAATTGCAATTCGGGGGATACTTCCGAAACATGTGAGATATACTATTACCGAACTGTGTTCGTTCTTCAACACAATATGTTGTAAAGTGCTTGATCCCTTTAAACTTGATGCCCTCCAAGCGGATGTGATTGAAACTTTATGCAAGTTTGAGATGTATTTCCCACCTTCGTTTTTTGACATTATGGTTCACCTAATTGTCCATCTCGTTCGTGAAATCAAGCTTTTAGGTCCCGTTTATTTGAGGTGGTGTTATCCTTTTGAAAGACATATGGGGGTTTTGCAAAACAAAGTGAGGAACCCGGCACAACCGGAGGGTAGTATGATTCAAGGCACTGTGAGCGATGAGATCGGTAATTTTATAGCTGAGTATATGGCCAGTGCAGAGCCTATTGGACTTCCTTCCTCTCGACATGAAGGGAGACTTCAGGGAAAGGGAACAATTGGTTCAAAAGTAATCACACCTCCTAGAGAACAGCGCCTACAAGCACACTTGTATGTCTTACATCATGTTCCAGATGTCCATCCCTTTTTGAATGAGCATTACGAGGAATTGCGTGTCAGAAATCCGTCTAAAGGGGATAGATCTTTGATGCAGTTGCATAATAAGACATTTATTGATTGGTTTCACAATCGAGTTGTATGTGAACAACTCGAGGATGTGTCTGAAACTGTGAAGTGGTTAGCTTTTGGTCCTCGTGAAAATGTCAACAAATATGAGGGTTATGATGTCAATGGGTACACCTTCTGGACTGAGGATCAAGATCAGAAGTCCTCTTTCTTGCAGAATAGTGGTGTTTCCGTTTTGGCGTCATCTACATTTTACGCGAGTGCGAAGGATCAATCACCGGTAGATGCCAAGTTGTTATACTATGGGAGAGTACTGGAAATATGGGAGCTTGACTACTCTAGTTTCACTGTTGGTCTTTTTAAATGCAAGTGGGTAGATAACAATCGACGATGTATTAAAAATGATGACCCTTGTGGATTTACTGTTGTTGACTTGAGTCGGTTGCGTGATAGTGAAGAACCATTTATACTTGCCACACATGCTAAGCAAGTATTCTACATTGTAGACCCCAATGATAAAAATTGGTCTATTGTTATAGCGGGGAAAAGGAGTATCCTCGGTATAGGTGATGTTGATGATGAGGATGAGTATGATGCTTTTGAAGACTCCCCACCATTTACTAATCCAAAATCCGGTGACGATGGAGATGGTGACATAGGTTACATGCGTGTAGATCACACAGAAGGAATACATTTGAATTTTGATAAGTAATGTACTAGGTATGATAAACTTAAGTAGTTCTTGTCAAAATTGACTTGATTTTAGACTTGTTGTGCCCACTTGTTATAGACTTGTTTTTTGGTTGCGTTATTTATTTGGATATGCAGCTTATGATGTTGCATTTCTTTCAGGTTTTTAGCAGTCATTAATTGTTGAAGTTGACGAACACCAAACTTGAGAACGGAGTTGAGTTCGGTGTCAAAGGTCTCAGTCTTGTTGAAAAAGGTCAAGTGTGAATATAAATTATAATCCTTCCATATTGATTGAAGCATTCACATGAATTTTTGTTGTTACTCACACTGGGATTTTGTTTTGAATTTATGCTACAGTTTCTATATTGTCACTTGCCCTGAGATCTACAGTACGATGAATCTGTTTAGGGATGGCATACTTCCTGAGGAAGATGATGTTCAGGATGGGCATAGCCATGATGATAAAGAGTACGATGTAGAGATGGAGGAGGATAAAGGAGACTCCGAAGATAGGGCTTACGATGAGGTTTCATCTAGGTGGGAACAACATGAATTGATGGCAGACCAAGCCCCACCAATTGACTTAACCACAGAAGAACGTGGTATTATGGTGACACCTCAACAACCACAAGTTTCCCATCAAGTTTCCTCTACTAGTAAAGAGAGTTCTAAGAAGAGGAAAGGGAGAGGTCCTACGAAGAATCTTAAAGTGACAGAACCAATGCACCTTGAGTACAATAGCTTGGGTCAACCATGTGGAAAGTGGCGTAGACAGTATGGAACACAACTTGGCATTTGTATGCGCAAAATTTCCATCTTGTACGCATGGAGTGAGGTGCCAGAGGGTCTAAAGAAATCAATATGGGAAGATACAGTGGTAAGCAAGTACTTAATGTTAACCTACGCATTGTTGCTAGATTTGTTGAATTCAATTTTTTTGATAGCATAGTTAAATGCTAACTATCCAAATTTTCCTTTTTTGTAGAATTTATTTCATATTCAACCCGATCAAAGCAAGAAGGATATTTTCCTTTCAGCTGTTGCAGAGAGATTTAGAGATTTCAAGTCAAAGTTAGTGAGTGGATGGATTTCTAAGAAGAGAGATAGATCTCAGTCTTCTAAGAAGATGAAGACAGGAATGGAAAATGAAGAAAGAGATCCGAGTAGTAAGGAAGCACCACAAGAAATGCCTTATGAAATATGGGGTCACATCACTAAGGATGAATGGGAAGCATTTGTTGCAAAAAAAACAACTCCGAAAGAAGTCGTAAGTCTAAGAAATAGCGTTTAAAATGGTATTTACTCACTTAAAAATTCATTAAATAAGCATTCAACTTCAATTGCTTTGATTTCTATTGATTTATCAGGAAAAGCGTAGTAAAGCTTCACAATGTTCGAGCCAAAAGAAGTTTTACCATCACATGGGTTGTAGAACATATGATGAGTCCCGAAAGGAGTGGATAGATACTGGGTTTTACCCTATTTCAAGCTCATCCTCATCGGCAACAACTAGTTCTATAGTTACGAATAAGGGAGATCGGGTTCTTGATTGGTATTGTTCGCTTCATGTTCGAGATTCAAGCGGTAGAAGAACCATTTTCGAGCCGGGAATAAAGAAGATAGCTGATGCAGTGGTGAGTTCACTGAAATTATGAAATATATTAAAGACAATTTATTAGAATGTCAACTAAGCAATACCATATTTTATTTGAGCAGATGGGATGGAAGGCCAAAGAGGCTACAGGCGAGTTCACTCCTAAAGGCAATGTTGATGCCTTACACATGGTGCTAGGTAAAGACCATAACAGACGCGTGAAAGGCAAAGGAGGCTTGCGTTTAGGGGTGAGAAAGGCCTTTGGAACAGAGTGTGTTGCATCACAATCACGAACAAGCGTAATGACACCACAAGATTTGGAGGCCATTACATCTAAGATAGAAGAGCAAGTTATGGAGAAGATGAACAAGAAATTTGCAACCATCCTGGAGCGAATGGGATTACCCGTTGTTGAATTCTTGGATATAGATCATGGGGACAAATTAAGCCAACAAGACCCAGAAACTCTAGTCGAGAGAGTTGAAGACCAGCCGAGACCCCCTACAGATCCACCAATGCCTATTATAGAGGTAATAATTTGAATATATTTAATAAGTAACCTTTTGGACTGATGTCTCCTTACGATGTTAATTATGTTTAACATTGTCTTTAGGAAGAGACCCCTTGTTGTCTTTTACTACCCCAATTAGGTGTGGCCAATGGCGAGGAGTTAGTTGAGGTTGCATATGGACGGGCGCAACCACCAGTAATTGGCCAAAAGGTGCATTTGTTGCCTGTTTCTGGTGGTCAATTAAGTGTGTCCATAGAGACTATTATTAATGGTTATGAAGATTTCTCACTCCCGATTCCAAGGCCAGAATGGAACCTCAACAAAATCTCGGATGCGCAAGGTAGTTTTGTGACATGGCCAAGTGCTTGGGTTCGATTTTCAGAGGAGGTAACAATTATATTATTTCCTTTTCATCTTATTATTCTATAGGTGCATTTTTTCAATTGATAAAAGAGTGTAAATTTCTACTAAGGTTTTGCTGAAAATAAAGAACAAAGATGAGGCAAATAAGGAGGGGTTAAAAGTAAAAGAGAAGGAAGTGAAGGAAAGAAGTAAGAACAAGAGAGTGGTATCATCAAAAGGGTCAACTCCGCTTCTAAAAACAAAGGGAGATCCACTTGTGAGTATTCAAGTGCTTGAAACTTTAAGCAAGGATTGTTTATGGTTGCATACATGTGTTAGCAATGTGCCTGATGACAAGCCAATTCAAGTTGATTTGGCAAAAGAACAGTTCCACTACATGGAGGACACACTAACATGGGTATATAAAGTGGATGTTCGTGAATTTCTATCAGGAGAAATGTTGAATGTATCCATAATACAAGTTTTCATGAGGTGAAATATACATACACGTACTACTATATTTCCTCATTTTGTGCACTTCATAATTAGGTGGTTGTGAACAAGTCTAACATATCTTACTTGTTATGAGTTTAGTGCACTTCATGAGGATTTGAGTGATTGTGAGTCTGGATTCAAAGTTGGGTGGTTATGTCCACAACAGATCTGTGACACACAGTGCATGACAAGCCAACCCGAGGTGAAGGAATACATAGAACAAAGTTTGATAAAATCAATCAAAGATGGGGATAAATTTATTTTGGCTCCGTATATTGAAGAGTATGTTTTAGTCCCAACTATGAGATATGTCTTTTGATATCATTATCTAAGTTATCATGTTTCTCTTTATTGACTTCAAATTCGTGTTTGTAGTAAACATTGGTTGCTCCTAGTCATATGTCCGTTGACTCACACAGTATATCAATTCGATTCTGTTTGTCTACAACCACCTCGACATTTACTTATCAAATCTTTGTTGACTAGGTATCTTCAAGTTGACATAATGCGTTTTAGTTTGATTATTAACTTTAATATATATAATATTGATATGACCTATATTTTTCTTGTCGAGTGTAGTGCAATGAAGAAATTACGTGGAAGTTTAGGATTACATTCAAGAGCTACATTTCCTAAATGGAAATTAGTGAAGGTACATGTTTTTAAAATTTAAATGTTTTGTAGTAGACTAACCTTTGAATTACCCTGATTTTGACATGAATATTCATTTCATCTCCACTTAGTGCGCACAACAACAAAACGGGGTAGATTGTGGCTATTATGTGATGAGATTTATGTATGATTTAGTCACCTCTGCCACAACAGTCGATGATGTAGAAAAGGTATATCTAATTCCTTTAGTAAAATTTATATAGTAAGCAATATCGTCATATGAAGTAAAGTCGATGTTTATGAACATGGAGGATGGGATTGTATGGCCGGCATCAATCGAACGATTGATGTGGTATGGCATTGTATTGTTGTGTGTTGGTTTGTTGAATTGTTGAATTGTATTTCACAGGTTTTTTGGATTAAAAATTGGGAAAATGTTCATTTTACAGGGGAAACTCTGCCGAAATTTTTTGAAAACTTTTATACTTTATGCCTCCATATGCTTGTATAAATCATGCTAAGAATTATATTGAACAAGAACTAATAGAGGTTGGTAATCTAATTGCGTTATTATATGGTGGCTACATTTAGGTTTTCGTCGGATCAAGAGATGAGCCTTTCACCATTGACGAAATCAAAGAAATAAGAGACAAGTTTGCACGATTCCTTGCCCCTAACTGTATTTAGTATCAATTTTGCCTCCATTCTAACCACTTTGAGAGTACCAGAGGTAAGGATTCTATTATCGGTTCCCTTTCCTTTTGTAGAGTTGATTCTGCCTCCATGTCTCCATGCTTGTTGGTTTTATATAGGTTCCCTTATGTTATTTTTGTACTTTTTCCTATACTTTCTTTCTCTATGATCGATGATATCTTTTTATGATTTAGTGAGAATAAACTTACTAGTTTTATCCGTTAATTTGGATCTGATGCCACCTTATCCTCTACTCTAGTAATCTCTTTTATTTAATGATATTAGTGAGGTTTCTGTATCCAGGAAAAAATACATAACATATTATAACTCTGCAGACATTACATGCTGTAGATACAAACTCGGAATCGGTTCATGGACACCCATTGACATTACTGGCTGAAGAAATAAAGAAGCTACTAAAGAAAGAGACTACAGTACTTTTTGTCCCAATTTTATCTTAGTGGAATCCTCAGGCACTTTTTGTTGCATCATGTCTTCTGCACAATCTTTATGCATGGAATGAAATTGGTTAGCATATGTCATTCTTCTATAGACATTACATGCTGTAGACACAAACTCTTGATGTATTCCTTGATGGTGCTGAGCATTTGACAGAGGATGTAAATAATATCTGTATTTACTACGAGCTGCTCATTGTATTGTATTGCTCAAATAATAATATTAGCATTTTTCAAAAAAAAAATATAAACTATATGCTCCGGTTTTCAGTGGACCGGAGCATAAATTGTATTTTTTTTTTTAAAAAATACACTTTATGCTCCGGTCCACTGAAAACCGGAGCATAAAACCCCATTATATGCTCCGGTTTTCAGTGGACAGGAGCATTAAGTGTATTTTTTGCTCCGGTTTAAACCGGAGCGTAAAGTCTTTTAAATATGCTCCTGTTATATCAACTTCGGGTCAAAACCGGAGCATAAAGCCTCAAAAAGACCGGAGCATATGAGGGTTTTTCCACTAGTGTCTAAAACGAGCACATCAACTTCCCCCAAGCTAAACCTTTTCTAGTCCCTAGAAAATGAAATAGGAAGGTGACACGAAAGCTTATGGCAAAACAATTATAGAAATGGATGAAGAACAAGGAGAGTGAAAATCAAGACAATGCAAGCCGTGCATGTGCAAAACTCTTTCGTAGCCATGGGTCTGCAAGTACAATGGGGTTAGAAGAGCATACCAACATTTCACACATACTCAGGATCACTAAGCAAGCTACATCATAGTTCATTCCGCCCACTACCTAATGAGGTCGTAAGTCTACGCTTTCGAGGTTATTTCCCAAGAGATGTGGGAAATTTCTAATACGCTCAGGTGTTTATAGGGTATGTGTTTTGCTCACAATCATCCGACTAAAGATAAGTCGGGAATTAAGCACCTAAACAGGGATAAATCTTGGGGATTATGTCTTATCTAATCTCCAGCACTGATCTTACTAATCAGGTTAAGTCGAACAGGTTTGGAAAGGGTTGCAATGTAGGTTCGGATCAAGGTAGGGTAGAATTTGGGAATGTGGAGTTAAAATAGAGGATACCTTCCCCCTATACCACCACCTCCACCCGAACCCACCTACGTACAGAATATAGGCCTTAGCCATAAGCATAGCCCCGCCAGGGCCCAAGGCATCACGCAACATAAATTCGAGGAAAAAACAATTCCACTCCATCTTCGATCTTCGACCAGCCTACTGCTATTTACGCACCGGGAGGATCGCCCTCCCAATTCGAAGTTTTTTGCTAGAAGCCTAAACGCCCTTGTTGACTATGACAACAGTCGCGACTTTTTTTTCTCGTGGCGGGAACCTTAAAAAGACTAAGAAAGTAAGTGATCCAAGGAAATAAAACCGAGGAAGACTACTCCTTCCGACAACCATACCACTCCTAAAATTCGTAATAATGAACTCTAATACATTATGTCAACTTTATTCTCAAATTTTTCTATTTTTTTTCTTTTGTTTTCTTTTTTCTTTTTTTTTTCTTTCTTTTTCTCTTTTTTTTCTTTTTTTTCTTTTTTTGCTTTTCAAGATTTTCCTTTTTTGAACTTTTCATGTGAATAATTCTTTGAAATACACTAAGACTAATGTATACAATCAAATCATCCAATAATCATTTTTCCAAACTGAAATCCTATATCACAATGCAACGAACACCAACTTCACTATGATTACATGACTATCCTCTAGGTACAAAGAGGGGACATTTGGCTCATGTGGAGTTAGATAGTGTGGCTATAAAGAAGAAGGTAAAGGCACAAATTTGGCTGAACCTAGAGTAAATTCATATTCATGGTAGGCAGTTTGGCTATGTAGCTTTTACTACAAACATGTTATCATCCCTAACCTTAGAAAAGTAGACTACACCGAAGGAGAACAGACACAGTTCTTAAGATTCCCTAACTAACACTCAATAATATAAGACTCATAATAAATTCCTAGAAGGCTTAATCCTTACTAGGTTAGTCAAAATGCACCTCAATGGGTAGTCATCCAAACCACATACCAAGCAAGCTCAGATCCCCCAAGCTAAGTGAAAACATTCGATAAACGCAGACCCAAAACAGACACAGGGCTAGGGGAATACGAGTTTGCATATAATCAATGTAAAGTGCACGACAAAAGCTTGTATGCTTGTTTATAGCATATGAGGGAAAAAAGGATTTGTAGCATATGATGGAAAAAGGAGGGTTTGGAGAATATGATGGGAAAAAGGGCGGAGCATATAATGGGAAAAGGGAAATAAACACAAATATAACAAAATAAATAAATTTGGATTTTCAAGCGAGCAATCATACCATTATGTAGGGAGCAGCATATGGAGCTTATTATACAAACACCTGAAAACAACTCAAAAAAGAAAAACACAAGACAAAACAACACCAAGAAATAGAACACAAAAACACAAAACAACGCCAAACTACACAGCACTAAAACCAACAGCCAAGACCATAAGACACGGAACAAAATAATGAGTAGTGGACAATGGATATCCCCCAAAGCTAGGATAAAGCCGTCCTCGGCGCTAAGGGAGGCCGTTAGGTCTACCCCTACTCATCCCCTATGAAAGCCTCATCATCTCCGTGGTCATCCTCCTCTTTACCCTCCTCTTCCCCACCCGTATAGTCCATCCCATAGTTATTTGAGGCTCTTGTAGGATCTAAAGGGGTGAAGTTGTTAAACCTACGCCTACCCACCCTTAACCGGTCAAATCCATGACTTAATGATATTTCGTTATAATTGTCATGGCGAGGGTACCAGGAAGGGGTGGCCATACTTTCGCTGACCATATGAGAGGGGTAGGCCATGTCGTATAATGGGCTTGGGTGGTGAAGACCTGGTCAAGCCTTCTCTCTATGCGAATTAGTGAGTTCATAATATCGGATTAAGATTCATCCTCTGAATCATCATAGTCTGGTAAGACCGAAGTGGAAGCCCTAGGTCTGTCACGCATAGAAAGGGTGTGAGGACGAGGAGGGGATACAAGTGGGGGCTTGACAGCGTATCTCGGCACATCGCCGTCTAACAGTTACGAGTCCCTAAACTGCAAGAGGGGAGGTAATTGAGGACAGGGAAGGGGAATGGTGCGGTCTTTCAGGTACTGCCATCGCATAGGGTCAGTGAATATAAATCTAGCCCGTACGAGGCATAGCTCGTGAAGGGTGGTGGAACCGGCATATTTGTCACTAAATTCTAGTGGATTCATAACATTAAGGAACTCAGCAATGCGGAATACGTGTCCCCCTAGACATAGGTTAATGTTTGCGTTTATGGTGGCTGTGTTGTTTAAAAACTTCCACAGCGTCATTGGAAGGCTTAGTGCGGTGTCATTATGTGGTGCAAGGTAACGGTGCAGAATGTGCATTTCATGTGTTTTAACAAAGTGAGGGCTAGGGGAAGGGAACAATGTCTCTCTAGCAAATTTAAAAAACATACGCAAAACAGGGTGCTGTACATCAGATGCATATATATATATTCCTATTCCGATAAACAAGCTGGCCACCAATTTTAGGCCATAACTCAGAAACTCGAGAGTTATCCAGTTGTTTATCTAAAATAGGTTCGTTATTAAAACCAAAAACGGCACAAAATGCAGCAAAGTCTAGAAAGTAGGATACATTCCTTAGCCGAAAAGACAAATACAACCTACCTTTACGTTGACATGGGGTTAGGGAACTAAGAAACTCATAAGTTAAAAGCTTATGAGTCGGGTGCCACATGTTAATCCAATTCTCTAGGCCACATGCCGCCAACAAAGCCACAAATTGATCATAAATACCCATTCTTCGTAAAATAGAAAGGTCTAAATAACGAGTAGGGTTAATTTTTCGTACCTTAAGCCGTTGGAAACGTTCATATTGCTCTAGAGATATGAAAACCACCGTTGGATGATCTTCATCAAACCATAATTCCTAGCTGGGAAGTCGTTGTTAGCCCTCCTATTGTTGTTGAGAATTGGTTTATTGCTCTTCCCGAGCTGCACTTGAGGAAGATCCTTCTTTATGCTTCTTGGATCTCTTGAAGGGGTTTCTCAAGGTTCTTCTTGGACCCATGATAATTGATGAGGTTTCAGAAGGAAGATGAGGAGTTTTAGGGAGAATAAGTGAGTGAGGGAGTGAACAATAGCTCGGGAATGCGAGTAGGATTGGGAGAATTTCGTGAAAAACCCGTGGAAATGAGCTGTTATTTAAGGACCTGACCTTCCATTCGGCCAAATGGATGCCCTGTTTGGTCGAATGGAGAAGAACTACGAAGAATTCTTTGCTCCCATTCGACCGAATTACTAACTTATTCGGTCGAATGGACCTCCATTCGCCCGAATAGAGTGTTCCATTCGGGGTTCCCAGGAGCTCCCTTTTTTACGTTTGTAGATCCATTCGGCCGAACGTGGCATCCATTCGACCGAATGTGGCATCCATTCGGTCGAATGAGATCTATTCGCCTGAATTTGACTACTCATTCGACTCTTTCAGAAACTCCTCCAAACTTAGGTCAATGCTCATTCGGCCGAATGGAACTATCATTCGGCCGAATGGGGTGCTATTTTGCAATTTCTAAATTTGGAGTAATCAAATGACTTGTGCTTTTCCAAATCAAATAGGGTACTATGATTATTTTTTACGAAAATCCAAATAAAACTGGGTTACCTCCCGTAAGTGCTTTGTTTAACGCCGTTTAGCTCGATGCAGTTAGGGTAATCAATAACACGAAACAAAAATTGGAGTTAAACTAACTACTCAAAACTTAACAAAACTTTAAAGAACGATGATTCGAAGTTAAGATACTCGATAAGTGCCAATGATTATACCAATCATTTGACTTTTACATCATCTAACCTTATTCGCTCAATGGTGTTGACTTCTTAAAGGCTACTCTCATGGAAGAGTTTTAACCGATGTCCATTCACAATGAAACTAACTCCATGATAGTCTTTCAACTCTACCGTTCCATAAGGAAATACTTGTAAAATCTCAAATGGTCCAGACCACCTCGATTTCAATTTCCCGGGGAATAACTTTGCTCTTGAATTAAAGAGGAGCACTTTATCTCCTACAAGGAATTCTCGTTGAATGATACGTTGGTCGTGCCAACGCTTAGTGCGTTCCTTGTATATATGCATGTTATGGAATGCGTCGAGTCTTAGTTCTTCCAATTCCCTTAATTGGGCGGCTCGCTTCTCTCATAATAAAGTAGGGTCCAAATTAAGTGTTTGGATCACCCACCAAGACCTACATTCCAATTCCACCGGTAAATTGCAAGACTTTCCATACAATAGCTGGAACGGGGTGGTGCCAATCAGGGTTTTGTAACATGTACGGTGGGCCCAAAGAGCATCGTCTAACTTCAGAGACGAATCTTTCCTGTTTGGGTTAACCACCTTTTCTAAAATTCTCTTAATTTCCCTGTTGGCTACTTTCACTTGTCCTTGAGTTTGGGGATGGTAGGGTGAACCAACTTTGTGCACGACTCCATATATCTTCAACAATTTGTTTAGTTCGTGCTTAGCAAAGTGGGAACCCCCATCACTTTTGACTATTTTGGGAACACCAAATCGAGGGAAGATTATGCTTTTAAAAAGCTTCATAACTACTTTGTGATCATCCTTAGGCGAGGCGATGGCCTCCACCCACTTAGACACATAATCAATCCCTACCAAAATATATTGGTTCCCATGAGATGAAACAAAAGTCAATACCCCAACAGTCAAACACTTCACACTCAAGGATGTAATTCTGAGCATCTCATTCCTCATTGAGATATTGCCAACTTTTTGGCATCTCTCACAGTTCTTCACAAAAGTTTCAACATCCTTATGTAATGTTGGCCAATATAAACCCGCGGTGGTGACCTTAGCAGTAGTATTCATTATACTATGGTGGCCGCCACATGCGTATGAATGACAATGAGTTAGAATCTTGGGAACTTCCTCTTCAGTGACACAACAGCGGATTATGTCGTCGGCGCAAGTATGAAACAAATATGGGTCATCCCAAAAGAAATTCCTGACTTTACCAAAGAAAACCTTTTCATTGCCCTTGATTTAAACTCTGAAAGTTCATCACAAGCTAAATAATTTGCAATATCTACGAACCAAGGGGCTTTCCCTATCGCTGTCATCAAGGTTTCTTCAACCATTTTATCTTGGATAGGTAAGGAGTCATTATTAAGCTAGGGTAACCTAGACAAATGGTCAGCTACCACATTTTCACTACCCTTCCTATCTTTCAATTCAAAATCAAACTCCTGTAATAGGAGCACCCAACGTATCAACCTCGGCTTTGCATCTCTCTTCGTCATTAAAAATTTCAAAGCCGAGTGATAAGTGAAAACTACAACCTTTGAGCATATCAGATACTGGCGCAGTCTCTCAAAAGCATAGACTACCGCCAGCATTTCCTTTTTTGTTGTAGCGTAATTGTGTTGTGTTGGATCTAGTGTTTTACTGATATAACATATGACGAGGTGCTTTCCTTCCTTTTTCTGCCCAAGGACAACACCTACAGAGATATCACTGGCATCGCACATTAATTCAAATGACAAACTCTAATCAGGAGCTTGCACAATAGGTACAGATATCTGAGCGTCCTTTAGCCTGTTAAAGGCATTGAGGCATCTCTCATCAAAGTTAAAATCGACATCCTTCTGAAGCAATTCATTCAAGGGTTTTACTAAAGTCGAAAATCCTAAGATGAGACGCCTATAGAATCTTGCATGTCCTAGAAAGGATCGTACTCCTATAACCGAGGTAGGTACAGGAAGGTTCCTTATTACATCAATCTTAGAAGGATCTACCTCTATGCCTTTGAAAGACACTTTGTGGCCTAGGACAATACCTTCTTGATCTAAAAAGTGACACTTTTCCCAATTTAGCACAAGATTTATTTCTTGACACCTTAATAAAACTTTCTCGAGATGTGTCAAGAAAGTGTCAAAAGAAGACCCTCCAACAGAAAAATCATCCATGAACACTTCCATGAATTCCTCTAACATATCAGCAAATATAGCCGACATACACCTCTTGAAAGTGGATGGTGCATTGTATAAACCGAAGGGCATTCTTCTATAGGCAAAAGTCCTAAAAGGACTAGTGAAAGTTATTTTTTGTTGATCCTTGGGGTAGATTGGGATTTGAAAGAATCCTGAGTAACCATCCAGAAAAAAATAGTACTTATGCCTTGCCAATCTTTCAAGCATCTCGTCGATGAAGGGTAAAGGGAAGCGATCCTTTCTTGTATCCTTGTTGAGTTTGTGGTAATCGATACAAACTTGCCATCTTGTAGTGGCTCTAGTTGGGATCATCTCACATTTGTCATTCTCGATAATGGTTATTCTTCCCTTTTTCGGAACAACATGAACAAGGCTAACCCACCTACTATCTGAAATTGAGTAGATGATGCCGGCTTGAGGAGTTTGAGGTTTTCATTCTTAACTACCTCTTTCATGTTGGGGTTCAGCCTTCTTTGTGGCTCAATGGAGGAGAAATGTTCATCGTCAAAGTGAATTTGGTGCATAACAAGGGTCAGACTGATCCCTTTCAAATCACCTAGTGAGTACCCGATGATATCTCGATATTTCCTTAATAAAACAAGAAGTTTTTCCAACAAAGTGTCATTGAGCTCAGAATTTACTATGACTGGACTACCTTCATCATTATCAAGATAGGCATATTTTAGGCTAAAAGGTAAAGGTTTCAAACTTACTTGGGGATAAGGCTTAGGACTTTCCCCCTTATGGATAATACCTTCCTTAACCTCCCAAAGTTGCTCATATTCTGCTTCTTCGCTCTCCTAATTTTAGGCCTTTTCTAATCGGCCATCCAACTGCTCATTTTCTGTACAAGTATCCTCATCATTCAATGAATATCCAACCTCTATTTCTCTCTCCCTTTGACAATCCTCACTCTCCCTATCATCCACTTTAATACGACAGACTTGTTCAACCATAGGTTTCTTTAAAAGCGGGGAGATTTTGAAGACTACCTTCACTTGGGTTACTTCTACTGTTATGGTGTCATCATGGTAATTAATAACAGCCTAAAGTGTTTTCAGAACGGCTCGGCCCAAGATAAGTGGAGTATAAGGGTCCTCTTCCATTTCCATCACTACGAAATCACAAGGGACCACTAGTTCTCCTACTTGAATAGGTATATCATTAAGTTCTCCACATGACACTTTTATACTCCTATCTGCCAGTTGGATCATTTTCCTTGAAGGTCTGAGGTTAAAGGGTAGCTTCTTGGTGATTGATAGAGGCATAAGACTAATCAAAGCCCCTAGATCGGCGAGCGTCCCTTTGGGATCATGATTTCCTAACTTTACTGGGAGGTTATAAGGACGGGGATCTCACTTATTTATAGGCATTTTCCCTTCTAAGATGGAGCTAACTTGATAGGGGAGACTGATTACCTCTTCCTCAAGATTTTTCTTGTTGGACAATAAGTCCTTCAAGAACTTAGCATACTTTGACATCTGTGCCATAGCATCAAGGAATGGGATCATCATCTCCATCTTCTGTAAGTGTTCGAGAAACTTCTTGAACTTATCATTAAGATACTTCTCAACTTTCCTATAGGGAAAAGGAAGTGGGGGTGCATATAAAAGATCTAACCTCTTTCTCTCCTCAATCCTCTTCCTCCTTTCTTCCTCACTCTCTACCAGCTTCTCACTCCTTACCTTATCATTTTTGTCCTCCCCACCTCTTTCACTTTCAACTACTGACCCCTTACCTTGTTCCTCCTCTTTTCCACTTTTAACCACTCTCATCTCATCACTCGTACCAAAGGTGCATCCACCGGATATGAAGGACTGTCATACGGAGTCCCTGATCTCAGGTGGATAGCTTTCATAGTGTGTTGGTTTGGGTTTGGGTGCTAAGGCGGAGGTTGTGTAGAGGGGTTAGGTTGAGGGTGAGATGGGAATAGTGGTGGTACAGGAGGACTAGCCATTTGGGCAAGTTGAGTTTTAAACAACTTTTGCTGAGCTTGAAGTTGTTGCATTTGTTAGATGAGAGTCTGATTAATCTGAGTAAGACTCTGGTTCTGTTGAGCAAGAGATGTTACTTGAGAGGCTAAATGGTCATTGGTTGAGGTATGACCTTATTGTGGTTGAGAAGTCACATGGTGAGGTTGACTAGGCGGGAAAGGCAGGTTTAAACCATTTCTAGCCCTTGATTAAACCCTTGTGGTCTATATACATTATGCCTTGGTACATTTCCGTTAGATTGGTTCCCTTGAAAACCTTGGTTGTTAAACCCACTCTGAGCATTTCTGTTGTATCCTAGGTGGAAGTTACATTGGTTTTGGTTTGAATTAAAGGGAGGTTTATATGGTTGATTCGGGAAAGGTTGTTGTCCATACCCTACTCCTTGTCCTTGTCCACCATAGTTAAGGGCGGCAACATGATCAGGATTATACCCATAACCATCATAATTCATCACCTCCAGTTATGGGTTATAACCTCCATTATCAACTGTGGCTACATGCTCTTAGTGCAAACCAACAAAATAGGATGTATCATGGTTGGTACCTCCACATATGGTACATGCAAAGTGCTTTTCACGCACTGGAGGGGTGTTCGAACTACCGACTAGGCTTAATTTGGACAGCTTTTTATCTATAACTGCGTCTATCTTAGCACTAATGGTGTCCAAGTTGGTTGTGTCTATCATCCCTCTAGGTAAACCCTAACTCCTAGTTCCTCCCCAGGCACTATTTTTAGTAACTTTTTTAATTTTGGCTTTTACCTGGGTGCATGGAATTTTAGAAAGTTGACCACCTACTCGTTGAGTCTAGGAGTGCTTTGGTTGAGTCATTAAGACCATCGTAGAAGAATGTGTTGAGATGGTTCTCCCCATATTCATGGTGGGGGACATGCTCTAATCATTATCTTAAATCTACTCCAAGTAGCACTAAGGTTCTCATCATCCTCTTGGGTAAATGACGCAATTTTCTTATGCCAATCTTGCGTTCGAACCGTAGGATAGAACCTTTCTAGAAAAGCTATTTTCTTTTGAGCCCAATTAACAATTGAGTTGGGTTCTAAGCATTTATACCAATCTTTGGCATCTCTAGCTAGACTCAAATGAAATAGGTGCATTCAAACATAGTCTTGGCTATTAAGGCAAGGAGGGATAAGTCCACAAATGTCAGAAAATGCCTCTAGATGTTGAAGAGGACATTCATTTCTTAAGCCACTAAAAGGTGTTTCCTTAACCATTCTCGTGAACTGAGGGTGTATTTGATATGGTGTAGTAGCAACAGGAAGTACTACACCTCCTTGGAACTCTTGTGAGCCAAGAGTTCCGAACTGACCAAACAATTGATGTTCGTCGGCCATTGTGGATATGAATGGGTTTTGGACAGAATGTAAGGTTTGTTTTGATGAGCGTTGTCTATTCAAGCATTGGATTTCAGGATTATAAGGTGTTATTGGTTGGTTTGACCTACGCGTGCTATGGGGCATACAAATAGCAAAGTCAAAGACAACTACTAATAAAAAAATACAAACAGCAAGCAGAAATGAAATGAAATAAAGTTATATCAAGAATAGAAAATGTCTAAATATAACGCCTTCTCCCCGGCAACGACGCCATTTTGATAACCGACTTTTAGGTCGTTAACTAAAAGACTAGTTATGCAAACAATATTTATACCAACCAACGAACTATACAAGTATAGTGGAGTAGGGGGTTGAACCACGAGGACAAAGGATATCTAGACACTGAATTCTAGACACAACTGGACTTTTTGGATTAAAAAACACTAAAACTAATAATGAGAATATAGGTCACGATAAATTACAAGGTAAATCAAATAGAGGAAAATGGGGACGAGATTAGATTCACCCTAGGAATGAAGCTTTCAAACTCAAACATGATAGGTTAGAGAAAATCTAATAATAACTAGCATGGAAATCCAAGAATGCAAGAGGAAGTTGGTGATTCCACAAATCACAACAAATGACTTATAATCGCCTTATGTCTCCAAAGGAGTGGCAGGACAAGATTCGCATTGGATTCCGAAACTACTTATTGTCATCATTCCTACAACCTTAGACAATAAAGAACATAGCTTTTCCTAGGGCTTCACCAATAAAAACCCCTAAGAGAACTACTCACACATATTCATGCTAAACGACATAACGGTATTCAATAAAGCAAATGAAATGAACATGAAAAGAAATCAACGAGAACGAAAGAAAATCATAAACTATTCTAGTAAATGAGAAACATAGAACTAAACATGGAATGAAATATAACAAACGAATTCAAAAGTAAAGATTAGATTGATACTCACAAAAAGCTTCAATGCAATATCCACGATCAGAATTCGAATGACAAAATCCGAAACTCGAAGTACAAATGTTGAGAAAACCAAAAACTGAAAGCTAGAACTAAAAGAATTTGAAGGCTAAACAAAGCTAAAAGTGCATAAACTAATAAAAACCTAGCTGTCCCCTCTCTCATCAGAGAGAGGGGTATTTCTAACAAAGCATAAAAAGAATACGAAAACCCTAAAATGCCTTTCGGTCGGCTTTAAAACGAAGTAGTTGTTCCAGAGAAAACACTGTCATTTGACCGAGTTCAAGGCCTATTCGGCCGAATACATCTCTGTTTGCCTGAATGCTCTTCCATTCGCCCATTTTAGAAGCTCATAAGAATTGCTCTCTGTCCAGAATTCGTTCAATTGGAGGGTCTAATTCGGCCGAATGGAAGCTCATTCGCCTTAATGAGTTCCATTCGGCCTTCCCAATGGTCATGGACATATACTATGAAGACAGTCCATCATTCGACTGAATCTCTCTCAGATTCGGTCGAATCAGAAACCATTCGACCGAAGGAATATCAGATTCGGTCGAATATGGGGCTCTACACTCCTCTTTTTAACTCTTGATCCTTTTTGAACTCCGTGGGATCTTCATGAGTGACTTTAAATGTTTTCCCAAGCTATGATACACGTGTCTAAGAGTGTCAAAGACTCGAATTCGTCGTAATTCACCTCAAAATCATCAAAACACCTGAAATGACCTTAAGACAACTCGAAGACAAGATCAAGGTGAAATCAAGTATAATATGCATAAAATCAATATAAAATCACGAGACTTGACACTGAAATGAGGTTGTAAATATGCTCTAAAATGAGCACATCAGCTTTATTCCAGTACACTGAAAATGGAACAACATGGCTTGACAAAGTTGACATCACCCAATTTTTACAAGGAGCTTAATTTAAAATTCTATTTTTCAATTCTTCATGAGGTATACACAATTAGAATATAGGTCTTATGTCGTACATTTATTAACTTCCAAACTATTTCAATAATCTTTTTATGATTGTGTAGGGCACTGCAAGATGATTACGTGTCATACGATTTATTCTCGTTAGTCGGTTGGTATTGTCCTGAGTCCACTTCGAATGCAAGAATCGAAGGTAACATCAACGTACATCCGTTTCTTATTCATGAAAGCCCTATAAGCTAGGTTGAAGTTTATTTTTGCCCCTATTTTTGAATGGTATGTTTAAATCTGATGATTAAATACATTAATATGCTTAGTGTTGGTTTTATATGGTCATATTAGACCTTGTACATGAGTAATTAATTAGATACATTTTTTTGACATTTAAATGGATTGGTAAAACTCATACAATTACTTTAGAGTATGATAATGTATTACTATGTAAACAAAATGCAAATTACTTCTTTCTTATTATATAGTGCACACTAGTTTCTTTTAGTCATTTGTGTGGGCAGTTGGAAAATCTACTTCTTCAATTCGGCTTGGTCAATGCGCAATATTAAGCTGAAAGAGATTATTAATTAGTGAGTGTTATCAATAAATTTACATTATAAGGTTGGTTGAAATTGAACTTTGAAACTTATAATCAATGTCATTTTCTAGTGTTTTCAAAAGACTTGCATTGCAAGGAAATTGAACCAAAAAGAAGACATTAACATGGATAGAAGTGCCAATAAATTGATTAACTAAAAAATTATAAAATAATGATATCATATGACTAATATTTCTATTTTGTAATTCATAGGTTGCTCAACAACATGGGGAGACTAAGTGCGGCTACTTCGTGATGCGTTTCATGCTTGAAGTCCTCTCTGGGTGTAGTATTGGAATGCCCATGGCAGAGGTAAGAACTTTTTCCCATAATTTCATTGTTTAAGTATCCTTAATAGCGTATTCCCTCTTGAACATGCCCCAAAAACTTGAAATACATTGATTTGAGTCAATATAGGTCAAATAGGAGCAGTTTTGTGTAGAAAATGATATATTTCCCCTAGAACATGCCATGAACACTTGAAATACATCAATTTGAGTCAATAGAAGTCAAATAAGAGCGATTTTGGGTTGAAAATGTCTTTAACACTTGCAAAACATTGATATGAGTCAATCTAGGTTAAGTAGGAGTGGTTTTAAGTAGATAATAACGTATTTTCCCTAAAACATGCCCAAAACACTTTGAATAGGATGGTTTGAGTCAAAATAGGTCAAATAGGAGCAATTTTAGGCCAATAATGGTGTATTTCCTCTAGAACATATCCCAAAAACTTTGAATAGGATGCTGTGAGTCAATATAGGTCGAATGGGAGTGGTTTTGGGTGGAAAATGCCCTTAACACTTGGAATACATCTATTTGAGTCAATATAGGTCGAATAGGAGCAATTTTGGGTAGAAAAATGGCTTTATCACTTGATATACATCGATATGAGTCAATATATGGAGAATAGGAGCGGTTTTGAATTGGTAATGGTGTATTTCCCCTAAAACATGCCCTAAACACTTTGAATAAGATGGCTCGAGTAAAAATAGGTCAAATAGGAGCGGTTTTAGGTCGATAATGGCGTATTCCCCTAAAAATTCCCCAAACACTTTGAAAAGTATGGTTTGAGTTAAAATAGGTTAAATAGGAGTGATTTTGGGTCAATAATGCCCTTAACACTTGAAATACATGAATTTGAGTCAATATAGGTTGAATAGGAGTGGTTTTGGATAGAAAATGGCCTTGAGTCAAGTTAGTGTCATAAGTTAGCATCATAACTTAATTATATAACTTTGGGTAGAAAATGGCATGTTTAGACTTGTTTTCTTACCCTAATTCCCCAACATAATCCTTTATTCATGCCACCCAGATCTTGCCTCCCCTCACCTCTATTCTATTCACGTTCTTGCCCAAATTTGTAGCCACATCGATTTGTTTGTTTTCTTGCTTAAATTTGTGTCGTCGTGGTTTCATTTTCATCGTTCATTTTCTTGCCCAAATTAATGTCATCGTGGTGTCGTGCCTCCATCTATTCTCCCTCACCGTTGTGCCATGAGCCACCACCGTTCTTCAAGGTATGCTTTGATTTTTTGCCCGAATTTTGCTTCAATTTAGGGTTTGCTTCAATGTAGGTTTCGATATATTAAGAGTGACTTCAACAATAACTCAGGGTGAATTCCTAAAGAGCATAAGCATTAAAGGGAGAACTTGAAGAGCATGCCAAGTTATTATTGCATAGAACTTGAAGAGCATAAGCATTTAGGGTTTGCTATGATCTCTTTTGTAATATCAATGTTTCAAGTTTAAGAACACAAGAGCTTAAAATCTGTTTTGTCATATGTCAGGAATCTTTTTGGTTTAAAATTGTGGTGCATATGAATTAGTATGTTGTATTAGGTATTATATTTCAATTAGTATGTGTATTAGTAGGAATTGAATTATGGTAGTATTCATATTATTAGGAATTGAGTTAGTATGTTATTTGAATTAGTTTATATAATAGGAATTGGATTATGTTAGAATAGAGTGTTTTGTATAATAGTTGGACTTGATTTACATAATGTTATCAATTATTTTTATTAGGGATTGAATGGGGTAATGTATATCAATTAGTGTGTATAGTAGTAAGAATTTGATTATGTTAATACATGAATTGGTTATGTATATTAGTTAGAATGGATCTAATTAATGCATATGGATTAATACGTGTATGATTGAATTAGTAGAAATTGGTTTTCCAATGTATATGAATTAGTATAGTTTTGAATTAGTATGTATAATAATAGGAATTAGATTATGTTAGTCTATGAATATTTGTTTGGAATCCTTTGAATAAATTCTTAGATAAGCTAGATGTAAAATGGCATTGTGTGTTGGTTATGGTTGTATATAAATAGGTTTAAAAATCTATTTTTTAAAAAAATAATGTTGGATTCACAAAGTAAACTCTGCCAAATTTTTTTTTTTAGAATTTGCAATCATTTACAAAGCATATAACATAAATTGCTAGGAGAATTTAATAACTTAAACCATAGAGCGAGTGTTTGTGAGTTATTGTGGAGTTTGCTTAACCTTATTTTCAGCAAGCTACTTAAGGACCCTTTAGGTGCATATATATATATATATTATTATGCATAAACAGAGTGTTGATTAGATTGTTATTTAATCTCTTACATGTCAAATAGGGCATACATAAATTATGGATCAAAATTGGATGAATGGTAATCGTGCTTTGTTAGAGTTCATGAATGGAGTTGAGGAGTTTTGTAGACAAATGTTGAAACACCTAAATAACATTGGAGATGATGAGGTGTGTTTCCCTTATGTTAATTGTGATAATGTGAATACTGTTAGTTGTATAAGGGAGTTGATGGACCATGTGATTCGGCGTGGGTTTAGGCAACAATACCACGTATTGTGAAGATGTTGATGTCGAGAAAGAAGATGATGGGGAGAATGAATTGGAGGATAAAGACCCCGATGATGAAGATCAAATAGATGAAATGCTTGAAGTGGTTGGGGATCAATTTGGTAGTAAATCTCGTACATTTGAGCATTTTTGGGAGGCTGCTGAGAAACCATTGTATCATGGATTTACTAAATACACTAAGTTATCTTCTATATCAACATTGTTTAACAGGAAAGAGAAATATGGTTGGGCTGATACAAGTTTCATGGCCTTGTTGAAAGTATTAGGGGGCATGTTTCCAAAGGGAAATGATTTTCCTATATCCACATACTATGCGAAAAAGTTAATGTGTCCCCTTGGTTTAGAGTATAATAATATTGATGCTTGTCTAAATGATTGCATATTGTATCGAAATAAGTATGCAGAGTTCATTCGATGTCCTAAATTTGGGCAGTCACGTTACAAACTCTCACATGGGATAAAGCCTGAAGTGGAGATTAAAGGTCCTAGTGTAAAGGTATTGTGGTATCTTCCCATAATACCAAGGTTTTAGCGTTTGTTTTTGATTAAGAGATGGGATGTAGAGAAGAGGATGAAAGATGGGATGATTCGACATCCCACTAATTCTCCCTAAAGGAAAACAATTGATGAATCTTTTAAGGCCTTTAGCAGGGAAGATAGGAACCTAAGACTTGGTCTCTATACGGATGAAATAAATCCTTTTGGTACCTTATGTAGTCAATATAGCACATGACCAATTTTTCTAGTGATATATAATTTGCCTCCTTAGTTATGCATGAAGTGTAAGTATCTTATGTTATCGCTTCTAATATTAGAGCCCAAGCAACCTGGGAATGACATTATTGTTTATCTTGCTCGCCTTATTGAAGATTTGCAGTTGTTGTAGGATAAAGGTATATCTTTGTATGATGCATATGCTGAAGAGACTTTTACATTCTGTGCCATGTTATTCTGTACCATTAATGACTTTCAAGCATATGGGAACTTGTCGGGGTATAAGGTGAAGGGAAACAAAGCATGCCCGATTTGTGTGGATGATATGGAATTAACATACTTGCCACATTATGGGAAACATGTGTATCTTATGCATCAGAGGTTCTTGAATATGTTTCATCCTTATTATAAGAGAAAGACCTCATTTGATGGTAAAGTTGAGCAACGTAGAGCCCCTATACCATTGACTGGCAGTGAGGTTTATGACATTGTGAAAGGAATGAATAATGTGTTGGGAAAAACTTTTAAACACAAAGATGCTCAAGGGTTATAAATGAAACAATTAATATTTTGAAAACTTTAGTATTGGAAGTATTTACCCGTTAGATATTGTCTTGATGTTTTCTATATAGAAAAGAATGTTTATGATGCCTTCTTAGGGATGCTATTGATTATACCTGGTCAGACTAAGGATGGTCCTAATGTCAAGAGAGATATGTAGACAATGAAGATTTGATCTAAGTTGTGGCCTAAAGACAGAACACCTAGGAATAGAAAAGGTAAATCCACATATCTTCCTCTAGTTTGCTACACTTTATTTAGAGGAGAAAAATGATATTCTGTGAGTTTTTGTATAGAATCAAGATTTCTAGTGGGTACTTGATAACCGTTCTTTTAGGTCGTTAACTAAAATACAGGTTATGCAAACAATATTTATTCCAACCTACAAACTATATGAGTATAGTGGAGTACGGGGTCGAACCACGAAGACAAGGTATATCAAGACTTTAACTTTTAACACAACCGAACTAATTAGAGTTGGAAATTCAATTAAAACTAATAAACAGAAGATGGATGACGATAAATCACGAAATAAAGCAAGTAGAGATAAACGGGGATAAGATTGGATTCACCCCAGGAATGAAGCTTTCAAAACCGAACATGATAGATTAGAGAAAATCTGATAATAACTAGCATGAACATCCAAGAATACGAGAGGAAGTCGGTGATTCCACAAATCACAACGAACGACCTATAATCGCCCTATGTCTCCAAAGGAGTGGCAGGACAAGATCGCATCGGATTCCGAAACTATTTATTATCATCGTTTCTACAACCTTAAGCAATAAAGATCATAGCTTTCCTAAGGTTTCACCAATCAAAACCCCTAAAGGAATTACTCACACATATTCATGCTTAAAGACGTAAAGGTATTCAAAGATGCAACAGAAACAAACATGGAATGAAATTGCGAGAATGAAAACAATTCAGAAATTATGCTAATAACCGACAAATATAGAACTAGACATGCAATGAAGTAAAGCAATTAATTAAGAGCAAAGGAAGAGATTAAATTCACAAAAGCTTCAATTAGATATCCATGAAAAGAATTTGAACTAAAAAGCATTGAGGAAACTGAAAACCGAAAGCTGAAACTAAAAGAATTTGGAGGCTAAAGAAATTTAAAAGTGCATAAAAGTATAAAACCTAGCTCCCCCCTCCTCTCATCAGAGGATGGGGTATTTATAACAAAATAAGAAAAACCTACGAAAACCCTAAAATGCATAGGAGCCGGCCCTAAAAAGAAGTAGTAGATCCAGAGGAAAACACTGTCATTCGCCCGAATGTACGTCTCATTCGGCCGAATACAATCCCACTCGCCCGAATGGTCTTCCATTCGCCCATTCTAGAGGCTTCGAGGAATCGATCTTTGTCAAGCATTCGCCCGAATGATGATGTTGATTCGGCCGAATGGAAGCTCATTCGCCCGAATGAGTTCCATTCGGCTTTTCCAGAGGCAAGGCTCAAAATCTCTGAAGACTGCCTCTCATTCGACCAAATGAGTCTTAGATTCGGTCGAATCTGAACCATTCGGTCGAATGTCTCTCAGATTCGGTCGAATCTGAGACCATTCTTTCCTCTTTTTCACTTCTCTCTTTTCTGAACTCCGTGGGATCTTCATGAGTGAGTTCAAACACTTGCCCAAGCTATGATACGTGTGTCAAAGGCTCGAATGCATTGCATTTCACCTTGAAATCATCAAAAGTACCTGAAATGAACTTAAGACAACTCAAAAACAAGATCAAGGTAAAATCAAGCACAATATGCATAAAACCAATACAAAACTGCGAGACTTGACACTAAAACGAGGTAATATACGTGCTCTAAAATGAGCACATTAGTACTCATCAAATTTGAAGAACTTTGTGACCATGAAAGATTTAAAATTAGTGGGTATGAAGTCTCATGATTGTCATATTATGATGTAAGTGTTCCTATAAATTGCTATCTGCCATATTTTGCCCAAGCATGTTAGGGATTATATCACTAAACTATTTTTTAAATACAATATATAGCAAGGAGCTTGATCCATCATGTTTGGATGAGTTACAAGCTAATGTTGTTATGACCTTATATTAACTAGAGATGTATTTTCCACCTTCATTCTTTGATATTATAGTACATCTAGTTATGCACTTGGTTTGAGAAATCAAGTTGTGTGGTCTAGTGTTCCTTAGATGGGCTTATCATTTCGAGAGATACATGGGTACTTTAATGATAAAGTTGAGAAACCCATCACACCATGAATGTAGTATTATTCAAGGTATAACCACAAAGGAGATAGGTGAATTTCTTAGTGAGCTCTTATCTAAGGGGGAGGCAATTGGGTTATCATAATTAAGGCATAAAGGAAGGCTTGAAGGGCACGACACTATGGGTTTGAAGGAGGTCTTAATTCTATTGTCGTAAGAGAGATAAGCTCATTTATTTATTTTGCTCCATATCACAGAGGTTCATCCTTACTTAGAAAGGCATATGAATGAATTGAAGGTGAAGTATCCTTCTAAAGGTGAACGGGCATTGATGCAAGAACACAACACCACTTTTATTGATTGGTTTCATGAAAATTTATGCATGAATTATCTAAAACAGGCCATTACATTTATAATACAATCAAGTGGTTAGCTTATGGCCCTTGAACAACTGTTCGATCTTTTGAGGGGTATGATATCAATGGATATACCTTCTACACTAAATGTCAGGATATGAAATCAAAGACTGTTCAAAATAGTGGTATTTCAATAGTGACTTCTTCTTAAGAATATGCCAGCTCAAAAGATAGAGCACTAGTTGATGCAACCTTTTCTTACTATGGGAAAATTCAAGAGATATGGGAATTTTAATACTGTAGCTTTAACTTTCCCCATTTTAATGCAAGTGGGCATATATCAATCGACGTGGTTCAGTTAAGAGAGATGAATCGAATTAAACTTTAGTCAACATGAGTCGAATTCGTGATACAGAGGAACTTTTTAGACTTGCATCACAAGCTAAACACGTATTCTACATTAAAGACACAAATTACCCCTGATGGGCTGTTATTATCCCTGGTAAACGACAGATCCTTGGAATTGGTGATTTTACTGATGAGGAAGACTATGATGATTTTGAAGATCTCCTACCGTTCTCTATGCCATGTAATGATGACATGGATGGACTAGAAATGAAAACAAATTATATAAGAATGGATCACCATGAAGGAGTTACGATAGATGAGAAGTATTCGTTGTCTAGGTAATTAATTATTTCGTATTTACGTTAATATTTGTTTTATTTCCTTTTTGCCCCTAATTTTAGACGATTGACTAACTCAATTTGCATTGTCTTATTTCTTTGATGTAGTTACTATCTTACTTCATGGCTAGTGACGAAGATTTCAGTGTCTCTAATGAGGACATTGAGTACGATGTTCACCTCGAAACTAATCGAGGTGATCTAAAAGACATAGCTGCTGAGTTAAAAGCTTAGAGAATGGATAGAATATTCAACTGAACATGAAAGGATTGATGAAGCGGCAAAAACTTTAGAGGATGACGTACAAATGAACATTGTCATCCCCTCGTGTTTGGGTTCCAAGAGAGGGAGGGGGAAGGGTAGTACTCGGGGCTTAGGTTGACCTATAAGTCCAACTAGGAGCCTTAGAGTGGATGAGCCTATGCACTTAGAGTTCGATCATTTGCACCGCCCCATTGGTAGGTGGCGTCTCAAGTATAGTCAACATATTAGACTTCTTATTCGGAAGTTCAACATCAATTGTGAGTGGTCGGGAGTAAATGAGGGACTTTGGCAGACCTTATGGGTGAACACAATGGTACGTATTCCTAAATTAATCTTAATTATTTAAATATTTGTGTAAAATTCCTTACTAAATGAAACTAACCGAATTTAAATATTATATATTTCAAGCTTTGCTTCACATTCTAGACAACCCCTAATTGAAGAAGCTTTTTCTATCTGCAGTCGCCGATAGATTTTGGGACTTCAAATCAAAGTTGGTGACTGGTTGGATTACCGACAAGAAAGGTGTCCAAAAAAGAAGCTAACAGGTTGCCCTATGAAATATGGGAACATATTAAGGAAGGCAATTAAGCAACCTTTGTCAAGAACAAGACTTATGAAGCTGTAGTGGTAAGTTAAATACTTCTTTTTATTGAGTTTGGGAAAGTTCTTTTTGTTTATGTTAAGTTAAATACCTTTATGTTGTTGACATGGTAAATGTGAGAAGGCAACCAAGAGTGCCAAGATAAAAATTCATCCCCATTACCTTGGACAATCAAGCTACAATGGCACAAGGTAACAACGGATATGAGAGGGTTTCTATCCCTCTTGCGTGGGACCTTATCTACAAAATCAAGCACCACTCAAATAAGCCATGGGGATGATTGGTTTTGTTTAAGGCACTAGAAGGACAAGAAAATTGGGGAGAGAGTCATTCTAATGGAATAAACGCAGGTTATGGCTAAAAAATACGTAAGAATTCTATTTGCAAATCAGTAAAGTTACCACTGCTTATAAGTTCTGACATTCATTTCTAATATTTACTTTTTATTTTAAGTTAGAGTTCCGAGATAATAAAAATCAAGGGGAATTCATTCTTATAAGGTCCCAACACGCATTAGCTATGGCCATTGGGAAGCTGGATCACCTCAGACGCTGCATTGGACTAGGAGGGACTAATATTGGATACCGATAAGTATATGGACCTCCTCCACCAACATCAAGCCAACAAAGTCAAAGCGGAGTTTAAATAGAAGATCGAGAGACTTTGAAGGCTCAACTCCGAGAAGAACTTAGATAGGAGTTTGATACCACTATGAAGGACAAGTTGTTCTCCCTACTCTAAGACATTGGTATCAGCACCGAGTAGTTAGCATCCCAGGGTGCATGGGTGTCTACTCCCCATGTAGTGGTGTGTTATATTCCCTTTTTAAATCTTATGTTAAAAAACTATTGTTTGTATTAATAATGACCTAATATATTGACATTAGATTCAGTTTTCAGAGTCTTACTAGTTGTCGTCTACTCCTAAAAGATCAAAGTACGAGAATGATCTATGATATGCCCGTTGGTGTCACATATCTTGGTTAGTCAGGCCAACAATTTACATGAACTCACCAAGGAACGAGGCTTGAAGGACATATAATGGTGAAGGTTGAGACTGTTCCTGACTTCTTCAAAGGATCGGCACTACCTGTCTTGATTCCATAGTACGACTTGGAGTCATTGAATGACCTAATTGGTACTTTTGTGCAATGACCTCTTCATTTGATCAAGAACATAGGTGAGGTAGAAATCAAAGATTCAATCAAATTTTCTCTATAATTATATTTTGGTGTGAATAAAGTTGTGCGATATGTGCCTTTTAATTAGGTGACTCCACAAGCTAAGAAGATAAAGGAGATGTCAGCTGATGAAGTTATTGTGAGTAATAAACCAGCCTCAAAGAAGCCAGTGGTAGAAACCAACCTCTTCTTAGTGAATATGTAGCGGCTTCTCTTAGTCCTAAGTGCAAATGGATACTTCAATGTGCGACATGATAAAGGAAGACAATACCATTGTTGTGCCATTGGATCGAGCCTTATTCCACTACTCTGAAGATGGAACAGTGTGGCTTGACAAAGCTGACATCACCCAATTCTTATAAGGAGATCAATCGAACATTTCTGTTATTCAATGCTTCATGAGGTATACACAATTAGGATATAGGTTAACTTATGTGGTACTGTTAATAATTTTTAAACCATTTATATATATAATGCATTTTATGGTTACATAGGGCACTCCAAGATGATTACGTGTCGTGCGATTTACTCTCATTAGTTGATTGGCTGTGTCTTAAGGCCACTTCAGATGCAAGAATCGATGTCAACGTCGAGGAGGTAAAGACGTACGTCCATTTTTTCATTCACAAAAACCCTACAAGCTAAGTTGAAGTTCATTTTTGCCCCAATTTTTGAACGGTACATTTGAATCTGATGTATGAATGCAATGCTTATTACTTATACATTTACTTTAAAGTATGATAATGCATATAGTATGTAGATATAATGATAATTACTTATTTCTTCATGTAGTGCATACTTGATGTTTTTAGTCATTTTTGTGGGCATTGAAAACATATACTTCTTCAATTGGGTTCGGTCAATACGCAATACTAAGCTGAGAGTGATTATTAGTTATTAATATTATCAATAGATTTACATTGTAAGATAAGGTTGATTGAAATTGAACTTTTAAACTAATCAATTTCGTTTTTAGTGTGTTAAAAAGACTTACATTGCAAGGAGAACGAGCCGAAAAGCAGACATCAACATGGATAGAAGTGACGATAAATTCCTTAACTAATTAAAAATTTGTAAAATCATACTTTCATATGTATGGATAACATTTCTATTTTGCAATTCATAGTGTGCTAAAAAACATGGCATAACTGAATGCGGCTACTTTGTGATGCATTTCATGCTTGACGTCCTTAATAGATGCAGTAGTGGGATGCCCATGGAGGAGGTAAGAGCTTTTGCCCATAATTTCATCATTTTGAGTATCTTCAATAGTGTATTTCCTCTTAACCATGCCTCAAACACTTCACATAGGATGGTTTGAGTTAATATAAGTCGATTAGGAGCGGTTTTGGATAGATTATTGGCCTTCACACTTGAAATACATCGATGTGAGTCAATATAGGCAAAATTGGAGCGGGTTTCAGTCGATATTGGCATATTTCCCTTTAATATGCCCTAAACACTTCAAATATAACGATTTTCTTTATTACTTTTACCTGTCCTTCCGCCTTCACCCTATTCCTCTACTTTACTATAAAATGATCTGGTTTCCTTTGTTCTTTTTAGAATTTTTATGAGAAAAAGATGGAGAATTTTTCTGTTGGAAAGAGAATAAGGAATGAAAGAGCTAAAATGGTGATGGAACGAAACAAAAGGGCGCGTCTTACTGCGGTTAGGATGTAGTAGTCGATGAAAGAGACTAATGTGGGTGGTAGTTGCCAAATAAATGATAAAAATACGAGGGTTTTAATGGGTGACAATGAGGCTGTTATGATTGGCAACCTCTCTTGAAAATTGTTCTTCATCAATCAAAACAACCTCATTTTCTTCCATTAAAAACCTCAAATTTTTCACTTTTATTCAGCTAGTACCACCCTCATTAGTCTCTTTTATCGATTGCCACTTCCTAACCACAGTAAGACACACCCTTTTGTTTTGTTCCATCACCATTTTTGCTCTTTGACTCCTTAGTCTCTTTTCAATAGATAAATTCTCCATCTTTTTTTCATAAAAGTCCAAAAAAAAACAGATTCTAACAGAGCATTTTAAAGGGAAGATGAGGAATGTGATGAAGGTAGAAGATCAGGAAAATAGAACAAAGGAAACGTTATGAATTTACACCATAAATCGGTCAAATGGGAGCAATTTTGGGTAGAAAATGATCTTAACCCTTCAAATACATCGATATGAGTCAATATAGGTAAAATAGGGTAGTTTTGGGTCAATATTGGCATATTTTCCCTAGAACATGACCTAAACACCTTAAATAAGACTATATGAGTCAAAGTAAGTTAAAATATATTGGTTTTGGGTAGAGATTGACGTATTTACCCTTAAACATGTCATAAACACTTGTAATACATCAATTTGAGTCAAAATTGGTTAAATGGGAGCGATTTTGGGTAGAAAATGACCTAAAAATTTCAAATACATTAAAATATAGGTCAAATAGGGCAATTTTGGGTCGATATTGGCGTATTTGCTCTTAGAACATGGCCTAAACACCTCGAATAGGATGATATGAGTAAAAGTAGGTCAAATAGGATTGGTTTTGGGTAGAGAATGATGTATTTACCCTATAACATGTCATAAACACTAGAAATACATTAATTTGAATCAAAATCTATCAAATGGGAGAGGTTTTGGGTATAAAATGACCTAAACACTTCAAATACATTGATATGAGTTAATACAGGTCAAATACGGCATTTCGGGTCGATATTGGTGTATTTCCCCTAGAACATGTCCCAACACTTTGAATAGGACAATGTGATTCATTATAGGTCAAATGGGAGTGGTTTTAGGTAGGAAATGACGTATTTACCCTATAACATGTCATAAACACTTGAAATACACTAATTTGAGTTGAAATTGGTCAAATGGGAGGGGATTTGTGTAGAAAATGCCACAAACACTTGAAATACATCGATATGAGTCAATATATGTCAAATAGGGCAGTTTCGGGTCGATATTTGGGTATTTCTCCTTGCACATGGCCCAAACACTTCAAATAGGACGTTATGACTCAAAGTAGGTCAAATGAGAGTGGTT
Source organism: Dysphania ambrosioides (assembly GCA_026401315.1). Lineage (NCBI taxonomy): Eukaryota > Viridiplantae > Streptophyta > Magnoliopsida > Caryophyllales > Amaranthaceae > Dysphania > Dysphania ambrosioides. The sequence goes on along the minus strand of CM048668.1, from coordinate 5,741,787 downwards.
TTTGGTAGAAAATGATGTATTTAACCTGATTACATCGATTTGAGTCATTATATATTGGTCGAATTTGTAAATGGGACCATATGTCATAAGTGTCATATACAACTTTGGATGGAAAATGGCGTGTTTGAACTATAATTCTTAAATACATTGCATTTTATATATACTTTAGTGATATGGTAATCAATCTTAGGTATGCAAAGGATTAAACGAGGAGCCCTTCTCAACCAAAGAAATCGATGTCGTGCGCAATAAACTGGCCAAGTATTGGACATATAACTTTTTTTAGATTATGCACATTACCTTTTTGTGTATTTTAAGAATGATAACATGCATTTTGTAGTATTTTATACATCAATTTTATTTATTGGGTCATAGTTTTGATGTCACTTAATGGATGATTTTACGACCCTATTAGTATATAAATGAGAGATGGATCATCATATATATATATGTATGTTGGTTGGTGTAATTGCAAATGTAATAGCAAGTTTAAATTTGGAAATTTGGGCGTATAGGGAACAAATTAAAGCATACAAAAAAAAACACTTATATGCAGCGGGTGTCCCCAAGATCCGCCGCTTATTACTCTGTTATAGCAACTTTTAAGTCTGGAAAAGTAATAATTTGGGGCGTATAATACAAATCACACCGCAACTTAATTGATTATTATGCGGCGTATTATGCAAGAAATCACCGCAATTCAATTGATCAATATGCGGCGTATTATGCCATTAACTACCGCATTTTAATAATATTTTGCAGCATAATTTTCACGCCATAAATTAAATTAATTAATTTGATGCTATCCTAAATGCTGCTAGCCTTTTGACGCCGTATATAGTATTAAAAAACCCACAACAAATTAAATAATTTCTACTAGTGATGGGTGACTTATGAACATAATAGTGTATAAATGAATTATAGATCATCATATGTATACTTATTTGGTAATTGGATGGTTATTGCAATGTGAAAGCAGGTTTTGGTACCATCTGAATTGTATAGCAAGTTTTGGAAATATAGTTGTGTTTTGGTAATATGCACAACAAATTTGGCGTAGCGGGGATCAAATAAAAGCTTCCAAAAAATGTCTTCTATATGCGACGGGTTTAACCTAAAACCGCCGCTTATTAATATATTTCTAGCTTTTTTAATTAATGAAAACAACAAATATGTAGCATATATTTCACAAAGCGCCGCAAAAAATTTAATAATATGTGCCGTATAATCATTAGAACTTCCGCAGATTAATAGAAATGTTTAGATAAATATGCCGCATATTTAACCTAACCCATCACATTTTATTAAATGGTTTACGGCGTATGTTTTACGCCGCAAATGAAATTGATTAATTTGCTTCCGTTTTAAATGTTGCTAGCCTTTTGATGGCCCATATAATACTAAAAAAGCCACCACATATTTATTAATTTCTACTAGTGCATAGAGTGATTTATTAAGTTTAAAAATGTAGTTAGGAAATTTTTCATTTTCAAAACCGGGGGGTTGAGTAACATATAGCTATTCTTGTAAATAACCATTCAACAAGGTAAATTTTACGTCCATTTGAAATAGATTGATGTGCATAAGGAAACAAAGGCAAGAAGCTTGTGACTAGTAACCTTAGGCCACTAGTCTTGCTTTGTTCTTTACGATTTTTCCATTTTCATCGAGATTATTTATGAACATCCTCCTTGTTTCAATGATTGATTGATCCTTTGGCCTTAGTGTGAGTGCCCACACTTTATTCCTTTTGAATTCATTTATCTCACTATGCGTAGCTAAAATTCAATCTGGTTCTTGTATTGCTTTGTTAATGTTCTTCGGTTCTACAAGGGAAACAAAAGCGTGAAATGCACAAAGATTTTTAACATTAGAGTGTGCTTGTATACAAGCTTTTAGATCCAAGATGATATTGTCCATGAAATGAGAAGAGGAATGTTTGAACTTTCTTTGCATCATCAAGGGAGTAATTGTAGGCTCTTGAAGTATCTCTTAAAGACCTTGGGATACATCTTGGACTAGCTTCTAATGTAATGTTATCCATAGGTTTAAGGACTTGAGATAGTGTTTTAAGGTCTTTAGGCTGCTGTTCAAGGCTTTGATCTAACTCATCTGCATCTACAATTGGCTCTTGCATACTTTTGGCAGATTCCTCCACTTCATCATCAAAGAAACTATCTTCTTCTTCTTCAAATGAGTAAAATTAATGATTATTTAAGTTTAGGCTTGTAAAAGTCTCACTCAAGATACCATTATTGCTTTAATCAAAGATCACGTGTATACTTTCCTTAATAACTCTATAAGATTTAGAATTCAAAGTGTAACCTAGAAGAATCGCTTCATCACTACGTGTGTTAAATTTACCAAGGTTATCTTTGCCACTATTATGAATAAAGAGGATACATACAAAAGGTTTAAAATAGGAAATGTTAGGCCTTTTTTTACCTTGAAATAATTCGTAAGGAGTTTTCTTTAAAAAGGGAAAATTAAACGATGGTTTAAAATATAATTTGTTGTGTTAATAACTTCAACAAAAAAATATTTTGGCAAACCATTTTCCAAAAGCATGGTCCTAAGAATATCCTCAAGAGCGCGGTTTTTTCGATCCCAAACTTCAATTTGTTGAGGTGTCCTAGGAGTTGAAAAGTTATGTGAAATATCATATTTTAAAACAACCATATCTTTAGATGTAACCCTTGTTTATGGCATGTGATTTATCGTTTGAAAGATTTTAACGTCTAGTATCCAATACAATTAGAGTTACATCAATATAATATCTTGATCTTGATATATTCTCAAACTAGTGAAGTATTATTAGTTTCTGATCTCTATTTTCTAACTTTTACGCCTTCAACCTACATGTTAATCCATACATTGAATTTCCACTTCATGAACTTGGACTTATTTATAATGAACTCTATGCTTTGTAGTCTATCCCATAATGCTCTAAATCCTAAAAACTCTTCGAGATCTGTCTAATATTTCTAAAATTAACTAGAAATACTAGAAATATCCAAAAACGAATCCTAAAAGAGAAAATCAGCCAAAAATAGCCAAAACTATGCCAAATGCACACAATATACATGAAAATGCCCTTAAAATATCCATAAATTATGCATTCGATTTGGACTTATCATTTACAATCAAATTTTAGTAAGTGTTATATGTGTATGTCTTTTTGTAGGTTCTTATTAAAAAAGGTTTGCTAGGCGAAGGGTTTCAAAATAAGAAAGTAAAAGAGATGAAGATTTGAAGAGACGTGCTAAATTTTAAGGAGGCACATCTATGCCCCCTAGAAGCACATCTTTGCCTTGCTAAAATTTGGAAGCAAAACGTGTTTTTGGTGATTTGGTGTGGTGGCCTTTTGAGTTTAAGGTATTAGAGTGTTATTTAATCCTACTAGTATCCACATCTAGAAGGAATAACCCTTCACACCCCCCCCATCAAAACACCTCTAATGCGAGCCACAAGTGCCACTAGGGCCTTGGGGGCGGGTGTGGCTATTTATGGCCTTTTAGCCAACCTTGCGTGGGGAACCTCTTAGTGGTCCACACCCATATATATTATAATTTCATCTACAAGACCTTCTTCACCTTCTCCATAGTCTGTAGGTCTAACCAATACTCCCCTAATCGAGTTTATATTAATTTCTTTAGCCAATGTTTGACCTTTACCATAGCTCAAGTGAATGAAGCCTTAAGACTTCATACCAAGGGGGAGCTTGATCATTTCCAGCCTATACTTTAGGAATATAAGGATAGTGTGGTTCAAGAGACCTTACAAGACTTATCCACTATAACCCTAGCTATTCTAAGGCTTCTAGCATCATTTACTCTGCCATACGCATTGCATCTAGCCTCCTCTCTTGGACTATATTTACTATAGAAAACAATAGGGGTGTGCTCTATAAATGACCTGTACTTTTGATGAAAATTGGCTAAAAACAACCTTAAGGGTCACCTTGAGGACTAGGAAAGGGATAAAAAAAATATTAACCCTAGGGCTTGGTTTGTGGACTATCTAGTTAATGTGGGTGACGACTCAAGGGAGACTGCCATAGGGATGTTGATTACTCTTCTTGTCTTTCAACTAACATCAACTTTATAATTTATGATGGGTGCATAGTCCCTAGTTTGACTCTCTTGTCGCTCCAGACATGAGATTTATGTGATATAACTTTAACAGACACGTTTTGGGGAACTAGGGCTGTGAATGGCTTATTGGGCACCCTCCTCCTTTTGCCCCATTATGCATTCCTCCCCAAGTAGGAACCTTTTAATCTAGATAGTCAAGATTCTTAGATCTTAGCTCTCAACTTCTTAACGCGTCCACCTCTTCCTAAGGGTGCTCTACTCCTAGTTTGTAGTGATGCACAAGGAGAGACTGCTTTGGAGTAGGATGTCCCATAATCTTAGGTTTAAGTCCCTATGTGTGGGAAGTATATCTTGATAAAGGAGAATATGAGGGTGTTGTGAACCGAGTTTGGTTTGATCAAAATAAACTTTGGGTAGATAAGAGATAAATACATTAAGCTATAATCCTCACACAGTGACATTGTCACTACTTTTGGTGGAATGAGAGTGAGATACCAGGCAATGTAGGTAGAGTTCCATATGCTAAATAAAGATATGTGTCAATACTCCTTGAGTAAGGTTCTATCTCTACCCCTAGGTTTGAAGCTTCTCCTTAGTAGTCTGGCCCTTATCTCTCTTCCATTATGCTTATTTTTAATTAATTTTTTAATGTTATTCTTTTATTGAGGAAACTATAACTTTAATCTTAGGGGGAGGGATTGGTTTATTTTCACCTTGTATAGCTATTTGGTTATTTTTTTTATCATTTGTCTTTGTACGTAATATCTCATTTTCAGCATTGCATCATTTTTTCTTTGGTTTATTTTAGGTGCATTTTTCACTTCTTATTGCATTATAATTAGTTGAAAGCCCGATGATAATCAATAACACAAGTGCTTTTCAAACATGTTTTAAAAAGAAAACAAATTTCTTTTCAAAAATCATACACTAATATACTTGAAATTGTGACTTGTGGCTTATTTTCCTTAGACTCACTCAATACCATGGACTTGTGTTCATGGTATGGACTTTTTAACAATTTAGGTTCATGGCATTATTCTGGCCTCCACTTTTTAACAGCTATTCGAGACTCTACAATGCTTACTTATGGAATGATTAAATTATCCTTTAGACTATTAATAGAGTTACTTCCTTATTCAACTAGGATTTCATTATTAAATTATTTTTCTTTTTATTCACTTTAAGGAAGATCCTTTTGAGCCATTACTTTTCCCCTAAATTGACACCTCACACCTACAAGCCCTAGAGCGTTTTTATGGTTTTGTTTTTATGCCTCTTAGAGTGTTAATTGACTTGACTTTATAAGATAAATAAAAGAAGAAAAAAGAAAAACCGCAATAAGTTTCAGGTTAGCTCATTTTTAACACAACTGTAGAAAAAAATGGGAAAAAATAAGATAGAAAAGAAGAGGGAAAAGAATAGAAGATCAAGGAAAAAGGCTTGTCATAGTGGTTTGGAGGATATAATGATTATATGGAACTCAATATTTGATTTAAATAGTGGAATAAAGTTAGTGTTAAGCACTACATTTCCAAATTTCATCATCCCACCCAATTTTTGACCAAGCTTATCTGTTTTGAGGATCATGACCTTTGAATTTGTATTGCAATAATTAGTGGCAAAAGGAAAAGGGTAAGTCTAAAGAGGATCATTTCATAGCATTGGCGTTTTTTTTAAGTACTAAAAACATAAGTGACTTTTATTTCCTATGCAAATATAAAGTGAAAAGTCTTTTGCATTTGAACAAGTCTAGCTTGATGGAAACATGTGACAACACTAGTGTTTAATGTCCATGGATTTGCAAAATACGTATCATTTATTCTTTTTAAACCTATGATTTCGAAAACCTTACCTTTTCTCTCAAAAGTCAAATCTTACTTTACCCAATACAGGTAAAACCTTGAGTTTACCTCCATGAAATTCAAATCGGTAATACCCATAAATTACCCTTAAAGCTCCAATACGATAAAATTTCAAAATCACCCCTCTTACTGGTAAAACCCATAAATTACCCCTTAATCTCATATAGGGGTGAAATTCCAAATGCCCCTTTTATTGATAAAATTAAGAAATTACCCCTAATCTCCAATAGGGGTGAAACTCCGACATTAACCCTTCAATCAGCAAAATCCAGATATTGAATCTGAACATTAGACAGGGTAAAAAGCTAAAATTGCCCCTTCTTGTCATGGTGTTAGATGTTGTCCAATGTGTGATTTCACACTTGGGCTTGTTATCTGGTTATTAGAATTAGAGCCATTTTTCTCACACATCGATTATTTTTCCACTCAAATTGTTTTTATTTTCATTAACCCTTAGGATGACACTCATTGAGCCTATATTCCCCTTTTCTTGATGCCTATCATTAAAAAGTCTTTTTTCAAAGTTTATTTTTGGAAAAGAGTATGTAGTCCTTAATGTCTCTCGTATCGATTTGATCACATCTTGCATTAGAGATTTGGTTTCCATCCCCTTCTCTAGTACATATCATAATAAATAGAAGAGCAGTAGTAAGAAAAATAAAAGAAAAGAAATAAAAAAATCAGAAAAAGAAGACAAAAAAGAAAAAGAAGAAAAAAAAGAAAAAGAAGAAAAAAAAGAAAAAGAAGAAAAAAAGAAAAAAAGAGAAAATAAGAAGAAGAATAACAAAGTTAGAGAATTCCCTAAGCCCATGCTCATCATTAATAGAGTAATGAAGTATTTCATATCTAGTACAATTAAGATTAAGCATTGATTCTAGTATAAAGAATAAGAGGCCATATTCAGGAAATATAGGTGGTTATAAGGTGGTTTTTAACCCATACATTAATGTAGTAGAGGAGCTTTATTTAGGTTGAGCAACATTTTCTTAAGTAACATCACCCTACCCTATTTAACAAAACCTACCTATTTAAAGAGTCATGATCTTAAAGAGTTGACACCATACTTAGTAGTGAAGAAAGAAAGAATGCAAGCCTAAATAGGACAATTTCACAGAGTTGACATGATTACTTGGTTGAGTGTTTACATCCTAATCCTGAAAACACATGAGTAGCTTATTTCCGTATGAACACCTAAAGTGAGAAGTCTATAGCATATGATCAATACTAGCTTAGGGTACTATATAGTTGACATTCTCAACTATCAACTTGTTTAAGGATTTAATAAAATCATATATGTGCTTATTTATTTTGAACTTTGTTTTAACATAGGTTTTATAAAATTGAGGCATGTTGTATTTTTTGAGGGGGTGTTATCTTATTTTTCTTGTCTTTGCTCTTGAACGCATGAGGACAAACATTCGTTTAGCTTGAAGTAATCAGATAAGTCCCATTATAATCATATATATATGGTATTTTGGGTCATTTTAGACATAGTTTATTGCATTTTAGTTTAATTTTATTGAATTTTACTCATTTGTTATCATATGATGCTTTCACAAGTTTTTATAGTGTTTGTGTCATTTTTCAAGTTCTCCATGGACTCTTTGTCATTGGAAGAGTTTAAGACCTAAGAAACAAAGCTCCAACTAAGTGAAGAATGCAACCCTAAAAGAACTCGAACAATGGATACAACAAAGGAGAAAAATTAGAGTCAAAAGAAAAAAGACTCAATCGTGTATACAAAGGACTCGATCGAGTAGAGGTAAAAATTCTTGCAGAAAGTGGCTTCAAGTTAAAAAAGTGAAGACCTCTATGATATTTGATCGAGTGTGCAGAGCACTCGATTGAGTCTCCTATCCAGCTACCAATTCTACCCTAATTCAAAATCTGCAAAAAGAAGGACTCGATCAAGTGCCATTTGAACTCGCTCGAGTGCCTTGCCGTAAGGACATTTTTCAGTGAAGAATTTAATGAAGACAAAAATCTACATGTATATACTTAGGCTTATTTGTACTATTTTAATAGGCATTATTAGGTTATGTTAAGTTTATTTTAGGGTTTTTCATTAGGATTTAAAACAATACTCATTAGTTTAGATTAGATCTCTCAAAAACTCTCTAAAATTATCTCTTTCTTTTGCTGATTATTATTAGTTTTTTATTGAAGTTTTTAGAATTCTACTTTAGTGTTGGGGACACGGTTTGGTTTGTTTAATTCATTATTTATGCACATTAAATTCTATTCTTATTCTAGTATTGCTTTTCTATAATCGCTTTAATATTATCCTAGCATAGACTATGTTGTTTATGTAGATTTAGCATTTAATAAAATATATTAATCTAGGATCCCGATGAACCCTAGTATGTATAAGGTGTTGATGAATCCCAAGACCCGTTTGTAAATACATAAAGATACTTCATTGAATCTTTGATTGACTTATTCCATTAAAAGGCTTGACGTAGTTGATTAATGACATGGATTAGGTTCGCGGTGAGAGTCGAATCATAATCTATATTAAATTCACTAATTAAGGTGTGATTGATGATCACAAAAGTAGACGTCATGACCATTAGGACTTATAAAATGTTGTGTTCAATGTCATGCTATCGCATGAATCCGGCCACGAAAGTAGGTAGGATTACTTTAGGACGAAGCTATTTATACTTGTGAGAGATCCTTAGTATCATTTAGGGGGCATTTGTCCTAGGAATTACTTTATGTATTGAATTTGATAGATTATTATAAAAATCTATATCTAAGTCATACTAGTGGGAATTCTTTGTCTAAGATTTTTGTCTCATATCGTTATTCAAGTTTAGGTATAGTTTGTGTTTTAGCTTAGTTTATCCTAGGAATTAGTTAGATTAGAATTCTTTTATTCGTGATATTTCTAATAGAGATTAAACTAGTATAGACAACATTAGAATATGATAGTCTTTTGCAGATTCGACCCTAGTAACCCAAGCTACATTAGTTTAGGTTAATAGCTTACTTTTGATAGGGTAGCGATAACCCGATCAAGATAGCTTCCCTATAGCAGGATTTTGGTCATTTATGGACTGCATTCAAGCATATGTGGGATAGCTACACAAAGCTGAGAGCCTCCCATTATTCCATGGATGATTTTTTCCATGAGATGAGGATTGATTATCATGTTATACAAGGGTCCAACAGGGCTATGAATGCATAGTATGAGTGGATGAGGACTGAATACCGCTTTATGAGGGAGAGCTTCTCACCCATAGAAGAATCTAAAAAGGGGTATTTCGAGGGTGGTCCTAGTTCTTCATCGAGATATGGCTCACCTAGCTATGGACCTAATTATGGAAACAACCATTTTAATCGATCTCTTAAACTCCTACAATTGGGGTCATAAATTTGGTTTCAAGGTAATAATTGGTTTCGGACCTCAATAAATAAGGTATGAATACAATAATTTCAATTTCAGACATTTTTACATTCATTTATTTGTTGTGGGTCTCTATTCACACAAAGGGAGAAGGACCCTACCCTCCCTTAGATCAGTGGTAATTTTTCCCTTTCTTTTCTTTTATTCTCTTTTATTTTGTTTATTTTTGGGGTTTTTTTAGCTTTAGCATTCTTTCTCTTTTGTCTTTCCTTTGATATTAAGTGCTTACATTGAAGACATTGCAAGGTTTAGCTTGGGGTAAAAGATAATTTAAAGCATGCATTACATTATAATATAGTTTTTATTATATACTTGTTTAATTTTTCTTTTTTCTTTTAGAGCATTCTCAATATCCCTCCTAGGTTTTTTTTAATTTCCTTGTTTAATTTTTTAGTCATAGTTTCCTTATTCAATTTTTTCAATCATTATTTCCTAATTTAGTTTTTCATGCATTTTGTAGTTAAGAGCATTCATACATACCATATTTTATCCATATAATTGAGAATATCCTTTGAATGAGGATTAATAGGTACATATGTCTCTTTTTCCAAATTGGTTTAATGGATATACCAATAGATTTTTGAAAATCATTAACATTAGATCATTAAGAACTAGGCTATTTCTTTATTTTTGCAATTATTCTCACCCAATGTCATAGACTTGTGTCTACTTGTGAAAACTTGAGCCTTAGACTAATGCTATTATTTAGGTCTATTTATTTTCATTTGAGTTAATTATGTCATCTGTGTGATTTTATTCTTGGGTTTGCTATCTGGCTTTTTGAGACTTTTTGGTACAACTCATAGGAATGATAGAATTCCCCTTGGAACTAGAGCCATTTTTGTCTTACTTAGGTTATTTTTACACAAATTGTTTTTCTTTTCATTAATTCTTAGGATGAAACCCGTTGAGCCTATATTCCTTTTTTCTTTGTGACTATCATTAAAATAGCCTTAGGTTATTTTTGAAGGTTTATTTTTAGAGAAGAGTATGCAGTTTTAAATGTCTCTCATACCGAATTGATTATATCCTATAGAATAGTATCAATTTCCATCTCCTTTTCTAGTACATATCAAAAATAAAGAGAAGAGTAGTAGCAAGAAAAAGAAACAATAGCAAAAATGAGAAAAATAGAAAAAAAGAAAAAAATTATGAAAAGAAGAAAAATAGAAAAAGAGAGAAAGTATGAAGAAGAATATGAAAAGCGAAATATTTCCTTAAGTTTATGCTCATCATCAATAGAGCAATGAAATATTTTGTATCTAGTGTGCAATTGAGATGAAGCATCGACATATGAGGAAAAGAGGTCGTGTTCCGGAGTATAGGAGGTTATAAGGTGGTTTTGAACCCATACATCAATATAGTTGAGGAGTTTTATTTAGGTTGAGCACCATTTGCCTAAATAACATTACCCTACCCTATTTAACCAAGCCTACCTATTTAAAGAGTCATGACCTTAATGAGTTGACACCATGTTTAGTAGTGGAGAATGACAAAATGCAAAATTAAAGATGATGATTTTACAGAGTTGATGTGATTACTAGGTTGAGAGTACACATTATAAACCCAAAAACATAAGAGTGAATTAATTCCCTATTCACACCTAAAGTGAGAAGTTTATGACATATGACTAACACTAGCTTAGGGGAGTATATAGTTGATACTCTTGACCATCATCTTAATGATGGATTTTATAAACTCATAAATGTGCTTATTTATTTTAGATGATGTTTTGACTTGAGTTTTGTAAAATTAAGGCATGTTTGGTGAGCCTTGTCGTATGCTACCAAATAAAATCAAAACTTATCCAACTTTAAATGAATGTAGTTAGGAAAATCAAGTTTGTATCCATGGAGAAGAGCTACTTAATAACTGAAAATCTATGTAAAATTATCTTAGCAAAACAATAAACTAAAGAAAGACGGGGGTTTACAATAGTAAGATAGACTTAATAACCTAATTAGAACCGAAACTAATCGAATGACAAATCAATGAGAAGAAAAATCTTGCTTAGTAAAAATTCACTTATGAACTACAAGTTAATCATAAAAGTCTCCTCAATTAACACCATTGAACACCTTGTTGTAGAATTCCTAAATTCTATGTTCTCATGAAATAGCCAGTTTTGAGAAAGCATTCCTTCCTAACCCTTTCCAGTGAACAACTCAAGACAAGCACTCTAAATCATTCACAAGAAACAATCAAACTGAGAAATCAACAAGGATTGAAGAAATCAACACAAGCGGTCTAATTTCTTCAATAATACTATTCTCCCTTCAAATTTTTAATCATAAAGCATGCATTAACAACCTAAAGTCACTACTTTGGTAAGATTAACTAGATGTAAGCAAATCAAAATAACCAAACCTAGTAATTGATTCAAGCAAATCGTAAAATAACATAAGAGAATAAATAACATTCAATATATTTTAATAGAAGAGAAATCTCATAACTTACAGTCAAAAGCTTCAATCTTTAACCAAGAATATGTAAATTAAGCTTCCATAGAGTTTATCTCCACCAAAGAGCAAAGAAGAAATTCAAACTAGAGCTTTCTCTAAATTCTAAAAAGTACCCCTAAAACCCTAGATTACAATCATTATTTATAGGTACCTCCCTTAACTAACCTAAACTATAGATACCTAACCTAAGACGGCCCAAAACATGAGTTTACTTAATGAAAATGCCGCTGGAAAGAATTGAAGTCACATTTTTTTGGAAGACCCGCTGCCAGCTGCTATTTAGCCGCTGGTAGTGCCTCAGAAAGCCCTCTTCACTCCTTGTTATTGTAGATGCTACTGCTAGCTGCCCAATTTTCTCTCATAGCAGCTTTGGCAGCAATGTGTTGATATTCCTCATCAAAAGCTTCCTCGCTCAAAGGTGAAACATTCTTCCTTATTCCTCCAAGTTCAACATGTCGTTTCACTCTGTAATCTTCCTTAGTTGCACCCAAATGAGTTGAAATGGCTAAAACTTCCAAAAACCAATAAAACTCCATGAAGAACATCAAAAACCATTCTTAAACACCTCTATCAACACATTAAAAGATGACATATCAAATTCCCCCATGCTTGAACCTTTACTCGTCCTCGAGTTAGCTTGGAGAACAAATTAACCTCAACAAGGTTCAAAATAGGAGCAAAGTGAAATTCAACAAATCATATCCCCTCAAATCAACAAACACTTCTAGCATTAATCAATAAACCACCTCTCCAACCTTCACAACTTGACTTTCTCTTCTCTTTTTTTTTCTTTTTTTTCTTTCCATGTCAAATCCACCTTAAAATAAACTAATTCCTAGTGGTGAGTATGTGAATCCTCTAAAACCATACAAAGAAGTAAAATCTTGAAAAAGTTAGGAACAACTCAACTCTTCCATGCTTCAATGATAAAACACTTCCACATTAAACACAAGAAAACAACTCTAGCCCCTAAAATCTCTAAGATGAACCAACATATCCGCCCAACCTCCAACTAACACCGAAATCATTAAGATGAAACCTACCCAAAACCTCCTTATATCTTCCCAACTTATGACACCAACTCTAGCAAAATCATGTGAAAATTTCTAGAAAATATCTCTCTTTTTCTCTCATTTTTCCTAGAAGCCCTTTTGGGTTTTTATCCTAGCCTTTATTTTCTTTTGAATCTCACCACCTTACCCGCTCAATAGCCGCGTTTTTGCTTAGGTTGCCCTTTCGGGTTTTTCAACCTAACCAGGCCCCCAATTCTTGCCTAAGCCGCCTTCACAGGTTTTCGACTTAGCGGGTATCTTTTTATCATCTTTTTTTTTCTTTTTGAAATTAAAATAGCTATAAAAAAACATTAAAGTTAAAATAGCTCAATTAGCCTTAGAAAACATTAAAGATAAAATAGCTAAATTAGCCTCCCCCCATGCTTAAATGATGCATTGTCCTCAATGTAAGAATAGACAACTTATAGAAAAGTAGGGATAAGGTCGACTGCAGCTAGTTATTATGTTGAAGGATTCCTAGAGTTGGAAGGTCCGGGATTCTCACGGGAAGAATGCCTTTCAGAACGATGCAAGGCTCGAGAGGCAAGATGGTCCATGAAAGCCTCACTTAGAGGTTCGTAAAGAGCGGGATATTAAGCCGTGTAGAACTGACTCATACTTCGTTGGTAAGCCAATAACTCTTGCATCCCATCACAAACCTCCTCCAACTAATCATCTACCTGAGCCCTCCATCTAGGCCAATCATCATCTCCAACTTCATTACCATGACCCTCATCCATCTGCTCATCGGGATTCTCCTCACCTATATTCTTAATGATAACCTCAACCTCACCCAAGTAGGGTGCAACATCATGATCAACATGTATAAAGAAATCCGTGATTTCAAGACCATAGGGGAGTTCCCTGCCCTCGAACAAAGGAATTCTCAAGTAGTTCAACCCTTGTGGCCCATAGCACCAAAAATAGCTACCCGCAATGGTAGATTACGAAAGTCGCCCGATTTTCACCAATTTAGCCATATTATACGTTAGGTAGGTGGAATCTAATGGTGCAAGATTCCGAGGAGGTGAAATTCCCAAATGATCAGCTAACAAAGTAACCATGCCACCCATGCTAATATGACCACTAGTATTGCTTCGCACTTTTAAACAACTATCGATAAATATATAACCCCAATCACGAATGCCAACACCCGAAGGAGTCATGGCCCATAAGTATGACATAGTTACCTTTGGGACCTTAGTTTCCTCCCCTTGACACAGAATAGTAGAGAAGTGGGATCTATGGGATAACCTAAGGTAAGGGTGTGTGATTTTAAAGCTATGATCACCATGAGGATCCACCGTGCATCCTGTTATTGATTTCCGAAAATTCTGAGATGAAAATGAATAATAGGGATCCCAAATATTACCTACAGGGGGGTCATTCCAACCAAATGCATTTCAAATATCCTCATAGGGCATCACATAATTCTTATTATTAAGATTAAAAGAAATTTCTTTACGGTCCTTAAGCAATTCATAAGTGTACCTCACGTAGGTAGGCACCCTTTTCATCAAGAATCCCTTGATTCCTACTTTACGGAATAATTTCCTCATCACATCCTCCAAAACAAGTTCTTGCAAAGCTTCCATATCAAAGAATTTTGTGCATTACACCATTCGTTTCGGTTGTTGAAGTCGAACCCTTATAGCTTTTTCATTATTCGAGAGACGAATACTCGTGAAATCATTCGAATGGGGTAAATAGGAAGACTCACCTTCCCTTGAAGTACTACCAGGGTTTCTAGCCCTTGGCACCCTTGAGGTGGATGAAGTATGCCTCCTTTTGTTTCCTCTTTCCATGGTCTTAGAATGAAATGCTCAAACTATTCCTTCTCTCCCAAAAGACACAAGTTACTCACCAAACCTTCACACCACTTGAATGCTTCACCTTAGAATACCAAGTTGAAAATAAAGTAAAAAGGAATTAAATAGGTAAGATGGGATGGAAATGTGATTTGGAGTGGAGGGGGTGTAATTTGTGAGGAGAATTTGAGTGAAGAGTTGGGATGCAGGTTGAGAGAATAGGAAAGGGGTTAGGGTTTAAGAGAGATAAGTATGGAGTGTGGGAGGGAAATGGTGAGGGTGGGGTTTTAAGGGTGAATTTTTTTTTCATTTGGGGGGGTTTGCTAGGTGGGCTACTGGTAGCAGCTTGGGACCCGCTACCAGCGGTTCAGGCAAGGGGTGTAGGTGTAGGTGTGGGTTGCTGGAAGACCCTTTGGTAGCGGCTGCTGCAATGTCTCCCTTCTCCTCCTGCTTTTCTTCAATCTTTTTTTTTCTTTAGCTATGGTGTTGAATCCGAGGCATTCACCTACAAAAACACACATAAAGCAATACACAATTTAAATAAAAACATGAAAAATAAATGGGAATAAATAAAATTCCTCGGGTTGCCTCCCGATTAGCGCCATTATTTTATGTCATTGGCTCGACATAATGCCTTTTATTTCGTTACTCAATTGAAGGCATGTAGAGATCGATGCTCTCTAGATTCTCGACTTTAAACCCTTCGAAGTATGGTTTGAGACGTTGTCCATTCACCTTAAATACGTTATTGGTCTCAAAACTCCAAATTTCAACCGATCCATGTGGATATACCTTAATATCCTGAAATGGGCCCCCCAATGGGAACGGAGTTTACCAGGAAAAAGTCTAAGTCGAGATTGGTAAAGAAGGACTTTGTCGCCGATCTTAAACTCTTTTCTAGTAATCATTTTATCGTGCCATAACTTAGTCTTTGCCTTGTAGATATCAACATTTTCATAAGACTTAAGGCGAATCTCCTCTAGCTCTTGAAGTTGTAGTTTCCGATATTCACCGGCTTCATCCATGGTCATATTGGATGTTTTAACCGCACAATATGCTTTATGCTCAAGTTTAACCGGAAGATGGCAAGGTTTTCCAAACACAAGGCGATAGGGTGACATTCCGATAGGGGTCTTGTATGCGGTATGATATGCCCATAATGCATCCTCCAAACGTAAACTCCAATCCTTCCTATCCGGATTTACTATTTTCTAAAGAATTGATTACACCTCTCGATTGGACACCTCTTCTTGGCCATTGGTTTGTGGGTGATAAGCTATGGAGAGTTTATGTTGGACCGAATACTTCTTCAACAAAGCACTTACCAAAACTCGAGGAATTCCAAATCTAGAAAATATGTGAGACGTAATGAAACCTGAAACCACTTTAGAATCATTAATCCTAGTGGGTATTGCTTCTACCCACTTCAAAACATAATCACAAGAAAGAAGTATATATATATATATATATATATATATATATATATATATATATATATATATATATATATATATATATATATATATATATATATATATATATACATATAACCAAGAGAGTTAGGAAACGGTCCCATGAAATCGATTCCCCAAACATCAAATATCTCACAGTATAATAATGAAGATTGAGGCATTTCACTTTTTTGAGAGATATTACCTACTCTTTGACATTTATCACAAGATTTGCAAAATCCGTAGGAATCTCGAAACAAACTTGGCCAACCACAATTGAGTACCTTCCTCGCTGTTCGTTTGGAACCAAAATGTCCTCCACAAGAGTGAGAATGACAGAATGTAAGAATAGGTATAACCTTATTTTCGGGAATGCATCGGCAAATGATTTGATTGGAACAGAATTTCCATAAGTACGGATCATACCATGCATAATATTTCACATTATTGCGGAGCTTATCCTTTTGAAATTTCGAAAACCCTGGAGGAAATTTGTTAGAGATAAGAAAGTTTACTATATTAGCATACCATGGACGTAATTCCTTAATAGAGAATAGTGATTCATCAGGGAATTCACCATGGACTTAGTCTTGAGTTGGCGGTCAATCAATAATATGGGTTAAACGACTCAAATGATTAGCAACTAGATTCTCTGCGCCTATCTTATCCTTGATCTCTAATTCAAATTCACTCAAGAGTAGAATCCATTTAATCAATCTCGGTTTCGCTTCTTTCTTTGCCATTAAGTGATGAAGAGTTGCATAGTCAGTGTAAACAATTACTTTGGTACCAAGAAAATAGGATCTAAATTTCTCTAAAGCAAAAACTATAGCCAACATCTCCTTTTCTGTCGTAGTGTAGTTGCGTTAGGTTGCATTAAGTGTCATCGAGGCATAATAGATCACATGTGAAGCCTTCCCTACTTTTTGGCCTAGAATAGCTCCCACTGTATAATCCCTCGCGTCACACATTATCGCAAATGGTAAAGACCAATTCGGGGCCTGATTTATGGGTGTAGAGATGAGCTTGGCTTCCAATTCATCAAAGGCTTTCCTACAATCTCCATCAAAATCGAATTTTTTCTCTTTTTGTAGTAATTTTCACAACGCAGCTACAAGCTTCGAAAATCCTTCAATAAACCTACGATAGAAACCTACATGACCAAGAAAAGAACGCACTTCACGCATATTAGTAGGATAAGGAAGAGATTGAATGGTATCAATCTTCGCTTTATTAACCTCAATACCTTTAGAGGAGACCACGAGACCCAAAACAATGCCTTGGTCGACCATAAAATGACATTTTTCAGAATGAAGAACAAGGTTAGATTTAATGCAACGTTTAAGGACTAATGATAACCGATGCAAAAAACTATCAAATGAATCTCTATAAACAGTGAAATCATCCATTAATACCTCCATGAAGTGTTCAACAAATTCCAAAAATATGCTCATCATACATCTTTGAAAGGTTGCAAGAGCATTACACAATCCAAAGGGCATAGGTCGGTAAGTAAATGTGTCAAAGGGACATATAAAAGTAGTTTTCTCCAAATCTTCTGGTGTAATAGGTACTTGAAAGTACCCAGAATACCCATTAAGAAAACAATAAAAAGCTTTACCTGCTAGTCTTTCAATCATCTAATCAATAAAGGGTAGAGGGAAATGGTCCTTCCTTGTTAACGCATTCAACCTATGGTAATCAATGCATACTCGCCACCCATTTTGTAGTCGAGTAGGAACCATTTTACCATGTTGGTTCTCTACTACAGTCACTCCAGTTTTCTTTGGCACCACCTGCATAGGGCTCATCCATTTGCTATCTGAGATGGGATATATCATATCCACTTGCAGTAACTTAATGATCTCCTTCTTTACCACTTCCATCATCGGAGGATTCAAACGACATTGAGGTTGTCTCACAGGTTTGGCATCATCTTCTAGCAAAATACGATGCATGAATGTGGATGGTCTTAACCTTTATTATCTGCAATAGTCCGTCCAATAGCCAATTTATACTCTTTAAGTACTAACACCAACTTTTCCTCTTGCTCCTTGGTCAATTTGTTCGAAATAATAATAGGGAGAGTATTATTTCCACCAAGGAACACATATTTCAAATGATAAGGAAGTAGTTTGAGTTCCACCTAAGGTGCCTGTAAAACATATGGTGAAATTTTCTCCACAGGCAATGTTAGTGGGATGGGTGTTGAACCTGGTGGTATAAGTGGAAACTAGTTAAATGACAAATCAATGAAAAGAGCACTCTTGGTTGGTTGAAATCCACTTATGAACTACAAGTTAATCATAGAAGTCTCCTCAATTAACACCATTGAACACCATGTTGTAGAATTCCAAAATTCTATATTCTCATGAATTAGCTAGAAATAACAAAGCGTTACTTTCTAACCCTTTCTAGTGAACAACTCAAGATAAGCACTCTAAATCATTCACAAGAAGCAATCAAGCAAAGAAATCAACAAGGATTGATGAAATTAACACAAGCGGTCTAATTTCCTCAATAATACTATTCTCCCTTCAAGTTATCAATCATAAAGCATGCATTAATAACCTAAAGTCACTACTTTGGTAAGATTAAATAGATGCAAGCGAATCCAAATAACCAAACCTAGTATTTGATTCAAGCAAATCATGAAATAACACAAGAGAATAGTAAACATTCAATATATATTAATAAAAGAGAAATCTCATAACTTACAGTCAAAAGCTTCAATCTTTAACCAAGAATATAGATTAGGCTTCCATAGAGTTCTTATTAAACCAAAGAACAAAGAGGAAAATTAAACCTAAGCTTTTTCTCCAATCTCCAAAGTGTGTTTAAAACCCTATTATTTATAGGTACCTCCCCTAACTAACCTAAACTACAGATGCCTAACCTAAGACGGCCCAAAACAAGAGTTTACTTAATTAAAATGCCGCTAGAAAACACTGAAGTTGCGAATTTCTAGAAGACCCGCTGCCAGCTGCTATTTAGCCACTGGCAGCGGCTAAGGCAGCATCCTTCTTCTCTTGCTTGCTGTAAGTGTCGCTGCTAGCTGCCCCTTTGCCTCTGGTAGCGGCTCTAGCAGCTTGTACTGATATTCATCATTCCTCCAAGTTCAACATGTCGTTTCAACTCTATAATTTCCCTTAAATTGCACACAAGTGAGTTGAAATGGCTAAGACTTATAAAAACCAATAAAACTCCATGAAGAACATTAAAAAAAATCCTAAAAAACCTCTATCAACACATTAAAAGAAGACTTATCAGTCATTAATACTCTGCTAGTTCTGCAATTAATTTGGTTGCATCCCCTGGAGTTTTGTTCACTAGACATCCTCCACTAGCTGCATTTACCATTCTCAAGTCATCATCGGTTAGGCCTCCATAGAAATATAGAATAAGGTCTTGATTAGAGTATCCATGATAGGGACACCTAGCACAAAGTCTCTTGAATCTCTCCCAATACTCATATAAGGATTCATCTTCCTTTTGATCCACATTACTAATAGCTTTCTTGAGACTTGCAGATATAGTGGCTGGGTAGTATTTCTCAAGGAAACACCTTTTTAGATCTGCCCATGTTGTTATACTACCAGGAGGAAGATAATAAAACCAATCCTTAACTGTATCTTTTAGAGAAAAAGGAAAAGTTCTTAGTTGTATCTGATCATCAATCATCCACTTGGTTTCATACTTATATATACCACATGAATTTCAGCCAGGTGCTTATTAAGATCTTCACCTTTCATACCATGAAATGCCGGTAACAGATGGATTAAACCAAATTTAATCTCAACATTTGAACCTTCTCCCAACTCTGGATATATAATGTATAATGGTTGTTGGTTTAAATTAGGCACTGTGAGTTCTCTTAATGTTTGGTGTTCTGCCATCTTCTCCTCTTCTTGATTGTCAAAAGTGGAAGGTTATTCGCTAGACTTTGTTCTTGCCTTGTTTCGCAACCGGGAAAGAACTCTTTTAATTTTCGGATTTAATTGTACAACTTCTTTGTTAGCAGAACGAGTACTTATCATAAAACAAGAAGATCAAAACAAAGAAAATAATCAAACGCAATACTAAAATGAATTCTACAAGATTAAACAATTAAAAAGCAACGCCCTTTCCTGGCAACGGCGCCAAAATTTGGTGAGACTTGTCGTATGCTACCAAAAAAAATAAAAACTTATCTAACTTCAAATGAATGTATTTAGGAAAGTCAAGTTCGTATCCACAGAGAAGAGCTACGTAATAACTGAAAATCTATGTAAAATTATCTTAGCAAAGCAATAAACTAAAGAAATATGGGGGTTTGCAATAACAAGATAGACTTAATAACCTAATAAGAACCGAAACTAATCGAATGACAAATCAGTGAGAAGAGTAATCTTGGTTAGTCGAAATTCACTTATGAACTACAAGTTAATCATAAAAGTCTCCTCAATTAACACCATTGAACACCTTGTTGTAGAATTCCTAAATTCTATGTTCTCATGAAATAGCCAGTTTTGAGAAAGCGTTCCTTCCTAACCCTTTCCAGTGAACAACTCAAGACAAGCACTCTAAATCATTCACAAGAAGCAATCAAACTGAGAAATCAATAAGGATTGAAGAAATCAATACAAGCGGTCTAATTTCTTCAATAATACTGTTCTCCCTTCAAATTATTAATCACAAAGCATGCATTAACAACCTAAAGTTAGTACTTTGGTAAGATTAACTAGATGTAAGCGAATCCAAATAACCAAACCTAGTAATTGATTCAAGCAAATCGTAAAATAACACAAGAGAATAGTAAACATTCAATATATATGAATAGAAGAGAAATCTCACAACTTACAGTCAAAAGCTTTAATCTTTAACCAAGAACATATAAATTAAGCTTCCATAGAGTTTTTGTCCACCAAAGAGCAAAGAAGAAATTCAAACTAAAGCTTTCTCTAAATTCTAAAAAGTACCCCTAAAACCCTAGATTACAATCATTATTTATAGGTACCTCCCTTAACTAACCTAAACTATAGATACCTAACCTAAGACAGCCAAAACAAGAGTTTACTTAATGAAAATGCCGCTGGAAAGCACTGAAGTTGCATTTTTCTGGAAGACCCATTGCCAGCTGCTATTTAGCCGCTGGTAGCAGCTCAGGCAGCCCTCTTCAGTCCTTGTTGCTATAGATGCTGCTGGTAGCTGCTCAATTGTCTTTAGTAGCGGATCTGGCAGCAATGTGTTGATATTCCTCATCAAATGCTTTCTCGCTCAAAGGTGAAACGTTCTTCGTTATTCCTCCAAGTTCAACATGTCATTTCACTTTGTAATCTTCTTTAATTGCACCCAAATGAGTTGAAATGGAACTTCCAAAAACCAATAAAACTCTATGAAGAACATCAAATACCATTCTAAAACACCTCTATCAACACATTAAAAGATGATATGTCAATGTTGTACTTCCTGAGGGGGCATTATCTCATGTCTCTCATCTTTGCTATTGAACGCTTAAGGAAAAGTACTCGTTTAGCTTGGTATAATTTGATAAGTGCCCATTATACTTATAAATATATAATCATTTAGGTCTTCTTACATATTGTTTATTTCATTTTAGTTTATTTTTGAGTGAAATATGCTATTTGTTATCATATGAGGCATTCACGGGTTTTTGTAATGTTTGAGTCTTTTTTTACAAAACCGAAGGAATCACTATTTTATTGGATGAGTTCAAGAGACAAGGAATCAAGCTCACACTAAATGCAGAACATAACCCTAAGAGAACCCAAACATAGGATAAAGTAAAGAGGCAAAATTAGAGTTAAAAGTAAGAAGACTCGGTCAAGTGTGTAGAGGACTCAACCAAGTGGAAGTGAAAAATTGAGCAGAAAGTGGCTTACGGATGAAAAAGTAAAGAAAAAAAGACACTTAATCAACTTTATGGAGTACTAAATCAAGTTCTTCTCCAGCAACCAATTCTAAACTGATTCAAAAACCTAAAGAAAGAAACATGATCGAGTTCCTTAATCTTGGTCCATTTTTCATCGACTATTCTATTAAAGACCAAACTCCTTGTATGTATATCTAGGTTATTTTGCATGGTATTAGAGAGCTTCAACTAGGTTTATATTAGGCTTTGTAGTAGGCTATCATTATGTTATATTATAGTAGTCATTAGTTTTAATTAGATTTCATAACACTCTCTTGAATTCTCTCTAGATTTGTTGCTTTGTTCTTAGTTTTATACTAAAGCTTTTGGATTGCAACTCTAGCATTATGGTCAACAATCAGTTGGTTTTATATTTAGTATATTATTGGTTTGGTATTGTTTCTTTATTGCTTTAATATAGTTTCTATTATAAATCATGGCTTTTATTTTTCCTTGTATTAGTTTATAGTCAATATGTGTGAGTAGTCTGTTAATCTAGGATCCCAATGAACCCTAGTATGGATTAGGTATTGATAAATCTTGAGACCTAAATATAAATACATAAAAATATTTCACTTAGTTTTTGATTGGCTATAATTCCATTAAAAGAATAGACATAGTTGATTAATGGCATGGATTAAGTTTACGAGGATACTCGGTTCATAATCTACATTAGAATCACTAGTTAAGGTGTAATTGATGATCATAAAAGAAGACGTCATGACAATTAGGACTTATAGGATGATGTGTTTAATGTCTTGCTATCACATGAATCAATAATAGTAGGTTGAATTACTTTAGGAGAAATGATAATTAAGATAGATCCTTTGTATATTTTATGGTGCATTCATCCTAGGAAATACTTTATGTATTAAATTCGTAGAATTAGAATAGAAATCTATATATAAGTCATATTAGTAGGGATATGTTGTCCTAGAAATTTGTCATATATTGGTACGTAGTTTAGCTATAATTCGTGTCCTAGTTCAGTTTAGCCTAGTCATTAGTTAGAAAAGGCCTTCCTTATTTGTGACATTCCTAATAGAAGTTAGACCTAGAATATATAGCATTCGAGCCCAGTAGTCTCTTATAGTTATAAAGCATTGTAATTGCATCATGCATAGGAATTATCTCTATCACAACTATATAAACATAAAAACAAAAACTAAGTAGGAATTGAGTGTGAATGTTATGTGTGGAAAGTTATGAAGAATCAACTTTTCTTCAAGAGCTTGCCAACTTGAAATTATAGAGTGGGTAAGACGCTCATAAGAGCATCTCCGTCATAGTTTTCACCACTATCAAGGTTATCATTTCCTTTGAGTTCTCTAGAGATCTACTTATTGTCTTTTGTAATTTCAAGCGCTAATCAAGTTACCCATCTCTTGGCGGCGGTGAACATAATTATTAAGTCTCTTAAAGGGATGAACTTTTGTCTAGTGTAGGTCAAAATTTCCTAATTCTCTAGTGAATTTGGCAAAGAAAAATTGAAGAAATAGACCCCCAACTCACCAATAGTGGACAATACTTTGATTTGGTCTCCAAAAACAAGCTAAAGGGGATAATTAACTTTTCTAAAACATTTTTAGCAATTGACATCCCCAAATTCAAAAAAATTGGTGATCCTTAAAACCATCTGCGAAACTTCATTGCTATTATAGCCATTAAGGGAGTAGATCCTCAAGGATTCCTAGAATCTTCCCCATGTCCCTTGAGTTGATCGTTCAAAAATAGTCCTATTCCATCAAGGATAAAGATACTCTGGAACTTAGGAGTATGTCTTCCAATGCATTTATGATACAATACCAACAGAATGTTCAGTTATAGATTATCAAGAGCTAGAGGTCTTCTACAAAGGGGTTAGCAAAGGGTTCACGACCAACTTGAATCACAATAGAGAAATATCCTCTTAAATGGTCACTTGGCCCCTAGAAAAGAAGCAAGTGAATAATTTCATCTCTATTTACATAAGTACGAAGACCATATGAAGTACTTGAGACTAAAATCCTTCAAGCATGTCTACAACACAATCACAAAAATTAAGGTTAATTTAATGAAGAACATGATAAGTCCCAATTATATATATATTATAAGGATATATTAGAATCATTTTTATGTATTTTAGATTATTTTAGGTTTGTTTTATTTAAATTCTACTCATTTACTTACATATGATGCGTCTAAGGGTTTTCATAGTTTTTGTTATATTTTTCAAGATTTCTATGATCTAGAGGAATAATATGAGTTTAAGATCTCAAGGAGGGATTCTATTGAGTCTTGATAGTCACTATGAAGAAACAAAAAGCTATGAGATGTGGTTAATCTATAGCTAATTCACCAATAAATCAAAGGAGTTGAATAGAAGAAGATGAGCCTAAAGTAGGGAGACTCAATCGAGTATTGTATAGGACTCGACCGAGTGCAAGCAAAGAATTCAGCAAGATAAAGCCCTCTAGTGAAAAAGTGAAGAAAAAATAGCACTCAATCGAGTGTGTAGAGCACTTGATCGAGTCGTTGCTAGAAGTACCAAATCTACTCTTTGCTCAGTTCTAACTAAACGAGAGGGACTCAATCGAGTGTTTGCAGCCCTCGATCGAGTCCATTTTACTAGCCGATTTCCTACACTTTCCTTAATCAAGCCCAAATACATATGTATATATTAGATGTATTTCTATGTTTTAAATGATGGCATACATTAGGTAAGTTTCTCTCTAGTATCTAATTTCCTTTGAACCACTTTGGACTTCCAACACACTTTAACCTTTCTAGATTGCAAATTTTCAATTTATTTCCTATATATTTGAAGTACTTGTTCTATATTTTGCCTTTTATTTTATTTTGTGTTATTAATCATTTATATCTTTATTATCTACTTTGTTTTTATGTCAATAATGTGTGAGTAATTCCATAATCTAGGCTGTTAATTCATAAATCAATTACTTTAATCTATGATTGGCTTTAACATTATTAAAAGACTACATGTAGGTTATTAATTACATGGATTAAGTTCAACGATAAAAGTTGGTTCATAATCTAAATTAGAACCATATGTTAAGGTGTGAGTGTTGATTATGAAAGTAGACGTCATGAACATTAGACTGTGTAAATAATGTATTATATGTCTATTTATTGCATGATTCCATGAAAGTAGGCTTAATTATATTAGAAGAAAGCTATCGATACTCAAGAGAGATCTTTAGTATTATTTAGGTTCTACTCGTCTTAGAAATTATGTTATGAATTGAATTTAAGGGATATAATGTGTAATCTATATCTACCCATATTAGCAAGGATTTATTGTCCTTGATAATTTTCTTATATTGATCTCAGTCATAACATAATTTGTGTTTTAGCATAGCTTAGTTTAGAAATCCTCTTATTCGTGACCTTACCTCATAGAAATAGAAACTGTATATAACCAAATCATCTAATAGTATATTGGGATTTTCACACTACTTTTCAAACTAAAATATTTTAGGTAGATATGAATTTTTGATAGGGTAGTGACAGCACCGTCAAAATTTGGCGCCATTGCCAACGACTAATGGTTTTTATTTTGTTATTTTAGTTTTAGTTTTTAATTAGGATTTTATCATTTACTTAGGTTTCTTTAGATATTTTATTATCTATTTAATCCTTAGTTTTCTAATCTTTCTTTGTGCTTGCACACTTGAAGTACAGGTTCTAAAGAGCTAATATCTCTAGATCTCAAGATTGAGAACACTGCAAAGAAGCAAAGGAAGCAGAAGAAAAGGACAAAGAAGGCGAATAATATGGCTAAGAATCCACCTTAGAAAATACTCTTTGAGTATGGCATCCCCGATCCTCCCATGATTCTCGGGCGTAGGTTACAGCAACAAATTTTGAACTGAAGCCCGCTTTTATTCAATTTATCTCTAGTGATTTGTTTGTAGGGGTCCTCACCAAATTCCTCATTTCATATATCAAGAGATTCCTTGAAAAATGTTACACTATGAAAATGAAGGATTGCTAGAAAGATGTAGTGAAACTAAGGTTGTTTTCTTTTTCCTTGAGGGATAGAGTACGCGAATGGCTGAGAGATGAAGGATGAAGGTCTAAGTACATATAATACATTGGCTATAGGATTGCTCATGAAGTTTTAGGACCAGGATAAAACAACTAAGCAGAGGGTCGAGATAAATAATTTTTAGAGGTTATATAATGAGTCTCTCAATGCGATATGAAGGAGGTTTAAGAGGATTCTCAAGCATTATCCCCATCATGGGTTACTAGATTGGCTTTTACATTAATGCATCTTTAAGGGGTAACATCCAGATAAATGATGCTTAGGGTACCTTGTCATTGATAGAAAAGATGGCTGCTACTAGTACTTGACATTCTTTGAGAGTAGAGCATAGGAAAAAGTCATCTTCTTCAGCTATAAATTTCAATATCACAAGACTAATAGCTTCCATGAAAGCTCTCTTTGATATCTTGGGAAAGATACGTGGGAAGTCTGCTATGGTTGCATCTTGTGAGGTTTCTAGTATTTTAGGGCATGATGTGAGCTAGTGCCAATACACTGTGGGCTTCCTAGGTAATGACTAGGTGAATGCCATCAATAACCACCAAAAGAGGTTGTTTTACCCTTTTTTGAACACCTATAATCAAGGTTGGAAGCAACATCCGAACCTCTCCTACAAGAATAACCAAAATTTGTTGAAATCGACCTAAAAGAAAGCCTTGCAATATAACAACTATAACAAACCACAAGGATCACCCGATTTTAATAGAATACCCCCATTCAAACCACTTTGTTTTCAACAACCCCATGTTCCCCAAAAGTCTAATGTGGAGGTTATGATGGAAACTTTCATCGCCTCATTGAGCTAGCACAATAGTAAACTAGAGAAATAAAATTATGAACTTAAGACTTAAACTAAGATACTAGGAATTAACTCAATAGGTTATTCACCTCTCAAAGGTTATAAGACGGTTCTTAGAAACACTAAAACTTCTCCTAAGGAACAAATAAATGCAATTACTATGAGGAGTTGTAAGAAATTGGTAGATCATTCAATGAGAGTTATGACAACTTTAGAAGAGGTTAAAGTCAAGGAGGTTGTTGCTGATGATACTAAAGAAGGGACGAAGTAACTTCCTCATACTCTTGTGGAACCATATAAGTCACATGCTTCTTTCCCATAAAGATTAGCTTAAGCAAAGCTTGAAAAGAAGTCCGGGAGATGTGATTAAACGTTACATTCCTCGACGTCATTTCCGAGATACCCTTGTATGCTAAGTTTTTGAAGGAGATGTTGTCGAGAAAGAGGAAGGTTAAGGATGATGTGACACTACCACTATTCAGCATATCCTTCCTACAAAGCATGGTGATCCGGGAAGCTACTTCATTCTAGTCATATTGGGTAATATAAAGATAAAAAAATGCTTTATGTGATCTTAGAGCTAGAGTAAATCTTATGCCTTTTTCCCTGTATAAGAAACTCTATATGAGAAAATTAAAACCCACTCACACCTCTCTTTAGCTAGCAGACATGACTTTAAAGTCTCCAATGGGCACAATAGTAAATGTTCCTTTATGAATGGGGAAGTTCTATATACCATGTGACTTCAAGATAATGGAGATGAAAGAAGATGCCCGGGTTTCTATTATTCAAGAAGACCATTCTTGGCTCTAGCATGTGCCAGAATAGATATAAAAAATGGTAATATCACCTTCGATGTTAGGGATGAGAAGGTGGAATATACTTTAGCTTGTTTGGTAGATACGCTACCCATGAGCACAACAGTTTACAGGGTGGATCCAAGTAATAATCCCCTGTTAACTGAGAAGAAGGAACCAAGAAACAATCTCTTGGGAAGTATGAAGGATGTTGAGGTAATAAGTGAGTTGGGATTACCTGGTGATCCCAAGTCCATGACTTCTCCACCTTAGGTAGACCTAGGTTGAAATTATTCTACGAGAAGTTGAAATCAAGATTGTTTGGGCCATTTTGAGTGTAAAATGTCTTCCCTTATGGTTTAGTGGACATTAGGAGTAAGATTGTAGGGTCTTTCATGGTGAATGATCAATATCACACTAAAGACCCTATCCATGGAAAGGCTAGCCTTATTTCAAATCCATCATGAAAAACTGAAAATCAAGGGGGTTTAGCTTAAGACCCAAAAAGAAGTGTTTATTGGGTGGAAACCCAATTTTATCATCTTTCTCTTTTAATTTTTCTATTTTTGTTCTATTTTTATTAGCTATTTGTTGTGATTTATGATTTTATTTTTATTTTATGTTTATTTTGTAGGTTTTGGTTATGCCAATCATTAGGAAGGTAGCATTAAATATCTTGTGTCTATTGGATTACATTTGGGGTTTTAAGGAAGAGTACACGTACATGCGATATTCAAAGGACTGGTAAAAAGTTGTTGATAAGTCGCAGGTTATAGAGACTCAATCGAGTGTGCAAAGCACTTAATCAAGTCTCCTAAAAATCCTTCACTTTTCCCATTATGACAAAATTTGACCATTTACTCAAAATTGAAGACACTCGATCGAGTGTGTAAAGCACTTGATCGAGTCCCTTCCAGAATACTAGCGTTTGTCAGTTTTCCAGAACAAAAGGAGACATGATCTCAGTACTAGAGTTGATCGAGTGTGCAGAACACTTGATTGAGTCCCCTTCCCCTAAAATGTTATAAACTCTGGGAGACCCCAAGTTTTTCACAATCTTGTGTTTTGCTTTCTTGCTCCACGCACTTCCCTCTTCTCACCAACATCAATCTTTCTCTTAATCTTCAATGCCCCTCCATAAAACACCCATAAATAATTAAATCCTACACTCCTTATCCATCTAAAACCAAAACAACACCCAAATTCATCCTTCAACCCATTAAAACCTATAAACCCCAAGTTTTCCAATTAATTTGGAGGTTTTGAATTTGGTGCTTTTTCTTGCAAATTGGCTAGATTTGAGGTATGTATGCATACTTTTCAAGGTGTCTATAAGAATTATTTATACAAATTTTTCTTATATTACAATTGGTACATTCTAACCCTCCCTCTTTCCTTTATTTACATATTTTCCTGCATTTTTATGGTATTGATTATATTCTTTATTGAAATTTTATTGTATAGGTTAGATTATAGCACTCTTTTTCTATTTTGGATATTGGATTTAGTTAAAGTTCTAGTAGGTGTTTAATTATAGTTGAGCTTATGTTGAAGCTTGTTGGAGTTGAAACCCTTTACCTTTACCCTTTCCCTTGTTGTTCCTTTGACCTATCTTAGACAATTCCACCACGTAGGAACATCCTCAAGATCACATCCACCTGAAGACTAAGGAACCCTCCCCCCTAGCAGTACAAGCACCCATTGTTCAAACCTATGGGATAGACTTTGGGGTGGAATAGCCAAATAAACCTCATCCCTACATTTTTCTACGACCATTCAACCACGAGGGCCTTTGGGGTGGATACAGTGGTTCATGAAATATTTTATAGGTTTGAGTGGGAGTCCCTACTTGACTTACGCACACCACTTATAGGAATCTAACCTTAGCAATCCTCTCAACTTTAAATATAAACTTTAGTGCCACTGAATATACCCCAACTAAGATTTGTTTTTTTTAAATGTTTCAGCACTAGAATGCAATTTACTCTTGAGGATATCCATGAGGTTTTAGGCTCTTCCTTCAATTGATTGCTAACTCCTCATTACCTTAGGCAGGCCTTCTGGAGGGAAATTAGTGGGATCACTAACTACGACCCTAATAGGTCTAAGTTTACATAGATTATACACCCGATAGTTAAGTAGCTTATAGGGTCTTAGCTTAGACCCTATTTTCAAAAGATAATGTGGGTAGTGTTTGTTTGTCTAGTTATCCTTACTTTCTATGGAATATGTTTTCTAATGAGTCAAGGCCCATTGTCAGGGTAGAGAGCTCATAGGTCTTAGAATTTTGTGTCCAACATCCTGGCTTATGGAGTACCTAGCCTAGTTAGCCGAGGGTTCTACAAAGATAGCTATAGGTGGTCTTCTAACCTTACTTACGCTTTCTAATGAAATAAATCTTTCATATTGTGTACCCTATAAGGTGTCAAGTTTTATGTGCATCACCATGTATAGTATGTAGTCCATGTAGTGGATTCAACCATAGAAGTCAAAAGTAAAGGTAAAATGGGTAAGCCTCTCTTGAATATTGTGGCCCCCTACACTCTTTTTCCCCAAGCACAACCCCCACCTCTAGGAGGAGCATAAACTTGGATACTGCATCTTGATTTCCAGTGGCCTCCCCCAATGGCTAATGGTGTTCCACTTCCCCTAGAGGAAGGGAATTAAGATCAAAAGGCCATAACACATATGGAAGAGGACGTCCCAAACTTGGTAGAGAATATAGCACCGAGTAGTTAGTCCTTCACTTTAGAGGCTCAGATAGCGGCCCTACAGCATGCCATTGATATTCTATTGACCAATTTTGTGCGTATGATGGATGGATACGCCGAGATATGTGCATCATATCAGTTCATGAGCACATCAATCTACGATATTAGGACTAATTACCACGCAATAAAAGAGTCCTATCAAGCCATGTCTGCAAATTATGATATAATAATGACTGATTACTACGCTATGTAGACGAGCTTCCACATGATGAGTGAGGAGATGCATGAGTACTTTAGGGGTGGACCTAGTTCCTCCCCCCGGTACGATTTCCCCCCTCTTTCTATTTAGCATTAGTTTTTGCATCCTTTCTTTCTTAGCTTACCTGAAATATCTTGCGCTTGCACTAAGGACATTGCAAGCTTTAGCTTGGGGGGAGAGGTTATTTATCATGCATAACCCTCAGCATACATTCTTAGTTTCACTTTTCAGTTTTTTCTTAGTATAGAGCATTACATTTTATACTTATTTCATTTATTATGTGAATAAGTTTTCAATGAGGATAAATACAAATACATATGCTTTTAATTTTTTTTCATACGTTATATTCTATAGGTTTTTAAAAATCATGACATTGACAATTGTTTAGAACTACCCTATTTATCTCCCTATTGTATATGTGTCTCATCCTATACTATAGACTTATGATTACTGTGAGGACTTGAGCCTTAGACAGATGGCATTATTTCAATGTTTTTCTTTTCATGTTTGTTACACTTCTCCCTCTGTGAGATCTATTTTTTTTATTTGCTTATTAGCTTTTCGAGACTCTTTGGTGTAGCTTATTAGAATGATTGAAAACTCCCTTAGAATTTAAAAACATTTTTCTCAGTACTTAATATTATATTTTCATAAATTATTTTTCATTTTCATTTACTCTTAGGATGAAACTCATTGACATTTATTTATACAAAATATTAAAAAGTCTTAGAGCCTTTTTGATAGCTTTATTTTAAAGGAGTGATATCCATTAGGCCAGCACCTCTCGGAACAAATCGCGTGTGTATATATATAGATATCTATAGAGAGAGAAGGAGAGAGAGATAGTGGGAGGGAGGGAGAAAGAGAGGGTGAGAGAGGAAGAGAGAGAGAGAGTTCAACGACTCTTACACTAATTTGGAAGCAACTAGATGAGAAGAAGAGAAGAATAAAAGAAAAAAAAAAAGAAAAAAGGAAGAAAAAAATAATAATAAAATTTTGTTGGAAAATTTTCAGAAAAGATTTTGCTCACCGTAAAACGAGCAAAAGAAGTGAATACACCGGATATGAGTCAAGGGGAGGCAAAGATCAATGTTTTGAGAAGAGAAGAAAGAAAGAAAAAAAGAAAAAAAGGTAGAAAATATAATAATAAAATTTTGTTGGAGAAGTTTCTGAAAAAGATTTTGCTCATCCTAAAACAAGCAAAAGAAGTGAATACACTAGATATCAATCAAGGGGAAGCAAAGATCAAAGTTTTGAGAAGAAGAAGCTAAATTTGGAGGATTGGGAGGCTAAAAGTATGGTTTGTACGTGTACATCATGTAGTAGTGGATTTTTAATTAGGTTTTTTAACACCATTTTCCTAAATAGCATCGCCTTAACTTATCTAACCAAACCTACTATATTTAGAGAGTCATGACCTTATGGAGTTATCATCATATCTAGTAGTAGAGAAAGACAAGCATATAAGCCTAAAGAGGGTGATCTTATAGAGTTGATGTATTACTAGGTTGAGATAAATTTTAACTCGATAAACACATGAGTGGCTTATTTCCCTATTCATACCTAAAGTGAGAAGTTTATAGTATATGAAAGAGACTAGCTTGGGGGAGTACATAGTCATACTTCTCAATAAACAAAAGTTCATAGATTTTATGTAACTCCTGTATGCACTAAATTTTGTTTTGAAATATACTTTTAACATATAGTTTTATAAAATTAAGGGATGTGTATTTCCTACGAGAATATACTTTAAACGCTTGGGGACAAGCATTTATTTAGCTTGGGGAAATTTGATAAGTCCTAATTATATATATGATTTAAGGTTATATTTGGATAATTTTCATGTATTTTAGATGCGTTTTAGGTTAGTTGTAGTTAGATTCTACTCATTTACTTACATATGATGGGTTCATGGGTTCTTATAATGGTTGTTATATTTATTAGGATTTATGAGATCTAGTGGAATGAGACGAGTTTAAGATCTCGTGGAGGAATTTTATTGAGTCCTGGGAATCACTGTGAAGTAATACAATGCTACAAGAAGTGCTTAATCAATAGAAAATTCACTAATGAAGCAAAGAAGTTGACTAGAAGATACACAAGCCTAAAGCAGGGATACTAGATCGAGTATTGCAAAAGAATCGACGGAGAACAAGCAAGGAATTTAGAATAACAAAGCCCTTAGGTGAAAAAGTGAAGAAAATTGAGCACTCAATCGAGTGTGTAAAGCGCTCGATTAAGTCCCTACTAGAAGTGCCAGATATTCTCTTTGCACAGTAATTACGAAGCGAGGATAGACTTAATGAAGTGTGTAGAGCACTCGATCGAGTCTAATTTATTGGTTAATTTTATGCACTTTCCTTAATCAAGCCTAGATGCATATGTATATATATAAAATGTTTTTCTAGGTTTTAAAGGACGATATACATTAGGGTTTATTAAGTTTTCTTAATTTTTCTCTTAAATTTGTCTCTAGTTTCCTAATTTTCTTTGAAGTACTTTGGACTTTCGGTAAACTTTAACCTTTGTAAACTAGAAATTTTTAGTTAATTTTCTATATAGTTTCAGTACTTGTTCTCTAGATTGCCTTTTAGTTATTTGCTGTTATTAATCATGTTTGTCTTTATTATCTAGTTTGTTTTTATGTCAATAATGTGTGAGTAATTACCTAATCTAGGATCTCAATGAACTCTAGTATGGGTTAGGTATAGATAAACCCCCAAACCCAAAATCTCAATGCATGAATTAATTAATTTAATCTATGACTGGTTTTAACATCATTAAAATACTAGATGCAGTTAATTAATGACATGGATTAAGTTCAATGATGAAAGTCGGTTCATAATATGAATTAGAATCATAGGTTAAGGTATGAGTGTTAATCACGAAAGTAGACATCACGAACATTAAGACTATTTGAGTGTTGTGTTTCATGTCTTTCTATAGCATGATTTCACGAAAGTTGGTTTAGTTACATTAGGAGGATGATAGTGATACTCAAAAAATTATAGTATTATTTAAGGCGCATTCATCTTAGGAATTCTTTTTTGAATTGAATTTGAGGGATCAAGTGTGTAATCTATATCTATCCATATTAGCGAGGATTTGTTGTCCTAGAGGCTTTATATTATATTGATATTAGTCTTAGTGTAATTCAATTTTCTAGCATAGCTTAGTTTAGAAACCCTATTATTTGTGAATTAACCTAATTTAAATACAAACCATGGATAACTATATCATCTAATAGTCTCTTGGGATTATTTACACTACTTACTTGAACTAAATAATTTAGGTAGCTAGGTATTTTTGATAGGGTTGTGATAGCCCCGATAAAACATAACCGGTCGAGGCATTAAGATTTGAATAAGAAAGATACCTAAATTGTATACAAAAGCAATTAGTGAAATTAATTTTATTGAGGCTCCTAGGCCACTGAATAATTTCCAAAGCAACAATAACAACAAAAATGGAGGTTTCTAGAATCATTCCTAAAGAGTTTTGATAAGTCCCAATTATACTTATAAATGTATGGTACTTTAAGTCTTTTTGCATATAGTTATTTGCATTTTAGTTCACTATTAGTGAAATTCTTTTCATTTTTTATCATACGATGTATTCATGGGGTTTTATAGTGTTTGTGTCGTTTTTCAGGATTCTTAAGGACTCATGTCATGGGTAGAGTTCAAGATCTATGCACAAGATCTTACGATTCGGATAAAGAACAAGAAACTATGGGAAAACAAAAAAAGGATGAAGCAAATGAATAGAATAGGAATCAAAATTAAGAGGACTCGGTTGAGTATGTAGAGGACTTAACCGAGTGTGAGCATTAGAACATGCAGAAAGTGGTTCCAGATTAAAAAGTAAAAAATGGAAGGACACTTAAGAGAATATGCATAGCACTCGATTAGGTCCCTTCTCGTTCAGCCAGTTCTAACCTACTCTAAA
Organism: Dysphania ambrosioides; assembly: GCA_026401315.1. Taxonomy (NCBI): domain Eukaryota; kingdom Viridiplantae; phylum Streptophyta; class Magnoliopsida; order Caryophyllales; family Amaranthaceae; genus Dysphania; species Dysphania ambrosioides. The sequence goes on along the minus strand of CM048668.1, from coordinate 5,707,176 downwards.
ATTTAAATAAAGAACACACACTCAATCGAGTGCCTTCTGCACTCAATCGAGTGCCTTAGTTTTGGGCCATTTTTCTGCACGTCTTTTATTAAAGCCCAAACTCCTTGTATATATATTTATCTCTTTTCTAGGTTATTATGGACGATTATGAGAGGCTAGATAGCAGTATTGCTTTAGGTTTTCATTAGTTTTCATTAGATTCTCTCAAACTCTCTAGATTTTATTTTATTGTCTAGTTTTCCAATGAAGCATTGGACTTACAGCATTTAGCCTTGTGGACAAGAAACTTGGTTTGTTTTTTATTTAGTAATTCTAGTTCTTTATTCTCTTAAAACTCTTTAGCATTATTTTTCGTATTAATCATGTTTATTATTATTTATTTTGTTATTTTTACATTTAATATGGGTGAGTTGTTCATTAGTCTAGGATCCCGATGAACACTAATATAGGTTAGGAATAGATGAATCTCGAAACCTGAATGCAAATGTATTAGAATGATTATTTTAATCTTTAATTGGATTTAACAGAATTAAAAGGTTAGATATAGTTGATTAATGGCATGGATTAAGTTCATGGCGGGAGTCGATTCATAATCTGAATTAGAATCATAGGTTTAGGTATGATTGATGATCACAAAAGTAGATTGATGTGCTCATTTTAGAGCACGTTTACAACCCCATTTTAGTGTCGAGTCTTGCGATTATAGATAGATTTTATGCATATTACATTTGGTTTTACCTTGATCTTGTCCTCGAGCTGTTTTTAGGTCATTTCAGGTACTTTCGATGATTTCAAGGTAAAATGTGACATGTTTGAGGCCTTGACACTCTTATCAAGAGTTTAGATGAGCGTATCATAGCTTGGGCACGCGTTCTAAGTTACTCTTGAAGATCCCACAACTCCAAAAGTCATTAGACACTTCAAAGAAGCTGTTAAGCAAGGTTCAGGTTCATATTCGACCGAATCTGACATCCATTCGGTCGAATGAAAGACAAGAACTCAAGCATATAACTCAAGCACTCGGGAATAGCCGAATGAACTCCCATTTGGCCGAATCAAGGTCCATTTGGCCTAATGGTTGCTCTCCTTTGGTCGAATGGTGGACAGATACTAAAAAGTCGAAGCATCTGTTATGGGCGAATGACTAGACCATTCGGCCGAATGGTCCCTCATTTGGCCGAATCTTCCCCCCATTCGGCTGAATGGCTCCTGTTTCCAAAGTTTTTGGTTCTTTCTTAAGTCAGCCCTTGAAGGTTTTTCTAGGGTTTTACCCCCTTATGTCCCTAGGGTATAAATACCCCCTTACTCTGTAAAAAAAACCCGGATGCCTACTTTGAGAGCTCTTGTGCCTCAACCTAGAACATCACTTTAATTCTTTCCATTTCATTCATGAATTAGTTTAGATTTACATCTTTCGTTGTTCTCCTTTTCAAGGTTTGTATTTCAGATTCAAATTCTCTTTCGTTCACTCAAATTTATTTATGCAAGGTATCGATTCCTTACTGTTCTTTTTCATTTAATGCTTTCATATATTGTTTTTGTTAATTCTGTTGTTCTTTTTATTATCCTTGCTCCATTTATAGTTTTGATAGAGTAGTTGTCGGTTTTGTTATAGTTCTTCATTTCTCCTTTTTGTTCCCTTGTTTATATACGTTTAAATTGTTTATGCTTTCAATCATGTTCTTGTTCACTGTTTATGCCCTAGTTTTATTTAATATGAGTGAGTAGTTTTCTTAAAGGTTTGATTGGTGAAACCCTAGGTTGGCTTGTTCTTCATGTGTAGAGTTAGGGTTTGAGATTGTTGATGATTGATTGATTGACATTCGATGCGAATCTTGTCCTGCCACTCCTTTGGAGACATAGGGAGATTATAGGTTGTTCATGTGATTTATAGGGTCACAAACTTCCTCTCATCATCTTGAGTGTCTTGATTGATTGTTGATCAATTTCCCCTAACTTAGCGTATTTGTTAGTTTGATTGTCCTTCCTAGGGTGGAAGTAATCTATCCCCGTTTTTATTCTTTCTTTACTTTTTTGTCATTAGTGTAGTTCAGTCAATACAAATCTCGAATAACTTTTACATCAAGTCTAGAAACTAGCATCCCTTGTCCTTATGGTTCGACCCCCGACTTACCATTACACTAGTTGTAGTAGTATTAGGGAGATTATAAGTATTATTTTCATAACTAGTCTTTTAGCTAATGACCTAAAAGCCGGTTATCATTGATGTCATGACCATTAGGACTTTTAGAATGTCATGTTTAATGTCTTATTATTTCATTACTTGACAAGAGTAGGTAGGATTTCTTTATAGAGAAGCTATTAATACTTGAGAGAGTTCCTTAGTATTATACAGGGCGTATTCTTCTTAGGAATTACTTTATGTGTTAAATTCAAGGTATTAGGATATAAACCTATGTATATGTCATATTAGTGGGGATTCGTTGTCCTAGTTGTTTACTCATATTAGTATAAGTTCTAGTTATAATTCGTAGGCTAGTTTAGTTTAGCTTAGTTCTTAGTTTAGAATAAAAATCTCTTTAGTTCGTGACATTCCTACTTAAGATTAGAACAATTGACAACATTAGACCTTGATAGTTTCTTAGTATTTCAACACTACTTATCTAAACTACATTAGTTTATGTGGATAGGATACTTATGATAGGGTAGCGACAACCTCGTCAAAAGTTGGTGACATTGTCAGAGACTAAGGATGTAATTTATTTTGTTATCACTAGTAGAAATTACTTAATATGCGGCGGATTTTTTAGTACTATATGTAGCATTAAATGGCTAGCAGCATTTAGGATAGCAGCAAATTAATCAAATTAATTTGAGGTGTAAAAAATACGCCGCAAAACAATAATTAAATTGCGGCGAGTATAGAGAAATACGCCGCATATTAATGATTAATATGCGGTGGTTCTAGGCTAAGTGACGCCGCATAATAATCATTCATTTGTGGCAATTTTAAGCTCTGTGATGCCATAAATTATTACTTTTCTAGAATTAAAAAGTGCTATAATTGAGTAATAAGCGGCGGGTCTTGGGGACACCTGCCGCATAAAAGTATTTTTTTGTACGCTTTAATTTGATCCCTACTACGCCCAAATTTCCAAATTCAATCCTTCTATATTACATTTGCAATTACACCAACCAACATACATATATACATATGATGATCCATCTCTTATTTATATACTATAGGGTTGTAAAATCACCCTTTAATTGACATCAAAACTATGACCCAATTAATGAACTTGATGTATAAAAATTACCAAATACACAAAAATTAATCTAAAAAAGTTATCTTCCAATACATGGCCAGTTTGTTGCGGACGACATCGATTTCTTCAGTCGAGAAGGGCTCCTCGTTGAAGCCTTTGCATACCTAAGATTGATTACAATATCAATAAAGTATATATAAAATGCAATATATTTGAAAAATATTGTTCAAACACGCCATTTTCCACACCTTGTTGTATATGACACTAACTTATGACATATGGTCCCAATTACTTATCCAAACTATATGTATTGACTCTAATCAATGTAATCAAGTTAAATACATCATTTTCTACCCAAAATCACTCCAAACTGACCTCCTATTCAAAGTGTTTGGGCCATGTTCTAGGGGAAATAGGAAAATATCAGCCTAAAACCGCCCTATCTGACATATATTGACTCATATCGATGTATTTCAAGTGTTTATGGAATTTTCTACCCAAAACCCCTCCCATTTGACATATTTTGACACAAATTGATGTATTTCAAGTGTTTATGACATGTTCTAGGATAAATACGTCATTTTCTACCCAAAACCACTCTCATTTGAACTATATTGACTCATATCATCCTATTTGAAGTGTTTGGGCCATGTTCTAGGGGTAATACTCCAATATCAACTCGAAACTGCCCTATTTGACCTATATTGACTCATATCGATGTATTTTAAGTGTTTAGGTCATTTTATACCCAAAACCTCTCCCATTTGACTAATTTTGACTCAAATCAATGTATTTTAAGTGTTCAGGACATGTTCTAGGGTAAATACGTCAATCTCTACCCAAAAAGATCCCATTTGACCTACTTTGACTAATATAGTCCTATTCGAGGTGTTTGGGCCATGTTTTAGAGGAAATACGCCATCATCGCTCCAAAACCACCCTATTTTACTTGTATTGACTCATATCAATGTATTTGAAGTGTTTAGGTCATTTTCTACACAAAACTGCTCTTATTTGACTGATTTATGGTGTAACTCATAATGTTTCCTTTGTTACGTTCTCCTGCTCATCCGCCTTCATCACATTCCTTAGTTTCCCAATAAAATGCTTTGTTAGGGTATGAGAAAAAGATGGAGAATTTATCTGTTGGAAAGAGAACAAGGAGTGAAAGAGCTAAAATGGTGATGTAACGAAACAAAAGGGCGCGTCTTGATGCGGTTAGGAAGTGTCAATCAATAAAAGATATTAATGAGGGTGGTACTAGCCGACTAAAAGATAAAAATTTGAGGGTTTTGATGGATGACAAAAGGGTTGTTGTGATTGATGAAGAAGAGTTTTCAAGAGGGATTAAATCTCATGAATTCGAAAACCCTTCTTAAAAACTCTTCTTCATCAATCAATATAGCATCATTTTTACCCATCAAAACCCTCATATTTTTATCTTTTATTCAGCTCCTACCACCCTCATCAGTCTTTTTCATTGACTGCTACTTCCTGGCCACAGCGCCCTTTTGTTTAATTCTATCACCATTTTAGCTCTATGACTCCTTAGTCTCTTTCCAAAAGATAAATTCTCCATCTTTTTCTCATAAAAGATCCAAAAAGCAACAAAGGAAACCATTATATTCAAAGTATTTGGGGAATGTTAAAGGGAAATACGCAAATATCGACTTAAAACCGCTCCTATTTGGCCTATATTGACTCATATCAATGTATTTCAAGAGTGAAGGTCAATAATCTACCCAAAACCACTCCTAATCAACTTATATTAACTCAAACTGACCTATGTGAAGTGTTTGAGGCATGATTAAGAGGGAATACACTATTGAAGATACTAAAAAAAGGGCAAAACCTCTTACCTCCTCAATGGGCATCCCACTACTACACTCGTTGAGGACATCAAGCATGAAACGCATAACAAAGTAGCCACACTCAATTCTGCCATGTTGTTGAGCACACTATAAATTACAAAATAGAAATGTTAGCCATACATATTATAGTATTAATTTACAATGTTTGAATTAGTTAATGAACTTACTGTCGAATCTATCCATGTTGATGTCTGCTTTCCGGCTCATTCTCCTTGCAATGTAAGTCTTTTTAACACACTGGAAAATGAAACTGATTAGTTTAAAAATTTATTTTCAATCAACCTTAGCTTACAATATAAATCTAGTGATAATACTTACTGATTAATAATCGCTCCTAGCTTAGTAATGCGCATTGATCGAGCCGAATTGAAGAAGTATATTTTTCCATTGGCCACAAAAATGACTAAAAACATCCAATGTGCACTAAATTATAAGAAATAAGTAACTAGTATTATATTTACATACTATATGTATTATGAAACTCTAAAGTAAATGTATAAGTAATAAGCATTACATTCACAAATCAGATTCAAACGTATCATTCGAAAATGAAGGCGACAATGAACTTCAACTTAGCTTGTAAGGCTTTCATGAATGAAAAATAGATGTACGTCTTTACCTCCGTGACGTTTCCATTGATTCTTGCATCCAAAGTGGCCTCAGAAGACAACCAACCAACTAATGAGAGCAAAATTGTACGACACACAATCATCTTGTGGTGCCCTACATATCATAAAATGCATTATATACAAAAATATCAACAGTTCCACAAAAGTTAACCTATATCCTAATTGTGTATACCTTATGAAGGATTGAATAACAAAAATGTTCAATTGAGCTCCCTGTAAGAATTGGGTGATGTCACCTTTGTTAAGTTATGTTGTTCCGTCTTCAAAGTACTGAAATAAGGCTCGATCCAATGGCACAACAATGGTATAATCTTCCTTTATCATGGTTGCACATTGAAGTAGCCATTTGCACTCGAGACTTGGAGAAGCCGTTACATCTTTAGTGCGAAGAGGTCGGTTTTCTGTCACTGACTTCTTCGAGACCAACTCATTGCTCCCAATAACTTCATCAACTAACATCTCATTCATCTTCTTAGCTTATGGAGTCACCTAACTAACAAGGCACATAGCTCAAAACTTTAGTCATACCAAAATATAATTATAAAGGAAATTTGATTGAATCTATGATTTCTACCTCACTTATGATCTTGGTCAAATGTAGAGACCATTGCATAAAAGTACCAATTGCGTTGTTAAATATCTTTAAGTTGTACTATGGAATCAGGATCGATAGTGCTTCTCCTTTAAAGAAGTCAGGAATAGTCTCAACCTTCACCACTTTATGTCCTTTAAGCCTCTTTCCTTGGTAAGTTCATGTAAACTGTTGGCCTGACTAACCTAGATACGCGACACCACTAGCTACATCGTAGATCGTTCCTGTACTTGAATCTTTTAGGAGTAGACAACAACTAGTAGGACCCTAAAAATTGAATATAATATGTCAATATTATAGGTCATTATTAATGTAAACAATATTTATTTAACATAAGATTTAAAAAGGGAATATAATAAACCTCTACATGGGGAGTAGACACCCGTGCACCCTGGGATGCTAACTACTCGCCTTCTCACATTTATCTTGTTAACAACATAAAGGTATTTAACTTAGCATTAAAATAAAACAAAAAAAATATTCTAAAACTGAATACAAAGAAGTATTTAACTTACCATTGCAGCTTTAAAAGTCTTGTTCTTAATAAAGGTTGTCTAATTACCTTCCTTAATTTGTTTCCATATTTAATAGGGCAACCTACTAGCTTCTTTTTTGGACACATTTCTTGTCTTGGTAATCCAACCCGTTGCCAACTTTGAATTGAAGTCCCAAAATATATTTGCGACTGTAGATAGAAAACGATTCTTTAGTTGGGGGTTGTATGGAATGTGAAAGAAAGTCTAAAATATATAATATTTAAATTGGGTTAGTTTTATTTCGTAAGATAGTTTACACAAATATTTAAATAATTAAGATTAAGTTAGGAATATGTACCATTGTGTCCAGTCACAAGGTTTACTGAAGTCCCTCATTACCTCCTGACCACTCCCAGTTGATGTAAAACTTTCGAATAAGAAGTCCAATATGCTGACCGTACTTGAGACACCACCTACCAATGGGGCAGTGAAAACGATTGAACTCTAAATGCATAGGCTTGACCACTCTTAGGCTCCTTATCATACCACTAGGTTGACCTAAGCCCCAAGCACCACCCTTCCCCCTCCCTCTCTCGGAACCCAAACACGAGGGGATGACAATGTTCATATGTACATCGTCCCCTAAAGTTGTTGCCGCTTTATCAATTCTTTCATGTTCGTCACACATTATATCCTTTCTCTGAGCTTCTAACTCAGCAGCTATGTCTTCGAGATCACCAAGATCAGTTTCAAGTTAAACATTGTACTCAACATCCTCATCAGAGACACAAAAATCTTTTTCACTAGCCAAATTATAAGATAGTAATTGCATAAAAGAAAAATAGTACAATGCAAATTAACTTAGTGAATCATCCAACATTAGGGGCAAATAGGAAATAAAGCAAACATTAACATAAATGCAAAATATTACCTAGACAATAAATACTATTCATCTATAGTAACTCCTTTATGGTAATATGATCCATTCTCATATAATTTGTTTCCGTTTCTGGTCCTGCATCCACATCATCATTACACGGCATCGAGAACAGTGGGAGATCATCAAAGTCATCATATTCTTCCTTATTAGTGACATCACCAATTCCAAGGATGTGACATTTACTAGGGAAAATAACAGCCTATTAGGGGTCATTAGTGTCTTTATTGTAGAATACATTTTTAGCTTGTGATGCAAGTATAAAAGGTTCCTTCGTGTCAAGCATCCGACTCATGTTGACTAAAGTCCAATTCGATTCATCTTTCTTCAGCAAACCACGTTGACTGATATCTACCCACTTTTATTGAAAAAGGGGAACCATAAAGCAACAATATTCAAATTCCCATATCTCTTGAATTATCCCATAATAAGATAGGGTCGCATCAACTGGTGCTTTATTTTTTGAGCTAGTATATTCTCGAGAAAAACCCACTATTGAAACACCACTATTTTTAACAAACTTTCCTTTCTGATCCCAACGTTTAGTGTTGAAGGTATATCCATTGATATTATATCCCTCAAAAGATCGAACAATTATTCGAGGGCCATAAGTTAACCACTTGATTGTATCAGAAATGTTATGGCTCATTTCAGACAATTCATGCATAACTTTTTCATGAAACCAATCAATAAAGGTGTTATTATGTTCTTCCATCAATGCTCATTCACCTTAAGAAGGTTACTTCACCATCAATTCATTCACATGCCTTTTTAAGTAAGGATGAACTTTTGTGATATGGTGCAAAACAAATAAATGAGCTTGCCTCTCTTTCGGTAATGGATTTAAGACCTCATTAGAACCCACGGTGCTGTGCCCTTTGAGCCTCTCTTCATGCCTCAATTTTGATAACCCAATTGCCTCTCCCTTAGATAGGAACTCACTAAGAAACTCACCTACCTCCTTTGTTGTTATACCTTGAATTATACTACCTTTAGGGTGTGCTGGGTTTCTCATCTTCTTGTTTGAAGTACCCATGTATATCTCAAAAGGATAAGCCCATCTTAGGAACACTAGACCACACAACTTGATTTCTCTAACCAAATGAACAACTAGATGTACTATAATATCAAAGAACGAAGAAGGAAAATACATCTCTAATTGACGTAAGGTCGTAACAACATTAGCCTATAACTCATCCAAATATGATAGATCAAGCTCCTTGCTGCATATTGTATTAAAAAAAGAAAAAGTCTAGTGATTGAATCCCTAACATGCTTAAGAAAAATATGGCGGATGTCAATTGGTAGAAACACTTGCATCATCATATGACAATCATGAGACTTTATACCCACTAATTTGAGGTATTTCATGGACATGAAGTTCTTCAAATTTGATGAGTACCCACTAGGAACCTTGATCCTATACAAACACACAAAATATTGTCTTTTCTGCTCGGGACAAAGTGTAACAAGCTTGAGAAAGATACGTGGATTTACCTTTTTAATTCCTAGGCGTTCTGTCTTCATGCCACAACTGGGATCGAATCTTCATTGTCTGCATATCTCTCTTGACATTGGGATCATCCTTAGTTTTACCAGGTACATTCTTTTCTATATGCAAAACATCAAGACAATGTCTAATGGGTTAATACTTCCAACACTAAAGTTTCTAAAATATTATTTTTTTCTTCCATAACCCCTAAGTATCTTTGTGTTTCAAAGTTTTCATGAACACATTATCTATTCCTTTCAGAAGGTCATAAACCTCACTACCAGCCAATAGTATAGGGGCTCTACGTTGCTCAACTTTACCATCAAATGAGGTATTTCTCTGACAATAAGGATGAAACCTATTCAAGAACATCTAATACATGAGATACACATGTTTCCCATAATGTTGCAAGTAGGTTGAGTCCATATCATCCACACAAATCGTGTCGGTTTTCTTTCCCTTCACCTTATACCCCAACAAGTTCCCATATCCTGGAAAGTCATTGATGGTACAGAATAATATGGCACGGAGTGTAAAAGTCTTTTCAGCATATGCATCATATACAGATATACCTTCATCCTATAACAACTACAAATCTTTAATATAGGGAGCAAGATAAACATCAATGTCATTCCCAGGTTATTTTGGCCTGATATTAGAAGCAATAACATAACATACTTACGCTTCATGCATAACCAAGGAGGTAAATTATATATCACTAAAAAATTGGCCATGTGTTATGTTGACTGATTAAGGTACCAAAATGATTCATTCCATCCGTTCAAAGACCAAGTCTAAGGTTCCCATCTTCCCTGCCAAAAGCCTTGAAAGATTTATAAATTGTTTTCCACTAGGGAGAATTAGCAGGATGTCAAATCATCCCATCTTTCTTCCTCATCTCTATAAGCCATCTCAAATTCCTTGCATCGCTCTTAATTAAAAAAAATTCTTAAACCTTGGTATTATTAGATGGTACCACAACACCTTTACACTAGGACCTTTAATTCCCATTCTAGGCTCTACCCCATGTGGTAGTTTATAACGTGACTTCCCACATTTAGGACATTGAAGGAACTCTGCATACTCATTTCGATATGATATGTAATCATTTGGACATGTATCAATCTTCTTATACTCTATACCAAGGGAACACATTAAATTCTTCGCATAATACGTGGATATAGGAAAATCATTTCCCTCTGGAAACATGTCCCCTAATACTTTTAATAAGGCCATGAAGCTTGTATCAGTCCAACAATATTTCGCTTTCAAGTTAAAGAACGTTGATATGGCAGATAACTTAGTGTATTTAGTACATCAAGGATACAACGGTTTCTTAGCAGCCTCCTATAAACTCTCAAAAGTACAAGATGGACTACCAAATTGATCCCAAAAATAAGGTTAAGGAAACTCCACAATGACCCACAAATACTCACTCTATAGTTTAAGTTACTAAAGTCTTCTAGCAATATTATTTATGTTATATGCTTTGTAAATCACTACAAATTCTACAAAAATTTGGCAGAGTTTCCTTTGTAAATCCAACATTTCCCAGTTTCGAAAATAGATTTTCAAACTTGTTTATATGAATTTATATACAACCACATCCAACACATAATGCCAGTTACTAATTCATATACATTGCCAAATCAATTTATATAAATTCATATACATACTAATCCATATTCATTAACTAAATCAATTAAAACTAATATACACTAATTGATGTATTAACATAATCCAATTCTTACTACTATACACACTAATTGATATACATTACCCCATTCAATCCCTAATAAAACTAATTTATATACGTTATCTAATTCAATTCCAACTATTATACAAAACACTCTATATTGTAACATAATCTAATTCCTATTAACATACTAACTCAATTCCTAATAATATGAATACTAACATAATTTAATTCCAACTTATACACATACTAATTGAAATATATTACCTAATACAACATACTAATTCACGTTTCAAACCAAAAAGACAGTCGTCATACTAATTTGTACCCAGTGATGGTATATTCTTTGTCTTGGCAATTTGGAGTTGTGTTTTTGTGTTCTTTTCTCATGTGATTAAAATATATTAAGTAGTTATTTTTATATAATCTTGCATGTACTTTTGGTTTCCATTCTCTATCACTATGCTTTAGTTCTTATGCTTATAATTAAGTTGTGTTAATAGTAGGAGGTAGTATGAGAATACCAAGTAGAAGACTTTTCTTTTTAAAGGAATACCAATACCGGCCAACATCATAAACATAGAATCAAACACAAAAATAAAGCAATCCCCATAATGTAATTTGAATTGAAACTCAAATACCCATGTCAAGTACACTAACCTCGGTTAAACTATTTCGTTTAGATGCTAATTTTTACACTTGAATCTAAATCTAGTGAGTTAAATAAAACCCTAAATTGAAGCAAAATTCGAGTAAGAAAATAAAGCAAAGATTAAAGCATACCTTGAAGGATGGTAGCATGACACCACGGCGACACGACTTTGGGCAAGAAGACGAATAAAGAAAGGAGAATCGATGTGGGTACAAATTTGAGAAATAACACGAACAAAAGAAAGGTGAGGGGAGGCAAGATCTGGTGTGGCACGAATAAAGGATTAAGTTGGGGAATTAGGGAAAGAGCACAAGGAGGGAAATGAAGAACAATGAATTGTATAGAAGAAGGTGTACTGAAAATATGATAAGGCTGTGTATTTTTTCATGAAATAAAATTAGGGTTGATAAAATGCGGTGGGTCCTCTCCTTATATGCCGTATATTAATGGGCTTAGAAACAAAAATGCGATAGTTCTCACCCTATACGCCTCATATTATTATGGCTATAATTAAAATGAGGTGGTTTAGCCCCTAACCCGCCTCATATTATTAATATTAGTAGATAGTATGCGGTGTTTTAGCTAATACGCCGCTATTTAGTAGCCGCAAATAAATTAAAATCTACTTGTGCATCTTAGTTTAAATTCTATTAGGATTTTCTTATTTTGTAGGTAGTTGCTTTAGCTATTATGTTTATCTATTTGATCTTCTTCTTTTCTAGTCTTATCTTTGCATGCACAATCAAGTATAGGTTCTAAGGAACTTATCTCTCTAGATCTCGAGATCGAGAACTTAGCAAGGAAACAAAATAAATAAAAGAAGAAAGCAAAGAAATCAAACAACAAGGCTAAGAATCCACCTTATAAAACTCTGTTTGAGTATGACATCTCTAATCCTTGGACAATGTCAAGTATTTCTCCGTCGTAGATTATTACTCCATAGTTTGAAATTAAGTTGGCATTCATTCAATTCATCTCAAGCGATTCATTCGCATCCCTTCTTGAAGTGTGCCCAATTTCACACATTGTGAACTTTTTAGAGAAGATGGAGGAGATGAAAGTTTAGGTACATTAGATATATGGGAGAAGCTAGCTAAGAGTTTGCTCATGAAATTTTTGGGTTAGGATAAAACGGCTAAGTTTAGGGCTGAGGTAAACAACTTTCAGCAGTTTTATGATGAGTTTCTCCATGAGACGTGAAGAAGGTTTAAGAGGATGCTGAAATGTTATCCTTATCATGGATAATCAGAATAGCTTTTTCTTTAGACATTCTACAATGGTTTGAACCATGATACCATATTGTATATTAATGCAGCTTTAGGGGTTAATATCTAGATGAATGATACACAAGGTACCTTGGCTCTGATTGAAAAAATAGTTGCTATAGATACTTTGTATTCTTTGATAGAAGATTTTAGAAAGAAGTCATCTCCTTCATCAATAAATTCTAATATCTCTTAGCTAGTAGCTTACTTGCAAGCTCTTACCGAAAGTTTAGGAAAGATACATGGAAAGTCTACTATAGTTGCATCTTACAAGGTTTGTGGTATAATAGGGCATGATATGTGTCAGCGTTAAAACACTATAGGTGATCTAGAGAGTATGCAAGTAATGTCATTTAAAATAACCAGAAGAGGTCATTCAATCCTTTCTCAAGCACCTATAATGAAGGTTGGAAGAAACACCCAAACTTTTCCTATAAAAATACCCAAAATGTACTAAACCCGACCAAGAACCAAGCCCCGCAACATAAAAATTATAACCCACCACAAGGACTATTAGGGTTAAATGGAAGACCCTTGTATAATCCACCACCTTTTCAATAACCTTAAGCACCTCAAAAAATCAACATAAAAATTGTATTTGTGGTGTTTGTAGCTCAATATACTAGGTGTAAAGAGAATAATGAGAAGTAATTTACAGAGCTTAAGGCTTATAACAAGATTATAGAGACTCAACTTGACCAACTTGCTCAGCAAGTAAGTCACCTCTCGAAGGTTTTAGGTAAGTTCCTTAAAATTCTGAGACTCCTCCTAAGGAATGGGTGAACGCGGTGACATTGAGGAGTGGTAATGATTCGATAAATCCATCAATGAGAGTAATGGAAACTCCAAAAGCGGTCAAAATTGAGGAAAAGTTGTTGAAAAAATTAAATATAGAAAGAACCATCCCGTACCCTAGTTGAACCATATAAGCTACCTACTTCATTACCTCAAAAATTGGCACAAGCAAAGCTTGAGAAAAAGTTGTGTTAGAATATCCCGTTCCTTAGCGTTATATCTAAGATGCCTTTATATGCTAAGTTCTTGAGGGAGATACTTTCAAAGAATAGAAAAGTTGAGGAAGATGCAACAATGCCTCTTATAGTGGAGTATAGCGTAGTAATTTACATTTCCTATTAAGTGAGGTGATTTAGGATGTTATTCAATTCTTGTCACATTGGGTGATATTAAGATTAAGAATTCTTTATATGACTTGAAAGCTGGAATTAACCTCATGCCTTTATCCCATATAAGAAACTCTGATTGAGTGACCTGAAGCCCACTCGCATAACTCTTTAGTTAGTAGATATAATTTTAAAGTCACCTTTGGATATCTTAGAAGATGTCCCTATCTAATTAGGGAATTTTTATATAACCTATGATTTAATGACCAGTGATGGAGATGGAAAAGGATGAGCTAGTACTCATCATTTTGGAAGACCATTCTTGGCTATAGCAAATACTATTATAGATATGAAGAAGAGTAAGATCACTTTTGAGGTGGAGGAGGAGAAGGTATAGTTTACCTTGGCTATTTTGGTAGAAAGAACTCCCATGATAAGTGCTATTATAGCCCATGGATTTGTGTATAGGTAAGTGTACATAACTTAGTATCGACCCCCCTAATTTTAGAAAAGGGGAACTAAGAGATAAACCCTTGGGAAAAGTTAAAAAAGACTGAGAAGAAAAAGGTTTTGAGTGAGCTAGGATCGGTAGGTGACCAAAAATCTATGTCCTTTCCACCTTTGATAAACCCTGGTTCAATGCTTGAAGAGAAGTCATCAAATTTGTGCAAGTTTAGAAAAGGGCCGTATTTTAAGCATCGACGCACTTGAGACCCTATTCCCAAGAATGTTAGCCTTAACCTTTCCTATCCATTATCAACAGTAGGTTAAAAGCCAAGGGGGTTAAGCTTACATCTTAAAAATAAGTGCTTAATGAGAGGCAACCCATTTTTCCATTTTTGAGTAATTGTTTTGAATTTTTCTGAATTTTGTTGGTTTTTAGGTGTAATTTTTTCTTGGCTATGTGTTTTTGTGTTTATTTTGTATAATTTAAGTCATATTGATCATTTGAGGCTTATACTGAGTGATACTGAGCATGGTTCCAGTCTTAAGGAAGGTCTTGTAAGCAAGAGAGAGTAATCTACAGGAAAATCAGCTGAAATATGCATATTTTTATAGAAACTTGATCGAGTGTGTGTTTTACAAATTTCAAGTGTTGGTATAATACTGAGGAATTGCTTAAATTGATGACACTCGATCGAGTGTATAGAGCACTCAATTGAGTGCCGTGTAATTTTGCTGTTTTTTGGGCATAGGTAAGGGCATCAGTTTTGCTAGTTTTTCAAGAACACTCAAGAACCCTAGTTTTTCAATCAAATTAAAGATTTTTATTGCGGTGATTATTGAAACAAATTGGTTGAGATTGAAGCTTCCACACATACATTAGACATTTTCTATAAGTGTTTTTGGTGTTACTTTGCTCTACGAGGCTTTGGTACACTCCAACCATTCTCATTTCATACACTTCACTATTAATAGCTTTATTTTCTAATTTTGGTCATAATTTATGCTTGGAATTATGTTGTATTGGTTTTGTATCGTGTAATGGTTGTTTTGTAGTTGTGGGATCGTATTATTAGATTGCTTTTAGGATTGGTAGTAGTAAACCCTAGGTTGTACTTTATTATCCAAAACCCATCCTTCCCCCTACTACTTAAAACCTTTTTAGTGCCTTAACCTAGTAAAAATTCCTCTTAGAAGATCATCATCTAGAAGGTAAATGAGCCCCTCTCCAATCCATGTCCAAGAGCCCCAAATGAAAATAT
The DNA here is from genome assembly GCA_026401315.1 of Dysphania ambrosioides. NCBI lineage: Eukaryota > Viridiplantae > Streptophyta > Magnoliopsida > Caryophyllales > Amaranthaceae > Dysphania > Dysphania ambrosioides. The sequence goes on along the minus strand of CM048668.1, from coordinate 5,691,512 downwards.
GTGGGGTTGATTTTACAAATAGTGAGGATTATATGTGCAATTTCATTAGAAATACCAATAGGCATTTAATTTGACCCGATTTTATGACCTATTAGTCATTAAGACTTTATAACTTAAGGGAGCGATCCATGAATATTTTTCTAGGTTTGGGTAGGAATCCCTTCTTAGCTTTTACGCCTCGACCTATAGGAACTTGACCTTATAGATCCTCTTAACCTTTAACATTAATCATAATGCTGGCTATACTCCTGCTAGGATATAATTCAATGTTTTGGCAATAAGTTGCGGTTCACACTAGAGGACGTTCATGAGGCCCTATGCTTGCTCTTGAATGGGCTGATCACCTTTAGTCATCTTAGGTTAGAAGACTACCAAGATAACGTATTCTGGAGGGATATCACCAGGCTTATGACCTATTACCCGCACTTATCCAAGGTAACTTAGATGGTTCATTTAGTGGTGAAGGTAGCATATAGGGACTTAGCATGGACCATATTCTCTAGAGATGCTAGGGGTGGTGTTTACTCATCTTGGGAGCATTATTTACTTTAGCATATGATTGCAAGTAAGTCTAGGCCTATCCCTGGGGTAGATAGAGCTTTTGGGACTAGGATTCTATGTCTGGTGGCCTGTTTTATGAAATACCTAACCCAAGTAGCTGAGGACTTGATCAAGATAGCTATGAAAGGCCTTCTTACCCTTCTAATGTTGTCTCATGGTATTGACCTTTTAGGTTGCATTCCTTATGAAGTGTCTGGTCACACCCATATATCTCTATGCAATATGCAGTCCATGCCCTAGATTTGATGCCATAGAGGTCAAAACTACGGGTTTGAGTGGCTTGAGGGTCGCCCATCTCTAAATATCTCAACCTCCTATGCCTATCTTCTTCAGGCACATCTCCCTCTCCTAGAGGGAGCGGAGACATGGATCTTGCATCCCGACGATTAGTGTCTTCCCTCGATGGTCGAAGAAGCCTCGCTCCCCATAAAGGGCAAGGATAATAATGACGATCAGGTGGCTACTGGTCAAATGAAGGAAGATGTCATGTCGAGTTTTCCCGAGAATACGGCGTCTAGTAGTCAGCCTATTCCCTAGAGGCTCAAATGGTCGCCCTACGTCACGACTTTAGTGTGTTACGGACCAATTTCTAGCCTATGTAGGACTGCTATGGAAAGTTGGGAGGTTCTCATCCATCCATGAGTGCATCGTATAACAGTATGAGGACCAACTATCACCAATGGAAAGATTCTCTTCCATGGAAGTGTCTATGCAAAGGTATTTTAGGGGTGGTTCCAATACTTCTCCTTGGTATGCCCCTCCTAGGTATTGTTCCTCCCCTCCCCTTAATAAGGAGTAGTTTTTTATTTATTTTGTTTTGTTTGTTTTTCTTTGCTTTTAGCCTTAGGTTTTTACATTCTTTCCCTTTTGGCTTCCTTTTAATGTGTATTACTTGCACTGAGGACAGTACAAGGTTTATCATAAAGTAGAGATAATTTAGAGCATGCATTGTAGTGTAGTTTATAATATTACTTGTTTAGTGTTTTCCTTTTAGAGCATTCTTAGTATTCTTTAGTTTTGTTTTTCATTATTTCCTTATTTAATTTTTTCTATGATTATTTCCTTGTTTAGTTTTTCTTTCATTTTATAGATTAGATCATTGCATGACATACCTTACTTTATCTGTTTAATTGAGATTAGCCTTTTAATATGGATAAATTGATACATATGTCTCTTTTTCAAAATGTTTTTACTTGATATACTAGTTGATTTTTGAAAATCATGAAAATAGACTGTTAGGAATCAAACTATTTCTTCCTTTTTGTAATTAGTCTCGCCTAGTTTTATAGACTTTTGTTTACCTGTGAGGACTTCAGTCTTAGACCGGTGGTACCATTCTAATCTGGTTTTTATGTGTTTTAGATTTCATCCTCTATGTGATTTTACACTTGGGTTTGCTATTTGGCTTTTCGAGGCTTTTTGGTGCAACTCATAGGAATGATTGAACTCTTAGAATTAGAGCCATTTTTATCATATTTTGGGTTATTTGTCCACATAAAAAATTTTCTTTTCAATTACCCCTGGGATAAAACTCGTTGAGTATGTATTCCCTTTTTCTTGATACCACTCTTTAAGAGCCTTAGAGCTTTTTTCTAGGTTTATTTTTGGAGAGGTGTTATGCAGCACTCAATGCCTTTTGTTTGAAGTTGATCATATCGTGTAAAAGAGTATTGGTTTCATCCCCTTCTCTAGTACATATTGAGAATAAAGAGAAAAGTAGAAGTAAGAGAAAGAAAAGTAGTAGAAAAAGAAAAAAATGAGAAAATATGAGAAAATGAAAAAATAGAAAAATTGAGAAAATTAAAAAAGTAGAACAAGAAGAAGAGAAAATAAGAAGAATAAGGTGTGGAAAGATTTCCTCAAGGTTTATGCTCACCATTAGTAGAGCAGTGAAGTATTTATATCTAGTACATAGTTGAGGTGAAGTATCGATCCAAGTGTGAACAAAAGAGACTATGTTCTGGAGTTTAGAAGGTTATAATGTGGTTTTGTACTCGTACATCATATAGTAGTGTAGTTTTATTTAGGTTTTTGAGCACCATTCTCCTAAATAACATCGCCTAGCTTATATTGGCCTTAGCAATATTGGCACCATTCTTAGTAGTGGAGAAAGAGAAAGTGAAAACCTAAAGAGGACAGTTTCACATAATTAACATGATTACTAGGTTAAGAGAGAAAATTCTAACCCAAAAATACATGAGTGGCTTGTTTCCCTACGTACAGCCTAAAGTGAGAAGTCTATAACATATGACCGAGACTAGATAAGGGGAATATATAGTTGTCATTCTTGACTATCAAATTATTCATGTATTTTATGTAACTCTTATATGTGCTTTTTTGTTTAGAATCATGTTTTGACTCGGAGTTTTATAAAATTGAGACATTTTGTATTTCCTAAGAGGGTGTTATCTCATTTCTCTCGTCTTTACCCTTAAACTCTTGAGGATAAGAATTCATTTAGTGTGGGGGAATTTGATAAGTTCCATTTATACTTGTAAATATTTGGTACTTTAGGCCTATTTGCATATAGTTCTGGGCCGTTTTTCAGCACGTATTTTGTTGAATCCCAAACTTTTGGTATATATATCTATTTCTTTTCTAGGTGATTAAGGACGATTATAAGAGGCTAGATAGTAGTATTAATTTAGGTTTTCATTAGTTTTCATTAGATTCTCTAAAACCCTTTCTAGATTTCATATTATTCTCTAGTTTTCCATTGAAGCATTGAATTGCATCATCTAGCCTTATGGACAACAAACTTGGTTTGTTTTATATTAAGTGATTCTAGTACTTTATTCTATTAAATTGCTTTCGTATTATTTGTGGTATTAATCATGTCTATTATTATTACTTTGTTATTTTTACATTCAATATATGTGAGTAGTTCCTTAATCTAGGATTCCATTGAACCCTAATATAGGTTAGGTATAGATAAATCTCAAAACCTGAATCTAAATACATAAGAACGATTATTTTAATCTATGATTCGCTTTAACACCATTAAAAGGCTAGACATAGTTGATTAATGGCAAGGATTAAGTTCATGGCAGGAGTCGGTTCATAATCTGAATTGGAATCATTGGTTAAGGTGTGATTGACGCTCATGAAAGTAGACATCATGACCATTAGGAATTTTAGAATACCTTGTTTAATGTACTTTTATAGCATGACTCTACGAGAGTAGGTGGAATTTCCTTAGAGAGAATCTATTGAAACTCGAGAGAGATCCTTGGTGTTGTATAGGGCGCATTTGTCTTAAGAATTACTTTATGTGTTAAATTCAAGGATTGTGAAAGAAATTAATGTCTAAATCATATTAGTGGGGATTCCATATGAAGTATTAACTGAAACCCTATCCTCCAACCTTGAATAGGAAGTTTACTTAGGAGGGTGAGGATAAAAGTAGATCCACAACAATTTCCCCAAACCTTTTTTTAAGCATGACCAAGAGAGGTTCTACCCTAACATTAAAACCTTCCATGATTGCTCTTCCTTAACCATGACAAGGCAAAAAAATCATCGAAGCCATCGTAGCGTGTATATCACAAGGCTTTCTATTTGCTCTTTAGACTCAAATGATTTGCAAAGTAGATCTAAGCGACAATCATAGATTTTTGATTTTAAACTTAACCTCTTGAATGAAAAGGATCACTAGATACCATGATAAGAGAAGAAGCGAGTGTAAGAAGATAAATGAAAAAAATATTGAATTTAGGAGGATCCTCAATTTGCATATCTTTGAATATAATTCCTTATTCGAGTTCTTAATCGAGTATTAGCTTGATTAATCTTTCTTTGCTAAGGAAAGGTAATAGATCCTTTACTTTAGTGAAGGATATTTTTGAGAGGTTTTAAGGATGTATTTAAGTGGAGTAATAGTTTCTTAGGATTATAATTTTTTCAAACCCTTTGGTTAAAAAACTAGGAGATACTTAAAATGGAAAAATGAGTTTGAAAAATGAGTGTTTAATGTTGGGTGTAGGCGTTCATTGCTAGAGTCAACGTTGATGATGGCTTTTTGGCATAAAGCGTTGGTCATGGTCATCAAACGCCCTATATCTAGCATTGAATGCTGAAGAGTAATCTTTTTCTAGGAGTAAGCTAAGCTTGTAAAGGTCCAAGATCGCTGTTGGAAGAGTGCTCAAGTGGGCATCAGACGCTAAGAAGGGAGTTTCGCGCTAACTATCAGTATTTGGCAGAATTGAACACGTGTTGAACGCTCAAATTAGGCACCTAGACACTCCAGAGTGTTTAATGTTTAGTGTCATAGTCAAGACGTCAAGCAAAGTCGGATTAGAGTCTTTAAGGGTATTTTTATGATTTTTGTCCTTAAGGTGTTTTGGCTTTTCAAACTTTTTGGGTTTATTTTAATATTGTTAGGATTTCGGCCCACTCAATCTCAAACTCGTCAATACTCTCCTAGAAGGGTTGATTTGTCATTAAACCACAAAATGGAAAGACACGATTTTGAGTGTACAATATGATTTAGATTATATCCCATTTTGAATTTTTTTTCTTAAAGAACCAAAACAATATAACACAAAATAAATTAAATGTTTAATGGTTTGGTACAATTCCCTTAGTTAATTATCACTCAAACCAGATACTATTCCATAAAATTTACAATAATGTTACTTTTTCAGCTATTTATACACAAGTTATCTTTATTATTATTATTATTATTATTATTATTATTATTATTATAGTAGTAGTAGTTTATATTATTATTAATATCGTTATTAATCTTGCCATAATTCTTAAAATTTATAAGAGTTTATTTGAATATTTTCATCCCAAAGTACCACATACAAAAAGATGTTCCATATGTTATATTATATTAAATAGAAGGCAATTAGTAGATTTTCCATGTTTTGATATTTTTTATTAGGTGTGGGTAAGAAAGCAATTTTTTTAATATGGACATAACATGAAACATTCTTGATTTAACCGTCCAATATTTTATTATGGATATACAATTCAAAACTTTATTCAAAATTAGTCGGCTAATCCGTACTTATCCTTATTATTCATATATATAATTTTTTCTTTACTCAATATTTTCTAAATTCTAGCCATTATAAAAATAGAAAAATAAAATGAAAAAAGTTATAAGTCACAATTATTTACTTATACGAAGAGGAAAAAGTAATTAGCCACAAAAACCAAATGGGAAAAAGAGAATTAAATTACGTCCCCTTTACAAATGAGCAACTTTCTCAATAAAGAAGTATAGAAATTATAAGAAATTTCATTTATGATGAAATGAATGGTTGACACATTTCTTTGATCAAATCATATAAGAGAACTAAAATAATGTAAATTGGACCCCCAGAAGAAGTAAGTTGATTGCGTGGGTTTAAAGGTGTTTTTATGGACCTTGGTACATAGGTCAATACTTTCTCTTTTTCTAAAATTTTGTCCACTTTAATTTTTTCAGAATATTGAAAATATAACTTAAAATATTTTTATTTTAAATTCGATAGATAGAGTGTTTTAAAAACATAATATTATAAAAATTTATATTAAAATATATTTTATAATATTTTATTTAAACATATCACTCCCCTATCCCAGAAAAAATTGCTCCATATGACTTTTTGCGTTTTTCAAAATACGGCTTTAAATATTTTTATCTCTAAATTTATAAGGCAAAAAATTATAAAAACATAATATTTTAAAAATTTACATTTAGACGCATCTAATATAATTCGACTTAAATATATTATTTCTTATAATATGATGAGAATTTATAATTAAAATTTTCGAAATTTAACTTTATAACTAAAAATAGGGTTTGGTAAATTTTTGACCTTTAACAATCACGGTAGTGATGACACTCGGCTCATTTAAATCGTTCCCCTTTGATCGTTTTTCTCATTACTTGTAAGTTGACCCACAAATCACATCGGAGGGATTGGTTTTGATAGACTCCCACCATCTTCATATATATTATGATGAGACTTGAACTGGGTCCCTTAATTCCCTCTCCTTCCTTCTCAAGGAACAGTTTCATCCAGTCTCCAACACTAGGTTTCTATTGGACCCACTTTCCACATGGTTGTATAGCACCTCTTGCCTGTTCCTCTTCATATTTTCTATATTCAAAAGTATATTACTATATTCACTTTGTAAGGCACATGTTTGGCACCTAATTTTAATAGAGTTGACATATACGAAGTACTAAGGTCATTTTATATTGGCTGCTTTTAGGTCATTAAATATTTGAGTTGCTTTAATTTATTAAAAATTTAATAATTTTAAAATTGTGATGTTATAGGTTCGATTGGTATTAGAGCATATTTAATGGTTAAAAAAAAGGTTTGTGTCCACAAATAATTATTTTCACCGTGATTGGTGATAAAATAAATGGTTCATGGATGAACAACCGGCTAGACAAGAAATTCTACAAGCAACTCATGTATAGTGGATATTAGGCCCACCAGTATAGTCAACATTCAAAATACCAATTGCAATTTGACACGTGTCGTTGCAAGTTTCATCAAAACGTTACAATTTTGTAACGGATATATCTTCATGCAACTAATAACTTGATGCAAAAGTCAAATTTTTAAATTACATCACCAAAATGCACTAAGAACAAGATAATCCAAAGTTATTATTATTACATCCTTAAAGAAAAACCAATATCTAATAAATATATCCTAACAAAATATTCATTGTTCAAGTGTAGGTTAAATTTACTTATCATCAACCTCAATTCCTTCGACACCCCTCCTAACCCATCTAATCCCATCACCATAAGTAAGAATATTATTCAAGAAAGAAACACGGTAAGGTTCGGTCTGATCCTCCTGCATGTCCTTGTCATCGAAATTAAACACACCCTTAGGCTTCATCTTTATCGCAACAGACCAATCTGATTCAACATGATCTTGTATGTAGAAGACTTGCTCGGCTTGTGCTGCAAGAATATATGGCTCGTCTTCCAATTTTTCACCTGTGTTTGTCAACTGAGAGGTATTAACAAGGGTCTAATTAGAGGAATCCTTCTTTACACCTCTCCCACTTGTAGCATCAAACCATTCACATTTGAAAAACACAACTGAATATCCACCAAGGTATTTTAATTCGATGACATCTACTAATCGCCCAAAATACGCCACATCTCCTAAAATAGGATTTGTATCACTATAACTCAAATAACTTGATGTCTTTGCAACTACAACAACACCGCTATTTTAAGTACACTTGTCATAATGTTTGGCCCTAAAGGTAAAACCATTGATATTATACCCTTGGTATCTAGTGGTAACATCAAGGGCACCTCTTGCCAACATACGAAATTCCTCTTTTAAACGACTTATGTCATTTGTATTCTCTAGTTTTTCCACCTGTGGAAAATACACATTCAATAATTAACAATTCCATTAGCAAATAAATCATAATAAATTTCCAATAATGAAACAGTGGGGCTTTACATGTTGCTTGAACCAATCATGAAATGTTTCATGTTGAGTACGCTCAATGTCTTTCAAAGATAAACGTCTTGGACGATTACGTCTCTTTAGTTCAGCATCATGCTCTCTTGATAAACAAGGACATTTTTATTAGAATTTATTAAAAGGATAGTAAATAGAATAATGTTGATTACATTCAATAGAAATATGCTTACTTTAGATATTCGGTGACCTCCGGACAATTAAATAATACATAACGATGTGCTTGTATCTTGCTCATTTGGGTTATAGTGTGTGTACTACGCTTCCCAAGAGACTTCCCCACTTATGAAAACAATGAAAACTCTTTGGATGATTGAAAAGAGCCATCCTTTGTAGCAACATCATCAGCAATGCCCAAAATTTGACTTAAATCTGAGTTAAAACTCCGAAGGTAACGTGAAAAGAATTTAGCAAATTCAAGAGCCGAGATTTCTTCAGTAATGGAAGCCTCTGGGTTAGCCTTATTTTGCACATGAGACTTTAAAGAGCCAAGATATCTTTCATTAAAATACATCCACCTAAACATTACTAGACCAACAAGCTTTGTTTGGGTTGCTAGATGAATCACCAAATGCACCATCATGGTAAAGAAGCTAGGTGGAAATATCATTTCCAAGTGACACATGATCATAGGTGTTTCTTTCTCTAGATGTTTAAGGTCATCAACTCGCACATTCTTTGCACACACCTCTCTGAAATAGCTACATAAACCAGATATAACTCCTACCACGTCTTTAGAGAGTAGCCCTCGTAATGCAATGGGGAGAAGCTATTGCATTAAAATATGGCAGTCATGGCTCTTAAGTCCAATCAACTTCATCTGTTGAATGTTGACACAACGTACGATATTCCCGGCATAACCATTTGGTACTTTGATTCCATGAAGCGTTCTACAGAAGACTTTCTTCTCATTTCTAGATATTGTGTACGGTGCAGGTGGTAGATATCGTTTACCCGTTGTTTTCTTCACTAGTGAAGTTGCTTCCTTATTCCCATAATTTCCAAATCCTGACGAGCTTTCAAATTATCTTTAGATTTTCCCTCTATATTTAGCAAAGTACCAATCACATTATCACACAGATTTTTTTCTATGTGCATAACATCTAAGTTGTTTCTAATTAAGTGAGACTCCCAATAAGGCAATGACCAAAAAGGGCTCTTTTTCTTCTAGGTATCCAAGCCATTAAAGCCTTCCTTTTCCTCTTTTTGCTGTAACTCATCTATCCCCGTGAACTTCTTGGGTGCTTCCCTGAATTCTTCTTCTCCGTTAAAAGCTTCATACAACGAAATGGATAATCGAAATCTAACCAACAACGATGTCCACAAAAACAATACTTATGAGCATGAGTGAATTTTAACATAACCAAGGCCTAACTTCTTGGTGACCTTTTTAGCCTCTGAAAATGACTTAGGTAAATTTGCACTACTTGGAATTGCAAGTTGCAAAGTCCCTAATAGGTCATCAAAAGATTTATTGGTCTAATTATTAGTACTCTTTATATGGAATAAAAGTACCAAAAAAGAAAATTTGGTCAATTCACAACCTGGCCATAATTCTGTGTTAGCGTCATCGAGGAGCTTATAAAAGTCTTGAGCTTCTTTATTCAACCCATGAGCACTTTGGTCCATGTTTTCATCTAAATTAGGATAATCACCTCTATAACCATATGTGTCATGCACCAATTGATGCATATATGTATGTGTTAACATTTCATCTTCTATAATAGGTTCCGAAGGACTAGGAATTTGATCGACATTTTCCCCATGAAAAATCCAAATAGTGTAATTACGCATCATTCCAAATTGAAGCAAGTAGTAATTTACATCATCTGGGCTCAAAAGTTTGTTATTAACACACTTCACACAAGGACATCTAAGTTTCCCATCAAATGTTAAATTCCTCATAGCATAACTGAGGAATCCATTTACGCCTAATCGATACTGCGCAGCTTTTATCGGCAAAGATATTCTTTCTTTGATTGTACTCAACTCCATAATCAACTAAAATGGAAAATTAAAATTAATTATAAAATTTATATTTCTATAATATGAATATATAAAATAAAAGAAATTATACATACACATGTATTTTGAATGAATTTGAACACGAATCATGCTTGATCACAAAACCCTTAATTTTCCTAAACCTATAAAAATTCTGAGGATTCCAAAAGTAAAAAAAACTTGTTACAGAGTTGTTTCGGTTGATAAATAAAAAAAATCCGAAAAAATATATGTAATGACATTGCAAGGAAGATTTTCATTAATTCTAGGAACTTATCACACAAATGATTTCCAGTGGTAGCACTTTTTGTGTATAGGGATGCAGTTGAGGAACACTTTTTAAAGTGCCTTAAAGTTTATAAAATGTAACATTTATCAGCACTTCTTTTAGTGAGTGCCTCTATAAAAGCGTCGGTGAAGATTATTTTCCTACTAGTGCTTGCTCTCATTCATGAATGCTTATGAAGGCTATAACCAAATCATGGATTAAGAGGATATGGAGAAAACAACTTCATAACTTAGTGGGGCACTTATTGCTACATGGTTATACCATTTGTCCTTAAAAATGTTGGTGCTACATATCAAAATACAATGAAAAAACACTATAAGATGACATGATAGAAAAAGAAGGGGAAGTGTATGTCAATGACATGATCATAAAATCCAAAGAAAGTCCCGGGCATTTCACAACCCTTAGAAAATTCTTTAAACGATTTCGATGATTTAATATAAAGTTGAATACTCTAAAATGTGCTTTCGGTGTCATATCTAGCAAGTTGTTAGGGTATGTCATAAGTCTCAAATCATTGAGGATGACCCTAGTAAAATGAAGGTTATCTTTGCTATGACTCCCCCTAAGAACAAGAAGGAAATTCAAGTCTTTTGGGTCGTCTTCACTATGTTAATAGATTCATTTCTAAGCTCATATTGGTATATGAGCTAGTGTTCTTAAAATTGATAAGAGATGCATCAATAGATTAGGATGAAAATTTCCAAAAATCTTGTGATCAAATAAAAAGATATCTTGTTAATCCTCTAGTCCTTTCTCCAACATTTCCAATAATTCCTATTTGCCTATACCTTATAGTTACCAACTCAGCGATTAGGGCTTAACTTGCTCATGAAGTAGAGGGAAAAGAAAATGAAATTTATTACCTCAATAAAAAGTTGATCTAGTATGAAACCAAATATACCCATCTCAAGAAACTTAGTGTCACATTTGTATGGGCCATTAATAAGCTTAGACATTCCATGCTTTAGCACACAATCCACATCGCGTCAAAGATGGATCCTCTAAAGTTCTCATTGAGATGCCCGCTCTTAATAGGCAACTTTCAAGATGGTTATTCCCCCTAGATGAATTGATCTCAAGAATTTCCCTCAAAAGTAATTTAAAGGATGCACAGTCTAAGACTTCTTGGCCCAATTGCCAACAGAAGATTCTAATAAAAACTATAATCTCCGTGACAAAGATCTCCTCATGACTAAAAATGATAGTTGGTTGTTATATTTCGATGGTGACTCTAATCGAGAGGAATATGGTACCGGGGTACTCCTGGTGTCTCTAAAGGAAGAGCAAACTCTCATCTCAATTAAGCTTGACTTTGAGGCAACAAATATTTCCATCAAATACGAAGCGTGCAATCTAGGTCTATAAGCCGCAATATCATTAGACATCCAAAAGCTTTGAGTTTATGGTGATTCCTCCCTAATATTCAATAAAATGACATGAAGATGGAACGTTTGAAGTGGTAGTCTAGCTTTGTAACACCCTGATAGTTCCCATTTCCGAAAACCAAACCTTTGGGAACTACCAGTGTGCTACCACCACGTGTTCAAACGTTAAGGCTAAAACAGAGTTTTGCAGCGGAAAACCAAGAGACTTTTGAAATAAAATTAAACGTAAATAAACTCCTAATACAACAAACGGCCCTTACTGCAATGTACCAAATAACGTTCACCTCTAATCCAAATCCAACAATTTAAAACCGAATCAAACAAACATAATTTATTCTAAAATCTAAATTAAATTAACGTTCCTCTCAAACCCGCCCATGAATGAATGCTCGTTTAGATACCTGTTAATAATCTGCTCCCCAATAATACAAATTTAAGTATTGGATCATCACAGTGTCATTTATAGGCAAAAGCCATGAACAAAAAACACACAAGGCACGTAATTAGCAAGATGAGTACATACAAATTACAAAGTATAACAGTTGAACTGATAATTAAATAAGAATAATTATAAAATGTAAGAACCTATCACACAACATTTTACTTGACTGACATGATAAATTGATTAATGATTTTGATTAAGAAATAGACTAGGTTGTCTCCCCCCATGTCCTCATTAGGACATCAAATAATTAAATAACCCATTCACTCCCATCGGAGAGCATCAAAATACATTACAAAAATCCAGATTGTAAACGTGCGCGACTCCGTCTCCATAGCTAGATGAGATCTCAACTTACCCCAATTTTAAGTTTAAAACTTTATAAAAGAGAGACTCATAGATCACACTACCTCTAATAAAAGCCACGGATAATACCCCGTGAACTCCAACCCCTGATTGTCAATACTCTAGACGTGCACTAGCCTAGAGTTTTATTGCTTATCCTCTTTCTCTTTAAGTGATTTACTATTTAAACTCAATATACACCATCACCGCAGCACACACATACAATCATTATAATTATACAATCAATCTCTGTTATACTGTAATTTTAAGCTTTTAATTTGGATATCAACTTGTAAACCTATTGAACCAAGTCAACTACCCTCGTCATTAAAACTTATAAAAACACACCTTTACTCCAATCATACTATTAGTAATTAAGGAGAAATAATAAACAACCTCATGGATTAATTAACAATTAATACCAATTTAATAAATTCCGGTTTCTCATAAATAATACCAAAACATGCCCCTAATATAAAGAACATGAATTCTTTCAAATGAATAACCAAGCAATCTCATTCAAAAGGTTTGCTAAACATGATACTAAGTTTATATTTCACCCTAAATCATGCTCCCAATTAAAGGTAACGTTTTTTGTAATTTGTACGTACATGGTGTAAAATACACGGGTGTCCACTTTCTCTATCTTTAAGAACCTTCTACCAATCATTCTCCTACACCAAATAATACAACCTAAATTAATATACCAACAATACCAAATTCACAACAACCACACTAAATTTTCTAAGACATTAAAATCATCGCAAAATACGTTTTTAAGTCTCCCAAAAATCACAAGTTAGTAGTTAAAATGTAATACTACTAGGGTTAACTAAAATATTATAATACACACCATTGCTCATTAATTAAGATCAAAGTTTATTGCTCAAAACATTCTATGGCATTTTCCACAAGTGCAATTTATGAAATGGGCTACAAAAATACAATATGACTAAGCAACATTATTCATAGTCAATGTCATGTTTACGAGACCAACTAGCCAACCCCTCTGACAAAGTCAACTATTATCTAATTCTTGATGAAACAACCGTAAAGCATCTCCTAACTTCATGATGATCATCATTAGCAAAATGTTGGCAAGTACCCCATAATATAAGCAGTAGCATATCCATAAGCAGCATCATATCACATTCATGGATTTCATTAAATTAAACTCTCTATATAAGTAGCAGCATATCCCTAAAATAATCATTGAACCTAATTCCCAATATACTCATACAATTGTGAGTCTCAAATTCACAAATTTCATTAAATTAGACCCTAATATTTTAACCTTCTCCGAATCAACGCAACATATCATAAGAACCAATACAAGTTCATGAATTCATACCCATCATATATAAATCAAGAAAACAAGAGGGAAGGAGAAGTAAGAGGGAGAGGGTAATGGTCCACTCACCGGTCAACGGAGGCACAGCAGGGGTTGCGGCGGCCGGCAGACGGGGACAGTAGGGGCTGGCAGTGGCATCAGGGAGTAGTGGCGGCAGTAGGGCTAGGGGGTTTCTACGGGGTAGGGGTTCCACGAGTGGGGGGTTTTAAATAGGATGAAAATAGGACTTAAGCCTTTTTTTCCCTTCCTAATGGTGTTAATTGCATTGAGTGCATCGCTCTCAACAATAATCTTCCCAAAGCCCCATCTAGCTGCAACTTGAAGCCCTTATTTAATAGTTGCAACCTCTGCCCATGGTGCACTCCAAGCAGCACCAACTCTCTTCGTCGTACATAACACAATTCTACCATTGATGTCCCTAAGAAACACCCCTTAGCTACATCCCCTTCTAAAATGTGAGCATCCAAATTTATCTTAATGAACCATTGGGAGGAACCACCCATCTAGTAGCTAGAGGACGACCATGATTCACACATTCAACATTCACCTTTGATGCATATGGCTTATAATCTTTAAAAAATCTAATAAAACCCGCGGCAAACTTTGTTGGGTCTATCGTTATATTTTTCAAAAAAATTTATTACAGTAAGACGAAGAAGTCCAAGCTAGGGTGCTTAGTGTTGGAGATATATGGGTGTAATACTCCTAAGTGTTGCTTCAAAAAGGTAATGTTCATAACTTATACTTCTATGTGTCCCACATAGAAGAGTTGAGGGAGTTTAGTTCACTTTATATAGGCGAGTTCCATTTACTATTGTTAAACATGTAGTATGCGTTAGAAATGGGAAAACCCTCGCGTGCCGCCACCGTGACCCGACCCGGTGCAGTTTATATTTGTGACACATGCACGGGTGTGGGTAAGGCGGGATTTTATACAAGATTCTAGTTTTTTGGTCGAAATCTTTTAAACGTTAATAACTGTCATAATATCTTTGCCGATATTGTAACCGTTATTGCATTTGTCATTTCCTTAATTTGCTTAATTAGTTATGGAAACTTAATATTATTAACCCTTAAATTATGGTCTGACTTTCCTCCCTCAAAACCCCTACATATTCTATATATCTACCTTTCTTTGGTCATTCTTTAGAGCAGCCAAAAAACCGTAGCCATTGAGCTTCTGATTTTTCCTCTCAAAATATTCACAAACACTTTCGGGCATTGGATTAGTGCAGTTCTCAATTCACCCTTACGGAGTACACAGTTCGGGTGAAGTCGTGTAACCCTGAGGGTCTATTGCTAAGAGGTCGTGTGTACGAGTGCGGGAAAAATTCAACTTTAGGGCAATGATATTCTTCACGCCACGTTGTTCTCATTTCGGTTTCCAGATAAGTTTTTTCTGTTTTGTTAGTCTTAGTCCTACATTCTAAAGTCAAATTTTTTTTGTTGATTCTTAGAATGGTTGATAACGAATCTGGAACTTGTATTCCTTCTGCAGTGCCCTTGAATTCTACCATGCTTAACGCTTTTATTCCGGTTATGTCTAAAATGAATCCTTTTGATAGAAAAAACTATAAGATGTGGTCTAATAAAATGGAGTTATTTCTCGGTCAAATTGGTGTTGATTATGCTCTCACTATTTATTCTGCTCCCTTGAATTCCTTTAGAGACTTTGCTAAGAATAATAAAAAGTGTATTGGTATGAGTTTGCACTACATGACTCAATCACTATACTTAATCCATAGCAAGTCAAAAAATGGTAAAGACATATGGGATGCTCTTAAATCTAAGTATGGTATTGATGACTTTGAGACTAAAAAATATGCTTGTAGTCGATGGTTGAATTTTTGTATGACTGATGACAAATCTGTTCTTGACCAAGTTCATGAATATGAGACTTTATGTGGTGATATTATTGTTAAGGGAATGAAGATTTGTGAGACCTTTTAAGCAAAGAGCCTTCTTAAAAAGATGACACCCTCTTGGGATACATATGCCCATTTAACGAAGTATAAGAAAAAGGACTTCACTCTTCAAGAATTGGTTTCTCACATGAAAATTGAGGAACAAAATAGAATTCAAGTGAAATCTAAACCTCGTGATCATTCTTCTTCTACTGCAAATCTGGTTGAATCTAAATTTGCAGGTAAAACCAAAGGATTCAAAGGCAGGGGACCTAATTAGGTTCATGGTACTAAGTCTAACAGGTTTTCCAAGAATAATGGGTCCTATTAGATATGTACTTTCAATGGAAAGTGCTATACTTGTGGTGAAAAAGGACATTCTTCTAGATTTTGTCCTAGGGGACATCGATCTGGCTCCAAAAGCAAGGGCAATAGTGACAGCTCTAAATCACATGTTAATATAAGTGAAGACATTATTGTTGTAGTTGTCTCTGAAGTGAATTTAGTCAAGAACGTGACTGAATAGATTGTTGATACAGGAGTAACTCGTCACATTTGCTCAAATAAAGAACTCTTTTAGTCTTATGAACTTGTTGGAGATGGTGAATGTGTTTTCATGGGAAACTCAAGTTCTGTGAGTGGCCATGGAAAAGGAAAAGTTCTTTTAAAACTTACTTTTGGAAAAATAACTACTTTACAAAATGTGTTGCATGTGCCTGATATTCGCAGGAATCTCCTTTTTGGAGCTTTGCTTAACAAAGTAGGCATTAAGTTAACTTTTAAATTTGATAAGCTTGTACTCACCAAAAATGGTAAATTTGTGGGAAAGGATTTCTATAATAGGGGGCCTTTTACTCTTGATGTTGATGTTATGATTGATAATAAGACTTTTGCTAGTTCTGTTTATATTACTGAGTTTGTTTCTTTATGGCACACTAGGTTAGGAAATGTTAATGTAGCTTCTATAAAGAATGTAAAACAAGTTAATTTAATTCTTAACTTTAGTACTACAGAGTTTGAGAAGTGTCAAGTTTACGTGAAGGCTAAACATCCAAAGAAACCTTTCAATAAAGTTGTCAATATGTCTTCTTCTTTACTAGAATTAATTCACATAGACTTGGGTGACTTTAAATACTTGATAAGTATGGGAGGGAAACACTACTATACCACTTTTGTAGATCATTTTTCTTATTTCACTAAGGTCTATTTGATGAGTTCAAAAGATGAGGCTGAAGCCAAGTTCTTAATTTACAAAGCTGAGGTAGAAAACCAATTAGACCTTCAAATAAAAGGCTTAGATCAGACCGATGAGGAGAATATGATGGGAATCCCTTTAAGAAATTCTGCGAGGAAAATGGAATCATTCATGAATACATAGCCCCCTACACCCCTGAATAAAGTGGAATAGCTGAAAGGAAAAACAAGACTCTAAAAGAAATGAGGAATACTATGCTTATAAGTTATGGTTTGCCTAAAAACATGTGGGGGGAGGCTCTTCTTTCTGTTTGTTATGTTTTGAACCGTGTTCCTCATAAAAGATTAGACAAGACTCCTTATGAATTGTGGAAAGGTTATAAGCCTAACCTTAAGTTTTTGAAAGTGTGGGGGTGTCTAGGTAAAATTTGTCTACCTGAATTTCAAAGGACTAGAATTGGCCCTAAAACTGTTGGTGGTATTTTAATTGGTTATGCTACTAACAGTGCTGCTTACAAGTTAATTCTTAAAGATGGTTCTGGATTTGGATTATAAAGGAATCTAGAGATGTTGAATTCTTTGAGCATATTTTTCCTATGAAAATGCATGATCATCCATCTTTACCTATTGCATCATCTTCTAGCATTTCTCGACATGACATTGCATCTTCTAGTGAATCTATAGAACCTAGAAAGAGTTCTTAAAGAGCACGAGTTGAGAAAATTTTTGGTTCTAATTTTATTACAACCTTTCTAGCAGAATAAGGATCAATAGATGAGCAAGTTACGAATGTCTTTGTACTTGAAGATGATCCTAGAACCTACAAGGAGGTCATGAGTTCCATTGACTCTAATTTTCTAGTAAGAGGCCATAAACAGCGAGATAAAGTCTATCATGAGTAATACTACTTGGATCTTGACTAACCTTCCTAGGGGTTCTAAGCCTTTAAGTAACAAATGGGTAATCAAAAAGAAACTTAAGCCTAATGGTTCAATAGATAAATATAAAGCTAGATTAGTAGTTTGTGGAAATCACCAAAAGAAAGGCTTAGATTTCTTTGACACAAACTCTCCTATTACTAAAGATGCCACCATTAGAGTACTTATAGCTCCTGTATCCTTTCATAATCTTGTTTTGCATTAAATGGATGTAAAAATTGCTTTTCTTAATGGGGATTTTCAAGAAGAAATATATATGAGGCAACCTGAAGGATGTGTGGTACTAGAACAGGAAAGCAAAGTGTGCAGGCTCATTAGATCCTTATATGGTCTAAAACAAGCACCAAAACAGTGGTATAAAAAGTTTGATCAAACCATTACCTCTAATGGTTTTCAGGTGAATGATTCTGATGTATGTGTTTATTCAAAATCTGATGGGTTTGGATGTGTTATAATATTCTGTATGTGGATGATATGCTTATTTTTTGTTCTAACATAGACATTAATACACCCAAAACTTTTCTAAGTTCCTGTTTTGATATGAAGGATTTAGGAGAAGCTAATGTGATACTTGGGATAAAAGTTACAAGGACTCAAAATGGGTTGTCTTTAAACCAATCTCATTACATTGAGAAATTTTGGAAGAATTTTAATCAATTTGAGTGTTCACCTGTGAAAACCCCATATGACCCTAGTATACATTTGAAAAAGAATAAAGGTAAGTGTGTTTCACAAGAGGAATATGCCAAGATCATTGGGAGTGTCATATTTTTAATGAACTACACTAGGCCTAATATAGCATATGTAGTTAGTAGATTAAGCAGATATACCCATAATCCTAATCGTGAGCATTGGGGTGCCTTGATTAGATTGTTGGAATATTTAAAGGGGACCATTAATTGGGGTCTACATTACCAAAGGACACCATGTGTTTTACAAGGGTACTATGATGCCAATTGGGTGTCTGACAATGATGAGATTTAATCTACTAGTGGATATGTTTTTACTCTTGCAAGCAATGCTATATCATGGAAATCTTCTAAACAAACTTGTATTGCTAAATCTATAATGGAATATGAATTTATTGCTTTAGAATTTACAGGGCAAGAAGTTGAGTGGTTAAGAGGGCTACTTGCAGACATTCTAGTGTGGGGGAAACCTATTCCATCAGTTTCCATGCAATGTGACTCTCAAACTGCCATAGGTGCTGCAAAGAATCAATCTTATAATAGGAAGAGGAGATACATTCGAATGCGGCATGGAATAGTAAGAGATCTGATCAGAAAAAATATGATACCACTCGAGTATATAAAAGCTGAGAGGAATATTGTAGATCCTCTCACCAAAGGCCTTTGTAGAAAAATAGTGTTGGAGTTAGCACAAGGAATGGGTCTAAAGCCTATTAAGGAGTGATCCGTGACGGATACCCAACTTGGAAATTTCTGAGTTCAAAAGGGTCAAACGAAATCACAAATTAAATCTGGTTATGTACTACTACCATTCCTAGTTAATAAAGAGATAATATTTCTTTCTCTTATTTTGAGGATAAGCATTGACTCTTAATAAGTTCATAGCCTTAAGGTGGTTTGTGATGGGTACAAACTTGATAAACTTACCTATGTGAATGTGGGGAAGTTGTCCTACCCCTATGAGATCCTATAGGCTTGGGGATCTCTAGAGCATTCATGAAAGCCTAGGAAACTTTGAGGGACAAACCATATGTTATTTGCGAGAACTGTACTGTTTTTGAGACAAAGTTGAGTATGCAAATATATTCATACAAACCCCATTGAAGGGTTAGGGTTTTCCACCTTAAATGGATGTAGAATATGTTTGTAAACACTAGGTATCAATTCAAGTCCATAAGACATTTATACTTACTTACATCTTCAATGCCCAAAATTGTCATCCTACACTCATTTTATTTACTTTCTTTTAAATCATGTGGGTGATGTTAGAGATATATGGGTGTAATACTCTTAAGTGTTGCTTCAAAAGAGTAATGTTCATAGCTCATACTTCTATGTGTCCCACATAGAAGAGTTGAGGGAGTTTAGTTCACTTTTTATAAGTGAGTTCCATTAACTATTGTTAAACATGTAGTATGGGCTAGAAATGGGGAACCCCTCGCTCATCGCCGCCCGGCGTGGTTCAGTTCATGTTCGTGTTCATGTTTGTAACACGTGCACGGGTATAGGTGTGGCACGATTTCATACATGATTTTTTTTTTGTCGAAATCTTTTACTCGTTAATAACGGTCATAATATCTTTGCCGATATTATAACCGTTATTGCATTTGTCATTTCCTTAATTCGCTCAATTGATTATGACAACGTTACATTATTAACCCTTAAATTATGTTTTGACTTTCCCCCCTCAAAACCCCCAAATATTCTATATATCTACCTTTCTTTGGTCATTCGTGGGAGCGGCTAGAAAACCGTAGCCATTGAGCTTCTAATTTTTCCTCTCAAAATTTTCACAAATCTTTTCCGGCATTGGATTAGTGCAGTTCTCAATTCACCCTTACAGAGTACACAGTTCGGGTGAAGTCGTGTAACTCTGGGGGTCGATTGCCAAGAGGCCACGTGTACAAGTGCGGGGCAAATTTGACTTTAGGGCAGTGATATTCTTCACGCCATGACATTCTCTTTTTAGTTTTGCAGATAAGCTTTTTTTGTTTTTATAAGTCATAGTCCTACACTTAGTCCATGCTTAAAACAATGCTTTGATAGCAAAACCCAAGTCTCATTAAAACTAGCTCTGAGGCCATGCTTGACTCTTTGCCATATTTCACTGCTATTACATAATGCCATGCTATCTAGGCAGTTTAGAATTAGGGGTGTTCATAAATGGATACTCACTTTTTCAGGTAGTTTAAAAATCGGCCCATGGCCTAACTCAGTTTATTATTATTTTTTTCTAAAAATCTTCCACTACTTAGTCATCCCTTACATTGGTAGTCTGTTACACATTTTAAAACTTTAAGGCTGTTGCATTATATAATTGTGATACAACCCCACTCCACTAAAACTGTGATGGACTAGCACCATATAATTATGGAGAAGCATATATTCATAGAGGCTGTAGCATACTAGCAATGCACGTAGGAATTGTAGAAAATCTTATATAATTGTGGAGAAGCATATATGATACAGCCCCACTCCACTAAAATTGTGATGGACTAACAGTCTAACATCACAATATACCGGCGAACTAATAACATCATCACTTTTTTACATGATGCTTCCTTTTGGCTTCTGCCCAACAGATTTACATCTGAAGAACCAAAAACCAATGCATCCAATTCACTAAAATACCAACTTGTCCAAGACAACCCTCTCTTTTCTTTTCTTCTTTTATCTTGTTGTAGTCTCCTTTAAGATCTCACCATCAGATTTGCCATATCCAATTGTTTTATTTTAATTTATCTCCATTAAATAATTAGATTTATACCCAAATGATGACAATCCAGATAAAAAAAAAACCTTAAATTAGTCCTCAAAGTCAAGAAAAATATGAGTTGAACAAAATACTAAAATTGATCAAATCATGAAGAATGTGGCATTAGGCATGATTTTTCATTTCCTCTTACAATGAACTCATAATGTTGTGTGATAACTGGTCTTTTAGGTCGTTTAACTAAAAGAATAGTTATGCAAACTAAATTATAAGCACCCTAATACTACTACAACTAGTGTAGTGGTAAGTCGGGGATCGAACCACAAGGACAAGGGGCGATAGTCTCTAGACTTGATGCAAAGGGAGTTGTTTGGGATTTGATAAAATGAAACTAATGACAGAAAAGTCAAGCAAGAACTAAAACGATAATATGCTATGGGAGGAAAACGGGGATAGATTAGTTCCACCCTAGGAAGGACAATCAAACTATCAATCGTTAAATTAGGAGAAATTAGTCAACAGTGAATCATGACACTCAAGATGACGAGAGGAAGTTTGTGACCCTATAAATCACACGAACAACCTATAATCGCCCTATGTCTCCAAAGGAGTGGCAGGACAAGATTCGCATCAAATATCAATCAATCAATCATCAACAATCTTAAATCCTAACTCTACACATAAAGAACGAGCCAACCTAGGGTTTCACCAATCAAACCCCTAAGAAAACTACTCACACATAGTAATAAAGACTAAGGCATAAATAAGGAAAAGAAACATGATTGAAAGGACGAATGAATTGAATTAAATGAACAAACGAACGAAAAAGAAGACCTATAACAAAACCGACAACTACTCTATCAAAACCGTAAAAGAAGCAACAATAATAGCGAGAGGAATGAAATTCAGAAAAACAATACTTGAAAACATTAAACGAAATAAAATAGAAAAGAATCGATACCTTGCAGAAATGAAATTGCGTGAATGAAAGAGAATCCGAATCCAAAATACAAAGCTTGAAAGCGAGAACAACGAAAGTTATAAATGTAAACTAATGTTTAAATGAAATGAAGAGAATTAAAGGTGATCTTCTAGGTTGAAGCACAAAAGCTCTCAAAGTAGGCATGAGGGTTATTTACAGAGCAGGAGGGTATTTATACCCTAGGGATATAAGGGGTAAAACCCTAGAAAAAACCCTCGAGCGCCGACCTAAGAAAGAACAAAGATCTTCAAAAATAGTCTCCATTCGGCCGAATGTAGTGTAGATTTGGCCGAATGAGTGGTGTATTCGGCCATATCAGAGACTTTGACTTTTCTCACCCTGTCCACCATTCGGCCGAATGAGGGCAACCATTCGGCCGAATGGGCCTTGATTTGGCTGAATGAGTGTTCATTCGGCTATTCTCGAGAGCTTGATTTATGTGCTTGAATCCCTGTCTTCCATTTGACCAAATGGATATCAGATTCGGTCGAATCTGAACCTGAACCTTGCTAAACAGCTCCTTTGAAGTGTTTAATGGCTTCTGGAGTTTATGAGATCTTTGAGAGTGACTTGGAACGCATGCCCAAGCTATGATATGCGCATCCAAACTTTTGGTAAAAGTGCCAAAGCCTCGAACATGTCTAGTTTTACCTCGAAATCACATGAAATGACCTAAAAACAGCTCGAGGATAAGATCAAGATAAAATTGAATGTAATGTGCATAAAACCAATATAAAAGCATGAGACTTGACACTAAAATGAGGTTGTAAATGTGCTCTAAAACGAGCAAATTAACTTCCCCCAAGCTAAACCTTTGCTAGTCCCTAGAAAATGAGCTAGCAAGGCAACACCGTGAGCGAAGCTCATGAAAAGCAAGGTGAGCAGAAAACAAGACAATGCCAGCCGTGTACGCGCAAAACTCTTCCCTAGCCATGGGTGTGCAAGTACAATGGGATCAAAAGAGCATAATACCAAGATGAATAACGTTTTCCACAGACTTGGGATTACTGGAAAAGCTACAATACAGGCCATGCCACCCACTACCTAATGAGATCACAAGTCTATGCTCCCCAAGGCTATTTCCCAAAAGATGTGGGAAATTTCTAGTACTCTCGTGTGTTTAATACGGTACGTGTTTCGCTCAGAATCGTCCGACTTAAGATGAGTCGGGAATTAAACACTCAATCAAGGAGAGAGAAATCTTAGGGATTGTATCCTATCTACTCTCCAGCACATAACTTGCTAATCAAGCCAAGTCGAATAGGTTTGGAAACGGTTGCAATGTAGGCTGGGATCAATGTAAGGTAAAATTTTGGGATGTGGAGTTCAAATAGAGGATAGTAAGCAATCCAAGGTAATCAAACCAAGGACGGCTACGACTTCCGATGACAATGCCATTTTCCAAAATTCTTTAGATACGCATAAATGAACTCATTACACTAACTTTATTCTCGAATTTCTCTTTTTCTATTTTTTTCTGTTTCTTTTCTTTTTCTTTCTTTTTTCTTTCTTCTTTTTTCTTTTTGTTTTCAAGCTAATATTTCTGAAATAAACTAAGAGTAATGTAAAGAGTCATATCATATGACAACGATTTTTCAAACCAAAATCTTTCACCACAATGCAACGGGCACCACTTCACTGTGATCACCTGACTATCCTCTAGGTAAGAAGAGGGAATATTTGGCTCATGTGGAGTTAGGTGATGTAGCTACGAAAAAAAAGTAAAGGCACAAAATTGGCTTACCCTAAAGTCAATCGATATTCATGGTAGGCAATTTGGCCATGTAGCTGTAACTATAAACGTGTTATCATCCCTGGCCTTTAGAAAAGAAGACTATGGTGGAGGAGAACAGACACAATACTTAGACTCTCTAACTAGAACTTAATAAAATAGGACTCATAATCGAGTCCTAAAAGGCTCAATCCTCACTAGGTTAGTCGAAACGTGCCTCAATAGGTAGTCATCCAAGCCACAAACCAAGCAGGACCAGATCCCCCAAGTCTGGTGGAAAACAGTCAATCATTTGGTCCCAAAACAGGCACAAAGCTAGAAAAACATGAGTATGCATAAGGCCACTATAAAGTACATGTTAGGAGCTAGCATGTCAGTTTCACAACTCAAGCACATTAATCTTGACACACCTAGACATGCAAAGAAAAACTAAAACAAAAACTAAGGTAATAGTTTCAATAATGCTAATCTTTTGAAGCTTTGAAAACACAAGGACCCTCCCCCAAGCCAGCTCAAGAGCCGTCTCGGCACTTAGGAGAGGAGGAACAAAAGGGAGAAAGATCAGCATTATGGAAGCTATTGCTATAAAAATTAACAAACAAAACAAACACCAGGTTATCTCCCGTAAGTACTTTTGTTTAACGTCGGTAAGTTCGACACATCTAGGCACAAGTTTATACAGAAAAAGAAAACAACAAAATCGTACCTGCCGTAGGAGTGGATTCACTCCTAGCATCACCATCACCCCCAGCATGTGGAGTCAAAACTCTCCACCGAGCCGCAGTGGCGGAAGTAAGCAATGGAGAACCAGGGTCATCTGGAGGTGGGTTATAATGCGGGGCTCCCCTAAGCAAGGGTGGAGCCATCAGTCTCTTTCTAGATTTTCTTTTTCTAGCCTATTTCCGTTTGCGGGCTGGCTCGTCACTACCCTCAGATTTGTAATACATCTCCGTTTGCAGAGCAATTCCCTTCGCAACCCTAAAAATAAGACGCTCTTGCGCGTCCTCCTCATCCGACACCTCAACTATCATTGGGGCAGCAAAAGCATTAAACCTCTCAACCTCTTTCGCAGCTTCATTCTCGACCACCCTAAAGGAACAAATCCGCTCGACCATGGGTTCCGTTAAAGACTTAGAAAAGGCAAACACAACCTTCTCTGGGGCTACTCTGACGGTTATAGTTTTTGATTCACAGTCGATCAGGGCACCCAATGTCTTTAAAGCATCCCTCCCTAAGATGAGGGGAGTATAAGGATCCTTGGCCATATCAAGCACCACGAAGTCACATGGTACCACTATGTTCCCTACTTATTGGATCTGAAGGTCCTCAAACTCCCCACATGGCACTTTTATACTATGGTCGGCCAGCTGAATTGTTTTCTTCGAAGGCTTAAGCTCACAGGTTAGCTGTTTGGAAATGGACATCGGCATTAGGCTAATGGAGGCCCCAAGGTTACCAAGTGCTCCCTTAGACTTAAGTTTTCCAAGGGTGATTGGGAGCACAAAGGGTCCTCTAGCTTTTTCTTTCTTTGCCCATGTGCCCTGAATGATGGCACTTACTTGCTCTGGTAAACTAATCACCTTGCCCTGATGCTTTCTCTTGCTCCTTAAGAGGGTTTTTAGATACTGAGCATATTGTGGCATTTGCTCCATGACCTCTAAGAATGGTATGTTCATTTCAAGTTTCCTCATATGCTCTAGGAATTTAAGAAACTTTTCTTGCAATCGCTTCTCTACCTTCTTGTAAGGAAAAGGTAGAGGCAAAGCATGTTGATGCTCAAGTTTCCTCTGTTCCTTTATCTCCCTCTATCTCTCGTCTTCATTTTTCTTCTCCCTCTCATGCCCAATGACTTCAACATTGTGCCCCTCGTCTTCTTCACCACCCTCCTTTTTTTCTCTCACCCTAAGGTTCTCCTTGTGCTCATTTTCTGTTAGACAACCACTACCCTTCGAGGAATCTTCCCCTAAATCATCTCCATTGGCTACAACTGGAGCAGGATATAAGGTTTCAGATCTTAGGAAGATTGCCTTACAGGTGTGATGCTTAGGGTTGGAGTTAGGAGGGTTTTGTGGTGGAGGTTGGGTGGATGGATTTTGTTGAGGGTGAGAAGGAAGTAGCAATGGTGGGGGTGGACTAGCCATCTGCCCAAGCTGTGATTCAAACAACTTATGATGTGCTTGAAGTTGTTGTATTTGATTTATCAAAGTTTGATTGATTTGCAAGAGGGTTTGATTTTGTTGCGCAAGGTAATTCACTTGTGTGGAAAGGAATTCATTAGTTAGAGGCAGGTTTAGTTGAGGCTATGTAGATGGATAGGGTAGGTTGGTGTTGGGTCTTGGCATTTGAGGGTACGGCCTATTCCCATTCGGCCTAGAAAAACTCTCACTCGCTTGATTGTGGAGTTGTACCCTTGGTAGGAGTTTCCTTAGTTAGAATTCGAATTAAAGGGAGGTCTAAAGGGTTGATTATTGTAAGGACCTTGCTGAGCAAACCCTTGGTTTTGACCATCATACCCTACAGCTGCCATATAATCGGGATTATACCCGATCATAGTTCATAACTAGGGTTCCTTCTTGGTTATACCCACCGTAGTTAATAGCCGCTATGTGTTTAGAATTTGCACCCCTATAATATAATGTATCATGATTGGTGCCCCCACATATTCTACATGAAAAGGGCGTCCCTTTAACCGATGATACATTGGAGCTACCTTGGGCGTATTTGAACTTGTACAGCTTCTTATCCATGATAGCCTCTATTTTTGAACTAATCGTGTCCAAGTTTCTTGAATCCATCCCTCCTCTCGGTAATCCACTACCCCTTGCTCCTCCCCAAGAGCTATTTTTAGCAACCTCCTTAATCTTAGCCTTCACTTGATTGCATTGGACTTTCGAGAGTTGGCCACCAACAACCGAGTCTAGGAGTCCCATGGTGGAGTCATTTAGACCATCATAGAAGAATGTATTAAAATGGTTCTCCCTGTACTCATGATAGGGGCATGCTCTTATCATTCTCTTAAATCGACTCCACGTGGCACTAAGGTTCTCATCATCCTCTTGAGTGAATGATGCAATTTTCTTACGTTAATCCTGTGTTTGAACTGTGGGATAGAACCCTTCTAGAAATGCTGTCTTTAATTGAGCCCAATTAATGATTGAGTTAGGCTCTAGGCATTTATACCAATCCCGAGCATCACGAGATAAACTCAAGTGAAATAGATGCATCCGTACATAATCCAGGCTATTGGGGCATGGAGGTATGAGACCGCAAATATCTGAGAATGCCTCCAAGTGTTGGAGAGGGCATTCATTTCTCAAACTGCAAAAAGGGGTCTCCTTCACCATCCGGGTGAATTAAGGATGTATGTGATAAGGGTTCGGGGCTATGGGTAACACTACACCTCCTTGAAATTCATGGGACCTAGGCGTCCCAAATTGACCAAATAGTTTTTGGTGGTTTTTGTCCATTGGTGGTGTAAGGGGATTGGAAGTATTTGGTTGTGACGAGGTTTGGGTTGGAATTCTTCGTTTGCTGCATTGAACCTTAGGGTCGTATGGTTCTAGTTGTTGATTTGATCTACGTGTGCTATATGGCATGCAAACAACACTAGAGACCAAGCATAAGTACTGACAAGCAAACTAATAGACAATAATAAAAATTAAAAAAAAAATAACTTACACCAAGATTATAATCTAAACACAACGCCTTGTCCCCGGTAACGGCGCCATTTTGATAACCGGTCTTTTAGGTAGTTTAACTAAAAGAATAGTTATGCAAACTAAATTTATAAACACCCTAATACTACTACAAATCGTGTAGTGGTAAGTCGGGGATCGAACCACAAGGACAAGGGGCGATAGTCTCTAGACTTGATGCAAAGGGAGTTATTTGGGATTTGATAAAATGAAACTAATGTCAGAAAAGTAAAGCAAGAACTAAAATGATAATATGCTATGAAAGGAAAACGAGGATAGATTAGTTCCACACTAGGAAGGACAATCAAACTATCAATACGCTAAGTTAGGAGAAATTAGTCAACAATGAATCATGACACTCAAGATGAGGAGAGGAAGTTTGTGACCCTATAAATCACACGAACAACCTATAATCGCCCTATGTCTCCAAAGGAGTGACAGGACAAGATTCGCATCGTATATCAATCAATTAATCATCAACAATCTCAAATCCTAACTCTACACATGAAGAACGAGTCAACTTAGGGTTTCACCAATCAAACCCCTAAGAAAACTACTCACACATAGTAATTAAGACTAAGGCATAAACAACGAAAAAGAATATGATTGAAAGGACAAATGAATTGAATGTAATGAACAAAAGAACGAAAAATGAAGACCAATAACAAAACTGACAACTACTCTAGCAAAACCGTAAAAGAAGCAACGATAATAGCGAGAGGAAAGAAATTCAGAAAAACAATACTTTAAAACATTAAACGAAATAAAAAAGAAAAGAATCGATACCTTGCATAAATGAAATTGCGTGAATGAAAGAGAATCTGAATCCGAAATACCAAGCTTGAAAGGGAGAACAACGAAAGCTGTAAATGTAAATTAATGCTTAAATGAAATGAAGAGAATTAAAGGTGATGTTCTAGGTTGAGGCACAAAAGCTCTCAAAGTAGGCATGAGGGTTATTTATAGAGCAAGAGGATATTTATACCCTAGGGATATAAGGGGTAAAAGCCTAGAAAAAACCCTCGAGCACCGGCCTAAGAAAGAACCATGATCTTCGGAAATAGTCTCCATTCGGCCGAATGTAGTGTAGATTCGGCCGAATGAGTGGTGTATTCGGCCGAATGAGTGGTGTATTTGGCCATATCAGAGACTTCGACTTTCCTCACCCTGTCCATCATTCGGCCGAATGAGGGCAACCATTTGGCCGAATGGGCCTCGATTCGGCCAAATGAGTGTTCATTCCGCTATTCCCGAGAGCTTGATTTATGTGCTTGAATCCCTGTCTTCCATTCGACCGAATGGATGTCAGATTTGGTCGAATCTAAACCTGAACCTTGCTGAACAGCTCCTTTGAAGTTTTTAATGGCTTCTCGAGTTTATGGGATCTTCGAGAGTGACTTGGAACGCATGCCCAAGCTATGATACGCGCATCCAAACTCTTGATAAAAGTGTCAAAGCCTCGAACACGTCTCATTTACCTGGAAATCATCGAAATCACCTGAAATGACCTATAAATAGCTCGAGGACAAGATCAAGGTAAAATTGAATGTAATGTGCATAAAACCAATATAAAAGCATGAGACTTAACACTAAAATGAGGTTGTAAACATGCTCTAAAATGAGAACATCATTGTGTTACTATTCAGTTTCCAAGTCATGGTCTTAGAATAGAGCTTATTGCGTGCCAACAACTACCACAATGCCATAATGCCATGTAAATCTCATTTCCCCAACTACCATAATGCCATAATGCCATGTAAATCTCATTGCCCCAACCAATGAAGTGTAGATTTAGGTTCCTCATGCATAACAATATAGCATCAAAAGGATACAGCCCGAAGCCCCAAAGAGGTACTCCACGTATAATGTTCAAGCTTAAAATATCCATCGTGTAGATTTTTATTTCTTTTGAGATACAATTTAGGTTATCCAAACTGAATGTAATAATTATAATTATTAATTTATATTGATTGATTTATTTTTAAATGAAATTTTATTGTGTTTTAAAAAGATTGCACTAGCGAATAACATGTCAATGTAAAGAGGGAAGTGGAACCAAAAAATAAAAAAAAACATTATTTCCGACAGAAAAAATCCGACGTTTCCAACAGAATTTTCCATCGGAAATTTGGTCCGTTGGAGAATTCCGTCGGAACAATCATCATTTACCGACGGATTTTTTCCGTCGGAAATTGCCCATTTTCCGACGGATTACCCAGTCCGTCGAAAATTTCCGACGGACATTTCCACCCCCCAGCCACCAATCTCCGACGTATTTATTCCGCTGCATATTCCTTCGGAAATTACATTTCCGTCGCAATTCCGTTGGAAAATGGTATTTTCCGACAGACATTTTCGACGGAATTCCGTCGGAAATGGACATTTCCAACGGAAATTCACTATTTATCGACGGATAATTTCCGTAGGAAATAAGCTTAATTCTTCTTGTGGATGGCTTTGCTGCATTAATTGGAATCAAAAACTCATAATGGCCATTAAAAGATATCCATTAACGGTATATCTCCCAGATTTTCCTAATTCCTAATGGGTTCCAAGCCGAGTGTGAGAGAGTCGTGAGTGAGGCGAGAGAGCTAGAGAGGCAGAGAGGCAGAGAGGGGTGAAGGATTTCAGTGTTAGAGTGAGATGTGGGAGGAAGCACCAAACAACAAAACCTTAGTATAAAAATAAAAATAAAAATATTTTGGGTTTTCGGGTACCCGGTTATATTTTTATCCGGCCCATGATTTGACCTGACTATCCTATTTTTTAACGGGTCGGGTACCCGACCCATAATAACCAAAATTTTTAAAAAACTGACTAATTAATTTCGGGTCATTGGTTTAGGGTCCGGTCAACCGGGTCGGGTAATTTAAAAGACCCTATCTATAATGGCATGAGTGATTGTCTCTTGAGCGAGATTACACCTTGTGCAAATGTTGCCCTCCAAAACTCGTCTTTGCATTAGGTTACATCTCGTTGCCAAGCTTGCACATGCCCTCTAGACGAAGTGTCGGAGCTTAGGCGATTGTTCCATTTGTCATATGGTTTTCTATATTTCATTCAGTCCATTCAAAGCCTCCCTCACTCCTATCATACCCAATAAATAACAAGTCTTGACTAAGAACTCTTTGTTAGGGCTACCTAAGCAATAAATCACA
The DNA here is from genome assembly GCA_026401315.1 of Dysphania ambrosioides. Taxonomy (NCBI): domain Eukaryota; kingdom Viridiplantae; phylum Streptophyta; class Magnoliopsida; order Caryophyllales; family Amaranthaceae; genus Dysphania; species Dysphania ambrosioides. Next base: position 5,660,667 of record CM048668.1, on the reverse strand, counting down.
TCCCCCCAAACTCTTGAAGACAAGGTATTTGGAAAATCATTTCATTTCCACTTTGGTGAATCAGGGTTCCTTTTCATCCTCATAAAATGGGATCAATTAGGTCATTAAACTTCATATTCTCCTGGCCCAAACTTGTTCTTCATGTGTAGCCCAAGTTCACCCATGTAGTTGTGACTAGACTCCCACCCTAGTGTCATCCCCTATTCTATAATGTATGCCTTCCAACAGTAGTTCTTTCAAACCCCAAATGCTCCTCCATGTGAAACTGGGATCATATCCCCTATACGCTTAAAGGACATTGCAAGATTTGTAATACCATGCCTTTAGAGTTAAGCCTACTAGGGAGGTCAGATTCTATAGTAGTCGCCAGACTTGTTTTTCTAGTAAAGCTTGGTTAAACACCCTAAGATCACTGAAGCCCAATCCTCCTTCGCTCTCTGGCAAACCAAGCTTTTCTAAGACACCCAATGGACCTTATTTTGGGATTCATCACCCCACTATAATTGAGCTAGCAAAGAGTGGAATTCATTAATGATACAATCTAGTATCTAGAAACACTCATCATATAGGTTGGAATTATATAACAAGATAGTGTTTAATAGAGTTATAATAAGAGTCAAATGCAAGAATACTAGGAAGGATACGTATAATAGGATATAAATACAAGAATAATAGAAAGAATACTTCGGATATACCTCAAATAAGAGGGTTAAATCAGATTGTATAAATAGGTTAATACTGTAACCAATTCAATAATAATACACAACAATTCAGATACATAATATTCATATGGTATCAGTAGCCGTAGGGTTTTTTGATCCAATAAACCTCAAACATAGCCTTCATCATTTACCAAAACTTACCTGACTTACCATGTCGTAAAATAATGACTCAAAAGAATCAAAGGAACCAACTTCCCTACTGGGTTCCATGGATCAATTGGTGCAACTGTTTCATAAGTTAAACACCACCAGAGGTCCGAAAACCGGTGGAAATTAGTCCTTAGTTAATTTAAGCAAAAAGCTAAACCACCATAATTATACAAAGTGGTCCAAATTGATGTTCTTGGCTATCAGCGGGCGAGGGAAGCTCAGCCAGATCATTGCTCTACCACCAGCAACTGATAACCCTAATTACATCAAGTGGGCACAACAAGACTCTATGGTCTTTACCTAGATTAAAGAAAACATATCAGCAGACCTAGTAAGTCAATTCCTAGACTATCCTACATCAAAAGATTTATGCAAAGGAATTGAATTACTTTATAGTAGTGGACAAGATGGATTTCAAACATATGACTTAACAGTCAAAGCAAATGCACTGAGACAAGGCAAAGACACAATTGAATCGTATTATAGTAAGCTCATCAACATATGGAAGGAACTTGACAAACAAATACCCAACCCCATGTCCTGCACCAAAGATATCACCACATACAAAAAGATGACTAAAACAAACAGACTCTACCAGTTTTTGGCCGGAGTTAATGATACCTTTGACACTGACCGAAGATGACTCAGATAGACCGAGAACCCATGGAGGAAAGCCAAGGTAAGGAAGTAAATATCCAACAATTAACAGGAAGCAAAGAAATACACAGAGGAGTGCACGAAACATAAAGAGGCAGAACTCACGTTGTTCAACCTTTCCAATGCTCTAAGAACCAAGAAATCAAACTTTGTGTTCCCCAAGACTCACAAGCACCGCACGATTTACTGAGGATTTTCTTGAAAGCGGGGCCTAAAAACTCAACGTGGATTCTTGACAGCGGGGCGACGGATATGATGACATACGACCCCGAGGATTTTCTGACAATTAGGAAGAGTAGTAAAACCTCTATCCAGATGGCTAACGGCGAATATGTTGAAATACAAGGAACCGGGGAAATAAATATTCTTCCGAATGTCACTCTAAAAAACTGTCTTCTTCTTCGAAACTATTGCACAAATTAATTTCGATTAGTCACCTAACTCGGGATCTTAGATATAATATTTTGATTAAACCTGGTTTGTTTACCGTGCAGGACTATCAGATCGGGAGGACTATTGGGCATGGTATTGAAAAAGCTGGCCTATACTATGTGGATACGGGGTCTCAACAAAGCAATGCGGCACTTGCTCTTGAGTTAGTTGAACAACAACTCTGGAGATGGCATCGTCGACTTGGGCACCCGTCTTTAGGTTACTTAGAATGCATTTTTCCTTCTCTTAAAGGTTCGAAAATAAAACTGGACTGTAAATCGTGTGTGTTAGCTAAGAGTCATAAACATTCATATTCTGCTAGTATTAATCGTGATGTTAAACCTTTTATGCTTGTACATTCTGATGTTTGGGGACCAGCACCACATACTGGACCACATGGTTTATCGTATTTTGTGTTGTTCATTGACGATTGCACGAGAATGAGTTGGGTTTCTTTTTTAAAAAATAAAGATGAGGTGTCTCGGGTTTTTGTGAGTTTTTACAATATGATTCATACCCAATTTTAAACCCAAATTCGTAGCTTGAGAACCGATAATGGAGGGGAATTTATTAATTCAGAAATGAAAGTTTTTTTTTTCTAATAATGGGCTCCTTCATCAAACCACATGCCCCGACCCTCCAAAACAAAATGGTGTAGCAGAAAAGAAAAATAGAACTTTACTCGAAATGACGAGAGCAATGATGTTAGAGTCCCATGTTCCTACTCATTATTGGCCAGAAGAGGTAGCTACAACTAATTATTTAACTAACTGTCTTCCTACTAAGGCTTTGGAGTTTCATACACCGTTAGACACCCTTTGCACACATATGCATATACCATCAATCCACTCCCTCCAACCTAGAATATTTGGTTGCACTACTTATGTACATTTACCGAAGAGAAGTCGTAAGAAACTTTAATCCCGAGCTACGAAATGTGTATTCGTTGGATACGGGGTGAATGAAAAGGAATATAGATGTCTTCACCCGGTTATTAATCACATGTATTCTACTATGGTGTGACTTCTTTGAAGATACCTATATTTTTTCCACCACCATAGACCTCAGGGGGAGAATCAAGATTTGAGTCTATGTTGGCTAACCCATCCACGGGGAGTTATTATAGAAAAAAGGAGCAAGTAAGCAATGCTGAAAAGTTTGCCGCCACTGTAGAACTGCCAATACCCTGTCTAGCACAACTCTTGACTGATGGTCTTGAAAAGGTAAATCTTGATCATTCTCTTGGTATAAGTGATACTGTATTAGCTAATTTACCTTGCCAGGAAGATGATTAAGGAGATCCTTAAGAAGAGGATCTAAGTAGCAAATATATTCTTCCTCCTAGGAAGACTAGGGGAATCCCGCCAAAGAGGTATGATCCGGATTTTGAGGCTTAGAGATCGAAATATCCCATTTCTGAGAGCAATGGGGTGTCTAAAAGTGCAGCAGCCTTTAATGCAATGTTATACTCCGATACTACATCGAAGAGTACAGAGATGGCTCTCAAAGATAATATATGGAAAGAGGCTATGAAAGAAGAAATTGATGCACTCGAGAAAAAAGTACGTGGAATAGGTGCACTATTCTAGAAGGAAAAAAACATGTATGGTTTAGGTGGGTATTCACCATCAAGTATAAAGCAGATGGGAGTATTGAGAGGTATAAAGCAAGGCTTGTAGCTAAAGGGTACACACAGGTATATGGAATTGACTACTCAGAGACGTTCTCACTAGTGGCCAAGATTGACACAATCAAGGTACTCTTTTTAGTAGCTGTAAACAACGACTGGCCTTTGTATCAGTTTGATGTGAAAAATGCCTTCCTACACGAAGAAATTGATGAAGAGGTATACATGGAACCACCTCATGGTTTTTCTCATGATTTTTCGAAAGGAGAGGGTTGTAAACTAAAAAAGGCTTTATATGGGCTCAAACAGTCACCTAGAGCTTGGTTTGGAAGATTCACTGTAGCCATGAAGAAATTTAGGTACAAGCAAAGTGTATCTAATCATACTTTGTTCTTAAAGAGGAGAGGTGACTTGGTGGTATGCCTCATCATTTATTTAGATGATATGATTATCATAGGGAATGACAGGTCGAAAATTGAATTACTGAAATTAAAGTTATTTCAGGAATTAGAGATGAAAGATCTAGGAAATCTTAAATATTTCCTAGGAATCGAAGTCCTTAGATCAAGATTAGGAATCTTCATTTCTTAAAGGAAATACATTCTAGATCTTTTGTCGGAAATCGGGATGATAGACTATAAGCCAGCAGAGACACCAATGATGGTTAATTATGGGTTATAGATAACACAAGAAGATAAAATGGTAGATCAAAATCAGTATTAGAGGCTTGTAGGGAAGCTTATATACCTGTCTCATATGTAGTCGGAGTAGTGAGCAGGTTTATGCATAAATCTCAAAAACCTCATATGGAAGAAGTTCACAGAATTTTGAGATATTTAATGGGAGCACCAGGCAGAGGAGTTATGTTTAGGAGAAATTGAAATCTAGAATTACAAGCATATACTTATGCTGATTGGGTAGGAGACCGAAATAGTAGAAAGTCGACATTAGGATATTTTACTCTGGTTGGTGGGAACTTGGTGACATGGAAGAGTAAGAAGCAGAAAGTTGTTGTTATGTCTAGTGCGGAGACAGAATTTCGAGGCATTGCAAAAGGGATCACTGAAATTCTCTAGTTGAGGAAGCTATTATCTGAGCTTGGATTTCCTCAAAAAATGAGTTGTAAGATGTTTTGTGATAATAAGGCGGCCATCAGTATCTCTGGAAATCCAGTGCAACATGATCGAACAAAACATGTTGAAGTTGATAGACATTTTATCAAAGACAACTTGGAAGCAAGAATTATAAGTATTCCATTTATAAAGTCCAGTGATCAAATGGCCGATATTCTAACAAAAGCGGTAGGCGCTCGGGTATTTGAAGAAGTGTTAAGCAAGTTGGGTGTTAAAGATCGTACAATCAACTTGAGGGGGAGTGTAGAATAAGATAGTGCTTAATAAAGTTATAATAAGAGTCAAATGCAAGAATACTAGGAAGGATAAGTATAATAGGATATAAATACAAGAATACTAGAAAGAATACTTTGGATATACCTCAAATAAGAGGGTTATATCAGATAGTATAAATAGGTCAATACTGTAACCAATTCAATAATAATACACAACAATTAAGATACATAATATTCATAGGAATTCCCTGAGCTACCACTTTGATAAGGACTTCTTTACCTGACCTTGATAGTAACTTCTCCTTCCACCCTTGTAGCCTCTTCCATAATCTATCCTTCGAAAAACTCAACACATCCTTCTTATCTTTCACAATGATTGTTGGCATGCCCAAATATTTGCTATGCTACTCAACTTCCTTTACCCCAAAATATGCACAAGGCTACTTCTTTGATAACCTACAACTGATTTACTAAAGACAACTTTGGCCTTGTTGAGATTAACCTTCTAATCAGATGCTCTCTCATATCTGCCAATAATGTTAGCAATTTCCCGGCACCCTATCGCAGTTGATGTGCTAAATATAATATTGTCATTATCAAAAAAATAGATGTGAAATTTAGGGGCCACTCCTACACACTCGTGCCTCATGGATTTCCATTCTTTGAGAAGCTTCTAAGATCATATTAGAAAACACATCGGCACACAAGAGAAATAGATAAGGTGATATTGGGTCACCTTGTCTCAAACCTTTGGAGGGTTTGAAGTGTTCCAGTTCATTACCATTTAACTTGAATGTAAAAGAGAGCCTTGCAAAACAATCTATTATAAGAGACCCTTGCAAAATAATCCATTATCCAATTCACCTAGTTCTCACTAAACTCCATAGTATATATCACTCATTGAAAGATAGGTCACTCTAATCTATCATACGCCTTGCTCATATCCAACTTAAGAGCCATCGATCCATGTTTCCCCACCCCCTTTCTTTTCACTGCATGAAACACCTCGTAAGTCACCAGGTGATCAACCTCTGAGGGACGAAAGTACTATGATTCTTCGTGATTAGCTCCCCTTGTAGCGAATTTAGTCTATTTGCCTTTATCTTAGATATAATTTTGTATATGACATTACAAAAGCTAATGGGCCTAAAGTCCACAACCTTCTTTGGCTCCTTGTACTTGGGGATGAGAACAATACAAGTTTTGTTCAGCCCCCTCTAGGTTTTTACCTCCCACCCACCAGCTCTGAATGAAGCTAACAACATCCGCATCCATAATTTTCCAGCATCTATGAAAAAACAAAGCTTAAAGTTCATCTAGTCTAGGGGCTTTGTTTGGGTGCATTTGGAAAATCGCCTTCCTTATCTCCTCCTTCATTGGTTCAACATCTAAGAGCAAGTTCATAACATCTGTGACCACTATCCTTAAGCTATCTAGCACGTCTCCTATGTTTTCCACCGATATTGCAGATAAGATATCTTTGAAATAGTCTTTCACCATACCACCAATATCCCTTTCTTCGGTTTTCCATACTCCATTATAATCCATCTTATAGGAATAAGCAGTGTTCTTATCCCCATCTTGGAGCTCATTGGCACGAGCCATTGAAAACCAATATGTTTCTTCAATGCTTCTCAATTTATTGATCAAATCCGTTAACTCATTACACCAACGCATAACCTAATCCTCAAGGCAATTACTCTATAAACATTGAAGTTTCTTTTCAGGTTCCTTCAACTTCCTCTTTGAATTACCAACTTCTTCCTAGCCCATACATAGAGAGAGCTTGTGAGCTTAGTGATTCTCAAGTGTATGGCCGAGTATGGGAGATGATGGTTGCACATCTAATCTTTTTCAATCGTGTCAATGCAAGTTTCCTCTTCGAACCAAAAGTCTTCAAACTTGAAGCTCCTCTTACTACTCCAACCTCTCGGTTCCAGCCTCGTCTCAAGCCATAAAGACGCATGGTCAAAGCATAGAATACAGAATTTGATCACCCTAGCATTTGGAAACATTATGCACCACTCCAAATCAGCCAAAAACTTATCCAGTCCCTTATTAGGGTTCGAGAAGACTTACCTCACTTCCATGTATAAGCGTTGCTTGTGAAACCAAGGTCACGCAAATCCCTGTAGCTACCCCCTCCCTCACCTCACTATTATCCCAGTAGCACCCTCCTCATTGGGATTTATGATATGCAACTGCTACATATCCCTCACAATCTTCCCTCACAATCTCCTTAAGCCGCTTCCCCACTTCTTTCCTAGTTTCTTTCATCACAAAACACTGCTTAGTAGCTACCAATTTTTCTCCTCTTTGTACATCGTCCCCCTTCTCCTTCCCTTACCAAGGAGATGCTTGAAAAGAATCATCAAATGGTCTAGGGGGTTTATCTCACCACTCCACTCCTCATAGTCCTTGCTCCCATGCCCAAGCTTGCCACAACCATATTAAAATATGGGAAGATTCTCATATTTCACTAGCACATTTGACTTATTACCCCCTCTCATTCGTATCATCACCGATTTTTTTAAAGGATGGAGAATATCGATCGCCATTCTCATTTGCACAGTCCTATTATAAAGATCACTTCTACTATTATCTAGTCACATAAAAACACCAATCTTATCTCTAGTCTTTTTCATATTATCTATGTTTAACCTACCACTGAATGGTAAGTCACAGATTTTAACCCAAGAAAACACTTTATGAAGGGGAATATTAGAAGGCTTACACCTACATTTGATGTCACATAACGCAAGGATGTGCTGGTCAAAATGCCAAGGCTGCACCTCCGTGACTGCTTCCTTGTCCCTCTAATTGTTGAATTGGAAGTGGAATGTGTTCTTCTATATGTAGACGATCTCCATCCAATGCTTCGGGTTCAAAAGCTTGCTCATCATGGATATTAGGGCATTCAAATTTACCTACTTTAGGGACCAAACCCCCTCCCATCACTCTTAACTCTAGCCAAGCCTTGTCTTCCTTATCTTCATTGAACGTCAATTCCACATCATCCTCACCATCAAGATCTTCATCCTCATCTAACTCCCCACCGCTAGTATACAGTGATTCCATAATCCTCGACGAACACCAATAACAAAACAGAAAACTACCCCACCCTTGACGCCTCAAAAATCTAGAATACAAGAGAAATTAACCTTATAGCACAAAACTATAGGGAGCACTACACTCTGACCATTTCATGAATAGAAGCTAGGTATGTGATAGAACCCTCTAGTTTAGGAAAATATTTTGAAAATTTTCATGATTTATTAAACTTTGAATCTAATAATAATTAAAAATAAACAATTTAATGATTTTAGGTTGAGCCCAAAATACACATAAAGCATTATGCAATGGTTTTCAGTTTTATCATATTTTTTCCAATTAATGGAGCATGAGATCGTCTTATATTAGTGTCCTTAAAACATTTAAGGAGGGTTAGACCAAGCAAGACCAATAATGAATTTAAGCAAACTCTTAACGCATATGTTGTAAACCAAATTGATAAATCTGTATATCAAAATAATTGTGCATTAAAAAAATATACCTAATTTAGATCTCTACATTCTCGCCGATCCTTTTGTGTTAATTGGTGACTTTAATAAAATAGGTTCCTCCATAAATAAATAGGGGTGTAAAAATTTAGCTCAATTTAGTTTGCAAAGATTAAGTTATAAATGTATTTGAACTACATATAATTTCTTTATGAAGGGCTACCCTTTACTAAGAGAAAGAAAAAACTAAGAGAAAGAAAAAGAGTATGTTTACAAAATGGCTAATTATATAAAAACGTTTTATGTCAAAATAGATTTCATTTGTCAAAATGACTTACCATGAATTCAACTCCAATAGAAATGAAGTTTTATTAAAAAAAAAATCAACTCCAATAACCCTGCATGATTGAGGGAGTTCTACATAGCCGTACATCGTGTCGTCCCCCCAACAAGTTTATCTCCCATTAGCATTACTTTGAATTTTTAATGATATCCTCATGCGGATATTTTTTGGGTTTCATTTATCCTTTTTTTTTTTTTGCAATAGTAGAAACTAACATGCAGCAATAAAAACCAACCCATCCTAGCTGAAACAACTAGTTTATGGGCTCTATCAACAAAACCTCTAAATACTTTAAAACAAGAAAAGAAAGAAAAATTCAACTGAGGTTTCACTTATTCTAGTGCTCTGAATATTTCGAATCAATTTCTCATAGAATAAGTGACTCAAACATTTATTGCTTTACACAAAAATGCATATTCTTAAAAGTGAAACCCAAACAATAGTGCTCCATTGGATTCAGAAATACCTTTAAACAACATAAAAAATGTGGACAACTCACTTAAAATTATAAAACTTGAGGACACACCCTACTAACTCAAGACTTCACTCAAAACAAGGACACTTTATAAAGGCAAAGGTCAAATTTGTTTTCCTTTGAAAATACATACTAGAAATTAAGGCTCTGTTTAGTAGGGTGTAAATCCCAATTTTACGCTATTTGGTTTAGAGTAAAATATAGGATGTAAAACTTGGAATGTAACTTTTTTTACACCCTATTGAAAACATTTTCCCCCAAAACTAGGAGTAAAACAATTTTACACCCATTCATTCCAAAAAAATTATCAACTAACAAACAATTCACACATTAAAAACTCGCGCATAGAATTGGGAATAGGTCGTGTAGTGCCCACCATGGACCATGTCAGCTCGTACTTGGCTTCTTGTCGTGTCGTGCAATGCCTAATTGTGACTCTGTTGTGGTGTGTCGTGCTACCTTTCCCTAAAACTCAGTCCATGGCCTACCACAGCCCCTTGCTTAGCGTGGCGTGTTGTATCGTGCCTCGTGCTAGCCTTATTTTTTTAACAAAAAAAATATATATAATAGAATTTTAAAAAATAATTTTAGATAATTTAAATTATATTATAAGAATATGATAATATTAAAAATAATAGTAATATTAATTGTAGTAGTAATAATAATATTATTACCAATAATAGTATTAAATAATAAATAATAAATAAAAGCATGATTCGGGCTTTGCCTTGTGCCAAATTGGCATGCCACTCGCGTGCTTGTCCCTATTTTTTCTTGTTTGTGGCTTGGCCTGCGGCCCACTCCACGGATAGCGTACCATGACCTAACTTGTATCTAGAGGTGTTCAAAACCGAGTACTCAGGTTTTTGGCTACCTGATAGATTAGGTACCCGCTTTTTCCGTAAGCTTGAAAATCGACTCATGACCCGACTCGATTTAAGCAGGTACCCACTTAAAGGTTACCCGCTTAAACTAGGTTGGGTCACAAGGTACCCTGCTTTTTTCTAGAATTCTTTTCATTCTCACTAAGGTAACTGCTTAAACCGGGTTGGGTCACAGATTATAGGGTTGGGTACTCGACCCGAAAAACCAATTTTTTTTAAAAAAGCTAACTATATATTTTCAGATCATCAGGTTTGGTCAGTTAGGTCGAGTAGTTTTGAACACCCCTACTTGTGTTGTATTGTGCTAAAAGCGTGGCTGCTCTACCCGTATCCCGGTCCGGCCCATGCCCAGTTCTACTCACTAATTATTCATTTCTTATCTTCTCGAAAGCCTCTATCTCTTAAAAGTTGGGGGGAAAATCCACAATTTCTTTTCATATTCTTTGAATATCATCAATTCAGTATGGGTTTTTTGAATCTCATATCTTGATTATTAATTATCGTAATATATTACAAATTCAAACAAAATTTATCCATTTAAGTCGAATTTCCCCCAATTCGATTGAACCATGAAAGTTAATAAGAGTAATTGATTTTCAGTTCAACTTAACAATGGAAAAAGTTTAAATGTAAAATTATTTTCCATACAACCGTACAACCAAACAACGGAAAAATTCCATAAAAGTGAGATTTCCACCGTAAAAGGTTTTACGTGGAAAACCATTTTCCCTTGAAAACATTTTACGCCCTCTAAACGGAGCCTAAATGTCAAAACTAACAAACTAAAACTAGGGGAGACATCTCAAAGTATTTTCTAACTCTTACTACTATCTAAAAAGAACACTCAATTATAAAGACTATCACATCTCTAAAAGGTATTTCCTATTCAAATCAGAAAGATATAATTAAGATTTTTGAGAAAGAGTTTTCATAAAGAATCACTTCTAATGATAAATGTTCTCTTTGTCCAGACTCGAATTTCAACCACTTCATGCCATCATATCTAAGGATGATAATCAGTCCCTTGTTAGCCACTGCTTCAGAGTTAGAAATTGAACAAGCCCTATTATGACTATACCCAAATAAAATCCTAAACCTAAAAGGGCTACCACTCTTTGTTTTTCCAAAAGTACTAACCCATGTCTCGAACTCAATAATAAGAGCTTCCTTATCAATGAACAAATAAATGATTTGTGGGGGATGAACCATTTTTGGGTGCTCTTAAGTGCAACTAAAATGTTTTTCCACTCGGGTAAATTATTCAAAGAAATAAACTACTCTTTCATAGTCTTTAATCCCAAGATTAAAAATTTGTTTAATATTAACCATTTTAGACCAATTAGTCTTTACTCCACTATATATAACATGATTTCAAAAACTATAGTCAATATATTAAAAAACATAGTTGGGAAAATTTGTAGGATTGTAGATACATATAGCAGAATTTCATGAAACAATTTCTTGCATCTACAACAGGAACTCATGCACATTTCTATACGAATTATAGGATTAGAATTCCATACCCTTGAAGCGTGATTTTCACAAAATAATGAGCGATTCACACTTCTATATGGAGATCCTTATAACACCAAATGTTACTCCTCTAGTGTTGGTCCACAAGCAACGATTAAATCCCCACGTATACTAGTACGAAATAAGGAATAATTCCTTATTGCTTTTCTTGGTGATGGCAAAGAGAGGGCAAAAAAGAGAGCTTTTAGAATATGGCTAAGTATGAGTAAGTCTTTGTTACTCATGACCATGCTTATTTATAAGTAACATCTATATGTTACAAATTAAACTCTTTAGTCCATACTTCACATAAGCATGACCATTTAGCGTCTTAACCTCTTTTGCATTTTAATTCAATCATATACACTTATATGTGTGACCTCATAGGACCGGTTTATTATTAGCCATGCACTAATCAAATTAGTTCACAAATCATAGTCGGTTTCTAGCAAAACACTCTCATCACCTAAAATAACCGATTATAGTTATATCCATAAATTTGTCCATGTTATACTTAATCGTTACACTTGATCAAAGGATATTTTCCTTTAATCTCCCACTTGTCCTAGAACAAGTGTGTAACCACAAATTCCTTGAGTCTCTTAGTGTTGAATTTGATAATATGATAACATCCCATGTCATCCATACTAATATTCAAATTATTTCTTGAAATATGAGTTTGAACTGTGTAAACAAATGATTAACTCTTAATCCATTTGAGCACGGCCATGCATTTTTCAGTTCTTACTCTTCAAGAGGCCTAAGACACCAATCCTAATATTTAGGAGGACTTATTCAATCTTGCACAACCAAAATTCCCACTTAACTTTTAGCAAACCCGAACATTCCTTTTATAACCTCCTTTTACGGCACGGTGTTTGAGAATGTCAAAGACATATTAATCACTAAATTAGACTAGTGTTGCACTCATGTCAAGGAATCCATTATATGTAACAAATTAAATTCTTAAAACGTTTTGAAGAATATCAAGTAGGTCTATCCAATATGTATCCATATACATATCCATTCAAATGACTAGACATCTCCATGTCCCTATAGCCCACTAAACAACGCTATCAATCAACTTAGAAACTAGTCTTTGAATGAATCGTTTATGTCCATATTAATGATTTGAACCAGGGACTAATAGTATTTATAACTTTGGTTCACTTAATAGGGTTTCATTCATCAAATCACACATTTGACAAACCTATCGAATGTTATACAATACTTTGGACATTTTATTTAACATCAAAGCATAGATGAATCTTGCAAACTATCACATCCTTCCTTTCCACTATTTCACGAATGATGTGAAACTTCCTAAGTACATGTTTAGACTTCTGATGTGATATTGGTTCCTTGCTCTGAGCAATGGCAGCATTATTGTCACAATGTAAGACAATACCATTTCCAATGCTAGGTACTACTCCTAGGTTAGAAATGAATTTCTTCACCCAAACGGCTTCCTTTGTTGCATCAGCTGCAGCAATTTACTCAGCCTCTGTTGTAGAATCATCTATGGTGCTTTGCTTTGAATTCTTTCATCTCACTGCCCCTCCATTTAGACGAAAGATGAACCCAAATTGAGATGGGAAATCATCTTAGTCTGTTTGGAAGCTCGCATCTGTGTAACCTTCAACAAACAACTTACTTTCACCTCCATACACTAAGAAATGATCCTTAGTTCTTCTCAACTACTTAAGGATATTCTTACCTACATTCCAGTACACGTCGCCTGGATTCGATTAATATCTGCTACACATACTCAAATCATATGAGACATCTGGTCGAGTACAAATTATAGAATACATAATAGACCCTATAGCCAAAGCATAAGGTACATTACTCATTCGCCTAATCTCATCAATGTTTGAAGGACATTGAGTCTTGCTTAGCGAAAAACCATGTTGCATTGGGAGGAAACCTCTTTTGGAGTTTTCCATATTGAACCTAGTAAGAACCTTATCAATATAAGTTTTTTTACCAAGTCCAATTAATCGTTTAGACCTATCTCTATAGATCTTGATCCCTAAAATATACTTAGCCTCTCTAAGGTCTTTCATAGAGAAACAATTCTTTAGCCATTCTTTGATAGAGTCAATCATGGGAATATCATTTCCTATGAGTAATATGTCATCTACATATAAAACTAAGAAGAAAATGCTACTCCTACTAAACTTCTTATATACACAAGATTTTTCTTCATTTTTTAGAAAACCAAACTATTTTATAGCCTCATCAAATCGAATATTCCAACTCCAAGATGCTTGGTTTAGTCCATAAATAGACTTTTGAAGCTTTCACACCTTCCTAGGATTCTTAGGATCCACAAAACCCTCAGGTTGTATCATATACACATCCTCTTTCAAGAACCCTAATAAGTCATCTTTTAATGTGTTGATAGATGTGTTTTAAGATGGTTTTTGATGTTCTTCATGGAGTTTTATTGGTTTTTGGAAGTTTTAGCCATTTCAACTTACTTGGGTGCAACTAAGGAAGATTATAGAGTGAAATGACATGTTGAACTTGGAGGAATGAGGAAGAACATTTCACCTTTGAGCGAGGAAGCTTTTGATGATGAATATCAACACAATGCTGCTAGAGCCGCTAACACAAGAAAATGGGTAGCTACTAGCGGCATCTACAACAACTAGGAGTGAAGAAGGCTACCTGAGCCACTACCAGCGGATAAATAGCAGCTGGCAGCGGGTCTTCTAGAAAAACGCGACTTTAGTGCTTTCTAGCAGCATTTTAATTAAGTAAACTCATGTTTTGGGCCGTCTTAGGTTAGGTATCTATAGTTTAGGTTAGTTAAGGGAGGTACCTATAAATAATGATTGTAATCTAGGGTTTTAGGAGGACTTTTCAGAATTTAGAAAAAGCTTTAGTTTGGAATTCTTCTTTGCTCTTTGGTGGAGAAAAACTCTATGGAAGCTTAATTTATATGTTCTTGGTTATAGATTGAAGCTTTTAACTGTAAGTTGTGAGATTTCTCTTCTATTAATATATATTGAATGTTTACTATTCAATATAGGAGTGAAGAATGCTGCTAGAGCCGCTACCAGTGGCAAAATAGCAGCTGAAGTGGGTCTTCCAGAAATACATGACTTCAGTGTTTTCCAGCAGCCTTTTCATTAAGTAAGCTCATGTTTTGGGCCATCTTAGGTTAGGTATCTGTAGTTTAGGTTAGTTAAGGGAGGTATCTATAAATAATGATTGTAATCTAGGGTTTTGGGGGTACTTTTTAGAATTTTGAGAAAGCTTTAGTTTGGAATTCTTCTTTGCTCTTTGGTGGAGAAAAACTCTATGGAAGCTTAATTTACATGTTCTTGGTTAAAGATTGAAGCTTTTGACTATAAGTTTTGATATTTCTCTTCTATTAATATATATTGAATGTTTATTATTCTCTTATATTATTTTATGATTTGCTTGAATCAATTACTAGGTTTGGTTATTTGGATTCGCTTGCATCTAGTTAATCTTACCAAAGTACAGACTTTAAGTTGTTAATGCGTGCTTTATGATTAATAACTTGAAGGGAGAATATTATTATTGAAGAAATTAGATCGCTTGTGTTAAATTTGTCAATCCTTGTTGATTTCTCAGTTTGATTGCTTCTGGTGAATGATTTAGAGTGCTTATCTTGAGTTCACTAGAAAGGGTTAGAAAGGAACGCTTTGTTATTTCTAGCTATTTCATGAGAACATAGAATTTAGGAATTCTATAATAAGGTGTTCAATGGAGTTAATTGAGGAGACTTCTATGATTAACTTGTAGTTCATAAGTGAATTTTGACTAACTAAGATTGCTTTTCTTAGTGATTTGTTATTCGATTAGTTTCGGTACTAATTAGGTTATTAAGTCTATCTTGCTATTGCAAACCCCCATCTTTATTTATCTTATTGTTTTGCTAAGATAATTTTACATAGATTTTCAGTTATTAAGTATCTCTTCTCCGTGGATACGAATTTATTTTCCCTAATTACATTCATTTAAAGTTTGATAAGTTTTGATTTTGTTTGGTAGCATACGACAAGGCTCACCAAATTTTGGCGCTGTTGCCGGGGAGGGGCATTGCTTTTCAATTGTTTAATCTCGTAGAACTCATTTTAGTATTGCGTTCGATTATTTTCTTTGTTTTGCTCTTCTTGGGTATGATAAGTACTCGTTTTTCTAACAAAGAAGTTTTGCAGTTAAATCCAGAAATTGAAAGAGTTCTTTATAGGTTGCAAAAGAAGGCAAGAACAAAGTCTAGTGAATCACCATCCACCTTTGACAATCAAGAAGAGGAGGAGATGACAGAAAACCAAATATTAAGAGAACTCACAGCTCCTAATTTGAACCAACAACTGTTATGCATTGCATATCCGTAGTTGGGAGAAGGTGCAAATGTTGAGATTAAATCTGGTTTAATCCATTTGTTATCGGCATTCCATGGTATAAAAGGCGAAGATCCAAATAAGCACCTGACTAAATTTCATGTGGTATGTATGAGTATGAAACCAAGTGGAATGATTGATGATTAGATACAAGTAAGAGCTTTTCCTTTTTCTCTCAAAGATACATCTAAGGATTGGTTTTATTATCTTCCTCCTGGTAGTATAACAACATGGGTAGATCTAAAAAGGTGTTTCCTTGAGAAATACTACCCAGCCACTATTTTTGCAAGTCTCAAGAAAGCTATTAGTAATATGGATCAAAAGGAAGATGAATCCTTATATGAAGATTGGGAGAGATTCAAGAGACTTTGTGCTAGTTGTCCTTATCATGGATACTATGATCAAGACCTCATTCTATATTTCTATAGAGGCCTAACCGATGATGACTTGAGAATGGTAAATGCAGCCAGTGGAGGAGGTCTAGTGAACAAAACTCCAGGGGATGCAACCAAATTAATTGCAAAACTAGCAGGGAATTCAAGACAGTTCAGTCAAAGAACTTCTATACTTCGAGTGAGTGCAACTAACTCAAATACCTTTGAATTGGAAAGTAAAGTAGCTAGTTTGACCTCTATGATGCGCGAGTTCATAGTGAGTTCGAAGAATCAACAACAAGTAAAGGCTTGTGTTGTATACACTTTCATGGAACATTTCACTGGTTCATGTCCCACATTCCTAGAGGAACAAAATGAGAAAGCTAATGCTCTAGGTTTCCAAGGACAAGGACCTCCGAGGAGATATGATCCTCTCTCAAACACCTATAATCCAGGATGGAGAGATTATCCAAATTTGAGTTATGGAAATTCTTAAGGGAATCAACAACATAACTCTCAAGGTCAATAGTATAGATCTCCATTTTCAGAACCTCAAGGCCAAAGCTCCAACTCAAGAAATATGTCAACTACAGACATGATTAGATCCCTAACTTCTAATGTCTCAAACATGCAGCAGAATATGGTTCAGTTTCAACAAGAGACCAAATCAAGTATTCAAAATCTAGAGAACCAAGTTATTAAAATCTCTAGTGCAATAAGCCGACTTAAAGCTAAGGATTCTGGGAAGCTTGCATCTCAAACGGAATTGAACCCTTAGCAATAAGCCAATGCAATAACACTGAGAAGTGGCAAAGAGTTGCAAAAAACTATGGTTGCAACTAAGAGAGCTAACGATTTGATTGGAGTTAAAGAGGAAGAAGGGGAACTTGAAACCGTGGCAAACCCACCGCCCTTTCCTCCTTATGAACCTAAACCACCTTTCCCTAAAGCTTTGCAAGAAACTCGAAGGTATGAGAAAGACAAAGAAATTTATGAAACTTTCAGCAAATGTGAGGCAAACATTCCCCTTTTAAATTTGATTAAAAGTGTCCCTCGTTTTGCTAAATTTTTAAAAGAACTTTGTACTATTAAGAGAAAGCATAGGTTGGGAGGAAAAGAAAAGGTAAAAGTAAGTGCTCATGTTTCTACAGTTTTCCAAAAGAAACTACCAAAAAAATGTAGTGATCCTGGTATGTTTACTGTCCCTATTACAATAGGAAACACTAAATTTCACCGAGCCATGTTAGACTTAGGTGCATCAATCAATGTCATTCCCTATTCCTTGTTTAAGTCTTTGGAACTTGGACCTTTACATGAAACTGAGGTAATAATTTAGTTAGTTGATAGGTCTAATGTTTATCCTAAGGGGGTGGTGGAAGGCGTGCTTGTTAAGGTTGATGAATTGATTTCTCCTGTTGAATTTTACATTCTTGACATGGAACATGACAAACACACAGACCCTATCTTATTAGGAAGACCTTTCTTAAAGACAGCTAGAATAAAAATTGATGTGTTTACCGGTTCCTTAACTATGGAGTTCAATGGGAAAGAAATTGTGTATAACATTTATGATTCCATGAAATATCCTGTGGACACTCATTCTTTATGTTCCATAGATGTTATTGTCCAATAGTGCAAGATGTATTTAACATTGATGGTGGAGATGAGCTCCTCACATCTATTGTTAATAATTTGTCTGGTGATTACTTGAATTTTTCTTTACCTATTAACATGCAGGTGATGGTGATAGAGTTGAATGAACATTCCAAGTTTCCACTTATACCACCAGGTTTAATACCCATCCCACTAACATTGCCTGTAGAGAAAATTTCACCATCTGTTTTACAGGCACCTCAAGTGGAACTCAAACCACTTCCTAATCATTTGAAATATGTGTTCCTTGGTGGTGATAATACTCTCCCTATTATCATTTTGAACAAATTAACCAGGGAGCAAGAGTATAAATTGGCTATTGGATGGACTATTGCAGACATTAAAGGTATAAGCCCATCCACATACATACATTGTATTTTTCTAGAAGTTGATGCCAAACCTATGAGGCAACCTCAACATCGTTTGAATCCTTAGATGATGGAAGTGGTAAAGAAGGAGATCATTAAGTTGCTGCAAGTGGAAATGATATATCCCATCTCAGATAGCAAATGGGTGAGTCCTATGCAGGTGGTGCCAAAGAAAACTAGAGTGACTGTGGTAGAAAACCAACATTGTGAAATGGTTCCTACTCGAGTACAAAATGGGTGGTGAGTTTGCATTAATTACCGTAGGTTGAATGTAGTAACGAGGAAGGACCACTTCCCCTTTCCCTTTATTGATCAGATGTTTGAAAGACTTACAGGTAAAGCTTTTATTGTTTCCTTGATGGGTATTCTGGGTACTTTCAAGTACCTATTGCACCGAAAGATCAGGAAAAAACTACTTTTACATGTCCCTTTGGCACATTTGCTTACCGACGTATGCCCTTTGGATTGTGTAATGCTCTACAACCTTTCACAGATGTATGATGAGAATATTTTTAGAGTTTGTTAAACATTTTATGGGGTATTTATGGATAATTTCACTGTTTATGGAGATTCATTTGATAGTTGTTTACATCGGTTATCATTAGTCCTTAAACGTTGCATTGAATCTAACCTTATTCTTAATTCTGAAAAATGTCATTTTATGGTCGAACAAGGCATTGTTTTGGGTCACGTGGTCTCCTCTAGAGGTATTGAGGTTGATAAAGCAAAGATTGATACCATTCAATCTCTTCCTTATCCTACTAATGTGCGTGAAGTGCATTCTTTTCTTGGTCATGTAGGTTTCTATCGTAGGTTTATTGAAGGATTTTCAAAGCGTGCAACTGCATTGTGTAAATTATTGCACAAAGAGAAAAAATTCGATTTTGATGAGGATTGTAGGAAAGCATTTGATGAATTGAAAGCCAAGGTCATCTCTGCACCCATCATTCAGGCCCCGATTAGTCTTTACCATTTAAGATCATATGTGACGCAAGCGATTATGCAGTGGGAGCTGTTCTAGGCCAAAAAGTAGGGAAGGCCTCATATGTGATCTATTATGCCTTGATGACACTCAATGCAACCCAACGCAACTACACTACAACAGAGAAGGAGATATTGGCTATAGTTTTTGCTTTAGAGAAATTTAGATCCTATTTACTTGGTACCAAAGTAATTGTTTATACTGACCATGCAGCTCTTTGTCACTTGATGGCGAAGAAAGAAGCCAAACCGAGATTGATTAGATGGATTCTACTCTTGAGTGAATTTGAATTAGAGATCAAGGACAAGATAGGCGCAGAAAATCTAGTTGTTGATCATTTGAGTCGTTTAACCCATATTATTGATCAACCGCCAACTCAAGACCAAATCCATGGCGAATTCCCTAATGAATCACTATTCTTTGTTAAGGAATTGTGTCCATGGTATAATAATATAGTAAACTTTCTTGTCTCTAACAAATTTCCTCCAGGGTTTTCAAAATCTTATAAGGATAAGCTCCACAATGATGTGAAATATTATGCATGGGATGGTCCGTACTTATGGAAATTATGTTCTGATTAAATCATTCATCGATGCATTCCCGAAAATGAGGTAATACCTATTCTTATATTCTATCATTCTCACGCTTGTGGAGGACATTTTGGTTCCAAATGAACAACAAGGAAGGTACTCGATTGTGGTTTTTATTGGCCAAGTTTGTTTCAAGATTCCTTTGGATTTTACAAATCTTGTGATAACCGTCAAAGAGTAGGTAATATCTCTTAAAAAAGTGAAATGCTTCAATCTTCATTGTTATACTGTGAGATATTTGATGTTTGGGGAATTGATTTCATGGGATCGTTTCCTAACTCTCATGGTATATATATATACTTCTTACTTGGGATTATGTTTCGAAGTGGGTAGAAGCAATACCCACTAGGACTGACGATTCTAAAGTGGTTTCAGGTTTCATTAAGTCTCACATATTTTCCAGATTTAGAATTCCTCGAGCCTTGATAAGTGACCGAGGAACGCACGTTTGCAATCGTGCAGTGAGTTCTTTGCTGAAGAAGTATCGGTCCAACATAAAGTTTCCATAGCTTATCACACACAAACCAATGGCCAAGCAGAGGTGTCCAATCAAGAGGTGAAATCAATTCTTCAGAAAACAATAAATCCAGATAGGAAGGATTGGAGTTTATGTTTGGAGGATACATTATGGGCATATTATACCGCATACAAGACACCTGTCAGAATGTCACCTTATCGCCTTGTGTTTGGAAAACCTTGTCATCTTCCAGTTGAACTTGAGCATAAAGCATATTGGGCGGTTAAATCATTCAATATGAGCATGGATGAAGCCGGAGAATATCAAAAACTGCAACTTCAAGAGGTAAAGGAGATTCACCTTGAGTCTTATGAAAATGCTGATATCTATAAGGCAAAGACTAAGTTGTGGCATGATAAAATGATTACTAGAAAGGAGTTTAAGATCAGCAACAAAGTCCTTATCTACCAATCTCGACTTTGTATTTAAGGTGAATGGACAATCGAGAGGCAACCAATAACGTATTGAGACCAATAACGTATTTAAGGTGAATGGACAATCGAGAGGCAACCAATAACGTATTGAGACCAATAACGTATTTAAGGTGAATGGACAACATCTCAAACCATACTTTGAAGGGTTCAACATCAAGAATGTTGAGAGCGTCGATCTCTACGTGCCATCAATTGAGTAACAAAATAAAAGGCATTATGTTGAGCCAATGACATAAAACAAAGGCGCTAATCGAGAGGAAACCCGAGGAATTTTATTTATTCCCATTTATTTTAGTTTTCATGTTTTTATTTAATTTGTGTATTTCTTTTGGTGTGTTGTTGTAGATGGATACCTCAGATTCAACACTGTAGCCAGAAAAAAAAAAGAGAAGAAGAAAGAAGGAGAATGAGGCCATTGCAGCAGCCGCTACCACTAGGTCTTCTAGCACCTAAAACCCATAACCACCTATCTGAACCGCTGACAGTGGGTCCTAAGCCACTACCAGCGGCCCACCCAGCAAACCCCCCAAAAAGAAAAAGAAATTTACCCTTTAAAACCCCAATTTCACCATTTTCCTTCTAAACTCCACATTTATCTCTCTTAAACCCTAACCCTATTTCTATTCTCTCTACTTACATCCTAACTCTTCACTTAATTTCTCCTCAAAAATTACACCACCTCCACACTCCAAATCATATTTCCATCCCATCTCACATAATTATTTCCTTTTTACTTCAATTTCACCTTGGTATTCTAAGTTTTGAAGCATTCAAGTGGTGTGAAGGTTTAGTGAGTAACTTGTTGTCTTTTGGGAGAAAAGGAATAGTTTGAGCATTTCATTCTAATACCATGGAAAGAGGAAACAAAAGGAGGAAACTTCGTCCACCTCAAGGGTGCTAAGGGCTAGAAACCCGGGTAGTACTTCAAGGGAAGGTGAGTCTTCCTCTTTACCCCATTGAAATGATTTCATGGGTATTCCTCTCTCAAATAATGAAAAAGCTATATGGGTTCGACTCTAACAACCAAAACAAATGGTGCAATGCACAAAATTCTTTGATTTAGAAGCATTACAAGAACTTGGATTGGAGGATGTGATGAGGCAATTATTCCGTAAAGTAGGAATCGAGGGAGTCTTGATGAAAAGCACGCCTACCTACATAAGTTACACTTATGAATTCCTATATACATTGATTAAGGGTTGTAAAGAAATTTCTTTCAATCTCAATAATAAGAACTATGTGATGCCTTATGAGGATATTCAAAATGCATTTGGTTGGAATCGCCCCCCTGTATGTAATATTTGGGATCCCCATTGTTCATTTTCATCTCGGAATTTTTGGGAATCAATACCAGGATGCATGGTGGATCCTCATGATGATCATAGCTTTAAAATCACACATCCTTGCCTTAGGTTAGCCCATAGATCCCTATCTTCTACTATTCTGTGTCAAGGGGAGGCAACTAAGGTCCTGAAGGTAGCTTTGTCGATAGTTGTTTAAAAGTGTGAAGCAATACTAGTGGTCATATAAGCATGGGTGGCATGGTTACTTTCTTGGCTGAAAATTTGGGAATTTCACCTCCATGAAATCTTGCACCATTGGATTCCACCTACCTAACCTATAATGTTGCTACATTGGTGAAAATAGGGCTACTTTCGCGATCTACCATTGCAGGTAGCTATTTTTGGCGCTATGGGCCACAAAGGTTGAATTACTTGAGAATTCCTCGGTTAGAGGGTAGGGAAATTCCCTATGGTCTTGAAATCGCGGATTTCTCTATACCTGCTGATCTCGATGTTGTACCCTACTTGGGTGAGGTTGAGGTTAAAATTGAAAATATGGGTGAGGAAAATCCCGATGAGCATATGGATGAGGGCCATGATGATGAAGTTGGAGATGATGATTGGCCTAGATGGAGAGCTCAGTTAGATGATTGTTTCGAGGAGGTTTGTGATGGAATGCAAGAGTTATTGGCTTACCAACAAAGTATGAGTCGGTTCTACACGGCTCAATATCCCGCTCTTTACGAATCTCCAAGTGAGGCTTTCATGGACCATCTTGCCTCTCGAGCCTTGCGTTGTTCTGAAAGGCGTGCTTCCCATGACAATCTCGGACCTTCCAACTCTGGGAACCCTTCTACGTGATGGATTGATGCAATCGGCCTTATCCTTGCTTTTCTGTAAGTTGTCTATTCTTAGATTGAGGACAATGCATCATTCAAGCGTGGGGGGAGGCTAATTTAGCTATTTTAACTTTAATGTTTTTGTATAGCTATTTCATTTTCGAAAAAAAAAGAAAAGATGATAAAAAGATACCAACTAAGTCAAAAACCTATAAAGGCAGCTTAGGCAAGAATTGGGGGCCCGGTTAGGTTGAAAACCTGAAAGAGCAACCTAAGTAAAAATGCGGCTATTGAGCAGATAAGGTGGTGAGGTTTGAAAGAAAAGAAAGGCTAGGATGCAAACCCAAAAGGGCTCCTAGGAAAAATGAGAGAAAAAGAGAGATATTTTCAAGATATTTTCACATGATTTTGCTAGAGTTGGTGTCATAAGTTGGGAAGATATAAGGAGGTTTCGGGTAGGTTTCATCTTGATGTTTTCGGTGTTAGTTGGAGGTTGGGCGTATATATTGGTTCATCTTAGAGATTTTAGGGGCGTGAGTTATTTCCTTGTGTTTAATGTGGAAGTGTTTTATCATTAAAGCATGGAAGAGTTGAGTTGTTCCTAACTTTTTCAAGCTTTCACTTATTTTGGTGGTTTTAGAGGATTCACATATTCACCACTAGGAATTAGTTTTTTGTGAGGTGGATTTGACATAAAAAGAAAAAAAAGAGAAGAGAAAGTCAAGGTGTGAAGGATGGAGAGGTGATTTATTGATGAATGCTAGAAGTGTTTGTTGATTTGAGTGAATATGATTTATTGAATTTCACTCTGCTCCTGTTATGAACCTTGTTGATGATAATGTGTTCTCCAAGCTTACTCGAGGACGAGTAAAGGTTCAAGTTTGGGGGAATTTGATAAGTCATCTTTTAATGTGTTGATAGAGGTGTTTTAGGATGGTTTTTGATGTTCTTCATGGAGTTTTATTGGTTTTTGGAAGTTTTAGCCATTACACCTCACTTGGGTGCAACTAAGGAAGATTACAGAGTGAAATGACATGTTGAACTTGGAGGAATGAGGAAGAACATTTCACCTTTGAGCGAGGAAGCTTTTGATGATGAATATCAACACAATGCTACCAGAGCCGCTACCAAAGGCAAATGGGCATCTACCAGCGGCATCTACAGCAACTAGGAGTGAAGAAGGCTGCTTGTGCGGCTACAAGTGGCTAAATAGCAGCTGGCAGCAGGTCTTCTAGAAAAATGCGACTTCAGTGCTTTCCAACAGCATTTTCATTAAGTAAACTCATGTTTTGGGTTGTCTTAGGTTAGGTATCTATAGTTTAGGTTAGTTAAGGGAGGTACTTATAAATAATGATTGTAATCTAGGGTTTTAGGAGGACTTTTTAGAATTTAGAAAAAGCTTTAGTTTGGAATTCTTCTTTGCACTTTGGGGGAGAAAAACTCTATGGAAACTTAATTTACAAGTTCTTGGTTAAATATTGAAGCTTTTGACTGTCAGTTATGAGATCTCTCTTCTATTAATATATATTGAATGTTTACTATTCTCTTGTGTTATTTTATGATTTATTTAAATCAATTACTAGGTTTGGTTATTTGGATTCGCTTGCATCTAGTTAATCTTACCAAAGTAGTGACTTTAAGTTGTTAATGCATGCTTTATGATTAATAACTTGAAGGGAGAATATTATTATTGAAGAAATTAGACCGCTTGTGTTAATTTTGTCAATCCTTGTTGATTTCTGAGTTTGATTGCTTCTGGTGAATGATTTAGAGTGCTTATCTTGAGTTGTTCAAGGGAAAGGGTTAGAAAAGAACGCTTTGTTATTTCTAGCTATTTCATGAGAACATAGAATTTAGAAATTTTATAACAAGGTGTTAAATGGTGTTAATTGAGGAGACTTCTATGATCAACTTGTAGTTCATCAGTGAATTTTGACTAACCAAGATTGCTCTTCTCACTAATTTGTTATTGGATTAGTTTCGGTTCTAATTAGTTTATTAAGTCTATCTTGCTATTGCAAACCCCCATCTTTATTTAGCTTATTGTTTTGCTAAGATAATTTTACATAGATTTTCAGTTATTAAGTATCTCTTCTCTGTGGATACGAACTTGACTTCCCTAATTACATTCATTTGAAGTTAAATAAGTTTTGATTTTTTTGGTAGCATACGACAAGGCTCACTAAACCCATTCAAGAAAGCGGTTTTGACATCCATTTGCCAAATTTCATAATCAAAGAAGGCAGTAATCGCTAGAATTATCCAAATAGATTTAAGCATTGCAACTCGTTAAAAGGTCTCATCATAGTCAATACCATGAATCTGCCTGAACCCTTTTGCAACCAATTTAGCTTTGAAA
Organism: Dysphania ambrosioides; assembly: GCA_026401315.1. NCBI lineage: Eukaryota > Viridiplantae > Streptophyta > Magnoliopsida > Caryophyllales > Amaranthaceae > Dysphania > Dysphania ambrosioides. The sequence goes on along the minus strand of CM048668.1, from coordinate 5,635,236 downwards.
ACATCAATGATTCCATCCTTGTCTATTTTCAATAGGAAATTTCATTTGCAACAAATAGGTGTAAACGCATTAGGGAAATCAACCAAATCCCATACTTGATTCACAGACATGGATTCCATTTCAGATTTCATGGCTCCAAGCCATTTTTCAGAGTCTTGACTCGTCAAGGCATCTTTGTAGTTAATAGGTTCCGCATGTTCTAAAATCATTATTTCAAAACTTTCAGTTAACAAGAAGTCCACATACCTCTTTGGTGGATTTCTTAGTCTACTAGATCTACGAGGGGCAACAACAAGAGAAATTTCCTTCTCAATGATTTGAGAATTTTCGCTCGAATTAGATTCGAGTGGAGCAGTAGGAGGTTCAACTATTGAATGTTCCTCCTTTAGCACAAGGTCATGCATGGGAGAGGGTTCATGCATTGGATGTACTACCTCTACCACAACCAATGGCACAAGTACTTCTGCTTTTGACATGGGTTAAACCATATCCATTTGTTGTGCTTCTCAAACTTCTTCGAGAAATACATTACTCCCACTTACCTTTTTGGAAATGAAATCCTTTTCCAGAAAGGTACCATCCTTAGCAACAAACACTTTGTTTTCATGACGGTTATAGAAGTAATAGTCCCTTGTTTCTTCAGGATAACCTACAAAGAAACATTTGTTGGCTTTAGGAGCAAGCTTGTCAGGCTGTAAAGGTTTTACATAAGCCTTGCAAGCCCAAATTCATAAATAAGACAGGCTAGGAACTCTTCCTCTCCATAACTCATATGGTGTCTTATCGACTGCCTTAGACAGAGTCCTGTTTAGTGTAAACACAGCGGTTTTGAGAGTATGTCCCCAAAAGGATACTAGAAGGTCAGCAAGACTCATCATAGATCGAACCATATCCAATAGAGTTTGATTTCTCCTCTCAGACACACCATTCATTTGAGGTGTTCCAGTGGAGTCCGTTGTGAAAGAATCCCACAACTCTTCAAATGATCACTGAACTCTTGGCTCAAATATTCTCCACCACGATCTGATCATAGTGCTTTTATTGTCTTACCAAGTTGGTTCTCTACTACATTTTGGAACTCTTTGAACTTTTCAAAGGACTCCAACTTATGTTTTATTAAGTAAATATAGCCATATCTACTTAAATCATCAGTAAAAGTTATGAGGTAGCTATAACCTCCCCTAGCTTTTGTGCTTATTGGTCCACACACATCAGTATGTATGAGGCCCACTAATTCATTGGCTCTTTCACCTTTTCTTGAAAAAGGTGATCTTGTCCTTTTTCCCATCAAACATGACTCGCATATATCAAATGATTCAAAATTAAAAGATGTTAGAAGCCCATCTTTATGTAACTTCTAAATACGATTTTAGTTTATATGACCCAAGCAACAATGCCATAGATTGGTGGGGTTTATATCATTTGATTTATGTTTCTAGATTTCTATGTTAAGGATGGGCTTATCTTGGTTAAGTAGATACAGCCCATTAGTATTGATAGCACTAGCATAAAACATGCCATCCTTATAGATAGAGAAATAACCTTTCTTTATCTTAAAAGAGTACCCTTTATGATCTAATACATGAATTGAAACAATGTTTTTATCAATATTAGGTACAAAATAATAATTATTTAGTTCTAATACCAATCCAAAAGGCAGAGGTAGATAATAGGTTTCAACAGTTGTGGCAGCAATCTTCGCTCCATTAGCTACACGCATTTCTACCTCCCATTTTTCCAGCTTTCTACTCCTTTTAAGTCCTTGCACATTTGAACAAATGTGAGAAACACAACCGGTATCAAATACCCAAGAAGAAGTAGAAGTTGCTAAATTAACTTCTATAACGTAGATACCTGAAGTAGAAGCACCAGACTTCTTGTCCTTCAAGTACTTGGGGTAATTTCTCTTCCAATGACCAATCACGTCACAGTAGAAGCATTTTCTCTCAACAGTCACCCTTGGCTTAGTTATAGCCTTTGGCTTTACTGAAGCTTTGGAAACAACTCCTTGTTTGCCCTTCTTTTTGCCAGCCCCAACCTTTTTAAACCCTTTCCCTTTTTTAACCATAAGAACATCCTTCTTAGGTTCAAATTGGATGTTTTGCTCAACTGTAATGAGCATCCCATGTAACTCAGCAAGGGTTTTCTCCACTCCATTCATATGGAAATTTAACCTAAAGTTTTTGAATCCATCATGAAGTGAGTGGAGCACGATGTTAGTAGCCAACTCTTGGTTATAAAGAAAGCTCAGTCTTTCCATGTTTTCAAAATGACCTATCATTTTGAAGACATGTTCTGCCAATGGCTTGCCCATCTCTAGTTGACACTCAAGGATAGCCTTGTGAGTCTCATACCTCTCAACTCTTGCTTCTAGTCGAACCATAGTTTTCAACTATTGGATGATGTTATATGCATCCATTTTCTCAAACCTCTTTCGGAGGGAAGAGTCCATGGAGGCTAGCATGAGGCAGGTAACAATTACCGACCTCTCTAAGACAGCCTTGTGAGAAGCTATCTCATCACCCATAGGTGTTAAGCTTAACATTGGGATAGGGGTTTCAAGAACATCCTCTCTTCCTTCGGACCTTAAAACAGTTCTTAGGTTCCAATCTCAATCAAGGTGGTTTTTCCCGTTCAATTTATCCTTCTCAAGGATCAAACGTAAGTTGAAAAGTGATGAATTGTTGTTGTTTTTGTTACTAAACATGATATCTACAATATAAAAATGCAAAATTCATTATGTTTATCATAATAAACTGTAAGTATTTAAACATTTTAAATAATAAAAGCCATGCATACTCAATTCAAGTTAAAAATTATCCCTTTTCAATTAAGTGATTCCAAGATCCCTTTTAAAAATAATTCTAAGCAGATTTGGGCCCTACTCTTAAAATTGCTTTATTGGGGTAAGTAAACTCTTTAAATAATTACAACTTTTGTAATTCTTGGTCGACAAGTGTGAAGGTTTTAGAGCACTCAAGAGGGGGGGGGGGTGAATTGAGTGCTAAATAGACTTGGCCTATTTTTCTCCCTTTTTCAATCTGTGGGAGAAACCAGTTGTGCTGGTTCCTATTAGCAGCGGAATGTATGTAGAGCAATAAAGGAAGACACACAATTTAACGAGGTTCAACCAACTCAGGCCTATGTCCTCCTACTCTATGCTCTTTTATTAATCTACTCTGAAAAACAAAGAACACAGACACTCAACTGTTTCCCTACTCCGGGAACCAGTTCACCCCACACTCTACTCCGAGTGTGCACTCGACTTACACTAGTAAGCCCTTTTGTGTTTGAACTCACAAACACTCTCCCAGCCTATCAACCCTTTTGTTGAAGGCTCTTTACAGAATCAAACTCTCCTTTGATCTTGCTTCTAAAAGATAATATGAGAGAAAAATATAAGTTCTAATGGTGCTCGTGTATATGACTTAATGAAAGGTTTTTATGCTTAAGTGTGTATAATGCTCTCTAGAGATAAACTCAGTTTTCTTCACGTGAGAGACTTATTGAATTAGGTTGATTAGATGAGTTTATATATATGATTACAAAAACCCTGGCTTTCCTAAAATCACATAATCTTTTGAGCTGTCACCTTATGTGAGTTTAGGAAAGTATTTATCTTATTTGACTTAATCATATAGATAGAATCAAATAAGGTAAATACTCCTAGTTTTTAGGTAACCAATATATTCTCATCTAATCTACCAGTTGCTCAATATATTTTCCAAAATAATTCTTTAGAAAATATTTTTACAAAATCTTTTCAAAGATACACAGCTTGATATTCCATTCAGTAAACCCGGTTCCCTGAACCTGGTTCCCTGAATTAAGTAAGTTATGAATTCTGTTCCAGCTTTGTACCAGAATTCATAACATGACTTATCACACTTAAAACACTTATATTACCTACTCATATATATCATACTTCGGAGCATATTACATTAAAAACTAGATTAACAGTAAAGTACAAATGATCTTCTTTTCATGTAATCTACAAGACTTGAATCTTCCTTAGATGCTTCATCTTAAGCAAAGTATCTTTCTTCGAATGTCTTCGAAAGGCTTCTATGTTCCAAGTCTTGGAGTCAACTTAACTACTGCACATATAACATGGTTAACATGCAATAGATAATATGTGACTGCTTTAATCATAGCAGTCAAGGAGACAGTTCCAACTTCTTGTGACCTGTTTCCTGTAACTGTTTGTCATCATTCAAAACATCAAAACTTAAGGAACTCAACAAATTCTCCCTTTTCGATGATGACAAACTGATTGAAGTTCCTGTAATCCAAGCACATTAAGAACATGCAAACTCCAATAAAGTACTCAACTAGGATTGAGTACATCAACAATCTTTAAGACAAAAAAATGAACACACACTAAAAAAAATTTTCTTAAGTTAACTTGACTCGACTTCTATTTGACTTAATCTAAAAATCCTAAAAGGGCTAAGAAGATCCTAGGCTTCAGCTTCAACTCTTTCCCCCTTTTGGCATCATTAAAAAAGTATACTCAAGTAAAAATAAAATGCACAAATTATTAAATGTACTCATCCATGCAGTGGCATCAACCACCATTCAAGTTAAATGCTGCAAAATAGATTAGTCAAATGAGGCATGTCATAGCAGAAGTAAAATTGTTAAAAATAGATACCAAACAAAGTTCAACAAATTAAAGATCCCAACTCCATATCAAAAGAACAGTTCATGGAGTGGGAGGAAGCAAATCAACAAAATCAGTCATAAGAGATAGGGTAGGCAGGCAAAAATAGAAAACAGAATCAATCTTCATCATTCTCATCCTCCTCTTCTCCTTCAGCATCCTGGTCTCCATCATTAGCTGGTTACTCATCTTCATCTCCTCCCTCAGCATCATGCATTTCTTCTTCAGGAGGAGACTGTGGAGCAGCAGCACTTGTACCAGGTGCTTCTTGATCATGAGATCCAACAAACCTCTTTTCCAGATTAATAAACCTAGAATCAATAGAACAGAATAAATCTTGGACCAGACCAATGATGTTTTTAAGCAAATTCTCCTGATCCTCCAACCTTTTCAGAACTAGAGCCTGACCTACTGGCTCCTCTATTTTCTTATTCTTCTTTGTTGGAGATTTCACATCCTCCACTAGTTCCTTTGACTTAAACAACAGCTGATCCCCACTTATATCTAAACCCTTCTGCTTTAAGATGACCCTGGTAAACACTGTAACTGGGACAGTGGAACCACTCAGGGGTACATTGTTAGATTTGAGCAGATGGGTTATAAAGGATCCATAAGGCAAGGAGTGATGAGATTACCCATCGCAGTTCATCATATGGGCTAACATTAATGCAGGAAGATTGATTTTCACCTTCTTCATTATCAGATACATCAATACCATTTCCATTATTCTCACAGTACCTCTACCCTGAGCCCTTGGTATTAAAACCTTGTTACACAGAGAGTGTAGAACAAGCATAACTGGTTCCTTCAAATTTACAGACTTAAGAACCCCTGGCTTTTTGGGCATTTTCCCTCCAAACATAAAAGCATATATCTCCTCTGGTGTGACCCCAACAAGCATGGGCCACCACTCACCTAAGTACTTATCAAAACCATCTCTTGGTATGCTTAACAGACTTGACAGAGAAGCAACTAATAAACTTACATCAACCCCATTCACACATGAATTTATGGACATATCAGGCATTTGCTTGATATTAACATAAAATTTCCTAACTCCAGACACATTTGCAGCACAAACATCAAACAACATTAACCAACCTTGATAATCAAGCAATTCCTTGAACTCAGATAATGTAGCAATATCAAAATACCCTTTTTCAACACCACACCCAGACAACACTACTCTATAATTTAAATTAATAGAACCAGTAGGAATGGATTCTATAGATTTACCTTTTGAAGCACGAGAGGTTTTAGCAGACAACCTCTTTTTCTTGGTTCTTTGCACATAATTAGCAGATTGTTCCTTCTGGGTGTCATCAATTTTCCTTTTTATAGAAGAACGAGTGAAACAACCACTTCTCCTAACCTTTTCATCTGGTGATCCTTCCTTGAACCCAGTAACCTCAACCACTTCCACTTCGTTACTGTGCTCTTCAGCACTACTAACCTCCACCCCTTGGCTCACAGATTGCTGAGCTTCTGTCTCTTGTTCCCCCTGAGATGGTACAGGTTCCTTCATGATAGAGTTATCAGTTTCTGGAGGATGGAAGATAGGCTTAGGTTGTTTTGATGAGGGTTTGGTCGATTGGGGTGGTGAGGAGGATTTTTGAGGAGAATCTGGGGTTGTGGTAGGAATTTTTGAAGGTGATGAAGCTACATTGGGTGATAAAGGTTCAATTTTGGTTTGTTTTTGTTGAGAGGTAGGTGGAAAATTGATGGGGGTTCCTCTAGATTGAGTGGAGTCACTAGCAGACCCCTTTCCTCTTCCTCTCCTAGATGAAGCTACTGTCTTTCTTCCCATTGTGAAAGAGAAATTGAGAATGAGGGTGATGAACAGCACTCTGATGGTTGAGCAGCACGCAAAAGAGAGAAGGAGAGTGATGAATGAGAAGTAATGAAGCTGCACAAAGGGTTATATAGACATTTGAAGCAAAACAGAAATATGGAAATTCAAAAAAAATGACGGTTAATTGATTTGATAAGTATGACAAGTTTTAAAAATTGAAAAGATAATTATCATTACTTGCCATAAATATCTTAACCATCCTATAAACTAGGCAAGTGATTGATTTGCCATTTTTTTTTATGGTAAATGACTGAAATAAGATTATTTCCGTCCAAAAGGAAAATATCTTATAATAATCTTCCAAAGATATGAAAATATTATTCGGAAGACATATCAGTGCTGATCTGCTGTTTCCCTTTCCTGATACTTAATTAAAACCACTTCATTCTGTTTCTGGCAACTTAGTTTAATTTCACCTGTTTCTTGCAACAATGATTTTTTAATCCTTTTGGGATCTCAAAACATTTACATACAACTTGAAGGATTTCGACATAGGTATGTACACATACTATACAAGAGAATACCATTCTAACCAATCATTGAGGGAAATAGATGAAGCCAAAGACTAAAATCTAACTAGACCTAGTAAGATTCTTAAATTACAAAAAGTTTCTCTACACAAGGGTTTTGTGAAGATATCAGCTATTTGATCTTCACTTTTGCAAAACAAAACTTCCACTAAACCTTTTTCTACATTATCTCTCAGAAAATGATGTCTAATTTCTATATGTTTGGTTTTGGAATGCTGAACTGGATTCTTAGAAATATTAATTGCACTAGTGTTGTCACAAAATATAGGAACACTATTATAAACAACACCAAAATCCTTCAGATGGTTCCTTACCCACAGTAGCTGGGAGCAGCATGAAGCTGCTGCAATATATTATGCCTCTGCTGTGGATAAGGCCACTGAGTTTTTCTTTTTAGAACCCCATGATATTACACAGGAGCCAAGAAAGTGTGCCATACCTGATGTGCTCTTTCTATCAACAAGAAAGCCAGCATAGTCTGCATCAGTGTACCCAATAAGATCAATTGCACTCCCTTTGGGGTACCACAAGCATAAGTCTGTTGTTCCCACAAGATACCTAAGTATTCTTCTAACAGCCTTCAAGTGAGATTCCTTTGGATTACTTTGAAACCTAGCACACAATCCAACAGAGAACACAATATCAGGTCTACTAGCTGTTAGATAGAGAAGGGAACCAATCATTCCTCTAAAAGTGTGGCTTCAACATCTTTTCCCTTTAGATCATTATCTAATTTTGTGGATGTGGGAATAGGTGTATCATAAGCCTTGCTATTTTCCATGCCAAATTTCTTCAGCAATTCTTTCAAGTATTTTTGCTGATGTATCATAGTTCCATTCTCCATTTGCTTAATCTGCAATCCTAGAAAGAATCCTAGTTCTCCCATCATGCTCATTTCAAACTCACTCTGCATGAGATTAGCAAACTCATCACATAGTACTTGATTAGTAGCACCAAATAAAATATCATCAACATAAATTTGTACTATAATCAAGTTGTTCCCCCTGGCTTTGATAAACAGTGTCTTGTCTACTGTTCCCCTCTTGTAATCATTCTCCATCAAGAAATTAGACAATCTTTCATACCAAGCTCTTGGAGCTTGCTTCAATCCATATAGAGCTTTGTCTAACTTGTAAACATGTTGGGGAAATAGCTTGTCTTCAAAACCAGGTGGTTGCTCTACATATACCTCTTCCTTCAAATATCCATTTAGGAAGGCAGTCTTTACATCCATCTAAAACAATTTCATATTCATGTGAGCAGCATAAGCAATTAAAATCCTAATTGCCTCTAACCTAGCTACTGGTGCAAAAGTCTCATCATAGTCAATCCCTTCTTGTTGATTGTAACCTTGCACCACTAGCCTAGCTTTGTTTCTGACTATTGTACCTAGGTCATCCAATTTATTTCTGAAGACCCATTTTGTACCAATAGCTGGCCTATCCTTTGGTCTAGGTACAAGATGTCAAACCTGGTTCCTATGGAACTGATTTAATTCATCCTGCATTACTAGAACCCAATCAGGATCAGTCAGTGCCATTTTATAGTCAGTTGGCACTATATTAGACAGGAAAGAATAAAAGACACAAAAGTTTTGAAAAATGTTTCTTCTCGTTTGAACTCCTTTATTAATATCACTAATGATCTAATCTGGAGGATGAGAAGATTGATATTTGAAGCTTTTAAAAGAGAAATCATTTTGTGCTTCTTCATTTGATTTGGAACTAGCATGATCACGAATCTCATCAATTTCTTCGGAACCAGTAGGATTCATATTCACGCTGTTTCTATTAACATTACTTACCTCAGGTTCAGGGGAGATATTTTCATTCATTCCCCCTGAACTCCTTACCTGTCTGTCACTTGAGGAACTATTTGGTCTTGGTTCCTCTTCTGAATTGTCTTTATTTTCTTCTCTAGGCTCCTCATTATCATTATTTTGTGGAGTATCAAGTGAGCCTAGATCTGCTTGCACTTCATTTAGGGGACCAGTATCATGGTTCCCAGTAAACTCCATCAATCCAATCATTTCATCAGGTTGTACCTGCGCAATCTCAAAAGACATGTTAAATTCATCAAAGATGACATGCACACTCTCCTCAACACACAAAGTCCTTTTATTTAGGAATCTATATGCTTTTCTTTGAGGAGAATATCCAAGAAAGATTCCCTCATCACTCCTAGGATCAAATTTATCAAGCTGGTTCTTCCCATTGTTATGAATATAACATTTGCATCCAAATATACGAAAGTATGCAATATTAGGCTTTCGACCTCTAAGGAGTTCATAGGGAGTCTTATTTAACTTTGGTCTAATGAGACCTCTATTTAAAATATAGCAAGCAGTGTCCACAGCTTCACCCCAGAAACTCTTAGGGAGACCACTTTCAATGAGCATTGTTCTGGCCATCTCTTCAAGAGTTCTATTCTTTCTTTCAACAACACCATTTTGCTGTGGTGTTCTTGGGGCTGAGAAGTTGTGACTAACTCCCTGTTTCCTACAATATTCAACAAAGTTAGTATTATCAAATTCAGTACCATGGTCTGATCTTACCAAGACCAGCTTGTGAGAGAGCTGGTTCTCCACTTGCTTCACCAATGCTACCCAATCATCAAATATTTCATCTTTTGAATGTAGCATTATTACCCAAGTGTACCTGGAATAATCATCAAGCATAACACCGACATATCTATAACCTCTTCAACTTTGTATTCTCATGGGACCATACAAATCAATGTGTACAAGTTCGAAGGGTCTGCTGGTACTCAAAACAGTTTTAGGCTTAAAAGAGATTTTGACCTGTTTCCCCTTAACACATTCTGAACAAACTTTATCTGCCTCATAAGTGATGTTAGGAAGTCTTACCACTAAATCACAAGACCTTAATTTGTTCAAAAGTGTCAAGCTAGCATGTCCAAATCTCTTATGCCAAATCCATTGGTTATTATCAAAAACAGCTTTCAAACAAACAGACTTGTCTTGAGGAATTTTATCCAGAAAGGTGATGTAAACATCATGCTTCCTGGTTCCCTCACTTACAAGTTCGCCTGTTTGAGAATTAACTATATGACAAAGATTAGCTTGAAACTCAACTCTATTACCTTTGTCACATAATTGAGAAATACTTAAGAGATTATGTTGTAAGCCCTCAACATAATATACATCATCAATTGCATTTGAAAGTGTCTTACCTACCTTACCTAAACCAGTGATGGTTCCCTTTCTGTTATCTCCAAAGGTGACACTTCCACCGTCAAAGGCTACTAGTGAAAGGAATTGACTTTTATCCTCGAACATGTGTCTTGAGCAACCACTGTCCAAATACCAATAGGTATCTCCTTTCACTTTAGCGTGCAAGAACAAATCAAACATTAGTTTTAGGAACCCAAAAATGTTTGGGTCCCTTTTCAATGACATTAGGCTCTTGTTGGTCTTTTCTTCTCCAGACCCACTTCACATGTTTATTGTTCTTATTCTCACTGTTCTTCTTAGCAGGACACTCATGTATCTTATGCCCATTCATTCCACATTGATAACAAATATGCATCTCTTTAGTCATTACATACTTACCTCTTTTGAATTCTTTAACCCACGTGGTTTCCCTGGGGGACCAGTTAGCCCTGGTTCTCTGTCTAGTATATCCAAGACCAACTCATTCTTTTTGTAACTTTTAAATGAAATTAATGAATTCAAAGTTTCTTGTACAGTCAATAATTTTTCAACATGTCTATGACTATCATGAAGTTCTTTCTCTCTGGTTTTAAGATTCTTAATCAACAAATTGTTTTTATCTTTTAGAAAATCAAAATCACTCTTTAAGGAATGAAGTTATAAATTAAGTTTCGAAACCATAGGATCAATAGTCATGTCAACAATTACTGATTGCTTATCTTTTTTTAGTTTATGAATCTCGGCATGCAAATCACAAATAGTACCTTTATACTTATTTATTACATCACTAATCTTAACACTGCTACCTGTAGGGGAAACAGTGAACTGAGCAGCCTTAAGTGAAATAAATTCTTTGTGTATTTCTTCCAAGTTGTGAGCCAATATTTCAAAGGCTTTCAACAAGGAAGTTCTACTACATGAATTTGCTTTACCTATAGCTACTGAAAAATTAAGAGATTCACTAGCAGTTGATAAGTCTCTAGGGACCCAGAAGGTCAGATCTTCCTCATCATCACTAGGACAGTCATATTTAGAAGACCTTTCCTTCTCCAGTTCCACCTTATACTTGTCCAATTCAACCTCTAGTTCAGCTACTTGATTTTTCAATTCAAAGCAAACTTCTTCTAGGTGATCACAACTAGCAATAGCAATTTCACATTCGACACGTTTTTCTTTAAGTTCTCTTTTGCCAGTTATGTAAGTTTCACCGAGTTTATAGCATTCATCTAATAAAGAGTTAATACATTCAAGCATATTATCTCTATCATATTCATGCATATCTTTCCTAACTTGTTCTAAGTTTACCTTGTGTTTGTGTAGCCCATCCTTCTTTGCCATTAAGCATTTTCTGAATGTACTGGTTCCCCCTCTGGTTCCTGAGTCAGTGATGTTTCCCTGAATGTTTGTGAAGGCAGTCAAACAAACATCAGAGTTAGGTGATTCCTCATCTTCATCAGACCCTGAATCAGAATCGCCCCATATGGATGCTATCATTGCATTTTTGTAGGCCCGTTTATCTCCAGATTTGGATTGTTTGTCCTTCCACTTAGGACAATCTTGAATGAGATGTCCCTTTTCTCCACACTTGAAGCAACCTACAGAAGAAGAGTTAGATTTCTTAAAGTTCTTACCTTTGAAATTCTTCCTTTGATCACAAAGAGTTCTTTCAAATCTTTTAGCAATCATGCCAATCTCATCTTCTTCTTCTTCTATTATTCCCTTAAAAGTTGTTCCTCTGGCTGGTTCCTTCTCAAACTTAGAATCAATCAGTATTTCATGAGTCATGAGGGAACCAATCAGTTGTTTCAGAGATAGAGTTGATAAATCCTTTGCCTCATATATTGCTGCTACCTTGGATGTCCATGCATCTGTCAAACGGCGTAAAACTTTTCTCACAAGATCCTCATCAGAAAAGTTCTTACCAAGAGATCTAAGATCATTAATTATTGTCATAAATCTACGAAAATAGTCATTAATCTTTTCATTTTTATTCATAGCAAACAATTCATACTTAGACATAAGTAAATCAATTTTGGACCTTTTTACCTCACTAGTTCCCTCAAAAGCAAGTTCGAGAGTATCCCAAATCTCTTTTGCATTGCTGCAACATGAGATTCGGTTTGTTTCAGTCTCACCTATAGCCTGTTGTAGAATTGACATTGCTTTGGCATTTTTCTCCAGCAGTTTGTAATCAGCAGTAACTAGTTAACTATCTTTCTTTGGAATCATGTTTCCCTCTTCATCTGTCTTGAAAATGACGTTGGGACCATTTTTGACAACTAGCCAACATTCATAATCAATTCCCATGATCACATTCTTGATCCTGTTTTTCCACGAAGCATAGTTGTTACCGTTGAACTTTGTTGTCTTATTGACGTAGCCCATAGCGTTCAATTCATGAGTACTCATACTTGACTTCTCTAGATGTTACTCTTATGAGAAGCCTAGGCTCTGATACCAATTGAAGGTTTTAGAGCACTCAAGAGGGGGGGGGGGGGGGGTGAATTGAGTGTTAAATAGACTTGGCCTATTTTTCTCCCTTTTTCGATCTGTGGGAGGAACCAGTTGTGCTGGTTCCTATTAGCAGCAGAATGTATGTAGAGCAATAAAGGAAGACACACAATTTAACGAGGTACAACCAACTCAGGCCTACGTCCTCCTACTCTATGCTCTTTTATTAATCTACTCCGAAAAACAAAGAACACAGACACTGAACTGTTTCCCTACTCCGGGAACCAGTTCACCCCACACTCTACTCTGAGTGTCCACTCAACTTACACTAGTAAGCCCTTTTGTGTTTGAACTCACAAACACTCTCCCAGCCTATCAACCCCTCTATTGAAGGCTCTTTACAGAATCAAACTCTCCTTTGATCTTGCTTCTAAAAGCTAATATGAGAGAAAAATATAAGTTCTAATGGTGCTCGTGTATATGACTTAATGAAAGGTTTTTATGCTTAAGTGTGTATAATGCTCTCTAGAGATAAACTCAGTTTTCTTCACGTGAGAGACTTGTTGAATTAGGTTGATTAGATGAGTTTATATATATGATTACAAAAACCCTGGCTTTCCTAAAATCACATAATCTTTTGAGTTGTCACCTTATGTGAGTTTAGGAAAGTATTTATCTTATTTGACTTAATCATATAGATAGAATCAAATAAGGTAAATACTCCTAGTTTTTAGGTAACCAATATATTCTCATCTAATCTACCAGTTGCTCAATATATTTTCCAAAATAATTCTTTAGAAAATATTTTTACAAAATCTTTTCAAAGATACGCAGCTTGATATTCCATTCAGTAAACCCGGTTCCCTGAACCTGGTTCCCTTAATTAAGTAAGTTATGAATTCTATTCCAGCTTTGTACCAGAATTCATAACATGACTTATCACATTTAAAATACTTATATTACCTACTCATATAAGTCATACTTTGGAGCATATTACATGAAAAACTCGATTAACAGTAAAGTACAAATGATCTTCTTTTCATGTAATCTACAAGACTTGAATCATACTTGGATGCTTCATCTTGAGCAAAGTATCTTTCTTCGAATGTCTTTGAAAGGCTTTTATGTTCCAAGTCTTGGAGTCAACTTAACTACTGCACATATAACATGGTTAACATGGAATAGATAATATGCGACTGCTTTAATCATTGCAGTTAAGGAGACAGTTCCAACTTCTTGTGACCTGTTTCCTGTAACTGTTTGTCATCATTCAAAACATCAAAACTTAAGGAACTCAACAAAGTGGTAACTCCTTACCCAATACCCATTTCTATGCTTCAAAATCCAAAACCTTTTTGATGATTTTGTTGAGTATAACCAATCAAACATGTAAATTGCCCAAATTTACCCTATTTAATCCTATATCAATTAGTGACACCTTGCTTAGGCATAACCTACCACTAATGATTAAGGCTTCCATTCGTTTTTGTATTTGGAAAAGCAAATTAACTCAATATTATATTAGGGACCTAAGTTCTTGTTGGTTTATTTAATAAGTGAACACATCCAATAAATAAAAAACATAAACTTAATAAAGCATATTAAAGCAATAAAAAGCTGAAATATAAATGTGATTCTAGTATGGCCACTAAAACCCTAACACTACTCTTCATGGGTTTCATCCTTAAACCATCATGGATCTCCATCCTTGATCATTATTGGCTCTTCACTTCATGGATCTCCATTCATAGAGAATACATAATATTTTTGAAAATTTAAAATAACAAATTAAAATAAATTACAAAAATACAAACGATGATACATATACCGTATTTAGGATACAAAAACTTTAACGATTCGCATATCGTATATTTTATCCTAATTTGTGCCATACTAGTCACCTCATGAAATCACAATATCAAATATTATAAATTTTATAAAATAAATAATAATAATATCATATATTATTAAAAGCATAAAATTAAATAATAATATCACATATTATTAATCACAATGCATAATAACAATTAATAAACATTAATAATTCAACATGCTATTAAAACTAAAAAACATATTAATCCTAATTTAATTAATCAAATTAATTAAATTAAATATTAACAAAATTAAAAATAATGTCATTATTTAACTTTATTTATCATATTAATAGAATAAAATAATGACAATATTAAAAACAAATCATTAATTACCCACTTTATTAATCACACTAAAAATTGGTAATTAAAAAAAAACCATTAAACATCCATTAATCATATTAATAAAAGGATAATCAAAAGCCAAACATTAACTTTCCCATTCTATTAATCAAATTAATAAAACTTTATTGTAATTAAGGACATTAAAAAAATCAGACAAAGAAATTAAAACAGCCAAAAAACAAATCATATTGTTTCAATTATAGATTAAAAGTGGTATTAATGCAAAATAATTAACATAATAAAGGTGCAAAACGGCCAAAATGAACTGAAGGGCTGCCAGCCCGATATGACCCGACGTGGCCCGTGAAGGTGCTGTGCAGCACCTTTGTTTCACGTAGCCACGCATGCTTCTCCTCCCAACCCCTTGCCAGCAACTCCATGCGGCCCCACCCAGAGCAGACCCCCCGGTCTGCTCGCCTAAAGCTGGCGAACCCAAACCACCCAAGAATGCCGGCAGTCGGCCACCGTAGCCCAGCCACGATACCTTCCAATTTTTCGCAACTTTTGGGCATATTTGGGTAAATTCGATCAACTCTTGATCGAATTTGAGGTCCAAATTGAGGGAAAAATGTTTGAATATCATATAATAACATTTTGTGATTGATTAATTGTGAAACTTCATAAGTTTGGTGTAAATTAATCAATTTGGGGATGGAATTAGGATTCTTGATTTTGAATGTATGAATGGTCTATTATTGAGCAAATTTCAATATAAAAACACAATCAAATTGTGTGTAGATGCAATTCATACAATAAAGAACAAGAATTTGAACCTTAATCATGCCAAAATTCACAATTTCAAGCATAATATTTTCAAATTTGGGTTTATGCCAAGAACACGAAATTAATAAGATAATATCTAATTAAAACCGTGCTAAACTTGAATAATCCAAGCATCAAAATGCATTAAACTAATCAATACCAATCCAATTTTAATCATGCATTTTCAATACCACATATCAAACTTCCCCTAATTAAATCAAAATAATCAATTATAATCATATCAAAATACGCAAGAGGCTAACTGATACCACTGTAGGATTGTAGATACACATAGCGGAATTTCAAGAAACAATTTCTTGCATCTACAACAGGATCTCTTGTACATTTCAATACGAATTATAGGATTAGAATTCCATACCCTTGAAGCGTGATTTCCACAAAGCAATGAGCGATTCACACCTCTATATGGAGATTCTTAGAACACCAAATTAAATGTTGCTCCTCTAGTGTTGGTCCACAAGCAATGATTGAATCTCCACGTATGCTAGAACGGAATAAGGAACAATTTCTCATTGCTTTTCTTGGTGATGGCAAAGAGAGGGGAAAAGAGAGCTTTTAGAATATGGCTAAGTATGAGTGACTCTTTGTTGCTCATGACCATGCTTATTTATAAGTAACATCTATATGTTATAAAATAAACTCTATAGTCCATACTTCATATAAGCATGACCATTTAGCTTCTTAACCTCTTTTACATTTTAATTCAATCATATACTTATATGTGTGACCTCATAGGACTGGTTTATTATTAGTCGTGCACTAATCAAATTAGTTCACAAATCATAGTCGGTTTCTAGCAAAACACTATGATCACCTAAAATAACCGATTATAGTTATCTCCATAAATTTGTCCATATTATACTTAATCGTTACACTTGATCAAAGGATATTTTCCTTTAAAATTATCCACCCATCACAAGGGCATATTACCCTTGTGAACTAATCGTAGACTATATTCTTTTAGCTCGTGAAGACTTCCTTTCATTTAAGAATAAGAAGGCTAGTCAAGGTTGAATTGCCTTAAAATTAGATATGGAAAAGGCTTTAATAGAATTGGATGTGATTTTCTTTTTGAAGTACTTTCCAAGTTAGTTAAATCCAAGGATGTGTGTCCTTGATTTCCTTCTCTACCTTAGTTAATGGTTCCCCTCAAACCATTTTTTCCAAACAAAGGGAATCTGACAAGGAGACTCGCTATCTCTATATGTGTTTATTTTAAGTGTTGTGCTTTTAGCTAAGAAACTCCTTCTTCACGGATGAAGAATATTAAATTAAGTTAGGTAGGGTGAAAGTTCGGTTACCTATTTGGATTAGGGCCAATTTAAATCCAAATCAACACCGATAAAATTAAATTTATTTGCATTATATAAAAAAAACACTGCAAATTTTAAACTAAGGTTATTAATATACGACGGTTCTACAATCTTAACAAAAACAAAAAGGGTTCGCATCACGCTACACTTGCTAGATATTCATCAATTTTGCTTCCCCTTAACACCAAAACCCTTAGCCAATGCTGGCAACCCGACCTTCTTCTCTCTTCCTCAATGCCAGCAACGGCACCAGCCCATTGTTGTGCCGCCTCACTGCCCTTCTTCTCTCTTCCTATTTGTTGCTACCATCATCTCCTCCTTATCCCTCACCCACCCTGACGACAATTGTACAACCCACTGTGACTCTCGCTTTTCTCTTCCTCTATTTATTTAATTTCTTTTTTACAATAGGATTTGAATTAACTTTGTGTCTAAAGATTTTAGATGTATAGAACCATACCCACCAACCCAGTTCATTCATCTTTTTGTGCGAATTATTATATAGATAATGGGATACGAAGAAATTATTGTATTATGATATATTCATTGAGTTTTTCCTAATTTATACCTAATATAAATTACCTGATATAAATTATATCAGAATATTACAAATCAGATATAGATATTATTATATTAAATATAGAAATAAAGAAGATATAAAAATATAAAAAAAACGTATATTATCTATATACATTATGATTTCACATATAGAAATACAATTATAAAAATAGCCCTAATATATTTATTTCGAGTATTAATTAAGAATTTTTTTATATTCATTTAGTTCTTTCATGGCTTCATGCTTATGTACGCCCAATAATTTTTCGTCTTTTATTGCTTTCAAAAACCCTTATCGTTACTTTGTGGAAGTGGCTGATTATACTGTGTAAGTTTTAGCAGTATTGCTACTGCATTTATCTTTGCTGTAGTTCATCATAATTTGTGTTAATCTTGAATTCTAAATAAATATAGGAGTCATATTGCATTGTCAATACTATAATTAGTTAAATTACCTATATTATCTATTCTAATGTGTCTAAGTATTTTTATATACTCCATAACTTGGCTACTACTAAATAATAAGTAGGAAAAAAAATACTTCTTATATTTGTTTACAATGTGATATAATACTTCATATATTTGTTTCAGTAAGAGTTGCACTTGCTAATTCATGGGACACCTAATTACTCATGTCAATTTGTTCACCAAATTCAAGTAACCCAGTACTCCACAACTAATTTTTTCTAAGAATTTTTTGAGTCTACATTTTTATGGTGCATTTGTAATTTCTGATGATTCTTTACTATTCTCACATTTATATGAGATTTAAACATAAAAATAAGATAGAATTTCTAAACTACTTACTATAAATTCCTTAAGTTACCTAGATATGGAATGAATGTATATGTTGGTTGTGGTTGTATTTAAATACATATAAACAAATTTGAAAACGGATTTTCAAAAATGAAAAATGTCTAATTTAGAATCTATAGAATTAGTCTTTTTAATGTTATTTATTGTACGTGAATGAATGATTGATTGAGTGACTAGGCCTTGTGATATTAGTTTAAGTTTCTTCCTTTCATATGAAAATTGTCCAGCTAGGTTTACATAGTCTTTATTGGATCCTGCTTGACCCTCTTAGGCTATTCTTTCATCTCATTGAACTCTACGTTGTTATTCTTCACCTGTCGTTGGATCATGCCGGAGAATATTTTCTACCTTATCTTTCAAGGCAATCATGTGAAATCTGCCACTTTAACCACAGGATCTGATAGAGCTTTGTTCTATATTATTGATTCTTTCAAAGGAGTTTTAAGCTCTCGGTTATTTATACAATAGACATTGCATGATTGCATTATTGAATATTCCCTTTAGAATTTTGATTTTAGAATTGCTATTCAAAAAACATGGAATATTCTTTTAACGCTATTAAAGGGTGATTTTGGAGATTTATAGCTATAATATTGTTCATTTGTGTGCAACTAAAGTTCTAAATGGATGTTGTTAAGGAACTCAATACGGATTAATTAATTTAGTTTCAAAGAGGTGTTATCTTGGATTTATTTCGGTTTAGATACTTTGATGTTGTAGGATTTGATTCAAATTTTAGGATATGATGGCCTTTTTTATTTCCATTGAGAGGCTACAAAAACATCCTTGTATACAATTGAACGGAAGTTTGGGGTGAAGTAAGGGAGATGAACTGATAAGGTGCCAAAACTTTTGTTCTTGCATACTATAATGGTGTGGATCATAAGCAATCATACAATGACTTAGATACTCGTTCAAGACTTATTTACTAGAAAAAAGTCTTGAATAGCGCCTGATTTGGGACTTTTCTTAGACGTTTAATATTACTTAGAATTTTATTATATGTCTTATCTATGATTATATAATAAGTGCGTTTATTTAAATAGTATATTCTCTTACGTGCCAAATAGGGCATGACTTAAATTGTTATCTTTACAAATGGGCTAGGTTAGTTAGTTGTCTTCAAACTATGGATCAAAATTGAATGTATGGTTATCATGCTTTGTTGGAGTTCATGAATGAAGTAAAGGAATTCATAACTTTAGTAGACAATCCTTAAAACACCAAAATAACACATGAGATGATGAGTTTTGATAGTGACAATTCACATATAGTTAGTAGTATAAGAGCGTAAAGGGACCATGTGATTTGACATAAGTTTACGCAACAATATCACGTCTGGGTATATCACAGTGAAGTTCATGGTTGTAATGACATGGGCTTGAGATCTAACAAATTTCTTATTCATCATGTTCAATGGAAGCATTATGAATAATTAAACTTTGATCATGGGGATGACATTGATGCTGAGCACAAAGCCGATGGGGAGGCCAAAATTTAAGGATAACGATCTTATTGAAGATCAAATAGATGAAATGCTTGAAGGGATTGAGGATCATTAAAACTATCAACCTTGTATTTTTTAGCATTTACTAAACCTCCAAAGAAACTGTTATATCTTAGGTGTACCAAATACACAATGTAAGTTGTCTGCTACATCAATGTTGTTTTACTTAAAAGAAAAATATGGTTTGACTAGTACAATTTCCCAACCCTGTTAAAAGTATTAAGGGACATGCTTCAAGAGGAAAATGGTTTTCCATTGTTGTTTTATTTGTTCTCATTGTTGCATTTTTCCATTATTATCATCTAAGAGTACAAACTGTGTACCAATTGCAAGGGATCATAAAAATTATGTTACTAACAACTTTTTTTAATATAGTGTTTCAAAATGGATTGAAGTTGGATGTATGGAAATAAAATTTCAACAAGATTTCTACAAAGGATTGAGGAGTTTTAGTAGGGTTGTTATAAAACACATGTCTGAGAGTGTGTCATCTATAATTCTATGTCCTTGCAATAATACGAGAGGGTATCGGGATATTGACAACATTAAGGATCACTTAGTTCGTTGGGGTTTAAAATGCACAGCACAACATGGATATGGCATAGTGAGAGTACAAACACTATGCCCTTTGTAAGACAAGGAGAGAATCATATTGAAGATGGTAATGCAAATCTAAATGAGGCTATGAATATTGATTTTAGTGTTGAAATTGAGAATGAGAATGATGTTAAAAAGGGTAAGATAGACGAGATGGTCCATGTTTTAGAAGACCAATTTTCTAATCGTCCCCATATTTTTTATAGTATTTCGAAAGCGGCCGAGAAACTAGTGTACCCTAGTTGTACAACATTCACTTTACTTTCTAGTATTCTCATGTTATTCAACTTAATAACAACACACAATTGGACCTATAAGAGCTTTACGTTATTGTTAGAAGCTCTAGGAGAAATGTTTCCATAAGGTAACAAACTTTCTAACTCTACATATAAAGCTAAGAAACTTATGTGCCCTATGAGTATGGAGTATGAGAAGATACATGCTTGTCCAAATGATACTCTTAGTGATTTTGGCAAGGAATATAGGAACCTAAGACTTGATCTCTTCAAGGATGGAATGAATACTTATGGTACCTTAAGTAGTCAATATTGCACATGGCTAGTTTTGTTAGTGATATATAATTTTCCTCCTTGATTATGCATGAATCGTAAGTATATTATATTATATTATCAGGACCCAAGGAACTTGGGAAATATTGATGTTTATCTTGCTCCATTTATTGAATATTTGAAGATGTTGAGAGATGAAGTTATACTTGCATATGATACATATTTTGATGAGACTTTTCTTGCTCTATGCCATGTTATATGATAAGTACCATTTGAGTGCATAATTTAGGAATATTTTAGGGTCTTTTACGTGCAGTTTAGGAGCATTTTAGTATGTATTTAGCTAGTTTTAGCTCTTCTACTTTCATACAATGCATTCACGAGTAATTTTTGTGTTTTTTTTAATCTATTTCTAGAATACTAGAGCAATCTCAAGGTTTTAACATGAATCAAGTTGTCTTGAAGTGATTCACAAAACCTTAAGAGTGCTTATGAAGAAACATGAGTCTTAGGAGCATAAGGATTGAAGAATTTATCGTAAGAGAAGCAAAGATGTGTTTTATGAATACAAACAAGTATATATAGAGGATACTCGGACATGCTTGTAGAGCACTTGTCTGACTTATAGTGCTCTAAAGATAAAAAAGGAGGCAGGAAATGCAAACCTTGAGAAAAAAGAGACTCAGACGAGAGTGTAGAAGACTCGTCCAATTATATGATATAAGTTGAGTTAAGCTTCTGATATCACGATTCTGAGGTTTTTAAAAGGGACCTTGATGAGTGTGCAGAGGACTCGTCTAAGTATGGTGTTCGAGTTTATGTTTCCACGGTTTTGTTGAGAGATTATTCATTTCTTCTTCCAAGAGTAGAGTTGACAAAAACTAACCCAAATCACCAATCTAACTTCTATTTATAAAGATTGGGTTTAAATTTTCAACTCGCTTATATAAATGGGTTATTTTAACCCAACTCCTTAAAAAACAGGTTAGGTCGTGTTAAAATTTTCACGCTGCCTATCTTGAATTTTTTTTGGTTTTGCTCAAAATTTCTTTATGGGTTGGGTTAAACTCTAAAGATTAATTGTAAAAGTAAAATTTTATACTCTTCCCTTAACCCTAGCTTTCTGATTTTTCTCACACAATCAATGAATCCAACAATTATTAAGTGTATCTTACCAAAAATGTCAATGTATTTACCTTTTATTTTGTTAAAACTTTGTGTTATCACTAAACTATTATTATGGAGTTGTAAAATTTTATTAAACTTTTCAATTTTGTTATACTAAGATGATGTTAAGATTTGATTTTTTTTATTATGTACTACTTAGATTTTGGAAAATTAGAAACTACAAGACTATTTTACTTTTTGAATAGGTTAGAATTGGGTTAGGATTAAATTTTCAACCCATAAAATACTTAGGTTGGCTTTGGATTGACAAATCGCAACCAAAAACTAATGGGGTTGAACCTGAATCCAACCTAGCCCAACCATTTCCATCTCTATCCATGAGCATTTCATTTTAGTTCAACTTCATGATTTTGATTTCTTGTATATAGTTGTCTGAATTCATTTCATTGCATTGCATCAATCTAAGTATTTCTAAATATTCTGTCTCTATGTGCTTAGAAAATCTAGAAAATTAACTATATTAAACTATATTTATATCGGTCTTAATTAAAGAATACAGGGCCATAACACCACACTCGGATAAGTCCTCTGCACATTCATCCTAGAGCCTTATGAAAACGTGAGAATCAAGAGATCTGACGCTAAACTCAACTTCTGGCATACACTCGGATGAGTCCTCTGCACACTCATCTGAGTCTCTTCTTTTTCTCAATGTTTGCACTTCTTGCCTCCTTTATCATCTTCAGAGCACTTGAACTCAAACAAGTTCTTTGCAAGCACATCCAAGTCCTCTATACTTTTGCTTGTTTCCACTCATTAAACATTTATTTGCTTCTCATACGATCAAGTATTCAATCTTTATGCTCCAAAGACTCGCATTTCTACATAATTTCTCTCAAGGTCTTGTAGATTACTTCAGACAACTCAAGCTTGTGTTAAAAATCCGAGATTGCTTTAGTATTCCGGAAAAAGATCAAAAACACTTAAAATATTCGTGAATGCATCTATGAAAACAAAAGAGCTAAACCTACACTAAAATGCATTTAAACTACATGCAAAAGTGCTTAAAACATCCTGAATTATGCACTCAAACGGGACTTATCAAATTCCCCCAAGCATTCAAACACAAGATGAATAGGAAAGGTGAAATAACATCTCCTCAGGAAATACAGATGCCTAGATTTTATATAATACATATTTCTCACTTTAGGTGTATATAAGGAGAATAATTCACTCATGTGTTTACGGGGTTGAAAATTCTCGCAACCCAATAATTTATATAAAATATATAGCTTTCTTCTTTACGTTTGCTCTTTGTGTTCCTCCTTTACCGAACATGATAAAAACTCAAAGGGTCATGATTCTCGAGAAGGGGTAGGTTTGGCTAAATAAGGTAGGACAATGATATTTAGGAATATCTTGCTTAATGCTTAAATAAAATCCCACTAAACAACATGAAGATCAGGTTCAAAACCATTCTTATAGCCTCTAAACCACTAAAAATAGCCTCTTTTCGTATAGATTTAATCTTCACTCTCCCTCTTAACTCGGTTCATTTCTTTTTTTTTCTCTTTTCTTATTAGAGGAATAAGTGACTAATATCTTTTGAAACATTATCAACAAATATTTCTTTCTTTTTCTTATTCATCCTTGCTTTTTATTCCTTTCTCTTCTTTCCTCTTATATGTTTTTTTCTTTTCCAATGCTAGAGCTAGGAACGAATGACTGCACAATATGTGTCATTATATCTAATTCCAAGAGGCATACACCATTGCAGAAAATATCTTCCTAAATAAACCTAGCAAAAAGGCATTAAGGCTATAGATGTTAGGAATCAAGAAAGGGGAAAATAGAGGCTCAATGGGCTTGTCTTAAGAGTGAACCAAAGAATAAAAATTTATGAAAAATGTCATAAGTAATTGAGAAACTAGCTAAGAAATCAATTAATTCAATAAGTATGAACCAAAAAGGTTAGAAAGGCCAGTGAGCCAACCTAAGATTCGAATCTTGCAGAAGATGAACCTAAACACACATGAAAAATAAAGAGACTAGAATAGAACCAATCTGTCTGTAGGCTTAAGTCTTTACAAGGAAACAAAAATCTCTGGCATTGGGTGGAACAAAAAGAAGACAAAGGAGAGAAATAGTGCAATCCTAAACAACCACTAGTATCATGACTTTCAAAAATAATCCTTTTATAATTCTTTTGGATATTTTTTTGAAATACTTAGTTCGTTGTACTGCACCACTAATGACTTTCCACTATATGAAAAATTTTGGGGGTATAAGTTGAAGGTAAAGAAAGTATACCTGATTTATAGGTTCAACATACTTGACTCATTATGGAAAACTAGTGTATCTCATGCATTGAAGATTCTAAAATAGGTTTCATTATTATTGTAAGAGAAAAACCTCATTTGATGGTAAAGTTAAGCAATATAAGGCTCCTATACCATTGTGTGGTAATGAGGTTTATGACAATGTGAAAGGAAGTGATAATGTGTTTGGGAAAAATTTTAACCTAGAGATGCTGAGGGATTATTAAAGAAGGTGTTTATCTTTTAGAAACATAAATATTGGAAGTACTTGCCCATTCTTCTTTGTCTTGGTGTTATGTATATAGAGAAGAATGTTTGTGATGCCATTTGAGGTACCTTGTTTAATTTACCTCGTAAGACTAAGAAGAGTACTAATGTTAGGGGAGATATGTTGACAACGAAGATTATATCTAAGTTTTGACTAGAAGGTAGAATGTCGAGGAATGAAAAAGGTAAATCCATGTATGTTTAGTTAGCTTGCTACACCTTATCCTATGCAGAGAAGATAATAATTTGTGAATGTTTTTGTGGAATTAAGTTTCCCAATGGGTTCTCCTCAAATATTAAGAACTTTTGTGTCAAAGAAAGATTTGAAATTAGTCGGTGTGAAGTCACATGATTGTCATGTTAAGATGCAAGTATTTTGACCCATATCCATTTTCCATATTTTACCTAAGCATGTCAAGCACTACATTATGAAAATGTTATTTTTTAACACAATATGTAGCAAGAAGCTTGATTTGACAAACTTGGATGATATATATGTTAATGTTGTTTTACATTATGTCAACTATAGATGTATTTTCCTACTTCATTCTTTGGTATTATGATTCATCTAGCTGTTCATTTGATTTGAGAAATCAAGTTGTGTGGCCAAGTATTCCTAATAAAAACTTATCCATTTAAATGATGTATGGGTACTTACTTTAAAAGAACAAAGTGATAAATCCAACATACCTTGAAGGAAGTATAATTCAAGGCATAACCACTACGGAGGTATTTGAGTTTCTTGCCAAACTTTTGTCTAAAGGAAAAGCAATAGGGTTATCAAAATTATTGCATGAAGAAAGTCTTGAAGGTCATGGCACTGTGGGTGCTATGAAGGTTTTAGTTCCATTTTTAAAAGTGAAACAAGCTCATTTATTGATTTTATACTATGTCATAAATGTTCATCTTGGCATGGAAAAGCATATAAATGAATTAATAGTGAAGTATCCTTCTAAAGGTGAGTGAGAATTACTGTAAGAACACAACCACACATTTATTGATTAGTTTCATTAATAACTCATGCGTGAATTATCTGAAGTAGGCCAAAACATTTGTGATACATGCAAAAGATAAGAATATAGTCCTCGAACAAGTCTTTGCTCATTTAAAGGTATGACATCGATGAATATAATTTTACGCTAAACATTAGGATAAGAACACAAAGTCTGTTCAAAATAGTGGTGTGTAAATAGTTTCTTCTTCTCCATAATATGCTATCATAATAGATAAATTGCCAGTTGATACGACAATGTAATGCTATGGAATAATTCCAGAGATATGGGAACTCGAATAATGTATTTTTAAGGTTCCCCTTCTTTAATACAAGTGGGTGGATATAAGTCAACATGGCTCGGTGCAGAAAGATAAATCGAATAAGATGCTAGTTGACATGAATCGAATGCATTATACTAAAGAACCATTCAAACTTGCATCACAAGCTAAACAAGTATTCTACATAGAAAAACACAAATGACCCTCGATTAGTTGTTATTCTCCTTGGTAAATGATGAATCCTTGAAATTGGAGATGTCACAGATGATATGATAACTTCGATGACCTTCCATTGTTCTTGATGCTAAGTAATGATGATCTAATAGAGGTGGAATTGAAATGGAAAAAAAATATATAAGGAAGGATTACCATGAAGGAATTATAGTAGATGAAAAATAAATTTTAGTAGGTATTATTATAAGAATTATGTTATAATTATTTTGTATGCTTAACTTGATGTATGTTATCATTCTCTTTTTCAATATTATTATAGGTGATGAATTACTCATTTTATTTACATTATTTTTTTCTTTGATGTAGGTTCGGTAATTCATCATGGATATTGATGAAGATCTCTATTTTGATAAGGACAACATGGATTATAATGTCAACATGGAGGAGGACCGAGGTGATCCGGATGACATAGTTGTTGAGCTAGAAGCTTAGAGGCTTGAGAACTTGTTTAAAGAAAATGAGAGGATGGCTTACTTAAATTTCTTAGGTGTTGATGGGTCAGCCATGCATGTTAACAATCATTATGCTCGAGTGTAGGGAGATGAAAGGGAAGGAATAGTGCTCATGGCTCAGGTTAACTCATAGGTCCAACTAGAAGCCTTAGAGTGTATAAGCCATGCATTATGAGTTTGATTATTTTCTTTGACCACCTGTAGGTGGTATTTCAAGTATGGTCAACATATTGGCCTTCTTATGCAAGAATATGAACGTCAAGTGGGATAAGTCGCGCATGATTTAGGAGCTTTGACATACATTATGGACGAACACAACGGTTCACATTTCTATAATCTTTGAATGCATTATAGAGTTAAATATTTGATTTGTTGAATTTTCTTAACTAAAATTTTTTCTTTTCACTTCATGCACTGTTCCATATTCCTAATGAACCCGAGATTAAGAAGCAATTTTTGGCAAGTATAGCTGACATATTTAGGGATTTTAAATCAAAGTTGGTGACTAGTTGGATTACTTTTACATAAAAAATATCTAAGAAAGAAGAAAATAGGTTTCCATATCAAATATCAAAATATATTGAGGAAGAAGACTAGGCAACTTTTGTTCAAATAAGACATTAACAACTGCAGCTTTATGGAAAATACTTATATGTATTTATAATATTAGCTAGATACTTA
The DNA here is from genome assembly GCA_026401315.1 of Dysphania ambrosioides. Classification (NCBI taxonomy): domain Eukaryota; kingdom Viridiplantae; phylum Streptophyta; class Magnoliopsida; order Caryophyllales; family Amaranthaceae; genus Dysphania; species Dysphania ambrosioides. The sequence continues at coordinate 5,607,917 of CM048668.1, read as the reverse complement.
CCCTTAGTTAAGAAGGAAAGAAAGAGTGCACGAGTGAACATTCATACCCATTACCTTGGACAATACAACAACAATGATGCTAGGCAACATTGGATACTAAAGAATTTTATATGACCAGCACGAGAAAGTCTTCCGCGAAATCATGCACCTCGACTAGTGATGTTAGTAAGATAAACCGTGGAAATGAATTAAATTGTTCAAGGCATAAAAAGGACAAAAACTTGAGGAGAGAGTCATTTTAAATAAGAAAACACTAGCTGTGGCAGAAAAATACATAAGCATTCCATCTTTAATTTAGAAGAGTTCTAAGTTATTATGTATTTTGACTTTCATATCCAATGTTGAAGCGTTTATTTATCTTTATTTTCCCTTTTTTTTAACATTTAGAGTTTAAAGTCAAAGCAAAATCAAGGAGAATTTTTTCAAATGTGGAACAAGATGCATTGGGTATGGCCGTTGGAAAGCTGGATTTCCTCTAACATTGCTATAGATTAGGAGGGACTAAAATCGGCTATAGAAAGGCCTTTGGAAAAACTCCATTAGAATCAAGCTAATCAAATAAAAGAAGAGGTTCAATGAAAGATTTAGAGACTTTTAAGTCCTAAATACGAAAAGAACATCATCAAGAGTTTGATACCAATATGAAGGAAAAGTTGTTCTTCCTACTCAAAGACATTGGTTCAGTGTTGAGCATTTGTCCTCCCATAGCGCATAAGTATCTCTTTCTCGGTTAGAGGTGTGTTACCATCAGGTTGGATAAACTAATTTTGGAATAACCAATTAGTTAGAATATTGACATACTATTGAATTTTTAGTGTCCTACTAGTTGTTTTATTCTCTTGATAAATCCAAGTTTGGTTACTGTGTATGATATGGTCGTTGGTGTTCTGCATCAAGCTCAATCAGGTGAGTAGTTTGCAAGGACTCACAATGAAGAAAGGATGGGCAGTCATTTATTGGTGAAGGTTGAAACTGTACCTGACTTCTTTAAGAAACACCACTTCTAGTCCTAGTTCCATAATACAACATAGAGACATTAATCAACGCAATCGGTACTTTTGTGCAATGGATTCTACAATTGATTAAGCTTATACATAATGTAAAAAAGATCCAATCTTAGATATCCATAACTCACATAATATGAAAGTGGTATAATGTTATAATACATTTTTAGGAAACTCCACAAGTGAAGAGGTTGAAGGGGATGTAAGGTAAGGCAATTAGGAGCAATGAACAAGCATCGGTGATGTTGATAGCTAATAAGAGTCTACTTGTTCATAAAGGTGTAGTGGCTTCTCTTAGTTATAAGTGTCAGTGGTTCCATGCATTTGTGGCCTCAATGAAAGAAGAAGATCCCATTTTTGTGCCCCTAGATCAAGATCTATTCCACTACAGTGAAGATGGAATAGCATAGTTAGACAAGGTTGGCATCTTTTAATTTTTAGAGGTAGCTCTATTTAATGTATCTGTAACTCAAGTCTTCATAAGGTATTACACAACTGGGTTCTATGTTACTATTAAATATGCTTATTATTTTCTAACCACTTTAGATATGCTTAATATTTCATTGTCATTTTCTAACTACATCAGTACTCTTATTATGCTTATATGATTGTGTAGAGTACTACATGATGATTTATTATCGTGTGATATACTCTCTTTAATCTGGTTGGTTGGTTGTGCCCCAAGACCACTTTAGATGCTAGAATTATTTCCAACATCTAGGAGGTCAGTTCGTATGTTCATTCAACATTCAATAAAGCCTTAAAATCTTGTAACATGTTTATATTTTCCCTAATTCACTGTACTTACATATACAATTAATTATATCAATATATATATCTGGGCCTATGTATATGACTATTTGAACATAACACTCATTTATATATTTATTAATATAATGCACATTGGATGCCTCTAGACATATGTGTGGACAACGAGAAGATTTACTTATTCGATTTAGCCTGCTACATACGTAATTTAATGAAGACTAAAGTAGTAGTTAAGCATATATGTATGTCCTATTCATTACTTTATTAACATTGTGACCACTAAATGTCTTTGTTAAGTGTTAATCGAACCAAAAAATGTCAAGGAAATGGATGTGAAAGTAAATAAATTTATTACTTTTGGAGAAATAGAGCTACCCATAAACTTACATAATTTTCTTCATAATCGTGTGCCAATATGTTGGCAAAACGGAGTGTGGCTTCTATGTTATACGATTTATGCTAGACGTCCTCTAAATGAAGTAATGTAATATCCATGTTAGAGGCAAGGAATTGTGCTACCTTATGGCATAACTCAAATAGGAAAAATTTTAGCTAAGGAACAAGCATTAGGGTAGAAATGAATTTAAAATGCATTAAGGCTAAGGAACTAGTATTTGGGTAGAAAGAACATATTTTGCCTAAAATATGCCTAAACCACTCCACATAAGTTGTTTAAGTCAAACTAGCTTAAATGGGAAGCATTTAGGCTAAGGAACCCTAATATGGGTAAAAAAGAACATATATTGCCAAAAACACGCCAAGAAAGTTCCATATATGTTTTTAGATAAAATAACACAAATAAAAAGCATTTAAGCTAAGGAACTTTAATTTGGATTGAAAAGAACATGTGATTGCCTAAAATATGCTTAAACTACTCCAAATACTTCGTTTTGAATTAAAGTAGCTTAACTATGAAGCATTTAGGCTAAGAACCAATTATTTGGGTAGAAAAGACTTCGATAGAACAAGTTTTGCCCAAAATAAGACTAAACTACTCCAAATATGTCACTTTGAGTCAAAATAAGTCAAATGAAGCATTTGGATAAAAAGGGCTCTAAAACAACATGTTTGTCTGAGATTTGTCTATACCAATCCAAATACGTTATTTTGAGTCAAAGTAGCTCAAATAAGAAACAATAAAGCTAAGGAACTATTATTTGGGTAAAATTGAACATGTTTTGCCTAAAATATTCTTAAACCACACTGAATATATTGTTTTGAATCAGAGTTGCTCAAATATGAAGCATTTGGGCTATGAAACTAGTATTTGGGTAGAAATGAATTCGATAAAACATATTTTGCCGAAATAGCCTAACCACTCCAAATACAACATTTTGAATCAAAGTTGCTCAAATAGGAAGGATTAAGGCTTGAAACTAGTATTTAGGTAGAAAAGAACATGTTTTGCCTAAAATATGCCTAAACCACTCATCATGCGTCATTTTGAGTCAAAGTAGCTCAAATAAGAAGCATTTAGGCTAAGTAACCTTAATTTAGGAAGAAAAGAACTTGTTTTGCATAAAATATGCTTACAAAATATCTTGTTTTGAATCAAAGAGCTCAAATATTATGCATTTAGGCTAAGGAATTATACTATATAATCCACATAGAATAAAAAAATATATTGAATAAAAAAAAAAGCACTCATAACCTCATATTTTTATAATAAGAGTTCTATCTATTAAGGTATGCTATTAACCATGATCTCATGTCATACTATCAAAATGAAAAGGATAAATTTAAATAAAAAATACAACATTTAACCCATCTTGTCTATAAAGGCCAATATTCATTTTATTTATGAAAAATCCCACCTTTCTAGTTTTGTATTTTAAAGGGTTCCTTTACTAGTTACCTGTTAAACCGGTAACTCCCTTCATTTTATTCATGTTCCACGCATAGAGCATTCGGGAGTTCGTTACCTCCATTCCCAGCGCAAGTAACCTCTATTCCTTGCGAAAGTGAGACTCCCCCTTGATTTCTTCTATCACAAGCGCGGGAGTAAGTTCATGACCTCCAATTGTAGAGCAAAATGAAATCAATTTTAATATTTTTACAAAAATACAAAAGAAACAAGGCATAAAGCCAACCAAATTATTATAGGCTTCTAGAAATCCAAGATCACGAGACATAACTCTTTCATAATGTAGAATTGTCATATCCAACTGTCCTTGCTCATAATAAATAGTAACAAGATTACCTAAGATGAGAAGGGTTTAAAATTAGCCAGCAGCAAATAGTTAAACATCGCAAAAATTATGAAGGATAGTACACCAAAAATGAATATTAATATTAATAAAGCTAAGTTTTTGAAATGATAGCTCACATAAGGACATCATTCACTATTCATTAACAGGCATAAAGCACAGTTAAAAGACTAGGAATACAACAGAGAAAAGAGTGGTAGAATGAAACACCTCTTTTATATATAAGTTTCAACATCTCGAAGTGCAACAGTACAAATTCGGAAAAGGATATATAGGATGATAATATTTCCCAAAAGGGTTGTCTTTTTAGTCCACAAAAAAGTAGCACTAGGTTCAAGAAAGAACTGTGACTCTCAAAGACGAATCAGTTGCGCCACATAGAATATCAGAGTAGACATGTTTATTTTCTCCTAATAAATAAATCACACACTCATCAAATCATGCAACAATAAACATCAACGTCTGTTGACTGAGATAGAGGAACTGTACAACAATACCACCATACATGTCCAGGTACTAATATATCCAAGTTTCGAGCTAACACTTTGAAAAATTGAAGAAACAGAGGTGAGGGAGGAGCTGGGTAGGGGATGGGTATGAAATAGAGGTGAGGATGCTAGATTTGGCGATGGGTATGAAATAGAGGTGAGGATGTTAGGGTTGGGGATGAGTATGAAGGCTAGAGTAGGGCAGATTCAAAAACAGCGGTCATTCATCAAAAGCAATCTTCACGTCATCGCATTTACCTTCAAGCCAACTAATCACTTTTTCATTTTACCATTTAAAATACAAAATATGAAAAGATGGGATTTTTCAGAAATAAAATAATACTTTTAAATGGCAATGTATTAAGAAAATATTATAAAACATTTAATCATGACTTTTAAATAAGGAAAATGTTGAAACCCGATGCATTTTCTACAAATGCTAATCTTAAATATTATTTTATTCGGACCCAACCAAGTTAATAAAAATAAAGGAATTGCCTTTTTAAATTTTAAGTTGGACCTCTCCCTAAACAAAATAAAAAAAAGTTGTACCATGTTACTTTGACCAAGCACTAGTAGAAAACAGTTCAATTGCTTCGCCTCAATTGCTGCGGTTAAATAAATTTCGAAGCACTTATAACACAAGTGCTGCGGTTATAAAAATAACCGCAACATTTATTACAAGTGCTGTGGTTATTTAAATAACCGCAGCACTTATGAGTCACAAGTGCTGCGGTTATTTAAATAACCGCAGCACTTATGATTCACAAGTGCTGCGGTTATTTGAAATAACCGCAGCATTTAATCTTCCCCCGGGAATATAATATATGACTGATTAAATGTTGCGGTTATTTGAAATAACCGCAGCACTTATGAGTCACAAGTGCTGCGGTTATTTCAAATAACCGCAACATTTAATCAGTCATATATTATATTCCTGGGGGAAGATTAAATGCTGCGGTTATTTCAAATAACCGCAGCACTTGTGAATCATAAGTGCTGCGGTTATTTTAAATAACCGCAGCACTTGTTCATTAATATAAAAACCCAGCCTTTTCTATTCTAGGCCATTCAAACACGAAAACTTTCCCATAATTGTCCCAACACTTCAGCGCACAAAAAAAAACCTAACCCTAACCTTAACCCCATAACCTAACATCCCAGGCTATTTTGTCTCTAACCCTAACCTTATAACTTACTCATCTCTCCCATTTTGAAGAAGTCTACATACTCCGAAGCTCAAAATCACAGTTTGTATTTGCCTTAAACTCAAGTATATATTTTTTTTAAAATTCTTTTGTCCATAATTTGTTAATATATAAATGCGAAGATAAAAACTTCTTATATGTTCAGATCTGTATGTTACATGTTGTGTTTATGAAAGAATAAGCCTTAAAAATCAAATTTCATAGATTATAGGGTGTTATAGGCCTTTTTTGGGGATAATGACTGGACAAATCCCCCTAAGGGTGATTTGCCCCTGTAGATCTCTCAAGAATACACAAGTTAGACATATTATAAGCCCTATTCGGAGTCCCATAGTCAATTTTATGGCTTCTTAAAGTTTTTTTTTCAATATCTCAAATACTACGACACCAAAGCCGCTAAAGGCTAACATAATTGTGTAGTACCTCTTAAAATAGCTGGTTTCAAAAAAGAATTTACACCATTTGGATCACCGGGCTAAGAGATATGCCTCTTCGAACTTTACGAAACCTTGGAATAGCACCCGAAATCTATGAAGAATGAATTAGTTGTTTATTTTGAGTACAAAATATTGTAGATCGCAATTTTGCGTGCGAGAACGAGTGGTCATAATTGAATTTTCGATTTATATGCTTAACGATTCATCATTTCTTAGCTTTTCTTATCTTTTATGACCTATTCATTTTTATTTTTATTTTGTTCTGGTAACCATCAATTGCTACGGTTATTAGAAAAACCGCAGCAAATAATGCTGAAAAAATATTTTTTTTGATTTTTAAAAAATATTTGCTGCGGTTTTTTGGTAAAACCGCAGCAAATAATAGGTATATTTGTTGCGGTTATTACTAAAAACCGCAGCAAATAAGTATGTCTATATTTTTTTTTTAGTTTTTAATAATTAATGCTACGGATTTTTATAAATAACCGCAGTAAATAAGGGTAATTAATGTTGCGGTTATTTTAAATAACCGCAGCAAATAATATTATAAGTGCCGCGTCAAAAAAACCGCAGCATTTGTTGGTTTTATATGTGCTTCGGCCATATCTGATTCGGTATAATAACCGTAGCAAATAAGGTTAAATAACCGCAGCAAATAGACTTTTTTCTACTAGTGAGGCCAAATTGCTAGTAATGATCAACATGAGCATATATCTTCAAAATATTAGGTTTCATAATGAATGAATGAAATAAAGATTCAAATGAAATTTAAAAAGGATAAAGAAAGGTAAAATTTCAGATTTGGGAATAGGATTTTGGGATGGACGCAATAGAACTTATAGAAGTCGAGAGATTATGAAACTAAAAGAAAGACATGGAATTAGCAGCAAGTGAGATTTTACTTTTTTTTATTGGGGTTTTCCTTCTAGTATTGGCACTTTATGGCGGTGTATTTGAGGCCGGGCCCTAACTGCACCTGGATTATCCACCTTTCACCCGGATCCCATTTCTAGTTTCTTCTTATGAGTCTTCCATTTATCAGCCTTCAAGATCTGCATGGAATACATGCCCATGGAGTTATAGAAGGGACTAACAAACTTCAGTGAAATAGAGGCCTAGCAACTTCCTTCATTGCATATGTTAAAACCCAATCCTTTGTACTACTAATTAAACGAAGTACATGTATAAATGTATTGATATATAATTGAATAACATTATAACACAATGAATTTTTTATCTTCCCATAAGGGAAACCAAGCCCTAGTATTATTGATTTAGATAAGCCGTTTTTCTGGGAAAAATCATTCAAAACAAAGTAAAAGGGTTATAAAAACCATAAGGTTAGTGGAGATGTGGGAACAAATTAGGTAAGAGTATAGCTGTCAGGTGTTCTATTCGGGTCTGAATTAGATCATGTAGGGTTTCAAGTCATATTTGAGTCGGGTTATATCAATCAAATTTTTATCGTGTCAAGTTCGGACAACTCAGGTTAAACTCAAATCAAGTCATGTCAGATTATTGCCCTTTCAACTACAGGTCGGGTTTGGTTCGGACAAATTGGGTTTGATTTAAATCTAGGTTTAGGTTGTACTAACTTGGGTTTTAGTTGGTTTTGTGGTGGGTAAGTTCGGATAAGGGTGTTCATAAACGATTAACCGTATCATTAAGCCTTAACAATACGGTTAACCATTATAATGGTTATTAGAAAAGCCTACTAGTAGAAAACACTTCAATGGCTTCGTCTCAATTGTTGCGGTTAAACACATTTCGAAGCACATAATTATAAATGCAGCAATTATTAAAATAACCGCAGCACTTAAGACCATAAGTGTTGCGGTTATTTAGATAACCGCTGCGTTTATTACAAAATGTTGCGGTTATTTAAATAATCACAGCACTTGTGGTTATAAGTGCTCCAGTTATTTAAAATAACTGAAGCATTTAACTCCGTCAAGAAATGCCATGAAAAAATAGAATTCTAGAAAAATATCATAGTCATAAGTATTGCGGTTATTTGAAATAACCGCGGCACTTGTGGTATAAGTGTTGCGGTTATTTAAAATAACCGCAACATTTATTCATGCCCAGGAAAATAATATATGTACTGAATAAATGTTGTGATTATTTGAAATAACCGCAGCACTTATGGTATAAGTGTTGCAGTTATTTCAAATAAACGCAACATTTATTCATGCCCAGGAAAACAATACATGTATTAAAATAACCGTAGCACTTATACCACAAGTGTTGCAGTTATTTCAAATAACCGCAACATTTATTCAGTACATGTATTGTTTTCTTGGGCATGAATAAATGCTGCGATTATTTAAAATAACCGTAGCACTTATGGTATAAGTGTTGCGGTTATTTCAAATAATCGCAACACTTGTGGTATAAGTGATGCGGTTATTTCAAATAACTGTAGCATTTATTCAGTTATTTATTATCCTTGTCTTCTCTTTTCTAGGCCATTTCAAAACACGCAAAGTTTTCCCCAGACACTGAAGCACACAAAAAAAAACCCTAAATTAACTTCGTCTTCTCTAGCTAGCTCTAACCCCATAACTTAACATCCTACATTCCTTCTCTAGTCCTAACCCCATAATACCCACTTACAAACTTTCTCTCTCTCTTTAAAAGAGCTTCAATTCGCATTTGGGCTTCTTCGCGGAACTTATGCTTGGCATTCGTGCTCTTCTTCGCGAAGTTTGAGGTACGTATTTCCCTTTTTCGTGTTTTGATATTGAAGTATAGTTTTGGTATAGTTTTGGTACGTATTATCCCTAATTGCTACTTGTATTCCATTCCCATTCTTGAGTAATGCATGTAAATGGACTAATAATATATTTGGGTATAAAGCTTCCATTTCTATAATGTGGTGGCTACATCACATTATATAGTAGGCCAGAGACTTGCTTAAACATGTTGCTTATAGCTTGACTATATTGTTAATTTGAAAACACAGTATATACTTTGCTTAAGTATCTGGACATAACTCTAATAATTAGGTTTGGACTTTACAACAACTTAAGTTCCAATTCTTCCTTGATGTTCTTAACTATTCTCATTGTAATTAATTATCCATTGGGGGTTCTCTCAGTGTACATATCAACATATGCATCAACAGTTAAAGGTATAAGTTGAATAATAAAAATTAGGGGTAGTAATAAAATAGAGTTGGAATCAAGGAGGATCCACAAGTGATAAACAACAATCTCTACTGATATGTTTCTTTTCTTGTTAATCAATATAATCATTTATAATGTAGTCCCTTCAACAATTGTTATGGAATATAAGAAAAGAATTGTCCAAACCACTCAACAGCCCGATACGTTAGCGATCTTGATCAGATCTTTACAATAGACATCATTGAATTGTCACTGTATTATATTGAATAATAAAATTATACTTCGTATTAGATTTCATGATGAATTTAGAGAAATGCATGTTCTACTTTGTACATTATACCAATCATTATATAAGCTTCAAAGAAATTTGCTTGCATTTTATAATTTCATTTCCTATTTGAAATAAGATAAACGTTTTGCTTCGAAGTCATATTCAATTGTCCCATTTAATTAGCTAGAGTTGAATAAACTTTTTCCTCGTGTTTCTTTTCAACTTGATGATCATTACATTATAGAAATGGCATGTAGCCAACACATGGAGCATTGGCAATTAGCATGTATGTGCTAGTGTTTCATGCAAAAAATCTAAGGCAATAGCACATATAGTTTTACCACTTGTACTCCATAATCTTAAGGTTATAGATAGAGTTGCAAATGTTTGATTAGAGATTAGCTTGAGACATACTCCATACAATAATTTTATGTAATTAAAACTTAAAGAGATATCCAAACAAAGGAAGCGGGTAGTGGAGAAACTTTAGGAATCGAATAATATTCATGTTCTGCATGCATTAAATTTAAAATTAAGTAAAATGAAATAAATTGGGCCAACATCACTAATGGCGTTGAGATACATTGATCATTATCATGCTCAAATTAAACATGCGCCTACTTTCTTGTGTCCGTTTGAATTATGACAATAGGAAGTAAATACTCAAATAAATTTATTTCCTTTTCTCTCCATTTGAATTATGGTAACCAATCTTTATATTTAAATGGGAATCAATAATATCTCCAAGATTTCTTTTATTATATATACTACCAACTCAAGTTTTTTGTTTATTTCTTAGAATTTCAAAATGGACTGAGATAGGATGTACGGTAACCGAACCTCAATTGAATACATACAAGGGGTTGAGGAGTTTGCTAGGGTTGCACTTAGACAACAAGAAGACAATCATTCGAAGATAGTATTGTGTCCGTGTTAGGGTTATCATGACATTAGTGAAATCAAACATCATTTAATTCATCGAGGCTTTAGAGCGAATTATAGGACTAGGAATTGGCATGGTGAAGTATTAGAATTCGGGTCAAGCGCTAGTAAGCTTCCTAGTAGGGAGAAGCCACCTTGCAATGAAGATGGCTTGAATGTTAATGAGGTATATGATGATGTTAGAGATCAAGATAGAGTGGAAGAGGATAGAATAGATGAGATGATACATGATGTTGAGGATGATTTCACAGATCCTCCTCATATCTTCGATGAAATCCTTAGAGCTGCAGAGAAGCCTTTGTGTCCTTCTTATACTTCACACACTAAATTGAGCGTTGTCATGAAGCTCTTCAACTTAAAGGCATGCCATAATTGGAATGACAAGAATTTCACACACTTATTAGAAGTTATATAGGGTATGCCTCCTGAGGGCAATGAACTGCCACTTTCTACCTACGACGCTTAGAAACTCATGTGCCCTATGGGAATGGATTATGTAAAGATCCACGCATGTTGAAATGATTGTATTTTATATCAAAATGAGTATGACGATCTAGATAAATGCCCAATATGTGAAGTTCCCTGTTACAAAAAGAAGCACAATGAGCTCGATTTGAGAAAGAAGAGGATACCGGCCAAGGTTCTATGGTATCTTCCCATTGTATCGAGGTTTAAGAGACTTTACTCATATAAGAGTAATACGAAATTATTATGGTGGCATGCTGAAGGGAGGAAGAAAGATGGGTTGTTAAGGCACCCTGTTGATTCTCCTCAATGGAGAAACATCGATAAGATGTTCACGAATTTTGGTGGGGAACATCGGAATCTTAGGCTAGATCTTTGCGCAGATGGAATGAATCCGTTCGGGACCTTAAGCACCCAGTACAACACTTGGCTCGTTCTTCTCACTATTTACAACTTGCCACCTTGGTTATGCATGAAGCACAAATACATCATGTTATCGCTTCTTATATCTAGACCTAAACAACCTGGTAATGACATAGATGTCTACCTTTCTCCTCTTATGCATGACTTGAGATTGTTGTGGAAGGAAGGTGTCCAAGTTTTCGGTGCTTACTCTAAATCAAATTTCACTATGCATGCCTTGATCTTCTATGCAATCAATGATTTCTCAGCTTATGGAAATCTTTATGGTTATGCCATGAAGGGGAAGACTGCATGCCCGGTATGTGAAGAAGATATAGAGGCTATTCACCTACAGAATTGTGGGAAGCATGTTTACATGGGTTTTCGCAAGTATCTTCTAAAAGATCATCCTTTCAGAAGAAAGAGGAAAGCTTTTAATGGCTTCATAGAGTTTCACAAAGCACATCTCCCTCTATATATATGGGTGAAGTATATGATCGAGTGAAGGGCATTGAAACTATATTTGGAAAGAGCTCTAAAAGTAGATCAGCTGGTGCTTATAAGAAGAGATCTGTGTTTTGGAGTCTTCCTTATTGGCGCCATTTGGAGGTACGATATTGCCTTGATGTCATTTACATAGAGAAGAACATTTGTGATGCCATTGTTGGAACTCTCTTGAATATGCCTTATAAAACTAAGGATGGGTTTAAAGTTAGGAGATACATGGCTGCTATGAAGCAAACTAAATTGTCTCCGTAAATGATGGTATCTTCCTCCAGCTTGGTTCATACTTTCAAAGAAAGAGAAGATCAGCTTCTGTGAGTCTTTGCATAGACTTAAAATTCCATCTGGGTTCTCTTTGAATTTTGTGAAACTTGTTTCAATGATTGATCTGAAGCTAGTAGGTATGAACTCCCATGATTGTCATGTTTTGATGCAACATTTTCTTCCCATTGCTATTTGAGGGATATTGACTCCATAAGTGAGGTTCACAATCATAAGGTTGTATATCTTCTTCAATGCTATTTCTAGCAAGGTAATAAATCCAGCAATATTAGATGACTTGCAAGCTGATGTGGTTGAGACCATATTTCGATTGGAAATGTATTTCCCTCCGTCTTTCTTTGACATCATGCCTCACGTGGTCATTTATTTGGTTCGTGAGATTAAGCTATGTGGTCCAATTTGGGGGAAGTATATGTATCCATTTGAAAGAGAGATGGGTACCTTAAAGAGTAGAGTCATGAATCTAGCCAAACCAGAGGCCAGTATAGTACAGAGAATAGTTGCAAAAGAAGTTGCATCATGGATTGCACAATATCTCGCCCGAGCACATGAAATTGGGGTACCAATATCAAGACATGCAGGGAGGCTTGAGGGTCATGGCACTATTGGTCTGAAATGAATTTCACTCAGTTATGATTTGAAATATAAGGGTGAATTATTTATTTTGCAAAACCCATGTGAAGTCCATCCATATGTAGATGAGCACATGAATACTCTAAGGAGTCAATATCCTTCTAAAAGGGATTTACAGCTAGTAAAGGAGCATAATGCGACATTTTTTGAATGGTTTAAAGCAAGGATCATGGATTAATTATCCGACGCACCTAACGATGATTCTGATACATTAAGGTGATTGGTATATGGTGTTAAAGTTCAAGTTATATCATATGAAGGATACAACGTCAACGATTATTCTTTTTACTCAAAGCACCAAGATGAGAAGTTGACTACGCAAAATAGTCGTGTAATGGTCATTGGCATGTCTCTAGAATTTTCTAGTTCAAAAGATCGAACATAAATCGATAAACGAACATACTTTAGGGTTATTGTTAATATTTTCGAACTTGACTATGTGAATTTCAGTATTCCTCTTTTCTATTGTAATTGGCTTGATAATAACCGCGGGGTAAAGAAGGACAAACACGGGTATTTAACCCTAGTGAATCCCAATTACCTAGGACATCATGCCGATCCATTCATATTATCTTCACAAGCGAAGCAAGGTTTTTATATGGTCGATCCTGCCAATCGCAATTAGTCGGTTGTTGTTGAAGGTAAAAGACGGATTCTTGGCATTGGGGATATTATTGATGAAGATGAATATGATGAACAGTTTGATGAAACCTTGCCATCCACATGAAAAATCCCAAAATTAGTTGTTGACAATATTCTAAAAAGCAATGACCATGATGAAGGATTTTACGTAGCTAGGGAGTCTGAGTAATAATGAACTACTAAGAATTCCAAAAAAAAAGTACTACTAAGAAAATGGATAGAGTAGGAGAATCTAAATAATTAACTTCTTAATAAACAGTAAAATTTCCATATAAGTTTATTGCATAACATTCTTTTATGTTATTTTTTGATATAATTGTTTACTCTTTGATTCATATTAACTTTACTTGTTTTTTTAAAATTTGTAGATTCAAGGAAATGGAAGAACACAGACGACCCAAGCCATCTTTTTCTGCCGACACCCAGCAGACGAAGAAGAAGAGAGTGGGGAGAGGTCCCTCAAAAGGTATTAAATCCATCCCCGGTGTCCAGAGAGTTCTAGAGTGGGATGCACTCGAACGCCCTGTGGGACACACTACAAGGCCTATAAATGCCATTTAGGGGAGATTAGTTAAAAGTATCGATCTTGATATCGGACTGGAGCTCCATACCAAAAGGTGTGAAGGATATGGTTTGGGAGGATGCAAAGGTAATTAATGTACTGAATTACGTTACTTTTTGCAAATATAATTGTGTTATTTTTTGTTAATCTAATTGTGTTCTTTTTTGTTTCTAAATACGGAAAGAGTTCCAGATCGAGGATGATCCTCAAAAGAAGCAGGCGATTCCCACCTCTTGTGACTTGAAATGGAGAGACTTCAAGGCCTAGTTCGTGAGTGGTTGGATCCCTTGTACAAGAAATAAGGAGGGACAGACCAGGAAGCAACCTTGGGAGCTCTACAACTTCATTTCTAAGGAATACTGGAATGCATTCGTGAAGATGCATTCTACAAAGGAGTTTAGGATAAGCATTTTGTTGAATATCGTTTGATATTAATATAATATATATTACATCAATTTCACTATATTTTCTTATATGTATTAACTTGTATCCTATGAACGACAAAGAAGTGAGAAGGCAAAGAGGAGTGCGGCCCAGAGCTTATATCCTCATCATATGGGTCAACACTCATATGCTGAGATGAGTGAAATCTGGAGGCGAAAGGGCTTCATTCCTTCGGTTTTGTCATCGTCGTCCAGTTGTTCATCAGTTGTTTTGGGTCTGCTAGATAGGACGACAACTTGGCTTCATGCGAGATCCGTCCATAACGACAAAGGACGTCTCGTGGTGCCTGACCAGAAGACCGCTGTCGTCCGAGACTCCATTGTAAGCTATGTTTATTTATAACATTACTTTATTCGTCTTATTATATATCATTTAATAATTGATATTTTCTTTTCTTTTATTAAATACGCAATAAGAATGGGGACAGAGAAAGGAATCGGGAGAGTTCGTCTCCCAGCCACGGGACGACAACTTGTCCCGTGCCCTCGGCAAAAAAGACCACCCAGGTTGGATGGTCGGTTACGGAATTGGCATAGGCCGAAAGACTGTGTATGGGGCTGACAAGAGGAGCTTGATCCTAATAAAGAGGGTAGAGGACATCGAAGCTCGAATCGATAACGTTGTGAGAAAGGCTGAGCAGCGAGTTTGAGCTCAGACGATCAAGGAGATGGAGGAGAAGATGGATCTAATGCTCCAAGAGAAGTTCAGTCTATTCGCTGCGTAGTTCGATATCCCACAACCATCTCCGCAGGAACCTAAGCGTACCATAAGGCCTGTACCTCCAATCTTCCCATCTACTAGCCTCTCGACGGTTAGAGATCCTTTTCAGGATCTGTAGGTTTATTTACTAATCGCATAAGAAATTTGTATAATTTAAATGAATGAGATACTGACATCTTTGTCACTTTTATTGCAGGAGCAAGTTTCCTGTCACTTGTTGCACATGGTGAACGGCAATGAAGCAATCATTGTTTCTTTAGGAACCGTTCATCGATGTCTAACTCAGGACCACCATGCTGACATCCTTCCTGGTCATGTAAAGGTCAGCGTCGACGACTATGACCAGGTATATAAGGATGTTCCTGTCCCTGTCCCTGCCCTTTCTATCTTCATCAAAAGGCTCAAGTAAGCCCACGGGACCTTCACACAGTGGCCGAAGCGTTTATATTGTCTCCTGACGTTTGAGGTAAATGCATTCCGCCTCACTTTATGAAGGCAGTTGTATTCTAATAATGTATTGATATTAAGTCTTGAATTTGTTTGAATCAGCAAAGAGATACGGGTGGAAAGGATGCAACTGAAGGTGTTGCCAGCGATCCTAGCGGTCTAGAGACAACTGAGTCCGTGAAGAAGGACGTCGCCCAAACCAATCTCACTGAGCTGGCCTTGAGTCATCTCGGTGAGAATTGTCGTCAAATGAGAGCCCAATTGTCGAGGCTTCCGCCAGATAGCATCGTCTCCTTTCATTGTGGGAAGATGATATTCTTGTACCCCGAGGACTAGGATATTGTGATCGTAGGAGAGGACGTCACTCAAGTTCTCACAGGAGATGAGTTGAACGCCTTTGTACTCCAAGTCTTTATGATGTAAGTTACCTAACTATTGCATATAATTCCTATTATAGTATGTGTTTTTTATTCATTCATGTTACTAAATGGGTGTTGTTATTTGATAAATTAATTATAGGGCTTGTTATGAGTTGGTCCAAGAAGAAGGACTAGGATCCTTTGATTTTATGTGCCCTTCGAGGATCTCTGCTACCTTGATCGGCAACGACCAAGATTTAGTTACTTCTTACATGGTATCTTTAATGGCCAAATACCATAACAAGCATTTCATCTTCTTCCCGTACCATGAAAGGTATGAGCTTCTTACATAGTATCCAACGGCTTGTATGAATATGTTCGAATTTTAACCATTTACCAATTATTTTGTAGGCGTCACTGGATACTACTTGTTCTGTCCTTAGAGAAAAGGAAAGTACACGTTTCCGATTCACTTCAAAGAAAACATAACCTAGCAATTAAGGAAGTGTTAAATACGTAAGTATTCGTTAATGACATCTTTTATTTCACTAACAAGAGTACCGGATTGAAGTATAGTTATTGACAACTATTTTTTTCCAAATGTAGTGCTTTCAAGAGCTTTAAAGTTCAGTCCGGCCTCTGTAATGGATTGAAGTTTAACTGGATTCCAGCTTAGGTATCCCTATTTTCAATCATGACTATTTTATTGCCTTAGAATTGCATTAGATCTGTTTGATTTACATTTTATTTGGTTTCCAAATGCATTGTCCTCAGTAGATAGGAAACACTAAGTGTGGCTACTTTCTTATGCGTTTCTTGTTTGACATCCTTCACAACCATGCTACTTGTGAGGATCTTTCAATGGTACGTATTATTCATTTGTTTCATAATTTATTTTTGAGATCTAGGATATAGATAACTCGAGACCATCGATAATGGATGGATGGTGTTGTGTATGAGAATTGTGTTATGAACACACAATTGTGTTGTGAATTTTTGATGGATTGTGTTGGAATATAATCATTGTGAAAACAGGAACTTATAAAAAATGGAAATAGGTCTAATTATAGAGGACACTCTGCCGAAATTTACGCGTGGAATTATGTATCCTGTTTTGTAGATATACTAAACCTATCTTTTCTTACCCTTTTAGGCAATTCAAAGAACAACGCCATACTCACGTGAAGAGCTGATGAAGATTAAGGAAATATGGGCGGAATATTTTTTCGGGGCCGGACAATATGCATGATTAGGTAGATAGCTCAATCTTCGCTTTTGTTTTTACATAAAAAAATTAGGGTTAAATCTCAGACTATAGCATTAGATTAAGTCATTCTTTTATGTATATAACATTAGCTTAGGCCTTTATTTTGTGTATATATTATATCATTGGGTTAAGTTAGTCTTATTCTTGTAGATGTAAACTTAGTTTCCATTAGTCTTATTTGAACTTGCATGTATTAGATTTGTTAAATAACAATCTTTTTGAGATGATTCAAATATATATTTTATAAGCACATTTCCACATATATATTGCAGCAATTGACATTCCCTAATTTTTAGAAAGAGTGGGTAAGCAGGAAAAAAAAGAACATATTTGCTGCGGTTATTATAATAAACAGCAACACATAGCCACGATTTGTTGCGCTTAAACGAAAAAACCACAGCAAATACTAATTTAAGTTTAATTTTTTTATTTTTAAAGAATAAATGTTGTGGTTATTTAGGAAAATTGCAGCAAATAAGGCTTATAAATGATGCGGTTATACTAAAAAACCACAACAAATAATAATTTAACTTTTTTTTTTATTTTTAAAGAATAAATGTTGCGGTTATTTAGGAAACCATAACAAATAAGTCTTATAAGTGTTACGGTTATTTAAAAATAACCGCATCAATTGTTGTATTTGTTGCTGCGTTCAAAAAACTATAGCATTCGTGGTTTTTCCATGTGCTTCGGCTATATGTGCTTCATATAAATAACCACTGTGTTGAGTCCCTTAGGTTTTGAGTGATGACAAACGGTTACAAGAAACAGGTTACAATAAGTATTGCAAATAGTTGGCTGGAAACCAGCTGGAATTGAACACTGTTTTTCTAGACAAGTTATTACTTATTTATGTTATTCATTTAACTAACTTGTCTATATGTAGGAAATGGTTGGATGTAAATTGTTCCATGTACTTGTGGGAAACCAGTAGGAACTGTTTCCTGGACTGCTATGCTGAAAAGCAGTCACATACTCTTTATTGTACATTAACCATGTTACATGTGCAGTAGTTAAGTTGATTCCAATACTTGGAGCATGGAGGCCTTTCGAAGACATTCGAAGAAAGATACATTGTTCATAATGGAAGTATTCAAGGAAGATTCAAGTCTTGAAGATTACATAAAGAAAAGAAGATTTGTACTTTAATGCTTTATCTAGTTTTATCATATATTGTGTTCCGTAGTATGACTTGCATGTTTGGGTAAAATAAGTGCTTATAAGTGTATTGAGTCATATTATGAATTCTGGTACAAAGCTGGAACAAAATTCATAACATACTCAATTCAGGGAACCAGGTTGAGGAACCAGGTTCACTATATGGAATACCCGAGCTGTGTATTTTAAGAAAAATAAAAGATTTTATAAAAATACTTTTTCAAAGAATTATTTTGAAAATATCCTAAGCAGCTGGAAATTAGATGAGAATATTGTGGTTACCTAAAACCAGGAGTATTTATCTTAATTGATTTTATCTTTATGATTAAATAAAATAAGATAAATACTTCCCTAAAATCACATTATTGCTTATTCATCAAGATTATGTGATTTAAGGAAACTAGAGTTTTTGTATCCAAGTATATAAACTCATCTAGTCTCTCATATTCCAAAGAGTCTTTCGAGAATGAAAAAAAGAGTAATTTTTGCGAGTCATATACACTTAAGCCCAAAAGCCTATTCATCGAGTCATATACAAGAACAATCTTAGAGCTTAAACTTTTTCTCTTAATTAGCTTTTAGAAGTGAGATTAAAAAAGAACATTTGATTTTGTCAAAGCCTTCAATAGAGGGGTTGAAAGGCTGGGTTAGTGTTTGTTAGTTCAAATATAAGGGGCTTACTAGTGTAAGTCGAGCGCACATTCGGAGTAGAGTGTGGGGTATACTGGTTCCCGGAGTAGGGAAACAGTAGAGTGTCTGTGTTCTATATTTTTCGGAGTAGATTAATAAAAGAGCATAGGGTAAGAGGACATAGGCCATAGTTGGCTGAACCTCATTAAATCTTGTATTTTCTTTATTGCTTTTCTTACATTCCACTGCTTATAGGAATCAGCCCAACTGGTTCCTCTCAAAGATCGAAAAGAAAGAAAAATAGGCCAAGGCTACTTAACACTCAATTCACCCCCCTCCCCCCTCTTGAGTGCTCTAAAACCTTCAATTGGTATCAGAGCCTAGGCTTCCCACAAGAGTAACATCTAGAGGACTCAAGCATGAGTACTCAAGATCTAAATGCTATGGGTTATGACAACAAGACACCAAAGTTCAACGGAAATAACTATGCTTGGTGGAAGAATAGGATCAAGAATGTAATCATGGGAATTGATTATGAATGTTGGCTAGTTGTCAAAAATGGTCCCAACATCATCCTCAAGACAAATGCTGAGGGAAACCTGGTTCCCACGAAAGACAGTGAATTAGTATCTGCTGATTACAAACTGTTGGAGAAGAATGCCAAAGCAATGTCAATTCTACAACAGGCTATAAGTGAGAATGAAACAAACCGGATCTCCGGTTACAGCAATGCAAAAGAGATTTGGGATACCCTCGAACTTGCTTTTGAAGGAACCAGCGAGGTAAAAAGGTCTAAAATTGATTTACTTATGTCTAAGTATGAGCTGTTTGCTATGAATAAAAATGAAAAGATTAATGATTATTTTCGTAGATTTATGACAATTATAAATGATCTTAGATCTCTTGGTAAGAATTTTTCTGATGAGGATCTTGTGAGAAAAGTTTTGCGCAGCTTGACAGATGCATGGACAGCCAAAGTAACAGCAGTCTATAAAGTAAAAGATCTATCCATCTTGTCTCTAGAACAGCTGATTGGCTCCCTCATGACTCATGAGATGTTGATTGACTCTAAGTCTGAGAAAGAACCAGCCAGAGGCATGACTCTTAAGGGAATAGTAAAAGAGGAAGAAGATGAGATTGGCATGATTGCTAAAAGATTTGAGAGATCACTTCGAGACCAGAGGAAGAACTTTAAAGGTAAGAATTTTAAGAAGTCTAACTTCTCTTCTGCAGGTTGCTTCAAGTGTGGTGATAAGGGACATCTTATTCGAGATTGTCCTAGGTGGAAGGATAAACAGTCCCAATCTGGAGATAAACGAGCCTTCAAGAATGCTATGATAGCATCCATGTGGGGTGATTCTGACTCAGAGTTTGATGAGGATGAAGAATCACCTAACTCTAATGTTTTCTTGACCACCTTTACAAACATTAAGGGAAATAACACTGATCCAGGAACCAAAGGGGGAACCAGTACATTTAGAAAATGCTTGATGGCAAAGAAGGATGTACTACATGAACACAAGCTAAACTTAGAACAAGTTAGAGAAGATATGCATGAATATGATAGAGATAATATGATTGCTTGTATTGACTCTTTATTAGATGAATGCTATAAATTGGTGAAACTTACATAACTGGCAAAAGAGAGCTTAAAGAAAAACATGTTGAATGTGAAATTGATGTTGCTAGTTGTGATCACCTAGAAGAAGTTTGCCATGAACTGAAAAATCAAGTGGCAGAGCTAGAAGTTGAATTGGACAAGTGTAAAGTGGAACTGGAAAAGGAAAGATCTTCTAAACCTCACTACCCTAGTGATGGTGAAGAAGATCTGACCTCCTGGCTCCCTAGAAACTTATCAACCACTAGTGAATCTCTTGATTTTTCAGCAGCTAGAGGTAAAGCAAATTCCTGTAGTAGAACTTCTTTGTTGAAAGCCTTTAAGATATTGGCTCACAATCTGGAAAATTCTCACAAGGAAATTACTTCACTTAAAGCTACTCAGTTCACTGCTTTCCCTTCAGGTACCATCGTAGAAATTAGTGATGTGATAAATAAATATGAAAATACTATTTGTGAATTGCATGCTGAAATCTATCAATTGAAAAAGGGCAAGTAGCCAGTAGTTGATGACATGACTTTTAATTCTATGGTTTCAAAGCATAATTTACAAATTGAAGCCTTAAAAAGTAATTTTGATTTTCTACAAGAGAAACACGAGTTGTTGACTAAGACTCTTAAAACCAGAGAAAAGGAACTTCATGATAGTCATAGACATGTTGAAAAATTATTGACTACACAGGAAACATTAAGTTTTTTAACCTTATCAAAAGGTAACAAAGGGAAGGTTGGTATTGGATATACCAGATAGAGAACCAAGACTAACTGGTCCCCTAGAGAAACCACATGGATTAAAGAATTCAAAAGAGGTAAGTATGTTATGACTAAAGAGATGTATGTTTTCTATCATTGTGGAATGAATGGAAATAAGATTCATGAATGTCCAGCTAGGAGGAACAGTGTGAATAAGAACAATAAACTTATGAAGTTAGTCTGGAGAAGAAAAGACCAACAAGAGCCTAATGTTACTGAAAAGGGACCCAAGGATGTTTAGGTTCCTAAATCTAATGTTTGATTTGTTCTTGCAGGCTATAGTGAAGGGAAGTACCTATTGGTATTTGGACAGTGGGTGCTCAAGACACATGTTTGGGGATGAGAAGCAATTCCTTTCACTAGTAGCCTTTGATGGTGGAAGTGTCACCTTTGGAGATAACAGCAAGGGAACCATCACTAGTTTAGGTACACTTGGGTGATAATGTTGCATTCAAAAGATGAAACATTTGACGAGTGGGTAGCATTGGAGAAGCAGGTTGAGAACCAGCTTTCTCACAAGCTGGTCTCGGTAAGATCAGACCATGGTACTGAATTTGATAATGCTAACTTTGTTAATTATTGCAGGGAACAAGGAGTTAGTCACAACTTCTCAGCCCCCTGAACACCACAGCAAAATGGTGTTGTTGAAAGAAAGAATAGAACTCTTGAGGAAATGGCGAGGACGATGCTCATTGAGAGTGGTCTTCCTAATAGTTTCTGGGGTGAAGCTATTGACAATGCTTGCTATATAGTGAATAGAGGTCTCATTAGACCAAAGTTAAATAAGACTCCCTATGAACTCAAAGGTCGAAAGCCTAATATTGCATACTTTCGTGTCTTTGGATGCAAATGCTATGTACATAACAATGGGAAGAACCAGCTAGATAAATTTGATCCTAGGAGTGATGAAGGAATCTTTCTTGGATATTCTGCTCAAAGCAAAGCATATAGAGTCTTTAATAAGAGGACTTTGTGTATTGAGGAGAGTGTCCATGTCATTTTTGATGAATTTAACATGTCTTCTAAGATTGCACAGGTACAACCTGATGAAATGATTGGACGGATGCAGTTTACGAGGAACCATGACGCTGGTTCTCTAAGTGAAGTACAAGTAGATCTAGGGTCTCCTAATGCTTCACCAAATGATGATGGTGAAGAGCCTAGAGAAGAAAATGAGAACAACGAGAATTTAGAAGGGGAACCAAGACCTAATGGCTTCCCAAGTGACAGACAGGTAAGAAGTTCAGGGGGAATGGATAAAGAGGCCTCCCCTGAACCTGAGGTAAGTGATGTTAATGGAAATAGCGTGAACATGAATTCTTCTGGTTCTATAGAAGAAGAAGTGATTCACAATCATGTTGGTTCCCAACCTAATGAAGAAGTACAAAATGATTTCACTTTCAAAAGTTATAAATAACTATCCTCTCATCCCCCAGATCAGATCATTAATAACATTAACAAGGGAATTCAAACGAGAAGAAATATTTTTCAAAACTTTTGTGCTTTTTATTCTTTCCTGTCTAGTGTAGAGCCAACTGACTACAAAATGGCTTTGACCGATCCTGATTGGGTTCTAGCAATGCAATATGAATTAAATCAATTCCATAGGAACCAAGTTTGGCATCTTGTACCTAGACCAAAAGAAAGGTCAGTCATTGGTACAAAATGGGTCTTTAGAAACAAATTGGATGACCTAGGTACAATAGTCAGAAATAAAGCAAGGCTAGTGTGCAAGGTTACAATCAACAAGAAGGAATTAACTATGATGAAACTTTTGCACCTATAGCTAGACTAGAGGTCATTAGAATTTTTATTGCTTATACTGCTCACATGAATATGAAATTATTTTATATGGATGTAAAGACTGCCTTCCAGAATGGCTACTTGAAGGAAGAGGTATATGTAGAGCAGCCACCTGGTTTTGAGGACAAGCTGTTCCCCCGTCATGTATACAAGTTGGACAAAGCGTTATATGGATTAAAACAAGCTCCAAGAGCTTGGTATGAAAGATTGTCTACATTTTTTAAGGAGAATGATTATAAGAGGGGAACAATGGATAAGACATTGTTCATCAAAACCAGAGGGAACCACTTGATTATAGTACAAATTTATTTTGATGATATTTTATTTGGTGCTACTAATCAGGTACTATGTGATGAGTTTGCTAATCTTATGCAGAGTGAGTTTGAGATGAGCATGATGGGAGAATTATGATTCTTCCTAGGATTAGAGATTAAGCAAATGGAAAATGGAATCATGATTCATCAGCAAAAGTACTTGAAAGAGTTGCTGAAGAAATTTGGCATGGAGAACAGCAAGGCTTATGATACACCTATTCCCACATCCATTAAATTAGATTCTAATCTAAAGGGAAAAGATGTTAAAGCCTCACTATATAGAGGGATGATTGGCTCCCTCCTTTATCTAACAGCAAGTAGGCCTGACATTGTGTTCGTTGTTGGATTATGTGGTAGGTTTCAAAGTAATCCAAAAGAGTCTCATTTAAAGGCTGTTAGAAGGATACTTAGATATCTTGTGGGAACAACAAATCTGTGCTTGTGGTACTCCAAAGGTAGTTCAATTGATCTTATTGGGTACACAGATGCAGATTATGCTGGCTTTCTTGTTGATAGGAAGAGCACTTCAGGTATGGCACACTTTCTTGGCTCTTGCCTAATTTCTTGGGGTTCTAAAAAGCAAAATTCAGTGGCCTTATCCACAGCAGAGTCAGAGTACATTGCTGCAGCTTCATGCTGTTCCTAGTTACTGTGGATAAGGAACCCGCTGAAGGATTTTGGTGTTGTTTATGATAGTGTTCCTATCTTTTGTGACAACACTAGTGCAATTAATATTTCAAAGAATCCTATTCAACATTCCAAAACCAAACACATTGAGATAAGACATCACTTCTTGAGAGACAATGTGAAGAAAGGTTTGGTGGAGTTGTTTTGTAAAAGTGAAGATCAGATCGTCGATATCTTTACAATACCTTTGTGTCAAGATTCTTTTTGTAATTTAAGAGTCTTATTAGGTCTAGTTAGATTTTAGGTCTTTAGCTTCAATTACTTCCCTCAATGATTGGTTAGAATGGTATTCTTTTGTATAGTATGTGTATATACCTATGTCGAAATCCTTCAAGTTTTGTGTAAATAGTTCAAGATCCCAAAAGGGTTGAGAATCATTGGTGCAAGAAACAGGTAAAATCAGGCTAAGTTGCCAAAAATAGGGTGACGTGGTTCTGTATAGGTACCAGTAAAGGGAAACAGCAGATCAGCTCAGATATGTCATCCGATTAATATTTTTATAATTTTTGGAAGATTACAATAAGATATTTTCCTTTTGGAAGGAAATAATCTTATTTCAGTTATTTGACTTAATGATCAAGGCAATATATCACATGCCTAATTTTTAGGTCGGTTGAGATATTTAAGGCAAATGATCATTGCCAAAATTGATTTCAATTTTTGAATTTGTGCCGTTACCCTTTCTTTGGCTTAACTGACTTATTTTTTTTCTTCTTCTCTCCTGGTTCTGTGCTATAAATATATGCTCTCTAACCCTTTGTACAGTTCACAACTCTCATCATCACTTGAAATTCTATCTCTTTCTTTGATCTATAATTGCATAATCACCATGGGTAAGAAATCAAGTGCATCCTTAGCCAAAAGAGGCAAGGAAAGGGGACATGCAAGTGATTCCTCACAATCTCAAGGAAACGCTGATGTGGCTCCTCACTCTCCTCAACTCGATCAAAACCCAACTAAACCACCACCCAATATCACTTCCAAAACTTCATCACCCACAAAATTACCAACCACCACCCTCGATCCACCACAAAAATCTACCCCACCACCAAAATCAACCCAACCAAAATCATAACAAACAGTGCTTGTTACTGATCCTTTAGAAGCTGGTGGTTCCATCATCAAGGAGGGGACACTCACTGAAGAAGTCATGGTATGTGGAAGATTATTGAGGAAGTTCCAGAGGAACAGTCCACTGGTTCTATTTAGGGAACCAAGAGGAAACGGGTACCAGCAAGAACCCCTCACACTACAAAAGGTACGTCTGTAGAATCTCTAACTACTGGTTCTACTGACTTCAATGCTCGATTGGTTCTTTCTGGTTGTCGTGTTGAGAAAGGATATTTTGATGTGCCTGCTTTGTCTGAGTTTAAAAGTTTGATTGAGCATC
This sequence comes from Dysphania ambrosioides, assembly GCA_026401315.1. Taxonomy (NCBI): domain Eukaryota; kingdom Viridiplantae; phylum Streptophyta; class Magnoliopsida; order Caryophyllales; family Amaranthaceae; genus Dysphania; species Dysphania ambrosioides. The sequence continues at coordinate 5,582,385 of CM048668.1, read as the reverse complement.
AAGGATGGATGCCATTGTTTGATTGTAGTGCTGCTAATGTGTCTGGAGTTAGAGATTTTTATGTGAATTTGAAACATTTGCCTGATATGTCTATTGGTTCTCGTGTGAATAAAGTGGATGTAAGCTTGTCTGTTGCCACTTTGTCTAGTATGTTAAGGGTGCCCAGGGATGGATTTGATAAGTTTTCTAGTAATTGGTGGCCCGTGTTGGTAGGGGTCACTCCTGATGAGATTTATGAGTATTTGTTTGGAGGAAAGATGTCCAAGAAACCTGGTGTCTTTAAATCTGCTAATTTGAAGGAACCAGTTATGTTAGTTCTGCATTCGTTACGTAACAATATCTTGATCCCAAGGGCACAAGGAAGGGGAACAGTACGCATCATGGAGATGGTTCTGATGTATCTCATGATGAAGAGAATTAAGATTAATCTCCCCTCCTTGATGCTGGATCACATTATTAATTGTTATGGTTCATCTCACTATTCTCTGCCTTATGGTTCTATCATTACTCAATTGCTTATAAATAACAATGTTACTATGAGTGGGTCCACTATGCCTGTCACGGTGTTCACAAAAGCAATCCTAAAGCTAAAGGGTCTTGACATTACTGGTGATAAGTTAAGTTTTAAAATTGAGGAACCAGCAGAGGAGATAAGACCTCCATCAATGAAGAAGAAGAAGATAGAGGAACCAGCAGGTCAGGTAGTGATTCTAAAACGGTTGGAGAATCAGGAGGATATTCTAAGAAAAATAATAAGTTTGATTCAAGGCTTGTCAACTTCTTTCAGTACCAGGATGGAGCAGATGAAGAAAACGTTAGCTGAAACTCAAGCTCAGATGGCTCTGGGTACAAATTCTATTCCTTCACAGACTCAGCCTGAGGAAGAAGAGCATGGTGAAGAAGATGAGGAGGATGAAGAGGAACCAGTTGTTGATGCAGATGAGGAGGAAGAAGAGAATGATGATGAGGAGTGATGTTGGTTTCTACTCTTATTTCTCCTCCCCCTTATTTCTATTCTAAAATAACTGATTCTGTTGGTCTATATATTTCTCACCCAATCCATGAACTTTCTTTTTGATGTGAATTTGGGTTCCTTTTGTTGAACTTTGTTGTCTTGTATGGACCATTGATTCCGCTATGGTATAAACTGTTTGACTAATCTCTTCTTCTAGCATACTACTTGAATGGTGGTTGATGTCACTGCATGGATGAGCACATTTAACAATTTATGCACATCACTTTTACTTAAGAGTACTTTTTAATGATGCCAAAAGGGGGAAGTAGTGTACTAGGATAGTTTAGATTGTGTCAAGTAGTTTAGTTTGATAGTTTAGGGGAGTCAGTTTGATAGTTAGTCTTTGGAACCAGTTAGCTTCACTAACTTGTTCATTTGAGTCTTGAGTCTGTTGGTTATACTCAAACCTATTTGAGTACTTAATTGGAGTTTTTCTCTGTTTTTATCTTGATTGGTTGCAGGAACTTCAATTAGTTTGTCATCATCAAAAAGGGGGAATTTGTTGAGTCCCTTAGGTTTTGAGTGATGACAAACGGTTACAGAAAATAGGTTACAATAAGTATTGTAAATAGTTGGCTGGAAATCAGCTGGAATTGAACATTGTTTTTCTAGACAAGTTATTACTTATTTATGTTATTCATTTAACTAACTTGTCTATATGTAGGAAATGGTTGCATGTAAATTGTTCCATGTACTGGTGGGAAACCAGTAGGAACTGTTTCCTGGACTGCTATGCTGAAAAGCAGTCACATACTCTTTATTGTACATTAACCATGTTACATGTGCAGTATTTAAGTTGATTCCAAGACTTGGAGCATGGAGGCCTTTCGAAGAAAGATACATTGTTCATAATGGAAGTGTTCAAGGAAGATTCAAGTCTTGAAGATTACATGAAGAAAAGAAGATTTGTACTTTAATGCTTAATCTAGTTTTATCATGTAATGTGCTCCGTAGTATGACTTGCATGTTTGGGTAAAATAAGTGCTTATAAGTGTATTGAGTCATATTATGAATTCTGGTACAAAGCTGGAACATAATTCATAACATAATCAATTCAGGGAACCAGGTTGAGGAACCATGTTACTGTACGGAATATCCGAGCTGCGTATTTTGAGAAAAATAAAAGATTTTGTAAAAATACTTTTTCAAAGAATTATTTTGAAAATATCCTAAGCAGTTGGAAATTAGATGAGAATATTATGGTTATCTAAAAACCAGGAGTATTTATCTTAATTTATTTTATCTTTATGATTAAATCAAATAAGATAAATACTTTCCTAAAATCACATTATTGCTTGTTCATCAAGATTATGTGATTTAAGGAAACTAGGGTTTTTGTATCCAAGTATATAAACTCATCTAGTCTCTCATATTCTGAAGAGTCTCTCGGGAATGAAAAAAAGAGTAATTTTTGAGAGTCATATACACTTAAGCCCAAAAGCCTATTCATCGAGTCATATACAAGAGCAATCTTAGAGCTTAAACATTTTCTCTTAATTAGCTTTTAGAAGTGAGATTAAAAAAGAACATTTGATTTTGTCAAAGCCTTCAACAGAGGTTGAAAGGCTAGGTTAGTGTTTGTGAGTTCAAACACAAGGGGCTTACTAGTATAAGTCGAGCGCACATTCGGAGTAGAGTGTGGGGTATACTGGTTCTCGGAGTAGGGAAACAGTAGAGTGTATGTGTTCTTTATTTTTCAGAGTAGATTAATAAAAGAGCATAGGGTAGGAGGACGTAGGCCATAGTTGGCTGAACCTCGTTAAATCTTGTGTTTTCTTTATTGCTTTTCTTACATTCCGCTGCTTACAGGAACCAGCCCAACTGGTTTCTCTCATAGATCGAAAAGAAAGAAAAATAGGCCAAGGCTACTTAACACTCAATTCACCCCCCCCCCCCCCCCCCCCCCCCCTCTTGAGTGCTCTAAAACCTTCACGCTGCAAATAAGGTTAAATAACCGCAACAAATAGACATTTCTCTACTAGTGCAATTGTACCCGTACCGTTAAGTAACGGTAATCGATAAACGGTTAACCGCTAACCGTTTTATTTTATTTTTATGCTCTTGTACACCTACTATTGTGAAACTACTTGTATAATTCTTTAATGCATTTGGGTCTTCTACAACAATAATAACACATATTTACACAAGATTTCATCTTGCATAAAAAATAGTGACATTCATTCATGTTTTAGCCTTTTAGGTTTAGGTTTTTTAAAAAAAAATAATATTGGTTAACCGGCAATTAATTTTTACAAAAAATTTATTACTGTAATCGTTAACTGTTATGGTTAAAGGTTCGGTAACCGTAACCGTTAAATCTTAACGGTTCGATAATATAACCGTTAATTCTTAATGATTGGTAAAATAACCGTTAATAAGAACCACTTATACACAGTAAACGGTTACGGTTAATGGTAACAGTTATTTTGCATACCCCTAATTTCGGGTATAGGTCATGTTTAAGTCAAATATTATTGGATTGAATAATTATTATAGTACTGAGTTTGAATCAATATTTGGGATGTTTAATCAATTATTTCAAGTTCAAGTTAGATTTGGGTTATATAACAAGCATAGTGAAATATTACATTTCAAAAGAAATTATATCCCTTATAAAAGTAACAAAACACAAATTTTTTTATCAATGTTAGGTCAAATAATTATCAAGAGGGTTGTTATATCACGCATGTCAAATTTGGGGCATATGACTATCTCGCCAAATAAATTAAACTTACAAGAGAAATTATGTCCCTAGCAAAACGTTTCCAAAATTTTCTAGCAATATTTTAGAGTTAAACTATAATCAATACAGAGTAATAAACCAAAATTGCTCATACCAAATTAAAATTATGAGTATTTCAGTTATTACTTAGTAATATTATGCTTTTAATCATAAGTGCAACTCTACACGTTTAATTAGATAAATATATCATTTAAAAAATAATAAGTTCGTATAAATTAAATGCATTGAATGTAAGGACTATTCCAATTATTTCATGTATAAGTCAAATAAGTTAGATAAGTTCTAATACATATTACTATGTAATAAATAATCAGAAGTTTAATTTATAAGTTTATTAAGACATTATAAATTAGGTGAATTCAATGATTAGATGGTTAACAATCATGACTCGAATAAAATAAGGATATAGGTTATTACGAGTTTAGGCAATTACGAGTCTAGTCAACAACGAATCAAAATAAAAAAGGTCATAGGTCACTATAGGTCGAGTAAATAATAGGTTGTCTCTAGTTATAATCAATTTCTCTAATCAGGTCTGGTGTCATTACAAGTTTACTTTATTGTCAAGCAGGCTCAAGTCGGACATCGATTTAAGTCGGGTCGGGTGCAGGTTTGGAATCGGGTCAAATAATGTCAAGAAAAGTTGGTTGTCGGTTAATATCAAGTCGAGTTCAAATCAGATTACGTGTTACCAATTTAACATTCAAAATTGGTATAGGTCGGGTTCAAATCATTATAGATTCAAGTCAATAATTCGGGTCAGATCGGATAATTTTTGACAATCCTAGGTAAGTGTACCTAGGCAGTAGGATTAGGCCCAAAAATAAAATAATTTTGGCCTCCTTGAAAAAAAAACGGATTATAAAGTTCAATAGGAATTTCTTAGGGAAATTTACAAATAAATGTCGTCTAAGTTGAGAAATGTTGACTGCATCAAAAACTTTGTATTTTACGCTATAACATTGTTTTATCTATTAGAATACTTACAATACTGTTTCATTCTTCGGTTTTTAGGAGATGAAAAAAATTATACATAACAAGCACATCCTTTTCTTTATTATTATTTTTTTTATATACTTTTTGTGAAATAGATGATCACACAAGTGGTAGGAAGACTAGACACAATGAAACAGAAAACTAAATAACAAGAAATGTAATTACAAATAAGAATAAAATCATTAGTTATTTCTCTTGCTTCCATACATTAGATACAGTTTCCAGCAAGTCTTCAGATATCAGCAGCAACACCCAAATCGATAGGTAAGACCAGCGGCGAATCACCTTTGTCAACCACAAATGTCTTGGTAACTTTTTTACCAAGACAAACAGTTTCAACTTCATAAGTCCCATGATAGCCCCTAAAGCTGAACTGTCCTTCATCGTCAGTATGACCATGAGCACGAGTCAACCACTCACGCTTGAGCTCAAGATACCTCTTACCCGCTTCATTGATATCACCTTCAGCATTCACAAGGTGTGAGTTGTCTCTGCTCATAAACAATTCCCAGAACCCCCACAACATGACTCCCTCTACTGCAGGATGAGCATAGGCCTCCCGAAGCATGACCTCTAAATCATCTGCTCTTACATACTCATTTATAGAAGATACATCAAGCTCGGTGAACCATAATGGAAGGCCAAGAATGCCCAACTTATCGAGAGCAGAACAGACAATTGAGCCTACAGGACTATCGATGTGCCCTTGAATTCCCACACCCCCTACAGGTGCACCGTTCTCTTGTAAATCCAGCACTTGCTCAATGTAACTCTCGGGGCTTGATCTAGGATCATTCCCATCTTCAACATGGTAGTCATTGACAAATAAAAGAGCAGATGGGTCTAGCTTATTTGCTGTCTTAAACATGTTGGGTCGAATATCTTTACCTAAATGATCCTGATAAAATGATCCATGCAACATCTCGTTATTAACATCATAGTGCCGGAACTTCCCCTTGTAACGAGTGAGGAGGCCAGTAAGACGGTTTTGGACGGCTGTCATCAGGTCGTTTTTACTGAGGGACTTTATCCACGGTTGAACTGTGCCCTCCACTTCCCAGAAGATGCAGTGCCCTCGAGTTTGTATGTTGTTCTTTTGGCATAAATCCAACATCTCATCAGCATCCTTGTAGTTGAAGTTTCCTTGTTGTGCTTCTGTCCAATACCATTTGAGTTCATTCCCAAATACAGCCCAGTTGAAGTTCTCCAGAAAGAAGGCCACAAAGTCTTCGTTGTCTAAATTTGTCCTGCTCATGCAGGAACCGAATGGGAAGCTGTTCTTCGTTTGTCGGACTTTTACGTAGTTACCAAATGTGCTGTCTCCTGTGAATTTTAAGACTACATCACGTTTACGTATCTGCAAAATAGAATAGTTCAGAACGAATGTCAAATTTGCTTTTCTGGTATTGCAGCGATATACTTGGATTACAATCAACATATTGCAGATGAATAGGTTGTTATCCAGAATTGGTCAGTACAATTAAAGACATTCAAAATAATTAACCATCAGTCCACTTTCAAAATACCCTGACCTCATTACCCTTTCATGGCATGATCCCCTTAAGACTAAGGGTTAAGTCGGTGTTGTATCTTAAATTCTATATTACATGGAGTAAAATCATTAAGATGTACCTTATCAATCTGCCTTCTCAAACGTTTGAACCTAACTTGTCGATCAACAGCAAAAATCTGAAGACTTCCAAGCATTAAGTCAACTCCTGCAACAGGTCCCTGAATATAAACCATGACCTTTGATGGTTGCTTCTCAATCCTAAAAGATCCACCAATTTCATGCCATCTGTCGTCACTGATCTCAACTTGTCCCCCATTAACCCACTGACCATCCACACTCAGTGCAATGTTGACATTCTGTGGTCCAGAAGCAGTAGACCCAACCTTAACCCAAGCAGAAACCTGATATGTGAGAAAAAGCACCAGTTTGTCAGTTATCATTTGAGCAGGACCCATCCAGTTTTGTGTGCGATTCGTCACAAGGATGTATCGACCACTTAAAGGCTCATGAGGTCCTAGAGAATCCACGGCCATTGGAGGAAGGATATGTGGTGAACCACTTCTCACACTTAATGTGCAATTACCAAGAGAAAACCAGCCATTGGTACCATCACTAAGTTCACTGTTTTGGACAATATTCACCCCAAAAGAAGCATTCTGTTTCACAAATATCAAATTGTCATCAAAACCTGAAGCATTAAATTCAATAATTCTACCAAGTTTCTCTTTGGGATCCAATGCTCCAACTCACAACATATATGCAAAAGACTCAAGGGTAAAATGTGCAGCACTGACCTGAATTGCTGGTGGAGGAGAAGGTGGAATTTTGGGTGCATGTTTTACAACAAAATTATTGAGGAGGATGTCAGTACCAGGAGGTGGTCCTTCTAGATAGATAACAACACTTGAAGGAGAACCATTGATAAGAAATTTTCCTTGGAGCTGAGCCCAATCTTTGTCTGTTGCCTGCACCCTTCATAACAGAAATTTCTTCAAACTCGAGTAATTAGGCAGAAACATGACCCAAGTATAAATGCAAGTATGGATGCATGCCTTTAAAACATAATTTGAGAATAACTATGAAAAAAAAAATTAAAAAAAACACAGTAATTTAGTGTAAGTACTGATTTCTGATTATTGCATTATAATTGAACAGCATAGATACATAAAATACAAACTTATACTTTTTTGTAAGATAAGGATTTTAGTGAAATTCACATCATATTAGTTGCAATAAGGAGTATAAGAATTTCAGTCACTGACCATCAAAAGTCAGTACCATATAGTTTTCTGTCAAATTTTGTGCAATACATACAACCAGTTCAAGCTTGGTATCTTCACGGTAAATATGGCATAAGAGGAATCGAAAGAGCTAATAGAAACACTCGAATGAAAGAATACACAGAAAAAGATTACAAGTAATAGGAACTTACTTTGAGATGCCTATGTACTGCTCACGCTTATCTGGTGTTTGAACCCATAGCGTAGCTCGAACATCAGCATTGGTAATGTTATTACCAAAAATCCGAACAACAGCAGTAACCTCATAGGCCAACTTTCTCTTGATTCTAGGTGTTATATCTTGTTGTATACCATTCCAATTCTGTGTTCGTTCTGTTGCTGCAGCAAAAAACTTGCCTGACTGTGGTGTAATCTTTCCATCAGCCATGGAGTCGTGCAATACTACTTTGCATCCCCTTCCTGACCAGTTATTGAGTCCATCTTCAAATGCGGGATTCAAAATTATATTCTCATTTTCATCCCCATCTCCACTGCACCTGCTTGCAGACTGTCAAATTATCAAACAAATAAAAAGTTTATCATCGGAATCCCATATAGGAAAATGATATCCCAACGAAGTCAATTCCATGAACAAGTTTACGAAAAGTCAACATGCTGTATTGACGCTTACGACTCTCTTTACGATTAAAAAAAAATGAAGGTTAATGTAACAATCGGTCTAACAACTGCATTACACAAATATATCAAAGAAAGGCAAAAGTAGAAAATATGTACAATAACGATGATATAATATGTACAAAAGCAGAATATTGAAGACTAAATTGTTTGTTTCTTAATTAAGGCCAACAAATAGTAAACATTATTTTGGATAAAAATAGTTAATAAGAAAGTTTAAAAAATATATATAATCAAATTTAAATTGGACATAACAAATAAGTTATTACCTCAATGCAACTGTTGCTCCTTTCTTGATTCTCCATGTCTTTCTCAATTTCCTGTTAAAGTTAAAAAAAATCAAAATTATGTAAAAATGTGGAAAATTCCAAACCTCGAACAATGTCGAAAATTCGAAAGTTTATCAATAATTTACCTGCAGACGTTTGCTTTTTGATTTATGGGTGCGACGTGTGAAGCATAACTTTTTGAACTTCCTCATTTATAGTCGGAAAACTCGAAACTTATTATTATTTTTTTTAGGAGGAAAGAAAAGTAAAATAGTGTGTTAATGTCAAGTGAACTTTACGAAAAAGCGCGGGACCAACTAATCTAATCTTACAATCAAACCCTTCTAATTTCTCTCTCCTCTTTTGAAACCTTTGAGGGTTTTGTTTAATAACAAACCTTTTAGGCAAGATTCTACAATTTGGTTAGTTTCTACCAAATTTGTCATATTAAATAAAATTATTATCTTCACAACACTATTTATTGTCAAAGAATTGACAAGTGCATAATAAATACTAAATAATCATGAATTTAAATTAACTTGTAAAATTCGATTTACAACATAATTGTAAAAAAATCATGAATCAAACCAAAGTGTCTCGAAATGACATGGAATAACCTGTCTTAATCCGTTCAAATTGGACTCAACCCAAAGTCAAGCCAAGCTCGAAATAAACCGTCTTTACCTGGTCAAACCCCAATCGAATCCAAACCAAACCGATTAAGTAAATAATCGATTGTACTCGATCTGATTATAAACCCGAAATCGAACCTAACCAATCTGAAAATAATTAACAACCCCTTTCAATCCAATCCAACAGTACATAATCCGTATGTATCGACCTGAACCTTGACCGACAACCCGAATTGACACCCCTAATTGGAGGTATTTAAGAAATTTCAAATATCCACAAACACGAGTCAACATGTTTGGGGTGAATAGATTTGTTATAAAGTTTTTTCTATGGGCGTATGCTTGTATTAAAATGAACCACTAGTATAAAACTATGTCATATCTATTAAAACGAACCGAAATGTGAAGGATAGAGTTAATTATAATTTTGCTTAGAAGGATGTATGCTTGAACTAAAATGGAAGGGTTGTGCTTTTTGCCACTTGATTCTTTACTTGTGTAGTTGTGTAGTCTTCCACATCAAGTTATAACTAACGCAATCTTTAATTTTTGTGAACTAAACTTCCTAGTAAATATTAGGTGAGTTGGGTATTTACTTCAATAGGGCCATAGAGGCTATTTTGTAGATCACTAGGTGGTTAAGCTGGAATTTGAAATGCATTGTAAAACTCTGAAGCGTCTAGTTGTATGCTATAAAGCGGGTACTTCATATGGTTGCTGTCTTTCGTACCCACTACGTTCCCATTTATTGTATGTTTCGGCACATCACTTAATAGTGTCGTATCCATTTATTAATAATTTTTTAATTTGCCGTTTTCCATCACCGTTTCCGTACCAATTTTTTGACCTCGTCCCTGTATCGTGCGACATACATTGTATGTGAGGATGAGTTTGAGTAGGAAACCATCAAGTGCAATATTGATCATGAGTCAGCAATTGTATGCTTGGTGCTTGACTGCTCACTGACTAGAGATTTTATCCGTAAATTAGATTATACAACTAGCTGGTAGCATGCATTAATATTTTAAATATATATCTAACTGGCATAAAGCAAAAATAAAGGATAAAGCTCATGTTTTCATTGTGAAAATAAGAATAAAAGACCTTTGGTATTTTATTTGTATTATTTTAGTGCTGCATTACATGATATTGACATGTCCATTAAACTTAACTCATATAAATGATTTTTTTTTATATAAATAAGCTTATTTTTTAAAATTATTTTTTAAAATTATTTTAAAAAATAAGCTAATTTTGGTTTGGACAAAAATCGTTACTTCGGACAACATTTTAGTTTAAAGAAAATTGTTGCCTCAAGCAACGTTTTGCATGGAGCTGGAATGAGGTGGGTGAAATTAGGGCAAAAGAAAATGTTGCCTGATGCAACAATTTACTTAAGGAAAAATCGTTGCCCCAGGCAACGTTTTACTTTAGAATATTGCAGGAAATCTTGCTAGGGAACCAGGTCAGTAGAAAATGTTGCCCGAAGCAACATTTTCGGTTAGTGAAAAACATTGCCCAAGGCAACATTTTCGGTTAGTGAAAAACATTGCTCAAGGCAACGTTTTTGGTTTAACTTAAAACGTTGCTCAAGACAATGTTTTTACTTAGCCCTATTTTTTTTTAATTTTTCCCCCTTTCTTCCTCCTCTTTCCTTCTTCTTCCCCATTCCTTCGTGAAAACCGCCAAGTTTCCCACCTCCTTCCCTTAATTTTTGGCCAAATTTTCCTTAATTTTTATCTCAAATCTTTCCTCTTTTTTCCTTGAGTAAGGTATGTATGTTATACTTTTTTAGTTTTGTTTTTTTTTTTTAGTTTTGTTTTGGTTAATTTTCCTTTTTTATTGGTTTAATTTTATGAATTATGGGTATATTATCATGTTTTTGTGAATTACAATTATGTGAGTGGTTTTTAATGTTTTTTTTTTGAATTTTTGTTAAGTAATTTTGTTTATTATGTTTTTTATTTGTTAATTATTTGTTATTTTTGTTAATTATAAGAATGAGTGTTATCTATTATTGTTAATTATTGTTAATATTTTGTTTGTTTATTTATTGTTGTTAATTATTGTATATTAGGTTAGTTTATGAATTTAGGTTAGTAAACCATAAATTAGGTTAGTTTATGAATTTAGGTTAGTCTATGAATTTAGGTTAGTAAACCATAATTTAGGTTTGTTTATAAATTTAGGTTAGTAAACCATAATTTAGTTATTTATGAATTTAGGTTAGTTTATAAATTTAGTTTAGTTAACCTTAATTTAGGTTAGTTTATGAATTTTGGGTTAATGTTTAGATTAGTTAGTTTAGGTTTATGAATTTGGGTTAGTTTATGAATTTAGGTTAGTTTATGAATTCAAGTTAGTTTATTAATTTAGGTTAGTTTATGAATTTAGGTTAGTTTATTAATTTAGGTTATGAATTTTGATTAGTTTATGAATTTTGGTTTGTTTATTAATTAAGAATATAAATTTAGATTAGTTTATAAATTTAGTTTAGGTTATGAATTTAGGCTAGTTTATGAATTTAGATTTAATGTTGAAATTAGTTAGTTTATCCAAGCTTAGGTTAGTGTAGGTTAATTTAGGTTAGTTTAGGTTTACTTGAGGTTAGTATATGTAATTTTAGGTTAACTAAATATTTAAGTTATGTTAGTTTAGGTTAGTGTTTAAGTGTGAGTTAATGTTATAAATTAGGTTATAGACGAGATAATATTATATATTGTGATAAGTTATATTCAAAATTAGAAGCAAGTAAAAGGCATATTATTGAATATCATTGAAGAGTTTTTTGTGTTGTAGGCATCATACATACCAACTTTTTTTCCTTGTTATATCGATGGGGTGGAGTATTGATAGAACGAGATAACACAGTTGGATATGATGGTGGAAAATATTGACCTATTGTGGTTAGTGTTGAAAACAACTTCTCTGATATTATTGATATGATATTCAATTTGTGTGGGTTTGATAGATGGTTGGTGGAACTGAAATTGAGAATAAAGTACCCCACTAGTATGTCGACATCTATAACATTGCCACTCATGGGATGACTTCTCTGTTAAAGTATTATGTGTATGCATTTAAAATTATCTACAATCTGGCATTGAAATATATGTGGAGCAAGCACCCTTACCTTCCTCATATACTGGATTAATGGACATATTATCTCAACATCAGTCATTTCCAATCATTCCATCCATAAGTCAAATGCCTCATGATGAAAACTTAGAACTAGCTACTCCTAATGTGACTCCATTAAATAGTAAACTTGTTAGAGATCGATTTGAGAATTGTCTTTATGGAGAAAAGACTGGGCAAGGTGAGGAGGGGGTAGAGGAAGAGGAAGAGGACGAGGAGGAGGGGGGGGGGGGGGGGGGGAGAAGAAGTGGAAGAAGGAGAGGCAGTTGAGGGAGATGAAGAAGATGATGATCCCTTGAACCTGCAGCTAGAAGTAGGAACTAGTTAAGGGGCCAACGAACTTTAAATTGAATCAACAATTCCATATTACAATGAAATGTTAGAATATGAAGAGGGTGATGGTTGGATGATGGGTGGCCCAGAATGCATTATTGAGGGTAAATTCATGAAGGGAATTGAGTTCCCTACTAAGAGATATCTCATTGAAGCTGTCAAGATGTATAGCCTTAGGTCAAATACATTGTACCGATGTCGAACATCAAACACTAATGTCTTGGAGCTCGTTTGTTGTTATAAGTGTGGGTGGAGACTACGTGCTAGGCAGAAGAGCAGTTTACTTTCATTTTTTTCCATAACAACCTATAAAGGTCCACATGCTTCTTTTTGTATTAGTGACAGTCAGAAGATGATCCCACATTAAAAGTGCATCACCGATAGGAAACTTCATCAAGGATTGTGTCAAAGATGGTCCAACATTAAAAGTGGCCGTAATTATAGAGATGGTGCATGGGAGATTCAACCACAACATACCATATTTGAAAGCTTCATACGGTAAGCAAGTTGTAATAGCAGACATTTATGTTAGCTGGGAATCTTCTTATGAACGGTTGCCTTAGATTATGCAGGCATTGAGGGATACTCATCCTGGGATGGCCGTGGAGTTATGTTACAAATTAGAGACCCCCCAGGTATAGGGTGTTCCTGCGGGTATTTTGGGTGTTCAAACCATGCATAGAAGGGTTTAAACATGCACTTCCTCTCATTGTCATTGATGGTATGCATTTGTATGGAAAATACATGGGAAAAATACTTATAGAAATAGGTGTTGATGGGAATTATAAACTATTCCCCCTGCATTTGCTCTCGTGGAGGACGAGAATGGGGAGAGTTAGAGCTAGTTCATGGCATACATTAGACATTGTGTCATGAACAGTAGAGGGCTATGTGTGCTATTTGATCGCCATCTAGGTATGAATTAACTACTTATGAAAGAGCAAGTGATGGCATCCATAGTTATGAATTTACTAGTTATGAATTATGTGGTATTTGATGGTGTCCTAGGTTTTATTCAAGCCATGAATGACGTATATAGTGGTTGGACTCCTCTAGACACACTTCACTGATTTTGAATTCGTTATGTTGCTTCTAATTTGAACTTTCACGTGAAGAATGCCTTGGTGAAGAAAGCATTCATTAGAGCTGTGTTCTAGTGGAAAACATCAAAGGTTGATACAGCCATTAGACGCATCGATCAGGTGTCTACTAATGCTACTGAATACATCCAAGACATGGAAATCGATAAGTGGTCACTTGCTTACGATGGAGGTCATAGATATTGATATGCAATGACAAATATGACGAAAGTGTTTATATGGGGTACCAATATCCTTATTGGAAACATAGTTTCCCATTAATATAGTACCATAATCAACAGATTTATATGTGGTAAACTAGTCTCTATGAGGACACATAAGATAGGTGCAACTAGAATCAATAATCCATTCATTAAAGCCCCGTTTTTAGAAGTTGCAAGTAATACCGAGTCATCTTCTAAGTCATTTTCAATGAAAATAGTTTCAATAAATTTTTAAGGTTGTTTAGATTTTTCTTCTTTTTCCTTTTTATATTTCAATTTGAAGCATTCGGAAACAACATGCCCCAATTTCGTACAATAGCGATCGGTAACATTAGGTTTACATTCCCTGGATTTAGATCGAAATTTCTTTTTATGCGTGTTATGTCTTTCATGAGATCTCCCTCTTACATTTAGTCCTTCAGCTTTATCTTCATTATTCACTTCAACGTCAAAATTTTCTTTTTAGAGTAAGTGTGATAGCTTCACTTATACCATATAACATAATTTCCTTAAAGTGTTTGTAAGAGGGAGGTAAGGAGACAATTAAATCTACAACCTTATCTTCATCATCAATTTTAACATCTAAATTTCAAGATCCATGATAATAGAATTAAATTCTTTAAGGTGAGATTGGATGGATGTACCTTCATCTATACGAATTGTCTAAAGCCTCTCCTTGAGACAAAGTTTGTTGGCAAGACTTTTAGTCATATAGAGTGACTAGAGCTTTGTCCGTAAGGTAGTTGTAGTCTCCTTGTGTACCACCTCATGTAGCACCTCCTTGGTTAAGCATAGTTGGATTGCCGACATGGATTTTTATCCAACTCACCATTGCTCGTCAGACATGATTGAAGGCATTTTTAATCCATTCAAAATAAGAACAACTTGCATTTGGATTTTCCAGATACTAAAGCTTATCTTATCATTGAATTTCTTGATATTAAACTTTGTAATGGTCGACAGTATAAATCTTTTTCTCTAATACCACTTGTAGGGGTAAGAACGCTAGCAAAAGCGTAATTAATTGAGAAAAGAAATAGAAAATGTAAGATAAGAAATAGGTTAGGAGGAACACTCGAGAAATGAAAATAATTTCACTCTATTAAAAATTTAAGAGTACAAAAGACCCTAATTATTAGGGTGCATGATTACAAGATTACTCTTATTTATAACAATAAGTAATCACAAGGGAGTATTAGAAGATTAGTGGATTATAATAGAAGGATGAAGTTTAAGTATAAACTCATAGGTGACTACCATAACTATTTAGAAAGTTATAGAATCTTGTCAAGGAATTTGTATTACTCCACTAGTCATGATTTGCAGTCTTTGGTAACATATACTAAGTTTTATTCCACTTACTAATGGAAATATCTTAGTTTTTAGGTTCTCTGCTGTATAGACTCCACTTCTGTGATTCACAGTTTTAATCACCTATCCAATTTGGTAGCCAATATTTCCATCTTCTCATCTACAGTTATGCTCTATCCTCATGTTGCTCGGCCCCCTTCTGTTGGTTGTTTCTTTCATCCTCCCTTTCATTTTCCACATCACGATCACTTTGAACTCTAATTAAATCAGTTTATACTCAGAAATGATGTTTTCTTGTCAACCTCGAAAACTTATTAGGCATGTACTAAAGCTTCTCTAAAACATCAAAAGTGACAATGTTAGTCTTTCTAATGTTGATAGGAGCCGAAGTTGATAAAGCATCTTGATTCCGAACATGATAAGCTATAATTTTGAACTACATGCGTGAATTCTAAGCCTTTAGCGTTTAAAATTTGATCTATATATTAGTATTTCTTTCACTTTATCTCGCTTTATATTTCATTATTTTCATCTATTTTCTTTTTTGTTTGGTTTTATGCTTATTGGTTTCAAGTTTATTGCATAATAGTTAATTGTTATTCATAAATTCGGTACTATGTCTTGTTTATTCAATTTTGTGATGTTTGATAATATTAAATATGAGTAGTTAGATTAGTTAGGGGATAGGGTGAAAGCTCGATCCCGTGCATGGATGATATTTAAAATATGGATTTTTTTTCTTAATGATTAAAAAAAATCACACGAATTCCATTTTTCATGAATCTAAACCTAACACTATTACCAAAGTTTTTCCCTATTTTGTTCTAGTCCTTTTCTTATGTTGCCTAAATCTACCTCAAATGCTTTTGACTCTAGGAAGTTGAATCATTGTCGGTGTAGGGAGGTTAAGGTCAACCATATTGAGTGAGAAGGGAAATTAAGATGTCGAGTCAAAAGTAATTACCCATATTGTTTATTTGTTGAACTCCCTCAAGGAGTTATGAGAAGCTAATTCTTTAAGGATGGAAATGAGGCTTGAGAAGAGTGTGGTTGTGTTTCAGTTTAGGTACATGAAAGCTTTTTCCTACTCTTTTGTGGTTATCCACTATTCATTCTTATGAATTCATTAGCATGAATTCTTTTACTATTTAGAAATTTGAATATCCGTTACAATGGTGTCTCATAAATGCCCACTTCTTGCATTTTCTTTTTACTTCTTTTCACTTCTAATAATTCCTTTTGGTTTCTCTTTTTTTAGTCTTTAAAATACTAGCCTTGCTCTTTCTTTTGTTTTGAGAATTATGGGTTAACTATTAAGAAACCCTTATGAAAGAACACTCATCCTCCTAAGTGATTAGGGGGTTTAAAGGGCTTATTGAATATTTTTAAAATCAATAATGATTCATATGAAAGTGAGTTAGCCTTATTGATTTCCTTATTTAGTGTTGTTAGTGTTTGATGTCTTCTATCCTTTGACTTAGAGTCATGCTCGAGGACGAGCAAGAGTAAAGCTTGGGGGAATTTGATGAGTGACATTTATGTCACTCATTAGCATGATCATGGCTGAGTTTTGTACTCTTTTTGGCCCATGTTCATCCTGTTTTATCTCATTTTCATCACTTTTTGTATGGTCTATTCTTAAAAGCTTTCTTCCTTTTTGTTATGTTTTCCTTGATTTCCTATTATCTTTTCTACTTTTATGCGTGTTTTTGTTGATCGATGCAGGTGTATAGTTGGCGTGAGCATGGAAACCGAGGAATATGAGTGCATAGTAGAAATGCCGAGAAGACATGTTAAGAGGTCGCTCAAGAATTAAAATAGGAGGCATCTTAAGAGAAAAAAGCTAGAGCAGTCGCTTAACCTTTTCTGAGCAACCGCTTAGTTTAATAGAAATTGACAAACAGAGAGTTACATGCGGGCGACGAGAGGGAGAAAAGAGGGCGCTTTAAGACCTAAGCAGCCGCTCAAGGTTGAACTAAGCGGACACTCAGTTCACTAGTTTCTAGAGTTTGGCCTTATGAGCGAGGGCTTGCCATTGTACTGAGCACCCGCTTAAGCCTATTCAGGGCGATTTTGTGCTGCACTTAAACTCTTCTACAGGGATATGCAAGGGGCAGTAAGGCATAATCATTTATTGATTCATTTACATTAGTTTTAGCATAGTTTAGTCTTTGGATTGCATAGTTTAGGGTTACTTTTCCATCATAAAATTTCTCATATTAGTTTAAGAATTATTCTAGGTTTTTTCTATTATCAACATATTTTCATCAAAGATTGTCGGACATCATAATTTTATCTATATATCAATATTTTTTCACTTTTTCCCACATTATATGTCATAGTTTTTATCTATTTTATGTTTTGTTTGGTTTTACGCTTATTAATCTCAAGTTTATTAAAGAAGAGTTAATCGTCTTTCATGAGTTCAGTACTATGTCTTGTTTATTCAATTTAGCAAGGTCTGATAGTATTAAATATGAGTATTTAGATTAGTTAGGAGATAGGCTAAAAACCCGATCCCGAGCATGGATGATATTTAAAATATGGAGTTGGTTTCTTAATGATTAATGAGTGATTTGTTGTCGGATTTTGGTTAAAGTCTAGATTGATCATATATATTTCTTCCATTTGCATTCCTAGGTGGAAGACATTGAGAAATGTAGATTTAGGTAGTGACCTAATATTAATTATTGTTGACTTGCAAGCTAATGGTTATTGATTTGAATATATTGTGGTGAATGGATGCTTTAGAATAAAATTTGGCAAGAAATCCTAATTCTAATTCTTCTTCTTGTACGATGACCAAGATCTTGGTTCCTGGTTGAATCCCCTTCCATACAATATGTTTAGGTTCAATTCATAGGTTGGTAGTGCGTTAGTGAGCCTCATATTATCTAATTTTGAGTCCAATTCCTATGCTTAGCTCATTATTGTTAGGAATTGGTGTCTAATCCCGAACCCATAGCAATTTCACCTTTATAGAGAAATCTTTTAGAACTTTGCTCTAGGTTTTAGTTAGATTTAAACTATTCCATGCCATAGTTTGAGCTAGTTTATAGTTAAACTACTAGAATTTGGTATCTATTAGACGCCTTTCCTTGGGGATTCGATCCTTACTTTCCCATTACTTGTAGTAGGTTAATTCGAGCTTTATTACGTAATAATTAATCGTTATTTGTAAACTCAGTAGTCTTTCTTGTCTATTTAATTTTGCGATGTCTGCTAGTATTAGTTATTGTTAGATTTTCTCTAACCTATCATGTTCTGTTTTGAAAGCTTCGTTCCTAGGGTAAATCAAATCTTGTCCCCGTTTTTCTCTATTTGATTTATCTCTTAATTCATCGTGATCTATATTCTCGTTATTAGTTTTAGTTGTTTTTCAATCCATAAAGTCCAGTTGTGTTAAGAATTAAGTGTCTTGATATCCTTTGTCCTCGTGGTTCGACCCCCTACTCCACTATACTCGTATAGTTCGTAGGTTGGTATAAATATTGTTTTCATAACTAGTCTTTTAGTAAACGACCTAAAAGCCGGTTATCACTAAACTGTTGGATTATGAATTTTAATGGCTACACATAGGTTCCCATATATAGGGGTTCTTGTATGTGTGTGTGTGTGTGTGTGTGTGTGAGAGAGAGAGAGAGAGAGAGAGAGAGAGAGAGAGCTCATATAATACCATTGGTCCATTATAATTAAATGGTTGTGATTTATTATATACCTTAATGGCAATATTGTAAATATCAAAAAGTCAAAAATAAACTGGCAGTTGAGAAAGATATGGCCCCATAATTATTGAGGGGTTTCCTAAACATTTGTATATATTTCCTACGAATACGTAGTTTCCACATTATTTATATTTCTATATATTCAAATTCCTTTCTAGTAGATATTCGAATGCTAAAAGATACGGCCACATTCGTTGATTTTGTGGTTCAAAAATACAGGTAATGTTTCAAAAATATCTCTTCGAAATTGAATCTTAAAATTTTTTTTTGATAATACCTTGATTTTAATTGCATGCATATCTGATTGTGTCTTTCAAAAGTATGAGGGTTTTGAATCATATATAGTAGCATATCTTAATTATTTTATTAGATTGAATTGTATTAACACATTGAACTAGATATGCATGTTGTATTTCTTTGAAAAATGGGGTGTATAGAACATTTATATTGAAGAAGAAGTATGTATGACTCCTCCTGATTCAATGTATTAATTGAGTGTATAGAGCAATAGGTATAGTATTAGAACACTAGAAATGTAATTTAGAACAATAAATAAATATTTGAATACAATAGAATAAATTTTAAGAACAATAGTTAATGTACATTAGAAAAATGAGGAGATTTTTTTAGAGTAATAGATATACTATTTAGAACATTAAGACAGAATTATTAGAACAACATTTTGAATCATAAGTGTAACATTATGACGAATCACTAGAACAATAGATATAGAACAATAGGTATATACTCAGTACAATAGAATGTTTTGGGACAGTAGTTAAAGTACATAAGAACAATAGAATAAATTTTAAAAAACAGTAGATATACACGTTAGAATAATAGATATATATTTCAGTACATTATAATATATTTTTAAAATATTAGTAAATGTACATTAGAATAATAAGAATATTTTTTAGCGCAATAGATATAGTATTAGAACATTGTTCCTCCATGACATTAGGATGAGTTATTAGAACAATAGATTTTGCATTTTAGAACAGTAAGTGTATCATAAAATAATAGGTTTATACTATTATACAATAGAATAAATTTTAAGAACAGTAGCAAACGTATATTAGAACAATAGGGAAATTTTTTAGAGCAATAAATATAGTTTTTAGAACATTGTCCCTTTATAAAATATAGCAAAATGCGAAGAACATTAGAATGAATCATTAGAAATATAGAATTTGCATTTTAGAATAGTAAATATAATATAGAAAAATAGGTGTATACTATTATACAATAGAATAAATTTTTAGAATAATGTAGAGAGTTTTTAGAGCACTAGATATGGTGTTTAGAACGTTGTTAAAGTGCATTAGAATAGTAGTTAAAGTACATTAGAACAATAAGGAGACTTTATAGAGCAATAGATATAGAGTTTTTAAATCATTAGAACAGTAGATATAGTACAATAACTTAGTACTTTAGAACAATGTTTTCGAACAGTATGTAAAGTACATAAGAATAATGGGGAGATTTTTTAGAGCAATAGATACAATGCTTATGACAATAATAACTTTTGTATTATATTTTATTTTTCTAATGTTATAGAATATCGTTCTATTGTTCTAATTTTTCATTATAATGTTTTGAATTCGTATTGTGTTAATAATTTATTTGAATTATTATAAATGTTATTCTTGTTATTGTAATATTGTATTATATGTACAATTATCGTTATAATGCTTTGTAGACATGAGCTTTAATGAAGACTGTAGTGCTTCTAATTAAAAGAGGTTAGTGCCCCTAAAGTAATACTTTATGCACTCCTGGAGGAACAAAATCATGGATACCATGTTTTTTTTATTGAGTTAAAACGACATGTTGGTATGAAGTTCTCAAGTCTTGATGAAGGCATTTCATTCTATAAGGCATATGCATTTGAAGTTGGATTTAACACTAGGAAATCTACTATAAAAAAAAAGGAAGAATGGTGTAATTAGTTTTCCATATCTTGTGTATAATAAAGCTGGATATAGGTGTAAACGAAAAATTGACGTTCAAGATAATTGTTTCATTCTTCACATATAATATGATTGTTTTATGTGGATATAATGTATAAATTTTAATATAACATTTGAATCCACTATTTTCTAACTATAGTATTTCAATTTTTGGACAGTAGTATCTATATTATAACAATAGTATCAAAGTAAGTTAAGAACTGATATACGAAGAACAATAGAACGTGTATTAGAACATTAGAGATGTAATAAAAAACAATAGGTTAATACTTTAGTATTGTATTAAATTATGGGGGTATATAGAACAATAGTAATGTAATATAGAATAATAAGTTAATACTTTAATACAATAGATTACATTTTTTGAACTGTAGTTAACGTATATTATAACAATGGTTCTTCCTATGTCTATAGTTCTATATACCTGTTGTTCTAGTAAGAATTACAAAATAACATAGTTTTCAATACTCGTTCTCTCGTTTGGAAATAAATTCATTCAAAGCATTCTTTTCCTTATTAGCATACATAGAAGAATTGAGTTTAGAACAAACGATTCAATATTTTGAACAATAGGATACCAAATACGAATAATTACACATAACTTTAGAACATTATACCAGTTAACGAAAATAAATATAGATAATAATAACCATCAAACAATGGACTTTATATTTAAAAACAACTAAACATAACTTTCGAACAGTAATCCATCATATTATGTACAACTATATATTTATACAAGGCTTATATAACATTACGATATATTATACAAGGCTTTCAGAACATTACAATAAACGAAGTATAAATATTTTGAATAATAGAATACCAAATACAAAAAATAGCACATAACTTTAGAACATTAAACTAGGTAAATAGAATAAATATAGATAATATTAATCATCGAACAAAGGGTTTTGCATTTAGAACAACTACATATAACTTTCAAACAGTAGACCAACATATTATGTACAACTATATATTTATACAAGGCTTGTAGATCATTACAATATATGATACAAGGCTTTTAGAATATTAAGATATAGAGATTAGTATAATTGAAAAAAAATTCGTAACAATAATTATAGATTACTAGATTATGGAAATTAGTACAATTGAAAAAAAATTCGTAACAATAATTATAGATTACTAGATTATGGAAATTAGTACAATTGAAAAAATTGTACAATTGACTACAAGATTACAAAATACAATAGTTATAGACTACAAGATTATAGAGATTAGTACAATTGAAATAAAAGTTTATAATAATAATTATAGAATACAATATGATGTAATGTAATATTTAACAACTTGATAATAATATGGAATTATTTAACAAAAAAAATAAGATTATGGAAATTCGATTTGACTAGAATTGATACTGGTGACGGAAATCAAGGTAAATTTAAAAAATTAGAGGGAAGTTGCATTTAATAGGACTGTTAGTTATTAATAATTATCCAGTAATTACATTTATACCATTTGATGATCAATACATCAAAATCATTGGATTAAATAATTTAACGGCTGATTATGGGTTCTCATATATAAGAAGTTCTTAAAATATAAGAACTTAACCATATATATATATATATATATATATATATATATATATAAATCATCCAAATGCCTATATGAGATCATTGCTGCCAATCTAAATGCCAATTCCATAATCGATTCTATCAAGACTTTCACAAAATTGTTATTAATTTACAAATCTAATTTACTTTGTCTAAACTAATAATGTATTTAGATCAAAACTTAATGCTAGCTTTCTCCTAATCTAATCTAAGATAAGAATAGTGTATGGAAATAAAGAATTCAAACCTAGAAATGATAATCTAATCTAATCAATAAAGACTTAATCTAATGCTATAATATACAAAAACAAATGGGAAGAGCTACCTAATTAGAGATGTTGTCCGGCCCCAATGAAGTATTCAGCTCTTATTTCTCTATTCTCCATCAACTCTTCAGGTGAGTATGGCGTTGTTTGGAAATGCTAGAGAGGTTGTGAAAATATAGGTTATTAGTATTACAAAACAAGAACATATCTACGAAACAAGAACTTTCAAGTGTAAATTTCAACAGAGTTTCCTTTGTAATTAGGCCTACTTCTATTTTTTTATAATACAAAGGTACCTGTTTTCACAATCAACAAGAAGTCTATCTTCCTACACAATTCACCATTCACAATTCATTCACAACACAATTTACCATTAACAATTCATTCACAACATAATTTACCATTAACAATTCATTCACAACACAATTCACAATTTTCCCATCCAATTCCATTAAATTATTAACAACTCCATTCAATTCACAACCATTCTCCATCCAACTCCTTCCATCCATTCTCAACTTACGGTATCTATAGCTAGATCTAAAAATTTGACTTCGAAAAAAAGGAATCATACGTACCGTTGAAAAATCCTCACAACTAGCATGGTTGTGGAGGATGTCAAACACAACACAATAAAAAAGTAGCCACACTCCATGCCACCTTTTTGTTGAGGACACTTCATTTGAAAAGCATATAAAATGTAATGAAAGAGATCTATTTAGACTGATTTATGGATATTCTAAAGTCATACTTGATCTATTTGGATCGATATATAAACCAAAGTGTTTGAGATTGTATGTATTCAATTATAGAAACAAGGAAATACTTATTACATAAGTTTATAAGTGTTTAGCTTATCAATTTTATGATTAAGGTTAACTGGCTAGTGTTTAGTCAATTCTAATAAATAAAATAATCATATGATTCAAAATATGATACTTGAGCTAGAATCCAGTTCAACTCTACTCCTGTACAGTGGTCGGACTAAACTTTATAACTCTTCAAAGCATTGCAATTAAAACAAAAAAAGTGGAGTCAATATCATTCTATACACTAATTTAATTCTTAATCGTAAAAGTGAAATAGAGATGTATGTAACTCATACTTACATATTTAATACATCCCTAATCGCTAAATTATGATTTCTTTGGAGAGGATTGAAAATGTATACTATCCTTTTCTCTAAGGACAGAACCAACATTATCTAGTGACGCCTATGAAATGATTAGTAAAATGGTTAGACTAGGGAAAAGATACAAACCATTCATAAATGAGAAAGGTTAAGAATTTTGTTCATACCTTTCATGGTATGAGAAGAAGATGAAACACTTATTGTGGTGTCTGGTCAATGAAGATACTAAATAAGAAGTAACAAAATCCTGGTTGTTTTTTACCATGGTAGCAGAGATCCTAGCAGGGCATACAAAACCAAAGGATACCAGTCCTTCTTCTTGGACCAATTCAAAACAAGCCCTACAATAAAAATTGCAAATAACAACGTACATATAGTAAAAAGATCGAATTGAAAACATATAATATATCATAATATAGGAACTAAAAAGTAGGTTATATATCTTAAAGCATAAACACTTAGATCAGAGATATGTTCAACTAGTCTTTGGTGAGAAGTTGAGAGATATAATCTTCTATGACCATAATATCCTGATCCTCTCCGAACCAGATTATCATCTTCCTACAAACAAAGAAGATGAAGCTGTCTAGCGGAAGTTTACACAACTAAGCCCTCATTTCTTGGAACCTCTCACCAAGAAAACTCAAGGCCATGTCGGTGAGATCAGTCCGGGGGACGTCCTTCTTCACGGACTCAGTTGTCTTGGAACCGTTGGGACAGCTAGCAACACTTTCAGCTGCGTCCTTTTTTCCACCCGTACCTTACGGCTGCTTTAAATCATTCCTAAAATTAGTGAGAATAGCTACATTAGTATAATATAATATGGTATTCACTAGAACATAAAAGGTTTTCACCTCGGTCGTTAGGAGCCAAACTAAGTTTTTTAGCCACTATATAAAGGCCCCTTGGGCTTGCTCAGCCTTTTGATGAAGGTAGAAGGGGCAGGAATGAGAGTATCCTTATAGACTTGATCATAGTCATCGACACTAACCTTGACATGATCAAGAAGTATGTAAGAATGGTGGTCTCGGGTTAGATTTGGATGCACGATTCCTAGAGCAACAATAATTTCTTCATTCTCATTCACCATATGCAATAGCTGACAAGAAACTTGCCCCTATAATAATAGTTCATAAAGATGTTAGTATCTCAAGCATTTGAATTCTACGACTCATTTCATATATGATTATTAGGTTCGAAATAAGAGTAAACAAACATATAGGTCTTGAAAAGGATCTCTAACCCTCGAGACGTTGCTAGATAGGAAGACCGGAGGGTCAGATTGAATGCTATGCTTGGGTTCTTGAGTAGGTGGTGGCCGGATACCAAACTATGCAGCAAACAACTTGAACTCCTTATGGAAGTAATAATCCATCTTCTCCTCCATCTCCTTCATCGTTTGCACTTGAATTCACTACTCTACCTCTCTCAAAGCATGTTCCATGTGAGCTTCCACATCCTCTTCCCTCTTCTAGATTAAGGTCCTCTTCTCAGACCCATACACAGCTTTATGGGCTACGCTGATTCCTTAACCAGCCACACGACCTAGGTGGTCTTTCTTGCCGTGGGCATAAGATAAGACGACATCCCGTGATTGAGAGACAAACTCTCTTAACTCCTCTTCCCGTCTCTATTCCTCCTATATATTTAACAAAAGGAAAGAAAACATACAATTAGTGAATGATAAATAAGTAATAGGATAAATATGGTACTGAAAAAGTTCAAGCAGCTTATAATGGAGTCTCAGACAGCCGTAGTCCGCTTGTCAGGCAATACAAGATGTCTTTTGTCTTCAAGGACTAATCTCGCAAGAAGCCAAGTCATTATCCTATCTGGCATACTCAAATAACTAATGAACAAAAAGACAACGACGAAGAAACTTAAGGGAGGAAGCCCTTTTGCCGCCAGACTTTACTCATCTCAGCATAAGTGCTGACCCATATGATGAGGATACAAGTTCTGGGCCGCACTCCTCTTTTCTTTCTCGCTTCTTTGTAGTTTAGAGGAAACAAGTAGATGTGAGTATAAGAAATTATCGCCAAGTAAATATGAGTAGAAGAAAATATTGTTTTATTTAGGCAATATTATATACTAAGTTCATATGTTATGAGATGCTTAACCTAAGCTCCTAGAGTTTATCCTTCACACCTTTCGGGACTAAGCTCCAGTCCTTTTAGTATCTCCCAAAATGGCGTCCAAGTGTGTCCCACTCTAGAACTCTTTGGACACCGGGGATGGACTTAATCCCTTTTGAGGGACCTCTTCCCACTATTTTCTTCTTTGTCTGCTACATGTCGATAGCAGACATTGGTTCAAGCCCTCTCTCTTCATCTGTTTTTATGAACCTGCGACAAATAAGCAAGTAAACTCAATATTAATTTATCTTATAAAAAAGAAGAATCAATATGATTAACAAAATTTACAAGTAGAATCTCTTAGCTTATCTTAGATTTTAGGAGAAGTAAAACCCTAATTTCATTTAGTCAATTTAATAATCATTGTAAAAGGATTTAAAAAATATATGCAATGTGAATCATTTTCAATAATAATAACAGTTTTCTCATCTCACAAACTACAAGCTATCAAATCATCATTTTTAACCTAATTATGTAGTTTATATTGCTTCATAATAATGTTTTAGTGTCAATCGTTGTTAACTCATATTTTGTTGATTTCTAAGGTCATATTATCTAGCACACACTGGTAAACTTTGCACCAAGAATGGTTCATAACCTATTCTCCTTATATTTCCATTATCTTATATTAATTGTTGTCTTAAGGGTTCATTTTGTGTTATTCCTCATTAATGAAACCAAATTAGTACCTTATGTTGGATTGGCATTTTTATGTGCAAAATCAATGTTCTTAGATTTTCTTTAATACTCCGACTCCCTAGGTACATGGAATCCTTAATCATAGTCTTTGCATCTTAGAATATCATCAACATCATCAACAACTAATTTGGGGATATTCCATGGGGATGACGGGGTCTTATTAAACTATTTTTTGTATTCATCATCATCAAAAACATCTCTAATGCCAAGAATCCTTCTCTTCCCTTCAATAATAACTGACCAACTGTAATAAACAAGATTGACCATATAAAAAAACTGACTTCTTTTGTGAACCTAAGATGAATGGATCGGCATGATGTCTAGGCAATTGGGATTCACAAGGGTTAAATACTCGTGTTCGTCCACCTTTACCACGTGATCATTATCAACCCAATTTCAATAGATAAGAGGAATATTGAAATTCATGTAGTCAAGCTCGTAAATATCAATAATTAGCCCATAATATGAATTTTGTTTGTCAATTAGTGTTCGATCCTTTGCACTAATAAATTCTGAAGACAAGTTAATGACCATTACACCACTATTCTGCATAGTTGACTTCTCATCTTGACGCTTCATGTTAAAGGAACAATCATTGATGTCATATCCCTCATACGACATAATTTAAAATTTAGCACCATATGCCAACCATCTTAATGTATCAAAAACATTGTTGGGTGTGTCGAATAATTAAGCCATGAGCCTTGCTTTGAACCACTCAACAAATGTCGCATAATGCTCCTTTAAAACTACAAATCCCCTTTTAGAAGGATATTGAGTCCTCAGAGTGTTCATATGCTCATCTAAGTACGGATGGACTTCACTCAGGTTTTGCAAAATAAATAATTTGGCCTTATATTTAAAATAAAACTACGTGAAATCCATTTTTGACCAATAGTGCCATGACCTCAAGCCTCCCTACATGTCTTGATTTTGGCATACCAACTTCATGCACTCGAGTAAGATATTGTGCATTACATAATGCAACTTCTTCAGTATTTGTTCTCTATACTATACTGGCCTCTTGTTTGGCTGGATTCATGACTCTGCTCGTTAAGGTACCCATCACTTATTCAAAGTGATACATATATCTCCCCAAACTAGCCCACATAGCTTAATCTCATAAACCAAATGAATAACCAAGTGTGGCATGATGTCAAAGAAATAAGGTGGGAAATACATCTCAAATCAACACATTGTCTCAACTACATCAGCTTGCAAGTCATCTAACATTGCTGAATTTATTATCTTGCTACAAATAACATTGAAGAAGATGCACAACCTTGTAATTGTGTATCTCACTTATGGAGGAAATATCCCTCGAATAGCAATGAGAAGAAATTATTGCATCAACACATGAAAATCAATCAACCCTTTGAATTGTTTCCATGCTTCAGATTTAGTCCATTATAATTCTTACGTCCTTAAAGGATTAGTCTCCATCTTCTCAAGTCATTCTCTAGCGTTGCCTATAAGAGAAAATTTGAACAAACTCATCTGATGTTATCTTAAGTCATCCTATTTGCTTTTACTATATCATAGTATCTTATAAACTACTTAAGATGACTATTTGGTGACTCATATTTCTCTTCTCTAAATGGATGGCTCTCCACCAAAGTGATCACTGTTGGCTTTATTAACTCAAAATTGTTAGCCTCTGTAGTGGGTTGCACTATATCACTCTGGACTTGGTAAGCTTCAGGAGCTTCATACTGCCTCAAGGGTATATCTATACCATCCGCCATAGCAAATATATTCTAGTTGAACTATACTTTTGTAGGAATAGGCCTAGATAAATCTAAATCTTCTTCTTTACCCTCTACTTAAAATGAGATACTTCCTACTCTCAACCCTCTTCTTATAACTCTAATTTGTACACTTAATTTTAGGATTTAATAAAGCTAATGGTTGTGCTCTACTTCTCCTTCTTTATGGCATACAAAATCAATGCTAAACATAAGGTTAGCACTGACAATCACAATGAAAAAGCAATAAAAGAAAGAAAGAAAATGAAATAAAGTAAAATAAAAACTAACTAGACACATAAAAACCACTATCAACTCGATACTAAATGCCATTTCTCGAAAATGACGCCATTTGATAGGGTTACATATGGGTTTTTTGACACCAACTATCAACAAAACCTCGATTTAACCTAGTACAAGTAACAAAAAAGTAAGGGTTAAATCTATAGGGAAAGGCACTTAATAGTTATCAAACTTTAGCAGTTCAACTATAAGCTAGCTCAAACTAAGGCAAGGAATGGTTTAAATCTAACTAAAAGCGAATGCTAGGTTCTAAAATTTTTGTTTTATGGGATAAAAGCACTAAGGGTTCAAGATTCAACATCGATAGCTAATATAAACAAGCTAAATCTGGAAATTGGATTCAAAATGAGATAATATGAGGCTCACTAACGCACTATCAACCTATGAATCAAACCTAAACATGCTACAAGGAAGGGGTTTCAACAAGGAACCAACTTCTCGGTCATCTTCAAGGCTGGCGCATTACAATTGGAATTTATCGCCTAATATTATTCTAAAGCATCTAATCAACACAATAGATTCAAATCAACAATCAATAGCTTGCAAGTTAATAACATTTAACATTGGGTCATTACCTAAATCTGTATTTCTCAATGTCTTCGACCTAGGAACATAATTGGAAGAAATCTATATGGCCAATCTAGACTCCAACCAAAATTCGATATCAAATCACACATTTAATCATTAATAAACCAACTTAATATTTTAAACATCATCCATGCTCGGGATAGGGTTTTCACCCTATCCCCTAACTAATCTTACTACTCATATATAATACTAGTAGACATCGCATATTTAAATAAACAAGACATACTACCGAATTCACAAATAATGACTGACAGTTATGCAATAAACCTAAAACCAATAAGCATAAAACAAAACAAGGCATAAAATAGATGAAAATTGCGAAATATAATGCAAGGAAAAGAGAAAGAAAAGACTAATATATAGATGAAATTTTGATGTCCGATAAGTTTTCTTGTGAATATGTTCATAACAGCAAAAAGAGAGAATAATTCTTCAACTAATCTAAGAAATTTTGTGATGGAAAAGTAAAACCCTAAAGTATGCTATCCAAACACTAAACTAGGGTAAAACTAATAAATAATGAATCAATGAATGATTGTGCCTTGCTGCCCCTAGCATATCCCCCATAGAAGATGAAGGTTTTAGAGCACTCAAGAGGGGGGGGGGGGGGGGGGTGAATTGAGTGTTAAATAGTAGGGAAACAGTTGTGCTGGTTCCTATTAGCAGCAGAATGTATGTAGAGCAATAAAGGAAGACACACAATTTAATGAGGTTCAGCCAACTCTAGCCTACGTCCTCCTACTCTATGCTCTTTTATTAATCTACTTCGAAAAACAAGGAACACAGACACTCAACTGTTTCCCTACTCTGGGAACCAGTTCACCCCACACTCTACTTCGAGTGTGCACTCGACTTACACTCGTAAGCCCTTTTGTGTTTGAACTCATAAACACTCTCCCATCCTATCAACCCCTCTGTTGAAGGCTCTTTACAGAATCAAACTCTCCTTTGATCTTGCTTCTAAAAGCTAATATGAGAGAGAAAAAATATAAGTTCTAATGGTGCTCTTGTATATGACTTAATGAAAGGTTTTTGTGCTTAAGTGTGTATAATGCTCTCTAGAGATAAACTCGGTTTTCTTCACGTGAGAGACTTGTGGAATTAGGTTGATTAGATGAGTTTATATATGTAATTACAAAAACCCTAGCTTTCCTAAAATCACATAATCTTTTGAGCTGTCATCTTATGTGAGTTTAGGAAAGTATTTATCTTATTTGACTTAATCATGTAGATAGAATCAAATAAGGTAAATACTCCTAGTTTTTAGGTAACCAATATATTCTCATCTAATCTACCAGCTGCTTAATATATTTTCCAAAATAATTCTTAGAAAATATTTTTACAAAATCTTTTCAAAAATACGCAGCTTGATATTCCATTCAGTAAACCTGGTTCCCTGAATTAAGTATGTTATGAATTCTGTTCCAGCTTTGTACCAGAATTCATAACATGACTTATCACACTTAAAACACTTATATCTCCTACTCATATAAGTCATACTACGGAGCACATTATATGAAAAACTAGATTAACAGTAAAGTACAAATATTCTTCTTTTCATGTAATCTACAAGACTTGAATCTTCCTTGGATGCTTCATCTTGAGCAAAGTATCTTTCTTCGAATGTCTTCGAAAGGCTTCTATGCTCTAAGTCTTAGAATCAGCTTAACTACTGCACATATAACATGGTTAACATGCACTAGATAATATATGACTGCTTTACAACATAGCAGTCAAGGAGACAGTTCCAACTACTTGTGACCTGTTTCCTGTAACTGTTTGTCATCATTCAAAACATCAAAACTTAAGGAACTCAACAAATTCCCCCTTTTTGATGATGACAAACTAATTGAAGTTCTTGCAATCCAAGCACATTAATAACATAAAAACTCCAATAAAGTACTCAACTAGGATTGAGTACATCAACAATCTTTAAGACTAAAAATGGACACACACTGAAAAATTCTCCTAAGTTAACTTGACTCGACTCTTATTTGACTTAATCTAAAAATCCTAAAAGGCTAAGAAGATCCTAGGCTTCAACTTCAACTCATTTCCCCCATTTGGCATCATTAAAAATTATACTCAAGTAAAAATAAGATGCACAAATTATTAAATGTACTCATCCATGCAGTGGCATCAACCACTATTCAAGTTAAATGCTGCAAAAATAGATTAGTCAAACTAAGCATGACATAGCAGAAATAAAATTGTTCAAAAACAAATACCAAACAAAGTTCAACAAATTAAGGACCCCAACTCCATATCAAAAGAACAGTTCATGGAGTGGGAGGAAGCAAACCAACATAATCAGTCATAAGAGATAGGGTAGGTAGACAAAAACAGAAAACAGAATTAATCTTCATCAGTCTCATCCTCCTCTTCTCCTTCAGCATCCTGGTCTCCATCATCAGCTGGTTACTCATCTTCATCTCCTTCCTCAACATCATGCATCTCTTCTTCAGGGGGAGACTTTGGAGCAGCAGCACTCGTACCAGGTGCTTCTTGATCATGAGATCCAGCAAGCTTCTTTTCCAGATTATCAAACCTAGAATCAATAGAAGAGGATAATTCTTGGACCAGACCAATGATGTTTTTAAGCAAAGTCTCTTGATCCTCCAACCTTTTCGGAACTAGAGCTTGATCTACTGGCTCCTCTACTTTCTTGTTCTTCTTTGTTGGAGATCTCACTTCCTCCACTGGTTCCTCTGTCTTAAACAGCAGCTAATCCCCACTTATATCTAAACCCTTTTGCTTTAAGATGGCCCCGGTAAACACTGTAACTGGGAAAGTGGAACCACTCAGGGGTACATTGTTAGATTTGAGCAGGTGGGTTATAAAGGATCCATAAGGCAAGGAGTGATGAGATGACCCATGACAGTTCATCATATGGGCCAACATTAATGCAGGAAGATTGATTTTCACCTTTTTCATTATCAGATACATCAATACCATTTCCAATTTTTTCACAGTACCTCTACCCTGAGCCCTCGGTATTAAAACCTTGTTACACAAAGAATGTAGAACTAGCATAACTGGTTCCTTCAAATTAACAAACTTGAGGACCCCTGGCTTTTTGGGCATCTTCCCTCCAAACATAAAAGCATATATCTCCTCTGGTGTGACCCCAACAAGCATAGGCCACCAGTCACCCGAGTACTTATCAAATCCATCTCTTGGTATGCTTAACAGACTTGACAGAGAAGCAACCGATAAACTTACATCAACCCCATTCACACATGAACTTATGGACATATCAGGCATTTTCTTGATATTAACATAAAATTCCCTAACTCCAGACATATTTGCAGCACAAACATCAAACAATATTAACCAACCTTGATAATCAAGTAACTCCTTGAACTCAGATAATGCAGCAATATCAAAATACCCTTTTTCAACACCACACCCAGATAACACTAATCTAGAATTTAAATCAATAGAACCAGTATGAATAGATTCTAAAGATTTACCTTTTCAAGCACGAGAGGTTTTAACAGGCTACCTCTTTCTCTTAGTTCTTTGCACAGAATCAGCAGACTGTTCCTCCTGGGTGTCATCAATTTTCCTTTTTACAGAAGAACATGTGAAACGACCACTTCTCCTAACCTTTTCATTAGGTGATCCTTCCTTGAACCCAGTAACCTCAACCTCTTCCACTTCGTCACTATGCTCTTCAGCACTACTAACCTGCACCTCTTGACTCACAGTTTGCTGAGCTTCTGTCTCTTGTTCCCCCTGAGACGGTACAGGTTCCTTGATGACAGAGTCATCAGTTTCTGGAGGATGGAAGATAGGCTTAGGTTGTTTTGATGAGGGTTTGGTCGATTGTGGTAGTGAGGAGGATTTTTGAGGGGAATCAGGGGTTGTGGTAGGAATTTTTGAAGGTGATGAAGCTACATTGGGTGATGAAGGTTCCACTTGGGTTTGTTTTTGTTAAGAGGTTGGTGGAACAATGATGGGGGTTCCTTTTGATTGAGTGGAGTCACTAGCAGACCCCTTTCCTCTTCCTCTCCTAGATGAAGCTACAATCTTTCTTCCCATTGTCAAAGAGAAATTGAGAATGAAGATAATGGACAGTACTCTGATGTTGAGCAGTACGCAAAAGAGAGAAGGAGAGTGATGAATGAGAAGTAATGAAGTTGCACAAAGGGTTGGAATATATATATATTTGAAGCATAACAAAAATATGGAAGTTAAAAAAAAAATGACGGTTAAATAATTTGATAAGTATGACAAGTTTTAAAATTTGAAAAGATAGCTATCATTACTTAACGTAAATATCTTAACCATCCTATAAACTAGGCAAGTGATTGATTTGCCATTATCTTTATGGTAAATGACTGAAATAAGATTATTTCCTTCCAAAAGGAAAATATCTTATAATAATCTTCCAAAGATATGAAAATATTATTCGGAAGACATATCAGTGCTGATCTGCTGTTTCCCTTTCCTGATACTTGATTAAAACCACCTCATCCTGTTTCTGGCAACTTAGTTTAATTTCACCTGTTTCTTGCAACAATGATTTTTAATCCTTTTGGGATCTTAAAACATTTACATAAAACTTGAAGGATTTCGACATAGGTATGTACACATACTATACAAGAGAATACCATTCTAACCAATCATTGAGGGAAATAGATGAAGCCAAAGACTAAAATCTAACTAGACCTAGTAAGATTCTTAAATTCCAAAAGTTTCTCTACACAAGGGTTTTGTGAAGATATCAGCTATTTGATCTTTACTTTTGCAAAACAACACTTCCACTAAACCTTTTTCTACATTATCTCTCAGAAAATGATGTCTAATCTCTATATGTTTGGTTTTGGAATGTTGAGCTGGATTCTTAGAAATATTAATTGCACTGGTGTTGTCACAAAATATAAGAACACTATTATAAACAACATCAAAATCCTTCAGCTGGTTCCTTACCCACAGTAGCTGGGAACAGCATGAAGCTGCTGCAATATATTCTGCCTCTGCTGTGGATAAAGCCACTGAATTTTGCTTTTTAGAACCTCATGATATTAGACAAGAGCCAAGAAAGTGTGCCATACCTGATGTGCTCTTTCTATCAACAAGAAAGCCAGCATAGTCTGCATCAATATACACAATAAGATCAATTGCACTCCCTTTCGGGTACCACAAGCATAAGTCTGTTGTTCCCACAAGATACCTAAGTATCCTTCTAACAGCCTTCAAGTGAGATTCCTTTGGATTACTTTGAAACCTAGCACATAATCTAACAGAGAACACAATATCAGGTCTACTAGCTGTTAGATAGAGAAGGGAACCAATCATTCCTCTATAAAGTGTGGCTTTAACATCTTTTCCCTTTAGATCATTATCTAATTTTGTGGATGTGGGAATAGGTGTATCATAGGCCTTGCTATTTTCCATGCCAAATTTCTTCAGCAATTCTTTCAAGTATTTTTGCTGATGTATCATGGTTCCATTCTCCATTTGCTTAATTTGCAATCCTAGAAAGAATCCTAGTTCTCCCATCATGCTCATTTCAAACTCACTCTGCATAAGATTAGCAAACTCATCACATAGTACTTGATTAGTAGCACCAAATAAGATATCATCAACATAAATTTGTACTATAATCAAGTTGTTCCCCCTGGCTTTGATAAACAGTGTCTTGTCTACTGTTCCCCTCTTGTAATCATTCTCCATCAAGAACTTAGACAATCTTTCATACCAAGCTCTTGGAGCTTGCTTCAATCCATATAGAGCTTTGTCTAACTTGTAAACATGTTGGGGAAACAACTTGTCTTCAAAACCAGGTGGCTGCTCTACATATACCTCTTCCTTCAAATATCCATTTAGGAAGGCAGTCTTTACATCCACCTGAAACAATTTCATATTCATGTGAGCAGCATAAGCAATTAAAATCGTAATTGCCTCTAACCTAGCTACTGGTGCAAAAGTCTCATCATAGTCAATCCCTTCTTGTTGATTGTAACCTTGCACCACTAGCCTAGCTTTGTTTTTGACTATTGTACCTAGGTCATCCAATTTGTTTCTAAAGACCCATTTTGTACCAATAACTGACCTATCCTTTGGTCTAGGTACAAGATGCCAAACCTGGTTCCTATGGAACTGATTTAATTCATCCTGCATTGCTAGAACCCAATCAGGATTAGTCAGTGCCATTTTATAGTCAGTTGGCTCTATATTTGACAAGAAAGAATAAAAGACACAAAAGTTTTGAAAAACATTTCTTCTCGTTTGAACTCCTTTATTAATATCACTAATGATCTGATCTGGAGGATGAGAAGATTGATATTTGAAGCTTTTAAAAGAGAAATCATTTTATGCTTCTTCATTTGATTGGGAACCAGCATGATCATGAATCTCATTTATTTCTTCGGAACTAGTAATATTCATATTCACGCTGTTTCCATTAACATTACTTACCTCATGTTTAGGGGAGGCATCTTCATTCATTCCCCCTGAACTCCTTACCAGTCTGTCACTTGAGGAACTATTTGGTCTTGGTTCCTCTTCTGAATTGTCTTTATTTTCTTCTCTAGAGTTCTCATTATCATTATTTTGTGGAGTATCAAGTGAGCCTAGATCTTCTTGCACTTCACTTAGGGGACCAGTATCATGGTTCCCAGTAAACTCCATCAATCCAATCATTTCATCAGGTTGTACCTGCGCAATCTCAGAAGACATGTTAAATTCATCAAAGATGACATGCACACTCTCCTCAACACACAAAGTCCTTTTATTAAGGACTCTATATGCTTTGCTTTGAGGACAATATCCAAGAAAGATTCCCTCATCACTCCTAGGATCAAATTTATCAAGTTGGTTCTTCCCATTGTTATGAATATAACATTTGCATCCAAATACACGAAAGTATGCAATATTAGGCTTTTGACCTCTAAGGAGTTCATAGGGAGTCTTATTTAACTTTGGTCTAATGAGACCTCTATGTAAAATATAGCAAGCAGTGTCCACAGCTTTACCCCAGAAACTCTTAGGGAGACCACTCTCAATGAGCATTATTCTGGTCATCTCCTCAAGAGTTCTATTCTTTCTTTCAACAACACCATTTTGTTGTGGTGTTCTTAGGGCTGAGAAATTATGACTAACTCCCTGTTCCCTACAATAATCAACAAAGTTAGCATTATCAAATTTAGTACCATGGTCTGATCTTACCGAGACCAGCTTGTGAGAGAGCTTGTTCTCCACTTGCTTCACTAATGCTATCCACTCATCAAAAGTTTCATCTTTTGAATGTAGCATTATTACCCAAGTGTACCTGGTATAATCATCAACCATAACACAGACATATCTATGACCTCTTCGACTTTGTATTCTCATGGGACCACACAAATCAATGTGTACAAGTTCGAAGGGTCTACTGGTACTCAATACAGTTTTAGGCTTAAAAGAGATTTTGACCTGTTTCCCTTTAACACATTCTGAACAAACTTTATCTGCCTCATAAGTGATGTTAGGAAGTCCTACCACCAAATCACGAGACCTTAATTTGTTCAAAAGTGTCAAGCTGGCATGTCCAAATCTCTTATGCCAAATCCATTGGTTATTATCAGAAACACCTTTCAAACAAACAGACTTGTCTTGAGGAATTTTATCCAGAAAGGTGATGTAAACATCATGCTTCCTGGTTCCTTCACATACAAGTTTGCCTGTTTGAGAATTAACTATATGACAAAGATTAGCTTGAAACTCAACTCTATTACCTTTATCACCTAATTGAGAAATACTCAAAAGATTATATTGTAAGCCCTCAACATAATATACATCATCAATTGCATTTGAAAGTGTCTTACCTACCATACCTAAACCAGTGATGGTTCCCTTGTTGTTATCTCCAAAGGTGACACTTCCACCGTCAAAGGCTACTAGTGAAAGGAATTGACTTTTATCCCCGGACATGTGTCTTGAGCAACCACTGTCCAAATACCAAAAGGTATCTCCTTTCACTTTAGCCTGCAAGAATAAATCAAACATTAGTTTTAGGAACCCAAACATGTTTGGGTCCCTTTTCAACGACATTAGGCTCTTGTTGGTCTTTTCTTCTCCAGACCCACTTTACATGTTTATTGTTCTTATTCTCACTGTTCTTCTTAGCAGGACACTCATGTATCTTATGCCCATTCATTCCACAATGATAACAAATATGCATCTCTTTAGTCATTACATACTTACCTCTTTTGAATTCTTTAACCCACGTGGTTTCCCTAGGGGACCAATTAGTCCTGGTTCCCTGTCTAGTAAATCCAAGACCAACCCTTCCTTTGTAACTTTTAAATGAAATTAGAGAATTCAAAGTTTCTTATGCAGTCAATAATTTTTCAACAAATCTATGACTATCATGAATTTCTTTCTCTCTGGTTTCAAGATTCTTAATTAACAATTCGTTTTTATCTTTTAGAAAATCAAAATCACTTTTTAAGGATTCAAGTTGTAAATTAAGTTTCAAAACCATAGGATCAATAGTCATGTCAACAATTACTGATTGCTTATCTTTTTTCAGTTTATGAATCTCAGCATGCAAATCACAAATAGTACCTTCATACTCATCTATTACATCACTAATCTTAACACTGGTACCTGTAGGGGAAACGGTGAATTGAGCAGCCTTAAGTGAAACAAATTCTTTGTGTAATTCTTCCAAGTTGTGAGCCAATATTTCAAAGGCTTTCAACAAGGAAGTTCTACTACAGGAATTCGCTTTACCTATAGCTACTGAAAAATTAAGAGATTCACTAGCAGTTGATAAGTCTCTGGGGAACCAGGAGGTCAGATCTTCCTCATCATCACTAGGACAGTCAGATTTAGAAGACCTTTCCTTCTCCAATTCCACCTTACACTTGTCCAATTCAACCTCTAGTTCAGCTACTTGATTTTTCAATTCAAAGCAAACTTCTTCTAGGTGATCACAACTAGTAACAACAATTTCACATTCAACACGTTTTTCTTTAAGTTCTCTTTTGCCAGTTATGTAAGTTTCACCGAGTTTATAGCATTTATCTAATAAAGAGTCAATACATTCAAGCATATTATCTCTATCATATTCATGCATATCTTTCCTAACTTGTTCTAAGTTTACCTTGTGTTCGTGTAGCACATCCTTCTTTGCCATTAAGCCTTCCACTTAGGACAATCTCGAATAAGATGTCCCTTTTCTCCACACTTGAAGCAATCTACAGAAGAAGAGTTAGATTTCTTAAAGTTCTTACCTTTGAAATTCTTCCTTTGATCACGAAGAGTTCTTTCAAATCTTTTAGCAATCATGCCAATCTCATCTTCTTCTTCTTCTACTGTTCCCTTAAGAGTTGTTCCTCTGGCTGGTTCCTTCTCAGACTTAGAATCAATCAGCATTTCATGAGTCATGAGGGAACCAATCAGTTGTTCCAGAGATAGAGTTGATAAATCCTTTGCCTCATATATTGATGTTACCTTGGATGTCCATGCATCTGTCAAACTGCGTAAAACTTTTCTCACAAGATCCTCATCAGAAAAAATCTTACCAAGAGATCTAAAATCATTAATTATTGTCATAAATCTATGAAAACAGTCATTAATCTTTTCATTTTTATTCATAGCAAACAATTCATACTTAGACATAAGTAAATCAATTTTGGACCTTTTTACCTTGCTGGTTCCCTCAAAAGCAAGTTCGAGGGTATCCCAAATCTCTTTTACATTGTTGCAACCTGAGATCCGATTTGTTTCAGTCTCACCTATAGCCTGTTGTAGAATTGACATTGCCTTGGCGTTCTTCTCCAGCAGTTTTTAATCAGCAGTAACTAGTTCACTATCTTTCTTTGTAATCCTGTTTCCCTCTTCATCTGTCTTGAAAATGATGTTGGGACCATTTTTGACAACTAGCCAACATTCATAATCAATTCCCATGATCACATTCTTGATCCTGTTTTTCCACCAAGTATAGTTGTTACCGTTGAACTTTGGTGTCTTATTGTCGTAGCCCATAGCGTTCAATTCATGAGTACTCATACTTGACTTCTCTAGATGTTACTCTTATGAGAAGCCTAGGCTCTAATACCAATTAAAGGTTTTAGAGCACTCAAGAAGGGGGGGGGGGGGGGGGGGGGTGAATTGAGTGTTAAATAGTCTTGGCCTATTTTTCTTACTTTTTCGATTTGTGGGAGGAACCAGTTGTACTGGTTCCTATTAGCAGCGGAATGTATGTAGAGCAATAAAGGAAGACACACAATTTAACGAGGTTCAGCCAACTCTGGCCTACGTCCTCCTACTCTATACTCTTTTATTAATCTACTTCGAAAAACAAAGAACACAGACACTCAACTGTTTCCCTACTCTGGGAACCAAATCACCCCACACTCTACTCCGAGTGTGCACTCGACTTATACTCGTAAGCCCTATTGTGTTTGAACTCACAAACACTCTCCCAGCCTATCAACCCCTCTGTTGAAGGCTCTTTACAGAATCAAGCTCTCCTTTGATCTTGCTTCTAAAAGCTAATATGAGAGAGAAAAAATATAAGTTCTAATGGTGCTCTTGTATATGACTTAATGAAAGGTTTTTGTGCTTAAGTGTGTATAATGCTCTCTAGAGATAAACTCGGTTTTCTTCACGTGAGAGACTTGTGGAATTAAGTTGATTAGATTAGTTTATATATGTAATTACAAAAACCCTAGCTTTCCTAAAATCACATAATCTTTTGAGCTGTCATCTTATGTGAGTTTAGGAAAGTATTTATCTTATTTGACTTAGTCATATAGATAGAATCAAATAAGGTAAATACTCCTAGTTTTTAGGTAACCAATATATTCTCATCTAATCTACCAGCTGCTTAATATATTTTCCAAAATAATTCTTAGAAAATATTTTTACAAAATCTTTTCAAAAATACGCAGCTTGATATTCCATTCAGTAAACCTGGTTCCCTGAATTAAGTATGTTATGAATTCTATTCCAGCTTTATACCAGAATTCATAACATGACTTATCACACTTAAAACACTTATATCACCTACTTATATAAGTCATACTATGGAGCACATTACATGAAAAACTAGATTAACAGTAAAGTACAAATATTCTTCTTTTCATGTAATCTACAAGACTTGAATCTTCCTTGGATGCTTCATCTTGAGCAAAGTATCTTTCTTCGAATGTCTTCAAAAGGATTCTATGCTCCATGTCTTGGAATCAGCTTAACTACTGCACATATAACATGGTT